>BSBM01000466.1:5600000-8000000 GCA_027924585.1 Larix kaempferi | reverse complement strand
ATACTTGCACATCATTATACTATTTTGCAGGTATGGTCAATACTTCAATTCCAGCAGGAAAGGAATCTCCAGCAAAACCAATTTGTCTAGACAAGTTTATGGCTCTGGGAACAGGAAGAGCATTTGGGATGATTCCCCAATCTTGTATAGATACATTTCCCAAATTCCGGACTACAACTCAATTACCAATATATAAATGGCATACTAATGTTCAACCTTCTAGTACAAAATATGATAAACCACCTTGTAATAAGATTGCTACTCAATTGCCTATTAGGGAAGGGATTGTGAAAATTGCATGTTTGGTGTAACTCCTCTTGCATTTCATGCTTATCCAAATTTTTGAGAAAGTCAATAGATCATATTAAGAAAGTATAGCCTATGACGGAGCTCATGGAAAAGTAAACAACTCACATACATGTTGTGCTTTAAAGTCATTTTCAGAAATTTGGCATGCAATAACTCAAAAATGCCTTTTAATTGCTTGAAAGGTTGGCTCGATTGAAGGACAAGTAGTTGAAATGAGATTGGCATTAACATCAATGCTAAGCCTAGATAAACGTCCTATCATTGGTCCTAATTCATTATTTTCGATTCAGGTATTTCATATTCCTATGTTTGTTTGTTTTTTATTGACCTAATTATCTGCTATAGGTTTTGAGAAAGCCAAAATTGATTTTTATTATTAAAAAAGACTCAGACATAAGTAGAAGTACGATATGCAAATCTCAATGTCCTCTCTAGCTTATAATGGACATAAAAGAATAAAATTTATATACAATATCTAATAAATGAAAGATGTTACTCAATGGATGGAGTGCATTTCACCTTGCTACTATCCATGTCAATATTATTTGATGTAAAATCCCCCAAATCAGGAGAAATTCTACTACATTAAATGAAAAACTAGAGAAGATGGATGTTTATTTTACAAATAATGTTTTGTTTTCTGAGAACACATACTTTGTTGGGTTTGTGTCTACCAATGACTTCATATCTATTTAAATTGAAGGCCTTTGTTATTTCTCACCGCATACGAATCTACCTAGATCATCAGTTACTGTATTGGAACTTGTATATTGATGATGATTTTCCGCTCAACATGCTTTACATGGAAGGAAGAGATTTTCCTTTGGTAGAACATTTTTTTACTCATATTCACAATATAAGTACAATAGAGTTATAGAACACCCCTGGGTGTTCGTTCTAATCAGGGGGTTTGTAGTAAGTAGACATTTAGTTAACAATCATAGCAAGTAATGCTACCTTTTTAATACTTCTTCTTACAAACTTTCTTCTCAACTCATATTGACTATAACCAAAGGACTATTATTCATATACCCTATGCCTACTTTTGTGGTCATTTGTTGGACATTAATAAAATTATCTTATCTTCTCTTATCTTATTTTAGAGCAAGTAGCATGCCAAAACTTAGATGCTCGTAGAAGTTTGGCCTCCTCCGGGGAAGAAAAATGTGGTGATGCTAGGGATGGCCCAGAGCAAATGATTACCTCCACTTATGGAGGTCTAGGTAACAATGTAGGAAGGGCAGGGAAATAGGATACCAATACTTGAACAAGAGGAAGCGTATAGATGTGGAGTACTTAGTGTGCCAAAGTGAGGTGAGCATTGTTCTTGTTAAAGTGCTATCATGTTTTCACTCCAACCTGTTTTCCATGTCCACAAGTTTGAATGTTTTTTTTCGGCTCTCATCTTGTAATTTTTCAAGGCCATCAATAGCTATATTTCCAGCCTCAATGCAAAGGGATGGGTATTGCTTGAGCTCCTGATCACATTGCTACGAAGGTTGTGCTAATGAGAAAAATCATGGAGGAAACAGTATTGCTTTGTTTTCTTAAATTTCAAAATGAACAAGAGAGAAATCCGATAAAATATAGATAACTTTGATAAAGGATTCTCTCCCAAATAATATGCTTATGAAAAACCACAATCTAGCTTCAATGTAAGAAATGACATACCACTGTCTCATTCACTGATTTATGAGCAAGACCCTTTCGTACTTAATGTACCTACAATCACACAATAAAGTTACTCACTTCCAATAATTAACTTTCTCATCATCCCAATCCCAATCTTGCTTGACATCCACTATGCTCTCACACATCTAGTTTCCCAACATAAACAACTTTTATGTACAACTCACAAAAATGATGTCCACAAGAAGTATAAAGTGGAAGAGTCAACACTTTCTTACACAAATTACTATTGAACTCTGTGTCACAACATATATAGCTGCAATTCAGCAACCTTTGCATATAATTTGAACTGCATAAACCAATTTGAGAGGAAAAAGTTAAACATATATAGCTGCAATTGAGTAACCTTTGCATATAATTTGAACTGCATAAACCAATTTGAGAGGAAAAAGTTAAACTTTGAATCAAAAGCAAACATAACCCAACCCATGAAAGCACTAACTAGTACAACATTAACATCAAAGGTCTACTTAGATGAAAAAAAAAAGAAAACAATTTGTGAAAAAACGGCTACATAAAGCAAAAAAATGGAACTGTTCAATGGCCACAACACCACTGCTCAGTGTGTCTCTGGCGCTGTCACCTGAATAAGAATCACATTCTTTTTGTAATATGATCAGGGATTGGCACCAATAATAGTGCCGAGGCCACTGCTCTTTGGAAACTCGTGGGAATTGCTATTGGAAAAGATATTGATTCCGTTCAAAAATTTGGCGGGTCAGAATTGATAATAGACTGAGTGTTATATGTAATCTTCTTAGACACCAATGCTATATAGGATCTTGACGGTCAAACCAGCTTTCCAAAGCATATCTTATGACCATATATTCAGAGAATTCAACTCAAAAGATGACTCTCTATCCAAGGAAGATATTAATATGCCAGAAGGCATTCCAGATTTAAGAAGACCAGCATGATGAGATGATTCCTTTGATTAAACATAGTCTGCTTTAAGTCGCTTAATGGCATGGGTCTGCATTATTGCAGCTTTGTATCTGAATCCCACGGGGATCTTTATCGCATGGGGTCTGCATTATTGCAGCTTTGTATCTGAATCCGATGTTGGAGAGAGTAGAGACTTTATTAGATTTTTATTTTATATTTAAAACATTTAGTTATAGGCTTTTGTTATTTTACTGACAGGTTTAATACCGATGTTGGAAAGAGTAGAGACTTTATTAGAAACAAAATCGTTATGTGATGAATTGTATTTATTCAATTAAATCACATACCATCCCTTTGAAACTCAACCACGTGGAGGGAGAATATAAATAAACTTTCGACATTTTATTAACAGGTATTTATTTGCAGATCGAGAAATAATTTTTTTAATCTTTATTCACAAATTTGCATTTACTTTTTAAATATAATTAGTAAAAAAAATATTCCTAATAAATATTATGTTTTGAAAATAATTTTTTTTTTCAGAAATAATTGTTTAATAAGAAACAAATTCCAAATAAATATAAATTTTATAGAAAATTTTAAAATAAAAACTGTAAAATGATTGTTTAATAAAAACAAATTCCGAATGAATATAAGTTTTATTGAAAATTTTAAAATAAAACTATTCAAAATGTTAAGATGCTTTATATACATAAAGCTAACAAGATTATTTTGAATTCAAAGACTAGAAAATTCATCCCAAATTGCAGTGGTAGGTTGCTAATAAATTTAAATGTATTAAAATTAGAAACATATTTTTAAATAATTGTAAATAAATCATTAAAAATTATATCAAAATTGTGTTTCATTATTCAATATTTGAAATTTTGGTAGAGGTAAAATGTTAATAGTGACTATGGATCATAATCTCACATCTAGCTCATGATTTTAACCACCACATCCGTATTCTTAGGGAATCAAGAGTGTCTAGTCTAACCTTGGGAGAGATAATAAGTCTAACTCATGACCAATTGAGTTACCCTTCCTATATATATATATCCTATGAGATAAATGACCACTATCTATTACAGATTTAGACATATGATCATCATTTGTAAAATAATTTCACTTATGGAAAAAATGCTAGGCTAGGGTTTGGTTGATGAGCATGCTAGGTTTCCTCCGTTTTCTCCTCGGCTCTCTCTGCTAAGTGCGGCGGCCTTTGGACTGCCATCCTTGGCTGCTTCCATGGAATCCCCCCGAGAGGGGCAGCCGGCCCTTCCCATCAATCAACCCAACTGAATAAAAAATCTACAATCTCTACCAATGATGCGACCATACGGATTGGGTCCTCAGATGTACCTCTTGGCAACAATAGTGCTCCCCAGCAGGAGCAGGAAAATACGAAAAACCTCTCAGCTGCAAAAGGTACCACGACCTGTATTGCCAGAACTGCAGAAAGGCCGACCCTCTGTCTCTCGACAGAACCAATAAACACTAGAGCTCAACATATGAAGGATCATGCCCTCATTGAAAGTTCATGGGAATCTGGCCCACTGAACAAGCCCTTAGAGGCTGGATTATGGCCAAATGGAAGCCCAAAGCATATTTCGACCTGCAGCTTGGATCCAAAGGCTTTTTCACAGTCATTTTCCAAAGACTGGATGACAAAGCAAAAGTGGAAGAAGGAGGGCCTTACTTTTTCAACTCAGCTGATCTATATCTGAAAAACTGGGCGGAGAGAGTCAGTCTCGAGAAGGAAGATTTCACATGGGCACCGGTTTGGATCCGCATGTATTCACTCCCACAGGAATATTGGGACGAAGATTCCCTCCAGGAGATTGGAAACTCCTTGGGAAGTTTCGTCAAAGTAGTTGAACAGACAAAATATAACATGTATACCTCCTATGCTAGAATCTACGTTTACATGTATATAGCCAAGTCGTTAGTAGACTCCATCAGTCTCACTCATGATGACATTGAATGGATCCAACCCTTGGACTATGAGCACATTCCTTTTCGCTGCTGGAGATGTCATAAACATGGGAATCTGTACAGAGATTGGCCTTTAGGTAAGATGGCTCCTGAAGCAACCAAAGACAAGGATGGCTTCCAAAAAATAGGTCGTAGAAGACGTCACAACCGCAGACCTCAACAAGAAGAAAAAAAACTGGACTCCCCCAACACTAGCAACAGTTTTGATGTACTCAATGAACACTTGGAGAATCCTTCCATTGAACTTGAAAAAATGGAGACGTCCATTGAGAACCTCTACAATGTAAAAGCAAAAAATGAGATTCATGTTTCGTCTGAAGCCCATCTAGAAGATACCTCTCTACCTCAAGAAAATACTCCGAAATATTCAGGACAAGAGGCGACCACAACACTGGAAACTGGTGAGTATATCAACCCTGAAACCCTTATGGATGATTCCATGATGGATCTGGCACTATGAGATCTAGACATTTTGTGCCTGGAAGATGCATGCTCCAGGAAAGCCTTCAACTCCATCTCACCCCAGCAAATCCAGCTCCTCTCAGAAGTTTTAAAGAAGGTCAAAAATAATAAACTAGAAGTCTTGAATCTTCCTCAAAAATACAAACAAAAGCTTCAAAGAGACAACAAGAAGAGAGGTAGACAAACTGATCTACAAAGAATCAGCCAGTTGGGCACAAGACTAACCAAATCAAGGTAATACACCCAGCTCACAGAATTTTTTCCCACTTTTAATTCCAGTTCTCAATGCAGCTAATCTCCTAGAACGTAAGAGGGCTGAACGAAGCCTCTAAATACCATATGTTGAAAAGAAAAATAATGCAAGACAAGCCCACAATCATTTTCCTACAGGAGATCAAATGTTCGAATACCACTCTCCAAAATCTCTTTAAAAAAAAAATCTGGAGAGGTTTCCAAACAATGGCGATAGATACCAATGGTGCCTTTGGTGGTCTAGCAATCACCTAGAACCCCTCTCTAATCATGCTCAATGACTTCGCCTCTACTGCACACTCCCTCTCTGCCTCCTTTCACTTGGAAGGTACAGAAGTCACTGGACACCTCATGAATGGACCTCAAATCCCTGCTTTAAAATCCCATCTAATTAAGCATATCACTTGGTTCTCTAAGCTTCAATTGGGAGAAATGGTGATCATAGGCGACGACTTCAACATGATAACCTCTCTATAAGACAAAAAGGGAGGACAACGGGCTCTTTCCAGTGAGGACACCAGCTTCAAAGCCTGCATCGAAGATTGTAATCTCACTGATGTTCTTCCATCTGAAGGGTTCATGACCTGGGAAAAAAAAGAGGTGGAACTAATCAAATTTCTTCCAGGTCAGATTGTTTCCTCATCTCTCAGGAAATCATCGAAGCTCCAGGAAAAATTACGACTGCCGTCCTTCCGGCTACTGGATCTGATCACTGGCTTATTTCCCTGGCATGGAAAAACTCAGGTAATCTCAAATTTTGCCCCTTCAGATTTGAAAATTTTTGGCTAACGCACCCTACTTTCATGGATATGGTTAGCTCCTGGTGGGCTAATACCAGAGTGGAAGGATGCTCAGAAATGGAAATCATGCACCAAAAACTTAATCTCCTGAGGGTCAAGCTAAAGATATGGAATCAAACTTCCTTTGGCAATATATTCAAAGCAAAAAGCTCCCAAGAGAAAGAGCTTGAGCAAACCCAAAAATATATTATGGAGGCAGGGTATTCTGATTTCCTCAAAGACAAAGAGCAGAACCTCCAAAAGCAACTAGATGAAAGATGCAAACATGAGGAAATTCTTTGGAAACAAAAGTCCCGCAACAACTAGTTGAAGGAGGGGGAAAAAAATACTGCTTTCTTCCACAGATCCACGATTCAACACAGAATGTCCAACCGTATCTCTGCCATCAAAGACGAGCAAGGAAGTCTTCTAAGGACCCAAGACGATATTGAGTAGGAGCGCACAAATCACTTCCACAACCTCGTCTCTGAGAACATCCCCAACAGGGCCAAGGCTATCAGCAAGGTCACGTGCCACATTCCAAAAATTTTGACGACCAAGCACAATGCCTCGCTCATGAAAGTAATTACTCTGTAGGAACTGGAACTTGTGGTGAATCAAATGACAAAAGGAAAATCACCAGGACCAGACGGGTTCACGAACAACTTCTTCAAGTACTGCTAGAGCTTCCTAAACCAAGACATTCTGGAACTTGTGGAAGAATCCAAGAGAAAACATTGGGTCTTCCCAGCCTTGAATGCTACCTTCCTCACGCTGATACCCAAAGAAGTGGGGACCACCTTCCTTGGTAAGTTCCGGCCTATCTCCCTCTGCAATGTTATTTACAAAATCATAACTAGAGTGATTGCCAACAGGCTGAAGGATCTGCTTCCAATCCTCATCTCCCCAGAGCAAACTGGTTGTGTTGAAGGTAGACAAATTTTAGATGGAATCATTTTAGCTCATGAATTGATTCACTCCCTAAAAACTGCCAAAACTCCCAGCATGCTCGTCAAATTGGACCTCTCCAAATCCTTCGATAAGCTCAGTTGGGAGTTTATAGAAAAAATGCTTCAAGCCTATGGCCTCTGCAACGAGTGGATTCAATGGATTCTCATCCTTACCTCTTCCACTATTTTCTCTGTCTTGGTCAATGGCTATCTTGCTTCCACCTTCTCTCCTTCAAGAGGCATTTGACAGGGTGAACCCCTCTCTCCCTTCCTCTTTATTCTTATGAGAAGGCCTAAGCCGCATGCTCAAAACCCTAGTCTCCACCAACTCTCTTAAAGGCCTCTCCCCCAACGGATGCCCTCCTATCATTCACCAACAATTTGTAGATGAAAATCTCCTTTTTTGACATCGCTCTGTGCAAGAAGCCCACACCTTTCAAAAAAATCTTAACATTTTTTCAGCCACCTTTGGTACCACTATCAACCTTGAAAAATCCCAACTCTTATTCTTCAACACTAATGCCATTACCCAAAGAAATAATTCGCGCATTCTCGTCTTCCAAGTCTCCCTTTTTCCCTCTAAGTACCTGGGAGCTCCTCTCTTCGAGACTACTATAAAGCAGTCTTCCTGGAGAGAACTCCTTGATAAACTTGAATCTAGAATTTCCTCTTGGACTTTCAGAACCGTAAACCTACCTAACCATCTTATCCTTCTCAAAGCTGTTTTACAATCCATGCCCCTCTACCTTTTCTCCGTGGTGGCTTCCCCTAAGTGGGTCCTTAAATATATGAAGAAGATTCAACGCTCTTTTCTCTGGGGTGGAAATCATGACAATCACAAATGGGCCCTTGTCAACTGGAAAACAATTTGCAAGCCAACATACTTTGGTGGTCTTGGTCTCAGAGACCCTGAAACCAATAATCAAGTTCTCTCAGCCAAGGTCTTGTGGAACTGGGTCACTACTCAAAATGCCACCTGGACCCAACTTTGGAACAACAAGTATGCAGACACCTGGGCTCCTCAGCAGATGATCCATTATAATATGGACCCCCTAGGCTCTCTTTTGGTATGATTCCTGGCAACAAAGACCCAGCCTCCACTCAATTACTACTCATCTGGATCTTTCTCACCATCTTCAGGAGAAAGGTAAAGACACTCTCAGAAACTACTGGAAGCAAGATGACCAACTTGGCAACAGAATCTAAAATGATCCAAAAAATTGGGACCCACCAATACCATTGATCAGCGCGGAAATAATTTGGGCCGAATTGCAGACTCGTCATCAGAAGGTTAATCAATGCCATGACATTCTTAGATGGGTATACTCCACCAAAGGCACTTTCATTGTAAAGGAAGCATACCATGTCAAAACTCAGGAAAATGAGGACCCTAAAGATCCAATCTGGAAAAGGATCTAGAAATCGAATTTCTAGCCTAAAGTTGCAGCTTTTCTTTGGCTACTTGCTCACTGTAAGATCCTCACCTGGGACAATCTCCTGAAAAGAGGCTTCTATGGGCCTTCATGGTGGATCATGTGCAGCTCCCATGCTGAAGATACCAATCACCTTCTGGATTCCTGTGACATGGCAGAGAAAGTCTGGAGTCTTATAGCTGAAAATTTCCAATGCACCAATAGAACACCTGGAGACATTGTCAACACCATCCCCATCTAGGATCGCATCCATTCCAAAACAACCTGCTTAACCATATTTGGGATCTCACTCCAGACTTGGTCACTTGGAAATTTGGAAGGAAAGAGACTGAAGAATCTTCAAAGGAAAACTTAGAAGCTTCTCTGAAATATGGCACTCCTTCAAATCTAACATACAGGAAACTCTTGCCATCTCGAATTGGAGTATTGCAAATCTCCCTTCTAGCCCCCACGAAAAGGATGTCCTAAACAGTTGGGAAATCTTCATCCCTCGTCTCACTCATCCTTGTCATTTGTCCGCAGCCAACACCACAAGTTCTGATTTATGGAGCAAACCACCGCCTGACTTCTTCAAGCTAAATTTTGATGGAGCTTCAAAAGGAAACCCGAGAGCTGCTGGATTTGGAGGACTTTTCAGACACTCTTCATGAACCATTATTTATCTCTTCTATGGCTCTATTGGCCACGATACCAGCAATGCCGCTAAACTTTCAGGGATGCTTGAAGGAATAAAAATCGCCAAATCTAACAACTATATCCCCTAATCATTGAGGGAGATTCACAAATCATTATATCCCTCGAAAGAAAAATCTTTCATGGGACTACTGTTAAGAAAGTCTCCCCCAGCTGGAGGCTTGAACAACTCCTCAATGGTCTTACTGTGTTGCTCAAGGAATTCATAACTCTCTCCTTCCAACATGTCAAATGCAAAGTCAACTCTGTCGTTGATATCCTCGCCAACAAGGGACCTAAAGATGTCTCTCTTCTCACTATCAACACTGCGGTCATGATGGACAACATAGACCTCCATCATAGGTGTTGAATCCTCACAGTGAAAGATATCACCACCCCAGATGTGGATGACCACATGCCCACCACCTCGACCACTACGCATATGGATCAGATGTCCACTTGACCCACCTCATGTGGCGACATCCTCAGCATGCACAAACCTGGCCACGAGATGACGATAGCCACACACATGTCAGCCTACTCCACTGGACAACATTCCACCCTGGGAAACAACAAGTATTTAAGGCTAGAGGATGAGGGTGATGATCATAATCTCCTTCGTGTGCGTATGGAATGATGATTTCTCTCGGTCGGTGTGAAGAGCATTCAACTCTGCCACCCTTATCAAGGATGACAGTCTACATCATTTATTACCTCCATAGGAGGAATTTGGACTGGCTCGGCTCTTTAAAGCCATATGTCAGCATGTTTTCTAATCCCATTGCTGCATTCTGGTTATTCTCTATGGCTCCATCTATTGAGTTCTGGATACTCCTTCTGGTCTCCCCTAGTGCTCTCATTACCATGATGCCATGCAACAGAGGCATATCTCGTCGCAGTAGTGGAAGAGCTAGCTTTGGTCGACGGTCCAGGGTAGCCATGGACTGGACTATTATGGATAGTTACGCTGAACGCATCTCTGCGCAGAATCGTATCCTAATTGATGGGTGGGAAGCTCGTAGGGTGCCGGCCCTTCACGCCTTAGGCAGCAATGGTGGTGCCATAATTCACTATTGGCTGTTAAAAAATATGATGAGCACCCTGGTTGAAGAAATGGAGGCACGCTAGCAAGCTAGCTCCAACATTGTGAGGAACATCAACTTCAGCCTGAAAGAGGTCTCATACCACTCAAATACCTTGGACGACAATATGACCTGGGATATCTTTTCCCTGGGTAGCAATTATGACCCAGTAGTGCCAGAGAAAAATGAGGACACAGTCGCTCCAGAGGCTCCAAAACCTGGGTTTGCAAAGAAAAAATCCAAGGTAAGGAAGGATAAGGGTTCGGCTCCTACAACTCTTGCAAACAAAGTTGCTCAGGAAGGTACGGGTGCTCCAGGTTCTCCCTCTCCTATTCTCCCCCCTCCGAGGACCTTTGAAGACTTCTATGCTGCCTATCCCATCCTTGAGGAGGAACTAGATGCGCCACCTACAAATTGTTAAATGGACTGCCATAGCTTCGGGTTACCTCTGTGATTCTCATTTTTCTTGTTTTAATTTTCTGTATGGTTTATTTTACAGTAGCTCTAGACAGTATGAAAATTTATTTTTGAAGCAAGTCGCAGTCTTTTTATCCACAGACCACACCCAGGGGGTCTATATTTTGTATTATGTCAGTCATTTGAGTATTTTTGAGCCACTGGGATGGTGGATTCACCACTTGAGGCATCCCCAGTCTGCTACAAACGATTCGACTCTTGATGTATCTTTTGGCTCTGTTAATTAAATTTCTGTCTGCAATTTACAAAAACAAAAAAATCACTTATTGGATTTAATGATACTCTCATTCAAACTATAATTAAAATTTAAAACCGTTAACTTCCCCAAAATATAAGCTAGGCACCACTAATATAGATTTTGGGTACTAGACAACTTGTTAAGGTACCGTTCAACCCTTAATACTCAGGGATAACAAACACCTTCCTATAAATAAACCTCCACAAACAACTACATAACCTTTTACATATAGAAATAGTTTTAATGAATGAGCACTCTATATTTATAGTATCAAAAATGGAAAATGGAAAATGAAACAAATATTGTATGAGAAACAACATACCTGGATAATGTTGTCTATGCACCTACTTCAACAACTTTACAACCAAAATCAAATGCTCAAGCTTCAACAAGATACTCTAATGTATGAGATGAAAAGACACTTGGTTATGGGTATATAAAGGATTTGCTTGTAGACCAAATCTAGGTTTAGGATTTTGGTTTAGATTAATTATATATAAAAAGAGAGAAAAGTAGTAGGCATTAAATTATATTCGTTTATTTTGCGACCAAACTTAAATGTTGTGTGTATATAAATGAATAATTTTAGTGTTTTTATATAGATTAATTATATATAAAAAAATAAAGAACATTAAATAAAATCAGTTTCAATGGATTATAATTATACAAGAAAATTGTTGATGGACCAACTATAGGCTTAGTGTTTTGGGCTCTCCCTATCTCTCCCTCTCTCTCTCTATATATGATTTGTTAAAAATTTGGTAAGTAACCCAAGTCTCTAATACATGATAAACTTCCTTATAAAATAATAAATTTTCTTTAACAACACTAAGAACACGTGCTAAACATGTAGGTTTAACCAATAACAACATTTAAAGGTAATGTTAATAGTCAGTAGGTAATGTTAATGGTAATTAATAAGTATGATATTAAACAACTTAGTCTAGTGTTTTAATTCACAAAACATAAATACTCTGTAGTTGGACTTGTGAATAGTTGTGGGATCTTTGGAATTTGTTTGTATGGATGTAATATCAATTATTATAATCTAGAAGTATATAACCCCATTACATGGTAGGTTATGAACATTTTCTCACCCTAACATGGTAATAAACACTGGAGAGAAAATGCATGCTATGATGCTCAGAAGATGTTTTCATAAACTTCAATGTGCCATAGGGACACTTAGAGGCTCATCTAACAATGTTTTAGGAGCTGAGATAGTTGAATCAATAACAAAATAGAACAATTATTGTTTGCAATTTTCATATTCAAGGCACATAGACATGCTTAAATCATTCCCCCCATCAAATATATTATTTCATTTTTCTAAAGAACCAATGCTACCAACTAATATATCTACAAAGTCCTAACATCCATTCTTCAAATAAAATCATGTTTGTATTCTAGTTATCAAAATTAAATTGATTAGATTCACATTGGAATTATGTGTGATCATGACAGATACGTGGTTTATTTGATATTTTTCTCCATTTATTTTGGCACATACTAATATGTAATCATAGGCATGTGGCATTATAGATTTACCAATGTAAAATCTTAGTCTAGAATAAAGTAAACTATAAAAATAAAATAATGGGTCAATTGTAGTCTCTCACCCTTGTCTATTATCTTTTCAAATTCCATAAAATATGAGTATTCTTGTATTTATCTCACATCCATGTGGAAAAGAATGATTCAGTAAGGGAACATGCCTAGTTTCTTAACATCACACAATCTATTAGCTAGGAAATAACATGCTAATCTTGGGAAACTATGGAAGATTTGGTTGGATTCCACCTATCACCAAGTGATACGAGTAATTCATATGCAAGTGGTAGTTTGCAACCTAATGTCTAGTTTACAAAATTGGGTTTTCGGTTGAATGACCATTAGGAAATGTTTATGTGGGTGAAAACAAGAAGATGGGTAACAATTTTTGGATTTAGTTGTGGACAAGGATTGTAAAATGAAAATCAATGAAGAAAAAAGTAACAAAACATTTATTCGCCAAGACTTTTACATTTTCTCAGTAAAAAGTTAATAAATAACTTGGTCGATAGTTTGACCCGATAATTTATTAGTTGATAATTTTGGTAGATAGATAATTCTTTCAACCAAAGGATTACCTTCTAGACTATATATTGAGAGTTGGAAAACTCTCAGAGACATTCCTTCGCCTAGATTTTAGAAATTTCTCCTAACTTCTTGAATGAGATTTTAAATTCCTTGACCAATTTCTCGACTGAGAATTTGTCAATCTCTTAGTTTAGATTTCTTATCTTAAAAAATATTTCAAGCAATCATTTGATTTGTTGGAATGAAAAATAGGTTATGGCATATAATGCTTACAGTGGCTTTACCTCCATGTTGATTTCTCATAGCTCCACAACGATAGTGATTGATTATGGTTGAATGTAGTAAAAAGGTTAGAATTATGAAAACCTAACATTTATTTCACACATTCACACTATCCTTGAATGCTCCAATTGCCTACCCACATCCTAAAATCGTATGGTTTATTTTCCCCATTCTACTAGTGAAAAATGAGAGATAAGTGACCAGGTAACTAAAAAGCTAGTCATCATTGTTTTTTCAAGGGATAAATCACCAAAATTGACCAAATTTAAGTGATCGAACTAAAAACAACTAATATGAATGATTAATTTAGTCGTGGGATAAAATATATGACTAGATAACAAGTGATTAATCTAAAAATGACTAACATAAACAACTAATTTAGTCACAGGAATACAAATATGAATTAGTCATTTATGTTATTCATTTTATTTATGTCACCCTGAAAATGAAAAATTAAAATTTTGAGAATGAATTTGTACAATTTAATAAATTTTAACATTGTAGATGGATTTAGAGACCTCCTTAAAGGGGAAGGGGGTCTCTGAGTCCATCTGTAGTGTTAAAATATAGTAAATTGTAACATTTTATGTGGAGTTAGAGACTTGAGTGACATTAATTGTGTCACTCGGTGGCATTTTCTTCTTTCAAGACATCCAGTGAGGTCCCTACATATCCAGATGTTGGTGGATATGTTCGTTGGCCTCAAACCTCTTTTGTAAGTGGAATATTGTCGTAATCATGTGCACTCAAGATTATATACTCAATTCACATAAAATCAATTATGACCTTGTTACATCGACTAATATCCCCGTAGCTATTTTGTTTGATCATCAAAATATGTATTAAAACTTATAATATAGAAAAATTTACAATATATAATTTTTATATTATTAAAAAACATATATTATAATATTACATAATACCATATTAAAAACAAACAATAAAGAAACACAACATTATACTATATAATAAGCCATCCATATTACCATATAATATTACAAAACATACCATATATTATACCAACCACTAGCTATAATAGACAAAAAAGGTTGGTCACCATATCATATTTTCATCCTAATTCATCACATGCAAAAATCAAGAAAATACTAGAACCATGTCATATACATCACATGTTCAAAATTGCATTTGTTCATGCCACTAATGATATATGGCCACTTCCCACCTATTGTTCATTTGATTTGTTTTGTAGTATGAGTTAAACCCCTTTATATATCAGTGTTTTAATGGCCCCATAGTGTTTCAAAATCCAATTGTCAAATCTTCACCCAAATAATGAAGTAGCTAGAACCATATGATGTCCCTTCAATATAAGGGCTTAAGCTCAATGAGAATATTGAAAAATACTTCGTGAATTATCCATTCAAATAAACTCACTGTGAACAACAATTAACAACAATGGGACAAAAATCTTGTTGAACACAACAACTGTGCTGAAAAGGATTTTGGATCACAACACCCCCATAACTCAAAGTTATGGTGTGCAAGAACCCTTCCAATAGTGCTCCTAGTTCAACACAATCTCCAATAGTGAAATTTTTCCTTCAATTAGTGCCAATCTCAATGGTCGAACTTAGTACCCCTAACATGAGTACACCACGAACCTCCTCAGGCATGTTTTTAGACCCCCTTAAGATATTGTCCCCCCAACGTCGTCATGCACATGTTTAGATCCCTTTAAGACATTGTTCCTATTTTATATTATGATAAGAACATTAAAAAATCTTCCCAATAAAATCTCTTTGTTTACAATCCCCTTTTCAAGATTATTTAGCACACTTGAAAATGTTTATGTGAAATTGGGGTTATTGGTAAAATTATGAAGGTCATAAAATAGGTGTTTGACCTTTCTACCTTAATGTTCTCTGCAATTATTTTTTCCCAGCAGACGGAATCCTTCAACGAAAAAAATGGGCCAATGATATTACAGTTCAGGTTCTTCTTTCAACAAAAAAACAGGGTAAGGGATTCTACATTTCCGGTTTTCTATTGTCGATAATGGTGGTAATTTTTCACACTCCCTTGTTTACATTCATCATGATGTTCTGAGTTTAATGCTATCTCTTTTAATCGCCATTTTGCATTATTTGGACTTGCATTAGTCATAGTGTTTTATAATTAATGGTTAGGGTTTATAGTTAGTTTTGTGTTATGATGTAGATTGAAAAGTTATTTAGAGACAATGCCAAAATCCATAAAATACAAATTAAAACTTGAAACCATGCTAGTCTTAGGCTTATGAATGCGATATACACACATGCTTACATTTATCTATTTTGGGGACTATATCTAGTCCACATTTATTTGACTATATATGAAACAATGACCTCTAATTAGCTATGGCAGTCACCATCATAGTTGATCACATTGTGACTGACTGGAGTTACATTAAATCAGATTTGAGAAAATATAATTTGTATCCTAATTCATGTTTGTCCACTGAAAAAATTCTACTTATGACGATGGATATGATCAAATAGTGGTCAAATGGATTCAGTAAGTGTGTACACATTACATGGGAAGTTGAGGTCCACTGCATGCCTTATATGATAGTCAGTTACTAGTGGGATGAAGTGGAAAAATGTGGAAAGGATAGTAGTAAATGAAATAAGTAGTGACCATGAGAAAAAAAGGATTTGATCTTGTAATCCTATTTTCTTATTTTATATGACAATTGTTGTACAAATACCTTTGAGGTTGATCATTAAATTTCACAAATATCTTTAAGTTTTTCAAAATTTCTTGTCTTATCCGTTCCCATGATTCTTCTATATATTTGGTTTGGGTGTTGTATTTTTCCCATAATTTGTAGTCACTAAACCTTTTAATTTTCGTATATTTTAATTATGGGACAAACATATGAGAATTTCTTCTAAATATATTTAATTATTGGGTTTTTTCATACAATTACATGGGATATAAGAGTTTAGTATTCAATCTTGAAGGTGGTCAGGATTATGTAGAGGAGGAATCTCATCAAGGTAGATGCGTATGTGAGTTTGGTTGCATTTTTATTTTCATCAATTTAAAGGTTGACTTCTTTACTAAAATTGTTTGCGATTCCATGATTAGTTTTGGGTACCATGGGGAAATATACTAAGACCCCCCATTTTCTAAGTCATTCACTTTTATCAGATATTATTTTTGGATATTTTATATTGTACCCTTTGGATTAACAAATCTAAACTTGTTATTGGTTGATATCTTGCCATCAGCTACATTTATAAACTATATGATATTACGGAGCTATAATAATGTAGTAACATAAAAATAATGTTGTTTAATAGCTTGTACACCTATCTCATATTTTATCATCTGAATTGTTCAAACTCGTTCCTTCTAAGGATTGGGATACTTGGAAAATGATGCAAATTTATATTATAGTAGATATCACCTCCGTGGCGACACTTCAACCAGTCATTATCTTTGAGCCTATGATAATGCTCCAAAACGTGTTGAGGTATATCACTCTATGATTCTAGCTGTTTGATGTTCTTTGTTTCCCTTTCAATATCCAACAAATGGGACCAGATTGGTGGTTATATTTAATTGCCTAATGTTGTCTATTTCAGTTAATGGAGTACCGTTATTTGCTTGATATGGAAGATGAGTGTGAAGACCATTGTATTAAGTTGGCGTATGCATGTGATTTTGTGCATATTTGTAACATCCCAAAATTTCACAAAAATTTAAAATTTTTCAACGTAGCTTTTAATGCATATATTAACTGTGCAGAATTATAATAAATGCTTCTGTGTCATCATGCTGTACTAAATGTTTGTAATGATCATAAATGTGTTGTTCGACATGATAATTAATATCTAAATTTTGATGCTATGGAATGTTCTTTTCATCTCAGCTATATTTTTATATTACTCATGTCAAGGTTCAATTGATATAATGTTTATAAGTGCTAACTGTTGTTCTTCTGTTGATGATGAAAGGGGTCCTAAGGGTACCATGAGGCTTACTTAGCATTCATGCTGAAGCATTTGAGTCGTTCCTCTCACAGATTAAATGTAAGGGTGACACATCAGATCAAGTAATTCAAATATATTTTTAAAAGGTGCTTTCAGTTTATCCTAAAAGGTTATGTATATAAATTTCTAAGGTATTTATACCGCGACTTGTCTATAGTTTGTATTTGTTCACTATGCAACGTATACATTTCCTTTGTTTATCATTTGGATGATGAAATAGAGTTTTATAGCACTGGTTTAGGATATCATGCGTTGCAATCACTTGAACAAAGATAAGTGCTTGATGACACATAGGTATAATGCATGGTACCCTATAATCCTATAACATGTGGACTATATGTAAATTACATGCTATCCAAAAAGTATGAACTATATTCATTTTCCAATGAACCTTATAGTGTAACTATACATTGTAAACTATATACACATCCTATATTATAAAAACTATATGCAATCCTATAACATACAACTATATACATTTTCCTATAACATACAAACTATATGCCATTTCCTTCATATGTGAAGTTTGTGCCATGGTTAAAATGCGAACTACATGATTATACAAGCATCCAATGTGAAACCTTTTAAGCATATGATCGATCCTTAGTTGATACCATAATATAAATATGACTATATACAAATTTCTATAGCATATACTATATGCAAATTCTATTAAATTTCTATAACATATATAACTATATGCATATGATTTATGCAAATGGTCCTATATACACATTCTATGCAAAAGTATTACCATCGTGAAACCCTTTAAGAAATAGGAACAATGCCTAGCTGATTCGATAATATCAAACTATATACTAATATTTACATTGAAATATATGTATGACAGGGTTACGACTAAAGCCAATATGTCAGCATATGATAAGACAGGGTATTAATAACATAGTGGATATGTGTGCTTGCTAGGCATTTGTAAACCAAACTTGGCATTCATTACTCCTCTCTACCACATTCGTGGGAGGTCTTGGTGGCAACTATGTGTCTATTGTTATGTGCAAGGTTGTGAGTTCATGTGTTGGAGAAACCTTCCTATGGCTTGGGGTAGACCACCACAGACAACTGACTACCAGAAATTAACTCAATTCTCAATGCTATGCTATAAAAATGACAATGCTAACATAATGAAGAATATAACCAACCTCGATCCAAACGTTTGATGTAGATCCCTGCTGGAGCTTTCAACTCGTGCACTTGAACCTGCAAATTAGTCTTGACAGCCAATATAGAACAAGCGCATATAATATATAAATGACATTAACATCATCAATAACAATGGTCCATGATATCATAAGTAAATGCAACCCAACGTAATATAAACAACATTCACAACATTAATGGATGAGAATATGAGTATTTCTATTAATAAATAACAAGAAGTAAAATGTGATATGACCTCTTGTCGGCAACCAATCTGAACCAAGATCTGGGTCAATCCACTTGTGCCTCCACCACTTCAATCCTCCATTGAATGGCAACTCAAACTATGATAGGAGTTTGGAAGGTGAACATAGAAGGTTCACAACTACAAGGATCAATGAGTGTAGACTCAATATAGGGAAAAAATCCACTAGAGTTCTCTTGCTCTCCTTTCTCCTCCCTTCCATAAGCCATATGTGCTCAATTTATAGTCCTCCCAAAGGTAAGTGAAAGGACACATCGAGGCGTTTCGAGGAAAATGTAGGTCCAAAGGTCACCCTAAGACTACTTTTTGGGAGTAAAAAGTAATTAACTAGTGATTTTTAGCATTTTACAGGCTACACGCGGGCTATAGTGATGCAACTCGCGGGTACGCCTGTTGTAATGATGCAGCTAGCGTACAGGGGAAAAATAGGAAAATAGTGTGTCTAAAGGATATAAAGTGGATCTAAGTCAATGAAATGGATCCTATAGGACAAAGCGTGTTGATGCTCACAAGGTGGAAAATTATGCTATAACAAATGCCCCCTAATGTGTGAGGTCAGAGACTAATGATACGATGGTCGAAATACATTATAAATCTCAGAAGTGGAGTGATGGAGACACAAGTGGAAGGAGCTGCGCACTCATCATAATACAATAGTATCCTTGAATACATGTCTATATAGTACAACAGTCTGATACAATGGATAGGAATAGGCAGTACATAGTGAATACATGTCATAAGTGATCATAGCCATGATTCCTCTACAGTAAGATATGGTCTCCTGCTGAAAAGTAATCAACTGGTGCAAACTGGAGGTACAAACTGTTGATATCTGAGAGATGATATCTCAGATGTAACGTCATAGTCATAAGTAGCATACTAAATGCCACTATCACCTGGGGTCTTCTACATAAGTCTTCGACGGTGCAAGTCCCATCAAGTGAATAAAGGAGTTGAGGTCGAACCTGATGTGACATCGTTTGATTACCGGTTGATGATGTATATCGTTAACAGGCATGAGATAACACACCAATGATGAAAATGGGCACGAAGGCACATAGTAAAATCATCAAAGTGTGAATAGATGTGTTGAAGTTGAACACTAAGATGAATCCATCGATCAGGTGACATTGATGCATTCCCAAAACTGTCGATGGTGAGAGAACCTGCCACTAATGACTGCAAGCCTCAAGGTACTCAACCGAACTCTAAGCCTCAAGTCCTGGACTAAATGGGTTGAAGTCGATGGAACGAGACTCGCTAGAAGGAGAGCATTAAGGCATCCCCCATCAACCAACACGAGGTACCAGCTACGCTGAAAAATTTGGAAGATCTTAGGTGAAATGGATTGACTCAATAAGGATGGTCGACATGCAATAGTCAAGAAATCTGAGGAGTGGCTGACTCTAGTTTCAGGACTTCCTTTGAACAAGAGCATGAGAAGATGGATAGACTTAGGCAACATAGACTCAATATAGACCGTGCGATGCAGGAGGCACCACAAAGGGCTCCATAATGACTGGAAGCTTAACGAATTGGTGGAGAAAACTGAGAAACAAGTACAGCTCCCAAGGTTCAACTATAGTCCCGACTCATAATGTATGGAGTGGAATGAATGCTCTGTTCAAAGGATACACAACAGCTGCCAACTAGAAAGTAACCATAATTCCGTCCATATTTTTGGAATATTTGATTTTTTTTTTGTCTTTTTCATATTTGGAAAAGAATATAATTGCTTATAGTACAACAAGTGAGGGAACGAGTGTCAAATAGTGAGCAGACTAGTCCCAAGCAGTGGAACATACCTATGATCAAATGCAATGAAGCATGTGCAAGATGTGGACACTCGGGGGGGGGTTTCCCTCAATCCCAAAAGGTCATCAAATTGTATTTTTCAATATAAAGAAACAAAAAATGCAAGCAAAATCCTACTATTTAGTCACTGAAATGCCGAGGAGATCACTAAGACAACCCTGCAGATCCCAAACAGTAAGACTCAGCCAACGGAATGAGCTAGATAGGAAAAAACCAACAAGGCTAAATCAAATTGTGGGTAAAAAACGAACAAGGCTCAACCAAGAGAAGAGAAGAGTTCTGGTCACAAACAACGCATGGAACAGTCAAGAATTAGGCCAATAAAGACTTAGGATCATCCAAATCCAACCCAGTAACAACCAAAGGTCATGAAACAACCAAAGCCGGAGTTGTATGCTACTGTCGAAGGAATACCTGTGGGTACGTGCGGGAACTACTGTAAATAGAGGCGGGTAGACATTGGCAGAGCTAAGCTCACCCGCAGGTAGGAGAAACTAAATGGGCAAACAAAGAGTCCAATGGCTCAGAAAAGACCAGTTTTCTATAGTGTATCTCAACAGCCAAACAGCGACACAGAGCTTCGAGAAACAACAACTCTAAATAAGGACTAATGCCTAAAAATACCCAAAAATGGATGTTTTCCCCAACAGAGTCGCCATTTCTCTATTGGAGAAAACTTCCTATGGCTTGGGGTAGACCACCACAGACAGCTGACTACCAAAAATTAACTCAATTCTCAATTCTATTCTATATAAATGAAAATGCTAAGATAATGAAGAATATAACCAACCTCGATCCAAACGTTTGATGTAGATCCCTGTTGGAGCTTTCAACTCGTGCACTTGAACCTGCAAATTAGTCTTGACAGCCAATATACAACAAGCGCATACAATATATAAGCGACATTAACACCATCAATAGCAATGGTCCATGATATCATAAGTAAATGCAATCCAGTGTAATATAAACAACATTCACAACATTAATGGACGAGAATATGAGTATTTCTATTGATAAATAACAAGAAGTACAATGTGATACGACCTCTTGCTGACAACCAATCTGAACCAAGATCTGGGTCAATCCACTTATGCCTCCACCACATCAATCCTCCATGGAATGGTAAACTCAAACTATGATAGGAGTTTGGAAGGTGAACATAGAAGGTTCACAACTACAAGGATCAATGAGTGTAGACTCAAGATAGGGCAAAAATCCACTAGAGCTCTCTTGCTCTCCTTTCTCCTCCCATCCATAAGCCATATGTGCTCAATATATAGTCCTCCCAAAGGTAAGTGAAAGGACACATCGAGGCGTTTCAGGGAAAATGGAGGGCCAAAGGTCACCCTATGACAGCTTTTTGGTAGTAAAAAGGAATTAACTAGTGATTTTTAGCATTTTACATGCTACCCGTGGGCTATAGTGATGCAACTCGCGGGTACTCCCACTGTAATGATGCAGCTAGTGTACAAGGGAAAAAATAGGAAAGTGTGTCTAAAGGATATAAAGTGGATATGAGTCAATGAAATGGATCCTGCAGGCCAAAGCGTGCTAATGGTCATAAGATGGAAAATTACGCTGTAACAGGTCAACACCGATATTTGTTGAGTTGTGTCGACCCGCATCCTAGTTTATTTTCGATCTGGTATTTATGATTGAAAGTGTAATAAAGTGTATTAAATGTAATAGTTGCTTGGGATTGTGATGAGAGATCTACACTGTTGCTCTGGAGATGCTCTCGGCTAATGCGAAAAACAACCCTAATCTCCACTAAGTCACATTGTTATGGCTTCCTTTGGCATTCACTATAGTTGGAGAGTGGTTTTGGGGAGAGGCCAACTGGCGTGCAGAAGCATAGGGTTTTTTTAGTAGGTTTTTAGTGCTCCTCCAGTGAATTGAACCGGTGACCTGAGAGTGGTTCTAATACAAGTTGATATTCTTAAGAGCCGAGCTATGTGAGGAAGTTTACTGTGTTGTTTATGGTAACTATAAGTCTTAGGAAAGGTCACACCGGTTGCAGTGGTGTTTTTCTTCGAAGCTAGTTCAGGAAAAATTCTTCCTCATGTTCAATACCACGATTTTCAGGGAAAGGTTGACAGTCTTCGGGGTTAACGAACCGAATCAATCCAGTAACTGTGTTAACTGTATTCACTCGAAAGAAGTGCGAGTGGCTCAGGATTCAACTAGTTGCAGAAGCTATCCTTTTTATCCTTCAGTTTTAATTCTTCAAGGTAATGTCTTCTTGTATTTTTTGTATGGTTTCCTTTGTCATTATTTTTTTTAGTTTTGGGATAATGTTTAACCTCCTTCTATGTTTGTGATAGGTTCTATCATCCACAGAGTTCTATGCTTTGGTTAAGTCGAACTACTACGTATAAGTGGTAAGTCTTGGTGGTTCCCTTTTGGGTTCTCCTTGCAACTATTTGTTGTGTTGAAAAGTTGGAGCCTTCAGTTTTCTGGAGATGTGGTTACTGTTGCCAAGTTTACATTCTGTCAAGATAGTGTAGGGAGAATGGAATTTCTCAAACTACTCTTCAATGTACTCTGCAGTTTTACTGTCTGTCAAAATGTAATATTTGTTATCAGGGTTTTTAACCCTCAACTCCCTTATATTGATGAAGGGTTTGGCCCTTAGTTTTACATCGTGTCTGGAAACTATGTTATGTGTTAATGGTTGTCACTGCTCGTCGATTTTCGTCTTGGCCGAGAGCCAAAACTCAGTGTTTATTTTGAAAACTTTAAAACCCTAACCTATTCGGTTCAGGGGATGACTTTGGAATAGAAATATGGTTTCGTGTACTTATATGGTTGGTTGCAGATGATATTTATGAATGTATTCTATGATGTTGAACATGTGTACTTAATCTATATAAAACCTGGTAATGACTGAGTTAATATTTTGATTGTAAGGGTTCAGCCATAGAGTTGATATTTTACGATTTAAGTGTCTGGCCTTAAGCTGGCTATTTTTCAACCTTAGGGTTTTTAATTTGAAACCTGTAGGTGTCTGCAAACTTTGTTTATGATATGAAAATGATACCACTGTCAGATGTTAACATTGAGATAATCCATCATTTTAGTTTAAGCAATGCATGTGAATAAGGTTTTCATGACTGTATTTTACGATGTTGAAATGATTTCTAAAATGTCTAAGTATAGGAGTTAAGGATTATGATGATAATAGGATATTCGTTCAATTAGACTTATTCTATGTTTAAGAATTTTTTGATAAAGGTAATATGAGTTAACCAGTTTTGTTTTCTCCATTTGACATGTTAGTTACTTCAAATGTGAAAGTCAGTAGTTGTTTTGACATTGAAAATAAAATATAATATAGGAAATAAATAAAAGTCTTTGCAAGATTTAGAGAAACATGGAAAACATAAAACCCTAGATTATTCTAATTCTATCAGAAGTGGAAATAAAATAAAATGTTGTGATTGTTGTTAAGTTTATTTTGCAACTGTTATAATTTTATGAAGGTTAATAGAAGTAATAGAATGAAAGTATAATACTATACTATTTTTGAAAAGAAATAAATGACCTAAAGTGTAAACCCTAGGGTTTTGTACACAGATGAAATATTTACTTATTTTACTATGTAACATAAAATATTACAATGCTTGCGTTATGAAATACTATTTATAATTCCTGAGTCTAAACATTTTATATTACAGAATATAACTGATAAGAAGTATTAATGAAATACAACAGTGTTAATCTATTCAATCATTTGGCAATCTTCCTATCAATCATCTATCTTAATTCTCCTTCTCTGCACTAGAGTACTATATAGACAATAGTATGGGGAAAAATACAGACAAGCTATTTGTTCAATCATTTCATTTACTTAATCATCATTACACAAAAATCATGACTAAATCAGAATACAAAACAAATACTTCTGTATGATGATAACTTATAAATAATAAATCAACAATTGCATAAAATAATTTAACTACTTAGAAACAGAAAATACTAGTAGAACCTATAACAGATGATAGGGTGGACAAACACCCAAGGAGGCCTGTTCCTCCCCACCTTCTCCAGAAGAAGAAGCCAAACTACTTTCCTCCTTTGGATCCCTGAGCCTGTTACTGAACCACCAGGTAGATGGACTCTGTGTATAAGCAAGGCACTCATAAATTGTACAGGAAGCAAACTATTAAGACTTGCTTCTCAGCTTGTAGGACTCTGCACTCAGCAATATAATTTGTAGACTTACACCATGATAAAAACTAGCATATCCCCTCATCGAATCTCTTGGGTGCAAGCAACAAAACCCCAAGGCAAATTTCCTCGTCAGGAAAAGTGATGAACCTCGGTCCAAAATTCGATGGCTCTTAAAAAGATTTCCTAGGTATTTAATGGTCAGTTTCAATAAATGAGTCTCAAGCTCCAGTCCCATATTTGAGGGCACTAAGACCACAATTTAAGGGAGTTGTCCCATACCAACAACTAGTTATTTGCCTCATGAAGCTGCCATTTGTCCATTTCCTTCTACCCCAGATTCAGTGGGTCAGTAAACACTCTTTCAACAGTCCCCTTTGGTATTTGTCTCGTATTTAATTTATTTAATAATAAAATATTGTGCAAATTACAGTCATCCTTGGACACTTGTCCAATATAAAACTTTACAATAAAAGTTAAGATAATGTCTCCAACATAAAATGTTTTTCAGCAAAAAGGGTATGTTACAAACACCCCCACTTAAGCTCAACATCGTCCCCGATGTTGCTTATTCTTCATTAGAGCCTCCCTGGAACAAAACTGGATATGCTTCCCGCATGTTACTTTCCAGTTTCCAGGTAGCTTCATCAGGGCTAAGGTGCTTCCATTGCACCTTTACATGCCCTATGGTACGATTCCGGAGCATAATCTCCCTCCTGTCGAGAATACAGTCTGGTTCCAGTTGAAAATCTCCTTCGGGATCCACCTGTATGTCATTCCAATTTAGCACATGAGTAGCATCGTGCACATACTTCTTTAAAACCTAAATATGAAATACATTATGGATCCTTAAGTTAGATGGCAAAGCCAACTGATATGCAACGGGTCCAATCCTTGATAGGACTTCAAATGGTCCACAATACCTCGGTGCTAGTTTAGCACAACTCCCAAGCTTCAAAGAACTTTTCTTGGGTTTTACCTTTACAAAAACATGATCTCCAACATGAAATTCTCTTTCAGGGCATTTCAGATCTGCATAACTTTTTTTCCAATCTTGTGCAACTTTTAAGTTGCCTTGAACCTGTCTCATGGTTAGCTCCATTTATTTTAACAAATCCGGTCCTAACATTAATCTGTCTACAGGGTTATCCCAACAAATAGGAGTACAACATTTTCTTCCATATAAAATCTCAAATGGACTAAGTCTACTAGATGCTTGATAATGATTATTGTATGCAAATTTAGCTAAATGCAAGTAATCTTCCCACTTAGTTGGCTGATATTTAACATACATTAGTAATGTATCTTCTATAATTTGATTAACCCTTTTAGCCTGTCCATCATTTTGTGGATAGAAAGCAGTACTGAAATTTAATCTCGTATTTAAACCCTTAAACAATGTTGTCCAGAAATTTCCAGTAAACTTGGAGTCTCGATCAGAAATAATTACCTTTGGAATTCCGTGCAAGTGAAAGATTTTCTTCATAGACAAATCTTCAATGTTAGCAGTTTTGAATGTAGTCTTAACATGAATAAAATGAGCAGATTTACTAAGTTTATCCACAACAATCATTATGGAGTCATTTTGTTTCTGATTCTTAGGTAAACCTGTAATAAAATCAATACTTATAATCTCCCACTTCCATTCCGAAATTGGCAATGGATGTAATAGGTCAGCTGGATGTTGATGTTCAACCTTAATGGTCTGACATTCAAAACACCTAGCTATGTATTCAGCCACTTTGTTCTTCATGTTGGGAAACAAATAATCCTTCCTTAACATAGTTATCATTTTTTGATAACCTAGATGTCCCGAGTAAGGACTCTTATGAACTTCATCCAAAATTAGCAGCTTAACTTTTGACTCATTAGGTATATAAATTCTATTTTTATAAGTCATTAACCCCTTTTCATTAATGCTGTAATATGTTATTAAATTTTTAGATAAATTTGCAACAACCTTATCATGCAATTTTTGATAATTTTTATCTTGCTTAATTCCTTCATCAATTTGATTTTCCAGATATGTCTTAAACATGCTCACCGCTGCCACAAAACTTAATCTGGCATTTCTGCTCAAGGCATTAGCAACTTTGTTTTCCTTACCCTTAATGTGTTCAATTTTGAAATCATACTCGCTAAGAAAAGCTAGCCATTTAGCTTGCCTTGCATTCAGATTTGTTTGATCGAACAAATATTTTAAACCCTTATTATCCGTCATTAGTATAAACTTTCTTCCAATCAAGTGATGGCGCCACATTTTCAATGCATGTATCACGGCTACCAACTCAAGATCATAAGTTGTGTAATTCTTTTCGTGTATTTTTAACTTTCTAGACTGAAAAGCAATAGCATGACCTTCTTGAGTTAAGACCCCACCAAGTCCATCGTTGCACGCATCAGTGGATACAACGAAGTCCTTTTTAGGATCATCAATTTTTAAAATGGGTGCGGCTGTTAATAATTATTTTAACTTATTAAAACTTTCTTGGCATTTTTTATCCCATATGAATTTCTTACCCTTGTTCTGTAAAGAAGTGATGGCATTTGCAATTCATGAGAACCCTTCAATAAACTTTCTATAGTAACCTGTTATCCCCATCAACTAGTTCCAAGGTACGCAAGTGATGCAGGGGCATCGGGGCCTAGGCGAAATAGTCAAAGTTGATCGACAGAATGAGGTCGACTAGGGGGATCACCATCGACCACTGGTGTGAAAGAGACTGGAAGTCGAGTGAAAGCTGTCGAAGTATATTTGTTGAGATGCGAAAGTCGAACGAGTCGAAGTTCGACAGGATGGTCGAGATGCGATATCGACAGAAGTGTGACAAAGGCCAAGCGTGGAGGACGAGTCAAATATTTAAAAGGAAACCATAGAGACTACGTAAAGTCGAGGAGTTAAGTCGAGAATTGTAAAGTTAAGAGGGTCTATGTGGTGGAGTGAAAATCATTCGAAAGAGGACAACGATGAGACCGACAACTGGGGAAAACTTAGAGAAGTGTTGCAGTCGAGGTAATCAAATGGCAACCATGGAGGGTTTTTGAGGAAGTTATGGCAGTTAAGAAGGTGGATGAAACCAGTCCAGGTGTCACCATAGGAGGAGGTTGTGCAACATGGTTAGGGAGCTTTGACAACTACAGGATCCGTCGGGTCAGAGACAGAGTGGCAGACAGAGTAAGGATGTCTTGGGGAAGCCAGCAGGGTGGACCTCGGGAACAACAATGGAGCTGAGTAGAAGACTAGTGCGAAGGCACAAAGTGAAGGAGCCAGGAAATCAATATTTCTATTAGAGGATCGGGAGGCTGAGAGGATCACACATAGAGGGTAGAAACACACCAAAAGAACATAGTTTTATGTATGTATATTGTAACAGGCTAAGGCAGACTTGTTTGATTTTTATTTGTATGTAACATTGAATTTGATTCAAGTAGTGGAAGCTAACTTCTTGGCATTTCCAGCTCACATCTAGTCTTTGTGAGTGCATTGTGTGTTTACTAGGTGTTATGGTTAAGCAAGAGGGTCCAACCAGACCCTCCCTTTCACTAGGTGGTGTCATAGCAGCAATATCTTGAATATAGGAGCAATCTCAATATCAACTTGCATATGGTCAAGTTGTAATCAAGTAGAAGAATCCTGTGAGAAGGAAGAATCTGTGAAGGCGTGAACAACTCTAGCTACGGTTGGGTAGAATTGTGTGTGCATGGTGAAAGTCCTATTGTGATTGGACAAGAGATGATTTCAACTAATATTGAAAGAATGACACAAAGAGGCATAAATGTCTGTGGTGTAGGACTAAGAGAGCGAGGCACAGGAGTTATAATTGATCACGAAATGTTCGTCAAGTGCATGCGAACAATGAGAAGCTTGACAAATGAGGTTGCATCGGTCAAAGAAAGTCAAAGACGTGGATTCATTCCCGATGCCCACGAGGAACCCTAGGAGGTGAAATCCCGGGAAGCTGTCGAAGAAGAACAAAAAGATAAATTCATCAAGCTGCTGACAGAGATGAGGGGTAAGGAAAAAACTGGACATACCTACCTACTCAGGAAGTTCGGATCTAGAAGACTTGATAGACTGGTTCATAGAAATGGATAAATACTTTGACATAGAGAAGGTAGAGGATCCTAAGAGGGTTAAGGCTGCATGCCTGAAGTTGAAGGGTCATGCCTCATTATGGTGGGACAATGTACAGGAAGACAGATTCAAGAAAGGAAAGGAGAAAATCAATTCTTGGGACAAAATGGTTTCCAGGATGAAAGGGAAGTTCCTACCTAGCGATTATGTGATTTCCTTGTTCAGGAAGTTATAAAAACTTCGTCAGAAAGAGACGACTGTGAAGGAATACACAAAAGAGTTCTATAGACTGCCGATTAGATCCAGTCGAACCGATGAAGGTGAAGAAGCAGTCGCAAGATATGTAAATGGATTGAAGTATGTCATATAGGACGAGTTGAGCCTGTCGAAGTTCAAAAATTTTGGAGAAGCCTACCAACTAGATTTGAAGGAAGAAGAAAAGCTGTTGAGAAGAAGTGCATCGATTAGAGGAAGGATGACTTGTTGAGGTGCAAAGACTGTTTCTGCGAAGGGACAAAGTATCGAAACCAGGGGAAAATCCATCGAAGACAACTAACGTGTAGAAGGGACAATGAATAGAGAGAAAGCACAAGGAAAATCATGGGATGGTCAAGAGAGCCACGGTCGGGGTGCATTTGGTTGAAGTGGTCCAATAGAAAATAGAGGAGCTGACAGACCAGTGATTGTCTGTTATAAGTGTCGCAGAGTGGGAGGAAAATCCTATGAATTTCTAGAGAATCTACACATGGCGGAAGAGTCAAAACCCAGATGTCAATGAGGTGAGCAAGGAAATGAGAGGACAAATTCAAAATCCGACAGTGGTGAAGAAGGTAAAGGAAAAGGTCGAAACATGAAGGCCAAGAGAACATGAGTTCAGGACAACCAACGGAAAGAGAAGGAGCTGTCACAACGAAAGGCGATCTTTCGAACCAAATTGCCGACAGGTATTGCAAGACCATTGTCAATGGTGGTAGCATAGAGAATTTGGTGTCGATGGAGGTCATCGATAAGTTGGGTTTGAGATATCAGCAAGACCCAAATCCATTCAAGATATCCTGGTTACATAAAGGACACCATGTGAATGTAACGAGAGAGTTCATGATCAACTTTAAGGTTGGAAAGCTTGAAGATAGTGTACTGTGAGACGTAATCCCAGTGGACACTTGTCATATGTTCTTATGGATGCCATGGAAATATGATCTGACGATGACCTATGATGATCGAACCAACACAATCACAGTGTGGAAAAATGGCATGCAGAGGATGTTGAAGCCAAAGCAGGAGGATTGCGTTGATTGCAAGCAGGGGGAGCGAAACTATTGGGAGAAGCGAGTGTTGATGTTCTCAACAAAGGAATTACTAGCAGAGGAGGAGAAACAGTCAAGATTTTTTTCCATCATTTCGAAAGGATAATGTTTTGAAAGATTGACAATGGAAAAAATTCGAGTCGAATTCGAAGAAATACTCGATGAGTTTGAGAGCATAATAGTCGATGAGGCATCGACGGGATTGGCACCGATGAGGTGCATATCCCATCATATCGACTTGACTCCAGGATCGAGTTTTCCAAACAAGGCATCACATAGAATTAATCCGACAGAGGGTCAGAAACTCAATCGACAAGTCCAGGAGTTGTTGGACAGAGGATTGATCAGAGAAAGTCTGATCCCATGCATGGTACTAGCAGTATTGGCGCCAAAGAAGGGTGGAGAATGGAGGATGTGTACAGACTCTAGAGCTATCAACAATATCACGATCAAGAATAAATTTCCATTGCTGACGATGGATGAATTTATGGATTATTTGAGTGGAGCAAGATACTTCACCAAGATCGACCTGAAGAGTGGATATCACCAGATCAAGGTCAAAGAAGGCGATGAATGGAAGGAAAAATTCAAGACGAAGGAAGGATTGTATGAGTGGTTAGTCATGCCCTTTGGACTGACTAATGCACCTAGTATGTTCATGCGATTGATGAACGAAGTACTTAAACCATTCTTGAGAAATTTCATCGTAGTGTATCTCGACAACATATTGATTTTCAGTCGAACCAAATTCGAACATTTGGAGCATATTTGACAAGTGTTGCGAAAGCTGCAAGAAGAGAAGCTAATGGTGAACCTACATAAATTTTTCTTCATGAAGGAAGAACTGGTGTACTTGGGATTTGTAATATTCGTTAAAGGGTTAGTGATGGACCCAGAAAAGGTGAAGGTTATATTGGAATGGCCAGAATCGACAAGAACGACAGGACTGCAAATGTTTCATGGACTTGCTAGTTTCGATAGGAAGTTCATCAGAGGATTCAGTCGGATATGTGCACCGTTTACAGAGTGGATGAAGAAAGGGGAGTTTAAGTGGACAGAAGCTACCCAGAAATCCTTCGACAAGTTGAATTCGAAGGTGACTGAGAGCCCATTATTACCTATCCCATATTTCGAAAAAGTTTTCCAAGTCGACTACGACAAGAGTGGAATGGAAATTGGAGAAGTGTTGAGCCAGGAGGGCCGACCAATTGCATTCTTCTATGAAAAGTTGGATGAAGTGAAGCAGAAATATTGGGTTTACGACCAAGATTTCTATTCTATTGTGCAAGCATTGAAGAAGTGGAGGTATTATTTGTTGCCCGGGGAGTTTGTGTTGTATATAGACCACCAAGCACTGAGGTACTTGAATACTTAGTCGAACTTGAATCAGCGACACATAAAATGGGTTGAATTCCTGCAGGGATATACCTTCATGTTGCGACATAAGTCGGGGAAGTCAAACAAAGTTACTGATGCACTGAGTGAAAGAGTTGCATTATTGAACACGACGACAATTTAAGCAATAGGAATAGAGTCACTAAAGACGAAGTGTGAGACCGACGAGGATTTTGTGAAGGCATGGAAGGATAGTCGCGAACCATGGAGTGTCAACAGGTTTCCATACTTGGATTATTTTATCCAAGAAGGATACCTATTCAAGGGATGACAATTGTGTATTCCCAGGGGATTCATAAGAGAGAACCTAATACGAGAACTGCATAGTGGCACATTAGCAGGTCATTTTGGTATCTAAAACACCAAGGCATTGGTCGAGGAAAAATACCATTGGCCAGGGATGCCAACAGATGTCAGTAAGTGGTTATGTTAGTGTTGAAATTGCCAATTGGTGAAGGGACGAAGTCAGAATACGGGGCTGTATGCACCATTTCCAGTGCCCGAATGTCCCATGGGAGCACCGAAGCATGGATTTTGTGCTAGGATTGCCGAAGACGCAGTAAGGTAACGAATCCATCTTTGTGGTAGTCGATAGATTTTTTAAAATGGCACACTTTATTCCATGTCAGAAGACAAGTGACGCCAAAAGAATTGTTGTACTATTCTTCAAGGAAATAGTTAGATTGCATAGGTTACCGAAGCGTATAACATCAGACATAGATACCAAGTTTATGGGTCATTTCTGGAGAACCCTATGGAAGAAGCTTATGGACAGAGCGAGGTAGTAAAGAGAGGTTTGGGTAACCTTCTGAGGTGTTTGAGGGCTGACAGACCCAAGCAGTGGAGAACATGTTGGTGCAAGCAAATTTCACGTACAACAACTCTATGAATCATTCGACAGGTATGATCCCATTCCAGATTGTTCAAGGTCGAAACCCACATGGTGTGGTGGATTTGGTTGCAATACCAATAAAGATCAGAAAGAGAGCAGATGCAGAGACATTCGCAGAGCATATGAAAGAAGTGCATGAAGATGTGCGCAAGTACATTGAAAAGAGAAACGCAACATATAAGTTGAGATCCAACAGGAATAAGAGGCTACAATCATTCACTGAGGGAGACTTAGTCTATGTGCACTTGAGGAAAGAGAGGTTTGAGACAGGAACATATAACAAGCTGAAGATGAAGAATATTGGACCATGTAAGATTTTGAAGAAGATTTCAGACAATTCTTATGTGTTGGAACTACCAAAGGGATTGAACATTTCTCCTATGTTCAATGTCTCATATTTGTACAGGTATGAAGAAGGTTCAACAAGCGGCAGTGCAGAAGTGTCGAATATCGACTGGACAAGGAAAATTCCATATAGACATGAGGAAGAGATCACCGAAGTAGTGGAGGAGCACAAAGTCAGAAGCACAAGGAGTTCACGGAAGAAATAATAGTTAGTCCGGTGGGGGGATGATGAGATGAATGAGGTGACATGGATTTCATAGGAAGAATATAGAATCCTGATGTAGCATTCAATTTCTTTCTCACCTAGGGATATTGATGCAGGGACATCGGGGTATAGAAGAAACAGTTGAAGTTGATCGACAGAATGAGGTCGACCAAGGGATCGCCGATGACCACTAGTGAAAATGAGACTAGTAGTCAAAGCCAGGAAGTCGAGCAGAAGCTATCGAAGTATAGTCAACAGGATGTGGAAGTTGAACAATTCAAAATTTGATAGGATGGTCGGGATGTGACATTGACAAAAGTACAGAAAAGGCCAAGCATGGAGGACGGGGAAAATATTTAAAAGGAAGTCGTAGAGACTAAGTAAAGTTGATGAGTTAAGTATAGAATTGACAAGTTAAGAGGGTCTATGCGATGGAGTGCAGATCAATCGAAAGAGGACAAGGACAAGACCGACAACTATAGAAAAGTCAGAGAAGCATTGCAGTCAAGGTAATTGACTTGGAATCGTGGAGGGTTGTTGAGGAAGTTATGGGAGTTAAGAAGGTGGGTGAAACCAGTCCAGGTGTCACCACAGGAGGAGGTTGTGTAGCATGGTCAGGGGGGCACTAATAACTATAGGATTCATCGGCTCAGAGGCAGAGTGATGAGCATAGTAACGATGTCTCGAGGAAGCCAACATGGTGGACCTCAAGAACATCAGTGGAGCAGAGTAGAATACTGGTGTGAAGGCATAGAGTTAAGGAGCTGGGAAATCGATATTTCCATCATAGAATCGAGAAGCTGAGAGGATCTCACACAGAGGGTAGAAACATGTCGACAAAACATATTTTTATGTCTGTATATTGTAACAGGCTAAGGCATACTTGTTTGATTTTGCTTTGTATGTAACATTGAATTTGATTCAAGTAGTGGAATCCAACTTCTTGACATTTCCAGTTCACATCTAGTCTTTGTGAGTGCATTGTGTGTTTACTGTGTGTTATATTTAAGCAAGAGGCATGGGGGCTTCACTCAATAAACCACTATCATAGTACGTTCGTTCATGGAATTTGAAACAATACCCCTAATTTCACTAAATATTGGAAAATACCTTCCAAAATCATTTTTTAACCCCCTCCCAATATGCCTTCTTGATTTTAAAAAACCCCTATTTTCACTAGATATTGTATGTATCAAGTTTTTCATTAACATTTTTTATACCCCTTTATATTTCTACCTAGTATATTGATATGATACCCCTCTTATGACCTCACATGCATTCTACAATGCACCTTGCTTCTTTCGATTTATATTGTGGATGCACATTACTTCACCCACAATGCAATTACTCAACCACATATCATTATGATTTGCAACATCTAACGGTCGAATGAAGAGATAGGAGATCACTTCTTGTATGTCACTAGAGCCAATGCACATAGTACAACATTTAGATTGCATGTTGCAATTCCCCAATTGCTGACTAAGCCTATTGTGGGCTAGGTATCCAAGTCCCCAGGGCCTATAACAAGCTCTAGGAGGCTGACTAGACCTCGCAAGGCCTGAAATAGGCACAAGTGGTTGGGTATTCAAGCCCCCAAGGCCTATTGAGGGCCTATAATAGGCCCTGGAGGCTTAGAGCCTCCCAAGGCTATTGGTAACAACTGGCTAAGTGTTATTAGTAACAATTGGCTATCAATGACCACTTTCTCTCGACTATGATCGACTGGCAACCCAGTTCACCATGAAACCCTTGGCCTTAAGCATGCCTTAAGACGCGATTTCCCTGCGTACTAGTAAGCCTGAGCCTTACCTCAACCCGATTTCTCATTTGGCCATAATCCCTCCATCTCCATTTGGTGGATATTTGTCAGCCCACCCATATAAAAAGACCCCAAAGTATTTTTGTGTTGTTACATTAAATAAAAAAAACCCTTTGCCCCTTAATATATAAGCAATATAATTTTTAGGTTTTCATGAATATTTAATATCGCAATATGAATGAACGTGATATTGTATTGCCTTCTAGTGAAGCCCTCGTGGAAAGAGGGTCCGACCAGACCCACGCTTGTGCCAACAAGGCTGGTTGACTAATGCCACCAAGTGTGTGAGGATCCTAATTCATATCCTTGGGGAGGATGGACCCTTTAATGTGCCACTGGAAGTAAGTGGTCCCGCCATTTTGAGAGTAGCGTGGATATCAAAGTAAAATCTGCATGGGTGTAGCGTAGGCATTGTTGAGATAACTTGGGCTATAGCACGAGACAACTGTTTAATACCCACACTCCCCCTTTTTTTATGGTTTCTTGGCACTTATGGAATCATGCTGTGTTTTGGATCGGTTGAGGATGCCTTGGGTGATATGCATTCTTTATGTTGATGATGCATTACTGAATGAATCGCCAAAATGTTGCATGTGTGCGAATTTTAGGCATTAATAGATGCCCTCTGATGTATGAGGTTCAAAGGTTACTGTAGAGTTGATAATGCATCATGTTTTCTGTTGTTTCTCCCTTGTTATGTAGGATGAAGCATATGTGGACAAAATAAGGTTCTGCCATGGGGGAAGATTGTTGGTGACGACTGTTGGAGCTATAATAAAGAATATTTTTCACACAAATGAGGCAAGCATACCCATGCTCGTGGAATGATGTCAAAGGGATTACAATGAAAGAGGACCAAGGTGTCAACTCTATTATATTGTTGGGACATGGATGAAGGAGGATTTGATCCATGTTTGAGTAGATGCCACAGTAACTGTTCTGCAATATTGAAGAAGTGGAACTGTTGGTGACCATGATAAAACCACTAGGGTGGGGGACCAAACTAGTATGTAAATCATTTTGAGAATATCAGTACACCAAAATAGACTGCTACCATGATTTCTAAATGTGAACACTTCTACCTTCAAAATTACATTTCCCCCTAATGCAATGATGTGTTGATGTCGAGCATAGGGGAAAGCACTTAGTTAGGTAGCACTAATGACTCTCGCTACTAAGTTCGAGGTGATCCATTATAGTGATTGAAATGGATCCCAAGGTACAACTGCAACTACTGCAACTCTCATAATGTAATGTTTTGACGTAGATGAGAGCTAAAGGACATGAAAAAGCTAGAGTCTTATCCCGAGAACTGAGATCATATTGTAACTGACTGGTGGAAAGAAAGACCAGACACAATATTGGTTGATAGCATGGCGCTCATAACTTCCTTGGTTCGATGTAAAAATGGGGAGTGGCTACAACAACTTTGTTATTCAAAACGACATAGATTGATTATGGGAAGGAGAAAACTATAAATGAAAGTGATTTGATGGAGAAGCAAAACAAAGGGAAATGATAACCCGAAAAACACAAACTATTGAAAATTTGGAGAATCAAATATATCGATCAAAGGATACCATGGGTTGCTGCAAAAATAATATGATGTTCCCGCAATGTGAGGTGATGGGGGAATTTTTTGAAGATAAAGAATGTTGGTGGGGTCCCCACATTTTTGGGTGTGTCGTGGGAACAATTTGATGATGGGAGGAGTCCCCACGGTTTTGTGTGGATCGGGGGATACTTTCCAATGATGATGTTAGGGCTAACTTCCAAACACAAAGACAGGTGCCCCATGAAATGATTCCATACAGTGTATACCTGCGGGAATACTGCACATGACTGGTTGCTTTTGAGGGCGGGGCCCCCATAGGTGTCATTGAGGGGGTGATGATATGAGCGATATTACGAAGGCTAAAGTGATCATGGATTTATGAGGGGGATTTGTGAATCATTCTTGTAACACGCACGAAAGAATCTGATGAGTGTATATTTGGTGGAGTAAATTTCCAAATGAAAAATGACATGCTAAGGGAGGGTATTTTCACATTGGGTCATATTTTTTGGACTTGTGGTGGATCGACATCATGGGTATCAATTGATGACTAGGATGGTAATGGTGAACACACCCATTGGGGAACATTTTATTCATGGTAATGATGTTGATGGCACATCAAGGCAACAAATGAGTTCCATATGGTTATCAACGGGAATGCTGGGAGATGCATTATAACAGAGTGTAAATAGTGTTTATATGCTAGTTTCGAAATGATACCTCTGGTAGGATGTGTGCCCCCCATTGTTAGAGCTTGGATTCTTATTCTTATCATGGAAAAACAAGAAGCTCCATATTGTCCCGATCAAGATCTTGCACATATGATGCACATACCCAAGTATAGTAAAGAACATGAGCAAGGTATAGACCATGTAGAAATCAAATAACCAAAACATCCGTACCTGTGGGGTACTGGAGTATTAAGGATAAAACATTTTGAGGTACAACCCATTGATATGTTGTTGATGGTAATACCTTCATGGTTGATTAAGATATAGGCTCCTTTTGGGATACAATTCTTAATGATATAAGGGCTTGTCCACTTAGATACAAATTTCTTAGGTCCTGGTTTACCGTGTTTCTTGGCATTAAAAAATAGAACAAAGTCACCTTCGTTGAAGGTGCATGGTTGCACCTGTCGATTGTACTAAGCCTTGAGTGAAGTTTCATGGCTTCGTTCCATTGAAGAGAATCACACCATTATTCATCAAGGTGTTCCAATGTGAACAAGCATTGTTCGAGTGTAGGGGTATCTGGTATCAACTCAACGACAGATTGGAGGGTAGGGATTTGACATTTTGTTCGTAGAATGGATTCTATATATACCATGGACAAGATGAAATGGGGTAAACCCTATGGCAGTCTTGACCAAAGTGCGGTAATCCCAAAGGGAAGGAAATAACATGTGGTGTTAAAATTTAGTAAATTGTAACATTGTAGATGGAGTTAGAGACTCGAGTGATGTTAATTGTGTCACTCGAAAACAATTTCTTCTTTCAAGTCATCGAGTGAGGTCCCTACATCTCCAGATGTTAGTACATATGTTCGTTGGCCTCAAGCCTCTTTTGTAAGTGAATTATTGTCGTCATCATGTGCACTAAAGATTATATACTCAATTTACATAAAATCAATTCTGACCATGTTACATCAACCAATATCCCCATAGCCATTTTGTTTGATCATCAAAATATGTATTAAAAATTATAATATATAAAAATTTACAATATATAATTTTTATATTATTACAAAACATATATTATAATATTACATAATACCATGTTAAAAACATAAAATATTGAAACACAACATTACACTATATAATAAGCCATCCATATTACCATATAATATTACAAAACACACCATATATTATAGTAACCACTAGATATAATAGAGAAAAAAGGTTGGTCTCCATATCATATTTTCATCCTAATTGATCCCATGCAAAACTCAAGGAAAAATTGGAATCATAATCATTAACATCACATGTTAAAAATTGCACTTTTTTATGCCACTAATGATATATGGCCTCTTCCCACCTATTGTTCATTCCATTTCTTGTGTAGTATGGGTTAAACCACTTCCTATCCTATATTGGTGTTTTAATGGCCCCATAGTGTTTTAAAACCCAACAGTCATTTTTTCACCCAACTAATGCAGTAGCCAGAAATAGATGATGTCCCTTGAGTAGGGCTTAAGATCAATGAGAATATTGAGAAACACTCCATCAATTATCCACTCAAATAAAATCACTTTGAACAACAATTAACAGCAATGGGACAAAAATCATGTTCATCAAAACAACTTTGGTGGAAAGGATTTTGGATCACAACACGCCCATACCTCTTAAGGTTATGGTGTGCAAGAACCCTTCCAATAGTGCTCCTAGTTCCACACAACCTCCAATAGTGGAATTCTTCCTTCAATTAGTGCCAATCTCAATGGTGGAACTTAATACCCCAAACATGAGTACACCCTGAACCTCCTCATGTAGGTTTTTAGACCCTCTTAAGACATTGTTCCCCCAACCTCATGCACATTTTTAGAGCCCTTTAAGACATTGTTCTTATTTTATATTATGATAAGAAGATTAAAAAATTTTCCTTCATAAGCCCTGGTGGGATTGCTATTTCTTTCTTAGTCCCACCTAGGATGACTATTTCCTTGAAGAATAAAGAACAATGTTATAAGCTGACATTGTTCTTTCTTCTCAACAATTTGTAGTATCCAACAAACGTTGAATATTTCGAGCCTTAGAATATTAGTGTTTTTTTAAAATACAGTAAGCTAGGGTATGGATATTGAGGATGCTTCCAAATACTTCATCCAATATAAAAAATACAATAAGAACATGCATCAAGATTGTAAAATGTTTGAAAATTTACCTATGTTGTTCTCATAATTTGCGAAAACCATGCTTCCTAAAATGAATTTTTGTCATGAGGAAAATTTGTGAGGAGGTTTAGATTTAGTTGTGAAGAGGTTAACGAAAACAAAGTGGTCAAGGAGAGAGTGAATGGGTGGAATAAATGCTACAAATTTCGGTTATGGGAAAATAAGCGAAGGGATCGAGCAGAGCATGAATCGATGAAATAAATCATAGTTTTTGGGTTGTGGGTGGGAAAATGAAGCAATCAACTAGAGCATGAATGAGAAAAGTAAAACATATGTTTTTGGGATGTGGGTAGGAAAGTGCAAAATTTAGGAAGAGTATTAATGGGTGAAATATACACTAGATTTACAATATTTCAACCTTTTAACTAAATACAAGCATAAAAAATTAGTTATTGTATAAATACAAACATTTTATGGATCAATGTAGTCGTGGATCTACATGGAATCAACACGGAGTTAAAGATGTTGTAAGCTCTCTATGCCATCACTTGATCATCGTTCCAAAAAATGTATTGGATTGCTTGAAAAATTCTTGGTCTAGAAATTGGTCAAAGAATCAAATCTCTCAGTCGAGAAATTAAGAAGAGAATCTAAAATATAGGCCAAGGGACATCATTGATAGTTTTCAAACCCTCAATATATTGTCTAAAAGTAATATTTCAGATGAAAAAATTATCTATCTACCAACAATATCAGCGAATAAATTATTGAGGAAAACTCTCAGCCGAGATATTTAAAAAAATTTGACGAAGAAAATGTAAAAGTATTGACCAAGCATCTTTTAGCTTTTTCTAAGTTGATTTTTTTTACAATTTTCTTCCATGCATAAGTCCAAAAATTGTTACCCGTCTTCACATTTTCACCCATATACACATTGCTTAATGGTCATGCAAGCAAAAAGAATTTAGGTTACAAAGTACCACTTACATCTCCATTTGTGATATCATTGGAGATAGGTGGAGTCCAATTAATTTTTTTATAATTTCCCAAGATTAGTAGGTCATTTCCTAGCTAATAGGATGTGGTGCTAGGAAGTTGGCATGTGTCCATTAATGAATCATTGGTTTCCACATGGAAGTGAGAAAAACAAAGGAATACTGAAATTCAATGGAATTTGAGAAGCAAATAAACAAGGGAATAAGACTACTTTTTCCCATAATTTTATAATAGGGGAATTGATTGTTGGCTTTTTAAAGTTGGTGAGCTAGAAGGGGATTCAATGAGTCAATGAGAAATGGAGGTCGGATAGAAATTGGATTCGAGAGTAGAGGAAGTAGAAGGATATTGATAGGTTACATGTTATCTCTTGTGTTACTTTCTTTTGTAGGATTGCATTGAATTAAGTATGTTCATAGACTAGTTAAAGAAAATTGAACTGTTGTAAATCACAATAGGTTATTGAATTTTTTCCTTTTGTAATTTAGTTTTTTAGACATTATGGTCTTAGCCTGATAAATCTATAAGGCCACATGCCCATGATTACATATTAGTATGTGCGAAACGAAATGCAAAGAAATATCAAATATACCATGTAACATTGAAGAACACACATAATTCCAAAGTCAATGTAACCAATTTAATTTTAATTTGGATAATAGGAAAACAAAGATTATTTTATTTAAATAATGGGTGTTTGGACTTTGCAATATATTCGTTGGTGGGATTTGTTCTTGGCTACACGTAATTAACTTATTTGATGGTGGAAAATGGGTTCAAACATTTCTTTTTTTTCTATCATGCCATACTTATAAATATTAATTGCTCTATTTTATTGTTGATCCAATTATTTAAAACCTAAAAAATTGTTGGATGATCCTTAGTGTCCATATGGCTTATTGAATTTCAAAAAATCATATTCCCAACCTCATAGAATCCATTGTCTCTCCAGTCTTTATTACCATGTTAGGGTGACAACATGCCCATAACTTACCATGTGATGGGGTTATACATCTATAAACTATAAGCTTTAATATTGCATTTATAGAAGTAAGGCAAATTCGAAAGATCATACAAATAAATTCACAAATCCAACTACACAATATTTAAGTCTTGTGAACTAAAACACTAGACGAAATTTCTTAATACCTTATTTATTTAATTACTATTAACATTACTTTTAAAAGGCGGTTAAACTTACATCTTTTTCCCACAAGTTTTTAGATAATTTTTTAATAAACTTAACTATGTTTAAGAAAAATTCATTACATACTCACTTTTCTAGAATCATGTATCATTTAATTTAATGTTAACTAATAATAATGGATGCCAAAACCCTAAACCTAGACTTGGTCCACCAAACAAACTCTTTATATACCTAGAACAAGTGTCCTTTTCTCTCACATATTACATTGTCTTGTTCAACTTTGAAAGTTTGAGTTTCGTGGCTCAATTGTTGAGCTAGCTCCGGAGACACAACATCATCGAATAAGTAAATATCATGTGTTGTTTTTCATACACTAGTTGTCTTAACCTAGACTTGGTCCACCAAACAAACTCTTTATATACCTAGAACAAGTGTCCTTTTCTCTCACATATTACATTGTCTTGTTCAAGTTTGAGAGTTTGAGTTTAGTGGATCAGTTGTTGAGCTAGCTCCGGAGAGACAATATCATCGAATAGGTAAATATCATGTGTTGTTTTTCATACACTATTTTTATTTTTGATATTATATAAATCTAAATTGAAACTATTTATATTATAGGTAGAAGGTTATATAATGTTTGGTCAAATACAATATTTTTAGTATATTGAATGTGAATGCAAATAGGAGGGTTATTCAGAAAAAAGATGTTGGTTAAACCTCATTGTTACACGAACCCGGGAGGTCGGTCAGGATGAGGGCTCTTATTCCCCGTGCCATGACAGATGTATTAATCAGGCCCGTCTTGTTACAATCTCCCTGGCCATTCCTGATCTGCCACCGCTTGATCCTGAAATTCCTGTCTTTACTAATCCGAATGAGAATTCCGTCTTCCGATCTAGCAGCCCTATATATCATATTTGGTACGAGCCCTATCATTTTTTCTAGATAACCAAAAACCTAATGTTATTATTTAAGGGAGTCGGGCCCAGCCGAGAGGGAGGGACTACCTACGGAGTACGAAGATAGTGCGTCCCAACCAAGAGGATCATTAACCATATAATTAGGAGAATGGAGAGGATATGAAGGGGAAGGGCGGAGGGACCTGTGCGGAGGAAGAAAAACCAATGAATATATAGAAATTCGAAGGTACGTACGAGGAGAGGCCGGTGTACTCGTAATAAATATTTCACACCGGCGCATCCTGATTTCTATTTCTAGTTAGGTGTTGCCCTTAACCTGAACCCAGTTTTCGAGTTAGGTTTGTGCTTAACGCGAAACCAGTTTTCCGATATCTAGGTGAGTTGGTGCCTAGCGTTATATTTAGGGAAGCCCTCGGATTTTGAGTCTTATTCCCTGGCCCCCACTCGTCCGGAGACATTAATCAGTGGAAAATAATTTTATGTTTTTTCAATAGAAATTCGAAGGTTTGTGCGGGGACCTCTTGGTTCTATGTGGAGAGGCCGGTGTACTCGTAATAACTGTTCACACAGCGAATCCCGTTTTCTAGTTAGGTTTTGTCCTTAACGCGAAATTAGGTTCTGTCGGTAACGCGAAATTAGTTCGGTTTTGTACTTAATGCAAAACCAGTTTTTCAATATTTAAATCTATTCTTTAATCTTGTAGTTGGTCATTCGATTTGATAGCTTGATATCCAACGATCAAATAGCTGTAACATTAAATGATTAATAGAAAACTGAATTTACCTTCAGTAGATGATGCCGACATGTGGAAAGGAATTTGTTCCCCCGAAACATGGTCCCCATTTCAGTCAATCCATTAGATAATTTTCTGGAAAACCTCTTTAATTCTTATATTAGTATTTTAAGATGGTTGTTTCAGGTTATCCATTAAAACTATAATTTGGTTTTAAATGTAAAATATAGTTTGATTTTGTCATCATAAAATAAAATTGGTTTTGAATGTTAAATTTGATTTGATTCAGATGCTGGTTAAATCAATTCAGATTATTTGATACGATTGAGAATGTCGTGTTTTTATCATTTAAAAATAATTTAAGGTGTTCAATTAAAGAAGTGTGGATTTTTAAATGTTAAATTTTGATTAAACTAGACATGTTTAAAGAAAAAAGAAAAAAGGTGCACATTTTAAATGTTAAATATGGTTAGTCTGAGATGATTCTAAAGTCAAGGAAGTGAAATTATATATCCTAAGGAGATCTCTCCCCCAATTCGGTCATGACCTAGGCATTGGGTAGGTCATGAGCTAAGACTTTGGTTTGCGTCATAAGTTAGATTGGGTTACGGTCTTTAGTTAACGGAGATCATCCATAAAGTTTGGTTTCAGTATTTGATTTATATTAATAATTCCAATAAAATAAATTTGACATCACTTTCTTTTTATGTAATTGAGATGTTTATATTTTTTTTAGCCTTTATTTCATATATATTAAATGGGAGAAATTGAATTTTTAATAGAAACTCTAATATTATGTATAAACAACAAAAGACAATGTCATTCAATAAAAAAAATCATAACTAAGCAATTAAGTAAAAAAACACCTCCTTTTAGGAAATGTTACTATACCGATGGCAAGTTATTTTTCCATAATTTGTTCATACCATCTCAGTCACGGGAAATTGCAATACATACAATGCTTTTTCGCGTATATTCAGAGTCAGATCTGTGGTGGAAAGTACTTTGAACATGATTTAGATCGAAATGTGCACAGAATTATTATTTTCCATAAAATCTTGATGCATGCGAACCTGATTCTTATATACACAAATCCGCTACTAACAAACAAACAGACATAGTTGGAAATGGATTTAATTTTTAGTTTTCGTGCAAGTGGAATGTAGATTGAAACGAAGCCTTATGTAAGAATATTTATTAGGAATGATTTCTTTCCATGTTTAAGTTGGCCTCTTCATACGATTTACCAGTGTTAAAGGTAATAAAAATTGGTTGCGAAAAGTTCAATAAAATGCTATTTGACTAATATATTTAAAATCTAATCTGATTATTATATGTAGAAAGAAGCCGTGAGAGGTTTAATTTGTACATGTACATCATCAAAGAATGAGGAATCATAAAATCCAGATTCAGTTATGGAATGGTGAATCCTTCAAGAAATGAAATTAAAATAATCAGAGCTCAGCTGAAAAACTTCAGACAAGCCGGGGATGTTGGGGACACACATGTCTTCTATTGGTTCCAGAACATAAAGTCCAGATCCAAGCAACACAATCCCACTTTTAGTCTGCAAAGATCTGTAAATCTACAGCAGTGAAGAGTCTGACTGATCATCCTATACGAATCATAGACGTTGCACAAAGGAAGAGTAAGATTCACAAGTTTTGTGCAACTAATTTAATGTTCTATAAGCAACGCCTATATGACTGACTTAGACTGATCAATCTTACTCTTCTATGCACTAGATTTACAGTTCTCTGCAGAGTGAGAATGGCGTTGCTTTGCTTGGATCTAGACTTTCTGTTCTGGAACCAGTAAAAGAGATTAGCGTCACCAACTTGTTGTCTAAACTCTTTTAGCTGACATTTGATTCTATTTATTTCATCGCATGAAAGTTTCAACATGACAGAATTGAATATCTACTTTAACATTAAGATCTATTCTGGTTTTAGATTCCATCTCGTTTTCGGCATGTTGCACTTCTCATATATTCTCTGATGATGTGCCTCTAGAAATCATTGTTTACACATATTCTAATTAGATTGGAAATGATATTAATAGGAATACATATTATTCAGCTCTTTTTTACTGTATCTTAAAATCTATATTCAGTTCTGGAATGGTAAACCCTTCACGAAATGAAATTAAAAGAAACAGAGCTCAAATGGAAGAGTTTAGACAAGTTGGGGACATTGGGGACGAGCATGTCTTGTATTGGTTCCCGACCATAAATTCCAGATCCAAGTAGATACAACCCCACTTCCAATCTGCAAAGATTTTCAAATCTACAGCACGGAAGAGAGAGACTGATCAGCCTATAAATCATCTGTTGTATTAGCAATGTCTATGACTGACTTAGACTGATAATCTTACACTTCTCCGCACTAGATTTAGAGTTCTCTAGGCTGAGAATGGCGTTGCTTTGCTTGATCTGGACTTTGTATTCTCGAACCAATAAAAGACATTAGCCTCACCAATTTGTTATCTAAACTCTTTTAGTTGACATCTGATTCTATTTATTTTATCGCGTGAAGGTTTCACCTTGCCAAAATTGAATATCTATTCTAACATCCAGATCTATTCTGGTTATATATTCCATCTTGCTTTTGGAGTGTTGCATTCCTCATTCTCTTATGATGTAGCTCAACAAATGATTCTTTACACATTCTACTCTACAAATTCTTCTTTACACATTCCAATCAGATTTGAAATGATATTAATCGGAAAGCATATTATTTAGCTTTTTACCGTGCCATTAATCCCTGACGTTGAAAGGGATGGGAAATTGTATTAAGAAACATAATTAACATTGAAAATAAATCATAACTAATAAACTCAAGTAGTGTTTTGGGAGAAAAATCAAACTTTGACATTGTTCTGTATGTATATATTGGATCTCCAACTAGATTATAAAAAATTCAAGTTTCTTTCCATCTAAATCTGGTAAATGTGGTTATTATTAGAAGATTTGTTTATCCAATCGCATAAATATTTTCTGAATCCGATTTATCTATGGGAAGGAATACTTATATTTACATTATCAATCTGACAGCCGTCCAAACTACATTACAAGCGCATATCTGAATAGGGGAAGGAAAGCATTGTATTGCATTTATCTATGCCTTAAGTGGTACTCCATCTAAACATTTAGATGAGGTGAACAAAGAATCAGTGGGCATAGTATTGTCAAACGAAATTTAAACGCAGTAACAGCTTTCAATTACGGAAATAAAAAAGAAATAAAGAATGACACGATGACGATGTACTCAATACAGGATGCTATCATATCATAAAGGAAGAGGGCGTTGTAGTTTCAAGGAATTCCTACCTTGGTAAGACGGTCCCTCGTTAGAAATGGCGGAATGAATTGACGATTCATGTCTCTGCTGGATTAATCTGTCAAGATGGTTTGATGGCACTCGTTCCAAATTTGAAATAATATGGATATCTCATCAGTAATACATGAATAAAGTGCACCAGTGACACACAACTTGTTTAACTAGAATAAATAACATATAACAAACCTTTCTTACTAGCTCGATTATCCAATAATGTTAGTGAGTGTGTTGGGGTCCTATCTTACGCAATGATCTAACATGGAGATGTTTAACTTGTTCATTTTGTTGATTCCAATTTCCATACAACAAACAAGTAGAGGAGGCTTTAAGTCTCATACACAAAGAGCTATTACTATATTATTTCTGGCACTTAAATTGTAGCATATAGATGTTTACCGACCATAAATTAAACAAATTAAATGGCTATGTTCTGAAGATATGTTCATATCTAATTTTTAAGAAGATTCTCTATTATATATTAAACTTGAACCTATCAATAAACAAATATTTCTTCTTTCTTTAATATTCTTAATCCTTATGAATATGATAAATACTTTGAAAAACCCTAGCTAATCGAAGAAAAAGTTGGAAATTGGTAGAAACAAATTACAATCAAAAGCAAATAATATGTCGAAGTGGTGTTATGAGATTATTGCTCGCAAGACAAGGACCACATAGTACAAGGAATTTATGATCAAATGAAAGGATATAGATTCGAAAGATTCATCACGGATTGTAGAAGAGTATCTTTGTAAAGTTGTGGGATGACAATCCGTTGATAAATTTGCTAACCATGCGTCATGAGAAAGATTTTAGTTTTAAATGTATGAGGGTCCCTCGGGTTTGGCAATTCCACATTACCAAAAAATATTTTCTATTCACTTTAGTTTTATTTCAAGTTTTTCAAATATCTATTGTGAAAATGGTCCGAACTCTTCTTTAGTAAACACTTGTACAGTGAGATGAAAAGTTGGATTTTGAATATCTTGTTAATTAATAAACATTTGTACACTGAGATCAAAAGTTGGATTTTGAATATCTTGTAGAGGTCTTTCTATATCTAACGACGAAATTTCAAAACAAAAATGTGAGTTTAGAGCCTATGCCTACATCCATCATTAGTATATACAAAATTTATATATTTCATTGCAATGACTTTTTATTTTTCCAAACACATACATGTTAAAATTGTGACAACTAATTAACAAAAAGTGGGTAGCTGTTGGAGGTTGAAAGTTATTCTAACTGGTGGGCACTTCTCCTAACTTGTAATTTCTTGATCAAATGTATTTCTATGAAGATTGAGAGGAGTATGTATATATGTGTGGATATAATCTCCATTGTTTAAAAAACAATAAGATATCAATACTTTGCGTGGTGGATGTTTCCCCAAATTGGAATTTTACCACGTTAAACTCGTGTGTAATTTATGTGTCATTCTTGTATTTATTTTGTTGTCCAATTCTTGTTTACAGACTCCAAATACCAACAAGTGGTATTAGAGCCGAAGGTGGAGCAAGACTTCATTTTCATGGATCCTGTAGCCGGTCCCGTGGAGAGCCGATATTTCCTCTGGAAGCCGCCATTCGTGGATCCTGTAGCCGGTCCCGTGGAGAGCCGAGCTGCGAATAAATGAAACGTTGGTAATGCGGTTAAGAGAGGGTCACTGTCTGTGAAGAAGAAGAAGACCTGAACGCTAGTTAAAATCTATCCTTGTCGCCAGAGGTCACCAGAGAAGAAGTGATTCATGTTGCAGTCGGTGAAGAGACAGTCAGTGAAAAAAGTTTTCACGGTGAATAGGGGACGCATATACCCTGTTTCCTGCGTGAGGACAAGCCAACAATTTTTCTGCTGCAGTCACCAGTGAAAAGAGGAGAGTGTGCTTCTACGTGAAATACTGGGCGCTGGGCGCTTCTATGTGAGAGATGTTGGAGATAATTCCTCCCGCCAACATCGTTTCAATTCACCTACCTCCGTATATGGAGTAAATACATTAGGTGAAGAAGTAAATACGCCTCGGATGAAGAGAGGCATCGATATGTAAAAATTATTTTTGGATGTTCGTTTGAGGTCAATTGAATATCAATTAGATCAGAGAGCCGTAGAGCTCCATTGAATTTATCCCCCGTTCTGTAGCAGCCACCACATACTCTATTTTCCCCTGTTCTGCTCTGCCTCTCAATTTGACATGGTATCGGAGCCCAGAGTCAAGAATCCTCCTTCACCTGCCATGTGAAGGATATGAGTGTTTTCAGGGTTACAACCAGTGTTGGTCAGCCAAGCCAACCTGTTGCAGAGAAAGGAGTACGAGCAGCCGTCTCCAGTAAACCCCAGCCATAGTCGCTCAAAGAGCTTTTCAGAAAGCTAGCCTTAGCCGAAGGCAAAGCCGAGAGGGAGAGCCACATCAAGAGTTTGAGAGGGAGTGTTCGCAGAGCTCTAGCTTTGAAGGAGAGATCGCAGCAGAGGAGATCCTGGACTGGAAGTGCTCTAATGCAGATGGCACATTGGTGGACACGTCTTTATTGCTGCCAAAGAGGAGGTTCCCGTTCGGAGGCAGCAATCAGCAGTGGAGAGATTCGGAGATGGCACCAAGAAGAGTGACATCACTCGCTACTATGAAATCCAAGAGATTGGAGGCGCGAGTTAAGCACAACCTAGAAAACACTAAATGAAGAGCTATCGTGTTTCGGAAGGCTTCATCTATTGAAGAGCTGCAAAGCTCCATAGAAACCCCATCTCAATGCTGACCAGAATCACATTCAAACACATTTGGATAATGTGCTTCAGTAGGGTGCAGTAGTCCCTTGTTCGGACATAATTCTTGAAGGCTTCTGCAAGCAACACATGTGCATAGTAGAAGTTCCCCAAATCATTGTATTGCATTCGAATACTTTCCTTTATCAGATTTGTCATGTAGCCATTGAGTTCGTTTTCGAGCTTCTCTTTGCGCTGTTTAGCCCGGCGTTCGACTGAATCAATCGAGTCTTGATCGAGCGCGTAATCAGAACCCAACTTCCCACCAATCTTGTGGGCGACCTCTTGGAGGAGAGCACCTGTGCAGAGGGGATGCACTCCTGTAAGTGTGTATATGAGAAGATCAAAGATTCTATCATCGGTGCTTGCCTGATCCTCATTGACTTCTCATTCAATCCCAATCGCTGCACCAGAGCGAGATTCAGGTCCTCAGAGACCATCGGCCGTGGACATCAGACCATATTTAAGATAATCATGGCTGGGGACAAATGGTGGTGGAATTTGGTTGAAATGGTTGAAATTAGAGAGGGCTCTTTGAATTGTATGGGTGAAGGATGTCGGAACTGCGAAGCGGAGTGTGCAAGGGTTGTGCTCCTCCTGTAGATCAGAAGCCCGACAAACCCCATCGCAGCCCCGCCAATAACCACGCCCGACAAGGCAAGAACAAGAATGACAAGAACATCGAGGAAAATAATGATCGGGTGCGCACCAGAGCAGCGGTAGAAAGGGAGGCGGCGTTAGCAAAGCAGGAGGCCAATAGTAATAGAAACGAGAAGAATAGTAATGATATTCTAATTGCGCAGCCAACAAGGAACATCAGTACTGCTCGCAGGATCACCAAGCCGTTGGCTGTTCGATTGAATCCTTCACAACCCGTGGTTCCGGTGAATCGACCCCAACCGTAGGTGAAAGCTGAGGTAGGGTTAGAAGCACAGAGGATTCTTCATGAAGAAAAGATGGATGACGAAAGTGTAGGAAAAAGTGTCAATAAAGTGGTCGCTGCTGAGGATAATTGGAGTAGCAGAGTTGTCCTAGTACCCCACATTTTTCAGGTAAAAATTATGAGTTTTGGGCTATCAAGATGAGAAGTTTTCTTAGAGCAGAGGATTTATGGTATTTAGTTGAAAATGAATGTGTACATCCCCTAGATCTAGAGGCCTTTGAGGCCCTAACAGGAGACCAAAAAATGCAGAAGCATGAATTAGGCTTGCATCTTATCCAACAAGCTGTGGATGAAAGTATTTTCCACAAGATATCAGCAGCAAAGACTTCCAAGGAAGCATGGAGAATCTTGGAAGAGGAGTTCAGTGAAAGGGGGAGTGACATGTGCAAGCAGCCAACAGTGTCACATCCTGTTGAAGAAGTAGCAGAAGAGAAGCCTGCAGTTGAAGCAGAAGACAACCAAGTTGTTAGTGAATCCCATGGTGTAGAGGAACTTGTGGATGAATACGAAGATAGAACTTCCATCGCAGCAGTAGAAACTCCAGCCATAGAAGCTATTGAGAAATTTAGTGAACCCCACATAGCTGTGGATAATGAAGTTGAAGAACCTGCTATAGCAGCAGAAGCACTTTCTCCAAACACAAATGAAGACGAAATTATTGTAATAGTTGAAAAGGATCCAGTAGTCTTAGGCAAAGCTCCTGAAGTAGAAGTTGAATGTTCACATGAAATGGTTGAGGACTCTATCAGCCAAGTAGAGCTTGATAAGTTTGAGAATAGTGAAGCCCACTGTGCAGAGTCACAAATGGATGAAGATGACAGAGATGATGTTGAAGATGAAGAAGCTGCCAACATAGGAATTCTTGAAGATGAAGCTGCCATAGCAGCAGCAGGAAATGATGAATCGGCAACTCAAGAAGTTGCGGGACAGCCAGTAGAGGCTGAATGTGAAAAAGAAGATGAGCTCATGAAGAGCATGCCCATGAGGGACGAAGTTTTTCCTAAAAGTTTAGATGTTTGTCTATGTGCAAGTGCAAATAGAAATCAGCCTGCAATTGAGCAAAATGTAAATGAATATGATGATGAAATCATTCAAGAGTTTTTGAAGAATGTGGACTCTCTGTTTGAATCAGAGAATGGTGAAGAGTGCAAAGAAGGCATAGAGATTGAAAAAGAAAAAAAAGGCATCCTGGAGCATGCCAAGAATGAAGAAGAAGGCAGCATTGAAGCTGGAATGATGAATGGAAAAGAAGGCAGCCATGTAGCTGCAAAAGATGAAAATTTGTTTAATGAATGGCTTGAAGAACCAATGCGTTATGATGAGGAGGATGAAGATGAACCAGTTGAAGACATTCTTATGAAATGGAGTCCTAAAGAGATCATGCACTATTATCAGCTGATGTCATGGCAGCATGCCAATGAAGTGGATGAAAACAAAATGAAGGATGTGAACAGCATGTGGGATCTAGAAATTCCCACAACATATGAGCTAAGCATTCTGAAATCAGAATTTGTGGATGAATATACATGGCAGCAGTTCATTGAAGAAGTTGCAGACATTGATGGAAGAGTCAGGCCGAAAAAGCCTGAAGAGAGTTGGAAGAAGAAGACTAGGACGAAGAGGAAGAAGAAGAAGAATAAGAAATTCAGGTTCATGAAGAATAGAACAAAGAAGAAGAAGATGAGAAGAATTTCAGAGTTCAAGGTCTGGAGCAAATGAAAGAAAAAGAAGATGTTGCATCAGCATGCAGCAGACAAGAATAGTAAGATAATTTTGAGCTTTGACATGAATTGATGTAAGCTTAGCTGAGACTTAGACCAGCAGACATGATGAATATTTGAATTTTGAAAAGTATGTAAGCCCCAGAGGCCTAATATGTAATGTTGTAGCATGTTAGCATTTAGTTGGTTTATGGTAAGAATTATGGGGGGAGTGTTGGAGATAATTCCTCTAGCTAACATCGTTTCAATTCACCTACCTCCGTACATGGAGTAAATACATTAGGTGAAGAAGTAAATATGCCTCGGATGAAGAGAGGCATCGATATGTAAAAAATGTTTTTGGATGTTCGTTTGAGGTCAATTGAATATGGATTAGATCAGAGAGCCGTAGAGCTCCATTGAATTTATCCCCAGTTCTGTAGCAGCCACCGCATACTCTGTTTTCCCTGTTCTGCTCTGCCTCTCAATTTGACAAGAGATCGGGAGGAGCCTGCTACTGTCAATAAGCGTTGAGCTTGTGCGAATCAGCATGAAGGGAGTTGCAGCATGTAGCAGCCTATAGACTATGAAGGAAGAGCCTACATCATTGTGGGTGTTTGCAGCAGGAGGTTTTTTTTGGCTTATTAATTTTCCTGTGAAAATATTCTGGAGTATTTTTTGGAAGCCTATGTTGAAAATTGATGGAAAAGATGTCTAATACTAAATTTTAAATTGATAAGGTTAATGGAAAAAGTAACTTTGAATTGTGGAAACTTAAGATGAGAAGTCTGTTAGTTCAACAAGGGTTGTAGAAGGCCTTAGATGGCAATAGAAAGAAACCTGTAACTATGGCAGATGATGAATGGGAGGACCTAAATGCCAGAGCACTTAGCAGAGTTCGGTTATGTCTTGTGGAAGATATCTTGTTTAATATCATTGCAGAAAAGTCAACAACAAGTTTATGGAGCAAGTTGGAAAGCCTGTATATGACGAAGTCTTTAACCATCATAATTTACTTGAAGAGGCAACTATATGATATGAGAATGAAAGAAGGTACGAATATTGCAAATCATTCAATTGTCTTTAATACTCTTATTTTCCAGTTGACTAGTACGGATGTTAAGATTGATGATGAAGATAAGGTAGTCAATATTTTATGTACTTTACCTAAATGTTGGGGTCAAGTAGTATCTTCCATTAGTCTTAGTACAATTGATACTCTGGAATTTGAAATCGTGGTTGGAGCTTTGTTGTATGAGGAGTTAAGAAATAAAGCTAGTATTGAGTCCTCTACATCAGAAGCTTTGTTTGTTAGAATTCGATCCAAAGAAAGAGGAGAAAAATCAAGAGGTGTTTCCAGTTCTAAATCAAAGGGAAAAAAGAGAAAAATTAAGTGTTGGTACTTTAACAAGAATTGTCATCTAAAGGACTGTTGGAAAAGAAAAAAATTCAAGAAATAAGACTCCAAATTTGAGGAAAATTCAGTTGAAATTGATCCAGGTATGCTTGACAAGGTTTTATCCATTTGTAGTGTTTCTGAATACAATGAAGAATGGTATTAGATTCCGGTGCTTTGCACCATGTCTGTTCTCATAAAGATTGGTTTACTTCTTATCAAATAGTTAATGATGGTGTAGTTATTGTGAGGAACCTCCAGCAATTAAATGATCAAAATACACGATATATCAGAAATAGCAAAACACATAAAGGATTTATTGATCGTAGGCTACTTCGATGGGGAACCTCCTTTGAGCAAGCTTAATACAAATAACCGATGGATTCCTTCGTTGGACTCAACACGTACTTATATGCTAAGTCTAAGCTGAACAACTATTACTCCCCATGAATATGGGATAATACAATATAATCATGGTACGACTTACAAAGTATATGTGTCCAACAACAATATACTGACAATGTGGGATAATTCAATATACTCACGGGATGACTTACAAATCATATCCGTCCAACAATATACTAAGAAAGTAAAGAGAATGGTTGACATTGGTTCCTAACATTCCCTTCCTCTTAGAAAAAGCTTTGTCCTCAAAGCTTTAGATGTGGAAATTTATGATGAATCTGAAGGAGTGGTTCCCATGTAGCATCCTCTGGTTTCATTCCGTGCCACTGGATTAATACCTCTTTGATGGATCGAGAGAGAAGATGACAAGTGCACCTACTGAGGATGGCCTCCATCTCCAAAATGATGGATCCTTCATTATCTAGTTCTGGTAAAACGGTTTGTGCTCTGATGTTGGTGCCGAGAGCTTTCTTTAGACAAGAGACATGAAATACTAGATGAATGAGGGAAGAAGGAGGAAGTTCCAATTTATAAGCAACATAACCAATATTCTAAAGAACCTTATATGGTCCATAGAACTTTGGAGCGAGCTTATGACACCCTTTGAGTTTCAGGGAGGACTTCCTGTAAGCCTATAGATGAAGAAAAACAATATCACTTGCTTGTAAAGTGCACTAAGAATGGTGCTTATCGGCTTGTTGTTTCATTTGATTTCTTGCCATGTGAAGATTGTCCTGCAAAATGCTAAGAATCTAATCACGAGTGTTAGCACCTAAAATGTACCTCTAGGTTGCAGAGAGGCCAAGTTAGGGTAACCACATAACCACTTTAGGAGGAATAAGCTGGCTTCTTATCCTCCAGAGAGGCATCTCTTACAGATAGGTTTTAACAGGGCCAGATAAATGATTAAAACTAAGATTAGATTGTTGTTTGGTTGAAAACAAAATAGGTATCCATTGGGCCGTGGAGTCAAACAGATAGAAAATGAATATCATGACAATGCTTTGCAAACAAACCCACTAAGAGGCAAGGAAGCCACCATCTCACAGTCAAAATGCTTTAGTTTGTTGATTTAGAAGAAAAAGATGAACAACCCATCAATATAGAGTATATGGCTATGAATTCTATATCAATTTTAGTAGAAACTGGTTATGAATGCTTGGAATGAAAAGAATAGAGCATAACAACTATGAATTCTATTATGATACTACACTTATCCAAGCATGAACATGACAATATGGATTAAACAAAGAAGGAAACATTCACATAAGGAGAGAAATGAATAGACTGTAAGACCAATAACACATGAATCCCTGAGAGAAAATGCTTGTGAGGCCTTGCAAAATTTTATTAAAATAGTCTAAAAAATACTCAACACAGAGCAAAACACAGGTTCCCAATATTTTCAACCCTTTGCCATCCTTTTACATCGTTTATATAGATCTTCTGAGCCTCAGGCTCGACTTGTTCTAATAGAAAATGGTTACAAAACCAGTGACACCTATGCAACAAGTTCACCACTACAACAAAATGACAAAGTTGGCCAAAATGGCTCAACTGTCTTTTAAAATTTACTGAGGATTTTTACTCAATGACAAACAGACTCTAACAAGATAACAAAATGCTCTGGTAATGACTCCCTCCAACTAGCAGCCTTCATGATCCTCGACTCTTCATGCACTTAGCTTCAGTTTGGCCTTTCCATATTTTTCAATGAGCTTCCATTGCTTAGCTGCTAGCAAATCTAACGTGGAAATCTCTTTAAGTAGTACCATCATTTCAGTGTGATCTTTGTATGAATAGCCCATGAGGAGTGTATGAGCCTCTTTAAAGATTGAGACTAGCTCGAAGTCCTTTTTCAACTTCTACCACCGTCTTTCCTGTCATAGGATGCTCCATATCTAGAAAGATTTCCTGGTCCAACCTCCACTCCGATATTTTACCTTGATATCGCTCCTTCATTCTCATGGTGCCATCTTCTTCCCAAAACATGGGCAGACTCTTCTTAAATAACGGATCAAACGCTTCTCTGAACAACTTTGCTTGGTTAGCTAGGATGTCTATCCCTGCTTGGACAGTGGTCACGTGTTGGTGCTTGAGTATTACCCTTTTATCCCAGATAGTAGTGGCAACCCTATCCTTTGAGTTGGCTGCTTGAACCTAGTCTTCAGACAGACCATTCAAAAAATCTATGGCATTCTGGCCATACTCCATTGGTTTTTTTTTAGCTTTTCATTAGCAACTGTGACATCTTGTTTTGCTAGCTTAATCACAACCTCCTTTTCCAACATGAAGTCCAAATATGGTCTCAGCTCCTATGCCTGTACAATAATATCATCCAGATGATCTTCTTTGCTTCCTGCAATGCACTCTGCCCTATAACTTGCTGCTTCAACTTATCATAATCATACTGCATCACTTGGTACTTGGTTTCCCAAGCCTCCTTTTCCTTTTCTGTAGTGTCCTTTAGGGTCCTTAGGTTGGCATTCTGCTTCTTCAGTTTTGTTACTTCTGCATCATCCAAACTAGCCTTGGCTATTTTCGCTACAATGGAAAAATCCCTAGATTCTATTCAGGGTGTGACCATATCCTCTACCTCTTGCTCTTTCTCTTTCAACTTCTTCTCAAGCTCCTCAACCTTAACCTTGAACGCTTCCTCACTGTCCATTATCAATTTCATATCTACTCGCCACTTTTTCTCCCTTTCTTCCAACTGTAATAGCGTGGCATTGCAATCAATCAACATACCTTGCAACTCTTCTTTTTCCTCTTCTAGCTCTACAATTTCAGGTGCATTCACCAGTTGGGTAGCTGGAATCTTCAATTTCTTCCTCAGTGACAGGATTTCCTGATCGTTTTCATCTAATAGCTTCTGAATGCTAGCCGTTTTGTCCTCTTGGGTCTCATTGTTTAATAGTGAAGCTTGGAACTTTTTCACATGTGCTTTCAGGCTCTTGTTCTCCACCTTTTCCAATCCCAACTGCTTTTGCACTTTGGCTTTGTTGGCCTGCACCTTTGATAGCTCTAGGGTAGTCTTCAACAACTTGTTATAAATGACCTCTCCGGTCTCCTTATGCAAGTTGATCAAATCTAGCACAAGGATATCCTCGAGGTTTACCTCCAGCTTGGTGGCTTGATTTTTGGTGGCCAAGGCCACACTTAGGTATTCTGGACAAGGCTCCTGCTTGCCACGAATGATACCTCCTTCTTTGATATTTTTGTCCAATCAACATATAACTTTGCTTCTTTTGACATGGTTTCTGGGCTTTCTTCATATTATTCCAGTAACTCAACCCTACTTTTTCTAGGTGTTGCAAGCTCAGTGGATGCCCTGCCAAACACATGCTCCTTAACCTCAAAAGATAACACCACGAATATCACCTTCTTTTGCTTGGGCTGCCCTGTTTTCACTCTTACTAATTGTTGCCCAGACTCTTCCACCTTTTTCCTTATTCAGGCTCTTTCTACATCATAGTCCACATCCATGGGGTCACCACCTTCTGGTTTACTAGATTTCTCTGAAACAATGGAAATGGGTATGGCTGCTGATACTGATAGAATCAGGCTGGAAGAACCAGGCACTAGTGATTTTCTACTTTGAAAAAGGAATTGAAAAGAGGAGGAGTCTTCTGGTGGGTCTATTTCCATCTGACCTTTGTCAAAATACTCTAACCAATTGGACCTCTTAGCCAGGCCTGTAAGCTCAAAATGCTCATAACCCTTTTTTTTTGTCTCCTTGCTCCTCTCTGATATGATATGATGAGGTTCATAATTCATTGCTGCTTTTGATGAGAATCCCATGCCACCCATCATTTGCTCAATACTTGGGAGGGTTGCTTTGCTTTTGACAATGAAAGAACCTAGTGTCCATGGAAAACTTATGTCTGAAGACTTCCTGTCATCCAAGAAGTGTTCACATTCCACCTTCAATTTTTGTCTTATGAACTCTAAGGTGAGTATCCTGGGGGTCAGGAAGGCAGGTAGCACATAAGGGGCATAGGAGAAACCATAAAATCTGATTACAGTGCCCTGCTTCAGCAAACCAGTCTCCCACTCTTTTCTCTATGGATGGCTCCCATAAGTCTTTCATTTCTGGTAGCACCCTTGGCATCCTTCTCTAGAAGAAAATGAAGTAAATATCTGCCATAAGGTCATTCATGAAGGTTTTGTAATTTGAGTACATCTCCTTGGTAAGCTGCATCTCTAGCACTTGTAGGTTTTCATCATTTGTTTGCAGGAACATCTTCAACAAGTACGACTGGAACTTGAAAGCCCTTGTCTTAGGGAATTCTATGAGCTGGGAGTGGATGTTGTCTGCCAGGGCTTCATCAAATTTTAGGCATGCACACTAGGTAGGAAAATTTGGGTCTACTGGCTCAGGAGAACAAGTGCTTATAACAAACAATAAATTGATCAGAGGCTCAGTTATATATTGGTCATTATATAACCCTAATAACTGGGCCATCATGGAAATAACACACTTTGATTCTTCTTTAAACAGGATGGCTTCACCAGGAAAAGATGCGCCCTGGAAGGAGGTATTTGGTAGTAGGGAAGCATAGTAAAACCTCTACTTGAGGTCCACTGGGGCTTGTCAGAAATGCTGGATCAGGTTTTCCATTCTGTAACTTTGGGATTTCTGACATAATTCTTCTAGAATGACCAAGGATTTTCTATCAGTGGGGGCATCTACATAGCACAGAATTTTCAAGTTGGAGGCGTCCATGATTGCTCTCCGATCTGGGGAATAATTGCAGGCACACCAGTCTATAAATTCAGGGCAGCTAGGGGTTTGAATAGTTGTAAATAAGTTGAAAAAGGAACGATAAACCTCATGGACATCCAGCTTTTTGGCACTCATGACCTCCATTCTCTCCTTAGCAATCTCTATGGAGATATTTATCAGCATGGTGTCGAAAACATCACAGTCTTTATCTTCTACCAGGTCATTTATCTTGGAAGGTTCAAATCCTGGAGGCTCCACAGGTCCAACCATTTAAATAGTTTAGGGTGGAAGTGAACGGCCTGCCTGGTCATTTGACAGCTGGGCAGAGCTTTTGGGCTTCTGGTTGGCTAGTCGGCTCTGCACGGTCTGCTCCTATCACTTTCTTATGCACACAGGAAAAAAAGGATGCAGATCTCTATGCAAGCGAGTGTTTTTATAATATTAACCTTTCCATATCAGTCTCACAACTATGACAGTGATGGAGCCATGTCAACCATCCATCCATGAGATTAATTTGTAGTCGTATATCTCCTTGAGCTTCACCTTGCTATATCCTCCATGGCTTCCAACTCTGCTACATATCACCTGGATATCACCTTTGACCTGGAAGCTTGCTGCCAACCGTCGATATGATCTCCACCTAGATCCTGACCATCCAAAGATGTGGCCTTTTGTTGGGTTCGCAGATTTTGGGCATGTCGATTTCACGTACAAGTCAAATTTATGAACTTTTTTCAGGCCGTGGATCTCCATCTCGTTAGATCTACACCGTTGGGAAGTGCGGGGATTTAACAAAAGTTCGTAGATTTAAAATTTACCCTTTTTTCTGCATGTCCAATACACAAACAAATTATGGACCGTCGATCTGAGCCACCCGCCGTCGATCATTCTTTAACCTTCCTGCTGGCTAGCACCCCGTTTGCACTTATACAACCTTCAATTGTTTTTTCGAAGGAGGAGTATGATCATAGATCTTTATCACTTTTGATCTAGGCCGTCCAAAAGAACCATTACGCACTGCGGGTGTACTCCTTTGTATTTAACCTCTTGATCTCCATTAAAAACTTAGCTTCCTCCAAAATTTCATCTCGGATTTAGGTTACACTCCACAGAGCTCTGATCGCTTCAACCTTTGGGCCCTGAGGGTTAGAGACTGAGATTTTTGTTGGCCACTTCCATGGATCTGGATCCCTTTCATTCTCCAAAACTCCTCCAATGGCTTAGCACAAATCAGGTGCTAACAGCGGGTTCGAAGAACCGTGTCAACTACTGGAACTGGTGAACTACAGGGAGTGTATGGAAGAAGCACTCGGTGTGCCTGACCATAGACTTTTTCGTATGGATTCATTTTAGATGTAGTGTGTAGGAGATATTGTACCACCATTCAACAAGATGGAGCAACTTTTCCCATTGATGTTGTTGTTTGGAGGTGAAGCAATGAAGATAAGTTTCCAAACATTTGTTGATAATTTCAGTCTAACCATCTATTTGTGGGTGATACCCTAAACTCATCTTCATTTTGGTGCCATTGTGGCGAATTAGTTCTATCCAAAAATGATTGGTGAAAGTTTCATCACGATATGAGACAACGGAAGAAGGGATTCCATGAAGACAGAAGATCTGGTCCAGGAAAATTTGTGCGACTGAGGAGGTGATATAGGGATGATTAAGGGCACAAAAACGACTATATTTGGAGAGGAGACCAACCACAACAAAAATTACTTTCTTCCCTCAATATTTAGAGAGCCCTTCAATGAAATCCATAGAAATATATGTCCAAATCTGCGTAGGGATGGGAAAGGGTTTGATCAATCCCAGAAGGAGTGTCATTTCATCCTTGTTGCACTAGAAAGTATCACATTTAACCACCATCTATTGAATTTTCCTTTTCATTCCCTTCCAAAATAAGTTACACTATGTTCGCTCATACGTTTTCAGGAACCCGGAGTGCCCTGCCTATGGAGAAACATGGAGTTCATAGAAGACAACCTGTTAAAGATCTGTGCTCTGGGGAAGCACCAGACGACCCTTGTATCTCAGGGAAGCACCATACCAAGAGGAATACGGTATAGTAGAAGGGTTGATGGCCAACCGTTGGATGATTTGAGATAATGAGGAGTCATTGGCATAGCTCTGCTGAACAAATTGCAACCAATCTGGAACATGCATAGAAATAACTGAAATATAAAATTGGTCATCAAATGTGCGACAAAGAGCATCCACCACAAGATTTTCCTTACCCTTCTTGTAAGTGATCTCATAGTTATAACCCATGAGTTTTCTAACCCATTTTTTTTATGATAGGGAGGAGACCCATTGTTCCAGGAAATATTTCAAACTTTGGTGATCAGTCTTGATGCAGAAATGATTCCCTAATAGATATGGCTTCCACTTATGTACTGCATGCAAAATAACCATCATTTCCTTCTCATATGTAGAGGCGAATAAATTATTACCAGAAATGGCTTTGTTGGTGAACGCAATGGGATGTTCATCTTGAAGGAGAACAACACCAAGTCCATTATCACAAGCCCCACTCTCAATAGTGAAGGGATTGGAAAAACCAGGCATAGCTAGAGCATGTGTTGTACACATAGCTTGTTTCAGTTTGTCAACTCAGTAGCATGTGTCCATGTAAAAGTATATTTTTTTCGATAGAGTGGTTAATGGAGCTACAATCTTCTCGTAATCCTTGACAAACTTGCACTAGTAGCTAGTCAATCCAAAAAAAACACGAAGTCTCTTGAGTGTCTAAGCATGTAGAAATTTTTTCATGGCATCTTTTTTGGCAGGATCCACATGAACCCCTTTTGTTGAAATAATATGCTCGAGATACTCCACTTCCTCCTGTCCAAAAACACATTTAGACTATTTGGCATGGAGATTATGATTAGAGAAAGGTTGCAGTACAAGATCCAGATGCTGGAGATGCTCATCCCATGTTTTACTATAGATGAGGATATCATTAAAGAAGACCAGAATGATTTTCCACAAGTAGGTCCAGAATATTTTATTCGTCAATGCTTGAAATGTGGAAGGAGCATTAATGAGGACAAAGGGAATGACCAAAAATTCATAGTGGCCATCATGTGTGCAGAAAGCTATTTTAGGGATATCATCCTCATGAACCTGAATTTGATGATACCTAGAACAAAGATCCAACTTGGAGAAAAAATGAGCACCATGAAGCTCCTCAAGAAGCTCATCAACAATAGGAATTGGAAAGTTATCCTTAATTGTGAGGTGATGAAGTGCTCGAAAGTCAATTCAGAGGCTCCATGACCCATATTTTTTTCATACAAGAATAACTGACGAAGAAAAGCAACTGGTACTAGGGCGAATAATACCTTGCTTCAGTAAGTCCCGAACAAACATCTCAATATTTATTTTTTTGGTGAAATGGGTAGCGATAGGACCTGATGTTGGGAGGAACGCTTCCATGAAGGAGCTGAATATGATGGTCCTCTGGTCTTGAAGGTGGAAATCCCACTGATTCAGCAAAGACACATGCATATCTATCCAAAACTTGTTGTAGATCCAAAGGAGTAGTGGAGACTGATGATGGGTGCATCTGAATGGAATGGAGCTAAGTGATGACACCATGTTAATTCTTCTTAAGGATATTTTCCATGCGATGTGAACTGATGATGCTAAGAGACCCACGTTGTAATCCCTTCAATGTTTTTTTTTTCTTTTTGACTAAAAATTGCATCCAAAGTTCAGCAAAATGCCATAAGATGGGGCCAAGTGTGCATAACCATTGAGTGCCAAAAAACACACCACATCTCCCTAAGGCCAAGGAAAACATGTCGAAGAGTAGGTTATAATCTCCAATAGAGATACGCACATTGCGAAACTTCCCCTTGCAAGGTAGGTGCCCCCATTGGAAATCACGACTTCAAAGTTGGAGAAAGGATGGACAAAACAATCAGTCTGTTTGGCGATCCAAGGGTCAATGAAGTTAGGAGTCCTACCAGAATCAATGAGTATTGTAAGAGGGAGCTTTTTGAAGTAACCGTTGACCCACACTTTTTCTAAGGTGGTGACTCTAGGTAAATCATGGAGAGATATCTCTAGGTGGTCGTCTTGAGAAGGAGGGTCAACAGGAAGCTACTAAATGTCGACCTGATCATCTATTGTATCCTGAACTTCTTCACCAATTTCAATTGTAGGCGGATAATCCACATCCAAGAGATAGATCTTTTTCTCAACACATCTATGTCCTCGAGTGAATTTCTCATAACAATTATAAAAAATCCCCTTTTCCCTACATGTCTGCATCTCTACTTCATACAAATGCTTGATAGGAGTTGTTCGAGGAGCTAGCATGATGTGATGTCGTTTGGAAACCATATTTTCAAATGGAACAAAAGTGGATTCTGAGTGATGTGGGGCTATGATCTTGTCCTCTGCCAACTTAGCCAACCCTAGGACTTCCATCATTGTGCTGGGACATGACATTTTAACCTCATATCATATTGCATCCTTCAGACCACTGATAAAACAACTCCTGTAGAATTCATCAGGAAATCCTTCTATGTGATTGGCTAGTTTATCAAATTCTGTCTGATACTCTCTCATAGTGCAAATTTGGTGAAGTTTAGTGAGTGCTCCTATGAAGTCATCAAAAGCATTAGGACCAAATCGTTGCAAAAGGAGTTGGAAAAAATATGTCCATTTTGGCTCTTGATGAGCCTTGATGTACCAATGGTACTATTGAAGGGCTTCATGTTCCGAATGAAAGGATGCAAGTGGAACTTTGTTGACATCAAGGATATTATGCATATTGAAATATTGTTCTTCCCAGTTGTAATGTCCCGAAATAGTAAAATTTAAAAAAAATTCTTCTACTTGCTACATTGCTTAACATGGACTATATATTTATAAATTAGCTTCTGCACTGTGAAAAGTATAGGTACTTGATTTCAGCATTTAAGAGTTTATGGAATTCCTAGCAAGGTATTTTTTTGTCAGTCATGCTTTCTTTGCAGAAGTAATTGTGGTAAGTGTGTTTCTATGGAAATTTAGCGTATAAGAGTAATAATAGAAGTCCCTCTTTCTCTTGTATGGTCTAAATGCATGTTACAAATGTAAATTGTCTAAATGTCATCCTCAGGCAAGACGAACCTGATGAAAGGAGTTGAAATACCCTGGAAACTTGGGGTTGATTTATGCACCCTTGACAGAGTCGCCGAGAGGTAATGTGTGAATGTTTGAAACCTCTTGACTTACTTAGCAAATTGCCTAATACATATATAGTTGTCTTACTCTTGCAGGTGTACCTCGGTGGCCATCCTTGGAAAAACTCCATCATGCAATTCACTTCAAGTGTAAACACCCTTTATGCAAAACATGTATGGCTAAGATCTTACCTTGGTGATAATTAATAGAGTATTGAAGCCTACACGACTATACTATATAGTTTACACTTAAATTGGGGTCCTATCGTGGTTGTTGGGAGTCTTAATGGTGCACATGAATATCACGTGGCCTATCGCCAGCTGAGCACTAAGGGTCTTAGCGAGGGTTCACACATTATTGTCATATCATTTGTCTTGTGGCCAAGAGGGAGTTTTAGCTAGTTGTGTGGTAGATGCGCCTGGCCTGAGCTACGTTCATGGCCAGTGTATCGCTGGTGGTCTTGAAATGGGATGTACATGAACGAACCCTACCAGGTAACCCTGCAATATGTAAATGCTGCCTTTTTCAAGTCTTTAATCCTTGTACTAAATGAATGTACATGCCCTAACTCGTACTGCCTTGCCTCTGTTGATAGGTGTGGATTCGTGGTGCGAAATCTATGGGTTTGGACCAAATGCGAAACAACACTAGCTGCGTTTGGGCATTGGACTAGTAAGAATAGGGTTCCTTCAAACCTTGACGCCTTCCTATATCAGTTGTGGAAGAAGACTCTAATTGAAATGCATTAGGAAAGCTTAGTGATGCATTTGGCCCACTATGATTTTGAAGCCTCGAATGCGGTCTCCTTTGGCTGGACTAGGGTGTTGGAAAATGTTGTAAATATTATTTTGATGAATGAAACTCCTGGGGGTTCCCATACTTATAGTAGGGTTTTAACAATTGGGTCCTGTGTAGTTTGTTTTTAATGGTACTCGTACTATGTAAATGTTGGTTTTGAAAAGAATAATGCCTCCCGTATTTCTCTATGGAGTTCCTTTGCTGTTTGTATGGACCTCTGCGTTTTTCGTTGCTATGAGACTCAAATGGATGTATGAAGAAAAAATATGGTCACTGTGTTTTTAAATGGTGCTCTATCAGTTTGGTGGAAAGTTGTTTTTCCATTCAATGGAGTTCATACTGTTAAATGAAACTCGTCTTAGCTTGTTCTGCATTTTCCTATGGTGTAAGAGAATTTAGGTTTGTGTATATACTGTCGTGCTCCTAATCCTGAAGATAGTTGATTGTTCTTCTAAATGGAAATTTATGTATTTGTTGATATCGGTGATACTTCTGTCAGTTGTCTAGTTGTTAAATGTAACCTGGGCGTTTGAGTTGCTCCCGGGGTTTGATATTCAACCTGTGGATTTTAATTTAAAAAGTATGATACGACTATCATTTTTGTTATGGGATTTGATCCTTGAACTGGGAGAGGAGCCCATTGGGATTTTATAAGTTTAAAAAGTAATATGTAAAGTCTGAGTTGTGATTGTATGAAGTCGTAACACATGGATGTCTGTTGTGTTTTCGTTGGTGTAAGTACTGGGTTTGACTGATACTTAAATAATGAGTAGAAGTTCAGTTTGAAATGACATAATTAGTAAAATCGTGGTTATCCTAGCATGCATATTGCTTCGTTTAACATTTTGTTTTCTGGAAGTCTTAATAATGGAAAACTCAATTCTACCTACGTTTTCATATCTACTGTCTGCAAGAATGTTTGAAAGGAATAGATGGTAGCAAACATAGATAAATGATATGGTTGTTGTGAGCCTGCGATTTTTAATGTGTAATGTTGTTTAAGAGTTTTGATGGCTGGCATGTTGCGTCTTCTATTCCTATTCGGTGATTTTTAAGAACAGAAAGAAAATAAATAAAAGAAAAGATCAATACCCTAACTCTAAATTCAATCTACTCTTTGCAACGATTTTGCTTTCCTACCCAGGGTTAGTAGTCAGATACGAGATGTCAATAGATTTTGGTTTGAACAGCTGTGTATTTATAACTTTGAATAAGTTCTTTTCTATGATTTAAGAGCCTTTGAGGGTTTCGATACGTAGTCCAAAACCCTTTCTAGACTCCATCTTTATTAAGGAATAATAAAGGAAGAAGTGGGACCCTATACTATGAAATGGTAAAATGATTCTAACCAAAAAGTATAAATATTTTTAAAGAAGTAATAATCCTAGCTTAGAAAGCAATATGGAAACAAAAGGAGAAATGCACAGTGATAAAAATCCTTTGAAAAGCAATGAGAGAGTTCCTAAGTTTTTTGATGGTGTGATGTCTAGCCCAGGCTAGCTAGACTAGACCTACTAGACCCTCCTCTGGTTTCTGGGCCAAACCTCTAAGTTGATAATAATTATGTTAAGAATTAAACAATGCTCAACCATTAATTCTAGTCTAAAATCCTAACATCTACTGTAACTGGAAATGGGAAAGTTAACGCTACATACCTGGTTGCTTTGGGACTTGATCCTCTCTTGTATAAGCCTGCACACACAAACAATAATTAATGCAGAAACTTTTGAGCTGAGGTGACCTGTTAGGATGATTTCTTAGCTGGATAACTTTGCGTCTACCATGTTCCTCGCAAGCATGACCCTTAGACCGTTCCTGGTTCTAACTGGATCCCCCCAAGCTAGTTCCAACATGCAATAAGAGATAGAGGCCCTAGGTTCACTACTGGTTTAGATCTGAAAAAATTGTATGGGGTTGCTTCAGTTCTTGGAGCAGAGAATTCTCTCTAATTAGCATAAAAGAATGATAATGAAAAAGATAAGATCCCCCAAACTTGGGATCTGCGCTCTTTAAGTAGGGGAGTCTTGAATTATGGTTGTTGGAATAATTACTTTCTTTAGATTAAATAATTGATATTTAAAAGATTTATTATTAAAACAAAACTAGTCCTTGTGGACTAGGACTCTTCATTTGTTTTAACCATAAGTGATTTTAACTTAATCATTTCATAATGATAATAATAATAACCATAATTATATTTCAACCTAAATGATAATACATTACTAATAATATTTAATAATGTGGCAGCCCACTATGCATAAACTATATGAAATAAGAAATATATTTTATAAATAAATAACAATAACACTATTATTAAAGCTCTAAATAATACTATTTAGACTTTAGACCTTTATGCACTTAGTCAATCCATACTTTAGGTTATTGTAATTATCTTTTATTTAATTGTGTATCTTTACATGATACTTCTTTAAACATTTTAAGGATAAGGTCCACTTCTTTGGATAGTCTTTCGGTAAGCTTGGATAGGCACCTCTAGTATCTCTCTTGCATGTCGGATTCCCTCGTTTAACATGGTAGTTCCCACATTATTTGATGATAGATAAAAGATGAGCCATTTAACCAAATTAAATAAATGTGATGAAAGTAGAAGTGCTATTCAGAGTCTTTTCGACTCAACACTTTAATATTTAGTAACCCCGAGTGCTCTTTAGAGCGTTTTAAATCAACACTTTCACATGGGCGTTACGCTAGTGTAATTCCAGAGCTTCTTGCTCAACAATAGTGCTAGAATGTGGTTGTGAGGCACATCTAGAATATTCAAGTGGCCTCGGATCCGACATTCATTTATCAAGCTTGGAGTGCTACAGGGCTTATTCCCAACACTTAATGTACCTCAAGGCTTACTCCCAGTACATAAACATTCTTCTAGGTACATTGGGGCTTATGCCCAGTACATAGGTTATATGTGTGTTTCTAAGTCCACGCTCAACACACTCATAATTCAATCATGTAAAATCATAGCTCCTCAAAGTAAGTAACAACAAATGATCTCAGTATACTAGGGTTTGTACCCACATCATATGCTAAAGAACATAACCACAACAATAGGGCCTCCTTGCCCAGTATACACTCAATAAATAAGTCAGTCAGGGTCCATGCCCAGTATGTCAATATATATAAAGAATAAATCATGGGTGCTAGGGCTAATTCCCAATACTCAAAATAAAATATATGTGCTGGGGCCATGGCCCAATATAAAAACATAAATAGTTAGTCCAAAATTCGAGATATTACATCCCTCCCCACTTAGAAATAACACCGTCCCGGTGTTTCTAGGGACCAGGAATGAGGTCATGAAACAAGGCGGGGTATGCCTCTTGCATGGTGGTCTTATTCTCCCAAGTAGCCTCATCTAGTCCGAAGTGCCTCCATTGCACTTTGAGCTAGGTAATGGTCCTCCTCCTAAGGTGTACCTCTCTCTTGTCTAGAATGTGGAGTGGTTGTAGCCTAAAATCCCCTTCGGGCTCCACCTGTAATAAGGACCAATCAATTACATGTTTAGCATCGTATATATATTTCTTTAATAATGATGCATGAAAAACATTATGAACTTTTACATGAGCTGGTAAGGCTAACTCATACGCCACTGGGCCCTTCGTGGCCAGTATCTTGAAAGGTACACAAAACCTAGGGGCTAGTTTCCCGCATTGAGCTAAGCTCAAAGAGCTTCGTTTTGCCTTTACTTTTGAGGAAAACATGCTTGCCAACTTGGTAGTCTTTGTCTTTTATTTTCTTGTCCGCGTAACTCTTCTAGCGGTCCTGTGCTTCTTTCAAGTTTAGTCGTACCTTGGAAACTAGTTGTTCCAAATCTTTTAGTAGGTTAGGTCCTAACATAAGTCTGTCTACCGGACTGTCCCAAGTCACGGGTGTCCGACATTTCCTGCCGTAGAGTACCTCGAAAGGGATCATTTTGGCCGAGGTTTGATAACCGTTGTTGTACGCAAACTCTGTGAGGTGCAAATAATATTCCCACTTAGTTGGGTTGTTCATGACATACATTCTCAGCATGTCCTCAAGGATTTGGTTTACTCATTCCTTTTGTCCGCCGGTTTAGGGATGATACGCAGTACTGAATTGTAACTGTGTCTCCAAACCAGTGAACAATGCTCTCTAGAAGTTGCTAGTGAACTTCTTGTCTTGATCGGAAATGATTGCATTGGGTATCCCATGCAATCGAAAGATATCCTTCAAGAAGATGTTCGGGATGTGGATCGTTTTGTAGGAATATTTTACCGCTATGAAATGGACTGCTTTAGATAGCTTGTCTACCACTACAAAGATGGATTCATTCTGTCTCTTACTATTGGGTAAACCGGTAATGAAGTCCATACTTATTACCTCCCACTTCCATTCTGGAATGGGTAGAGGTTGCAGTAAACTAGAGGGGTGTTGGTGTTCTTCTTTGACCAGTTGGCACTCCTGACATTTTGTGATGAACATGGCGATGTCATTCTTCATTTTAGGCCAAAAGTAATGTTTCTTTACTGCTGATATCATCTTTTGATATCCGGGATTCCTTGAATAGGGTTTCTAGTGAAATTTAGTGAGGATGTTTGATCTAATGTCTCCACTCTCTAAGACGTAAAGTCTCTCTTTCGACCACAGTAGTCCTGACTCGTCTATCTTATATTCCTTATGTTGTTGGAATAATCTTTCTTCCTGGATCTTTGCAATGATCTCAGTGTAGTAACTGTCATTGTTATTGGCCGTTCGGATTTTGTTGTGCAAGTCTGAGTCGGTTTGACTCACCGTGACTTCGTAAATCATATGTGCTCATCGGCTCAAGGCGTCAGCAATCTTGTTTTCTTTGCCTTTAATGTGCTTTAGTTTGAAATGGTACTCACTAAGGAAGGCTAGTCATCTGGCCTTCCTAGCGTTTAGGTCAGGTTGGTCGAAAAGGTACTTTAAACTCATGTTATCAGTCATTAATAGGAATTTCTTTCCCATAAGGTAGTGTCGCCACATCTTCAAGGCGTGGATGATGGCGTCTAGTTCTTCTCATGTTCTTTCAATTTCCTTGATTCATAGAAGATGGCAAAGTTATCTTGCATAAGGATTCCCCCAAGTCCTTCCTTGCTTACGTCCGTGTAGACAACGCAGCCCCCATTGGGGTCCACAATTCGTAAAATCAGTGCACTAGTCAATAGTTGTTTCAGCTTCTGAAAAATTTCTTCCCACTTAGCCATCCAGATGAACTCGTTTTCCTTCTTCTGCAAGGCAGTCATAGGACATGCAATCCGCGAGAAGTTCTCAATGAAATTTCGGTAGTAGCCAGCTAAACCTAAAAATGATCTTATATCGAATACACATGTAAGTGTGGGCCATTCTTCGATAGCTTTGACCTTTTCGAGGTCGACAACTATTCCCTTCTCGGAAATTATATGTCCTAAGTATTGAATCTGGGGTTTGTAGAAATCGCATTTACTAAACTTGGAATACAGTTGGTGTTCCCATGGTATATGTAAAACAATTCAGAGGTGTTCTTCATGTTCTTCTTCATTCTTGGAGTAGGTCAAAATGTCGTCAATAAAGACTATAATGAATTTATCGAGGTATTTACTAAAGATGCTTTTCATCATACACATAAAGTTGGCTGGTGCATTCGTCAACCCAAAGGGCATCACTACGAACTCGTAGTGGCCGTGACGGGTTCGAAAAGTGGTTTTGTTGATGTCCTCATCACGGATCCTCACCTGATGGTATCCAGATTGTAAGTCGATCTTTGAGAATATCTTCACTCCTCCAACTTGGTCAAACAAGTCATCGATTCTAGGGAGTGGGTAACAGTTCTTAATGGTCATTTTATTGAGTTGGCAGTAGTCGATGCACATCTGCATTGTTACATCCTTCTTTTTGACAAGGTGTATCGGTGCTCCCCAAGGGGACACACTTGGTCGAATGTACCCTTTATCGATCAGTTCTTTTAACTGAATCTTGAGCTCCACCAATTCTAGTCTGCTCATGCGGTAAGGCGCTTTGGAAGCTGGTACTGACCCGAGTGTTATTTCAATGGAAATTTCTAAGTCTCGTTTCGGTGGTAATCTCGGTATTTCCTCGGGAAATACATCTTTGAACTCTGTGAGGAGTGGGAATTCTTCGATCTTCTGTTCCCTATCAGTTTCTATGTTTTGGATATTGACGGCAAAAAGTTTACAACCTTTTCTGATACATTTCTTTGCTTGTAAGCAGGAGATTTGTCTTACAAACACTTTCTTAGGGATACCCTGAATCGTCTTTTGATTCCCTTGGTCATCCATGCAGAGTAAGGACTTGTTTAAGTAGTCAAGTAGGACATGGTGTTCTTCTAACCAATCCATGCCGATAAATACATCATGCGATCCTAGGGGTAGAATGTTTAATTCTAACCTAGTTGAAAAACCGTTTAAGTCTATCTCACAAGTTTTAACTACTCGGAGACCTTTCGTTTGGTACCAGTGGCTAGTTGTACCAGCCACAGTTTCTCGTGGTGCTATTTGTTTAACTTACAAGTGTCCACTATCTTAGGGGAGATATAACTTCGGCATGAGCCAAAATTTATTAAAACTGAAACAGTTGTATTTGAGATCTTACCCTCAATTTCAACCATGTTGGCCTGGTGATATGCCTGTTGGCCATCAAGAGCAGCATAAATTCTAGGTGTTTTAGCCATGTCTCCTATGGTAGGTTTTGCTTTGACATTGTGTAAAAATCCATCCGTTTTGCTGGGGCAGTCTCTGTAGTAGTGGGGCCCTTGGTATTTCCAACAAGAAACGGTTGGTGGGACAGCTTTTGTCCCTTTGTTGAAAGCTATCCTGTTGACGGGTGGTGGGGGTGCACTTGGCCATGCTTGAGGTCGATTGAAGCCTCTATTGGGTGGAAAACTATTGTTATGTTTCTAGTAAGGTGGAGGTCTAAAACTCGATCTGTGGTTGTCCGTGAAGGTTTTGAACCTATCTCTCTTTTTGTTGATGTTATCATTCCTTGGCTGTCTATGTTCATAACACAGTCTTGCTTTATGTAAAGTCACATCTAGGGTCTTGGGCATGTCAAACTATATCTTTTCTCTAAATATTGGTGGCAGGCCTCCCAAGAACTACTGTATCTTGACATTTTCGTCTCTAATGTATGGAACATAGTGCAGTAGGTCTAAGAATCAGTTTATGAATGCCTCGATGGTTTGGGAGCCCATTTTCAACTCAAGAAATTATTTAATTTTCTTGTCAAAGAATCTTTCAGACATATATTTGTCCTGGAATATTCTGCTGAAAGTATCCCATGTTATGTCTCTCAGTTCTTGTCCCTTGCTGTGTTTCAAGTCCCGCCACCATTTGGATGCTTTACCATTCAGGTTGTATATGGCTAGTCGGGCTTGCATTTCCCTAGAGCAATTATGAAATTTGAAATAATTATTCATCGCTAGTAGCCACTGATCAGCCTCCTCCCCAGATTTAATCTCTCCGTCATAAGTTGGGCATTTTATCTTTCTGAATTCTCCTTGCAAACTGTCATCACTTTTCCTCCTTTTCTTGCAAGGAGGTGGTGAACCACCATCGTTGGAAGAGCTCTTACAATCCTCTTCCATTGATTCGGGTATGTGTTCTTCTTGTTCTTCTCCCTTAGAGTTGACAAATTTCTATGTGTGACTATTTCCCTTTTAAAAGGTGTTGACTAAGAGTGTGGGCTGTCCATGGGGTTTTTCCCCTGTTAAATTATGAAGCACAGCTTCATTTATAGCTTGTTGTTCTCATCTTTCTTGCATGTTATCATCTCTGAAACTTTGGAATTATGCTTTTATATTTTGCATGGATTTTATTAAATCCGAGTTTAGTTCAACCACAAATTCTTGCTCTCGTGGTGGAGAGTTCAGATTTCCATGTATGCTGCTGCCCCCTTCTGCATTCATTTTTAGACAATGACTGTACCCGCAGTGTTATTAAAGTGTAAAGAATAGAAAATCTGTTAGTTTATTTTTCACATAAAAAATATCAAATTCATAAATGTATGTCTCTCATCACTGTTTATCTGCAGTAGATGTTATGTTTCTAATGATCCCAATAGGTCACTTAGTTTTGTAGCTCGGCTCTGATACCACTTGTAATGTCCTGAAATAGTAAAATTTAAAAAAAATTCTTCTACTTGCTAGGTTCCCTAACATAGACTATATATTATAAATTAACTTCAGCACCGTGAAAAGTATCGGTACATGATTTTAGTATTTAAGAGTTTATGGAATTCCTAGCAAGGTAGTTTTTTGTCAATCATGCTTTCTTTGCGGAAGTAATTGTGGTAAGTGTGTTTCTATGGAAATTTAACCTATAAGAGTAATACTAGAAGTCCCTCTTTCTCTTGTATGGTCTAAATGCATGTTAAAAATGCAAATTGTCTAAATGTCATCCTCAGGCAAGATGGACCTGATGAAAGGAGTTGAAATACCCTGGAAACTTGGGGTTGATTTATGCACCCTCGACAGAGTCACCAAGAGGTAAGGTGTGAATGTTTGAAACCTATTGACTTACTTAGAGATTTTACTAATACATATCTATTTGTCTTACTCTTGCAGGTGTACCTTGGTGGCCATCCTTGGAACAAATCCATCATGCAATTCACTTAAAGTGTAAACACCCCTTATGAAAAACATGTATGGCTAAGATCTTACCTTGGTGATAATTAACCAAGTATTGAAACCTACACGACTATACTATATAGTTTACACTTAAATTCGAGTCCTATCATGGTTGTTGAGAGTCTTAATGGCGCACATGAATATCACGTGGCCTATGGCCAGCTGGGCACTAAGGGTCTTAGCGAGGGTTTGCACATTGTTGTCATATCATTTGTCTTGTGGCCGAGAGGGATTTTTAGCTGGTTGTGTGGTAGTTGCACCTGGCCTAAGCTACACTCATGGCCAGGGTATCGCTGGTGGTCTTGAAAGGTGATGTACACGAATGAACCCTACCCGCACTAGTACAAAATGAGAGATAAGTGACCAAGCAACCAAAAAATTTGGTCACCACAACTTTTTCAAGGGATAAATGACCAAGATTGAGAAATTTTAAGTGAATTAAATAAAAATGACCAATTTGGTCAAGAGATAAGAACTAAACTAAAAATGAACAAATAATAATTGGTCATTTATGTGGTCATTTTTAGTTGTGTCATTTCGGCAATGGAAAATTATAATTTTGATAATGAATTTGTATAATTTACTAAATTTTAACACTGCAGATGGATTCGGAGACTCCCCTTAGGGGGTCTCCGAATCCATCTACAGTGTTAAAATTTAGTAATTCTTAGGGGGTCTCCGAATATTTTGGTGAACTCCTCATCAAAGTGATCTCTTTTAGTTTTTTTATAGCTTTTACAAATATTTTTTAAAGAGGTTATATGTTCAAATCTAAAGAAGGTTAGGGTATGTATAACTCATAAACTTTAACAATCAAATCATTATATCATCTCACAAGTAAAGGTATCTCATTCACCAATTTAGTATCTTGTGCTTTTGAAAATAAACTATTATTACTTCTTTACAACTACCCATTAACACAAGGTTCAGAATATATCAAAACTTATATGTTATAAATCCATTGATAACTAATATTTTTTTCCTTCTTAATTAAAAGTTTTGAAAAACATTTCCAAAATCCAATTTTTAAATTTAAACACCATGACAAATAAAAATTAATATTAAATCTTAAAAAAAATTATTCCTTAATATCTACATGAAAAAATAGTATCTTTTCAATAAAACCTAATTTGAATACATTATTTTGACATTTATGTAACTTTAATTTCATTAAAATAACAACTATTCTATTGTATTTTTTTGGGATGGAGCACACTTCATTAAACATAAAAACTAAGTAGACTAAACTACTTAGGCTATGCAATAACCATATTGGGGCATTTGCATGATCTTATGCGTATTAAAATACGTTGTAACTAGATATAGTTTTATTTTAGCTAATAGTTAATTAGGCTTAGCGGGCATGCATGCTTCAATGACCATGGATGATGGTGATGGGTTATGTTCATCCTTAGCGGTCAATGACCATGGATGATGTTGACAGGTTATGTTCATCTTCGAGGTTCGGCCATGGTAACACCATTGCCACTTTATACTCTATTGGGGTTTAGGATTTTGTGCAATTTTTATGTTCATGTGAAACACCTAGCCTAGCAATACCACATGGTTAACAACATGGTCTCCTATGCAGTGGTCAGATTTGAAGGGTGGGACTTAATTTCAATTGGAAGCGCATTTGTTCTAGGTAAAGTAAATAATTTTACTTGAATCGAAAATTATAAATTAACTAAACCCTTCCCCTCCAAAAATGCAAAAAATAGATATCGTTAATCCAAATTCACAATCTTACACAATTGAACATTCCTTAATATCTACATGAAAAAATAGTATCTTTTCAATAAAACATAATTGGAATACATTAATTTAACATATATGTAACATTAATTCATTAAAATAACAACTTCAATAAAACATAATTTGAATACATTAATTTTACATATATGGAACATTAATTTCATTAAAATAACAACTATTTTATTGTATTTTTATTGGGTTGGAGCACACTTCATTAAATAGAAAAATTACTTCTAAAGGCTATGCAACAACCATATTGGGCCATCTGCATGATCTTATGTGTAGTAAAGGAAGTTGTAACTAGATATAGTTTTAAAATAAAACTAGAACCATGAGAAAATTACTTACTCTTAACTATGTACAAGAGGAAGCCACTAAGCAAAATATAGTCTTAAAATAAAACTAGAACCATGAGAAAATTATTCACTCTTAACTATGTAGAAAAGGAAGCCACTAACCAAAAATAGACTATAATAAACCTACAACCAAAAAATACATATAAAACCAACCAAAAACTTAATTCAAACCAGAGAGGGTAGCCATCCAAGCCTAAAAATATATCCTCCATACCCAGCGAGTTAGCAACGCTAGCATTACAAGGGTCGGGGCATCAATTTTTGTTGTTCAACACTTGTTGCGACAACATATATATATGGGATGGTGGGGAAATGGAATCAAGCCTAAGTCAACAACTGAAGCCTTGCAACTCTGTGTATGTTTGAGTCTTAACAATCTACCTATTAAATTGAACTAGATTACCAAAAGAAGTTTGTTAATGGCTCGATTTGAGACAATTATAGGTATGAATAATTAAGAGCTCAAGGCTCTAAAATTGATTGTGTTTTGTACCAATCCATAATTCCACTACAACCACATCTTCCCTAAACTCCAACTCATGACAAACACTTTAATTATGAAAATTACATTAATAAAACCTTGGTTCACACCGTTCGGGCCTCATAGTCTTCTCTAAAGATTCATTTATTTGACAAAACCCTCTTTAAACAAATGGAAAGGGAAAAATGATTAGTCGAAAGATAATTTCATAGTTGAATCACATCGTCGCTACCAATAATGTCAATAGAATCAAGAACCTAGGGTTCAGGGTTTAGCACATCACAGATGGATTCAATGGAGGTGGACAAGCAACAACCAGAGGAAGCGTTTACAGTTTTGGATAGCCAAAGAGTCATTATGGAGAAATGCATCCTCCAATACAAGGAACTTACAGACCACTACACCTCATTGGAGCAATTGCTGCAGAAGAAATTTGAAGAACACTATGCCTCGCTGGAGCAATTGCTGTAGAAGAAATTCAAAGATCTGGATAAGGGAAAACATATGGAGCTCAAAACCAAAGAAATGTAGGAATTGCCGGGAAAAATAAAGCAATCGACTGTATCCAACAAAAAATATCTATCTCACCCGCTTAGAAGAGTAGAAGGCGTCGGACCTCGCAGCCATTGAAATTGAAGAGTGAAAATGGCCTAAAGTTCCTCTACGATAAGATGGATACAAAGGGTCCCTGGAAATTCATCGCGAAGCACAAAAAATATGTTACAACGGTTAGGGCCAAGCAGCTGTGGGTGCTGGGGTGTGACATTGATCTTTCCTGGCTAGTTTAATAGGCCCTCGAGGGTTTTTACGACAAGGGTTCCAAGAAAACATAGAATAAGGACTTAGAGCTTGTGGACCAGAGGAGGGCTTGTTCTTTGTTGCTAGAATAGCATGAATAGAATACACATGAATAGCATGGATCCAAGGTAAGCATGACAAGATCCTTCAAATTTAACCAATTTTCATTATGTAGTTCAGAGACCATATATATTCTAGGTGCCATATATATTCCCCATTTTGATGCTCATGAAACAATATCACCATTCCTCAGTGTTAACGCTGCACATTTTGTAATGGGATTTGCAGTAATAGATACCACCAAGATTTCTCTAATGCTCACATGCTTGACCACCATCAAAATATTAAATACAAACAAGCCAGATCACCATCACAATGCATTACCCCATGAAGGACATAGGAATGCAACCATGTGAGATGCCTGAGGTTGGAAAACTCTATTTTAATTAGATTGTATTTATCAGAATTTGCAGTTTGGTAAATAAGGCCTTCCAACTGATCCCAAATATCCATTTTTGCAGATTTCACAGTGCTTAAATTGCCATACGATACATAGGTAGGTGGGATAGGAGAGGGTGATGTTATAACTTGGAAATGTATTTGATACATCATCAGTGTTTTTAATAATGGGAATTACTTGTAGGATGCTTCTGTCTATGATTTTTAAATAAAATGGCAATTAAAACTTGGTATTAACTACAGATTCTTTTACGATTTGTTGTTTATAGAGTCCAGCATGGTCATGTGCATGGGACTCTAGTGATCCAAGTAGAGTTTATGCTAGTTTATAGGTCTGGATAACAACTCCATTATAATTTTATTGGAAGATGTTTGAATATCAACAAACAATAAATTAATGAAATGATTTAGCTTGACATTTCTTTCATATTCTGAAATGACCTTTTTCCAAAATGTCCACTATGATAATAGATAGCAATTTCCCATCTGATAACATTAATTTTACCAATCCATAAAATGTAGAATGGAATTCTCTTACTCGGGAAAAATCGCGAGTAGCCATGAGTCTTGGTGGAGTTGTTCTTCACTGCACCCATAAACCTTAAACAAAGTCAAGTACCCCTCTTATGGACACCGCATCTAAAATACCAACTCCCTCTTACACCTAGAATGATCTATGCCACAAAACCTCCGATACCATGTAGAATTCCCGTGTTTTATGACTTTTAATGCAAAGAAAAACATTCACCTCTTTCCTAGAGGTAGCCTAGATTTTAACCCTATGAACTTTCAACCTTAGGGATGTTATGGAATATAAATAGAACACCACTAACAATGGACAGTATTTTACCTCTTATTGCATTCCACTAGGAAATTCAAAAGAAAAGATACCAAAGTGTGCAAAACGTTTCATCCCTTTAGGGCAATCTTACCATGCATAAACCAGATCTGAAATTCACTTATGATGGTTGTAAATATAGCAGCAAATCTTCCCTATCTTCTTCAATATTAATGTTAACTCATTTAACAATTTCAGCCAAAAATTATGTCAAATCAACAAAACAAACAAGTTCTGGAAATTACCAAAACATTAAGAAATAGATGTTGAAAGTCAAGTTTGCAAAAGAGACAATTTTGGATAGTTGGAATCTTCATATATGTGCATAAAGAAGAAAATGTACATACCATAGCCTTATTTGTAGGCTAGTACAATCCTCTAGCATATACGGAAAACGATGAAAACACTAGCTCACACTAAGGAGACCAAACAAGCTGGCATACCACAAGCATGTCTTCCAACTTCCAAGGCAAGACATCTCCTCTTCTTTTTCTCTTCAACAAGGACAACCTAGGTTTATTTCTCAAATCCCTAATCTCCAAGAAACCCTAGCGACTTCAAAACATGAGAGATAAAGTACAAATGAAGATGAACTAGAGAGAGGAAGAGTAGTGCACTTTTCTTAGTCACATCTCTCACGCAAACTAATGAACAAAGATGAGAAGGATGAAAGGACTCTCCTTCCTCTATACATATTACATATGAGAGGATATATGTGGGCCTAAAACCTTCCAAGCAATCTACAAAGACACAAGTAAGCTCACACATGTGAAGCACTACACTCCAAGGGTACATGTCAACCTCCAAGGTGATGTCTTAAATAAGAAGGGATCCAATGCAAGGGCGTTCGATGTGTCCAATGCTCCTCCTTGAAGTCTCCAAGGAATTCAATGCTCCTTCTAAGCCAAGTGCTCTACCAGGTCCACTCCCCTACACATAAACATTGTTGCAACCCAAGCATCCCTGAGTCAATTCAATGCCTCCATGCAAGTATCCCAACTACCCCATGTTGTCTAGGTCTCAATGCTCTCCTCCTAAATGCCAAATTCTCCTCCTCCAATGCAGGGCACTCTCTAAGCAAGCAACTTCCTCCATCTAGCCAGCATGTACATATAGAATGTTGCCAAGCTGTCTGAAGATCTCCAATGCCTTAATGAAGAATCATAGAATGTCATGCAAGCACCCAACTAAGGTCATTCAATCATGGAGTAAGCCATCCCCAATGTTCAAATCCATCACAGACCATCTAGTGGCTGATCATACACCATATACCCCAAATATCATGAAGCACCCTCAAACATACTCTAAACACTTTTAGAGTAATCCCAAATCTCTTGAAGCACCCCCAAACATGGTTTAAACTTTAAACACTTTCAGAGTAACTCCAAAAGCTAACAACCTTCAATATTTGTTTGTTTAATAGATTCCATATCCAAAAATTTGTAAGACATACCTAGGATGTTACCATGCTCATCCCCAAGCAGGATCCATGTCCCTACTAGACCCAGGTTTTCCTTAGAAGCTCCATTGAAATTGAACTTGACCCATACCCTTGGAGGGTTATCCAACTCTCATTGCATGCTTCATTGCTCAACCTCTATCCATTAATGGAAGTGCATCATGTGTACAATAATTAATTAACTTAAAGAACAAATTGTTGGGATGAAAACCAAATTAATTTGCAAGCTACTCGATGTTTAGTTTGAAAAGGTGCAGAACTTTACTTATGTTGATTGATTATATGGAATGGTCCGAGTTATAATTAGAGAGGCTAAAATTGTTCGAAATTTGCTGAAATGTTATTGGCAGTTTCAAGTTTTTTGGTTGTTAAAATTCTTTATATGTTTTTGTTAGTCTACAATGCAACACAAATTCACAGAGGAGAAAATACCTATTTCCTCTGGGCTTTATCCTTTCTAATGAATTTGCCTTGAGAGTTACCAATTTCTTTGAATAGTTATTGGCATATAAACGTGGTTCAATTTAGAGAGTGATGGCTTGAAGAATAACCCAAATTTTCCCAGAACCATGGTCCTTTCATATCACGCCGTTGGTCTTCTAGGCAATTTAAGTACACAATAGAATAGGATTTGAAATAAAACTTGCCACATACACTGATGTATGTCCAGTTCTTTTCACTCCAATCTATAAGTGTCGAAGATGATGGACAAATGTCATCGAATCTACAGATCAATTCCTTTCTTCGGTATGCAATTATAAAGTCGTTAATTTCCACAGGATGGGGTCTCATGAAACAAGAGTGTATTCTGCACTTACCACTATGAAACTACCTGCCAAAGGGTAGCCAAAGGGTATTTGAAAGATTGGATTTTTTCAAAGATAGACACTCGTTTGATTCATGATTGGGAGACTGTGCTGAGAGAACCTCTGCATCCTTTGCTGAAACAAAATGGGAGTGACTCGGTGATGAAGGCAGAGGATAAGAGGCCCCCCCATTCAAATAGGGGAGATGTGGACACCTTACTTCTTACTATATGCATCCAACAGGGCTAGAGTAGATCATGAATTCAGTTAGTCTGCCCATGGAGACATTGCCAAATCTTAGCTCCTTGATGCTGTGTAGTCTTTTATTTGGAGACTTCCAAAGGAAAATCAGATTGGTATCCACAAATTTTTATATTGAATTCTCTTATGGTCATCTGGGGGGATAGACTTTATAGCACTACCTAGCCTATCTGTTTGACAGATCATGGTTAAATAACTTGAAATGTTTTACACCATACTTCTAACATCATCAGATCCAATTTCTTATTCGGTTTCCTAGCTTTCCATAATTTCTGCAAGACATCATTCCCAACATCAAGATGTATACAAGTGAACATTTATTAAGCAATAGGAGGCAGTCTTATTCTAAAAGATTCTCATAGTAGAAGAGACATTTAATTCCATTAAAGTTCATTGATGGCCCATATGAATATTTTTCGTGTTGCTTAGTGTGAAAATCATTAATGTGGAAAAGATCAATTGTTTTCACTTTTTTCTTTTTCCAAGTAAAAATCGTAACATGTATTCAAGTAAAACAAATTGCATCCATCTTGTGCACAAAGTCTGAAAACTTAAAAGAATCTGATATATATAGTTCATCAGAGAAATCGATCTCTCCTATCTTCTCCTGATCTGTCATATATATGTCCTGTACTAACTCAGAAAAGGCTAAAAAGGCTACATTACTGAAGCACAAAATGTTGTAATAGCAGAGAGACATACCCAAAAAAAGGTCTTCAAACTTCCTTCAAACATATATGTTTTCAAACACAACTCAAGAAAGGTAGTGAATGCTGAAGCTCAAAAGGCTGTAAAATTAGAGATATATATGTCAAAATAGTTCACATCATACCACAAAAAACTGTCTTCAAACAGAAACATAATTTCAGCAGAATACATTTAATGAATTCACCTTAAGAGTTACCAATTGCTTTGAATAGAAATTGTCATAGAAATAGGGTTCGATTTAGATAGTGATGTCTTGAAGAATAGCCCAAATTTTCCCAGAGCCATTGTCCTTTCATATCATGCCCTCAAACTTCTAGCCAATTTAAGTACACAACAGAATAGCCTTTTGAAATCAAACTTTCCACATACTGTGATGTATGTCCATTTCTTTTCACTCCAATCTAAAAGTGTTGAGGATGATGGCCAAAGGTCATTGAATCTATAGATCATTTCCTTTCTTTTGTATGCAATGATAAAATCCTTAATTTCCACAGGATGGGGGCTCATTTCTCTATAGTATATTTAGCACTTACCATTGTGAAAGTACCTGCCAAAGGGTATTTGAAAGATTGGATATTTTTCAAAGATAGACTTTCATTTGATTCATGATTGAGAACCTGTGCTGAGACAACCTTTGCATCCTTTGCTGAAACAGAATGGGAGTGACTCGGTGATGAAGGAAGAGGATACGAGGGGGCCCCATTCAAATGGGGGAGACCCGGCTGTCCCAAAAAGTTGTGGACACCTTACTTCTTACTATATGGATCTAAGACGGCCATAGTAGATCATGAATTCAGTTAGTCTGCCTGTGTAGACATTGCCAAAACTTAGCTCCTTGATGCTAGTAGTCTTTTAATTGGAGATTTCCAAATGAAAATCAGATTGGTATCCATAAATTTGTATATTGAATTCTCTTGTTGTCATCTAGGATATTTCTAGATCGATTTTATAGCACTAACTAGCCTATCTGTTTGACAGATTATGGCTAAATAATTTGAAATGTTTTACACCATACTTGTAACATCATCATATCCAATTTCTTATTCATCTTCCTAGCTTGCCATAATTTCTGCAAGACGTCATTCCCAACAGCAGTTTGTGTACAAGTCAACATTTCTAAAGCAATAGGAGACAGTCTTGTTCTAAAAGATTCCCATGTAGTAGAAGAGACATTGAATTCTGTTGAACTTGAGTGATGGCCACTATGAATAGTTTTTGTGTTGCTTGGTGTGACAGTGATTAATGTTGAAAAGGTCTGTTGTTTTCACTTTTTTCTTTTTCCAAGTAAAAATCGTAACTATGTATTCAAGAAAAAAATTACATCCAGCATGTGCAAGAAGTTTGAAAACGTAAAAGAGTGATATATATAGTTCATCAGAGAAATAGATCTCTCCTATCATCTCCTGACCTGTCATATATATCTCTTCTACTCCTGACCTATGCTGCGTGGGAGTGCACTCCACCCCCTAGCTCGCGTTCCCGAAGCTCGCTCCCAAAATGGTCCTGAGGTGCTCCCTACCTTTCCTATACTAAAAGCTCCTATACTAGGTTAATAATTTGATGACAATGTTATGGTACCTCTCTTCATTGCCAAGCTCATATAAAAGTAGTTATGGTTGATCATTTGATGATAATGTTATAAGTTATAACTACTAGATGATTGATGTTATGTGGTTTAGACTCTACATGTGTCAAAGGGATGAAGATTTCCATTTTTTATTCAATTATACTCCATTGTTTTCTTATCATATCCTTGCAACAAAAGAGGAAACAATTAGATGCAAATTTCTCTGAGCTGTCAAATATTCCATCAATTGTGTTCTGCCCACATGTTGATATTGCAAAGTTGAGCTGGACTATGCTTGAGCATTTAAGAAAGAGAGTCCACCACAAGCTAGTAACAGGGCATATCTGATTGCAGGTTTATCAGTCCAAGCACCATTTGGTAGACGGGGAAGAACAATGTACAGGTACTTTCAAGGTTCTATGGCAAGCTGGTCCATGTGCATATCAAAGTACCTCCATTTCTTGTGAGAACATCTGCTTGTTGATTGCAAGAAGCATTGGAAATCACCCTATAATTAACTATTTTCTAAGGTTGGTGGAGGAAAAATTTAACTCTAGGACACGACCTATTGGCAGGAATACTTCAAGGAGGAAGATAACAAATACAAAAGGTTAGTGATGTAAAATTGCTATTCTGCATGTACACATGTCACATAAACATGTATATTTTTTTTTCCATTAAAATTTCAGGCAAGGTTTGATAAAATATGTGGGGATGAGTATTTACCAATAATTGGCATGTGAATGTATTGTAGGAACAGATGCAATAAAATTAAAATATAAACAGGTAGACGCACGGAAGAGAGAGAAAACATAAAAGTGAGTATTAGTGATCTATAGAGCCTTTATTTAATAACAAGCATGAGAGAGATAAGAAGCTTAAAGGTGTTTGTAAACAGCACATGGCTTGTGAGACCCCTAATAGCAGGGATGAGTTGTTTTGTCTAGTGCAAAGAGAGACAATATGATTCTAATTTCTGATGAGCTTAGTGTGATAGCAATAATGCTTGGATCTCTTGGACATTTGCATTGATGTGTTGAAAAACTTATGTATAGGTATCTGATAATCATTTTGGGTCCCAATCATCACAATCAAAGATAAAGGAGAAGAAAGTTGAGAAGGGGGTAAGCAACACAGAGAATTTTCTCACTAGTTTTGAGCCCTTGCTCGAAGAACCAGTAGCCAGTGATCATGAGCTTAAAAGTTCTGTTGAAAGTGAGTCTGACGTGGGATTAGAAACAAAGAGTTCCAGGTATTCACATAAAGATACTATGTTAAATAAAAATGACAGATATAGTGAAATATCAAGGCTAGAAGGGGATGGTGATATGGGAAATAAATATTTTCCTCCACCTGAAGCACCATCTTTATCCTCAGGTAATACAAATTTCCAGCATGAAATTATACCAACGACTAATAAAAAAGCTACTGTTGATGTAAAGCATCCTAGTGAATATAAGGGAACACATCTAAATATAGTAAGAACGGAACAAAATCCCGATCTTTCCAATCTGAATTCAGTGCTCGGTAAATTGCAAATAGAACATCCATACACTTCCTCTGTCTCATGTGCTATGGGATCCATCAATACTATTGGTAACAGTGTGAATACAATAGATAATAGATTTGGGGAATTGGATGATTGTGTAGGGATTATTGAAAATGTAAGGCCTTGCTATAGTGGCAATATTCAGGAAGAGAATTGTGATAACCTTCTCAAGGAAAGTAGTGAACATAACATTGTTCACAATGGCATTGACAAGTCTTCTTGCATAAATGTCAACAGTGGGAGTTACAAGAGTGAAAGAATAAGAAAATAGTTGACAATGGAAGAGAATCATAAGGGTCAAGAAAGTTCACAGGATAAGGGTGGGAAAAAAAATTCCCCTGCTTCTTGGGGCAGGGTTAAGAAGCAAAAGCATGGAGGCAACAAAATGCTAGTCAGTGAAAGACATGTTCAGGAGAATATTGAGAAAGGTGAACATAAGAATTCTTTAGAGAATTTCTTACAACCAACTAATGATTCTAATGGAGTTTCTACTTTACGATCAAGTTTGACAACATCAGATCCTAAGCCAATCAATTCAAGGGAACCTCTTGATTGCTTTAAAGACTCAAGTGGAAATCAACATCAGACTATCCAGAATGTTTAAGAGGTTGGAATGGATGAGGACAAACTGACTCTGAAACAACTAATAAGCAATGAGGTGCAAACACCTAAGGTTTTACTTGGTGTAGTGGAAACTGAAAAAGGGGAATCTGTTAATGTTGCCATTGATGCTTTAAGAACCAGTTGCTTGCCAACTCCATCTATGAAGCTTAACAAGAGAAAGGATCTGTGTATTAGCTTTAAAGACTCAAGTGATCTTCAAACATAATCTGTGGAGGAGCATATTGATGAAAATGCATCCAAGCGCATAAAGCCATTGCAAGTGCTGCATGAAGTAGTGGTTATTTCATCTGACAGAGACAATGAAACTGATTATGGACGTAAGGATATTAGTAGGAAACATAGTAATCATGCTCATCTATGGGAATCCTTACCTATAAGTGTTGATACAACAAGTAAGTTTGGTTCGGTTCCAAGAGAGAGTGAACAACCAAGCCATGATCATTTTAGTAATGATCTGGAAGTTGAGGTCTAGGAGAGACAGTTTTCTTCTTCAGAACTTCTCATTTTGGATAATCTAGAAAAAGATGTATCCTGTTCTGATGTGATAAAGGTAATGTCTGTTCTGACTTTTGGTGTTGTTCAAGTTTATATCGCCCCATGCTTGAATTTTGAGAAGTTTACAAGTGGGTGTGTATTGTTCCATGATTGTCCAAGTTTGATGAAGGCGTATGCTCGTTTGCAAGATGACAACTTTATTATTGTGTCTTCAAATGGAAGGTTTGGAATTATTTATCGTGAATGGCTTGTATTTTGTATTTGACTACATCTTAAATAAGAGATTGTTTATGTTGACACTCTTTAAAACAAAAAGTGACTGGACCGAGATTGCATTTGCTTATATAACCTAGTGTGATGATTTGAATTTTATTTTAATTTTTGAAACTTGTCAATTAAATTTTTGATATGTTTCTGAAATCTTTTATAAGCATATTTTTTTCAGTTCCCATGTCTATATAGGCTCATCTTTGCTTTTGTTGTGTAACCTAATGCACTGCTTAAAATTTAATTTTTGAACTGTGTGCTTGCCTTAGTTGTGAACCATTATGAACTCTCTTGATCTTCTGTTTTTCCAAACAATTACATATCGCATATTTTGGTACATGATATGTCCTTTCAAATCGAAACAACTTCTATTCCTACTAAGGGAGTTGTTTTTTTTTGCTACGTAAGGCAATTGCAATTTCCCAATAGCACAAGATATGGTTACATAAATATTTTGTTTGTATTTTGCAGGCCTTGGGTTGTGCTTGATATTGAGGATAGACTATGTGAAGGCAATTTTGGAAGTTTTACTGTAAATTCCAAGGTAATAGCAATGTTTTATTGTTTTTTTCTTAAATTTTATTTTGTTTGATTTGATTTGTAAACAAAGTGTTGTCAACTTTATAAACTATATTTATGCACTTAGTGCAGGTCCAGAATTCTAAATTGAAAATTTTGTATTTGTCGTTTTTGAATTGTTTAAATAGGAAAAGGCTTGAGGTGGGAAAATTATGGAATATATAATTAAAATACAATGCATAATTTTTTCAAGTTCAACTAAGAAGTTTGTATGATTTATATCATTAAAGTTGTAACAAAAGTTGTTTTCAACCTTGTATACAACGAGTTATTTGTATCAGTTTAAGTGGAAAATACCAACGTTTATGCGGGTGGAGGTTTGCTAGTTTTGAACTTTGGGTGCAAGGGACGTATAGTGGGACAGTGCCTCACTTATATAGATGCATATTTAAATAATTTAAAATTGGGTTGCGCAAAACAAGGAAACGGGTTTCATTTTCAAAACAGGGATGGTATGGAAACATGAACCCTCATTATTATATGAATTTGGGAAATGAGGAATTTAAAGAATATACAAAGATAAATTATTCAAAAGAATATATATATATATATATTTTCCCAATTACAAAAATTAAATTTTTAATTTTTAATTTCCCAAGAAACATATCATGTACTCTTTATTAACTGAATAACCAAGGGTACATCTGATCAATTATGATGACTGGGTCAAAAATCCAAGAAGAATCCAGGCTTCCACTATAGAATTGTACAACACATTACAAAAATGCATCAAAAGGGACTACAGGTCCTAAGAGCCCACTGAATCAATAATACAGAAAAAAGAAAAGTTTGTATGAAAAGGGTAGGGAGAATCAATCTCTACTTTTCCTTCTCTTGAACTCCTTCCAAGTTTCTGTTGTAATGTGTGCTACAGTTGCATCAACCACCACTAGTTGTAGGGTCATGACATGGGAATACAGTGCATCCTGCTGAGAGAGATCCTTTGGGCAATCACCACCAAAAGATTCTAATTCATGCCACTACTTACCCCTCCCTGGAGGGAGAGTCAAATATAAAAGCATGGAGCTCTGAATAGGGATAACAATGTCCATAGAGTCAAATTTTCATTAATATTAAACTCTTGCATGTGAGTATCTTAAGAACAATGTCCCGAACATTTTATGGTAATCAGAATATTCAAAAATTTTCAAGCCTACTTGTAGGAAGATACAGCAACAGTCTAAAGATGCTAATATGGTATGTTCATTTTTCCTTTAGAGAATATCATTTTTTGTGCAACAAGTGTTGTAATTGAATAGAGCATTGATTATGAAATAGGTTATTATCCTTCTTATGTATAGATTTCTGCATATCTTACCAGTAGGTTTATATAGAACCACTGTCTACGTAGGTTAAGCTTAGCCTGCATGCTTATGAGATTTTCATCAATTCACTCTCCTTTAAGTTGAACCATAAAAATTTATAATAAAGCTTGCATAAACTTGTCACGGAGAATACATTGCATGCCTAAAGGAAGGCCCCTTCTTTCCATGGGTTTCTCCTCTTTTGTACATACAATAATATGAATTTAGTAACTAATATATAAGCCAAACCAGACTACAGATTAACCTACAAAATTGTTTAATTTGAAGATGTGCCAAGATAGAAGCTGTCTCACAGAGGCTTCAAAGGACCAATATATGTTGAACCTAAATCTGTATCTTAGCAGCGTCTCTCTTTTACTATTTCTCCTCCACCCACTAGCACTTCAATCTCCTCATAACATAGCCACAATATACAAGTAATGCATACTAAAATTTACATTAATATACTATTGCAAGAATCTACCTCTTTTACAAGTTTAAGCAGACTTCGTTGCAAGCCATAAGAATCTACAATAATCCATCTTACCAATAGAATATTAATTTGGCCATAAGGTTCATTTTTCCTTTCTGCCATATATCTATTGCAAGGGAAAGATATTGCACTACTAATGAGCAAGTCTCAAGCCCATGCAGCAGATTCATGACCTCAAAGCAGGTACTCCCACCATGGTAGAGTACTTGCAGTACCTTGGTCTTCTTCATTGGCAAAGTGATTGCAAGCATCTTCTTGAAGATATCCTTCATCTATTCTGAAAAGTTGATGATATTCCTTTGAAGGAACCCCCATGCCACAAAGCGCCTCAGCCAGATGCATAAGACCTTGGTCATTGATGCTATCCATAGCAGCTATATTATTAGTACCATACTACCAGATGTGTATTTCATAGATGAAGAAGCCTATGCAATCTCACTAAGGATTTGATGTGGGGGGTTCTTGTCTTCATTCCTTATATTGGCACTACAATCACTACCTGGGCAAAAGGATCCCTCTTTCTCCAAGTCTCTATGTTGCATGCCCATAGCCAAGTATATTGTTAAGGGAGCATGATGTCTATCATATAAAGGATATCCTCAAGTCCATAACCATGGAATAGTTCACAGCATCTTGACTGGCTCAAGTCCAAAAACACTTTGAGTGGCACTTGTTTCCAGTAGCTAGCATATAGACCCAGGCGTATTGAGAATGATAAAAATTTAATAAAGTGGTGTGTCCCAAGGATGGGTGGAGGATGTCATTTAATAAAGTGGCGTGTCCCAAGGATGGGTGGAGGATGTCATTGTAGAAACACTAAAAAAATAATTAGTGGACGGAACTCAACTTAGGCAGGGAATTTAGTAAAACAAAAAGCTATTTTTTTAATGAAGATTAACATAAAACACTTATAAAATTATTATATAAACTCAAATAATTTATAATAATTTTAAATAAGTATTTAAACCTTTGGGTAATATTTTGGTAAAAGGTGATGTCTAGTTTTCCAAACAAACAAGGGTAAGCTAGACATTTGACTCAATGGAGTAGTGCAAGACAAGCCAGATTGGGAATTTGATGAGATGGGAAAAATGGAGAATTTGGACACAAAAGAATTTAAGGTGCAACCAAGCTTGGTAAAATTTGTGCATTTTGGAAAAAGTTCAAAAATTTTGACGGTGAAGACTTTGGTGCTAATAGTATGCATCCAATGTTCATATGGTGTTAGATTTATTGTTTGAAAGAGAATACCTATCTTTGAAAGCAAACATGGTGATCAATTTTTTGTTGGGGTTAAAAGCAAAGAAACAACTTCAAAGTTCAGAGCTAGTTCTTGTGTGATTAAAAGAAGGTTTGCTGACATGAAAACTAAGTTCATCTTCATTCACACTTTCTCATTTTGATTATTATATTTTTTTTTGCGTGATCATCCTAGAGGGGCTTAACCATCTATTATGGCTTGATTTTAAAAGTGTTGCAATCTGTCAATCAATGCACTAAATTTTTCAAGTTCAGTGTTCTTTAGAGAAATTGTAATTCCAATGTAAGAAAGTATAAGCACCCCTTTTCCATAATTTGGCAAGATGGTGTTAACTATTGGAAATTTTATTCTCATATCAATCCATATGGAATTCTATTTAAGGGGTCTAACTCAATGGTAGAGCACTTGCCTTATAGGAAGGAGGTTGGTGGTTCGATTCCACCGTGCCCTATTTATATTTTGAAACCAATAAAAAGAGATAAATGACCCAATTGTATGGAAAGAACAGAAAGAAAATAAATAAAAGAAAAGATTGATACCCTAATTCTAAAATCGGTCTATTGTTTGCAACGATTTTGCTTTCCTACCCAGGGTTAGTAGTCAGATAGGAAATGTAAATAGATTTCGGTTGGAACTATTTTGTTTTTATAACTTTGCATAAGTTCTTTTCCAGGCTTTAAGAGCCTTTGAGGGTTTCGATACTTAGATCAAAACCCTTTCTAGACTCGATATTTATTAAGGAATAATAGAGGCAGAAGTGGGAGCCTATACTATGAAATGGTAAAACGATTCTAACTAGAAAGCATAAATATTTTTAAAGAAGTAATAATCCTAGCTTAGAAAGTAATATGGAAACAAAAGGAGAAATGCACAGTGATAAAAATCCTTCGAAAAGCAATGAGAGATTTCCTAAGTTTTATGATGGTGAGATGTCTAGCACATGCTAGCTAGGCTAAACCTGCTAGACCCTCCACTTGTTTCTGGGCCAAACCTCTAAGTTGATAATAATTATGTTAAGAATTAAACAATGCTGAACCATTAATTCTAGTCTAAAAGCCTAACATATACTATAACTGGAAATGGGAAAGTTAATGCTACATACCTGGTTGCTTTGGGACTTGATCCTCTCCTGTAGAATCCTGCACACTCAAACAATAATTAATGCAGAAACATTTGAGCTTAGCTGACCTGTTAGGATGATTTCTTAGCTGGATAACTTTGGGGCTACATGTTCCTCCCAACCATGACCCTTAGACCTTTCCTTGTTCTAACTGGATCCCCCCAAGTTGGTTCCAATATGGAATAAGAGATAGAGGCCCTAGGTTCAGTTCTTGGTGCAAAGAATTCTCTCTAATTACCATAAGAGAATGATAATGAAAAAGATAAGATCCCCCAAACTTGGGATCTGCCCTCTTTAAGTAGGGGAGTCTTGAATTATGGCTGTTGGAATAATTACTTTCTTTAAATTAAATAATTAATATTTAAAATATTTATTATTAAAACAAAACTAGTCCTTGTGGACTAGGACTCTTCATTGGTTTTAACCATAAGTGTTTTTAACTTAATCTTTTCATAATGATAATAATAATAACCATAATTATATTTCAACCTAAATGTTAATACATTACTAGTAATATTTAATAATGCGGCAGCCCACTATGCATAAACTATATGAAATAATAAATATATTTTATAAATAAATAATAATAACACTTTTACTAAAGCTCTAAATAATACTATTTAGACTTGAGACCTTTACGCACTTAGTCAATCCATACTTTAGGTTATCGTAATTATCTTTTATTTAATTGTGTATCTTTACATGATACTTCTTTAAACATTTTAAGGATAAGGTCCACTTATTTGGATGGTCTTTTGGTAAGCTTGGATAGGCACCTCTAGTCTCTCTCTTGCATGTTGAATTCCCTCATTTAACATCGTAGTTCCCGCAGTATTTGATGATAGATAAAAGATGAGTCATTTAACAAAATTAAATAAATGTGATGAAAGTAGAAGTGCTATTCAGAGTCTTTCCGACTCAACACTTTGATAGTTAGTAACCCCGAGTGCTCTTTAGAGCCTTTTAACTCAACACTTTCACATGGGTGTTACGCTAGTGCAATTCTAGAGCTTCCTGCTCAACACTAGTGCTAGAATGTGGTTGTGAGGCACATCTAGAATATTCAAGTGGCCTCGGATCCAACATTCATTTATCAAGCTTGGAATGGTCTAGGGATTATGCCCAATGCTTAATGTACCTTAGGGCTTACTCCTAGTACATAAACATTCTTCTAGGTACATCGGGGATTGTGCCCAGTATGTAGGTTATATGTGTATTTTTGAGTCCACCCTCAACACAATCATAAGTCAATCATGTAAAATCATAGCTCTAGACAGTAAATAACAACAGGTCATCTTAGTATATTAGGGTTTGCACCCACATCATACGATAAAGAACATAACCAAAACATTAGGGCCTCCTTTCCTAGTATACACTCAATAAAGAAGTCAGTCAGGGTCCATGCCTAGTATGTCAATATATATAAAGAATAAATCATGGGTGCTAGGGCTCATGCCCAATACTCAAAATAAAACATATGTGCTGGGGCCGTGGCCCAATATAACAACAGAAATAGTTAGTCCAAAATTTGATATATTACACTGATATATTCATCCAGTCGGATTATCACCATTGAAGCGAGGAAAATCAAGCATCGACCCACGAAAAATTGATGGAAGAAGAGAACCCAATGTCTACAGAATACTCTGGCTGTCGTTTATTGTTCATGGCTGAGTGTTGAAGATGGAGGCCAAGAATTTTTCATCCAAATCTTGGATTTTGGTTTTGAAGGATGCAAGTTCTTCCTCCATGTTTTTTTCTCCTGTGCGGGGGAAAACCATAACCAAGAGTTTTTGTTTTTTTTTTGAATGGGTAGAAAAACAAAAACAAAAACTTCTTTAGTAAAGGAAAATTTGAATTTGGGAAAAACTTTGATGGTAATTGGGGTTTGACTAGGTTTTGGACACTTTCTAATGGACAAGGAAGCAGAAAATGGGGATTTCAGAAGCGGGGTGAAAGAATGTGAAAATTTTTCAATGAGGGACAAAGAAGCAGAAATAGGAAATGAACACTGTGGCACAATTTGAAGGCGATTGGGTGAAAATAGAAGAAGTTATGGAAAACCCTGAAAATAGACAGATGTGGGTTTTCTAGCTTCAGTAAGTGGAATTTAGGATAGGGTCCTCAAGAGGGAAATATGAAGAATTTTGAGTTTCAGGGGCGTCAATGATTTTTCAATGGAAAGGGAGCCAAAGAAAAGTAGATATCGGAAAAAAACCCTTTTTTAAATTTTTTTCTTTTTTCGGAATTGATCTGGAACAGCTTGGAATTGATCTTCAATGGTGCTGGATAGATGTAATCTTCTATTTATCAAATAGAATTATATATGGACCCAATGTATGCTCATCTTCCTAAAGGTTTAGGAGATTCACTCAGCTAGCAATGTTGTCTAATGGCTTGCGTATTGGAGTAGTACCCCTCACTCCATGGAGAAGCTAAAATTGATAACCACTTTGCCACAAACGACAGCTCTTGGATTACCTCACGGGTGGAATCTAGTCAATCAGGTAGGGTTGGTTTCCCTTTTTGCTAGCAGGTCCTCTCAATGGGCCGACTAATTCGAGGTTCCTGTGGTACTCCTCATAATGAGTTTTAGGGCTATGCCCAAGTACTTCCTACAATTAAGCGGATAGGGATTATTCTTGGATCCGAACCTGCAATTGAAAGTAACAAATATAGATGCAAATAAAAATATTTATGCAATAATCACAGTTCCTACAAGCCACTGCGGAAAACAAAATTGGCAGAAATTCCACCCAGCAAGACAAAGAAAGTGCTATGGTACCAGATGTGAGGAACCTTAAGCAATTAAATGGTGAAAATGCACGATATATCATAAATAACATAACATAGAAGGGATTTATTGATTGTAGGCGACTGTAATGGGGAAACCTCCTTTGAGAAAGCTCAATACAAATAACTCATGGATGCCTTCATTGGCCTCAACATGTACTTATATGCTAAGTCTAAGCTAAACAACTATTACTCCCATGAATGTGGGTTAATAGAATATACTCACGGGATGACTTACAAAACATATGCATCGAACAACAATATACTAACAATGTGGGATAATACAATATACTCACGAGATGACTTACAAAGCATATGCATCCAACAACAATATACTAACAACGTAAAGATAAGGGTTGACATGGGTTCCTAACAGTTCTTTTGGGAAACAATTATTCATGTAAAACTGGCGGGGTTGGAAGTATTAAAATTAAAATGTTTGACGATGTTATAAGAACACTAATATATGTTAGAAATGTGCCTGAGTTAAAGAGAAACTTAATTTCTTTGGGAGCATTGGATTTTGGTGGTCATAAATTTATAGGTTTAAGTGGGGTACTAAACGTATCCAAGGGTTCTTTAGTGATCATGAAAGCATTGAAAATAGCAAACCTTTACAAACTGGTTGGAAGAACTCAAGTTAATGAAACAACATTAGTATCCGAAGAGGCATAATAATCCACTCGATTATGGCATTAGCGTCTTGGTCATATGAGTAAGAGAGGAATACTGGTATTAATCAATCGTAAATTACTTCCAAATCTGAAATCTTTGGATTCGATGTTTTATAGACATTGTATATTTGGGAAAAAATGTGTAGACAAAAATTCAATGTAGGTATTCATGTTAGTAAAGGTGTTCTTGACTACATTCATTCTGATGTATGGGCTTCATCTCCTATTTTTTCCTATGGAGGAGAAACATATTTTGTGCTGTTTGTGGATGATTTTTCAAGGAAAGTTTGGGTCTATGTTTTAAAAAGAAAATTTGACATGTTTGATACTTTCAAACGTTTTAATATTATGGTGGAAAAAGAACTGGAAGGACAATCAAATGCTTAAGAATGGATAACAGAGGTGAGTTTACTTATTTAGGGTTTTAAAAGTATTGCAAAGAAGAAGAGATCTTAAGACAAAAAAAAAATGTATACACTACTCGGCAAAATTGCATTGCAGAACACATGAACAGGACTCTTCTAGAGAGAGAAAGGAGCATGCTTAGCGATGCTAATTTGGGTCAATAGTTGTGTGCAGAAGTAGCTTAAACTTCTTGTTATCTAATAAATTAGTCACCGTCAATGGAAATAAATTATAAATTTTCTGAAGAGGTATGGACTTGTCAACCTTGTAGTTATTTTAATTTCAACCTTGTAGTTATTCAAATTGCAACCTTGTATTTATTCAAATTTCAAATTTTGTTGTTGTCAAGCTTATGCACTTACTCCTAAAAATTAGCATCCTAAGTTAGATCCCTGATCAAATAAATGCATATTGGTTGGTTATGATGATGTAACGAAAGGATAGAGGTTATGGGAACCTACTACTCGCAAAATTGTCATTAGCAGAGATGTAATTTTTTATGAGTCTTCTCTTAGTAAATCAGAAAATGTAAAAGTTGATGTCGAACAGGAACATGTATCGTCAAAACAACTAGTTCGGTTGGAGACTCAATCTTCTCATGAATCAAGGAAGCAAGAAGAAGTCTCAAGTGATAAATAAGTCATAGAAGATGACGAGATTCAAGAAAATGTGGAAACTCCACAACCTACACCAAGATTATCTACACGGGAGGGAAATCCTCCTAGCAGGTATGCTGATTTTTTGTTTTGTATGTTGCTTTGCTTACTGATGATGGAGAACCTTCTTGTTTTCAGGAATCCATTTATTGTGTTGAAAATTATAAGTGGAAGATGGAAATGAAAGAAGAAATGGATTATTTGGATAAAAACAAGACATGAATATTGGTTGAACTCCCCAAAGATAGATAATTTTTTGGATGTAAGTGGGTCTTCAAGTTGAAGAAAGGTGTTGATGGTAAGATTGAAAGATACAAATACAGATTGGTCGCGAAAGGGTACTCTAAGATGGAACATATTGATTATCATGAGATATTTTCACCAGTTCTCAAGCTTGTAGCTATTCGTATTGTGTTAGCACTAGTTGGAGTGCTTGTTATGGAGTTAGGGAAACTAGATGTTAAAAAAACATTTTAACATGGAGATTTATATGAGGATATTTTTATGGAGCAACCAGAGGATTTTGTGCAGCATCATAAAGAAATATTAGTTTGCAACCTCAATAAATCATTGTATGGCCTGAAACAATCACCCAGAAAATGGGACAAGAATTTTGATTCTTTCATGGTGAGCTAAGGTTATACTAGAAGTGAGTATGATCATTGGTTGTACTTCAAAAGGTTGAATGACATATTCATCATCTTAGTGTTGTATGTTGATGATATGCTTATTGTGAGTAAAATCATGGACGATATTGAAAGGTTGAAGGCTCAGATGGCTATTACATTTGATATGAAGGATCTTGGAGTTGCAAAACAAATTTTGGATATTCAAATGCACAAAGATAGAAGAAATGGTAATATTAGTTTTTCACAGGAGAAGTATGTTGAGAAAATACTTGTAAGATTTGGAATGAATAAGGTAAAACCTGTGAATGTTCCTTTGGATTCCCATTTTAAGCTTTCTTCAGGTTTATGTCCTAGTAGTGATGAAGAAAAGGATTATATGTCTCGTGTTCCATATGCCAATGCAGTAGGATGTTTAATGTATGCAATGGTGTGTACAAGACCTGATATTTCACATGCAGTAGGTGTTGTCTGTAAATACATGGAAAATCTAGGAAAGGAACATTGGAACATAATGAAATGGGTGCTTCGGTATCTAAGAGGCACAAGTGACTATTGTATCACCTTTAATAATAACAGTGATTCTATATGCAGTTTTCTTTCTTCATATTTTGCAAGTGATTTGGACAGGACAAAATGTACTTTAGGTTATGTATTTACTCTTGTAGGTGGAGCTATAAGTTGGATGTCAAAGCTTGAGGAAACAGTTGCTTTATCCACTACAGAGGCTGAATACATTGCTGCCTCACATGCTTGCAAAGAGGCAATTTGGCTAAAAGGTCTACTTGGAGAAATTGGAAGGTTACAGAATAGTGTGCTTGTTTTCTGTGATAGCCAAAGCGCTATAAATTTGGATACAAATCATGTTTACCATATTAAGACTAAGCATATTGATGTAAAATATCATTTTGGAAGACAAGTGATTTGTGAAGGTGGAGTAGATATGAAAAAGATTCATACTCAAGAAAATTTTGCAGATATGTTTACAAAACCAATATTATTATAGAAGCTACGGTGGTGTGTGGCTTCTCTTGGTTTGAAAAAGAGGTGATGAATAGTCTTGGGAAAAGTATTAGATAAATTGTTGTCAAGGTCGAGATTGTTAAAATTTTGACAACTAATTAACCAAAAGTGGGTAGTTTGTCTAACTGTTGGTTGAATGAAAGTTATTCTAACCAGTAAGAAGTTATCCTAACTTGTAACTTCTTGATCACATGTATTTCTATGAAGATTGAGAGGAGTACGTATAAATGTGTGAATTTAATCTCCGTTCTTTAAAAAACAATAAGATATCAATACTTTTTCTGATGGATGTTTCCCCAAATTGGAGTTTTACCACGTTAAACTCTTGTGTATTTATGTGTCCATTCTTGTATTTATTTTGTTGTCTAATTCTTGTTTACAGACTCCAAATACCAACAATACTCATATTTTGGAATTAAGGCCCACAATTTTAATAGTATTTCAAGGACACAATTTTAATTATTCTAACCGATTTTTAGCAAAAGGTATTACTATGCAAATGATTTAAACTAGCTTTCCACGTTTCCATTAATTTTGCAAATACATGGGTGAATGGGTTGATTTGCCCGCATTCCATATTTGGATTTAAAATATAAAAAATGCATATTTCCATTTAGAATATAATTGTTTTAATATATAGCGAACAAATTATTCTTCCTTGACTCCAAGTTTCATCTCAAAAGTGTTAAGTTTAATGTGTGTCCTGAAGCTAAACTTAGGGAAAGAAAGGAGTAGTCCAAAAATTTTAGTATGTTAATATTTTTCTAATTTGGCTTTAAATATCCAAACATGAATTTATCCAACCTTTAAGGTTGGAAAAAATTAATAATTTATATAATTGGAATTATGACATTAATTTACGTAAAATGCAAATACATTTATGTTTGTATGGATGTAATAAACTAAGAATTGATATATTTTCATTGAATGAATAAGAGATTCAGCTTTGCATGATTATTCCTATCTATAAGCTCTTTTAATTGTGTTGTGTGATGTTTTGATTTTATATTGTATAATTTTGGTTGTATCCTTTGGTTTAGATATACGATTTTATATATCATTGCGCCGAGAGGAGCTCTACAAACCATTATGAGGGAGATCTTGTAACGTTTGTTGAGTATGAGGGAGATGTTGTAACGTTTGTTCCTAACATGTCGGTCATAAATAATATTGTCGATTATGATGGAGATATTGTAACGTTTTTCGAGTATGAGAGAGATGTTGTAACATTTGTTCCTAACATGTCGGCCATAAACAAAAGGGAATAATACAAAGTAAAATGTAATAAAATATTATGTCGGCCATTAATAAAAAGAGGTGTATTTTTGTTTGAAATACGTGTTTGAAATCAATGGCTATATAATACACAAAAGGTAATACACAAAACAACATAAAAAATTATAAAACAAGAATCTGCAGCAAAGAGAAGAGAAACAACGAAGAGCAAATCTCATCAGCGAACAAGTAATATAATTTTAATTTTTAATTTTAATTTCAAGCCTGCAGCTCCCTTCCATGTTATGTCTTGCGTATCCCACCCCTCCTCCATGATAAGCCTGCATCTCCCTTCCAGCTCGCTACTAATTTGGATAAGCCTGTAGCTCCCTTCCATTTGTGTGTATTTCCATGTTATGTCTTGAGTAACCCACCCCTCCTCCGCAACCTCTTGGCCTCCCCTCCTCCTCCGTAGAACTCCCCTCCTCCTCTGCAGCCCACCCTTCCTCTAGTGCTACCCTCCTCTCGTGCAACCCTCCTCCCCTCCTGTGCATCCCTCCTCCTGTGCATCCCACTCCTCCTCTAGTGCATCCCTCCTCCAACGCAACCCTCCTCCCCTCCTGCGCATCCCTCCTCTTCTCCTCCGCAAACCTCCCCACCCCTCCTCCATAACCTCCTCGCCTCCCCTCCTCCGTAGCTCCCTTCCATGTTATGTCTTGCGTATCCCACCCCTCCTTCGTGATAAGCCTGCATCTCCCTTCCAGCTCGCTACTAATTTGGATAAGCCTGCAGCTCCCTTCCATTTGTGTGTATTTCCATGTTATGTCTTGAGTAACCCACCCCTCCTCCGCAACCTCTTGGCCTCCCCTCCTCCTCCGTAGACCTCCCCTCCTCCTCTGCAGCCCACCCCTCCTCTAGTGCTACCCTCCTCTCATGCAACCCTCCTCCCCTCCTGTGCATCCCTCCTCCTGCGCATCCCACTCCTCCTCTAGTGCATCCCTCCTCCAACGCAACCCTCCTCCCCTCCTGCGCAGCCCTCCTCTTCTCCTCCGCAGACCTCCCCACCCCTCCTCCATAACCTCCTTGCCTCCACTCCTCTCTAGCCCTCCCCTCCTCTTGTGCAGTCATCCTACCCTCCTCTCTCCCGCAACCTCCTCCCCTCTCTCGACCTCCCCTCCTCCACTCCCGCCACCTCCTGCACCCTGTTAAATTTTCAGAATTTACTTCAATCTGATCTAGGATCTTAACTGAGAGAACAACATGTACAACATATCTACAACATATCAATCATGGAGACAATAATGCAAGCACACAAGAGACACAAATATTTACTTGGGGAAAACCATAACGGTGAAAAACCCCAATAACTTCCTCAGAGATAGATAGAGCAATGATACAACCCAAACAAGAGATAGACATATCCTAGCAACAGATCCTCCTCCTCCATAAGTGAGCCACTCCTCCTTGAGTGCATGAGTGAGAAGTGAGTGAGTAAATAGAGTGCCTCCCGCACTCTATTTATACTTGACTTGACTTGCCTTTTACATAACTCATGTAGGCTCGAACTTACCCACATAACATAATGCTGACTGGGCCGACCCCCAATAGGGTGGTCTAATAACCCTTCGACCCACATGGCCGCGACCCCCCATAGGGTAGTCTAATAACCCTTTTACCCACATGACTTATACAGGGCCGACCCCAACAAGGTGGTCTAATAACCCATCAAGTATAAGTTATGACATTTACAATATAAATGACGACACTTCCTTATAGAGGAATAATACCATCTCTATAGGATTACATAAAACATACATATATGAAATACATTCCGAAGTTACATATACATCAACACTCCCTCTTAACTAGGAAGGTATTTCTCAACACAAGTCTTCTAGCAGAAGTCTTCTTTTTTGGATCATCGTCGTTGGATAATTGTCATCGAGTCATCATCATCATCAATGCTGCTGCTATCTCAATCAATCTATGAATCTACTCATCATAGGAAGTTCTACAGAGCTATCCCTTTTTCATAATGGATGTAGGCCCACCACCTGCAGGTCTTCGTCATCACTGGCCATACTATGGAATTCTCAGGACTTATTACGTACATCACAAAACCTGGCTGCAGCATCCCAGGCTATTACGAGCACACAACTCTACCTGTAGGATCTCCCAGGAGCACATTACATGTGACCCATCACAAAACCTGGCTGAAGCATCCCAGGCTGTTACGAGCACACGGCTCTACCTGTCGGATCTCCCAGGAGCACATTACATGTGATCTCACCACAAAACCTGGCTGAATCATCCCAGGCTGTTATGAGCACACAGCTCTACCTGTCGGATCTCCCAAGAGCACATTACATGTGGTCCACCACAAAACCTAGCTGAAGCATCTGAGGCCTTTTTCATCCTGTCCAGATCTCCCAGGAGCAAATTACATGTGGTCATGGCAAAACCTGGCTGAAGCATCTGAGGCCTTTTTCATCCTATCCAGATCTGCCAGGAGCAAATTCCATGCCTTAGGACAAAACCTAGAAGGAGCATCTGTCAGATATCCCAGGGCACCGAATTACATGCCATAGGCAAAATCTCGAAAGACTATCTGCAAATCTCCCAGGGGACAAATTATATGTCCTCCCAAAGAAAAACCTCGAAAGAGCATTTGCCAGATGTCCCAGGGCACCGAATTACATGCCATAGGCAAAACCTCGAAAGACCATCTGCAAATCTCCCAGGGCACAAATTACATGCTTACCTACACAACCTGATCCACGGCCACAAAGTATCATCTGATACTCATCATACATCATCCTGATGTACACATGATCATCCTGATCATCATCACTACAACATCCTGCTGCATGTCATCTGGAGAAGCTCATCATCCACGATCATCCTGATCATACAATACATCCATCTGATGCACACCAAGTATCTATCAGATACATATCATCATACATAGTGTATCCACCTGATACATAGATACATGATCCACACAATGTATCCATCCACATACATGATCTACCTGATCATACCTGATACATATCAATATACATGATATACCTGATCATACAATGTATCCACCTGATACATATACAGATACATGGTCCAAGCATCCAACATGATGCATATACAAAATACATACACATGATCCAACCAATCATATCCAGCATCCAACATGATGCGTACATACATATAAATGATCCAACTGATCATATCCAGCATCCAACATGATGCATACATACATAAAAATGATCCAACTGATCATATCCAACAGAAACCAGAACATCATCCTGATGCTCATCATTGAGCGCTTACATCCACAGCCATGTGAAGGATCCTCCTTCCAACATGCTTGGAATGGATTCAGCAAATGTATCCATCACTTCTTCCTCAAAGTGTCCTCGATCTGAAGAACGCCAAGCCTCTCTCTGAAGTACTCAAACTTCACCCTGGCTAGTGGCTTCGTCAGCACATCTGCAATCTGCTCGTCCGTCACAACATATAGGAGCTTCACAGCTCCTCTCTGCACCATATCCCTGATATAGTGATATTTGATCTCTATGTGTTTCGACCTGTCATGAAACACTGGGTTCTCAGACAGCTTCACACAAGTCTGGTTATCACAAAAGATACCAGTAGCATCCAATGGGAGATCAAATAACTCAGACAGCAGCTTCCATAGCTATACTACCTCACAACTAGCTAAACAGAATGCAACATACTCTGCCTTAGCTGTACTCAGTGCTACGCAGGAGTGCTTCCTGCTAAACTAAGAGATCACACCTGATCCCATACTGAAGCAGCACCCAAATGTGCTCTTCCTATCTGCAGCACTTCCTTCCCAATCTGCATCAACATAATCCTACAGGTTAAAATTTTGATTCGCTTCATACTTGAGCCAAAAATCCACTGTACCCTTTAGGTACCTTAGAATATGATTTACAACAACTAGGTGAACAGTCCTCGGATCTGTCAAGAACTGACTCAATGTGTTCACCGCAAAGCAAATATCTGGTCTCATGTTCGTTAGGTACATCAAGGACCCAATCATCTGACGATGCATAGAGACATCAACCGGCTCAGATGAAGCATCACAAAGAAGCTTCAGGTTCGATGTCATAGGTGTGGCCATGGCCTTGCAATCCATCATCCCGAACCTCTTCAGGATCTCTACTGCATACTTCCCATGTCCAAGGAAGATTCCATCTGCACTCTGCCACACCTCCATGCCAAAAATAAATAGTGCATCATCCCCAAGTTCTTCATCTCGAACTCGGCAGCAGGCTTTCGCTGTGTGTCGGCAATCAATCTATCTTCACCTGTAACAAATAGGTTATCCGTATACAAAAGTAGTATCACTGGATTTCCTTCCTCAACCTTGTATAAAAGGTTGGAATCCGCTTTATTCTTGGTAAAGCCCAAACTGGATAGAAAGTTGTCTATCCTACCATACCAAGTTCTGCAGACATATATGACTACACCGTGCGTCTTGAAATCCATCTGGTGCATCTTCTATTTCATCACTTTTATTTTTCTCAATGCTACCATTTGCAACATGCTTGATCTGATAGTTCCATTTGGAAGTCACAACAGAATTCCCTTCAAGTCTTGGGACTACATCCCAAACATCATTCTTCATGATCGACGGATCATGGCATTCTACCCATATCCTGGGAACTTCAATATCTTCAATAGATAATTTTGTTGCTGAACAAATGTTGTAGTTCTTCTTTTGTAGGTGATGGCATACGATCTTTCCTACACAACAAGTTAAATTGCATGATTAGAAAACATCTCATAGTTTTCAGAACAAATTCTTACACATAAAGAAATATGTCATACAGTCATGCAATTATCTTAGCCAATGCTTCAATACAACATTTATCCTGTAACTTTCTAGATGCCTTCCAATCTCTACCAGAACATTGTTAAGAGTGTGCACAACTCCCAACATGTGAGAAAAGAGGTTTCATTCTAGATAAGTAGCAATGGAATGTTGTACAGTGCCATAGGCTACTTACCCATGCATATTAGTAGTATACTGTTCATAAATGCAACTATTCTAATATGCATAATACACAACCTATTCTTAGGAACATCAGTATATACATTATTGAACAGTATTATTTAAGAAATGACAATTCAAATACTTATCTTTGTTTGTTCGTTGGGTGGACTCCCTCTGAGTCTTCGCTTCCTTGTAGGAGCTACTGGGGTCCTAATCTGAAGTAGCTTCTTCTACACCTTTTGATGTGGAATGTAGAGAGATGGTCAACTCCCTCTGAATATCTGCATCCTTGCAGAAACCACTGGAGTGTACTCCCTCTTGATCTTTGCTTCCTGGATTACATGTCCTTGAACTTATATTCATTCTCGATATCTATGCATACTTGTTAGTATCACCATTGTGTTATCCTCTAGGTCTCATACGTAATCAAACATTCATTAGTATAATCACAATAATCTCAAGCATGTATAGTCAGGATCACTTCAAACATAGATAATAAACATTAGTGTTCAAGGTTTCAGGGAATTCTTCTTTTACTCATGCATATTCTTATTTGATCATAGGAAACTTTTGGTTAGTTAAATCATCAATCAAGATAAGAGATATAATATGCATAAAATCTGTGATTACTCAAACTTATACCTTCATGATTCTTCTGGTTAGTCATATCATCAATTACAATATGCATACAACCATGACTATTCAAACCTATGACTTCATGAATAATCATTATCAACAACACAACAGTATAAGATCCTAACACAAGGTAGGATTCTATCTTGATATAGGAAAAACATACCTGGATTAGCATGCTATCTAGTTATGTCTAACATACTCACATGATGTCTTCTTGTTCTTCTTCAATGACTTGTGCTAGTAACCTGTATATCTCATAGGTTAACCATTATAAAACCAAGTTATACATACCTCGTAAATGGATCTTCTATGAGATCCATGACAATGGATGAATCTTTGTCCTCATGTCATCATGATCATATGTTCTTGAACCAGAACATGATTTGTCTTTCTTGGTGTACCTTTCATGTTAGTATACAACATAAACTTCATACAACACCATAATGCATTAGTACAATCATAAGTGTCAACACCCTAATCAATGAATATTTTCTATCATGTATTCATAATTTTATTAAGGTGATATGACAAGTCTAAAATCAAGATTGTACTAACCGTAATAACATGAAGACAAACATACCATAAACTTAATCATGAACAAATCTCAAAACATACCTCGATGAGTCATACCTGTCGAGATCGCTTGTAATATTCTTATGTAAGGCCTTAGCCTCATCTCCCTCCGAAACAGGAACTTCTTCACTTATGTAGGTGACCAATCAATCTTCTTCTAGGATTAACCCAATCCACTTGGTTTGCAAGAACTGGACCTGGAGCTAAATATGGGTTTGTCAGAGAAACCCCAAAAATTCAAACTTTGAATTTCAAACTTCTGAAAGGATAGAAATATGCGCCTTGATGAGCTGATCAAGCTGGTATATTCAGAATTTGAAAACTGCAAAGTTTCACTCCTCAATTTTGCCTTTGAAACTTTCGGATTCACTGGACGCGACCCTGAACTGGGGTTTGATGAAGCTCACTCTTCTTCCCAATCAAAAGGTTTGATCCAAAACTCTAAGCTTCTATTTTTCTGAGGACCTTCCAGCCGTGATCACACATTTCAAAAATTCCCATTTTTACAGAAGCCCTAATTTTCCACTTTTCTAATCAAAGTCTCGAACTAGGGTCTGATTAAGCCCGGCCTTCTGCCCAACCAAAAATTCTGATCTTGGTCTCTAAATTTTTATTTTGATGAGTATCATTCAGCCGTGGTCTCCGATTACAAAAATTCCAACTTTATCCAAAGCCCTAAATTCCGGAAGCCATGAATGAAGGTACTCAAAAATAATTATGTTTTGACATAAATATGTACCTGATTGTTTGTGGTGTAACTCTGAACGTTTTGATCCATAGGGTCTAAAAACGTTTGTTGAGATATCCTGACCTGTTATCTTTCCATCTTGATAGGTCTGACCTCAATTGGATTTTCTGAGAGAGAGTTATGCCAAATGTCGCAACGTGACCTGTTTCGGGATAATACAGGAGAGAGAACTTGTACGGCGTGCCACGTGTCACTGTTTGAACTTCGGCCTCTGAAAACTTTTCTTGACATAGCTCTCCCTATTATCTTTCCATACTGATAGTTCTGAACTCAACTGGACTCTCTGAGAGAGAGTTATTCCAAGTATCGCAACGTGACCTATTTATGGGATAATACAGGAGAGAGAACTTGTACGGAGTGCCACGTGTCACTGGTTCAACTTCGGCCTCTAAAAACCTTTCCTGAGATAGTACAGTCTGTGTGCTACCTATCACTATTTACTAAATTTCATTTCGATCTTCCTAGCCCATGTTATGACCTTTTTCCCAAGGTCACCTGATTTTGACTCGGATCTGGAAGAGGCAGAAACCCTATATTGTACAGAACATAAATCCCAAAGTACAACGAATTAGAAGTTGTCCTTTGGACACAAGGTACATGGGGATTTAAGCTTCGGCATGTAAAGATTTCAGATCCGAAAACATCTCCAAAAGGTATTTATAGCGAAAGTGCTACGATGACTGGTTTTTGCTATATCAAGCCCTAGCATCGTAAGTGCAACAAGTGTCATACATGCCATATCATGCCTTCTTTCAGGCTAGCTCTGATACCATGTTAAATTTTCAGAATTTACTTCAATCTGATCTAGGATCTTAATTGAGAGAACAACATGTACAACATATCTACAGCATATCAATCATGGAGACAATAATGCAAGCACACAGGAGACACAAAGATTTACTTGGGGAAAACCATAAAGGTGAAAATTCCCAATAACTTCCTCAGAGATAGATAGAGCAATGATACAACCCAAACAAGAGATAGACATATCCTAGCAGCAGATCCTCATCCTCCATAAGTGCACCACTCCTCCTTGAGTGCATGAGAGAAAAGTGAGTGAGTAAATAGAGTGCCTCCCGCACTCTATTTATACTTGACTTTACTTGCCTTTTACATAACTCATGTAGGCTCGAACTTAACCACATAACATAATGCTGACTGGGCCGACCCCTAATAGGGTGGTATAATAACCCTTCGACCCACATGGACGACCCCAAATAGGGTGGTCTAATAACCCTTTGATCCACATGACTTATACAGGGCCGACCCCAACAAGGTGGTATAATAACCCATCAAGTATAAGTTACGACATTTACAATATAAATGACGACACTTCCTTATAGAGGAATAATACCATCTCTATAGGAGTACATACAACATACATATATGAAATACATTCCGAAGTTACATTTACATCAACAAAACCTCCTCTGCCGTCCCCTCATATTAAAATAAATTTTAAATTTAAATTAAAACATAATTTATATTTATATTTCTATTTCTATTTAAATTTAGATTTAGATTTAAATATAGTTTAATATTTATATTAAATTTAAATTTAAATATAGTTTAATATTTATATTAAATTTTAAAATGAAAAAGTCCTTTGTATAAATTTAAATTTGATTAAATTAAATTATATTTTAAATTTTAAATTTTAAATTTTAAATTTAAATTTAACTCCCGATTCAAAGATATAAATATATTATATCGTTTAACTCCCAGACAACTGGGTGTATCCCTTTGGTTACACATTGTGGTGGTCATAGGTAGGTCATGGGGTCACATCCTGTTGATCCACCCTTCCGCCATTTTCGACAAATGCAATATTATTCAAGTTTATATATAAGTTCTTTACTTTCTATAATAAGAACTACCTATGGTGTAGTTGTAAGGGAGTTGGGATAATGAGCGTGAGGTCCAAAGTTCGATCCTCCCAAATCACCTAATTTTTTTAAAAATATATTGAATTTTATACCTACATAGATTTCGGTGTATGGTTTTTTATAATTGCATAGATTTCAGTGTATGGTGTTTTATCATTGCAAAATTTTTAGTGTAGTAGTTATTCCTTGGACGCATTGATTTTAGTGTAGATTTCATGAATGCATAAATTTCAGTGTGGATTTTATAGATGCATTAATTTCAGTTTTCAGTGTAGATTTCATGAATGCATAAATTTCAGTGTGGATTTCATAGATGTATTAGTTTCAGTTTGTATGTTAATGCTTGACATTTTTTATATAAATTTTGAACTAGAAATGGAAGATGTGCATGCAAGAGATGCTATGAGACAAACAGGAGAAGAAAACAAATCTAACGAAATGACATCAAAAGAACGAGAAGAAGTATTCAAATGAAAAGAAGAACAACAAAAATAATATCGAAAAAGAAAGTTGGACGAAATGACAGCAGAAAAACGAGAAGAGAAAAGAAAACGATACGCAGATCGACAAAAAGAATATCGAAAAAGAAAGATAGACGGATTTATAGTAGAAGAATGAGAAGAACAAAGAAAACAAAACGTTGATTGACAAAGAGCATATCAAGAGAAAAAGTTGAAGCAATTGCATGAACAAAGAAATCAATTTGCAGAACAACAAATAAATCAAAATGTAACATCTCCCAAATTTTATCAGAATTTAAAAATTTCTCTAAGCATTATAATCGCTATTATTTACTATACAGGAAGTATATCTGTGATTGCTTAAAGCTCTTTATTAACTGCTTAACTATAATCATATTTGGGATTATACTTGTTTAGGAATAGTCGTCAAATCATAAATGTGACTTAAAAACATTAAATGATTATGTGATTCTTTGTTTATAATTATTAAGGTTACTATCCATAAAAGCCAGTATTATTCTTGCGGAATTTCTTTTAACTTATTGTTTGTATAAATGTCTCCTGCATTAATTGATTCTATTCTGATAATCATAATTTTGACATTTATTTATCTTGTCCTTAAAGCATTGAAGTAGGGCTATAGATCTTATATACTATGTGGGAAATAAATATGTTTTCAAATGTATTGACCTCTATAATGCATTGATCGTCATGTTATTTCACATGATCCTTTACTTCATGGATTAAATGTCTATTAAGTTTTTAACGGATTCATGTCCTCATTTAGAAAACAACATTTCCTATCTTATGTCATAATTTTGTCTCGTGTCAGTATTATTGTCATAATAAAATCTATAAATTTTTGATGTTGTGATACTGAGTGTATTCTTCACTTGGAAGGGGTTCTAGTGTTGTCTCGAGGCTTGCTTAGCTATCCCTAGATAACGCATGTTGCTACCTTTTTGTCCAAGGTTACAGGTTAGGTCTCTTAAGTAATATCATTTACTGTTTTTCTTAATATAAGGAGCTAAGTTTATGTAATAACCTAGCTTGAGGACTAAAAGTATTTCCAAGGGTATTTATGTCCAAATATTATTAAAGGATGGAATCAAACGAGTTTTTCAAGGGTTGTGTAACAAGGTTTCAAGACAAAAGTTATAATTTATAAAGCATAGCATAAACCATGAAACATGGCGCAATTCTTTGTAGAGCTCGATGGTATAAGAGGTGACCCGAACTATATGGTAGTGGGTTTAAAGTTAAACGCTAGTGGTGAACAAGCCAAGAATTAAATGCAACCACGTGATAGTTTGGTGAATAACTCCACGTAGGGGTAAAACGTTATCTCCGTGCTGAGGGTTTGGCATTAACACTTGTTGCTTGTTTCACAAGGTGGAGAGTCGAGCTCTCATGGCTGCCATGGCCATATGGCATACCACGCTTAGTTTTTAAATGAAGTTTAGACGCAGAGGGGTATTCAGGGTTTCACCACTACTATTGTATTAGGTTCCTTGCCTTGGTTGGTTATTAAGAAAAATGTAACTCTCGGCTTCTTGACTTCTAAGTCTTTAAAGAAAATATTGTTCGGTCGAATGGATCGAGAGGTTCTATGCTAAAAACTTAGCTATTTACAGTGGTGAGTTTTTAGTTGAGCAATCTGGTTGTTAGTTTGTATTTAAAAAAATGTTCACCGTTTGAATAACTATTCTCCTGTCTTGGCAGGGTTCTTCTTTTCGTTGTTTCATGTTTCCCCTCGGTCTCGACTTGTGGTCTTCACACTTTTCATAGCTAAGAGGTGGAAATTGCGATCTTTGGAAGACCCCGATAAGCCTCGATCCTTCACCATGATCCCTCTGTCAACTCTTATTTTACGTTATTACCAGCGTTGTTCTTTGTTGTAATCGTTTCGACACTTTTCTTATAGTAATGAATCTTGTAAGGTTCCTTGCGTTCACACCGAGAGTTGGGGTTTCGACCAACATTTTGATAATGAAAAGAGCACAGTAATGCACTCTCTGTCATGATTGTTACTAAAATGCTCTTTGTTAATATTATTTCGTTTTGTTTGTTAAATGGATAATATGTGGAAAGATTTGGGCTTAAACCATACTATGTTGAACTTGTAATGTTTTTATGATAAGTTGCAGTTGTTATTAAGTCTGTGCATGATGATGTAAATGGTATTGAAGGGATTTGATCCCTGAAAAGTGATATCAATAGGATTATATATTGTTAACAATGATGACATAGTGGTCAATCTTTACGGTTCCTTGAACTCTCGACCTATCACATGTTTTACTTGTTTAAAAATCTTGTTTTGATCTATAGATAAGGGGATTAGATCCCGTATTACTCCTGTTGTAATAGTAGGGTTTTATTTAACAGGATTCAATTTATTTGATTTAAAATAATGTAACTAGGGTTGAATATCCCTATTACTTGTAAATGCGAGACTCTATGTAGATTGAATATATGTATAAATATAACGAAAGGTGGACTCTTATGAGTCTTGAACCTTTGACTATCGATTTGGTTGTTTGATATTTACATCCTGTTCTCATATGAATATAAAGGAAACTTGCTCCAAAGTCTTTCGACTGTTGCTAATTAAAGTTCTTTGCTTGAATGATGTTGTTTCCAGAATAATCTTGAGTATATAAACTCAGTTTGTAATAAGGGTTTTATATTTGTTTTACAATTGGTAATGGTGAATCTTTGTTTTTTTTAAATAAAAAATTTTTGTTATAAAAGAATATATGGGCATGGCCCCGAGCCTTTGTATGCTCAACATCAATTATTTGAGATAAACCTAACTGTGATCTTAATTATTTATATACTCTGGATTAGTGTTATTGAAGGTTCATTTAGTTATTCTACATGTATGCTTAAATGTTGGTGAAGTAATTTGGAACTAGATGCTGAACTCTAGACTTTGTTTGATTATATAGATCTTGTTGAAACTTATGGACAATGATTGGGTTTATTCTACTTCTTTTCGTAACTTTATAATGTTTTCTTCTAGTGTATAGATAAGGATTTATGACGATGTACAGAGTTATTCTGTTGATAAATTTTTACTAATAAAGATTGTAAAATAGATGTAGTATATATACATAGTTTGTTTCTATAATAAGTACCTTATTTATACGATGACTAATAATTATATAAGTTATTTATATGAATACATACTTAGCACAAATCATTTATGGAAACGTTAAAATGCTACCAACTTCTGATATTTCGAAAATATCACCATTCTAATTACATAAATGAAATCATTTCAAATCTATATACTTCATCAAACCCTCTGTACTAGAGTACATCACAAAAATGAAAGGAAAAATACATAGATATTTTATTCATCATTCTATATTTATCAAATTCTATTTATGCAATCATTCGTGCAGAAATAATTATCACTTCAGTAAAACTATTATATCTAATAGCTAACTAGTATCTAGGAAACATCTGAAAACTATGATAGCATATAAATACAGTTTTTTCAGAAATAGATCAACAATTTAGAAGTAAATAAATTAAAAACAAGTAAAACCTGATAACTGATAGGGTGGACAAACACCCAAAGAGGACCGTTCCTTCCTACCTTCTCCAGAAAGCAACCAAGATCTCTTGCTTTCGGACCCCCAAGCTTGTTCACTGAACCACCAAGACGAAGATACTGTGTTGAAGCAAGACAATCTGTGTGTACTTCACCAATCAAGAAGACTTGCATACAAGACACTCTTTTGTACTTCAACAATCATGAAGACTTGCATACAAAACACTCTCTTTGTACTTCAGCAATCATGAAGACTTGCATACAAAACACTCTCTTTGTACTTCAACAATCATGAAGACTTGGACACAAATCATTCTCTCTGCAACTCAGCAGCATAAAATAGTCTCACTTTGCAACTCATTAGCTAGCATCCCCTCACCGAATCTCTTGTGTTCCCAACATAGTAGTTTTCCAACCAACACAATGAAATATTTGTGAGTCCTCTGCTCAATTCGATGGTTATAAAATATTGCCTAGGTCTTTCGGGTTAGTTTCACTTTTAATGAGACACTTGCTTAGTTCCACCATCATTGGGGAACATGACCACATTTTTAGGGAAGTTGCCCCCTGCAACAGCTAGTAAGTGAGTGCAGATGCTGCCACTTGTCCATTGCCTTCTACACCAGTTTCATTCCTCCTATTGGGTCAGTGAACACTCTTCAACACTCTTCTTTGGATGAGTCTCTCCTATTTTAATATATTAAATAATAATAAGATTCAATTATAGTCATCCTTGACCACCCTAGGTCAATAATATAAAGCTTTACAATAAAATTTAGAGTAATGTTTTTCCACAAACATAAAATGTTTCAAGTACTAGGTAGGTTACAAACACCCCCTCTTAAGTTCAACATCGTCCTCGATGTTGCTTATTCATCATCAGAGTCTTCTTGGAACAGAATTGGATATGTTGCTCGCATATGACTCTCCAATTCTCAGGTTGCTTCATTTGGACTAAGGTGCTTCTATTGCACCTTTACCTGTCCAATGGTGTAATTCCATAGTAAAATTTCTCTCCTATCAAGGATACAATCCGGTTCCACCTGAAAATATCCTTCTAGTTACACCTGTATGTCCTTCCAATCGATTGCATCAGTAGCATCATGTACATATTTTTTAAAAATAGAAATATGAAATACATTATGTATTTTCAGATTAGGTGGCAAGGCAAAATGATAAGCCACTGGTCGAATTCTTGATAGTATTTCAAATGCTCCACAATACCTAGGTGCTAATTTAGCACAACTCCCAAGCTTAAAAGAGATTTTCTTGGGTTTTACCTTGACAAAAACATGCTCACCTACTTGGAATTCTTTCTTAGTGCTTTTTAGATATGCATGACTCTTTTTTTTGTCTTGTGCAATTTTCAAATTGCTTTGTACCTGCTTCACTATTAGTTCCATCTCTTTCCATAATTCAGGTCCTAACATCAATCTATCAACTGGATTACTCCATGAGTTAGGAGTATTACACTTCCTACCATACAGAATTTCAAAAGGACTAAGTTTAGCTGAAGCTTGATAGTGATTGTTATAAGCAAATTCAACTAAGTGTAGATATTCTTCCCATTTAGCTTGTTGATATTTAACATACATTCTCAACATATCCTCTAAAAGCTGATTTACTCTTCCAGTTTTCCCGTCAGTTTGCGGATGAAAAGATGTGCTGAAATTTAATTTAGTATCCAAACCTTTAGACAACGATTTCCAGAAATTTCTAGTAAATTTAGAATCTCGATCAGAAATTATTACCTTGGGAATTCCATGCAAACGAAAAAATTGCTTCATAAACACATCAACAATGTTAGCATCCTTAAAAGTAGTTTTGATAGGTATAAAATGAGCTTCTTTGCTAAGCTTATCTACTACTACCATTATGGAATCATTCTGCTTTTGATTTTTAGGAAAACCAATTATAAAATCAATGTTGGTAATTTCCCACTTCCACTTTGGAATTGGTAATGGCTGTAATAAACCAGCTAGGTGTTGATGCTCAGCTTTAACTTGCTAACATTCAAAGCACCTAGCTATGTATTCAACCACCTCATTCTTCATATTTCGACAAAAGTAATCTTTTCTTAATATCGTTATCATCTTTTGGTAACCAGGGTGTCCTAAATAAGGACTTTTATGTACTTCATTTAAAATCAAAAAATTCATTTCAGGTACATTTGGTACATACAATCTATTTTTATACAACATTAAGCCCTTTTCATTTAAGCTGTAATCTGTTATTAAATTTTCAGACTTATTTTCAGCAATTTTTTCCTTAAATTTCTAATAATTTTTATCTAGTTTTATCCCTTCTTCAAGCTGATTTTATAAATCTTTTTTATAAGTACTGATTGCTGCCATAAAATTTAATTTTGCATTCCTTTTTAATGCATCAACTACCTTTTTTTCTTTACCTTTTATGTGTTGAATCTCGAAATCATATTCACTAAGTAAAGCTAACCACCTAGCTTGCCTTGCATTCAGATTCGGTTGATCCAACTGTTACCACCCAAACTGTACCTTAAGGTTGCAAAAAGGCCAAATTGGGGTAACCAGATAACCACTTGAGGAAAGATGAGCTAGATTCTATCTCTCCAGAGAGGGATCTCTCAAAGTTTGTTAAACAAGGCCAGATATGAGGATAAAAAACCAATTCAGATTTGTGGTTGGTGTTGTTTGAAGCTAATCAAATATTTATTGGGAAATGGAGTCAAAATATAACACACTCATCGAATAACAGTGTTGCTTCATGGAATATCATAGCAAAGGCAAGAAATCCATTAATTTGCAGTCGGAATTTTGTTGTTTGGTTATAAGGGAGGAATAATGAACATTCCATTAACATGGGAACCTAACAAGGGTGATTCCGATGCTAGTTTTAGTGGAAAAAAATTCATGGATGCTCATAATTAAAGAAGCGGAGCATGAGCACATGAATTGTGCTTCGATCTACACTTATCCAAACATGAAAGAATACAATATGGAAATGGAAACAGGAAACACATTCACATAAGATGAAGAAAATACAGACTACAAAATAAACAACACATGAATCTCTACCAAGAACCAGCTTCAACCCTGTGATTCTATTAAGGATTATATCTCAAAAACAGAGCTCAACTTGCTCAAGCCGCAATCGCTTAACTGCCAGCCCCTTTCTATCTCTATTACATGGAAATATATATAGGCCCCTAGGCTCGAATTATCTAACAGAAAACAATTACAGTTGTATTGGCACCTATATGGCCCAACCCATCGTCTTCAAAAACTAGTTGCAGCTGAAATGACCGCTGGTGGACAAGCTTGACTACTTTTACATGTGTCTTTGCACAATTGCTAACTACAACAGCTCCTAAGCAACTGGCAAGTATTAAGTGATCTCAAAATATAATCATATTACATATTCAAAAGGTATGAAATAGACTGATACAATGGGATGCCAAAAAATATCACAAACAGGCCTCCACCATATGTCTGAGCTATTACTTGGCCTTGCTGATCGAAGAAATCTTCCACCTTCAGGGAATTAGCCACCTGCTCTTTTTCTGTTGAAGGAGGAGGCACCACCTCTTCAGTGTGAACAATGAAATCTTTGATAATCTCCATGTTTTGGTGGGTGCTCTGTTCAACCTTCCGGACCTCTCTCTTTTTCTTCCGTCGGGGTTTCTTGCGCACCTATCAACCTTGGTGCTACTTGGTTTTGCTGGAAATACTTTCCTCTACATGGTCAAATTTTACAGGGGATAAGGGAACATGGTTATCGTCCATGTCGGACCATGCCTTCTCTGGTACAAAAATTACATTGGCCTCTCGATCCTCTTCCATGACCTGATCTCAACTGAAAATATCCTGGCTGTTGAGCCTGCCTCCCTTCTGAACATGGATGCGAAAAGTAAACCTATGGGAACCCATTTATAACGTCTGTGACAATGATGGCAGCTCGGAGCAATCATTTTTGCATGATTGTCTGACTAGGCTCTCCAAGTGAGAAAAAATGATGACAGAGGTCTGGGCTAATGCTAAACAGGATTTAGCTAGACTTTCGTGTCACGTGAAACAACATATGATGGCTCTAATGTGGCCTCTTTCCCTGGGTCCATCATTCATTCGCAACAGGGGTGCCAGCACCGTTGATCTTGACATTACTCACATCCAGAACATCCAAAGACATGCCCCCTACCATGCTTCACAAACTTTTGGATTTCTGATCGCCCATGATAGTTTAATCGACGAACAAAACCTCAACAATAGATCTGAACCTCATTGGATCTGGGCCATCTAAACCTGTGCCCCCTAGCCAAAGTTCACGGATTTGAAAAATCCATTTCCCGGTGCACTTTGAAATAGCGAACCTAATGGTGACAATAGATATGTTCTGCCAACTGTCGATCCAACCTCCAATTTGCTCGTGGGTTAACCTTTCAACCTTCGCTCTAAATCACTCCATCTTAAAATGCGAAGGGCACTTACGTTCATCGATCTACGTGGTCACATCTCTACACCCTCTATCTGTGTCACCATTTAATTGTGGGTGGGACTTTGTATTTACCCTTCTCCCGCTAGGTTAACACTTAGGACATGTTGAATTTTTCACTCTGATTTTAGGAACAACCCCCTTTTAGAGACCTGATTTACATCCCCATAGCTCATATGGCCAAAACCGAGGCCTTGCTTAATATCTTCATGGGCTCAAACCCCTTCAATCGTCTCATACAAAACTTGTGCCAACAACTGGCTCCAATTGGGGATGCTATCCTACCTGTGAGGTAGCAAAGAACCCGCAGACCCAGTGCCTGCTCCATGGTCACTCCCATTACAAAAATTCAACCTGTAACTCTTCATTTGAGACTGAAAGAAAACTGAACACTTAGGCCCGACCACATGCTACAAATATGAACCGGAACCTAAAACTGAAGGATGAAATGCATGAAACCAAGATGAAACTGACTGCACACATTGAAAAACAAACTTAAAACAGTATCGCACTACTGCATTGAAAATACTGAAAGAGGTGCTCTCCATATCGAGCTTATTTATGCACAGACTACCCTACCCTATATTACTGAGATGACTGCAACATCAGGCAATATAAAAATTCCAATGTAACCAATCCCATAAGCAAACTTCGTCATCATGGTTGACTAAAACCATAAAATAAGAACATAATGACAAAAAGAAGTGATGATAGGTGTAGTCTTCTTGGCATAAGTCAAACCAATTACTCCAACTAAATATTTTATCCATGTAACTAGCCACTATGTCATAAAAGGCATGATATCCTTCACATTTCTCTACCATTTCTTTGACCTGACAAGGCTTCCCCGACTGCAACTCATCTGGCACCCAGTCAAACTGTGATCTTATTTGTAGGCTAGCAGACTTCCCTTCAAGAGGATTGTAACTAGTATTCCCATCCCCTTTTTCATTCATGCTAAGTATAGGAATTGAATGCTCATGACAAGTTTGAAATAGAACCAAAAAATCATGTATGCTTGATCCATTGCGCAACCCCATAGAACTAAAAAAATCAGCTTCATGCACATCTTTCTATTGTAATTGTAGCTTTGTAACATGGGAGGTTGTTTCAACACATAGGCTATGAATATAATCACCCTCTTGGTTGTTTAGAATTCCTGGATTAAAAACTTGATTTTGCTCTGGTGTTTTGAAAAAAATACCATCCCGATTCTCAAATAGATCAAGAAGAAGAAATTCTTCTTGATACAAAGACTCTGAGCCTGAATGACATGAAGAAAAGATAGAATGACTATCTTGGTTCTCTTCCAGATTACTCATTATCTAACCAGCATGCTAAAGGTCTTTATTAAATTCAGGAGAAACAACATGAAACTCTTTATCGATACCTCCATCTACTTCATCTTCTGTTAAGCGAAAAACCTCTGTTTGCTGGAAGCCTTTGTGATTACATAGATAATTATCCCCTTCTCTCTTTTTTTGATGACAGCAAGGTTTCACATGCAAGGCCTTTAAGCCTTCTTCATCTGTGACCTTAAAACCCTTCTTCACTATGTCAAATAGTTTAGAGAGGAGAGGTAGGTTATTACCTTCATCAGGCTTACTATCTCCATGGTTTGCAATGATGGAATGTCGAGCTACAATATGATTTCTCTCCATGACTGGTTTTTCTGGATAGCGGTACTAATTGTATGCTTGCTTATCCTCCTCATTCATCTCTATAAGGTTTATGATGCCTTCTATTACTTCGAGTTTCTTCCTTTGATTAGAAATTTTATTCCCCTGTTTCAACAATTCAAATGAAGGGCAACATAAAGGAAAACAATCATTTCCACCCCACTCACTATCCACTCTATTTTCAGACCTTTGGCCATGAATTTCAATCATATTTTCTTCACCAGCTGTCCCAGAATTTGTAAAATTTTCTGCTAGTCATTTATATACCTCATCCCAGCATTCATCCTCTTTTTCATCATATACATGTGGACTGAAATATTCTTTAAAACCTTTCATAATAGAATTTTTAGTAGGATGACTGTAATCTACATATAACAGATTAGGGTCACCCTCTTCTTGTGCATCACTGGGATGATCATCTTTCTGTTCACCATGAAAAGGATGGGCAAGTAAAACAAATTCTTCATGTTCATATCTCTCTTCGAACTATAATTTATTTTCCATTTCATCCTGACGGTCTTTTCTGATATTTTTCTAGACATCCTGAGATTGTCTTCAACCGCCAATGAATTAATAAACATATGCTGCAATGTGATAGGCCTTCTCTCTAAAAGAAGAAAAGACAATTCAGGAGGGAGGACAGAGGCATAATATAGTTTAGTAGCATTCTCAAGAGGTTGAATTTCTTTTGGCATGTTATAATAAAATCTTGCAAACCTCCTGTTAAAACTAGACATGGTTTCACCTTCTTGTCTTTTCATGGAATAAAACTCTGAAAGAACTTTGTCCAATGACCTTCTCTTACCCCAAAACTCCAAAAAGACATCAAAAAAATACTCCCATGTATCAAGGGATTCAGGCTGCAAGTGCTTAAACCATTTCTTAACATTTCCTTGGAAAGATTGGGCAAAAGCCCTGATACAAACATCATCATGCTCTATTTCAAAAAGGTCCAGAAAAAGCTCAAAACCTTGAATTTGTTTCTCAGCGGTGAGATTTCCATCTTATCCATAAAAAACAGGGAGGTATTTATGGTATATGGGAGGGTATTCATGAAGAACATGGGGTAGATTCAAAGGTTTATATCTATGCTAAGGTCTAGAAGGTAAAGGAGTATGTACAGGAACAATGTCATCAGCCTCAATCTCATGGAGTTTGTAACGTTGATTATGGATCTTACAAGATTCAAAAGAAGGAATCAGATCAACTCTAGGAATGAAAGAAGAATGTACATCTACAAGATCTAATGAAGGATATACAAAGGAAGCCCTCTCATGAGATAAGAATTTCTGGTGAAACATAAATCTCTTGATATATACACATAAAGATAAAAGGAAGGCAATGCAAAAGAACAATATCTCCTTGAAGAAACTAACACTTCGATACCTGGATCTGAATTCCTCCATGTTTCTGTCAACTAGGTTCGTTCTCTAGTGGAGCCTGCAAATTGGATCGAATCATGAGTGGAGTCACCAAGTAAATGATATACAACCTTCTTGATGTCTGACTGTTGTCCACCATCATTAATCATATCTAAAACCCTTTGTCATTCTTCCCAGGGACAATGCAACTTCTGTCCCCGGCAATGGCACCAATATTTTAACACCCAAAATGTACCTTAAGGATGCAAAAAGGCAAAATTGGGGTAACCACATAACCACCTAAGGAAAGATGAGCTGGCTTCTATCTCTCAAGAGAGGGATCTCTCAAATTTTGTTAAACAAGGCCAGATATAAGGATAAAAAACAAATTCAGATTCATGGTTGGTGTTGATTGGAACTAATCAAATATTTATTGGGCAATGGAGTAAAAATATAACACACTCACTGCTCCTCTCTACACCATATCCCTGATATAGTGATATCTGATCTTGATGTGCTTCAACCAGTCATGGAATACCAGGTTCTATGACAAATTCACATAAATCTGGTTGTCACAATAGATACACATAGCATCTAATTGGAAATCAAATAAATCAGACAGTAGCTTCCTTAGGCATACTGCCTCACAACTAGCCAAACAAGCTGCGGCATACTATGATTCATCTATACTCAGTGTTATGCAGGATTGTTTCCTTCTAAACAAAGAGATCACACCTGATCCCATACTGAAGCAACACCCCGAAGTCCTCTTCCTATCTGCAACACTTCCTTCCCAATCTGAATCAACATAACCCTCTAGGTTAATCTTTTGATTCGCATCATACTTGAGCCCATAATCAATCATACCCTTTAGGTACCTCAGAATATGCTTTACAATAATCAGGTGAACATGTTTGGGATCCATTAGGAACTCGATCAAGGTGTTCACCGCAAAGAAAATATCTAGTCTCGTGTTTGTCAGGTACATCAAGGACCCAATCATCTGACGATACATTGTGGCATCAACCGACTGATGAAGCATCACTCAATAGCTTTAGGTTCGATGATGTAGGTGTGGCCATGGCCTTGCCATCCATCACCTCGACCGCTTCAGGATCTCTACTACATACTTCCCTTGTCCAAGGAAGATTCCATCTGCACTCTGCCACACCTCCATACCTAGAAAGTAATGCATCATACCCAAGTCCTTTATCTTGAACTCGGCACCAAGCTTCCTCTCTATGTTGGAAATCATCCTATCCTCACCTATCACAAATAGGTCATCTACATATAGTAGGAGTATCACTGGATTTCCTTCCTCAACCTTGTAGTAAAGTTTCGAATCAGCTTTACTCTTGGTAAAGCCAAAACTGGACAGGAAACTCTCTATCCTGTCATACGATGTCCTGGGTGCTTGCTTCAAGCCATACGAGGCTTTCTTCAATCTGCACACATATGACTCCCTCTCATGTGTCTCAAAACTGAGTGGCTTCTCCACATACACTTCCTCTTCGACTACACCATTTCAAGAAATTTGTCTTGACATCCATATGGTATATCTTCAACTTCATTACTGCAGCCAGAGCAAGTACTATTCTGATGGAAGTGTATCTGCCTACAGGTGCAAAAGATTCTCCATAATCTATCCCCTCTTTCTGGGAGAAGCCATGAGCCACAAACCTTGCCTTGTATTTCTCTATGCTACCATCTGCAGCATGCTTGATCTTGCAGATCCACTTGGAAGTCACAACAGACTTCCCTTATGGTCTTGGTACAACGTCCCAAACATCATTCTTCATGATCGACTGGTATTCCTCGATCATGCCATTCTTCCATTACTACATCCTGGATCCTCGGAACATCAGATTCTTCAATATCTTCAATAGATAGTTTTCTTTGAACTTCGTTGCTAGAACAAATGTTGTAGTCCTTCTTTTGTAGGTGATGGTACACGGTCTTTCCTACAAGACAAGTTCAATTGCATGATTAGAAACATCTTATATATTTCAGAACAAATTCTTACGCATAAAGACATATGTCATACAATCATGAAATTATCTTATCCAAGGCTTCAATACAACATTCATCCATATCCCGTAACTTTCTAGATGCCTTCCATCTCTACCAGAACATTGTTAAGAGTGTGCACAAATCCCAACATGTCAGCAAAGATGTTTCATTCTAAGTAGCAATGGAATGTTGTACAATACCATAGGCCACTTACCCATTACTTGCATATTAGTAGTATCTTGTTCATTTAATGCAACTTTTCTAATATGCATAATATACATCCTAAATCTAGGAACATAAGCATGTACATGACTGGATAACACCATTTAAGTAATCAAATATATAATAAATGACAATTCAAATACTTATCTTTGTTTGGTTGTTGGGTGGACTCCCTCTCAATCTTTGCTTCCTTGTAGGAACTACTAGAGTGTCCTCCCTCTTGATCTTTCCTTCCTGGATTATCTGTCTTTGACTTATATCCATCCTGGACCACTATGCATGTTTAAGTGTGCACTAGTGTCATCATTGTGACATCCTCAAGATCTCATAGATAATCATACATGCATTAGTATAATCTCAATACTATCAAAACATTATGATTCTAAATATGTATGGTCATTATCATTTCATACACACGTAATTTGTCACAAGCATTAGTATGCAGGGTTTCAAGGAATACTTCTTTTACTCATGCATATTCTTATTTTGACCATAGGACTCTTCTAGTTTGTCATATGATTAATCAAACTAAGAAGCATAATATGCATAGACCCATGATTATTCAAACCTATAACTTCATCAATAATCATTATCAATCATACAAAAGTATACTTATATAAGATCCTAACACAAGGTAGGATTCTAACTCGATATAGGAAAACATACCTAGATTATCATGCTTGCTAGTTATTTCTTACATACCCACATAATGTCTTCTTGTTCTCTGCATATCTCATAAGTCATTGTAGAACCAATTTATGCATACCTCATAAGTAGATCTTCTATGTGATCAATGGTTATGGATGAGTCTTTGTCTTCATGCCACCATGGTCATATGTTCTTAATATAGAACTCGATTTGTCTTTCTTGATGTACCTTTCATGTTAGCGGACAACATCATCCTCATACAACACCACAGTGCATTAGTACAATCCTAAGTGTCATAACCATAATCAATGAATGTCTTCTATCATTCTCATGCATTCATACTTTTACTAAGGTGATAAGACAAGTCTAAAATTCATCAATATTGTACTAACCTCAATAATATGAAGACAAACATATCATAAACTTAATCATGAACAGATTTCAAAACATACTTGAATCTCCTCAAGTCATACCAGTCAGGATTGCTTGTATTGTTCTTATGTAAGGCCTTAGCCTCATCTCCCTCTGGAACTGGAACTTCTTAACTTATGCAGGTGTCTAATTCATTCTCTTCTAGGATTAACCCAATCCACTTTGATTTGATGAAGCTGGATCTCAAGCTGGCTAGGGTTTGACAAAGAAACCCTAAAAATCTAAACTTTGAATTCCAAACTTCTGATTGGATGAAAAGATGAGCCTTGCTAAGCTGATTAAGATGGTATACTTCAATTTTGAAATCTCCAAAATTTTACCCCTCAAAATTGACTTTGAAAGTTTCAGATCTGTAGCTTCTATCAAATTCTGGTTTTCTGGTCAAAATCCCAAACTAGGGTTTGATAGTGCCCGGGGTTCTACCCAACCAAAAAAATTTGATCTTGGTATCTAAAATTCGATTTTGATGAGGATCATCCAGCAGTGGTCTTGGATTCCAAAAATTCCAACTTTCTATGAAACCCTAATTTCCTGTAGCATTGACAATCCAAAAACGAAAGTGCTCAGAATCCAATTCTGTTTGGATAGAAATATATGCCATATTGTTTCTGATGTATCTCTAACATTTTGTATCCTCAGGGTCTAAAAATTCTGCCTATGATAGATTGTCCTGTCATCTTTCCAACCCCACAGATCTGAACTTTAATGGATTCTCTGATAGAGAGATATGGCAAGTGTCCCAACGTGACGTGTTTATGGGATGAAACAATATAACAAACTTGTACAACGTGCCACATGTCACTGTTTCAACTTCGGCCTCTGAAACTCGGACTTGTGAGACTAAAGTCCGATCCCTAACTGTCACATTTTATAGAACTCCATTTGGAGCTTCCTAGCCTGATATATGACATTTTTTCCTAGGTAACCTGGTTAGGACTACATTCTAGAAGTGGCAGAAACCCTAACTTGTATGGATCATATCTAACAAAGTACAACGAATCTGAGGTTGTCCTTCGCAAACAAGGTACATGGACATTTTATATTCGACTTTAAAATGTTTCAGATCCTGAACCTTCTCCAAAATGGATTTATAGCGAAAGTTCCATGATGACTGGTTTTTACTATACCAAGCCCTAGCTTCCAATTTGTCGCAAGTGCAACAAGTGTCATAAATGCCATACAATGCCTTCCCTTAGGCTAGCTCTAATACCATGTTATTTTTTCCGCATTTAACTCAATTTTATCTAGGATCTTAACTGAGAGAACAACATGTACAACATAACAAAAACAAGAGACAAGAGACACAAAGCATTTCACTGGGGAAAACCGAGAAGGTGAAAAACCCCACAAGTTCCTCAGAGATAGAATGAGCATCAATCCAAAGATCATAAAGATTAAACCCCACAATAAGAGATATTATCCTAGCAGTTGATCCTCCTCCACTTGTGTGCACTCCTCCTCTCTCTCACTAATGCGAAGTGAGTGAGTGTGTGAATCAATAAATGAGAGAGTCACACTCTCTATTTATACTTTAGTTCACTTGACTTTTTAACTCTAACTAGGTCGACCCCAACTTAACCACTTAACATAATGCTAACTGGGCCGACCACACTAAGGGACTTAAACACCCCATCACAACTGACTCTGGGCCGACCTCCCTTAGGATGGTCTAATAACGCTTTAACCCACATGACTCATACAGGGACGACCCCACCAAGGTGGTCTAATAACCCATCAAATATAAGTTAGGACACTTATGATATAACTTGCAACACTAATCCGGCGTCTAATGCCCTGGCATACATGGGAAGATGGACCTCAATGACTTCTCCAACCAGGAGGAACAAACACCTCCGTTGGAGGTACAACAATAGAATACCAATGATGACACTTCCGATCGGTGGAATAAGACATCTCCGTCGGCGATAAAGTGCAAATGTAATACATACAATGTACAAGTGAATATCTTCTGAAGTTACAAATACATCAACATACTAATGGAAATATAACGAAGAGCCTTGAGAGGCACCTTTTTTGTTACTTGATCTGTTCGATATCCACTGATATGACATTACGGACATTTTGTTGCAAATTCATGATGATTATAATATATAACACGGTCATCGGGTCATGCATGAATTGCTTCATACTGCATTACAATTTCTTTCATGATGGCATATAAATCTCGATATGTGCGAGGTAAAATATTTGACGGTGGTAACAAAAATTCAGCTATCATGCTACAACACACTAAAATAAAAATCTAGTTAATATAATATAGAAATAATAGTAATGAAACACATTAATACCGTATTAATTTGACTTATAAAGTAACAATAAAATTATTAGACGAATGGTGATAACCTTTAGTGTGATCATATCTATTATGTGATGGAATATATTACATACCTTAAAATATGTCCGACTGATATGTTTGAAAGACCATTCATAACTTTCAAGTTCATTACCAACAATATAACAGCGAGAAGATTTGTGTTGGAGCCCTCATAAAGGAGTTCGTATGCCTTCTCAAGAAGAGGTAAATCATGAATATCATCAAAATGATCATCATCATCATCATCCATTCTAACATTAAATGAATCATGGATCAAAGTATATGTACCATCATCTTCAACTATGTTATCAGTATGATCATCTTCTTCAATATGATCACTAACTTGTTCTCCATTATTCATAGCTCCATGTTCCTCTAGTACTTGTTCTGAAAGCACTTCCTCTAGAAGATATGCCGTACGATGCCTTTCCTTTATAATTAAATGAAACCATCAATAGATAAAAGTTAATATAAAAAAAATTAAAATAATACATACATTTACAAACGCAATTAAAAAAAACATATATAATGCAAAACTTACAAATGGATGATATTCATATCCCCCCTCAGACTGTCCGTGTTACCTGCAATGTTTTCTGGCTATTTTGATCTTTATTGTGCTCCTCTTAAAGCCCCTGCATTGACTACATGGATAATAACATTTCCCATAACCCTTTCTTTTCAGTCCATCCCACAATCTAGCAAGCAATTGTCGATTTTGTTCGTCTGGATTAGGAATATTACTATTTGACATTTTCTCATAAAGAGCTTGAATGAATATTATCAAACTTAGAAAATCAAGCTCCAGACTTCGCTCTCTTTAATCACAAAAATAATAGAAATAATGACATATTCTTTTATGAAAAACAGTTTGTCGAATAAAAAAACTTCTGCAAACAATCGCTTGTATAGAAAACATGTTGGAATGTTTCAAAATTTATAGATTTTAAAATATAAACAGTTGTCGGATATCCAACGATTTAAACATAGTTACCGTTGGAGAATAGATGTCGGATATCCGACCTAATATTATGCCCGAGGATGTCAGATATACGACAATCACGGACATAATATGACATCGGATATTCGACATCCACGGGAATAATATATGGTCGGATATCCGACATCCCCGGGCATAATATTATTCGGATAGCGTCACTATTAACACATATACATATTTACTGTGTAGACTAAATGAAACCAAGCTAACACCTTTCATGCTATGATCTAACTATGTCTGCCTTGCCTTTCTAAGTGAAATTTGGAAGCGACAAATAGGGATAACATTTAACTAACAAATCCAAACCAACAAAACGTGGAAAAAGTAAAAAAAAATGGAAACTCTACCAAACAACATTGGGAATCGAACTCAAAGCATCCCCAAAGAAATAAGATTTAATTGTTATCATAATATGATTCCGACAGTCGGGGTGGCAGGTGCGGGTGGGATTCTTTTCGATCCCGGCGGAAATAAAATCGCAGACTTTGCTTGGGGATTAGGCAGGAAAACTAATAATGAGGCAGAATGGTTAGCTCTCATCCTCTCATTAGAAATGGCCTCCAACTACAACATAGCCAATCTCAAAATCTATGGAGACTCCAGGCACGTCATCCAAATCATGCGAAGAGGATATGCCTCTCCAGGCTCAAAAGCAGATAGATACATGCAAAGAATTAAGACCAATACTTTATTTTCAAAGGCCTCCTTCTTTCATATCCTCCGAGAGAACAACAGGGTGGCGGATTTAGCGGCAAATCAAGGAATCATGCTCACAGTCGGGCAAACTAAGGATCATAAAGGAGTCTTGGGATTTCATTTTATCCCCTAACATACCAATGTCTTGGTCCCTTGATTTTTTGACGTGGAGTTTGGTTAGGGTCTTGGCCTTAAGGGACCACCCACTCCCTTTGCAAAACTATGGCCTTCCCCTCTTTTTAAACTTATGTTCGAACTCGTCCTTCGCGTACCCACCCACACGCTCCTCCATCTGCCTCCCCGTCCGACCCACCACCTGTCTCCTCGTTCTCTCCCCCGGTGTCAGCTCCCACGGGGCTTCCTTAACTCTCCCAACCGCCCTCCCTATTCCTCCCTCCGCGATGGCTCTTCCTCCCCATCTCCCCGAAACTCTGAGCCGTCTATCCCTCGGGGAGCTTGTTTCTTCTGCTCCTCATCTCTCGCAGGCGAATAACTGGGATAGAATGCCGTCAGTTAGGGCAGCCATAGCCGCTCTAAGCAGAACCTTGATTGACATTAAGTTTGCAGTTCGGAGAACATATGACGCGGTCTGCTCCAGCGTGAACCAGAATGCTGAAATGGCGTCGGTCATAACGCACGTTTGCTCTCAGTTATCCTGCCAGGATTCCAGAATTGATGATCTGGAACGAAATATTCTAGAATTAATGGGAAAAGTTGACAGAATGCAGGAAGATATGGCCGTTTTCTTCAGAGCGACGCAGGGAAGCTGGGTACACGAAAATCCAACGGTGAATCAGGAAATAAACCAGGTGATGGTGGACGCTTCGTCTGTCAAGCTAAGGAAGAAAGGCTAGCCCAGCCCAGGTTTCAAAAAAATTTGCTTTTGGTTAATATATTTTTGTATACTCCTCTGTAGTCAGTTTGTTCAGGTTTATGCTAGCTCTATGCTGGACAATTTCAGGAAGACCAAGCTCAGAGATTATAATGTAATGCAGATAGTTATAGTAGTGTTAGCTGGTCCTGACATCTCAGCACTGTTAAAAACTCTGTTTGCAAGTCTGTAATGAATAGCTGTGCACAGCTTTATAAATATAATCCTTTCTCTGTTACTGTTAAAAAAAAAATATGATTCCGACAGTGAGTGTACACCGGTCTCATAATATATGCGCCTCTAATATACAATCCGTTTTCATGATGCCAATATCCTGTCACTATTTCCATCCAATGGCCAGCCCTATTTTTTAACTTTAATCCCCATGCAACTTTTAAAATACTTGCCAATTTCCATGATCTAAAATTAGTATGCAGTACGGTCTTACAAAGCCATTACAAAATAGAATACAGAAACAAAATGAATGTGAATGATGTTATTGCATTATCGCAAACCCAAGCATCTGGTGGCGAGGCAACATAATCAAATATTATCTTAATCATAATTCATCACACCAAAATCATCAACTTATGCGCATCCAAACAATCATAAGTGTGTACAACAATTTCATCATGTTTGTGCCTCCAAATGGTCACAATCAAAATGTCTCTTTTGATGACAAACTCATCAACATATGCGCATCCAAATGGTCATAAGCGTGTACAAAAATTTCATCATCTATGTGCCTCCAAATGGTCACAATCACAATGTCTCTTTCGATCAGTTTTGACTCCCGAGTCCCTACATAGCTTGTCACTATTCTGGACAACGATTTTCCTTCCTTCATTTTAATACTATGAAATTTACACATAGTTTCTAAGTGCTAATTTGAACCGTCACAATCAATTGATGTGCCCCCGCTTGATCCTGAAATTCATGTCTTTAGTAATCCGAATGAGATTTCCGTCTTCCGATCTACCAGCCCTATCTATCATTATTTGGTAAGAGCCCTATCATTATTTCTAGAGCGACCCGAAACCAAAAACCTAATGTTATTATTTAAGGGAGTCGGGGCCCAGCCGAGAGGGAGGGACTACCTACGGAGTACGAGGACAGTGCTTTGAGCTGCCGGATTACAACCAGGAGGATCATCAACCATAAAATTAGGAGAATGGAGAGGATATGAAGGGGAAGGGCGGAGGGACCTGTGCGGAGGAATAAAAACCATTGGATAAATATAAATTCGAAGGTATGTACGGCACCCCTCCTCTCTATGAGGAGAGGCCAGTGTACTCATAATAACTATTTCACACCGGCGAATCCTGCTTTCTAGTTAGGTTTTGCCTTCAGGCGAATCCACTTTTCCGATATCTAGATCAGTCCTATTTTCGAGTTAGGTTTGTCCTTAACGCGAATCCAGTTTTCGGATATCTAGGTCAGTTGGTGCCTAGCCTTATATTTAGGGAAGCCTTCAGGTTTTGAGTCTTATTTTAAGCCCCTCATTCGACGACATCTTGGGAGGCGGGTGTACTCGTAATAACTATTCACGCAGCGAATCCCGTTTTCTAGTTAGGTTTTGTCCTTAAGGCGAAATTAGTTTTCTTATATCTAGATCAGTTATGTTTTCTAGTTAGGTTTTGTACTTAATGCGAAACCAGTTTTCCAATATCTAGATCTATTATTTAATGTTGCAGTGTAATGTTTATTAGATTTTAAATTACTTGATATCTAACTATTAGCAACACTGCCGCTGCAGTATTAAATGATTTGCAGAAGGCTGAATATTTTTTACAGCCTACCATTATATTTAGAAAAACCTTTAGGTTCTTACTCTTATTTTCTATCTCAACAACAAACCTTATTTAGTGGAAAAGAAAATATTTGTTTTTATAAAAACTAAAATCAAAGTATCTTATTTAAAATTTATTTCAAATTTAGTAAAAACTGATTTAAAATCCGATGGAACTGTGGAAAGGAATTTGTTCTCCCAAAACATGGTCCAGATTTCAATGAATCCATTAGATAATTTTCTGAAAACCCTCTTTAAATCTTACATGTCTAATTTAGTAAAGGATATTAGCATTTTAACATGGTTGTTTCTAATTTAGTAACGATATTAGCATTTTAACATGGTTGTTTCTAATTTAGTAAGGATATTGACATTTTAACATGGTTACTTCAGGTTATTCATTAAATGTATTTTAACTTAGACCATGGCAATTTGTTATTTATAATCTGTTATTATGTAGATTATAATTTATGTGATTTTCAATTTTAAATTTATGGGTACAATTATTATTTTAAGTTTTAATTATAAAAGATATTTTATTAATATTTATAAATGTTGTAAATATTATTTAGATTGTAATTTATTAAAAAAAAAAAAATTATTTTAAAATAAATTTGGTTTTAAATGTAAAATATAATTTGATTTTGTTATTATAAAATAAAATTAATTTTTAAATCGCACTCCCATAATATATCTGGCTCTGAATTATTATTTCCAGCTCATGATTTAGATGGAAATGCGCATAGAATTATTATTTTCCATAAAATCTTGATGCATACGAACCTGATTCTTATATACACAAATCTGCTACTAACAAACAAATAGACATAGTTGGAAATGCAATTAATTTTTAGTTTTCTTGCAAGTGGAACGTATGTTCAAAGAAGCCTTATGTATGAATATTTTATTAGGCATGATTTCTTTCCATGTTATACGATTTCCCATTGGTTGCAGTGTTAAGGTAATTAAAATTGGTTGCGAAAAGTTCAATAAAATGCCCCTTGTACATGTACATCATCAAAGAATGAGGAAAGGAGCTGGCCGGGATCAAAGCCTGGATAGAATCCAAAAATGAAACAGATTGGGATCTTAAAATCCAGATTCAGTTATGGAATGGTGAATCCTTCAAGAAATAAAATTAAAATAATCACAGCTCAACTGCAAAAGTTCAGACGAGTTGGGGAGGTTGGGGACACACATGTCTTGTATTGGTTCCAGAATATAAAGTCCAGATCCAAGCAACACAACCCCACTTTTAGTCTCCAAAGATCTGTAAATCTACAACAGGGAAGAGTCTGACTGATCATCCTATACGAATCATAGACGTTGCACAAAGGAAGAGTAAGATTCACAAGTTTTGTGCAACTAATTATATGTTTTGTAAGCAACCTCTATATGACTGACTTAGACTGATCAATCTTAGTCTTCTATGCACTAGATTTACAGTTCTCTGCAGAGTGAGAATGGCGTTGCTTTGCTTGGATCGAGACTTTCTGTTCTGGAACCAATAAAAGAGATTAGCGTCACCAACTTGTTGTCTGCACACTTTTAGCTGACATTTGATTCTATTTATTTCATCCCATGAAGGTTTCAACATGCCAGAATTGAATATCTACTTTAACATCAAGATCTATTCTGGTTTTAGATTCCATCTCGTTTTCGGCATGTTGCAGTCCTCATGAGATGTACCTCTAGAAATTACTGTTTACACATATTCTAATTATATTTGAAATGATATTAATAGGAATGCATATTATTTAGCTTTTTTTTACTGGATCTTAAAATCTATATTCAGTTCTAGAATGGTGAACGCTTCACGAAATGAAATTAAAAGAATCAGACCTCAACTCGAAGAGTTTGGACAAGTTGGGGACATTGGGGACTAGCATGTCTTGTATTGGTTCCCGACCATAAATTCCAGATCCAAGTAGATACAACTCCACTTCCAATCTGCAAAGATTTTTAAATCTACAGCAGGGAAGAGTGACACTGATCAGTATATAAGAATCACAGATGTTGCACAACCAAAGAGTAAGATTCACAAGTTTTGTGCAACTAATGATCTGTTGTATTAGCAATGTCTAAGACTGACTTAGACTGATCAATCTTACTATTCTCCGCACTAGATTTAGAGTTCTCTAGACTGAGAATGGCGTTGCTTTGCTTGATCTGGACCTTGTTTCTAAACTCGTTTAGTTGACATCTGATTCTATTTACTTCATCGCGTGAAGGTTTCACCTTGCCAAAATTGAATATCTATTCTAACATCCAGATCTATTCTGGTTATAGATTCCATCTTGCTTTCGGGGTGTTGCATTCTTCATTCTCTGCTCAACAAATTATTATTTACACATTCTACTATACAAATTGAATTACATCCATTTCAGAGTGTGAATCATACATATATTTTAAAGTTTTTAAAGCTTGGTAACATGAAAATATGCTGATTCACCTTTTCACTAACTAACATGGAAGAAATCATGGCTAAGAATTTATTATCTATAAATTTCCAAATATGAAGCTCTTTCTGTGATGCTGGAGGCTTGGAAGTAAAGTGATGACAATACCTTCAAGTGGTCTTTCAAATGCCAATTTCAATATTCATAGCATCCAATATAATTACATAACAAAAATGTAATCTTAAAACTGCTTATATTTATTCTCATCTCAGTTGAAAATGAAAATGAAAAAAATTGAAGAGGATAACATTGTCCAATACAAAAGACATGTTGGTCTAAATTGAAGAGGATAACATTGTATCCTTTACTTTGTATTTCAATAACATGTAAAATAAGTTAAAATAGAAAACTAGGAAAACCAAAGTACTTATTAACAATTATCTAAAATCCAACATGTGTGCAGTTACTGTCTAACAAATGAAATTCCTTTTCCAATGCAGTTACTGTCTAACAAATGAAATTCCTTTTCCAATGCTTGCTAGTAATTCCTTCTTCAACTTCTCTAACCCAGATCTACCAAGACAAACACATCCCAAAAATAAGGTTCTTTTTCAAATTGAATGTTGAAAATATATTTAGATGTACCAATGCCTGCATATAAAATCATTTTCACTCGGTATTCACTGACCTTTCATATGCACGCAATGGTCCTAGAGGGAAAACGTCTTCAACACCAGCACAACCCACTCTTACTTTTGAAGCAAAAAATGGTATTACAGTTACCTGTTATCATCAACATTGCAATTTATACACATGTCAATAATCATCAAAAAGGAAATAGCATTAAGAGTCAAATATTTTGAAGCAAATATTTATTATCTCCATGATTATTATATACCTCTAACGCAACAAAAGTACACTGTACGACACCAACATCACCGCACAAACCACGGAGACAAGCATCGGCAAATTTAGCTGATGCAAATGCCTGGATTCAACATATAGATTGCCTCTGAGAATTGAGAAGAATCGCAGAGCAGAAATTATGAAATATCTACTACTGTATATACCTCTGATGCAACAAAAGTACACTGTACGACACCAACATCACCCCACAAACCATGGAGACGAGCATCGACAAATTTAGCTGATGCAAATGCCTGGATTCAACATATAGATTGCCTCTGAGAATTGAGAAGAATCACAGAGCAGAAATTATGAAATATTTACTACTGTATCTCCATTCTACCATTCTTCATCAAATCTGATTCCTTGTTAAATTTATAATTTATAATGGAGGTGTCTCTTTAATACAGATCCCGTTAGTATCTTTAGTTATGCCCATTAACCATAAAATCAAGTGTTCACCACAAAATAGAATATTCAAAAACCAAAGGGGCAAAGCAGTGTAACTTCACTAGTTGGAACACGGTGAATACAAGCAATTGTAAGCTACAAAAACGCTGGAGTTTTGACTGATTGTCTCACCAACAATGATATTTTCCTTGAATACAATATTCATATCTAATGTGACAACAGATACTACAAAGAAAAAAATCATATTTATCAGTATTTGCAAACCTGGGAATGAGATTGGGGACTGTCCCTTTTTGCAATCTCAATTTGGTCTACACTGTAGCGTCCTCAAGGCCTGGAAATGGTTGTAAATCAACAAGAGCAATCTGTACAGTTCCTTGGATGACTCGAATTGGATTGGTATTGACAGCTGGTAGATAGTGGGTATTAAAATTGTACCCAGCTCTCCTTTGGCTACTTTGCAAATGCGAACAGTGATATATAACAACAACTTAGATGACCAGAGCGCACTTTAAATAGAAAATATGATAGTACTGTAACTTGGCTAAAACACCCTCTAAGAAATTAATACACCCTTCTCAAGGAACCTGCGGTGAACCATATGCAAGTCACCCCTCTTCTGAGATAGAATAAGATGGAAACACCACAAATATAAATACTTAAAGAAGAGATTTTTTTCTTTGGAAGGTCTTGGAGGAGCGATAGGCAATGGCAGTGCTAGAGCAGTGTCTTCAGGCTTTGAAAGTAGCACAACATCTCTACGCTTCGAACTAGAAGGGACTTCCATAACTGGAGGAAATGGAACATGATCTCCGGGCTTCCATACTGGAGGAATTGCGGGCTATTCAATTTCCATTCGGGACCTCTATCTAGCATCGGTGGCAGTGTCCCAGGGACAACCTCTAGCATGGATTTTAACAACTTTCTCTAAGCACGTTCCACAATTGCAACAGGCAATGTCTCTTTAATTGTTTGTTTTACGATTCCAACATCCAGGTCTCATATTGATACAGCTAGGAGGATTTCATTTGCTTGTCTCAAGGAGTAGGGGGCATGGCACCACAGAGCACCCTAGAACCTAACTCCAACAGTGCCAAAATGTCATGTAGCTTATTTTATAGGCGTGGGTAAAAATTTCAGACAAATCCAAATCACCGATCCCAACAGCACCATCCAAAGTTGAATTCTAGGCTTTTGGATGCTTACATTTCCAGCAACCCACCTAAACTTCTAGGATTTGTCCCAAACCCTACTAGGTGTCCCGCAATTTCTTTACAAACGTGCACATTGCAGAGTCCTTGGACTCAATCTCTAGGGAAACCATCTCTTTTTCTTGGATCTCTTGCGTATCTGCCACGGACCCCCTAAAATAAAACTATTAATGGGTTTGGAAACTCTAAGATTTACTCGGACTTAGGCATATTATTTTAAACCTTCTAGCCGTCATTTTACTTTTTCCTATCTACCAGAATTAATTAATAGTAGAGATGGATACATGTATTAAAATATATCCGAGGACATATGTTTCTCAGAGCTACCAAGCACCTAGTGTTTGCACTAAGATTCGGTTGACATTGATGGTTGGAAAGCAGACAAGGTTCGTGACTCAGATAACTGCGAGCTGTGAGATGTGCGATGAATGCTGCGAGCTGCAAGATACAAGATGCAAGCTGCGAGATGCGAAGCTGTGAATTGCATTCCGTGAGATGCAAAGCTGCGAGATGCGAAGCTGCGAGATGCGAGCTACGAGATGTGAAGCTGCGAGATGCAAGCTGCAAGCTGAGATTGAAATACAAGAAAAGAATGATGTTAGACAAACTGCGACTTAGAAAGCTGCGAGATGCGAACCTACGACTTAGATAGCTGCGAGCTGCGACTCAGACAGTTGGGAGCTGTGAGCTGTGACTCAGACAAACTGCGAGCTGTGACTCAGATAGGCTGCAACTCAAATTTTATTAATTTATTTTTTAATTAGTCAGTTACAGTGTGTAGGTTCTGGAAGTTAAAGAGACAGCTTCTATTTTTAGAATTGGAACATCTGGAAGTTAAAGAGACCGTGGCATATAATTTCAACATCTATAAAAACCAATCGAGAAGAAAAAAATATCAATAGAGAAGATGAAGAGGAGTGGTTGCTGGCTAAAGAAGATGAAGCTATGATTCAAAGAAAGTAGTTCAGAAGAAAAATGTGTGGCTCAATTTAATGAAGAATAGAATGCCCAGAAACTCAAGCTGTAGCCGCATAAAACAAAATGAAAATGGTATGTACTCATATATCTGAATCAATGAAATATAATTGACTAAAAAATTCTTACATTGGGTGGAAGGGAGGTGCAAGGGAGGATTGATTTCCTCTATAAATCAGGTTGATGCCTGAAAATTGGGATTGGGTGCTTCCTTCTAGTGGGTGCTAGAGAAACATGAGAGTTAGTGCTCTCAACAAGTTGCAACTTGTTAAATAGAGGTTGTAGCCTCATCTTGAGTTGGTGCTCAAAGATAATTGATGTACAGAAATTAAAGACGGCTTATCATTCTAAGAAGAAGAGGCGTTTTCCCTTTATGGGTTTCCTCATGAATACCTGTATCTGTGTACATCATATGTGTGAATGTTCATTACTAGTTCTTTGCTTATCCTATTCATTATCTTGACAATCATTTTGTAAATGCTACTCAATTTTAAAAAAAAGGAAAGTTAAATTGATTATTGTTTTAATTACAACTAATTCACCCCCCCTCTCAGTTGTAACAACCTCAATTGGTATCAGAGCGGGTTGCTTTTATTTAAAGGTAGCTCTGTGAGCTTAAAACATGACTAGTCATGATGGAAATTCAATCAATAAGGCTCCTTTGTTTGATGGGAAATTTTTTTTCTTTCTGGAAGGTTAGAATGAGAAGCTATCTTATGTCCTTAGGTGTTGATATTGTTAAGATTTAATATGCTAAGACAGAAAATAGCAGCATTACATTCCATTTCACAATAATAGCATATATAGGATCACTGAAGAAACAACAAACATAGCATAAACACAAGAGACACAGATTTATCCTCGGAAACCCTCATGGGGTAGAAAACCCCGTAAAGCTTCCTCAATATAGATGACCAGCAATATACAAAGATGCAAACCCTAAGCATAAGCTCCTTCTTCTCCATAGCAGACCTCTCCTCCACTAGTGCGCCATTCTCAAGTGAGTGAGTGTGTGTCTAATGAGGAATACACCTCCTCTCTTTATACACTACTCCGACTTGTCTTTTACACAGAACATGTAGGCTCGTATTTAACCAATGGGTTAAATACCCCACTACAACTGACTGGGCCGACCCCTCTAGGGTGGTCTAATAACCCTTTGATCCACATTCTGACGGAGGAATAAACATCTCCGGATATACAATAAGATCTTCATGGAGGAATGAAACATCTCCGAAATAATAAAGTACAAATATAATATTCTTTGAAGTTGCAATATCTCAACACTCCCCCTTAACGAGAAGGATATTATAACAGCATCTGCACGAGCAACGAGTCATCAACATCATACATGATACATCTATAAATCATTGGAAGCTTTCTCAACATCATCAGTAACTCAACAAGTTACTGGAATATCTTCAATACTGGAACATCAACATCTTCAGTACTGAGTCTTTATCTTCTGCAACACTCAAACAGCTACAACAACATCAATATCTATATCCTCATGATCATTGGCATCGTCATCACACGATCAACATCGTCATCTAGATCAACACGATCAGCATCGTCACATCATCTCGATCTACAGCATCTGGATCATCACGATCTACAGCATATGGATCATCTCGATCTACAACATCCGGATCATCTCGATCTACAGCATCTGGATCATCTCGATCTACAGCATTTGGATCATCTTGATCTACAGCATCTGGATCACCTCGATCAACAACATCTAGATCATATCGATCTACAACATCTGGATCATCTCGATCTACAGCATCTGGATCATCACGATCTACAGCATCTGGATCATCATGATCTACATCATCTGGATCATCTCGATCTACAGCATCTCGATCATCTCGATCATCTCGATCTACAGCATCTGGATCATCTGTATTAGTATCCAAACCAATACATCTATCATCAAAAGCATGTATTCTTACTAATACATCTATTATGTATTCTCATTAATACATCTATCATCAAAAACATGTATTCTCACTTAATACATCTATCATGAAAAGCATATATTCTCACTAGTACATCTATCATCAAAAGCATGTATTCTCACTAATACATCTATCATCAAAAGCATGTATTCTCACTAATACATCTATCATCAAAACATAGCAGCATACCCTGCAACACACACAATCATATTACAGGATGATCAATCCTGCTCTCTTTAGGACATAGGTCCATGGATGATACAATCCAGATCAAGTTCCAGGATGATCAATCCTTATCACTTTAAGACAAGTCTCATGTCTAGGGTTGATGCAATCCCATCACGTACATTTTGAACCCAGTTCATGGACGATGCAGTCCTATCTTCAATTTTCGGAGACATCAGTCTACGGATCAATTCTGGGACCAAAGTCCGGGGAAGATACAATCCCCTACCTATTCATTCAGGACTTCATTATCGGAGACCTAGTCTATGGCTCAATTCTGGGACCACAGTCCGAGGAAGATACAATCCCCTACCTGTTCATTCAGGACTTTATTACCGGAGACCCAGTCTATGGCTCAATTCTGGGACCTCAGTCTAGGGAAGATACAATCCCCTACCTGTTCATTCAGAACTTCATTATCGGAGACCCAGTCTACGGCTCAATTCTGGGACCTCAGTCCGGGGAAGATACAATCCCCTACCTGTTCATTCAGGACTTTATTATCGGAGACATCATGTCTACGGCTCAATTCTAGGACCTCAGTGCGGGGAAGATACAATCCCCTACCTGTTCATTCAGGACTTTATTATCAGAGACATCATGTCTACGGCTCAATTCTGGGACCTCAGTCCGGGGAAGATACAATCCCCTACCTGTTCATTCAGGACTTTATTATCAGAGACATCATGTCTATGGCTCACTTTAGAACATGTGTTCAAGGATGATGCAATCCCTCTTCTTTCTCGGAGACACCTGTCTATAGCTCACTTTAGAACATGTGTTCAAGGATGATGCAATCCTTATTCTTTCTTGGAGACATCTGTCTACGACTCACTTTAGGACTGAAGTCCAGGGATGATCCAATCCCCAAATGTCCACCAAGGACTTCATTCTCGGAGACATCATGTCTACGGCTCTCTTGAGGATGATGCAATCCTATCATGTCCACCAAGGACTTTATTCTCGAAGACATACGTCTATGGCTCTCTTGAGGATGATGCAATCCTATCATGTCCACCAAGGACTTCATTCTCGAAGACATACATCTACAGCTCTATTTATAACATGTGTTCAAGGATGATGCAATCCCCTTGTCACCTTAGACCCTGTCTAAGGACCATCCACCAACCTCTCTGTCGGCATCACCAATATACGTATCCACATCATTGACCTCATTGTCGATGCGGGAAATCTTATCATAAGTGATCACATCACTCCCCCTTTCGAGGAGGGTCCTTCTTAACTATATTAAGTTTGTCTTGGAAAAATTTACTTGAGGTAGAGGTTAGGTTAGTACATCGGATCGGTAGAAGTTTGGTTAGTGCATTGGTAACTTGTTACGAATTCGAACATTAACCATATATTGTATATAGAAATGTCAGATCTCTATGTGCTTTCACTTATCATGGAACACTGGATTCTCTGCCATTTTGGTACAACTCTGTTTGTCACATAGGATCATAGTTGGTTCCATCTCTAAGTCAATTCTGAAGCCATACCGCTTCACAATTAGCAGAGCAAGCAGCCATATATTCTGCTTGTGCTAAGAGATACACTAGATTGTTTTTTGCTCAACCACGAGATCATGGATGATCCAAGACAATAACATCCTCTCGATGTGCTCTTACTGTCTGATACACTTCCTACCAAATCAACATCTGTGTAGCCATCTGAAGTCATGATCTCCAAGATAACATAGATCAAAGTCTAATGTATCCCTTTAGGTACCGCATCACATGATTTGAAGCTTATCAGGTGGACACATCCAGTTTCCACTAGATACTGACTCAAGGTGTTCACAGCAAACCATATATTTGACCAATGACTCAATATTTTGTTTGTACAGAGTTCTATCCACTAACTCTGATGAGTCATCTGCTAACAACTTCAAGAGTGGCCATACCAAGACATCAAGTCCTTTTAATATTTCTCAGCATACTTTCCTTGATTGAGAAGGATTCCTTCTGAGCCTTGCCATACTTCCATACCTAGGAAGTAATGCATCAATCTGAGATCTTTCATTTTCATTTCTACATTGAATGATCTTCTGCATATCTATCTATGCCATCTCTCGTTAGATGGGTCTACTAATATGAGCCTCAATATCATTCGAACTCTGTGGTGAGTTTCTTCTTGCATCCATGTCATCTGTGTATAGAAAACATATTCAACCTTGTAGCAAAAGTTGAGATCCACATCACCCATGGTGATCATTAAGCTCATCAATTGATTATCTATCCTGGGAACCCATACAAAGCCTGATTCACACTTCTTCTTTAATTACACCATTAAGGGAATGGTCTTATCTAGCCACTTGGAGCAAACATCTCATCATGATTCTCTTCCTCTTTCTAGGAGAATCTTCTAGCCACAAGCCTTTTATAGTGTGTTTGATTTGTAAATATTTTGTTGAGCATCCATCGCTTGTTCAGTGTTCATCATTCATCATGATCTTTCCTACAAATCAAAATTAAGTACATGATTAGTAATACTTCATAATCATCAAATCATATTGTCATGATAATCTATTATGCATACAAATATCATTTACATAGTTATGCAACTATTTCGACCAATACTTTGGCACAACACTTTTCCATATTCTGTATGCATACAGTGTCTATCTAGATGCCTTCCATCTCTACCAGAACATACTATCGAGAGTGTGCATAGCTCTCAGCATGTCAGCAAAGAGGTTTCATTCTAGACAAGCAACAATGGAATGTTTGTCCAACTTACCAATCAGACGCATATTAGTAGTATACTGTTTCAATGCTCTATGAATGTTTACACTCAGCATGATATATTCTAGGAATACAAATATGCATACACGCAATATCATTTACTATTTCAAATAACAACTCAAATACTTATCTTTTATGTTTGTGTGGTTTCCTCCCGCTTGATCTTCTATATGTCTTTTGAACTTTTATTCATTATGTACCACTGTGCATGCTCAAGTGTGCACTAGTGTCATCCTCATGATCTCATACACAAACATACATTCATTAGTGTATTCTCAAAACATTCTAATTCTAAATAAACTTGAATATGTATAGTCATGATCATTAGTATTCAGGGTTTCAAGGAAGTCTTCTTTTACTCATGCATATTCTTGTTTGATCATAGTACTCTTCTGGTTAATTAAATCATCAAGACAAGAGACCTAATATGCATAAACCCTTGATTAATAACTTTATGAATAAGCATAACCAATCATACCAAGTATACTTATATAAGGGATCCTAACACAAGGTAAGATTCTAACTTGACATGAGAAAACATACCTGGATTAGTATACCTACTTAGTTATGTACAACATACCTAAACAATCTCTTCAATGATTTAGAGATTCTGAGCTAGAACCTGCATGTCTCATAGGTTAAGCATAATATAACAAAGTCATACATACCTCGTAAGTAGAACAAAGATTATGGATGAGTCTTTGTCTTCATGTGGTCATGGTCATGGAACTTGATTTGTCTTTTGTGATGTACCTGTATCTTGTTAGCAGACAACATCAACCTCACACAACACCATAATGCATTAGTACAATGATATAACCCTAATTAATGAATGTCTTCGATCATTCACATGCATTCATATTGTTACTAGGGTTATAAGACAATTCTAATGTTAATCAAGATTGTACTAATAAATAATATGAAGACAAACACATTATGAACCTAATCAAGATTCACATTTCAAGACATACCTGAACTCCTTAAGTCATACCTGTCGATACTTCTTGTAGTCTTCTTATGTAAGGCCTTAGCCTTAACACCCCCTGAAACTTGATCTGGAGCTTGATTAGGGTTTGCTAGAGAAACCCTAAAAATTCAATCTTTGACTTTCACACTTCTGAATGGATGGAAGGATGTGTCTTGCTGAGCTGATCAAACTAGCATACTTCAATTTTGAAATCTCCAAAATTTGACCCCTCAAAATTGCCTTCGAAACTTCTGGATCTTCTAGACAGGAACTTGAAGTAGGGTTTGATGAAGCCCACCCTTCTGTCCAATCAAAAGGTTCGATCCAAGGCTCTAAGCTCTTATTTTTCTGAGGAGCTTCCAGCTGTGGTTACAGACTTCAAAAATTCCAACTTTTGTTGAAGCCCTAATTTTCCATCTTTCCGATCAAAATCTCGAACTGGGGTTTGATCAAGCCTGGTCTTCTACCCAACCAAAAAATTCGATCTTGGTCTCTAAATTTCGATTTTCCTGAGTAGCATTTAGCCGTGGATTCCAATTCCAAAAATTCTAACTTTCTCCGAAACCCTAAATTCCGGAAGCCATGAATGAAGGTGCTCAAAAAATAATTTTGTTTTCACAGAAATATGTACCTGATTGTTTCTACTGTAACTCTGAAATTTTTGCTTCACAGGGTTTGAAATTTTTTTTTGTGGTAGCCTGACCTGTCATCTTTCCATCCCAATAGGTCTGACCTCAATTGGATTCTCTGAGAGAGAGATATGCCAAATGTCGCAACGTGACTTGTTTTGGGATAATATAGGAGATCAAACTTGTACGGAGTGCCACATGTCACTGTTTGAACTTCGGCCTCTGAAACCTTTTCCTAAGATAGCTCGCCCTATTATCTTTCCATCCTGATAGGTCTGACCTCAATTGGACTCTCTGAGAGAGAGTTATGCCAAGTGTCACAACATGACCTGTTTATGGGATAAAACAGGAGAGCAAACTTGTATGGCGTGCCACGTGTCACTGGTTCAACTTCGGCCTTTGAAAACATTTCCTGAGATAGCACAGTCTGTGTACTACCTGTCACTTTTTACGAAATTTCATTTGGAGCTTCCTAACCCAAGTTATGACCCTTTTTCCAAGGTCACCTGATTTTGACTGAGATATGGAAGAGGCAGAAACCCTAACAACGAATCTGAGGGTACTCTTTGAACACAAGATACCTAGAGATGTCATCTACGGCCTGTAAAGTTTTTAGATCCTGAATCCTTCGCCAAAATGGATTTATGGCGAAAGTTCCACGATGATTGGTTTTTTCTATATAAAACCCTAACCTTCAAATTGTCGTAAGTAAAGCAAGTGTCGTAAGTACCATACCTTGTCTTCCTTCAGGTTAGCTCTGATACCATGTTAAGATTTAATATGCTAAGACAGAAAATAGCATCATTACATTCCATTTCACAATAATAGCATATATAGGATCATTGAAGAAACAACACGCATAGCATAAACACAAGAGACACAGATTTATTTTGGGAAACCCTCATGGGGTAGAAAACCCAGTAAAGCTTCCTCAATATAGATGACCAGCAATATACAAAGATGCAAACCCTAAGCATAAGCTCCTTCTTCTCCATAGCAAACCTCTCCTCCACAAGTGCGCCATTCTCAAGTGAGTGAGTGTGTGTCTAATGAGGAATACACCTCCTCTATTTATACACTACCCCGACTTGTCTTTTACATAGAACATGTAGGCTCGTATTTAACCAATGGGTTAAATACCCCACTACAACTGACTAGGACGACCCCTCTAGGGTGGTCTAATAACCCTTTGACCCACATTCCAATGGAGGAATAAACATCTCCGGATATACAATAAGATCTTCACGGAGGAATGAAACATCTCCGGAATAATAAAGTACAAATATAATATTCTTTGAAGTTACAATATCTCAATAGATATATGGGATGTAGTTGAAACTGGATATGTAAAGCCCATCGTACTAGCCACCAAAGATGACAAACTGGAATTTACCTTCAATGCAAAAACATTGAATTCTATTCTCGGTGGTCTTGCATAAGCTGAATTTGTAAAATTTATGCATCTTGATTCTGCCAAAGGAATGTGGGACAAACTTATAAGCAGTTATGAAGGGAATGAGAAAGTAAAAGATGCCAAACTGCAGACATACAGGTTGAAATTTGAACAACTAATGATGAATGAGGATGAGAATGTTAGTAAATATTTCCTAAGGGTTGAAGAGCTTGTAAATGCTATGAAGGGCCTCGGTGAAACAATTGAAGAAGAATCCTTAATTCAGAAAATTTAAAGATCTCTTCATGATAAATTTAACCCCAAAGTTTCAGCAATAGAAGAGTTAAATGATATTAAAACTCTAGGCATTGATAAACTCCTAGGAACTCTAACTGCTTACGAAATGAGGATTAGTACAGAGAAACTCATCACTAGAGAAGCATCCTTTAAGGCAGATAATAATATTGATTATGGAGCAGATGAGATTAAGGCAAAATTTTGTAAGAAGATTGAAGAAAGGATAAGGTAAATATAGAGAAAAGCTTCCCTTTAAATGTTTTAACTGTGGTAAGATAGGTCATTTTGCCTCTAAATGTCCTCACAAGAAAAAAGATCAGAATTCTGATGATGAAGAGAAATAGAAATTTAAGAAATACAGTAAAAATAAAAGTTTGTGTGCAAATGATGATGACTCCTCAGAAGATATAGATAGCAATTCATCTTGTGAAGATAGAATGAATGATTTGATACTTATGTCCATAGAAGATCTAAATGATGAAGAAGCTATGATTGACATAAAAGGTGAATTAATCAGCGCTTTAGAAGAGATTGACAGATTCAAACTTAAGACGAGAAAACAAAAACATTTTTAATGCAGCTTGAAAAGAATGGTAAAGGAACAAGTGAAGATTTTGTGCTGTTAAAATTAAAATTAGAAGAAGCAAAGAAAATAGAAGACACTCTAAAACAACAATTAGCAGAGAAAAATTTGAGATGTGAAGCTCTCGAAGAAGTAGTAAAAGATAGAAAATATTTGGATAAATTTCAAACTTTGTACCACCAAAATTTGTCAAGTATCAAAGCCTCAGAAGAACTGAATAGCATCCTAAGTAAACAAAGATCTCCATTGATAAAGACTGGCCTAGGTTATGAAAGTGGGTCAAGTAGCAGATAGTCAGATGATGATCATACCTTGCTAAGCAAAACTAATAAATATAGGTTGAGATCTAATCACGAACATACCCAAAAAGAGACAAAGCAATCAAGCCCAGAAAGAAGACCAATATCCAGGTACCAAAATTTTTTCTATGGTTATTTCTATTATTTTTCTAACTTTGGTCATAAAATTGAAGATTGTGGAATTAAATTTAGAAGTATGCTACTATGGAAGTCAAAGAGTCAGCTGCTACAAAACAGAGCTGGACAGTCAGTAAGGAAACAAGGATATGACGCAATTTAGTCCCCAACTAAAAGAAGAACTGGTTATCAACATATCAACTCTTTTGATCTATTAAATAATGAGCCAGAATGCTTTGTCTGCCATAATTTTGGACACAAAGCTATAGACTGTCATTTAAGGAAGTACAAAACAAATCCGAGAATAAATTATACTTTTAAAAAGGATAAGGTTTGGAAAAAGAAAGAAAGTGACAAATGTGGATTAGTACTTTCTGCTCAAAGGAAAAAGGATCTCTGGTATATTGACAGTGGTTGTTCTAAACACATGACGGGTGATAAAAATAAATTTCTATCTCTATATGAAAGTAAATCAGGAAATGTGACCTTTGGAAATGATTCTCCAGGAAAAATCAAAGGAAAAGGGATGGTAAGCTTGAATAATGGCAGAGGAAAAGCTCAAGATGTGTTGTTTGTACATGGTTTAAAACATAACCTCCTTAGTGTCAGTCAGGTCTGTGATAGAGGGTGTGAAGTAGTTTTTAATTCAAAAGGTTGCAAGATAAAATCTGTTCCCTCGGGACAATTGATTGCAAATGGCATAAGGACAAAAAATAATGTTTATGTTTTGAATGAAGAAAAGGAAGAATGTCATCTAAGCAAGTATGATGAGAGTTGGTTGTGGCATAAGAGACTTGGACATTTGAATTTCGATCATATAATCAAACTTAGTAACAATAGGGCCGTAAAGGATCTTCCAAAGATATCAAAGCCATATGATTCTATGTGTAAGTCATCTCAAATGGGAAAGCTGACCCGCACTAAGTTTAAATCAAAAGGTTTTACATCAACAAATAAGCACCTTTAGTTAGTGCATATGGATTTATGTGGACCATCCAGGAAGGAACCTACATGAAAATAAAACTATTTCATGTTGGTTATTGATGATTATTATAGACTTGTGTGGGTTGCTTTTCTGAGAGAAAAGTCTGAAGCATTTGAAAAATTCAAAGTGTTTAAGGCTCTGACTGAGAATCAAATAGGAAAAAGATTAAAGGCAGTAAGGTATGATAGAGGAGGATAATTTAGTTCAGGATATTTTAATGAATTTTGTGATAAACATGGGAGCAAAAGGGAATATACTATACAAGAGACTCCACAGCAAAATGGAGTAGTGGAAAGACAGAATAGATCAGTTCAGCAAATGGAAAGATCAATGATGACTGAAAAAAACATCTCTCAGATTTATTGGGTAGAAGCAACTCATACACCTATCCATATTCTTAACAAACCACATCTAAGACCAAACAATGATAAGACTCCTTATGAACTTTGGTTTGGGAGACATGCTACTATTAAGCATTTTAAAATATCTGGAAGTAAATGCTATATTAAAAATAATGATGAACATCTTGGCAAATATGATGATCGAGCTGATGAAGGTATCTTTTTGGGATATGCAAAAAACAACAATCGATATAGATGCTATAATAACAGATTGCATAAATTAGTTGATTCTATTGACATTAAAATTGATGAAGAAATCTCAGTTAAAAATGATCAGATAAGCAGTAGTGAACCATATGTAGAGAATACAATTGAAATTGAAGATGAAGAGGTCCAAGAATCATAAAGAGAAGATTGTGAGTTAGATGATGGAGATGCAAATATTCAAGCAGTTTCAAATCAATAGACAGAAACAAAATCACCTTCTAGAATTGTTAAAAAGAATCATCCTGAAAGTCAGAAAATTGGTGACAAGAATAAAGGTGTTCAGAAAAGAAGAAAATTGATTCAAGCTTCAGAGCAATCACATATTACTTTTCTATCTATGGTTGAACCCAAGAACTTTGATGAAGCTAGTAAAGATGAAGATTGGATTAAAGCCATGAATGAAGAGCTTGATCAAATTGAGAAGAATAATACTTGGGAACTTGTTCCTAGACCCACAGATAAGAATGTAATAGGCTCTAAATGGCTATTTAAAAACAAGATGAATGAACAAGGACACGTTGTGAGGAAGAAAGCCAAATTTGTCTGTAAAGGGTATGCACAAATTGAGGGTTAGGATTTTGATGAAACCTTTGCACCAGTGGAAAGATTAGAAGCCATTAGAATGTTTCTTGCATATGCTAGCCAAAAAAACTCCAAAGTGTATTACATGGATGTTAAATCATCATTTCTTAATGGAAATCTGGAAGAAGAAGTCTATATGGAGCAACCTAAAGGATTTCAACTGACAGACAATCCTCGGTATGTTTGCAAACTGAAGAAGGCACTATATGGATTGAAACAAGCACCAAGAGCCTGGTATTATAGATTGGATAAGTAGCTACTGGACAAAGGTTTCAAGAAAGGTACCGTTGACAGTAATTTGTACATCAAGGTTGAAGGTGTTGATTTATTAATTGTTTTGGTCTATGTGGATGACTTTATTTTTGGATGTACTAATGATTCTTATGTTCAGTGGTTTTCTAATGTCATGCAATATGAGTTTGAGATGTCAATGATAGGAGAGTTGTCATTCTTTCTTGGTCTTCAAATCAATCAGAGTTCTGAAGGTTTATTTCTCTCCCAAGAGAAGTACTTGAAGGAGATGTTGAAGAGATTTCTTATGGAAGATTCTTCACATGTCAGCACACCCACGGTTGTTGGATGCAAATTCAGCAAGGATGTTGTATCACCAAATGTTGATCAAAGAACATATCGTTCAATGGTAGGTATCCTGTTATACATCACAGCATCTCGTCCTGACATAATGCAAGCTGTTGGTATGGTAGGTAGATTTCAGTCTACTCCTAAGCAAAGCCATTTAGTAGTTGTTAAGAGGATATTCAAATATTTGAAAGGCACAATGACTTATGGTCTCTGGTATCCTAGAAGTCAGAACTTTTAGTTAACAACATATTCAGATGCTGACTAGGAAAAATATTTGGATGAAAGAAAGAGCACAAGTGGAGGTGCATTCTTCTTAGGTGATTCACTAGTAGCATGGCTAAGTAAGAAGAAAGGCTCTATAGCTTTGTCTACCACAGAAGCTAAATACATTGATGTGTCCACATGTTGTACACAGGTTCCACGGATGATTCAAACTCTTGCAGATCTAAAAGTAATATATGTTGAATCTATTCCTCTTCATTGTGATAACACAAGTGCCATTAGTGTCTCCAATAACCCTATTCCTCATTCCAAGACCAAACACATTCTAATCAAGTATCATTTTTTAAGAGAGCAGGTTACAAACAGAGTTGTCCAATTACATTTCATTCCTTCTAAAGAGTAGATTGCTGATATATTTATTAAACCCTTATCCAAAATACAGTTTGAATATCTACGCCAGAAGTTGGGTGTCATATCTTGTTCCAACTAACTTGTTCACTTTGGCAGGGGGAGTTTGTGCTTATTGCATATCTGATGTAGTTCTGAGATGATTCCAGAACATTTTCCTTTGGTGGTTTTTGAGTTCATCTTGATAGGGGGAGATGTATTGTCATGTTTTCTTTGACATTGATGTCAAAGGGGGAGAAGTTCAGGTAGTTGCAGATGACAAGCAGTCGATGATTATACTTACAACAACATATATTTTAGGTTTCCATCAATGCCAAAGGGGGAGATTGTTGGCACTATGATTCATTTTTCATTGATGGTTGGAAATTAGACAAGGCTGGTGCCTTAGACAACTGCGAGCAGCAAGCTGCGAGATTGCAACTACGAGATGCAAAGCTGTGAGATGCAAGCTGCGAGATGCGAGCTGCGAGTAGCGAGATGCGAGCTACAAGCCGTGAGCTGCGAGATGCATGCTGCAAGCTACGAGCTACGAGATGCGAGATGCAAGCTGCGAGCTGTGAGCTGCGAGCTGCATGCTGTGAGATGCGAAGTTGCGAGATGCGAGCTACTAGATGTGAGCTACGACATGCAAGTTGCAAGATGCGAGTTGAGATTGAAATACAATAGAAGAATGTTGTTATAAAAACTGCGACTTAGACAGCTGTGAGATGCGATTTGCGAGATGTGAAGCCATGAGATGCGAGCTACGAGCTAAGATTGAAATACAAGAAAAGAATGTTGTTAGACAAACTGCAACTCAGACAGCTGCGAGCTACCATTTGCAACTTAGACAACTATGAGCTGCGAGCTGCGACTCAGAAATTTTTTATTTATTTTTTAATTAGTCATTTATAGCGTGTAGGTTCTGGAAGTTAAAGAGACAGCTTTAGTTTTTAGAATTGGAACGTCTGGAAGTTAAAGAGACCGAAGCATATAATTTCAGCATCTATAAAAACCAATCGACAAGAACAAAATATGAATAGAGAAGATGAATAGGAGTGGTTGCTAGCTGAAGAAGATGAAGCTATGATTCAAAGAAAGTAGTTCAAAAAAAAATGTGTGGCTCGATATAATGAAGCATAGAATGCCCAAAAACTCAAGCTAGAGTAGCACAGAACAAAATGAGAATGGTATGTACTGATATATCTGAATTAGTGAAATATAATTGAATGAACAATTCTTACATAGGGTGGAAGGGAGGTGCTAGGGAGGATTCATTTCCTCTGTAAATCAAGTTGATGCTTGAAAATTGGGAGTGGGTGCTTCCTTCTAGTGGATGCTAGAGAAACATGAGAGTTGGTGCTCTCAACAGGTTGCATCTTGTTAAACAAAGGTTGTAGCCTCATCTTGAGTTGCTACTCAAAGATAATTAATGTACCGAAATTAAAGACTGGTTATCATTCTATGAAGAAGAGGTTTTTTCCCTTGATGGGTTTCCTCATGAATACCTATATCTGTGTACATCATATGTGTGAATGATGATTACTAGTTCTTTGCTTATCCTATTCATTATCTTGACAATCATTTTGTGAATGCTACTCATCTTTTAAAAAAAGGAAAGTTAAATTGATTATTGTTTTAATTACAACTGATTCACCCCCCCCTCTCAGTTGTAACAACCTCGCCTACTACTATAAATCAAGTAGGTCACCCCTACAGTAGTATCAAGTGGTCCTATTCAGAATAACCTCCTATTCTATAGCATCAGAATTACTAAAATATAACAAGCATTTTAATGGAATTTGTTCAACGATCCTCTGTTACTATATAAAAAGTTGGGAATTATATTCATTCATTTAACTCCTTTGCACCGAACGAATTCTATAACTATATTATCATTGCACTATATAATAGTTATAATAGGGGAGGAAATAGGAAGAGCACACCGGAACAACTTACTTTAAATAATAACGATATAGATAAACATAAAACCATCCTTCCCGTCGGAGACTCTATGCGATGCCAATGAGATCTCTTTCATCATTACAGTTGGAGCTAGTTATGTAGGTATGCAAGATTCTTGAAGGAATGTTGGAATCCACCATTTGTAAGCCATAAGCCTTTTCAGCGCAATCATAGAAAATAAAAAAGAACTTAAGGAGAAAATAGAAATGTTGCAGAATGAGTTGCTATATATGGGTATTGAGACCATTAAACCATGAATTAGAAGATGAAAGAAATACCATAAATACAATAGAATCAAAGTGATAAGGGTAGGAATTGTTACCTGAAGCATGATTGCAAAATCAAGAAGCTTATCACATAGATATCCTTGCAACCAACCATATGGAGAACTTTGCTTCGTGTGCGCAATTCGTGGAGATCAGATCTATTTGAGGTCCTATTTTCTTATATTGTCCCTCTTAATCTATTTTCTAATTTACCACCGATTCACTTTTCACTTTTCTTTAGTTTCCCTCTATCTGTTACATTTGTTTTGTTTATATTCTTATTTTTCTTAGTTTGTTAATACTAGTTACCTCATATATTAATTATATAAATATATATAATAACTATACAATATATTAATATTATATATGGGTGAAAATATACAGGGAACACTGGTTTTTGATAATTTATTTATTTTGTATGTGAAAGGAGAAGGGATTAGCTGAGACCATGGGGATATTTTTATTATTGTTATTATTATTCAAGGAGATGGGAACAAATGGATTTTTACAAAAATGGAGGAACTATTTTTTTTTCAAAATGGAGGATATTGGCTATTTCTTGTAAGGGCCCACCCACGGGGACTTTAAATATTTTAAAACTCAGGTGCACAGAGAACCATGGTGAATGAATGCATGGGGAGAATTAATGGAGTTTGTGAAATTGACAATTTTTAGCTAACATGACACAAAATGCATGAACTTGTCGAAAATTTAACAGACTGCCGAGAAGGTCAAAGGAGGATGGTTTTGTTGAAACAAAATATGAACACAACCAGTACAACAAGCTGAATGGAGTGACACTAACTTCAAGACATGGCAATTCCAGAAGGGAAAGACGACAAATATGTAAGACCCGACTCAACCACATGTACTAGAAGAACTCATCTATCACTTGATAAACTATATGCAAGGCATGATATATTATCTAGATATCAACTCACCACACCCAAGGCACTAATTAGTAGAGAAATCCCTAAATGAGCATCTCAATGATTCTCCTATTATCTAACACAATAGGTATCGGGATGGTCTCAAAGAAATGATCCCTTAGAAGACATGTCTTGAGAAATAATCCAAGTTGTGTAATATTAATGTTACAATTTACTAAATTTTAACACTGTAGATGGATTGATCAATCTGTTTGTGGGGGAGTGAGAGTGGAGACGTAGTGAAACCCTCGATCTATGGGGTGGTGAATTTGGAGCTTCACGGCTCCAAGGTTTGGGGGCTAGTTCTCGCTTGAACACGAGCCTAGCTATGACAGATCGAGTGAATCAAGGTTGGGGACCTCTCCCCAGGTCTCCATATGGGGACGATCTCCACCCCGCGGCCGCCGCCAATAGGTCTACCAGTGGATAGTTTAGTGGAGTCTCAAGCTACTTTTGGGAAGGGAACCAAACAAAGAATGGTACCAGGAGGTTTCCTTCCCGGATCTCTGAAGATCCCAGATATGCAAATCAAATCAGACAAGATCTGTGAGCGAATAGAAGAATGGCACGAAAAAGCCCTAATTGGGAAGTTTGTCGGAATTGGTCCGAAAGAACGAGATCTGGTAAATGGGATCAATTCCACCTAGAAACCCAAGGGCCATTACGATCTCCAATTGGGTGCCAAAGGGTTTTTCACCATTATTTTCTTTAATGTAGAAGATCGGGATCAAAGTTTGGGAGGAGGCCCATACTTATTTTTCTCAGTCGGGTTATACCTTAGACCATGGAAGGAAAGGTTTAACCCCAAAACTGAGGATGTGACAGTTTCCCCAGTATGGATCAGGCTTTTTTCCCTGCCCTGTGAATACTGGGATCTGGAGATTCTTTAAGATATCGGCAATACTCTGGGTGAATTTGTCAAAATTGTGGACTTGACTAAACAACAACGTTACACAGCATATGCCCAGATATGTGTTTACATGGATCTATCAAAGGAGATTCCTGAAGAAATCAGTTTAAACTGGGAGGACGAGGAATGGCTTCAACCTTTGGATTACGAGGAGCTCCCTTTTCGTTGTCATTAGTTTCATGCCTATGGCCATCTAGGCAGGAATTGCCCACAGGTATGATCACCCCCCCCCCTCCCCCCCTAAAAGTGGCCTGGTAGGTGATATGGACAAGGAAGGTTTTTCCTAGGTTCGTAATAGGAGAACAAATAAGACAACAAGACATAATAAGATGGTGAAGTAGATCTGAGGGAAGGGAATCGAATCATCTAATCCGTTACAGATTCTAGAGGATTATCAGGAACATGGGACAACTGTTAAGAATAAAGGAAAAGCAAAATTTTATCCTATGGAAGGAGTAATCGAGGAAAGCAAGCAAGTTAAAGATGAGATAGATCCTACAAAACCAATGGCGGAGGATGACGAGGATGATATGGATCTTGGAGAATTAAATATTGATGAGATTGAGAGGGAATGGGACAAGAAAGGGAAAGGTTATGTCACCAGACAGCAACTGGAGCTTCTCAAGGAAACTATCATGAGCACTAAAGACCCTTGACAATTAGGTATTGCCTCTGATCCTCAAAAAGGAAATAAAAGGAAACTTCCGGAGGAAGACCTAAAATGAGGTAGAAACACAAATAAGCAGAGGAGTGCTGAGATAGGAGTAAAGCTAGTTGAGTCTGCCTAGTATCCCACGATACTAGAAGCCTTTTCTGAAGTCAATAAGGTTACTCAATGAAGCTGATATCGTGGAACATTAGAGGGTGAAATCACCCCAGGAAGGTCAAAACTTTGGACAAAAAGATCAAGCAGGAAAAACTGAATATACTCTTTATCCAAGAAACAAAGTGCAGTTCTCTTGTTTTGGAGCAAATAAAGAAAAAAATTTGGAAAGGAAGTGAATTTATGGCCATTGATGCCACTAGATTTGTGGGAGGCATGGTGATTTTTTGGCATCCTGATGCAGTGGGTCTGTCAGATTGGTGGGCTAATAGCTTCTCCTTGAGTGCCATGTTCAAAGACCGAACGTCTGGCTCTTCTGGTAAGCTTTTAAATGTTTATGGGCCAAGCACATTCCCTCAAAAAAGGGCTTTTCTCCAGCAGTTAGCATGGCTGCGAGACCAAGACTCCTGTCGTTCCTAGATCATTGGGAGAGATTTTAATCTAATCGCATCTTTGGAGGAAAAAAAAGGAGGAAGGATAAACTTGGATAAATACTAGGAAGCTTTTGGGGACTTCATTACACAAGGCCCTTTCATTGATGTTGAGATGAGAAACGGGTTGTATACATGGAACAATAAGAGAGGGGGTGCCCACCTGATGGCCTCACGAATTGACAGATTTTTGACCACAGAATATATGGTCATAAATGGAGGCGAGGCCCATGTCGTTATCCTGTTGGCAGCTAGCTCTGATCATTGGCCCATTTGCCTCCAATGGGAAGGCTCCAATGCCTTATGTTTCAAACCTTTTAGGTTTGAAAATTTCTAGATAGAACATAAAGACTTCAAGGAGCTGGTGGGACAGTGGTGGTAGGAGATTGTCCCTCCAAGGGGGACAAGGATGTTTCAGTTCCAATAGAAATTAAAATCCTTAAAAGTCAAAATCAAGGAATGGAACAAGTCAGACTTTTGGAATATATTCCAGGACGAGACTAGGGTGATTGCTGACATAGTGGAAGAATCTCGCAGAAGTGGGGGGGTTCTGAAGACATTCAATGCCACCTTCCTTTCCTGAACACCCATGGAAGATGGGGCGGAGGTTCCTAACAAGTTTTTCCTTATTGCTTTATGCAATGTTATCTATAAGATCATTACCAAGGTAGTTGCTAATTGTCTAAAGCCCCTTCTCCATACCTTGATTAGCCCAGAATAGTCATGTTTTGTTGAGGGTAGGCAGATCCTGGATGGTATTATTCTAGCCCATGAAACCATTCATTCCCTTAAATCCTTTAGAAAATTGGGTATGCTGATCAAACTTGACATCGCGAAATCATATGATAAATTAAATTCGCAATATATGCATGGAGTGTTGGAGGCTTATGGCTTTTGTGCTCACTGGGTGAGCTGGGTTTTGAATCTCATCACTACCCCCTTTTTTTCTATCTTGCTCAATGGCTCCCACACTAAGCCTATTCAATCCTCTCGTGGCATTACGAAGGGTGATCCTCTATCCCCTTTTCTCTTCATCCTTATGGCGGAAGGGTTGGGACGCCTCATTCAAGCTCGTGCGGTGGAAGGTGAAATACCTGGTCTGGACCTCCATGCTGGTTTGACAAAATAAACACACCAACAATTCGTTGATGATACTATGCTCATGGGGCACCTGTCAATCCAAGAAGCCCATTCCTTTAAAAAAAGTCTCAATCTTTTTTCCAAGGCCTTTGGGATTGAATTCAATCCAGATAAATTCCACGTATTCTTTTTTAACACCCCCACTGTTAATCAGCGTAATATCCTGCGCATCCTCAATTTCTCCAAAGGCTCCCTTCCTACAAAATTTTTGGGAGTGCCTCTCTCTGAGGGCTCCCTAAGGGGGATTTCTTGGCATGATCTTTTGAACCGTATAAAGAATAGACTACATAATTGGATCAATAGACCCCTTAACCTTCCTAGTAGGCTTATTCTGGTTAAGTTTGTCCTATAGGCCATGCTTATTTACCTTTTTCTCTTTTATCTTCTCCAAACTCGGTTCTCAGAGAAATCAGAGGTATCTAGCGTAATTTCTTATGAGGCAGTCGGGAGTCCAATTCTAAATTCACATTTATTAGATGGGATGTCTTATGCCAACCTAAGGACAAGGGAGGATTGGGACTTCGTGATCCTGAATTTGTTAGTGATATACAAGGTGCTAAGTTGTGGTGGTACTGGTGTAATCACAATAATGAGGCATGGGAAAAACTGTGGCAAGTCAAGTATGCTAGGACCCATTCTTCCAACCAATTAATTTGTTTCAATGCAGATGTCGAAGGATTCCACATTTGGAGGAAAGCTCTAAGAGGGAGGAAAATGGTCCAAGATCATAGCTTCTGGGAAATTGGAGATGGGCAATTAGCCAACTTCTGGGATGACTCGTGGAATCAACTCCCGAAACTTGGGATTGATCAACGGTGACAGGATATCATGAACCGAAGTTTGATGGAAGGGAAATTGAAGGTGGGTCACTTTTGGTCTAATACACCTAGGGATTTTAGCAGAACTTGGTTGGAGCAACAATGGTGGACTGGTCTCACTAATAATGAAGACGACCAAGCTTTTGGAGAAATCCTTCAAGAATGATATATCCGAAAAAGAACTGGCCCTGACAAGCTCCGTTGGGGTTATCGGCAGAAAGGGGTTTTTAGTATCAAGGAAACCTATGACATCCATACAAATAGAGAAGATGACGGTAATAGTCCTTGGGCTAAGATTTGGAAAATGAACCCATGGCAAAAAAAACCATTTTCTGTTGGTTGGTTATTCAGCAAAGAATCCTAACAGGGGAGAACCTTAAAAAAGGGGAATCCAAGGACCATCTTAATGCCAACTATGCAAGAATAGTGAGGAAACTCTAAGCCACCTGCTAGACGAGTTCGAGTTTTCCTCTTTTCTTTGGGACAAAAGAGCCATGATCTTTCGAAGGAGTGATTGGGCTCATGGTCAATTGGGGCTATCACTCTGAAATTGGGATGTGAAAGATTTTAATAACCCCATTATTGCATTCATCTGGAAAATGTTCCCTCACATGCTTTGCTGCAATTTGTTGAAAGAGAGAAATGGAATGATTTTCAGGGACAAAAGTAAAAGCAAGGAAGTGGTTTGGGCTACGCTGGTTCGCAACATCTAGGAGACTATTCATAGTCGCCAATGGAATGATGAGGACAAAAATATCACGGAGGGAGATATGCTCATTGCCAATGGCTGGGCCCTGGGTAAAGAGGACTTGCTCGGGCTTCACAGATGAGTCAAACTTTGCAAACCTTCTAGCCCTAAATTCTGGTCCCCTCCTGCTCAGGCATTTTTTAAGATAAATTTTTACTAGGCCTCGCGAGCCAATCTAGGGAATGATGGTTTTGGAGTGGTATGTAGAAATGCGAAGGGAGAATTTCTTCAGGTGTTTTTGGGTCGCTTGGGCCAAGACCGAATAACTCAGCTGAGTTCGATGAGCTTTTCTTCAGCCTGCAGATAATATCCATGAAAATATTTTCCCTGCCATTCTCGAGGGAGACTCGAACGTCGTCATCCAAATGGCTAAAGGTCTTGCGGAAGGAAAATCGATGGAACATGTTATGTCCAGTTCGTGACTTTCGCACCATTTGGATGCTCCACCCCACCTTCTTCAATCTCACAACCAACTATCCTTTCTCCATGTTAGACGGGAAGCCAATAAAGTGGTTGATTATCTGGCTAACCTTGGGGTGGATAGGATAGGTGGCCACGTGGTGGGAAATATGGTGGATTTTTGTAATGAGGCCTGGTCCCCGAGGTGCATATAGTTGGTCATGGTAGACATGAGCAGGAGCCAGGTGGAGAATGAAGGACAACCCGTCCCCCGAGGACAGGACAGAGGTCACTCATTGATTACATCAATGACATCTAGATGATGGGGGGATTACTTCGAGAAATAATAATCCCTATAAGTTAGTTATTATGGGAATAAGATGGTTGTACGTTTTGAGGCTTCTTTTGATCCCGGTGGAAGATTTGTTGCAATTTCCATCTGCTCACATGATGGCTGTAATCAGTTTCGGCTATGGTGATGGTACATCTCCGGACTCGGTTAGATTTTCAGAAAGCTTGGCGATTTATGACCTGGGAAGACTGATCATTAGCAAGTGGTCCTTTTATTCAAGCTCCCTCCTGCACTGGCTTCATTCCTGCTCCAAAGAAGTTAGTGGTGAGTGTTGTGTGTTTTCTAATTGAGCTCTGAGTTTGCTATTTCAGTCTGGTTTTGTCCAATTACGACCTCCCGAGTTCCTTCTGTTATCTATTTCTCCTTCTGCTATGGCCCCGAAACATGAGTTTTTGGTTCCTTCTAGGTCAATTTCTGCGGGTTCAGCTCTGAAAGGAAAGGAGAAGGCTTCGGTGAAACACGGCGGGGTGGGTAGGGTCACGAGAGCACAAATGCGGGCTCAATCGGCCACAGTTTTCTTCCGTGACTGCATACCTAACCCTACAAGGGAGGATATAGAAGTTATGGAGAACAATCTCTCGAAGGATGTTATGGCCATGCCTATTGAGGAGGTTAGGAGCAGAGTTGAAGAATGGGTTACTGATCTAGGCACTAATGTGCGCTGGGCCTCGGTGTATGATAGGAAGGTGATGACCTATTGGGTCACCAAGAAGCTCTTGGCTAACGTGTTGATGGAAGGGACTATGAAGAAGCAAGGGGATGAGGATCCTATTAAGGCACGGAAAGCCCACAATGCAGATAACTGGCTCATGCATTGCAACATTGACGCAATTGCAAAGAAAATGGGTCTATCCTTTTCTTATCCTTGTTTGGATGCCAAGGGCAACTGGACTCTTTCTAGAAAGACTCCAAGGAAGGAGCCACCTTAGCCAATTGTTGTTGCTTTCACATCCACGACTTCTCCTCAGCTGTCGGTAGTGGTTTCTCATGCTCAGAAGATGAACATGATTGGCTCCTCGGCCAAAGCCTCTGATGGGGCTGGGGATTGATTGCCGGTTTTTAAGGTTTTTAGCTCTGTGTTTTTCATGTTTGTATTTGAGTTTATAGAAAGTAAAGGTATTTTCGAAGATAGGTGTCAGTCCCATTTTGGGAATGTGCCTTTAATTTTTGAATTACCAACTAAAAGGTCCGGCCATGGGATGCAGGCTATGTGATATGTAACTTTTTATGTCTAGACTTTGGGTATGGGGGTTTAGTTCTGAAACTCAGTTATGCTTCAAGCGGCTATGTAATATGAAGTCCTTTTCTTTACAAAAAAAAAAAACACTGCAGATGGATTCAGAGACCCCCTTCTAAGGTGGTCTCTGAATCCATTTGCAGTGTTAAAATTTTGTAAATGTACAAACTCATTATCAAAATTATAATTTTCCATTGTCGGAATGACACAACTAAAACCGACCACATAAATGACCAATTATTATGTGGTCATTTTTAGTTTAGTTCTTATATCCTGATCAAATTGGTCATTTATCTTGGTCATTTTTAGTTTAGTTCTCATCCGATGACCAAATTGGTCATTTACCTTGATCATTTTTAGTCAGTTTACTTAAAATTTCTCAATTTTGGTCCTTTATCCCTTGAAAAAGTTGTGGTGACCAAATTTTTTGGTTCCCTAGTCACTTATCTCTCATTTTGTACTAGTGAAGGGAACATGCCTAGTCTCTTAACATAACACCACATATTAGCTAGGGAATAACATGCTAGTCTTGGGAAACTATGGAAGATTTAGTTGGATTCCACCTATCACCAAGTTATACTAGTAATTGAGATGCAACTGGTAGTTTGCAACCTAATGTCTAATTTACAAAATTGGTTTTTTTGTTGAATGACCATTAGGAAATGTTTATGTTGGTCAAAACAAGAAGATGGGTAACAATTTTTGGATTTAGGCATGGACAAGGATTGTAAAATAAAAATCAATGAAGAAAAACGTAACAAAACATTTATTCGCCAAGACTTTTACATTTTCTCAGTAAAAAGTTTATAAATAACTTGGTCGAGAGTTTGAACCAATAATTTATTAGTTGATAATTTTGGTAGATGGATAATGCTTTGAACAACCAAAGGATTACCTTCTGGACTATATATTGAGAGATGAAAAACTCTCAGAGACATTCCTTCGCCTATATTTTAGAATTTTATCCTAACTTCTTGACCGAGAGTTTAGATTCCTTGACCAATTTCTCGACCAAGAATTTATCAATCTATTAGTTTAGATTTCTTATCTTAAAAAGTCTTTCAAGCAATCGTTTTATTTGCTGGAATGAAAAATAGGTGATGGCATATAGTGCTTACAATGGCTTTACCTCCATGTTGATTCCTCATAGCTCCACAACTATAGTGATTGGTTATGGTTGAATGCAGTAAAAAGGTTGGAATTATGAAAACCTAATGTTTATTTCACACATTTACACTCTCCTTGAATGCTCCAATTTCCTACCCACATCCAAAAATCCTATGGTTTATTTTAACCTGTTCTACTAGTGTAAAATGAGAGATAAGTGACCAGGAAACTAAAATAGTTAGTCATCATAGTTTTTTCAAGGGATAAATGACCTAAATTCATCAAATTTAAGTGATCCAACTAAAAACAACTAAGATAAATGACTAATTTAGTCATGGGATAAAATATACTACTAGATAACACGTGACTAAACTAAAATGACTAACATAAAGAACTAATTTAGTCACAGGAATAAAAATATGACTAGCTAACAATGACTATGAATATGAATTAGTCATTTATGTTATTCATTTTAGTTATCTCACCCCGGAAATGGAAAATTAAAATTTTGAGAATGAATTTGTCCAATTTAATAAATTTTAACACTCTAGATGGATTCAGAGACCCCCTTAAAAGGGGGTCTCTGAGTCCATCGATAGTGTTAAAATTTAGTAAATTGTAACATTGTAGATGGAGTTAGAGACTCAGGTGACATTAATTGTGTCACTCGACATCATTTTCTTCTTTCAACACATCCCATGAGGTCACTACATCTCCAGATGTTGGTGGATATGTTCGTTGGCCTCAAGCCTCTTTTGTAAGTGGAATATTGTCGTCATCATATGCACTCAAGATTATGTACTCAATTCACATAAACACAATTCCTACCATGTTACATCGACCAATATCCCCATTTCCATTTTGTTTGATCATCAAAATATGTATTAAAACTTATAATATATAAAAAAATACAATATATAATTTTTATATTATTACAAAACATATATTATAATATTACATAATACCATATTAAAAACACACATTATAGAAACACAACATTATACTATATAATAAGCCATCCATATTACCACATAATATTAGAGAACACACCGTATATTATACTAACCACTAGCTATAATAGAAAAAAAAGATTGGTCGCCATATCATATTTTCATCCTAATTCAGCACATGCAAAGCTCAAGAAGAAATTGGAACCATGATGAAATACATCACATGTTCAAAATTGCATTTTTCCATGCCACTAATGATATATGGCCTCTTCCCACCTATGGGTTAAACCCCTTTCTATATCAGTGTTTTAATGGACCCATGGCGTTTATAAATCCAATTGTAAATTTTTCACCGAACTAATGCAGTATCAAGAACCAGATTATGTCCCCTGAGTAGGGCTTAAGCTCAATGTGAATATTGAGAAACACTTCCTAAATTCTTGTCTCAAATAAACTCACTGTGAACAACAATTAACAACAATGGGGAAAAAATCATGTTGAACACAACAACTGTGGTGGAAATTATTTTGGATCGCAACACTCCCATACCTCTTAAGGTTATGGTGTGCAATAACCCTTCCAATAGTGCTCCTAGTTCCACACAACCTCCAATAGTTGAATTATTCCTTCAACTAGTGCTAATCTTAATGGTGGAACTTAGTACCTCTAACATGAGGACACCCTGAACCTCCTCATGCATGTTTTTAGACCCTCTTAAGACATAGTTCTGCTAATCTCCTCATGCACATTTTTAGACCCCTTAAAGACATTGTTCCTATTTTATATTATGATAAGAACATAAAAAAAATTTCCAGTAAGATCTCTTGGTTTTACCATCCCCTTTTCAAGATAATTTAGCACACTTGAATATGTTTATGTGAAATTGGGGTTATCGGTAAAAATATCAAGGTCATAAAATAAATATTTGAACTTTCTCACTTAATGTTCTCTGCAAACAAAATTTTGCACAGCAGATGGAATCCTTCAATTGAAAAAAGGGCCAACCATATTACAGTTCAGGTTCTTCCTTCAACAAAAAAATAGGGTAAAGGATTCTACATTTCCGATTTTCTGTTGTCGCTAATGATGGTAAGTTTTCACACTCTCTTGTTTACATTCATGATGATGTTCCAAGTCTAATGCTATATATTTTGATCCCCAGTTTTCAATCTTTGGAATTTCATCAGTCATAGTGTTTTACAATTAAGGGTTAGCACTTATAGTTAGTTTTTTGCTATGGTGTAAATTGAAAGGTTATTTAAAGACAACGCCAAAATCCATAAAATGGAAGTTTAAACTTGAAACCATGCTAGGCTTAAGCTTATGAATGTGATATACACACATGCTTACATTTTTCTGTTCTAGGGACTATATGTAGTCCACATTTATTTGACTATATATGAAACAATGACCTCTGATTAGCTATGGCAGTCACCATCATAGTTGATTACATTGTGACCGACTGGAGTTACATTAAATTGGATTTGAGAAAATATCATTTGTATCCTTATTCATCTTTGTCCCTGAAAAAATTCTAATTATGAGGATGGATATGATCAAATAGTGGTCAAATGGATTTAGTAAGTGTGCAGACATTACATGGGCAGTTGAGGTCCACTGCATGCCTTATATGATAGCCAGTTACCGGTGGGATGCAGTGGAAAAATGTGGAAAGGATAGTAGGAAATGACATAAGTAGCAACAATGAGAAAAAAAAGGATTTGATCTTGTAATCCTATTTTCTTATTTTATATGACAATTGTCATACAAATACCTTTAAGGCTGGTAGTAAATTTGACAAATATATTTAAGTTTTTCAAAAAAAAATTGTCTTATCAATTCCCATGATTCTTCTATATAACTTGTTTGGTTGTCGTATTTTCCCCATAATTTGAAGTCACCGAACCTTTTAATTTTGATATATTTTAATTATGGACCAAACATATGAGAAGTTCTTCTAAATATATTTAATTATTGGGTTGTTTTAATATAGTTACATGGGATATGAGGTTTTCGTAGTCAATCCTAAAGGTGGTCACGATTATGTAGTGGAGGAAGCTCATCGAGGTAAATGGCAAAAAGAGATGGGTGTGTAAGTTTTGTTGCATTTTTATGTTAATCAATTTAAAAGTTCACTTCTTTACTAATTTTTTTTGCGATTCCATGATTATTTTTGGGAACCATGGGAAAATATGTTAAGGCCCCCCATTTTCTAAGTCATTCAGTTTTGTCAATCATTATTTTTGGATATTTTATGATGTAGACTTTGGATTAATAAAGCGAAAACTTGTTATTGGTTGATATCCTTCCATCATCTACGTTTATAAACTATATGATATTATGGAGCTATAATAATGTAGTAACATAAAATAATGTTGTTTAATAGCTTGTACACCTAGATCATATTTTTATTATGTGAATTGTTTAAACAAGTTCTTTATAAGGACGGTCATACTTAATTGAAAATGATGCAAAATTATATTGGAGTAGATGTCACCTATGTGGCGACACTTCAATCAGTCATTATCTGTAATTCTCTGACAATGCTCCAAAAAGTGTTGAGGCATATCACTCTATGATTCTAGTTGTTCTTTGCTCTTTCTTTCCCTTTCAATATCCATCAAATAATACCAGATTGGTGGTTATATTTAATTTCCTAATTTTTTTTGTTGCAGTTAATGGAGTACTGTTATTTGCTTGATCTGGAAGATGAGTGTGAAGACCCTTGTATTAAGATGGTGTATGCATGTGAGTTTATGCATATTTTTGTGGAAAAAATTTCACAAGTGCACTCTTCCACTTGGTAAGGGGATAAGCCTTGTACGTTGATGCAAGGCCTCAGTCCTTAGAGCTCATTTTGTGTGTGGTTGGTATTCCTCCAAGTGGTATTGCAAGATATTTCTAGTGTAGTTCACATTAAAACATAGAAATATGGATAAAAACAAAATGTAAAAGTGGGAGGAGAATGCAAACTCCAACAACAACCAAAGATATGCTAAACCACTCTTGTATTTTCCAATGGAATAGCCGTACAACACCTAGTAAGTGTGGGATACAATGGAAGCGAACAATCTCTCTTACAGAGGCCTTTCTTGTCCAAAGTAAATGCTAAGTAGATGGTAGAACAATGGAGAGAAACACTTGCCCCTAAATGGAAGGGAGCAAGGTATCTTGGGACTGCTTACAATGGTAGGAAATGGTGGGCTATGAGGAAGTTGCAACTCAAATCCAACAACATAAACTTACTCTAATATATCCCTATAAAATGCATGCCAATGGCTTCCTTTTATAGGCCAAGAGTTGGCCAACAAATAACTAGATCCAAAGGTACTCAAGGGGCGTTGATTAATGCCACCAAGTGTGTGGGGAGTAAGTGGTCCCGCCATTTTGATACTAGCGCGGATATCAAACGATAATCTGCGTGGGTGTAGCTCACAAATTGTTCATATAACCTGCACTATAGCGCGGGTCAACTGTGTATAACTCGTGTTACCCTTTGTTCTGACTGTTTCTTGGCACTTATGGACTCATGCTATGTTTTGGATCTGTTCAGGATGCCTCGGGTGATATGCATTCTTTTTGTTGATGATGCATTACTGGATGAATCGCCAAAATGTCGGATGTGTGCGACTTTTAGGCGTTAACAAACACCCCCTGATGTATGAGGTTTGGATTTTACTGTAGAACTTATAATGCATCATGTTTTCTGTTTTTTCTCTCTTGTTTTGTAGGACGAAGCATATGTGGACAAAATAAGGTTCTTCCATAGGTGAAGATTGTTGGTGATAACCATTGGAGCTATAATAAAGAACATTTTTCATACAAATGAAGCGGGCATACCCATGCTCGTGAAATGTTTTCAAAGGGATTACAATGAAATGGGACCAAGGTGTCGAATCTAGTATATTGTTTGGACATGGTTGAAGGTGGATTTGATCCATGTATGAGTTATACGCCCCAGTAACTGTTGCGGAATATTGAAGAAGTGGAACGACTGGTGACCATGATAAACCTAATGAGATGGGGGACCAAAATGGTATGTAAATCTTCTTCAAGCAAAACAAACCATCTAGTCATGAGCATTGTCTGGAATGTGCTCTTGAAACAAAAAATGGAAAGCTAGCCCACACAATTAAATTTCCATAGTTGCAACAATATTTCCCAATAGTTGCAATGACTACATACGAGTAATATAGAAGCCCCAATATTTCATCAATATTTTTTCACCTGTGAAGACTCTATGTAGAACATGTTTTCACACTTGAAGTATACAACATCATAACAGAAATCAATACCACTCAGTGATAGGCCGTAGAACAGTTTTTGTTATTTTCAAGATATCTATTTAACTCTCCAGACATCATGCTATATTTTGCAAACTTCAAATTTCACATTTGATAATATGTATAAAACCAACTTTATATTGATTTTACCTTTAGATGGCATTTATCATTTTGTCCATTGTCCTTGGAATTTATGCCTACATATTTCATGTGACAGATAAAGACACATATATATATTACTATTACACATAATGATAAATATTTCAAAGTCATGTATATGTTGCTACTATTTGTTCTTCTTGTTGGTTGCATCGATTTCCAACCTGCAGTAAATTCTACATCTGTAAGATAATGTCTGAATTCATCTCTTATATTTTCTTTCATTTTAACTTTTCTACCATAAAAAATGCTATATTGGCGTGTTTGGCTCATCTTTTTTATCAACAACAAGCCATTAGGATCTGTAGTCTTTAAACCTTTCCTAACCTTCTATAATGGCATCAGGATCCATCGTGTTTATCTACCTAGCTTCACTCTCTTGAGAAAAATGAATCACAATGTCTCTTTTATTTTATCCAATGGATGGAATTCCGACCTAAGCAATCTATGGCTCTCATATTAGAGGAAGTTTCAGGGAAACCTATTGGTAGGGTAAGTGTTTTGGCGGTTCCCTCTATAGTATTCGAATTCAAAAAAAATTGTAATGGTACTTTGAACTGCAAAAAACAATAACAGTACTATGAATGATTTTTTGTAGTTCAAAGTACCATTATAATGTCTTTGCAACCAAGAGACTATATAATCTATCTGCTTTTTTAACATTACTAGACATTGTGGTACTTGTTGGATACTGATATTTTAGTAAATCTTCTGTTTATGGCATCCATATTTCATGGCCATTTGTAGATTTTTAGTTAGAAGTACTTATGTATGTAAGTGGTTATTTCTATCTTCCAATATTAGATATATAGCATAATGGAAGGACATGTTGTGTTTTGCACTTCGCAACTTGCAAATGTATTTTTTCTTCCCCTATTTATAGAAAATATTCTTTTTTTCTTTGGAAAAATAATAAGCTATTGTTAATTACAATTTTAAATGTACAACATTAATGTCATTCATATCTTTCATGCTCGAGTTTACTTGCTTGTCTTTATTTCGCTCAAGGGCACTTTGTCCTTTCCTGTTTGTTTCTTTATCTAAGTAGACTTGGTCATGATGTCTTTGAAAACCTAATTGTATGAAATGTCATCAATACTAACATCATAATTCTAATTTTCCAAAGCCACCATGACTCTCTTAAAGGCCTCAAATATCAATAACCCCTTCACCTAATTCATTATCCAAAGTTTTTTCATATCTCTCCCCCTCATGGGATTCAATTTCCTATGAATAAGTTTCGAATTTCCTATTAATAACCCATGAATTGGATTTCAATTTGTTAAGAATAGTTGAAAGAGCAGGGAATCGTATGTGTCAACAACGTGAGTGGTGTTTTCTTTCACCTTCTCAAGCTTCTTATTCAATTCTACTACATGTTGACTTACTTTGTTCTTATTCTTGGATCGCCCCCATCATCTTCCTCACTTCATGCTCCATGAAGAATTGAAAGAAAAGGGGAGGGCAAAATAATAACAAGTCCATTTCTTTTTTTGACAAATCCTTTAGATCCTTCCTTGGGAGAAGGTCAAGGTTTTATGCTTTTTCTTGAAATTATTTTCTTTCCAGGTATCTCAAAGCATCCAACATGAGTCTCATATTGGCTCTTAGCATATATAGATTCCAAATTTATAGTTCCATGCTCAATAGGCATAACAATAGTCCTACTTTCAATATTTTATCATTTAATTAACATCATATGCCATAAACTCCTCTGTTTCATTGATCTAAATTTAAACTTGGCGATGCCCCGAAATTCACAACAACAAAAGTAGGTATTCTCCCCGGTAAGCAAGTGCAATTAGATCGCTAAATGTTTGGTGTGGGGAATCCGTCCGGTTAATGGTCCACATAATGCGTGTGTGATTGTTTAAGTTCTTTACCGGTTGCGGCCCGGTTCACCGTTTATATGATTTTATTTTTAGTATGAGATGCAAGTGCCCTAATTAAATGCATATAATTGACAGACAAAAACCACACTAGCAATGCAGAGGTTCTTACCTCCCATCTTACCACTCCTGCCTTATCAATTATCTACTTCTATTCTAAATTAATCTAATCTAGCTATCCTATCCCTGTAGGGAGAAAATTTGATTTAAGAGTAATATACTAGAAATGTAAATACAAGTCTAACAGATAGTTGTTTCAGCACAACATTCACATTTACAGCAGAAAGAATACGAAAGATAGCTCTAATAAAATTAAAAGAATTATTAATCATTTACACATAAAACTTTGCATAGAAAGTAAAATCATTCATCACCAATGAATTAGTTCGAGAAAGTTAGAACGATCTCACTGTATGATTTATGAATGAAAGAAGAAATAGTTCCACATTAAGCATTCCACACATTCCAGGAAAAAATCTCTGTGTAGCTTTCCCCAACAAACAAATCCTTCTTATTAGCAGAAAAATAGTTCTCTTACAAAATGGTCCAACTTCTATTATGCTAGCAAAAGTCCTGGTATATGTATTCTCCTCTTCTATTTATCTTACAAAATAATTTGTCTTCTAGTGACTCTTCATTTACCGTAACCCTAGGAATTCCCAAAATTTGTCTTCTAGTGCTTAAATTAGAAAATACAAAAAAGATATTTACAATTTAGATTTCTGTGGGCCCGACTAACCTAGAATAATATTCTTCCCATGCATTACGCCCTTTAGTTATGACATTAAGTCTACTAGGATCCAACAAGTTTGTAAAGAGATTTCATGATATAATAGCTGAGCCTCAATGTGCGCCAAACCTTTCTTGCGCTCCGATACACTTCTTCATATTTTAAGAAGAGATGCGCATATTCAAAGTTAATTCTACAGGAAGAACACTAGGCATTGAGCTTACATTCGCTATTTTTCCTTCTGAAAATATTTGTCCCAAAATGAAAGGCCTCTAAATCCTTAACAAAATACTCTGCCTCTTTTTCCTTGGGGAATTTGTATGCTCCGATAGTGAATGGTATTGGTGGGTAGGAAGCCTTTTTCTTGTCATGAAGAAACTTAACAACCCCATTGATGAAAAATTGTTTCACAACCTCTTTATGTACAACAAAATCAGTGGCATACTAAGGAAATAGAGAAGGGGGTTGGTTTCCCCCATACATCCTGATGTACATTCCTTCCATGGAGAAGTAATAATCTCCATGTTCCTCGATAATTGACAAGGCATTCTCGGACATACAATTCGGTTCTTCTTTGAGGATTAGTCATAGTGGCATGATCAACCCCTCACAAATCCATTTGTAGTGACTTATGTATGTGTGATCCCATGTCATCTGATAGGCTACATGGAGGGGAGACGTGGCCGATTTCCAAACACACCCAAAATCATGGAAAGGGTGTATGATCAATATGCAATCCAAGAGGTAAGAGGACATGAAGAATTCATCTTTTTTTTGTGTCAAGCCTCCTTGTGTTGCAACAATGGGTGACACCATACTCTCAGAAATGATCTTAGCCTAGTAGAAAATTGTACCATGTGTGGCAATTGATAAATCACTGCTACCCAGCTGAGTTTATATGTATTTTCGCTCACCAAGCCAAAAATACGGCTCAGCATCAGAACAATGATCCTATATGGGGTCCTCAGGTTTTGGCTATCATATTCTCCGCTGGACCTTAGTATTAACTACCTTTCAAGGATCGTCATCTTCTTCGCATAATCAAAATGATCCATATTCACCCCCTTTATCCAGTCATCAGACATCATGACTTTAGGGGAGGGAAACTTGTATGCTGCAACTATGTGGTTTGGTTGGAAGCATGCAAACCCTTCTCCTTTGACATATGAAATGATCCTGGTGCTAACATCCACCTAGGGAAGAATCCTCCCAATAGCCTCTGAGCATGAAAATAAATATGGGTGTGTGGCCTCCTTATGGCGGTCGGACTTCTTTACGTTATGGTAGACCATTGACTCTTTGATGGAAGAGTTATAGACATTTCCATCTCTGATGGATCTATATAGCTCGCCCCATTTGATTTATGCAGTGATCCCCGTCACAGCTTGAGTGTCCTCGAACATAGTTTCTAGTTAGGTATCCAATAAGATTTCTATGTCTTAGTCTGATTTCGTGAGCTTGCATTTTTTCCTGGAGGACCGCTTATGCATATCAAGTCTGTTGAGACACAGAATGAGCCAATAAGGAATCAAAATATTTATAAACAATTCAACATCCATGGTACAGTAAATGAGCAGAATCGGAACAATGTTAAAATGCTATGATTGTTTGTTTTTCTTTTATTTTGCAATGAATTTTTCAAGTACAAAGTTGTTTGCATTTAAAATTTAAAACTTAGGGTGAAAGACCAAATTAAATTCATTTGCTTAATGCAAAAGTAGTTATAGAAAGCAAAATGCAGCTTGGAGATGCTACAAAAAACACAAAAAGTCAAGCAAATGTTGATTTTCATGCTAGCAGAAAAGTCATTAAGGTTTGGAATATCCCAGGGATGTGCGTAAACATGAAAAAGAGGGTACATATGGAGAAGTAGAAACATTTTGGCACATCTTAACTAATGGTGATTTCTGCTTTGGAACCATGTGCGAACGAAAAAGACGCCTTCTCCTTTAACTAGAAACATAAATTGACAAGTGTGTCCAGCTTACCACTGAGACAGAGCGAGGGGTGGCCGCTGTGTGAGTTTTGGAGATGAAAGACTCAATGACATAGGCACTGAAGACAAAACGCGAAAGCTCTAAACCTCTACCCGGACCAGACCAATTAACTTGTGCCACTTACATTCGGCTACTAGGTGTCTGAAGTGTTTCTAGAGGTAAGTCCTACGACAGTAAGGAACCTGGTAAAACGTAGAAGATAGCAGCCGTGGCCGATTAAACTGGTTATTACACACAGTCATGCCGACCGAAGATGGTACATGGGCTACGATGGGCGACTGAGCATAAAGGTTAAGGAGGGTAACACTGAGCGGGAAGTTTATCCGACCATGGTGGTCTTAAGTAACAAGAAAAAAAACACTAAGCCTGAACCTTAAATGAAAATGCCCCCCAAAAACCCTGAAAAGCTCGAAGCTAGCAAGAAAAGGCGCAAAATAAATTTTAAAACAAAACCTCAAGCGATCAATTAAAAACGAAAAACGTGCTAGACTGCCTACCTATAACTGGCCAAATGGCTGGGATGGTGGATGATCTTGTTGGTCGATAGCTACTTGGCGTCCGATGATAAGTGATGGCTCCAAATGCTAAAACGACGTTCTCTATTATTTTGCAAACAAAGCTAAAACAACCCATGTTTCCTATATATACAAACAAATAAACTGCCATAAATGCAAACGGGGTTTGTGGGTGGGGTCATTTAATGACCTTATCCACTGGCTTTAGTGCCTCTTTTCACGCTAACCCAAAAAACTCTCGTCGACCGTTTCGACGGATTTTCTCATGTCGGCGATAAATCATCAAAATGCCCCGACTTGATTAGCGGGTTTTGCTTAGGACAACGAAACAGTCATCATGGTTCCATAGAAAACCTATGACACAATCGATGAGTTCTTCCCAAATCATGGTGACATATTCCCTGCACAAGGTTGGCCTAAGAGTCGTGACACGTCGGCAAAAAATCGGGTTATATTGTAAAGGTCGGCGAGCCCTAGTCAGAACACAACGAAACGGTCGGTGCTTTGCTCAAATGGGAGTGAAAAGTCGGTGAGAAATTATCTAAAAAGTTGTGACAAAGACCGGGGCAAACTCATCAAAACGCCATGATGGGTCGGCATGAATTCAACGAAACACAGCAACAGGTCAGCGCTAACTTGCCCAAAAGCTCCGAAATGTTGGGAGAAAACTACCAAGAGGCAACGAGACGTCGGCAAAAAGTCACCAAAAAGCTCTGAAACGTCGGCATGGGTTTACCAAATCGTCGTGATTTGGTCGGCACGAACTGATCAAAATGTTGCACCTATTTCAGGGGAAAAAAATGAGTTGCGCCTTAGCTAAAAAACACTTTCTCTTCGAAAATAATCAAGGAAAAAAACTAAGTGTCAAAAGGAAACTCTTCTAAGGAGAACAAAAACTAAAAAATAAAGGAGGGGCCCTACAAATTTTTTGAAAATTTTGGGGATCAGTTTGTAGCAGCAACAAAACTATGTTAGATTTTCTCATCTTCTTCCTTTTATGCTTCATCAATATCATTATCACTTATGCCATTATCAGAGACATCATTACTCTCTAAAGGAGGAGTAGGAATTTCTTTTCCTTTGGTATAATTCCCTCATCCTCTCATCCACCTCATGAGTTTCAACAATTCAATGAGAATCATAACCAAATGTCCATGCGTAATTCTAAAAAATGTACATTGGTTCTTCCTCATAGAGGTTCTCTATAATGGACAAAATATAAGCATTTAAACATACGATTCCTTGTAAAATTACTTTTATTATAGCGCATTAACCTTCCAAATAAAAAGGGAGATTTGAGTAAATTTTTGCATTATTTTTTGATGCACTCTTGAAAAATTCCCACATGTTTCTTACAAAATTCAACAAAAAAAAATATGTCCAACAGAAAAAATAAAAAGAGGTGTGGATCACAATTGAATCATATGCCTTGATCCAATAATGATATTCATCTACAAAATAATCATTATTCCCATTTAAGAATTCTATTACTCCTTTAGTAAAGTTGGTATGGTCATATCCTAGAGTATAAGCTTTCATTGCAAATATAAATTTATCGTAAACTTGCTATGAAGAAACTAGTAGACTCATTTTTCTTCGTCGAGGTAGGGTATCATAATTTTATAAGGTGTTCCTTATGGAAACCTTGCTTGGACTTTGGAAATCCTAAATATTCATTATAAGGACACAAACCATTTACAAGATATGCAGTACCATGAATCTATTGTGTTTTCTAAAATTCATGAATTCATGATCGACAGTATCTTAGATTATTTCCTCCAAAAAAAATGTGGTCACATTTTAGTACCAGTCAATGACTATGTAGATGAATTTACTCTAGAGATTCTTGGTGGAGTCTTCACCCCAAATCTCACATAACATTCATAGTAGGTCTGTTGTAAGGATGGGATTATATGTCAAGCTTGTATCTAGTAGTTGTATATTAATGTCCTTTAACTAGATTCTTCCTACATTTGTTAATAATCATCCCTTCCCCTATGTTAGTCCAATAAAGCATAGTGTATATAAATCCCAAACTTCTGGCCATTCAAGTTTCCGAGGACATATGGAAAAATTGCATGTGTAACTTATGTTTTGTTCACAATAAATTGTGTATAAAAGTGTTGATGCAAATCTTGGATCATCCTAACATTCTAAACTAGATGCATGAAACTAGATTTAAGATTTATATGTTTCACGAAGGCTCTGTATGGTTTTATGACTAATTTTAAGATCATAACAATCCATTGTTGTCATAATAATAGTCAACCACTAGATCAACTGTTTTTTATCTTTAAAGAAATGCACTTTTATTGAATAAACAGTGAAATCACATTTGTTAGTGGCTTTACCCTCCCTTCATACATATCATATGTACATGATAATGTTCATACATATCATATGTGTATCATAGTGTTCTTTTTAACTGTACAAAAAATTGAAAAAAAAGGAAAAAGTTTTTACCATATCACCAGTATCCAAACATAACATCATTCTGATCTATGTGAAAAGAAACCCACAATATTTGAAATGTTCAACATAAAATTTGGCATTCACACGTTGAAAAATCATATCAATAGTCTCTCATAAAAAAAATCAATAAAGAATCTAAACTAGACGCATGAAGCTAGCCTTAAGATTCATATGTTTCATGAAGCTTCTGTATACTTTTATGACTTGTTTTAAGCTCATAAAAGTTGATAGCATTCTTGCATATCACATGTGTTTCATAGGTTTTCTTGTTAACTGTTCTATAAAGTGAAAAAGAAAACATAAAGTTTTTACCATGTCAGTAGTACATCACTGAGTTCCACAATAAAGGTTGTAAACTGTGCATAGTTGACATATTTCAATACATAAACACCGCAAAAAACATTTTTTATTATGCGCATATGCGTGCCATAAAAATAGGCCCAAAACCATTTCCAAGCCTACATTTCGAAAAGGTCGTAGATCATGCTCTCAATAATTCCATTCAAGCTTTCCTATATATGCCATTTTTTTGGTGTTATTTTTAAATATGCTTTGTAGATACTATTCACTATTACATTTATTTCCTTGTAAGCATGCATAAAAGTAATATTGGGTATGAAATTCTTACATTCGTTATATCTTAAAAGTATCTAAACCAAATGTTTTCAAGCTGCTTCAATCCTTTCATCCATTGTTTTAGACTACTATTCTTAAAATTAATTTCAAAGCTAACAGCTCATCTTTGTAATTTTTTTTGATAGAATTAGGCACGTTTGATACTTGATCATTAAAGTAATCCCATGCCCCTTCCTTATCTATAATCTCACTTTGAACCACTTTCAATAGTTTACCAACCGAGTCTTATTTAAAATGTGAAAGAATAACTATGCTCTTTGAGGCACAAAGTTAGGGTTAGGAGAACCTACCTTCAAATAGACTAGCATTTCTATAAAGCAAAATGCTCCATGCAATATTTTGTTTCCAATTGGATAGGGCATGCTTCATAGATCATCAAATGCATACAGTCAATCATCAAATGACGTGTATCTTCAACACTCACCCCACAATGAGAGAATCTGCTAATCCCCTACCAACTTTTTTTCTACATGATATTCCATGTTCAAATATTTTGATTTATGTTGAGCCACATGCAAATTTCAACTGAGACGGGACATTATATTCTCAGACTACAATGTCCCACCAACATTGAATTTAAGGCTTGCCCCCCTCTCTTAACACTTTCTAACCTAATTTCAGTGAATAACTACCCCCCCATGGGAATTTGTTTTGCATAGATTAGGGACTATTTAACCTCTCTAATTCTTACATCACTATTTCTGAGAGAAAGTAAGTATTCATTCCAAATTTGATCTTCCAAACCATGAAATTTCATCCCGTCAACCTCCATCCACTCCTAGTTCATGATAGTTGTCCTAACAATATGAACTATCAATATCGATAAATAAATCCCCTTTATATTAAATCTTCCAACACATCTCTCAAAAGGTTTTAATTTCCCATGCATCCAACCCAGGGATCATGTCCCAATCTCATTCTTCATCCATCCCCCACTTTCCACATCAAATAGTCACCAACTAAGTCAAAAATCAAGACAATTGCCTTCTAAATCGCAGTTACATTTTGATACCATTTAAACAGTGTCCTTATCAATAGTCACCAATTAACAATAATCTCAAATATAACCAACTTACTGAATCATTTTCCTTTGAAAAATTCATTTTAAGGACCATAGCTTCTAATTCCTTTTCCTTGATAATTTCAAATACCTCTTAGGCCACTCTCATTATCTCACCAATTTGTCTACCTACTAAGAACACAAATTGTCCTAATAAATGGACATAGAGAACATGGATTTCCAACTTTTTGCAATTAGCTTTGAAATTATTTTATAAATGTTATTGCATAAGAATATGGGTCTAAAATATTCATAAATATGCGTATGATCAATCTTGGGAATTAGGAAAATGGAAGTCGACTTGATAGCTAATGGGCTCCTTCATCTTCAAGCCTCCTTGTGCCTTATTATTGTCCAAAGCTAATCTGCAGTCCACCTTACTATAAACCCTTTGTTTCAGAAAGTAACAACACTAACGATGGCAATAATACCCTCTTCAACATGATTGTGAGGAACTCTTTGCATGGCTCCATCGATTCATATTGCCTTTTTTGGAAGCAGGGTCCCTAGTAATAATAACAAACACACACCCAAATTCTTCCATGCTCCTTTTCTCATTTATTTCTTGCTATTATCATTGACATTGCTATTTTGTGCATGAATGTGAAGTATGCAGATTGAGAGCCTTTGATACGGTATGCCAGCCTTTTCTCATTACATGTGTAATCAATCCATGTAGGGTTTATTTTCCTTGTAATTCTAAAGACTAAGATAAAACTTCCATAAATGAAAATATTATCCTAGTGCATATATCAAAGTCTTATGCATATACCATCCATGCTCAATGAATATTCAAGCTAGTGACACGTTTTTGGCCTTGCATGGATGGAATTTATCCATCACTAGAGATACAACATGGATGTCCCGCACTTCCACACTCAACCAATGAATTTCTCAAAACTTTCCACTATCTTTAGCATGGACCACAACCATCCTAATGTCATGACATCAAATTCATTCCTAAGATCCCTAGTCATAATAGAAAATGCACACCCAAATTTTCCCATGCTCCTTTTTTCATTTATTTCTTGCTATTGTCATCGACCTTGCTATTTGGTGCATTGAATGGAAAGCATAATGAAAATATGCGGCAATAGAAATCTTTCCCTATCTTGTCCCAATGCCCAGGCCCGGAATGGAAAAGCTTTCAGCAACAACCGATGTGCAAGAGCAAGACTCAATCTCTTTTTTCCTGCTCTGTCACAAGCATTGCCGCATGCGGCTCTTGTTATTTATTTGATCACAATGGAATCTCCCCGTTCTTTGGTCAAATTAATTATCCTCTTGGGAATAAAACAAATCCATCTCCACCAACACATGGACTACAACATCGTATCCATGTTGTAGATATATCTTACGTCATCACTAAACTCACCAACTATTTCCTATAGGGAACTCCACCCAAAAACCTGTAGTGTTCACATGTGATTTGGGATTGAATAATGGCCATTTGTTCCCACAAGGCATGATCTAGGCCATGAGATCGTGTCCTCCAAGGGACATCTTCAAACTTTCCTCCCTTTTCAATGTAACACACCATTATCTCATTCCTTTAATATTCATATTAGTCATCATGAACCACATCATCTTGAAAATTCCCCTCAATACCTCTATCATCCTCTTCATACACATGTTTATTGTTCATCATTCTCAAATTCAACCTATTCCTCATCTATTGTTAGGTCTTCATCAATTTCCTCCTTCATTTCGTCATTCTGATTTGATTTCTTTATGAAACACGATTTCATGCCTTACTACAAAATATCTATTTTCAACGCAATATGTTGGTTGATCACTAGTAACTCATCCTCTGCAAGGAGTCTTCTCCTCTTCATCTAAGTATGTGATTCTTCTCCTCTTCATCTAAGTATGTACTATCTCATAATGAATGAAAGATTTCTCAAACCCCTATGTTGCTTCCAATTCTTCCACCCCATCCATAGTTCTTCTCATCTCATCACACAATTAAGCTAAGACGATTACCTCATATGACCTCCTTCTACTCACACTTTTAGCCTTGATATGGATTTTGTAACCCATCTCTATACCAAAAAAATTTCAAACCCCAAATGGGTGTCTTCTTCCACTTGATAAATCTACCGAATAATTCACTGTTGGAGCTATCCCAACATTTACAGTCCTCGACCCACCTTAATAAATGTAGTGAAAATGATATGGAAGCATTATAATAAGTTGAATAGTTCTCTAAAAATATTAAATAAGACATTGTAGACTTTTAATATTGGTCAATAGTGTAAATAATGAATGGATATGGAGCTAATACATATAATTTATTTTGGATCCAAAGTAAACATCTGATCATCTTACTCAACAATTTCCCAAGCCTAATGTTGCATCTTTATTCTGAACAATTTGTAGTATCGAACAAAGGTAGAAGATTTCGAGCCGTATAATATAAGTGTTTTTGTAAAATATAGTAAGCTAGGGTATGGATAGTGAGGATGCTTTCAAATTATTCGTCCAATATAAAAAACTGAAAGAAGAACATGTATCAAAAACTAAATGCTACAAATTTACGTTATGGGAAAATAAATGAAGTGGTTGAGCATATCATGAATCGATGAAATAAACCATAGTTTTCGGGTTGTGGGTGGGAAAATGAAGCGATCAACTAGAGCATGAATGAGAAAAGTAAACCATACGTTTTTTCGATGTGGGTAGGAAAGTGAAAAATTCAAGAAGAGTATTAATGGGTGAAATAAACCCTAGGTTTCCAATATTTCAACCTTTTACTAAATACAAGCATAAAAAATTAGTTATTGTAGAAATACAAACATTTTATATATCAATGTAGTTGTGGATCTACATGGAGTTAAATATGTTGTACGCGCTCTATGCCATCACTTGATCTTCATCCCAAAATTGTATTGGATGCCTTGAAGACTTCATTTTCAAAATAATAAATGTAAACGAAGAGATTTAAAAATTCTTAGTCTAAAAATTAGTCGGAGTCTAATTTCTCAGTCAAGAAATTGAGAAGAGAATCTAAAATCTATAGCAAGGGACATCATTGAGATTTTTCAAACCCTCAATATATTGTCCAAAGTAATCTTTGAGATGAAAAAATTATCTATCTACCAACAATCTCAACCAATATATTATTGAGGAAAACTCTTAACCTAGATATTTAAAAAAATTTGACCAAGAAAATGTAAAAGTCTTGACCAAGAATCTTTTACCTTTTTCTAGGTTGATTTTTTTTATAATTTTCTTCCTTTCCTAACTCCAAAAATTGTTACCCATCTTCACATTTTCACCCATAGAGACATTGCTTAATGGTCATGCAAGCCAAAATAATTTATGTTACAAAGTACCACTTACATCTCCATTTGTGATATCACTTAGAGATAAGTGAAATCCAATTAACTCTTTGATAGTTTCCCAAGATTAGTAGGTCATTTCCTAGCTAACAGGATGTGGTGCTAGGAAGTTGGCATGTGTCCGTTAACGAATCATTGGTTTCCACATGGAAGTGGGAGAAATAAAGGAATACTGAAATTCAATGGAATTTGAGAAGCAAATAAACAAGGGTATAAGACTACTATTTTCCCTTAATTTTATACTAGGGGGAATTGATTGTTGGCTTTTTAAAGTTGTTGAGGTAGAAGGGGATTCAATGAGTCAATGAGAAATGGAGGTTGGATAGAGATTGTCTTGGAGAGTAGAGGAACTAGAAGGAATTTTATAGGTTACCTGTTATCTCTTGTGTTACTTGCTTTTGTATGATTGCATTGAATTAAGTATGTTCATAGACTAGTTAAAGAAAATCCAACCTTTGTAAATCACACTAGGTTATTGAAATTTTTCCTTGTGTAATTTATTTTTTTTAGACATTATGGTTTTAGATTGAAAAATCTATAAGGCCACATGCCCATGGTTACATATTAGTATGTGCCAAAAGAAATGCAAAGAAATATCAAATATACCATGTAACATTGAAGATCACAAATAATTCCAAAGTCATTCCAATCAATTTAATTTTAATTTCGATAATATGGAAGCAAAGATTATTTTATTTGAATAATGGGTGTTTGGGCTTTGTAGATATATCAGATGGTGGGATTTGTTATTTCCTACAAATAATTAACTTATTTAATGGTGGAAAATGGGTTCAAGGGTTTCCATTTTTCTTTCATGTCATACTTAAAAATATAAATTGCTCTATTTTATTGTTGATCCAATTATCTAAAACCTAAAAGGTTGTTGGATGATCCTTAGTGTCCATATGGCTCATTAAAGTTCATGAAAGCATATTCCCAACATCATAGAATCCATTGTCTCTTCAATTTTTATTACCATGTTAGGGTGACAACATGCCCATAACTTACCATGTGATGAGGTTATACACAAATGCATTATAAGTTGTAATTTTGCATTTATGGAAGTAAGAAAAATTCCAAAGATTACACAATTAAATTCACAAGTCCAACAACCCAATATTTAAGTCTTGTGAACTAAAACCGTAGACGAAATTGTTTAATATCTTGTTTATTTAATTACTATTAGCATTACTTTTAAAAGGCGGTTAAACTTATATCTTTTACCCACAAGGTTTTAGATAACATACTCACTTTTCGACAAATCATGTACCATTTAATTTAATGTTAATTATATATATAATACCATTTAATTTAATGTTAACTATATATTAAATAGATCCCAAAACCCTAAACCTAGACTTGGTCCACCAAACAGACTTTTTATATACCTAGAACCAAGTGTTCTTTAATTTAATGTCCACTGTATATATATAATGCAGGCCAAAACCCTAAACCTAGAATTGGTCCACCAAACAAACTCTTTATATACCTAGCACCAAGTGTCCTTTTCTCTCAAATATTACATTGTCTTGTTCAAGTTTGAGAGTTTGAGTTTGGTGATACAGTTGTTGAACTAGATCTGGAGACACAACATCATCGAATAGGTATATATCATGTGTTGTTTTTCATACACAAGTTGTCTTATTTTTCATTTTTGATATTATATAAATCTAGATTGAAACTATTTATATATATATATAGGTAGAAGGTGAGGATTCTTATTCCATTGATGCCTATTGGTTTTATTGATCCCCATGCCCGTCTTGTTACAATCTCCCTACCCATTCCCGATCTGCCCCGGCTTGATCGTGAAATTTCTGTCTTTAGTAATCCAAGTGAGATTTCCGTGATCCTGAAATTCCTGTCTTTAGTAATGGAAGCCTTCAGGTTTTGAGTCTTATTTTAAGCCCCTCATTCGACGACATCTTGGGAGGCCGGTGTACTCATAATAACTATTCACTGAGCTAATCCCGTTTTCTAGTTAGGTTTTGTCCTTAATGCAAAACCAGTTTTCCAATATCTAGATCCATTATTTAATGTTGCAGTGTAATGTTTATTAGATTTTAAATTGCTTGATATCTAACTATTAGTAACACTGTCGCTGCAGTATTAAACCTTGAGGTTCTTACTCTTATTTTCTAGCTCGAAGCAGACCTTACTTAGTGGAAAATGTTGCAGTGTAATGTTTATTAGATTTTAAATTGCTTGATATCTAACTATTAGTAACACTGTCGCTGCAGTATTAAACCTTGAGGTTCTTACTCTTATTTTCTAGCTCGAAGCAGACCTTACTTAGTGGAAAAGAAAATATTTGGTTTTTATAAAAATTAAAATCAAAGTTACTTAGTGGGAAATAAAATATTTCTTTTTTATAAAAATTAAAATCAAAGTATCTTATTTAAAATTTATTTTAAATTCGGTAAAAACTGATTTAAAATCCGATGGAACTGTGGAAAGAAATTTGTTTTCCCCAAACATGGTCCAGATTTCAGTGAATCTATTAGATAATTTTCTGAAAAACCTTTTTAATTCTTACATGTCTATTTTTAGTAAAGGATATTAGCATTTTAACATGGTTGTTTCTAATTTAGTAAGGATGTTAGCATTTTAACATGGTTACTTCAGGTTATTCATTAAATATATTTTAACTTGGACCATGGCAATTTGTTATTTTATAATTTGTTAGTAGTAAATTATAATTTATGTGATTTTCAGTTTTAAATTTATGGGTACAATTATTATTTTAAGTTTAAGTTTTAATTATAAAAATATTTTATTAGTATTTATAAATGTTGTAAGTATTATTTAAATTGTAATTTATTAATAAAAGATTTTTTTATTTTAAAATAAATTTGGTTTTAAATGTAAAATATAATTTGATTTTGTTATTATAAAATAAAATTAATTTTTAAATCATACTCACATAATATATCTGACTCTGAATTATTATTTCCAGCTCATGATTTAGATGGAAATGCGCATAGAATTATTATTTTCCATAAAATCTTGATGCATACTAACCTGATTCTTATATACACAAATCTGCTACTAACAAACAAATAGACATAGTTGGAAATGCAATTAATTTTTAGTTTTCATGCAAGTGGAACGTAGGTTCAAACAAGCCTTATGTAAGAATATTTATTAGGCATGATTTCTTTCCATGTTTAAAATTGGTTGCGAAAAATTCAATAAAATGCCCTTTGACTAATATTATTTAAAATCTGATTAGAATATGCGGAAGGAAGCTATGAGAGGTTTGGAATATGCGGAAGGAAGCTATGAGAGGTTTAATATGCGGAACATCATCAAAGAATGAGGAAAGGAGCTGGCCGGGATCAAAGCCTGGTTGGAATCCAAAAATGAAACAGATTGGGATCTTAAAATCCAGATTCAGTTATGGAATGGTGAATCCTTCAAGAAATAAAATTAAAATAATCACAGCTCAACTGCAAAAGTTCAGACAAGTTGGGGAGGTTGGGGACACACATGTCTTGTATTGGTTTCAGAACATAAAGTCCAGATCCAAGCAACAGAACCCCACTTTTAGTCTCCAAAGATCTGTAAATCTACAGCAGGGAAGAGTCTGACTGATCATCCTATACGAATCATAGACGTTGCACACAGGAAGAGTAAATTTTTTGTAAGCAACGTCTATATGACTGCCTTAGATTGATCAATCTTACTCTTCTATGCACTAGATTTACAGTTCTCTGCAGAGTGAGAATGGCGTTGCTTTGCTTGGATCGAGACTTTCTGTTCCGGAACCAATAAAAGAGATCAGCGTCACCAACTTGTTGTCTAAACACTTTTAGCTGACATTTGATTCTATTTATTTCATCCCATGAAGGTTTCAACATGCCAGAATTGAATATCTACTTTAACATCAAGATCTATTCTGGTTTTAGATTCCATCTCGTTTTCGGCATGTTGCAGTCCTCATTAGATGTACCTCTAGAAATTACTGTTTACAGATATTCTAATTATATTTGAAATGATATTAATAGGAATGCATATTATTTAGCTTTTTTTAACTGGATCTTAAAATCTATATTCAGTTCTGGAATGGTGAACGCTTCACGAAATGAAATTAAAAGAAGCAGACCTCAACTCGAAGAGTTTGGACAAGTTGGGGACATTGGGGACATTGGGGACTAGCATGTCTTGTATTGGCTCCCGACCATAAATTCCAGATCCAAATCGATACAACTCTACTTCCAATCTGCAAAGATTTTTAAATCTACAGCAGGGAAGAGTGACACTGATCAGTCTATAACAATCACAGACGTTGCACAACCAAAGAGTAAGATTCACAAGTTTTGTGCAACTAATGATCTGTTGTATTAGCAATGTCTATGATTGACTTAGACTGATCAATCTTACTCTTCTCCGCACTAGATTTAGAGTTCTCTAGACTGAGAATGGCGTTGCTTTGCTTGATCCGGACCTTGTTATCTAAACTCGTTTAGTTGACATCTGATTCTATTTACTTCATCGCGTGAAGGTTTCACCCTGCCAAAATTGAATATATATTCTAACATCCAGATCTATTTTGGTTATAGATTCCATCTTGCTTTTGGCGTGTTGCATTCTTCATTCTCTCCTCAACAAATTATTATTTACACATTCTACTATACAAATTGAATTACATCCATTTCAGAGGTGAATCATAGATATATTTTAGAGTTTTTGAAGCTTAGTAACATGAAAATATGTTGGTTCACCTTTCCACTAACAGTGGAAGAAATCATGGCTAAAGATTTATTTTCTATAAATTTCCAAATATGAAGCTTTTTCTGTGATGTTGGAGGCTTTGGAAGTAAAGTGATGACAATACCTTCGATTGGTCTTTTTTTTCAGAAATAAAATCCCACAAGTACTTGTAGACATACACAGCCTTGATATTCCTCCATGATTCTCGAAAATCCTACTCCTAACTTACAAATTATAAACTTTAATTTTGCAACTTTCAAAATAATTTTGCAGCTCTATTCTGCAACTTATTACATACAAATTTTCTTCCACACTCTTTATACAATAGTCCTCAAAAGCCGTCATGCTCTGATAGTAATAAACCTATACCTGTTTTTCATTTTGTATAATAACCCAGAATTGTCCAGAAGTTGCTTGCTTCTATTTTGTTTGTCCTTTCACGCATGCTTTTCTCAATCTAAAGTCGTCATGTTTATAAATATTACAAGAAAATTAACGACGAAGACTAACACATGCCAATTTCAATAGTCATAGCATCCAATATAATTACATAACAAAAATGTAATCTTAAAACTGCTTATATTTATTCTCATCTCAGTTGAAAATGAAAAAATTTGCTGGCAGTGGCCAAATTGATCGAAGACATTGTCCAATACAAAAGACATGTTGGTCTAAATTGAAGAGGATAACATTGTATCCTCTATTTCAATAACATGTAAAATAAGTTAAAACAGAAAACTAAGAAAACCAAAATACTGACTAACAATCATCTAAAATTCAACATGTGTATATAATCTTAGACCAGTATGCAATTACTGTCTAACAAATGAAATTCCTTTTTCAATGCTTGCTAGTAATTCCTTCTTCAACTTCTCTAACCCAGATTTACCAAGACAAACACATCCCAAAAATAAGATTCTTTTTCAAATTGAATGTTGAAAATATATTTACATTTACCAATGCCTACATATAAAATCATTTTCACTCGGTATTCACTGACCTTTCATATGCACTCAATGGTCCTAGAGGGAAAACGTCTTCAACACCAGCAACACCAGCACGACCCAGTCTTACTTTTGAAGCAAAAAATGGTATTTCAGTTACCTGTTATCAACATTGTAATTTATATAAATGTCAATAATCATCAAACAGGAAATAGCATTAAGAGTCAAATATTTTAAAGCAAATATTTATTATCTCCATGATTATTATATACCTCTGATGCAACAAAAGTACACTGTACAACACCAACATCACCCGGCAAACCATGGAGACAAGCATCGTCAAATTTAGCTGATGCAAATGCTTGGATTCAACATATAGATGTCCTCTGAGAATTGAGAAGAATCACAGAGCAGAAATTATGAAATATTTACTGTTGTATCTCCATTCTACCATTCTTCATCAAATCTTATTCCTTGTTAAATTTATAATTTATAATGGAGGTGTCTCTTTAATTCAGATCCCGTTAATATCTTTTGTTATGCCCATTAACCATAAAATCAAGTGTTCACCACAAAATAAAATATTCAAAAACCAAAGGGAAAAGCAGTGTAACTTCACTAGTTGGAACACAGTGAATACAAGCGATTGTAAGTTACAAAAACATTGGAGTTTTGACTGATTGTCTCACCAACAATGATATTTTCCTTGAATACAATATTCATATCTATTGTGACAACATATACTACAAAAAACAAAATCATATTTATGAGTATTTGCAAACCTGGCAATGAGATTGGAGACTGTCCCTTTTTGCAATCTGAATTTGGTCTCCACTGTAGCGTCATCAATGCCTGGAAATGGTTGTAAATCAACAAGAGCAATCTGTACAATTCGTTGGATGACTCGAATGGGATTGGTATTGATAGCTGGTAGATAGTGGGTATAAAAATTGTACCCAGCTCTCCTTTGGCCACTTTGCAAATGCGAACAGGGATATATAACAACAATTTAGATGACCATATTGTTGTAGTGAAATATGTGCCTTTGGCACCTCAAAAGCACGAATAATGAAGCATGACTTCCCCAGTCAAGACCGCACTTTAGATAGAAAATATGATAGTACTGTATCTTGGCTAAAACACACTCTAAGAAATGAATACACCCTTCTCAAGGAACTTGCGGTGAACCATATGCAAGTCACCCCCCTTCTGAGATAGAATAAGATGGAAACACCAAAAATATAAATACTTAAGAAGAGATATTTTTCTTTGGAAGGTCTTGCAGGAGCGATAGGCACTGGCACTGCTAGAGCAGTCTCTTCACGCTTTGGAAGTAGCACAACATCTCTACGCTTCCAACTAGAAGGGACTTCCATAACTGGAGGAAATGGAACATGATCTCCAGGCTTCCGGGCTATTCAATTTCCATTAGTGCCCTCTATCTAGCATCGGTTGCAGTGTCCGAGCGACAACCTCTACCATGGATTTTAGCAACTTTCTCTAAAGCACGTTCCACAATTGCAACAGGCAATGTCTCTGTAATTGTTTGTTTTAGGATTCCAACATCCAAGTCTCATATTGATACACCTAGGAGGATTTCATTTGCTTGTCTCAAGGAGTAGGGGGCATGGCACCATAGAGCACCCTAGAACCGAACTCCAATAGTGCCAGAATGTCATCTAGCTTATTTTATAGGTGTGGGATAAAATTTCAGACAAATCCAAATCACCGATCCCAACAACACCATCCAAAGTTGAATTCGAGGCTTTTGGATGCTTACATTTCGTGTAACCCTCCTAAACTTCTAGGGTTTGTTCCAAACCCTACTAGGTGTCCCGTAATTTCTTTACAAAGATGTACATTGCAGAATCCTTGGACGCAATCTCTAGGGAAACCATCTCTTTTTCTTCCTCAATCTTCTAGATCTCTTGCATATCTGCCACGGACTGGCTAAAATAAAACTATTAATGGGTTTGGAAACTCTAAGATTTACTGGGACTTAGGCTTATTATCTCAAACCTTCTAGCCGTCATTTTACTTTTTCCTATCTACCAATATTAATTAATAGTAGAGATGGATACATGCATTAAAATATATCCGAGGACATATGTTTCTCAGAGCTACCAAACACCTACTATTTTCACTATGATTGAGTTGTCATTGATGGTTGGAAAGCAGACAAGGCTGTTGACTCAGATAACTGTGAGCTGCGAGATGCGAGCTGCGAGATGCGAGCTGCGAGATGCAAGCTGCGAGATGCGAGCTGCGAGATGCGAGCTATGAGAGGCGAAGCTGCGAGTTGCGAGATGCGAAGCTGCAAGATGCAACCTGCAAGATGCGAGCTGCGAGATGCGAAGTTGTGAGATGCGAGCTGTGAGTTGAGATTGAAATACAAGAAAAGAATGTTGTTAGACAAACTGCGACTCAGAAAGCTGCGAGATGCGAAGCTATGACTTAGATAGCTGCGAGCTGCGACTAAGACAACTGGGAGCTGTGAGCTGCGACTCAGACAAACTGCGAGCTTCGACTCAAAATTTTTTTATTTATATTTTAATTAGTCAGTTACAGCGTGTAGGTTCTAGAAATTAAAGAGACAACTTCAGTTTTTAGAATTGGAACGTCTGGAAGTTAAAGAGACCAAGGCATATAATTTCAGCATCTACAAAAACCAATCGAGAGTAACAAAATATCAATAGAGAAGATGAAGAGGAGTGGTTGCTAGCTGAAGAAGATGAAGCTATGATTCAAAGAAAGTAGTTCAGAAGAAAAATGTGTGGATCGATTTAATGAAGAATAGAATGCCGAGAAACTCAAGCTGTAGCAGCATAAAACAAAATGAAAATGGTATGTACTGATATATCTGAATCAGTGAAATATAATTGACTGAAAAATTCTTACATAGCGTGGAAGGGAGGTGCTAGGGAGGATTGATTTCCTCTATAAATCAGGTTGATGCCTGAAAATTGGGAGTGGGTGCTTCCTTCTAGTCGGTGCTAGAAAAACATGAGACTTAGTGCTCTCAACAAGTTGCAACTTGTTAAATAGAGGTTGTAGCCTCATCTTGAGTTGGTGCTCAAAGATAATTGATGGACAGAAATTAAAGACGGCTTATCATTCTAAGAAGAAGAGGTTTTTTTGCCTTTATGGGTTTCCTCATGAATACATGTATCTGTGTACATCATATGTGTGAATGTTGATTACTAGTTCTTTGCTTATCCTATCCATTATCTTGACAATCATTTCGTGAGTGCTACTCAATTTAAAAAAAAAGGAAAGTTAAATTGATTATTGTTTTAATTACAACTGATTCACCCTCACTCTCAGTTGTAACAACCTCAATTGGTATCAGAGCAGGTTCCTTTTATTTAAAGGTAGATCTGTGAGCTTAAAACATGACTAGCCATGATGGAAATTCAATCAATAAGGCTCCTTTGTTTGATGGGAAATTTTTTGCTTTTTGGAAGGTTAGAATAAGAAGGTTAGAATAAGAACCTATCTTATGTCCTTAGGTGTTGATGTATGGGATGTAGTTGAAACTGGATATGTAAAGCCCATTGTACTAGCCACCAAAGATGACAAACTCGAATTTACCTTTAATGCAAAAGCAATGAATGCTATTCTCAGTGGTCTTGCAGAAGCTGAATTTGTAAAATTTATGCATCTTCAATCTGCCAAAGGAATGTGGGACAAACTTATAAGCAGTTATGAAGGGAATGAGAAAGTAAAAGATTCCAAACTGCAGACATACAGGTTGAAATTTGAACAACTAAAGATGAATGAGGATGAGAATGTTACTAAATATTTCCTAAGGGTTGAAGAGCTTGTAAATGCTATGAAGGGCCTCGGTGAAACAATTGAAGAAGAATCCTTAATTCAGAAAATTTTAAGATCTCTGCCTCATAAATTTAACCCCAAATTTTGAGCAATAGAAGAGTTAAATGATCTTAAAACTTTGGGCATTGATCAACTCCTAGGAACTCTAACTGCTTATGAAATGAGGATTAGTACAGAGAAACTCATCACTAGAGAAGCATCCTTTAATGCAGATAAGAATATTGATTCTGGAGCAGATGAGATTGAGGCAAAATTTGTAAGAAGATTGAAGAAAGGATCAAGTAAATATAGAGACAAGATGGCCTTTAAATGTTTTAACTGTGGTAAGATAGGTCATTTTGCCTCTAAATTTCGTCACAAAAAAAAAGATCAAAATTCTGATGATTAAGAGAAATACAAATTTAACAAATACAGTAAAAAGAAAAGCTTGTGTGCAAATGATGATGACTCCTCAGAAGATATAGATATCAATTCATCTTGTGAAGATAGAATGAATGATTTCATGCTTATGGCCATAGAAGATATAAATGATGAAGAAGCTATAATTGACATGGAAGGTGAATTAATCAACGCTTTAGAAGAGATTGACAGACTCAGACTTATGAAGAGAAAACAAAAACATTTGTTGATGCATCTTGAAAAGAATGGTAAAGGAACAAGTGAAGATTTTGTGCTGTTAAAATTAAAATTAGAACAAGAAAAGAAAATAGAAGACACTCTAAAACAACAATTAGCAGAGAAAAATTTTAGATGTGAAGCTCTGGAACAAGTAGTAAAAGATAGAAAATATTTGGAGAAATTTCAAGCATTGTACCACCAAAATTTGTCAAGTATCAAACCCTCAAAAGAACTGAATAGCATCCTTAGTAACGAAGATATCCATTGATAAAGACTGGCCTAGGTTATGAAAGTGGGTCAAGTAGCAGACAGTCAGATGATGATCATACCTTGTGAACCAAAACTAATAAATATAAGTTGAGATCTGATGAGGAACATAGCGAAAATGAGACAAAGCAATCAAGCCCAGAAAGAAGACCAATATCTAGTACCAAAAAATTTTCTATGGTTATTGCTATTATTGTTCTAACTTTGGTCATAAAATTGAAAATTGTGGAATTAAATTTAGAAGTATGCAACTATGGAAGTCAAGGAGTTAGCTGCTAGAAAACAGAGTTGGACAGTCAGTAAGGAAAAAAGGATATCACACAATTGAGTCCCCAACTAAAAGAAGAACTAGTTATCAACATATCAACTCTTTTGATCTATTAAATAATGAGCTAGAATGCTTTGTCTGCCATAATTTTGGACACAAAGCTACAGACTGTCATTTAAGGAAGTACAAAAAAAATCCAACAATAAATTATACTTTTAAAGGGATAAGGTTTGGAAAAAGAAAGAAAGTGACAAAAGTGGATTAGTACTTTCTACTCAAAGGAAAAAGGATCTCTGGTATATTGAGAGTGGTTGTTCTAAACACATGATGGGTGATAAAAATAAATTTCTATCTCTATATGAAAGTAAATTAGGAAATGTGACCTTTGGAAATGATTCTCCGGGAAAAATCGAAGGAAAAAAGATGGTAAGCTTGAATAATGGTAGAGGAAAAGCTCAAGATGTGTTGTTTGTACATGGTTTAAAACATAACCTCCTTAGTGTCAGTCAGGTCTGCGACAGAGGATGTGAAGTAGTTTTTAATTCAAAAGGTTGCAAGATAAAATCTGTTCCCTCGAGACAATTGATTGCAAATGGCATAAGGACAGAAAATAATGTTTATGTTTTGAATGAAGAAAAGGAAGAATGTCATCTAATCAATTATGATGAGAGTTGGTTGTGGCATAAGAGACTTGGACATTTGAATTTTGATCATATAATCAAACTTAGTAACAATAGGGCAGTAAAGGATCTTCCAAAGATATAAAAGCCATATGATTCTATCTGTAAGTCATCTCAAATGGGAAAGCTAACCCGCACTCAGTTTAAATCAAAAGGTTTTACATCAACAAATAAGCCCCTTTAGTTAGTACATATGGATTTATGTGGACCATCGAGGAAGGAAGGTACATGAAAAGAAAACTATTTCATGTTGGTGATTGATGATTATTCTAGACTCGTGTGGGTTTCTTTTCTGAGAGAAAAGTCTGAAGCATTTGAAAAATTCAAAGTGTTTAAGGCTCTGACTGAGAATCAAACAGGAAAAAGATTAAAGCCAGTTAGGTATGATAGAGGAGGAGAATTTAGTTCAAGAGATTTTAAATAATTTTGTGATAAACATGGGATCAAAAGGGAATATACTATACCAGGGACTCCACAGCAAAATGCAGTAGTGGAAAGACAGAATAGATCATCTCAGCAAATGGAAAGATCAATGATGAATGAAAAAAACATCTCTTAGATTTATTGGGTAGAAGCAACTCATGCAGTTGTCCATATTCTTAACAAACCGCATCTAAGACAAAACAATGATCGGACTCCTAACGAACTTTGGTTTGGGAGACCTGCTACTATTAAGTATTTTAAAATATTTGCAAGTAAATGCTATATTAAAAATAATGATGAACATCTTGGCAAATATGATGATTGAGCTGATGAAGGTATCTTTTTGGTATATGCAAAAAAGGACAAAGGATATAGATGCTATAATAACATATTGCATAAATTAGTTGATTGTATTGACATTAAAATTGATGAAGAAATCTCAGTTAAAAATGATCAGATAAGCAGTAGTGAACCAGATGTAGAGAATACAATTCAAATCGAAGATGAAGAGGTCCAAGAATTAGAAAGAGAATACTGTGAGTCAGATGATGGAGATGCATATATTCAAGCAGTTTCAAATCAATAGACACTAACAAAATCACCTTCCAGAATTGTTAAAAAGAATCATCCTGAAAGTCAGATAGTTGGTGACAAGAATAAAGGAGTTCAGACAAGAATAAAATTGATTGAAGCTTTAGAGCAACCACAGATTGTTTTTCTATCTATGGTTGAACCCAAGAACTTTGATGAAGCTAGTAAAGATGAAGATTGGATTAAAGCCATGAATGAAGAGCTTGATCAAATTGAGAAGAATAATACTTGGGAACTTGTTCCTAAACCTATATATAAGAACGTAATAGGCTCTAAATGTTTGTTTAAAAACAAGATGAATGAACAAGGACATGTTAAGAGGAATAAAGCCAGATTGGTCTGTAAAGGGTATGCACAAATTGAGGGTCAAGATTTGGAAGAAACCTTTGCACCAGTGGCAAGATTAGAATCCATTAGAATGTTTCTTGCATATGCTAGCCACAAAAACTCCAAAGTGTATCAGATGGATGTTAAATCAGCATTTCTTAATGGAAATCTGGACGAAGAAGTCTATATGGAGCAACCTGAAGGATTTAAACTGACAGACAATTTTGAGTATGTTTTCAAACTGAAGATGGCACTATATGGATTGAAACAAGCACCAAGAGCCTGGTATTTCAGATTGGATAAGTATCTACTGGGCAAAGGTTTCAAGAAAGGTACTGTTGACAGTAATTTGTACATCAAGGTTGAAGGTGTTCATTTATTAATTGTTTTGGTCTATGTGGATGACATTATTTTTGGATGTACTAATGATTCTTATGTTCAGTGGTTTGCTAATGCCATGCAATCTGAGTTTGAGATGTCAATGATAGGAGAGTTGTCTTTCTTTCTTGGTCTTCAAATCAATTAGAGTTCTGAAGGTTTATTTCTCTCCCAAGAGAAGTACTTGAAGGAGATGTTGAAGAGATTTCATATGGAAGATTCTTCATCTGTTAGCACACCCATGGTTGTTGGATGCAAACTCAACAAGGATGATGTATCACTAGATGTTGATCAAAGAACATATCGTTCAATGGTAGGTAGCATGTTATACATCACAGCATCTCGTCCGGACATAATGCAAGTTGTTTGTATGGTAGGTAGATTTCAGTCTACTCCTAAGCAAATCCATTTAGTAGTTGTTAAGAGGATATTCAAATATTTGAAAGGCACAATGACTTATGGTCTGTGGTATCCTAGAAATCAGAAATTTTAGTTAACAACATATTCAGATGCTGACTAGGAAAAATATTTGGATGAAAGAAAGAGCACAAGTGGAGGTGCATTCTTCTTAGGTGATTCACTAGTAGCATGGCTAAGTAAGAAGCAAGGCTCTATAGCTTTGTCTACAACAGAAGTTGAATACATTGATGCAGCCACATGTTGTACATAGGTTCCATGGATGATTCAAACTCTTGCAGATCTAAAAGTAACATATGTTGAAGCTATTCCTCTTCATTATGATAGCACAAGTGTCATTAGTGTCTCCAAGAACCCCGTTCTTCATTCCAAGATGAAACACATTCTAATCAAGTATCATTTTTTAAGAGAGAAGGTTACAAACAGAGTTGTCCAATTACATTTCATTCCTTCTAAAGAGTAGATTGTTGATATCTTTACTAAACCCTTATGAAAAATCCTGTTTGAATATCTATGCCAGAAGTTGGGTGTCATATCTTGTTCCAGCTAACTTGTTCACTTTGGCTGGGGGAGTTTGTGCTTATTGTTGCATATCTGATGTAATTATGAGATGGTTCCAGAACGTTTTTCTTTGTTGGTTTCTGAGTTCATATTGATAGGGGGAGATGTATTGTCATGTTTTCTTTGACATTGATGTCAAAGGGGGAGAAGTTCAGGTAGTTGCAGATGACAACCAGTCGATGATTACACTTACAACATCATAAATTTTAGGTTTCCATCAATGCCAAAGGGGGAGATTGTTGGCACTATGATTCATTTTTCATTGATGGTTGGAAAGTAGACAAGGTTGGTGACCCAGACAACTACGATCTACGAGCTACGAGATGCAAGCTACAAGATGCGAAGCTGCGAGATGCGAGCTGCGAGTTGTGAGATGCGAGCTGCAAGCTATGAAACTGCGAGCTACGAGATGCAAGCTGCGAGATGCGAAGCTGCAAGATGTGAGCTGCATGTTGCGAGATGTGAGCTGCAAGATGCGAAGCTGCAAGATGCGAAGCTGCAAGATGTGAGCTACAAGATGCAAGCTCCGAGATTCAAGATGAGATTGAAATACAAGAAAAGAATGTTGTTAGACAAACTGCGACTCAGACAACTGCGAGTTGCGAGATGCGAGCTACGAGCTAAGATTTAAATACAAGAAAAGAATGTTGTTAGACAAACTGCGACTCAGACAGCTGCGAGCTACGAGTTGTGACTCAGACAACTACGAGCTATGAGATGAGACTCAGACAAACTGCAAGCTGCGACTCAGAAATTTTTTATTTATTTTTTAATTAGTCAGTTACAGCATGTGGGTTGTGGAAGTTAAAGAGATAGCTTCAATTTTTAGAATTGGAACGTCTGGAAGTTAAAGAGACCGAGGCATATAATTTCAACATCTATAAGAACCAATCGAGAAGAACAAAATATGAATAGATAAGATGAATAGGAGTGATTGCTAGCTGAAGAAGATGAAGCTATGATTCAAAGAAAGTATTTCAGAAGAAAAATGTGTGGCTCGATTTAATGAAGCATGGAATGCCTAGAAACTGAAGTTGGAGTAGCACAGAACAAAATCAGAAGGGTATGTACTGATATATCTGAGTCATTGAAATATAATTGACTGAAAAATTCTTACATAGGGTGGAAGGGAGGTGCTAGGGAGGATTGATTTCCTCTGTAAATCAAGTTGATGCTTGAAAATTGGGAGTGGGTGCTTCCTTCTAGTGGATGCTAGAGAAACATGAGAGTTGGTGCTCTCAACAAGTTGCAGCTTGTTAAACAGAGGTTGTAGCCTCATCTTGAGTTGCTGCTCAAAGATAATTGATGTACAAAAATTAAAGTCTGGTTATCATTCTAAGAAGAAGAGGTTTTTTCCCTTTATGGGTTTCCTCATGAATACTTGTATCTGGGTACATCATATGTGTGAATGATGATTACTAGTTCTTTGCTTATCCTATTCATTATCTTGACAATCATTTTGTGAATGCTACTCAATTTTTAAAAAAAGGAAAGTTAAATTGATTATTGTTTTAACTAGAATTGATTGACCCCCCCCCTCTCAGTTGTAACAACCTCATCTACTACTATAAATCAAGCAGGTCACCCCTACAGAAGTATCAAGTGGTCCTATTCGGAATAACCCCCCTATTCTATAGCACCAAAATTACTAAAATATAACAAGCACTTTAATGGAATTGGTTCAACGATCCTCTGTTACTATATAAAAAGTTGGAAATTATATTAACTGATTTAACTCCTTTGCAACGAACAAATTCTATAACTATATTACCGTTGCACTATATAATAGCTATGATAGGGGAGGAAATAGGAAGAACAGGCCGGAACAACTTACTTTAAATAATAATGATATAGATAAACATAAAACCATCCTTCCTGTCGGAGACTCTATGCAATGCCAATGATATCTCTTTCATCATTATAGTTGGAGCTACTTATGTAGGGATGCAAGATTCTTGAAGGAATGTTGGAATCCACCATTTGTAAGCCATAAGCCTTTTCATCGCAATCATAGAACATAAAAAAAGAACTTAAGGAGAAAATAGAAATGTTGCAGAATGAGCTGCTATATCTGGGTATTGAGACCATTAAACCATGAATTTAAAGATGAAAGAAAGCCCATAAATACAATAGAATCAAAGTGATAAGGGTAGGAATTGTTACCTGAAGCATGATTGCAAAATCAAGAAGCTTAGCACAAAGAGATCCTTGCAACCAACCATATGGAGAACTTTGCTTCATGTGCACAATTCGTGGATATCACATGGAGATCCTTGCAACCATATGGAGAAAATTGCTTTCTCTCAGCAATTCATGGAGATCAGATCTATTTGAGGGTATTTGAGGCCATATTTTCTTATATTTTTCCTCTTAATCTATTTTCTAATTTACCACTCATTCACTTTTCACTTTTTTTTTAGTTTCCCTCTATTTGTTACATTTGTTTTGTTTATATTCTTATTTTTCTTAATTTGTTAATATTAGTTACCTCATATATTAATTATATAAATATATATAATAACTATACAATATATTAATATTATATATGGGTGAAAATATATAGGGAACAAAGGTTTTTGATAATTTATTTATTTTGTATGTGAAAGGAGAAGGGATTAGTTGAGATTATGGGGGTATTTTTATTATTACTATTATTATTCGAGGAGATGGGAACAAATGGATTTTTACAAAAATGGAGGAACTATTTATTCTTCAAAATGGAGGATATTGGCTATTTCTTGTAAGGGAGGGACCCACAGGGACTTTAAATATTTTAAAAATCAGGTGCAAAGAGAACCATGGTGAATGAATGCATAGGAAGAATTAATGGAGGTTGTGAAATTGACAATTTTTAGCTAACATGACACAAAATGCATGAACTTGTCGAAACTTTAACAAACTGCTGAGATGGTCAAACGAGGATGGTTTTGTTGAAACAAAATATGAACACAACTAGTACAACAAGCTGAATGGAGTGACACTAACTTCAAGACATGGCAATTCCAAAAGGAAAAAACAACAAATATCTAAGACCCGACTCAACCACATGTACTAGAAGAACTCATGTATCACTTGATTAAATATATGCAAGGCATGATGTATTATGTAGATATCAACTCAACACACTCAAGGCACTAATTAGTAGAGAAAACCCTAAATGAGCATCTCAATGATTCTCCTATCATCTAAGACAATAGGTATCAGGATGGCCTCAAAGAAATGATCCCTTAGAAGACATGTCTTGAAAAATAATGCAAGCTGTGTAATATTAATGTTACAATTTACTAAATTTTAACACTGCAGATGGATTGATCAATGTGTTGGTGGGGGAGCGAGAGAAGAGAAGTAGCGAAACCCTAGCTCCGTGGGGTGGTGAATTTGGAGCTTCACGGCTCCAAGGTTCGGGGGCTAGTTCTGGCTTGAACACGAGCCTAGCTCTGACAGAATGAATGAATCGGGCTCGGGGCCCTCTCCCCAGGTTTCCATATGGGGACAAACTCCCCCCCGCCGCCGCCGCCAATAGGTCTACCAGTGGATAGTTCAGTAGAGTCTCAGGCTACGTATGGGAAGGGAACGAAACATAGAATGGTACTAGGAGGTTTCCTTCCTAGATCTCTGAAGATCCCAGCTATGGAAATCAAATCAGACAAGATCCGTGAGCGATTAGAAGAATGGAGTGAAAAATCCCTAATGGGGAAGTTTGTGGGAATTGGTCTGAAAGAACGAGATCTAGTAAATTGGATCAATTCCACCTAGAAACCCAAGGGCCATTACGATCTCCAATTCGGTGCAAAATGGTTTTTCACCATTATTTTCTGTAATGTAGAAGATCAGGATTGAAGTTTGGAAGGAGGCCCATACTTATTTTTCTCATCCGGGTTATACCTTAGACCCTGGAAGGAAAGGTTTAACCCCGAAACTGAGGATGTGACAGTTGCCCCTGTATGGATCAGGCTTTTTTCCCTACCCTGTGAATACTGGGATCTGGAGATTCTTCAAGATATCGGCAATACTCTGGGTGAATTTGTCAAAATTGCGGACCTGACTGAACAGCAGCGTTACATAGCAGGGTGAAAACATGAAGTTGGGAAACAATTTTGGCTTGTTTTTAACAAAACAAACTGCTGATTTTTATGTTTTTCAACTTCGACCTCTTCAAACCCATATCTCCCTTAGGAATTTCAACTTGAAGTAAACACAAAGGTTTTAGAGAATTGAATTAGCTTTCTACTCGCATTTTAAAAAAAAAAAAATATGGACATATCATGGGACAAATTTGTTGTCAATATACGGTATATACTTGAAATCTTTAGGTATGGATAATGATTGACCTGTGTTGACGACAGTTTTTTGATAGATGGTTATTCATTTTAGGGAAAAAAATTGTAGTTTCATAATCTACACACACTACATTGGATCCTAGACTATATTTTGAGTTTTTTAAGACTTGGGAACTATTTTTTATTATTTATCGAAACAACGTATGTTCAGAAAATGGTGCATTATCGACACATGTTTTTGTCTTTACATTTTCTTTCAAATGTGAGTCTTATTGGAAAAACTAAAAATGACCCATTGAAGAGAAAACTTCAAGGAACATCCTTGTGTTTTTTTTAAAAAATTGGCTCAGTCATTGTGATGATATTGAATTTTCATTGTGACTGATTTTTCAGTCACTAAATTTTTTAATGATAAAGTTTAGTAAAAATATAGTAAAAAATAGTAATCCTAAATGAAATTCAAAAAAATTATATTATCAGAAAGTAGATTGAATGATGTATCTACTGGTATAAAATATGACATGTAATTCTCATCTTTTGCAATGGTATAACCTTGTTAAAGTGACACATTTCTGAATTCTGCAGAAATGGTGCTCGAATTGTTTACCAAAAACTCTCGGGCAAGAAAATGTCTTCCAAACTCTAGGCCGAGAGTTTAGTTCAAACTCTCATCTGACATTTTTTTTTAAAATACAGCGCGTCGATTGGTTCAAACTCTCATCCTAGATTTTTTTTGAACTCTCAGCCGAGAGTTTGAACTCTCAAAACTCTCGGCCTAGAGTTTAAAAAACTCTAGGCCTAGAGTTTCAGGTTGACTTTTTTTCCCCTGTTGATCTACGTGCCCTCTTTCCCAGCTTCACGTTTTTGTCACGGAATTTTTTCCCAGCTTCCCGTTTTCACCCAGCATATGCCGGGATATGTGTTTACATGGATCTATCAAAGGAGCTTCCTGAAGCAATCAATTTAAATTGGGAGGACGAGGAATGGGTTCAACCTTTGGATTACTTGCAGCTCCCTTTTCATTGTTGTTAGTTTCATGACTATGGCCATCTGGACAGGAATTTCCCACAAATAAGATTCCCCCCCCCCTCCCCCCCCCCTAAAAGTGGTCTGCCAGGTGATATGGACAAGGAAGGTTTTTCCTAGGTTCGTAATAGGAGAAGAAAGAAGACGACAGGATAGAATAAGATGGTGAAGGAGATCCCAGGGAAGGGGATCGAATCATCTAATCCATTCCAGATTCAGGAGGATTATCAAGAACATGGGACAACTATTGAGAATAAATTCAAAGCAAAAAGTTGATCCTATGGAAGGAGTAATCAAGGAAAGCAAGCAAGTTCAATATGAGATAGATCCTGCAGAACCAATGGCAAAGGATGACGAGGATGATATGGAGCTTGGAGAATTAAATCTTGATGAGATTGAGAGGGAATGGGACAAGAAAGGGAAAGGTTATGTCACCAGAAAACAACTGGAGCTTCTCAAGGAAGCTATCATTGGCGCTAAAGTCCCTCGACAATTAGGTATTGCCTCTAATCCTCAGAAAGGCAATAAAAGGAAACCTTCGGAGGAAGAACTAAAAAGAGGTAGAAAGACAAATAAGCAGAGGATTGTTGAGATAGGAGTAAAGCTAGTTGAGTCTGGCTAGTATCCCATGATACTGGAAGCCTTTTCTGAAGTCAATAAGGTTACTTAATGAATTTCATATTGTGGAACATTGGAGGGTGCAATCACCCCAGGAAGGTCAAAACTTTGGCCAGAAAGATCAAGCAGGAAAAATTGGATATACTCTTTATCCAAGAAACAAAGTGCATTTCTCTTGTTTTGGAGCAAATAAAGAATTTTTTTTTGAAAGGAAGTGAATTTATGGCCATTGAAGCCACTAGATTTGTGGAAGGCATGGTGATTTTTTGGTAGCCTGATGCAGTGGGTCTGTCAGATTGGTGGTCTGATCGTTTCTCCTTGAGTGCCATGTTCAAAGATCAAGCATCTGGCTCTTCTGGTAGGCTTGTAAATGTTAATGGTCCAAGCGCATTCCCTCAAAAAAGGGATTTTCTCCGGCAGTTAGCATGGCTGTGAGACCAAGCCTCTTGTTGTTCCTAGATCATTAGGGGAGGTTTTAATCTGATCACATCTCTGGAGGAAAAAAAAGGAGGAAGGAGAAACCTGGATAAATACCAGGAAGCTTTTGAGGGCTTCATTACCCAAGGCCCTTTCATCGATGTTGAGACGGGAAACGGGTTGTATACATGGAACAATAAGAGAGGGGGTACCCACCTGGTGGCCTCATGAATTAATAGATTTTTTACCACAGAAGATATGGTCATAAATGGAGGCGAGGCCCACGCTGTTGTCCTGCTGGCGGCTGGCTCTGATCATTTTCCCATTTACCTCCAATGGGAAGGCTCCAATGCCTTCCATTTCAAACCTTTTAGTTTTGAACAATTTTGGCTAGAACATAAATACTTCAAGGAGCTGGTGGGACAGTGGTGGCAGACTATTTTCCCTCCAAGGGGGATAGGGACTTTTAAGTTCGAATAGAAATTAAAATCCTTAAAAGTCAAAATCAAGGAATGGAACAAGTTAGACTTTGGGAATATCTTCCATGACAAGTCTAGGGCGACTGCTGACTTGGATATGGTGCAACATCAAGGCATGGAAGCAGGATGGACAGATGAGGTAAAAGAACAGGAGTTCAATCTATTGTCTCAAGTTGAAGATCGTGAAAAACAGGAAGAGATTTTCTAGAAGCAAAAATCTAGGATTCAATGGCTTTAGGAAGGAGAGAGGAACACATTTTTTTTCCATAATTCTGTTGTCGACAACCGCCATAAATAAAAAATTTACAAGCTACGAAAAGCTGATGGGACCAAGGCTGAGTCTCGACAGGATATTTAAAATGAACTTGTCCTCCATTTTTATAATATTCTCAGCGAGGATCATGTGGATCACAGCCCTGCTATTGTTAGGATCACCAAGCACATCCCTAGATTGGTTACAAATCAGCACAATGAGCTTCTAATTAAACCGGTTTCCATGTAGGAGGTCGAGGAATCTATGCAGCAGATGCCTCTTGGAAAAGCCCCTGGACCAGATGGTTTCACCACTAATTTTTTTCATTTCTTCTCGGATCCTAATAAGCAAGAAGTTGCTGACATAGTGGACGAATCTCGCAGAAGTGGGGGGGTTCTGAAGGCATTCAGTTCCACCTTCCTTGCCTTAATACCCAAGGAAGATGGGGCAGAGGTGCCTAACAAGTTTCACCTGATTGATTTATGCAATGTTATCTATAAGATCATTACCAAGGTAGTTGCTAATCGTTTGAAGCCCCTTCTCGCTACCTTGATTAGCCCAGAACAGTCGTGTTTTGTTGAGGGTAGACAGATCCTGGATGGTATTATTCTATCCCATGAAACCATTCATTCCCTTAAATCCACCAGAAAACTAGGTATACTGATCAAACTTGACATCGCCAAAGCATATGATCAATTAAATTCGCAATATATGCGTGGAGTGTTGGAGGCTTATGGCTTTGGTGCTCACTAGGTGAGCTGGGTTCCGAATCTCGTCACTACCCCCTTTTTTTCTATCCTTCTCAATGGCTCCCCCACTAGGCCTATTCAATCCTCTCATGGCATTAGGAAGGGTGATCCTCTGTCCCCTTTCCTCTTCATCGTTATGGTGGAAGGGATGGGACGCCTCATTCAAGCTCGTGCGGTGGAAGGTGAAGAATGTGGTCTAGACCTCCATGCTAGTTTGACAAAATAAACAAACCAACAATTCGTTGATGATACTATGCTCATGGGGCACCCGTCAGTCCAAGAATCCCATGCCTTTAAAAAAAGTCTCAATCTTTTTTCCAAGGCCTCTAGGCTTGAAGTCAATCCAGATAAATCCCACGTATTCTTTTTTAACACCCCCACTGTTAATCAGCGTAATATCCTGTGCATCCCCAATTTCTCCAAAGGCTCCCTTCCTACAAAATTTTTGGGAGCGCCTCTCTCTGAGGGCTCCCTAAGGAGGATTTCTTGGCATGATCTTTTGAACCATATAAAGAATAGACTACATAATTGGATCAATAGACCCCTTAACCTTCCTAGTAGGCTTATTCTGGTTAAGTGTGTCCTATAGACCATGCTTATTTACCTTTTTTCTCTTTTATCTGCTCCTAAGTCGGTTCTCAGAGAAATCAGAGGTAGCCAGCGTAATTTCTTATGGGGTGGTTGGGAGTCCAAGTCTAAATTTGCACTGATTAGATGGGATGTTTTATGCCAGCCTAAGGACAAGGGAGGATTGGGACATCGTGATCCTAAATTTGTCAATGATATACAAGGTGCTAAGTTGTGGTGTTGATGGTGTAATCATAATAATGAGCCATGGGTAAAACTATGGCAAGTCAAGTATGTTAGGACCCATTCTTCCAACCAATTAATTCGTTTCAATGCAGATGTCGAAGGATTCCACACTTGGAGGAAAGCTCTGAGAGGGAGGAAAATGGTCCAAGATCGTAGCTTCTAGGAGATTGGAGACGGGGAATCAACCAACTTTTGGGATGACTCATGGAATCAACTCCCGAAACTTGGGATTGATTAGTGATGGCAGGATATCAGGAACCGAAGTTTGATGGAAGGGAAATCGAAGGTGGGTCACTTTTGGTCTAATACACCTGGGGATTTCAGCAGAACTTGGTTGGAGCAACAATGGTGGACTGGTCTCACTAATAATGAAGACAACCAAGCGTTTGGAGAAATCCTTCAAAAACGATATATCCGAAAAAGAATGACCCTTGACAAGCTCCACTGGGGTTATCGGTAGAAAGGGGTTTTTAGTATCAAGGAAGCCTATGACATCCATACAAATAGAGAAGATGACGGTAATAACCCTTGGGATAAGATTTGGAAACTGAACCCATGGAAAAAAAAACCATTTTATGTTGGTTGGTTATTCGGCAAAGAGTCCTGACACGGGAGAACCTTAAAAAAAGGGGAATCCAAGGACCATCCTGCTGCCAGCTATGCAAGAATAGTGAGGAAACTCTAAGCCACCTACTAGACGAGTGCGAGTTTTCCTCTTTTCTTTGGGACAAAGGAGCCATGATCTTTCGAAGGAGTGATCTGGCTCATGGTCAACCGGGGCTATCACTCTACAATTGGGATGCTAAATATTTTATTATCCCCATTATTGCGTTCATCTGGAAAATGTTCCCTGGCATGTTTTGCTGCAATTTGTGGAAAGAGAGAAATGGAAGGATTTTAAGGGACAAAAGTCAGAGTAAGGAAGTGGTTTGGGCTACACTGGTTCGCAACATCCAGGAGACTATTCATAGTCGCCAATGGAATGATGAGGACAAAAATCTCACGGAGGGAGATATGTTCATTGCCAATGGCTGGGCCCTTGGTGAAGAGCACCTTCTCAAGCTTCGCAGATGAGACAAACTTTGCAAACCTTCTAGCCCTAAATTCTGGTCCCCTCCTGCTCAGGCATTTTTTAAGATAAATTTCAACGGGGTCTCGCGAGGCAATCCAGGGAATGCTGGTTTTGGAGGGGTATGTCGAAATGCAAAGGGAGAATTTCTTCAGGTGTTTTTGGGTCACTTGGGCCAAGACACGAATAACTCGGTTGAGTTGGACGAGCTTTTCTTTGGGTTGCAGATAATAATCCATGAAAATATTTTCCCTGCCATTCTCGAGGGGGACTCTAACATCATCATCCAAATGGCTAGAGGTCTTGGGCAAGGAAAATCGACGGAACATGTTACATCTAGTTGGCGACTTTCGCACCGGTTGGATGCTCCGTACAACCTTCTCCAATCTCACAGCCAGCTATCCTTTCTCCATGTCAGACAGGAATCCAATAAAGTGGTTGATTATCTAGCTAACCTTGGGGTGGATAGGATAGGAGGCCACGTGGTGGGAAATATGGCGGATTTTCAAAATGACGCGTGGGCCCCGAGGTGCCTACAGTTGGTCGTGGCGGACATGAGTAGGAGCCAGGTGGAGAATGAAGGACAACCCCTCCACTGAGGACAGGACAGAGGTCACTCACAGGTTACATCAATGACGTCTGGATGATGTGGTGGCTTACTTCAAGAAATAATAATCCCTATAAGTTAGTTATTATGGGAATAAGATGGTTGTACGTTTTGAGGCTTCTTTGGATCCTGGTGGAAGATTTGTTGCAATTTCCGTCTACTCGCACGATGGCCGTAATCAGTCTGGGCTATGGTGATGGTACGTCTTCGGACTTGGCTAGCTTTTCGAAAATCTTGGCCATTTATGACCTAGGAAGCCTCATCATTAGCAAGTGATCCTTTTATTCAAGCTCCCCCCTGCACTGGCTTCATTCCTGCTCCAAAGAAGTCAGTGGTGAGTGTTGTGTGTTTTCTAATTGCGCTTTGAGTTCATTGTTTCAGTCTGGTTTTGTCCAATTACGACCTCCCGAGTTCCTTCTGTTGTCTATTTCTCCGTTTGCTATGGCCCCGAAATGTGAGTTTCTGGTTCCTTCTGGGTCAGCTTCTGCGGGTTTGAATCTGAAACGAAAGGAGAAGGCTTCTTTGAAACACGATGGGGTGGGTAGGGTCATGAGAGCCCAAATGCAGGCTCAATCGGTCGCAGTTTTCTTCTGTGACTGCATACCTAACCCTACAAGGGAGGATATAGAAGTTATGGAGAATAATCTCTAGAAGGATGTTACGACGATGCCTATTGAGGAGGTTAGGAGTAGAGTTGAAGAATGGGTTACTGAACCAGGCACTAATGTGGGTCGTGCCTCGGCATATGATAGGATGGTGATGACCTATTGGGTCACCAAGAAGCTCTTGACTAACGTGCTGATGGAAGGGTCTATGAAGAATCAAGGGGTTGAGGATCCTATTATGGCCTGGAAAGCCCACAATGATGATAACTGGCTCATGCATTTCAAGATTGACGCAATTGCAAAGAAAATGGGTCTATCCTTCTCTTATCTTTGTTTGGATGCCAAGGGCAACTAGACTCCTTCCAGCAAGACTCCAAGGAAGGAGCCGTCTCCGCCAACTGTTGTTTCTTTCACAGCCATGACTTCTCCTCAGCTGTCGGTAGTGGTTTCTCATGCTCAGAAGACGGACGTGATTGGATTCTCGGCCTGAGCCTCTAATGGGGTTAGGGATTGATCGTCGGTTTTTAAGGTTTTTAGCTCAGTGTTTTTCATGTTTGTATTTCAGTTTATAGAAAGTAAAGGGATTTTCGGAGATAGGTGTCAGTCTAGTTTTGGGAATGTGCCTGTAATTTTTGAATTTCCAACTAAAAGGTCCAGCCATGGGATGCAAGCTATGTGATATGTAACTTTTTATGTCTACACTTTGGGTATGGGGGTTTAGTTCTGAAACTCAGTTACGCTTCAAGCGGCTATGTAATATGAAGTCCTTTTATTTACAAAAAAAAAAAACACTGCAGATGGATTCAGAAACCCCCTTCTAAGTGGGTCTCGGAATCCATCTGCAGTGTTAAAATTTAGTAAATTGTACAAATTCATTATCAAAATTATAATTTTCCATTGTTGGAATGACACAACTAAAAACGACCACATAAATGATCAATTATTATGTGGTAATTTTTAGTTTTGTTCTTATATCCTGACCAAATTGGTCATTTATCTTGGTCATTTTTAGTTTAGTTCTCATCCGTGACCAAATTGGTGATTTATCTTTATCATTTTTAGTCAGTTTACTTAAAATTTCTCAATTTTGGTCCTTTATCCCTTGAAAACGTTGTGGTGACCAAATTTTTTGGTTGCCTGGTCACTTATCTCTCATTTTGTATTAGTGAAGGTAACATGCCTAGTCTCTTAACATAACACCACATATTAGCTAGGAAATAACATGCTAATCTTGGGAAACTATGAAAGATTTAGATGGATTCCACCTATCACCAAGTGATATTAGTAATTGAGATGCAAATGGTAGTTTGCAACCTAATGTATAATTTACAAAATTGGATTTTTGGATGAATGACCATTAGGAAATGTTTATGTGGGTGAAAAAAAGAAGATGGGTAACAATTTTTGGATTTAGGCATGGACAAGGATTGTAAAATAAAAATCAACGAAGAAAAAAGTAACAAAACATTTATTCGCCAAGACTTTTACATTTTCTCAATAAAAAGTTTATAAATAACTTGATCGAGAGTTTGACCCAATAATTTATTAGTTGATAATTTTGGTAGATAGATAATGCTTTGAACAACCAAATGATTACCTTTTGGACTATATATTGAGAGTTGGAAAACTCTCAGAGACATTCCTTCGCCTATATTTTAGAATTTTATCCTAACTTCTTGATCGAGAGTTTAGATTCCTTGACTAATTTCTCGATCGAGAATTTGTCAATCTCTTAGTTTAGGTTTCTTATCTTAAAAAGTCTTTCGAGCAATCATTTGATTTGCTGGAATGAAAAATAGGTGATGGCATATAGTGCTTACAGTGGCTTTACCTCCATGTTGATTCCTCATAGCTCCACAACTATAGTGATTGGTTATGGTTGAATGCAGTAAAAAGGTTGGAATTATGAAAACCTAATGTTTATTTCACACATTCACACTCTCCTTGAATGCTCCAATTTCCTACCCACATCCAAAAATCCTATGGTTTATTTTACCCATTCTACTAGTGCAAAATGAGAGATAAGTGACCAAGCAACTAAAACAGTTAGTCGTCATAGTTTTTTCAAGGGATAAACGACCTAAATTGATCAAATTTAAGTGATCCAACTAAAAACAACTAAGATAAATGATTAATTTAGTCGTGGGATAAAATATACTACTAGATAACAAGTGACTAAACTAAAATGACTAACATAAAGAACTAATTTAGTCACAGGAATAAAAATATGACTAGCTAGCAATTACTATGAATATGAATTAGTCATTTATGTTATTCATTTTACTTATCTCACCCCGGAAATGGAAAATTAAAATTTTGAGAATGAATTTGTCCAATTTAATAAATTTTAACACTGTAGATGGATTCAGAGACCCCCTTAAAACGGGGTCTCTGAGTCCATCTGTAGTGTTAAAATTTAGTAAATTGTAACATTGTAGATGGAGTTAGAGACTCGAGTGACATTAATTGTGTCACTCGACATCATTTTCTTCTTTCAAGACATCCCATGAGGTAACTACATCTCCAGATGTTGGTGGATATGTTCGTTGGCCTCAAGCCTCTTTTGTAAGTGGAATATTGTCGTCATCATATGCACTCAAGATTATATACTCAATTCACATAAACTCAATTCCGACCATGTTACATCGACCAATATCCCCATAGCCATTTTGTTTGATCATCAAAATATGTATTAAAACTTATAATATATAAAAAAAAAATACAATATATAATTTGTATATTATTACAAAACATGTATTATAATATTACATAATACCATATTAAAAACATACATTATAGAAACACAACATTATACTATATAACAAGCCAGCCATATTACCATATAATATTAGAGAACACACCATATATTATACTAACCACTAGCTATAATAGAAAAAAAAGGTTGGTCGCCATATCATATTTTCATCCTAATTCAACACATGCAAAACTCAAGAAGAAATTGGAACCATGATCAGATAAATCACATGTTCAAAATTGAATTTTTCCATGCCACTAATGATATATGGCCTCTTCCTACCTATTGTTCATTCCATTTCTTGTGTAGAATGGGTTAAACCCCTTTCTATATCACCGTTTTAATGGACCCGTGGCGTTTATAAATCCAATGGTAAATTTTTCACCCAACTAATGAAATATACAGAACCAGATTATATCCCCTGATTAGGGCTTAAGCTCAATGAGAATATTGAGAAACACTTTCTAAATTATCATCTCAAATAAACTCACTGTGAACAACAATTAACAACAACGGGGAAAAAATCATGTTGAACACAACAACTGTGGTGGAAATTATTTTGGATCACAATACCCATACCTCTTAAGGTTATGGTGTGCAATAACCCTTCCAATAGTACTCCTAGTTCCACCCAACCTCCAATAGTTGAATTATTCCTTCAACTAGTGCTAATCTCAATGGTGGAACTTAGTACCTCTAACATGAGTACACCCTGAACCTTCTCATGCATGTTTTTAGACCCTCTTAACACATAGTTCCCCTAATCTCCTCATGCACATTTTTAGACCTCTTAAAGACATTGTTCCTATTTTATATTATGATAAGAAGATAAAAAAAAAATCCAGTAAAATCTCTTTGTTTTACCATCCCCTTTTCAAGATAATTTAGCACACTTGAATATGCTTATGTGAAATTGGGGTTATCGGTAAAAATATCAAGGTCATAAAATAAATATTTGAACTTTCTACCTTAATGTTCTCTGCAAACAAAACTTTGCACAGCAGATGGAATCCTTGAACTGAAAAAAGGGCCAACGATATTATAGTTCAGGTTCTTCCTTCAACAAAAAAACAGGGTAAAGGATTCTACATTTCCGATTTTCTGTTGTCGCTAATGGTGGTAAGTTTTCACACTCGCTTGTTTACATTCATGATGATGTTCCAAGTCTAATGCTATATATTTTGATCCCCATTTTTCAATCTTTGGAATTTCATTAGTGATAGTGTCTTACAATTAAGGGTTAGCATTTATAGTTAGTTTTGTACTATGGTGTAAATTGAAAGGTTATTTAAAGACAATGCCAAAATCCATAAAATGGAAGTTTAAACTTGAAACCATGATAGGCTTAAGCTTATGAATGTGATATACACACATGCTTACATTTTTCTGTTCTAGGGACTATATGTAGTCCACATCTATTTGACTATATATGAAACAATGGCCTCTAATTAGCTATGGAAGTCACCATCATAATTGATTACATTGTAACTGACTGGAGTTACATTAAATTGGATTTGAGAAAATATCATTTGTATCCTTATTCATCTTTATCCACTGAAAAAATTCTACTTACGAGGATGGATATAATCAAATAGTGGTAAAATGGATTTAGTAAGTGTGTAGACATTACATGGGCAGTTGAGGTCCATTGCATGCCTTATATGATAGTTAGTTACCAGTGGGATGCAGTGGAAAAAAGTGGAAAGGATAGTAGGAAATGACATAAATAGCGACAATGAGAAAAAAAAGGATTTGATCTTGTAATCCTATTTTCTTATTTTATATGACAATTGTAATACAAATACCTTTAAGGTTGATCAGTAAATTTGACAAATATCTTAAAGTTTTTCAAAAAAAAATTGTCTTATCAATTCCCATGATTCTTCTATATATTTTGTTTGGTTGTCGTATTTTCTCCATAATTTGTAGTCACCAAACCTTTTAATTTTGGTATATTTTAATTATGGACCAAACAAATGAGAAGTTCTTCTAAATATATTTAATTATTGGGGTTTTTTAGTATAGTTACATGGGATATGAGGTTTTCGTACTCAATCCTGAAGGTGGTCATGATTATGCAGCGAAGGAAGCTCATCGAGGTAAATGGAAAAAAGAGTTGGGTGTGTAAGTTTTGTTGCATTTTTACGTTAATCAATTTAAAAGTTCACTTCTTTACTATTTTTTTTTGCTATTCCATGATTATTTTTGGGAACCATAGGGAAATATGTTAAGACCCCCCATTTTCTAAGTCATTCAGTTTTCTCAATCATTATTTTTGGATATTTTATGTTGTAGACTTTGGATTAATGAAGCGAAAACTTGTTATTGGTTGATATCCTTCCATCATCCACGTTTATAAACTATATGATATTATGGAGCTATAATAATGTAGTAACATAAAAGTAATGTTGTTTAATAGCTTGTACACCTAGATCATATTTTTATTATCTGAATTGTTTAAACAAGTTCCTTATAAGGACTGTCATACTCAATTGAAAATGATGCAAAATTATATTGGAGTATATGTCACCTACGTGGCGACACTTTAACCTATCATTATCTGTAATCCTATGAAAATGCTCCAAAAAGTGTTGAGGCATATCACTCTATGATTCTAGTTGTTTTTTGTTCTTTCTTTCCCTTTCAATATCCATCAAATAGGACCAGATTGGTGGTTATATTTAATTTCCTAATTTTTTTTGTTGCAGTTAATGTAGTACTATTATTTGCTTTATTTGGAAGATGAGTGTGAAGACCCTTGTATTAAGATGGTGTATGCATGTGATTTTATGAATATTTTTGTGGAAAAAAATTCACAAGTGCACTCTTCCACTTGGTAAGGGGATAAGCCTTGTACGTTGATGCAAGGCCTCAGTCCTTAGAGCCCCTTTTGTGTGTGGTTGGTATTCCTCCAAGTGATATTCCAAGATATTTGTAGTGTAGTTCACATTAGAGCATAGAAATATGGATAAAAACAAAATGTAAGAGTGGGACGAGAATGCAAACTCCAACAACAACGAAAGATATGCTTAACCACTCTTGTATTTCCCAATGGAATGGACGTACAACACCTAGTAAGTGTGGGATACAATGGAAGCCAACAATCACTCTTACATAGGCCTTTCTTGTCCAAAGTAAATGATAAGTAGATGGTAGAACAATGGAGAGAAACACTTGCCCCTAAATGGAAGGGGGCAAGTGAGCTTGGGAATGCTTACAATGGTAGGAAATGGTGTGCTATGAGGAAGTTGCAACTCAAATCCAATAGCATAAACTTACTCTGATTTATCCCTATAAAATGCATGCCAATGGATTCCTTTTATAGGCCAAGAGCTGGCCAACAAATAACTAAATCCAAATGTGAACTATCCTTCTCCATCAACTAGTTCCAAGGTAGTTAAGGGGGGTTGATTAATGCCACCAAGTGTGTGGGGAGTAAGTGGTACCACCATTTTGATAGTAGCACGGATATCAAAGGAAAATCCGCTTGGGTGTAGCACACGAATTGTTCATATAACCTGCGCTATAGCGCGGGTCAACTATGTAATACCCGCGCTACCCTTTGTTCTGATTGTTTCTTGGCACTTATGGACTCAAGCTATGTTTTGGATCTGTTTAGGATGCCTCGGGTGATATGCATTCTTTTTGTTGATGACGCATTACTGAATGAATCGCCAAAATGTCGCATGTGTGCGACTTTTAGGCATTAATAAATGCCCCCTGATGTATGAGGTTTGGAGTTTACTGTAGAACTGATAATGCATCATGTTTTATGTTTTTCCTCTCTTGTTTTGTAGGACGAAGCATATGTCGACAAAATAAGGTTCTTCCATGGGTAAAGATTGTTGGTGATGACCATTGGAGCTATAATAATGAACATTTTTCATAGAAACGAAGTGGGCATACCCATGCTCGTGAAATGTTTTCAAAGGGATTACAATGAAAGAGGACCAAGGTGTCGAATCTACTATATTGTTTGGACATGGATGAAGTCGGATTTGATCCATGTATGAGTTATATGCCCCAGTAACTGGTGCAGAATATTGAAGAAGTGGAATTGCTGGAGACCATGATAAACCCAGTGGGGTGGGGGACCAAAATGGTATGTAAATCTTCTTCAAGCAAAGCAAACCATCTAGGCATGAGCATTGTTTGGAATGTGCTCTTTAAACAGAAAATGGAAAACTGGCCCGCACAATTAAATTTCCATAGTTGCAACAATATTTCCCAGTAGTTGCAATGACTAAATACGAGCAATATAGAAACACCAGTATTTCATCAATATTTTTTCACCTGTGAAGACTCTATGTACAAGATGTTTTTACACTTGATGCATACAACATCATAACATAAATCAATACCACTCAGTGATAGGCTGTAGAATAGTTTTTGTTATTTTCAATATATCTAGCTAACTCTGCAGACATCATGCTATATTTTGCAAACTTCAAATTGCACATTTGATAATATGTATAAAACCAACTTTATATGGATTTTACCTTTAGATGGCATTTATCATTTTGTCCATTGTCCTCGAAATTTATGCTTACATATTTCATGTGACATATAAAGACATATATATATATGTGTATTACTATTACACATAATGATCAATATTTCAAAGTCACGTATATGTTGCTACTAATTGTTCTTCTTGTTGGTTGCATCGATTTCTAACCTGCAGTAAATTCTACATCTGTAAGATAATGTCTGAATTCATCTCTTATATTTTCTTTCATTTTAACTTTTCTACCAGAAAAAATGCTATATTGGCATGTTTGGGTCGTCATTTTTATCAACAACAAGCCAGTAGGATCTGTAGTATTTAAACCTTTCCTAACCTTATATACTGGTATCAAGATCCATCGTGTTTATCTACCTAGCTTCACTCTCTTGAGAAAAATGAATCACAGTGTCTCTTTTATTTTATCCAATGGATGGAATTCCGACCTAAGCAATATGTGGCTCTCATATTAGAGGAATTTTCAGGGAAACCTATTGGTTGGGTAAGTGTTTTAGCTATTCCCTCTATAGTATTCGAATTCAAAAAAAAATGTAATGGTACTTTGAACTGCAAAAAACAATAATGGTACTATGAATGCTTTTTTGTAGTTCAAAGTACCATTATAATCTATCTACTTTTTTAACATTACTAGACATTGTGGTACTTGTTGGATATTGATATTTTAGTAAAGCTTATGTTTATGACATCCATATTTGATGGCCATCTGTGGATTTTTAGTTAGAAGTAATTCCATATGTAAGTGGTTTTTTCTATCCTCCTATATTAGATATATAGTATAATGGAAGGAGATGTTGTGTTCTACACTTCGCAACTTGCAAATGTATTTTTTGTTCCCTTATTTATAGAAAATATTCTTTTTTTCTTTGGAAAAATAAGAAGCTGTTGTTAATTCCATTTTTAAATGTACAACATTGATGTCATTCATATCTTTCATGCTCGAGTTTACTTGCTTGTCTTTATTTTTCTCAAGGGCACTTTTTCCTTTCTCGTTTGTTTCTTTATCTTAGTAGACTTGGTCATGATGTCTTTGAAAACCTAATGGTATGAAATGTCATCAATACTAACATCATAATTCTAATTTTCCAAAGCCACCATGACTCTCTTAAAGGCCTCAAATATCAATAACCCCTTCCCCTAGTTCATTATCCAAAGTTTTTTCATATCTCGCCCCCTCATGGGATTCAATTTCCTTTGAATAAGTTTCGAATTTCCTATTAATAACCCATGAATTGTATTTCAATTTGTTAATAATAGTTGAAAGAGCAAGGAATCGTATGTGTCTACACTGTGAGTGGTGTTTTCTTTCACCTTCTCAAGCTTCTTATTCAATTCTACTACATGTTATCTTACATTGTTTTTATTCTTGGATCGCCCCCATTATCTTCCTCACTTCATGCTCCATGAAGAATTGAAAGAAAAGGGGAGGGCACAATAATAACAAGTCCATTGCTTTTTTTGACAAATCCTTTAGATCCTTCCTTGGGAGAAGGTCAAGGTTTTATGCTTTTTCTTGAAATTATTTTCTTTCCAGGTATCTCAAAGCATCCAACATGAGTCTCATATTGGCTCTTAGCATATATAGATTCCAAATTTATAGTTCCATGCTCAAAATCCATAACAATAGTCCTACTTTCAATATTGTATCATTTAATTAACATCATATGCCATAAACTCCTCTGTTTCATTGATCTAAATTTAAACTTGGCGATGCCCCGAAATTCATAGCAGTAACAGTAGGTATTCTCCCCAGTAAGAAAGCGCAATTAGATTGCTCAATGTTTGGTGTGGGGAATCCGTCCGGTTAATAGTCCATATAATGCGTGTGTGATTGTTTAAGTTCTTTACTGGTTGCGGCCCGGTTCACCGTTTATAGGATTTTATTTTTAGTATCAGATGCAAGTGCCCTAATTAAATGCATATAATTGAGAGACAAAAACCACACTAGTGATGTGCAGGTTCTTACCTCCCGTCTTACCACTCCTACCTTATCAATTATCTACTTGTATTCTAAATTAATCTAATCTAGCTATCGTATCCCTGCAGGGAGAAAATTTGAATTAAGAGTAATATACTGGAAATGTAAATACAAGTCTAACAGATAGTTGTTTCAACACAACATTCACATTTACAACATAAAGAATGCGAAAGATAGCTCTGATAAAATTAAAAGAATGATTAATTATTTACACATAAAAATTTGCATAGAAAGTAAAATCATTCATCACCAATGAATTAGTTCAAGAAAGTTAGAGTGATCTCACAGTATGATTTACGAATGAAAGAAGAAACATTTCCACATTAAGCATTCCACACGTTCCAGGCAAAAATCTCTGTGCAACTTTCCCCAACAAACAAATCCTTCTTATTAGCAGAAAAATAGTTCTCTTACAAAATGGTCCAGCTTCTATTATGGTAGCAAAAGTCCTAGTATATGTATTGTTCTCTTCTATTTATCTTACAAAATAATTTTTTTTCTAGTGACTCTTCATTTACAGTAACCGTAGGAATTCCAAAAATTTGTCTTCTAGGGCTTAAATTAGAAAATACAAAAAGATATTTACAATTTAGATTTCTGTGGGCTCGACTAAACTAGAATAATAGTCTCCCCATGCATTATCCCCTTTAGTTATGACATTAAGTCTACTAGGATCCAACAATTTTGTAAAGAGATTTCATGATATAATAGCTGAGCCTCAATGTGCGCCAAACCTTCTTCTGCGGCTTTGCAATTATCTTCAAGGAAATATGCATGTATGAATGCTTTTCCTATAAAGTTGTGAATGTGTTCTTCAGTGAGGACATCCAACTTTCTGATGTATTCTAATTCCCCTTCCAACACACTCTGCAGTTCTTCTATGCATAGATCTTTTGAAGGAAGTTCGTTCATGCTCGGGAGCAGAAAGAGATGACACTTTTTATGAACATGATGGATTTTCTTCTAAAAATACTGACATTTCTGAAGAGTGCTTGGAATTCCATTATTTAGCTTTCTAGCAGCCTTTCTATAAAATTCCAGGAGCTCCATTTCTGACTTCAAGTTTTCTATTGTCTTTATAGGAAAATTGTTAGGGTATTCAGAGTTGGTTTCTCTCTAAACAATTTGGTTCCTAACCTTTTCAAAAACATCATACAGCCTCTTCCTGAATGCTATTGACTCTGTAGCTATCTCATTCATCCTTTCCATCACCAACTTCATCTTGAATTTTTTATTTGTGAGATATTCTTGGGAATGGTATATTTGTTCTTGAATCTTGTAGGTCTATTCTCAAAATGGAGTTATGTCTAGCTTCCTCTTGTCTGCGAACTCCAGTTTATCTGCCAAAGATTCCTTTTCATTAACCAAATCTTCTATCTGAGCTTTCATCTCTTTGATTTGTTGGTTTGCGGCCGACTCTTCTTATTCTAGTTGAGTGATCTGAACTTCATAGTCGCTCCTCTGTTCTTCCATAGTCATTAATTGTACACTTAATGCTTCCTTTTTTGTGTCCAAAATCTGGTATTCATTCAATATCCTTTCTTTCTTAGATAGGAGGGCACCATGTTTCCTTTTCAATTCCATCCCTTCTCCTTACTCCTTTACCAAATTTTATTTTAATTTCAGCATCTTCTCCTTACATCACTCAATATCGTTCATCAATTTGCCAACATTATCTACATTTTCTTGCAAAACAACTATGTTGATAGATGCCATGAACTGCGTATCTTTGTGTGTTCCCCCCATGATGGTGTTATCTTGAACAGTGACAACATCTGGCTTGGACGACACTTTCAGTCTCTTTTCTATTCTCCTTGAGATGGTTTTTATTTTTTGATCAAAGATGATAGTGTCCAATTTGGCCATGGTATGATGTTTAAACGGAGTGAATGGCATGAGTTTGAGCTCAACCAATGGGAGGTGTCTTCCAGTGATTATTACATTGGACATCTTAGGAGGTCTGTGTCCATATGTTGCACATTCGAGCTTCCTTTTTCCACAACTTCCTTGAAATTTTCTTCCTCCTTTTCATTTTTTTGTTCAGTTGCTTCTTTGTCCGCTCTTTCTCTCATTTCTTGCAACCTTTAGAATTATTCTTTCTGGATCCTTTCACTCTCTTCCTTCTGGATTATGTCTGCCTCTTCCTTCTGGATATTTTTGGCTTCTTCCTTCTGGATTCTTTCGGCTTCTTCCAATAGCTTTCTCTCAACTTCTTCTACCTGCAACCTTATAACTTCATCCTTTTGTTTCCTTTATGCATCCTCCTTTTGTTTCCTCTCTGCTTCCTTGAGAGTGTTAGCCTTAGAACTGGAGCCAGTTCCGCTTTTGTGATGAAAAAGCTTGTTCAGCTTGGTCATGTTTCTTGCGCTCTGATACACTTCTTCATATTTTAAGAAGAGATGCGCATATTCAAAGATAATCCTACAGGAAGAAAAATGGGCAATGACATTACATTCGATATTTTTCCTTCTGAAAATATTTGTCCCAAAATGAAAGGCCTCTAAATCCTTAACAAAATACTTTGCTCTTTTTCTTTGGGAAATTGGTATGCTCCGATAGTGAATGGCAGTGGTGGGTAGGAAGCCCTTTTATTGTGATGAAGAAACTTACCAACCCCATTGATGAAAACTTATCTCACAACCTCTTTATGTACAACAAAATCAGTGGCATACTGAGGAAATAGAGAAGGGGGTTGGGTTCCCCCATACCTCCTGATGTACGTTTCTTCCGTGGAGAAGTAATAATCTCCATGTTCCTCGATAATTGACAAGGCATTCTCGGACATACAATTTGGTCCTTCTTTGAGGATTAGTCATAGTGGCATGATCAACCACTCATAAATCCATTTGTAGTGACTTATGTATGTGTGATCCCATGTCATCTGATAAGCTACATGGAGGGGAGACGTGGCCGGCTTCCAAACACACCCCAAATCATGGAAAGGGTGTATGATCAATATGCAATCCAAGAGGTAAGAGGACATGAAGAATTCATCTTTTTTATATGTCAAGCCTCCTTGTGCTGCAACAATGGGTGACACCATACTCTCAGAAATGATCTCAGCCTAGTTGAAAATTGTACCATGTGTGGCAATATGATAAATCACTGGTACCCAGCTGAGCTTATATGTGTTTTCGCTCGCCAAGCCAAAAATACAGCTCAACATCAGAACAATGATCCTATATGGGGTCCTCAGGTTTTGGCTATCATATTCTCCGAACTTCTTTACATTATGGTAGACCATTGACTCTTCGATGGAAGCGTTAGGGACATTTCCATCTCTGATGGCTATGTATAGCTCGCCCCATTTGAATTATTCGGTGATCCCTATCATAGCTTGAGTGTCCTCGAACATAGTTTCTAGTGAGGTGTCCAATAATATTTCTATGTCTTAGTCTGATTCTGAGAGCTTGCATTTTTTCCTGGAGGACCGCTTATGCATATCAAGTCTATTGAGACACAGAATGAGCCAATAAAGAATCAAAATATTTATAAACAATCAACATCCATGGTATAGTAAATGAGCAGAATTGGAACAATGTTAAAATGATATGATTGTTTGTTTTTCTTTTATTTTGCAATGAATTTTTCAAGTACAAAACTATTTGCATTTAAAATTTAAAACTTACGGTGAAGGACCAAATTAATTTCCTTTGCTTAATGCAAAACTAGTTATAGAAAGCAAAATGTAGCTTGGAGATGCTACAGAAAACACAAAAATTCAAGCAAATGTTGATTTTCATGCTAGCAGAAAAGTCATTAAGGTTTGGAACGTCCCAGGTATGTGCGTAAACACGAAAAAGAGGGTATGTTCGGACAGGTCGAAACATTTCGACACATCTTCACTAATGGTGATTTCTACTTAGGAACCATGTGCGAACAAAAAAGACGCCTTCTCCTTTAACTAGAAACATAAATTGATGGGTGCGGCCAGCTTAACATTGAGACAGAGCGAGAGGTGGGCGTTGTTTGAGTTTTGGAGATGAAAGACTCAATGACATAGGCACTGAAGACAAAACGCGGAAGCTCTAAACCTATGCCCGGACCAGACCAGTTAACTTGTGCCACTGACGTTTGGCTGCTCGGTGTCTGAAGCTCTTCTATAGGTAAGTACTACGGTGGCAGAGAACCTAGTAAAACATAGAAGATAGCAGCCGCGGTTGACTCAACTAGTTATTACACACAGTCATGCCGACCAAATATTGTACATGGGATACAACGGGAAACCAAGCATAGAGGTTAAGGTGGGTAACACTGAGCAGGAAGTTTATCCGACCATGGTGGCCTTAAGTAACAAGAAAAACAACACTAATCCTGAAACATAAATGAAAATTTCCCCCAAAAACCCTGAAAAGCTTGAAGCCAACAAGAAAAGGCCCAAAATAAATTTTAAAACAAAACCTCAAGCTATCAATTAAAAATGGAAAAGGTGCTAGACTGCCTGCCTATAACTGGAGGAGTGGCTAGGCTAGTGGATGATCCTGTTGGTCGATAGCTACTTGGCGTCTAGTGACAAGCGGTGGCTCCAAATGCTCAAACAACGTTTTCTTTTGTTTTGCAAAAAAACCTAAAACAACCCATGTTTCCTATATATATAAACAAATAAACCGCCATAAATGCGAACGGGGTTGGTGGGTGGGGTCATTCAATGACCTTATCCACTGGCTTTAATGCCTCTTTTCACACTAACCAAAAAACTCTCGTCAACCGTTTTGACGAATTTTCCCGTGTCGGAGATAACTCATCAAAATGCCCTGACTTGATCAACGGGTTTTTCTCAGGACAGCAAAACAGTCATCGTGGTTCCGTAGAAAACCTACGACACAATCAATGAGCTCTGCCCAAATCATGGCGACATATTCCCCGCACAAGGTTGGCCCAAGAGTCGTGTCACGTCGGCAAAAAATTGGGTCGAAGTGTAAAGATCGGCGAGCCCTAGTCAGAACACAACGAAACGGTCGGTGCTTTGCTCAAACGAGAGTGAAAAGTCGGTGAGAAATTATCTAAAATGTTGTGACAAAGACCAGGGCAGACTCGTCAAAACGCCACGATGGGTCGGTGTGAACTCAACAAAACACAGCGACAGGTGACTGCTAACTCGACCAAAAGCTCTTAAATGTTGGGAGAAAACTACCAGGAGGCAACAAGAGGTCGGAAAAAACTCACCAAAAAGCTCTGAAACGTTGGCGCGGGTTGACCAAATCGCCGTGATTTGGTCAGCGTGAACTCATCAAAATGATGCAGCTATTTCGGGGGAAAAAAATGAGTTGCGCCTTAGCTAAAAAACACTTTCTCTTCGAAAATAATCAAGGAAAAAAAATAAGTGTCAAAAGGGAACTCTTCTAAGGAGATCAAAAACTAAAAAATAAAGGAGGGGCCCTACAAATTTTTTGAAAATTTTGGGGATTAGGTTGCAGCAGCAACAAAACTATGTTAGATTTTCTCATCTTCTTTCTTTTATGCTTCATCAATCTCATTATCACTTATGCCATTATTAAAGACATCATTACTCTCTAAAGGAGGAGTAGGAATTTCTTTTCCTTTGGGATAATTCCGTCATCCTCTCATCCACCTCATGAGTTTCAACAATTCAATGAGAATCATAACAAAATGTCCATGTGTAATTCTAAAAAATGTACATTGGGTCTTCCTGATAGAGGTTCTCTATAATGGACAAAATATAACCATTTAAACATTATGATTCCTTGTAAAAATTACTTTTATTATAGCACATTAACCATCCAAATAAAAAAGGAGATTTGAGTAAATTTTTGCATTATTTTCGGATGGACTCTTGAAAAATTCCCACATGTTTCTTACAAAATTCAACAAAAACAAATATGTCCAACACAAAAATAAAAAGAAGTGTGGATCACAATTGAATCATATGCCTTGATCCAATAATGATATTCATCTACAAAATAATCATCATTCCCATTTAAGAATTCTATTACTCCTTTAGTAAAGTTGGTATGGTCATATCCTATAGTATAAGCTTTCATTGCAAATATAAATTTATCGTAAACTTGCTATGAAGAAACTAGTAGACTCATTTTTCTTCCTCGAGGTAGGGTATCATAATTTTATAAGGTGTTCCTTGTGGAAACCTTGCTTGGACTTTGGAAATCCTAAATATTCATTATAAGGACACAAACCATTTACAAGATATGCAATACCATGAATCTGTTTTGTTTTGTAAAATTCATGAATTCCTGATCGACAGTATCTTAGATTATTTCCTCTAAACAAAATGTGGTCACATTTTAGTACCAGTCAATGACTATGTAGATGAATTTACACTAGAGATTCCTGGTGGAGTCTTCGCCCCAAATCTCACATAACATTCATAGTAGGTCTGTTGTAAGGATGGGATTATATGTCAAGCTTGTATCTAGCAGTTGTATATTAATGTCCTTTAACTAGCTTCTTCCTACATTTGTTAATAATCATCCTTTCCCCTATGTTAGTCCAATAAAGCATAGTGTATATAAATCCCAAACTGCTGGCCATTCAAATTTCCGAGGACATATGGAAAAATTGCATGTGTAACTTGTGTTTTGTTCACAATAAATTGTTTATAAAAGTGTTGATGAAATCCTGGATCATCCTAACATTCTAAACTAGATGCATGAAACTAGATTTAAGATTTATATGTTTCACGAAGGCTCTGTATGGTTTTATGACTAGTTTTAAGATCCTAACAATCCATTGTTGTCATAATAATAGTCAACCACTAGATCGACTGTTTTTTATCTTTAAAAAAATGCACTTTTATTGAATAAACAGTGAAATCACATTCTTTAGTGGCTTTATCCTCCCTTCATACATATCATATGTACACGATAATATTCATACATATCATATGTGTATCATAGTGTTCTTTTTAACTGTACGAAAACGTTTTTACCATATCCCCAGTATCCAACTATAACATCATTCTGATCTATGTCAAAAGAAATCCACAATATTTGCAATGTTCAACATAAATTTTAGCATTCACACGTTGAAAAATCATATCAATAGTCTCTCGTAAAAAAATAAAAGAAAATCTAAACTAGACGCATGAAGCTAGCGTTAAGATTCATATGTTTCTTGAAGCTTCTGTATACTTTTGTGACTTGTTTTAAGCTCATAACAGTTGATAGCATTCTTGCATATCACATGTGTTTCATAGTGTTCTTGTTAACTGTTCTATAAAATGAAAAAGAAAACATAAAGTTTTTACCATGTCAGTAGTATCCAGCTATGACATGATTATCTTTTACGTCAAAAGAACTCCACAATATTTGAAATGTTCAGCATAAAAGTTGGACTTCGAAAGTACATCACTGAGTTCCACAATAAACGTAGTAAATTGTGCATAGTTGACATAATTCAATACACAAACACCGCAACAAAAAAAAATTATTATGTGCATATGCGTGCCATAAAAATAGGCCAAAAACTATTTCCGGGCCTACATTTCGAAAAGGTCGTAGATCATGCTCTCAATAATTCCATTCAAGCTTTCCTATGTATGCCATTTTTTTGGTGTTATTTTTAAATATGCTTTGTAGATACTATTCAATATTACATTTATTTCCTTGTAAGCATGCATAAAAGTAATATTGGGTATGAAATTCTTACGTTTGTTATATATTTAAAGTATCTACACCAAATGTTTTCAAGCTGCTTCCATAAAAATAGGCCAAAAACTATTTCCGGGCCTACATTTCGAAAAGGTCGTAGATCATGCTCTCAATAATTCCATTCAAGCTTTCCTATGTATGCCATTTTTTTGGTGTTATTTTTAAATATGCTTTGTAGATACTATTCAATATTACATTTATTTCCTTGTAAGCATGCATAAAAGTAATATTGGGTATGAAATTCTTACGTTTGTTATATATTTAAAGTATCTACACCAAATGTTTTCAAGCTGCTTCAATCCTTTCATCCATTCAATCACAAGAAGCAATTCCGCCATTGTTTTAGACTACCACTCTTAAAATTAACTTCAAAGCTAATAGCTCATCTTTGTATTTTTTTTTGATAGAATTAGGCATATTTGATACTTGATAATCAAAGTAATCCCATGCCCCTTCCTTATCTATAATCTCACTTTGAACCACGTTCAATAGTTTACCAACCGAGTCTTATTTAAAATGTGAAAGAAGAACTATGCTCTCTGAGGCACAAAGCTAGGGTCAGGAGAACCTACCTTCAAATAGACTAGCATTTCTATAGAACAAAATGCTCCATGCAATAATAAGAGGTAAGCCTATAAGAAATTATGTCGCAATATTTTGTTTCCAATTGGATATGGCATGCTTCATAGATCATCAAATACATACAATCAATCATCAAATGACATGTATCTTCAATAGTCACCCCACAATGAGAGAATCTGCTAATCCCCTACCAACTTTTTTTCTATGTGATATTCCATGCTGGAGTATTTTTATTTATGATGAGCCACATGCAAATTTCAATTGAGACAGGACATTATATTCTCAGACTACAATGTCCCACCAACATTGAATTTAAGGCTTGCCCCCCTCTCTTAACACTTTCTAACCTAATTTCAGTGAATAGCTACCCCCCATGGGAATTTTTTTTGCATAGATTAGGGACTGTTTAACCTCTCTAATCCTTGCATCACTATTTATAAGCAAAAGGAAGTATTCATTCCAAATTTGATCTTCCAAACCATGAAATTCCATCCCATCAACCTCCATCCACTCCTAGTTCATGATAGTTGTCCTAACAATATCAACTATCACTATGGATAAATAAATGCCCTTTATATTAAATCTTCCACCACATCTCTCAAAAGGTTTTAATTTCCCATGCATCCAACCCAAAGATCATGTCCCAATCTAATTCATCATCCATCCCCCACTTTCCACATCAAATACTCACCAACTAAGTCAAAAATCAAGATCATTGCCTTCTAAATCGCAGTTACATTTTGATACCATTTAAATAGTGTCCTTATCAATAATCACCAATTAACAATAATCTCAAATATAACCAACTTACTGAATCATTTTCCTTTGAAAAATTCATTTTAAGGACCATAGCTTCTAATTCCTTTTCCTTGATAGTTTCAAATACCTCTGAGGCCACTCTCATTATCTCACAAATTTGTCTACCTACTAAGAACTCAAATTGTCCTAATAAATGGACATAGAGAACATGGATTTCCAACTTTTGGCAATTAACTTTGAAATTATTTTATAAATGTTATTGCATAAGAATATGGGTCTAAAATATTCATAAATATGAGTATTATCAATCTTCAGAATTAGGAAAATGGAAGTCGACTTGATAGCTAATGGGCTCCTTCATCCTCAAGCCTCCTTGTACCTTATTATTGTCCAAAGCTCATTTGCAGTCCACCTTACTATAAACCCTTTGTTTCAAAAAGTAACAACACTAATGATGGAAATAATACCCTCTTCAACACGATTGTGACGAATTTGACTCTTTGCATGGCTCCATCGATTCAACGTGCCTTTTTTGGAAGCAGGGTCCCTGGTAATAATAACAAACACACAGCCAAATTCTTCTATGCTCGTTTTCTCATTCATTTATTGCTATTATCATCGGCATTACTATTTGGTGCATGAATGTGAAGTATGCACATTGAGAGCCTTTGATACGATATGCCAGCCTCTTCTCATTACATGTGCAATCAATACATCTAGGGTTTATTTTCCTTGTAATTTTAAAGACTAAGATAAAACTTTCATATATGAAAATGTTATCCTAGTGCATATACCATACATGCTCAATGAATATTCAAGATGTTCACATGTTTTTGGCCTTGCATGGTTGAAATTTATCCATCACTAGAGATACAACTGTAATGTCCCAAAAATATCAAAAAATTTAAAATTTTTCCCTGTCTGCAATATTCGTCAATTTACAGTAAAAGATTCATTCATAAATCTAACATCATTAAAAAATACATGATTGCATGAAAATACTTGTTAGTCTAAGACTGCTGGTTTACAAGGTCAAATCTTATGTGTAAATTTAAGATGTTGCGGAAGCGATGTGGAAATGATATGATTACACTTATTTGTTGAAAATGTAAATGTCATAATACTTTTTACTGTTTTTTAAGAATCAATGTTTTTAATTGTGATTATCTATTGCACCTTGAGCTGCTTGTTGACGTATGTTATTTCCTTAGTGGTTTATTATAATACCCCGGGAAGGGTAATTATAGACCTCGGCAGGATAGTCGAGAGGTATGGGTAAGAGTAATGGTTGCGGGACTCACTTAGCATCTTGCTAATGTCCTGTATTATCTTCGTGTTTTACACATGAAGTATATAGGAAATTTTTACCTCTAATGTTTGGCACTCCGATCACTACTGGTACTAAGTCCCATGTAATTGCTATGGTGTTAGAGACAAGTGGTGATCCCACTACCATGGGGAATTAATATCATGAAAGACTACCCATGATAGGGTTCATGACTATTTGCTTATGGTGAACTAAACGAAGGTGTATTGTTTCAAAGGTTATGCCTATGGGCTTAGTGTAAGAAAGAATCGAACCCTTTGAATTTGTAACAGGGTTGACTCCATGACTCCACTATAGACTTGTTGCCAAAACAGTTTGCCTCCACTAAGATGAGTTTGGTGTATCATTAATGCACTTTAATTGAGTGTGGAAGACAGCTTGACACGAGGGTTTTGGGGAGACGATTTGGGGCTTTTTCCCATCACTCCAGCATTCGACTTATCCATCATTTTGGTTCTACACTTTGTGGATAAGGTTACTATGTTGAGTACTGACCCGAGCTCTGCTCATGGTCATTCTATTGGTTAAATGTTAAGCTCGTATATGGAGTACATCGACCCTTCTCTACCCAAGTAATGAGTTATTTCTTCTCCACGACTGATGATTTTATCCTGCTTCTACTATATGAGATACAATACGATTGCTAACCTATTTGATGTATCCTTTGTGATAGGTAGTAAGAAAATGATCTAGTAAGGGAGCTACCAGGATTCGAGGAGGCACAAAAATGGTGAGTCTAGCTTCCCTTCTTCGAGCCCTATCTTCTGTAGCTCTGCCATTGTGTGTATGCATTTGTCCTGGTTGTTTTTGTGTGAGACCCCCGTAAGCCATAGGCTTACTGATTCGATTTGGGGAGGTCTAATAGTCGCCTATTTCCTGGCCCAGACAAGATGGGGTTTCAATGTAGCTACCTGGCTTAACGAAGTTTTATGAGTGTAGTATGGTTGAAATAAGACCTGGCATAGTTGAAAAGATTTCAAGGGTTTCAATCTCTGTTGGTCTAAGCCCTATGATTTATGTTTTGTTTGTGGGCAAGATTCAGGAATAGTCCATAACGAAATGTAATGGTGAACTTCCGTATACTCTGTATTTGTATAAATTAAAAGAGTTTGCACGGTGGGGTTTTGCTCCCAAACTGCATCGATGTATAACCATTTTATGAGCTGCGCCCATACAGGGTTTATTTGTTCCTTTCGGTCATGGTGAAATGCGATGTGTTGAATGGTATGATGATGAAGACTTTAACTTACTTCGTTGTTTTCTTATTTCATAACGTAGCTATAACACGATTATGGATTTTGTTCTTTGCTCCCTTCCGGAGTTTGCTAAATGTGTATTAAAGAATGCTTTCCTATAGGTATCTATTGTATGTCTGTATGTTGAAAATAAAATAAAAGAAAGTCTCAGGCTGTCTAATGGTTTGTTTAAAATATGGTATACATGTAGTTTGATAGGGAAACTGAAATAGATCGACAGAGAATGGGAAATAGAATTTGGTCTTTAATTGGAACCTTGTTGCCGGTGGTTAAAAAAATTCTGGGTTGCCTTGTTTGTTGTAGTCTTTGATTTAAAAGAAATTCGAACGCCTGTAGGTGGTCTCGCTGGGGTTCAATCATTGATCAATAAAGTAGCTAGGGTTTCGATAAAATTGTGTCCTACTCTACGATTTTCACTTGCTGGGTGACGTTTGATCCTGTAGGTATATATGTGAAAATACATTGAATCGCTAAGTGCAAATACAAGTGTGTGTGTGGTTCATGATTTACAGAAACGTCTCTTTTTCTAGACTCCTGTAGAAACTGTATTTGGCTTAAAGGGAAAAAATATATGAATAATGAATTCTACATGGTTTAAATAAGATGACAAATATTTTCTACTACATAGAAAGTCAAATCGATTTCAGTAGGAGATAGACGTATCATTTCTTTAACCAAAAAAATAATCTATTTCAAGCTGAGGAAGAGTATGTGTAACTAGATTTTAAAGAATTTATGCAATGCTTGATGAACCCATACTTGAAATTTTTTGACATACGTTTGCCTATAGATTCGGGGTAAATCTGAAATTTACAACTGATATAACGATCTATACTATTTTCTTACAATGCATTTATAAAAAAAATATAATTTAATGAGAAGATTTCTCTAGGAACTCGCATACCTGCTAATTCGTGTAGCCTGTCCCTACTGGTAATACCCTGCTGATAATACCCTGCACACTCAACCAACTCGTTACTAAAAAACCACTGACTCTTAGCTGACCTGAAACTTGGAATAGATGACCTTGGGACTACCACGTTCCTCCCAACCATGATTCTAAAACCGTTCTTGGTTCAGTAGGAATCCCCCCGAGCTGGTTCTGACATGCAAACCGAGAAGTAGAGGCCTTAGGTGATAGCTGGTTCAGATCTGTAAAAATTATGAATAGAGTTCACTTCTAGGCAGAGAGTTCTTCTTGGCACAATAATACGAAAAGGAAAAGATGATGATCTCCCAATATTTGGGGTCTGTCCTCCTTAAGTAGGAACATCTTGAAAGATGACAGTTGGAATTTACTAGTTTCTTTAAAACAATTTAAATTATATATAAAAGAAATATTATTTGTTCAATTAACTGCTAGTAAATTTGGGACTAGGACTTGTCACTTGTTTTTAACTAAGTGTATTGATTTGTAATCTTTTTAATAAAATAATAATGCCATAGTTATAATTCCACCTTTAAATAATAATAGATAACATTTGGTAAAAAGTGGCAGCCCACTTATCCATAAATATATATATATATATATACATAAGAATAAATAATAACCATATTATTCTTAAAATCTCTTTAATAATAGTATTTAGATTTGGGGCTTTTTAAGCACTTGGTTCACATGATACTTCTTTTAAATTATTTTTAAGGGTAGGGTCCACTTCTTTGGATGGTTTCAGCAAGCTGGTAAGGAACCTCTAGTCTCTCCCTTTGCATGTCAGATCCCTCGTTTTAACATGGTAGTTCCCGCAGTAGATGATGATAATAAGATTTATTTGATCAAGTCGAAAATAGTTGTGAGAAGCCTCGCAAGTGCTATTCAGAGTCCTCTTCGACTCAACACATGAGATCTAGTAACCCCAAGTGCTCTTAAGATCCTTTCAACTCAACACTCTCACATGGGCGTTACGCTAGTGCAAATCCAGAGCCTCTGCTCAACACTAGAGCTAGAATGTGGTTGTGAGGCACATCTAGGATGTTTATTTATCCTCGGATCCGGTAATCATTTCTTTCAAGCTTGGAGTGCTCCAGGGCTCATGCCCAACACTCAACGTACATCGGGGCTTAGGCCTAGTATGAAATGGAATTCTCTAAAAACATCAGGGCTTAGGCCCGGTATATAGGTCTTTTGTGTGTTCCTGAGTCCATGCTCAACACACTAACTAATCAACCATGTAAATAATGCTCTACACAGTATAATGTAACAAAAGAGGTAATCTCAGTAAATCATAATTTGGTAATCATTTCTCGAAATACAACATAGTTTATTCATTCGGCTTTCCTGCCCCGCATATATTCAACAAGGAAACAAATCAGGGTCCATGCCCAATACATCAACTCATAAAGGAAATAAATCAAACATACTGATGCTATGTCAAACATGATAGATCACATATACTGGGTCTGTAACCCAACATGATATCATAACATAGTTAGTCAAAAAGTTGGGATATTACATCCTCCCCCGCTTAGAACAACACCGTTCCGGTGTTTCTAGGGACTAGGAATGAGATCATGAAACATGATGGGGTATACCTCTCTCATTGTAGCCTCATTCTCCCAAGTGGCCTCATCTGGTCCAAAGTGCCTCCATTGCACTTTCAGCTGAGTAATCGTCCTCCTCCTAAGCTGGACCTCACTCTTGTCCAGAATGTGGAGTGGTTGTGGCGTGAACTCCCCTTCGGGCTCTACCTGTAATAAGGACCAATTAATAACATGTTTAGTATCGTATACATATTTCTTTAATAAGGAAGCATGAAAAACATTATGAACTTTTATGTGTGCTAGTAGGGCTAGCTCATATGTTACTGGGCCCTTCTTTCCCATTATTTCAAAAGGTCCACAAAACTTTGGGACTAATTTACCACAATGTCCCAAACTTAACGATATTCGTTTCACTTTTATTCTTAGGAGGACATGTTGATCGATTTGGTAGTCCTTGTCCTTTCTTTTCTTGTTTGCGTAACTCTTTTGGCGGTCTTGTGCTTCTTTTAAATTCAGTTGCACTTTGGAGACTAGTTGTTCCAAGTCTTTTAGTAAGTCTGTCCCTAGCATAAGCCTGTCCACTGGGCTATCCTAGGTGACGGGGGTTCCGCACTTTTGACCGTAGAGTACCTCAAAGGGACTCATTTTGGCTGAGGTTTGATACCCGTTGTTGTATGCAAACTCTGCGAGGTGTAAGTAGTCTTCCCACTTAGTGGGGTTGTTCATGACATACATTCTCAGCATGTCTTCAAAGATTTGGTTTACTCATTCTGTCTATCCATTGTTTTGGGGGTGGTATGTGGTACTAAATTGTGGTTGCGTTTCTAATCCAGAGAACAATGTTCTCCAAAAGTTACTAGTGTTCTTTGTGTCTCGATCCGAGATAATTGCTTTGGGTATCCCATGTAACCAAAAAATCTCCTTTAGGAAGATTTCCACAATGTGAACTGCCTTGTAGGTAGATTTCACTGGCATAAAATGTGCGGCTTTCGATAGCTTGTCTACTACTACGAAGATGGAGTCATTTTGTTTCTTACTCTTGGGTAGACCTGTAATGAAGTCCATACTTATTACCTCCCAATTCCATTCCAGAATGGGTAACGGTTGAAGTAGACTGGAGGGATGTTGGTGTTCTGCTTCGACCAACTGGCATTCCTGACATTTCGCGATGAACAATGCTATGTCATCTTTCAGTATAGGCCAAAAGTAGTGTTTCTTTACGGCTGAAATCATCTTTTGATATCCTAGGTGTCCCGAATAGGGACTCCGATGGAATTCGGTGAGTATTTTAGGTCTCATGTCTCCTCCCTCGGGGAGGTAAAGTCTCGCTTTTGACCATAACAATCCTGATTCATCTATCTTGTATTCTTTCTGTTGCTCAAAAATCCTATCTTCCCGAATCCTTTTAAGGATCTCGACATAGAACCTATCATTTTGGCATGTCGTTCTAATTCTGTCGTGTAAGTCAGAGTCCATCTGACTTTCGGTTACCTCATATAACATATGAGCTCGTCGACTTAAGGCATCAACGATCTTGTTTTCTTTCCCCTTGATGTGTTTTAGTTCATAGTGATACTCGCTAAGAAAGGATAACCACCTGGCCTGTCTAGCGTTCAGGTCTCGTTGGTCAAATAGATACTTTAGACTCATGTTATTCGTCTTTAGTAGGAATTTATTACCCATGAGGTAATGTCTCCACATCTTTAGTGCGTGGATAATGGCGTCTAATTCGAGGTCATGAGTAGGATAGTTTTTCTCATGTTCCTTTAACTTCCTTGACTCGTAGCACATGGAAAAGTCATCCCGCATAAGGACTCCACCGAGTCCTTCCTTGCTTGCGTTGGTGCAAACTATGAAGTCCCCATTGGGGTTGGCAATTATTAGTATCAGTGCACTGATCAGAAGTTGTTTTAACTTCTAAAAACTTTCTTCACACTTGTCTGTCCAGATGAACTTACTGGTTTTCTTCTGTAAGGCGGTTATGGGGAAAATGATCCGATAGAAGTTCTTAATGAACTTTCGATAATAACCGGCTAAACTTAGGAATGATCGTATGTCGAAAACACATGTGGGTGTGGGCCATTCTTCGATAGCTTTGATCTTTTCGGGATCAACTGCTATTCCCTTCTCAGAAATGATGTGCCCTAAGTAATATATCTGAGGTTTATAGAAATCACACTTGCTAAATTTTGCATACAGCTGATGTTCTCGTAGTATCCGTAGGACTATTCGGAGGTGTTCCTCATGTTCTTCCTCATTCTTGGAATAGATCAGGATATCGTCTATGGAGACTAAAACAAACTTGTCAAGGTATTTGCTGAAAACATTGTTCATCATGCACATGAAGTTTGCGGGTGCATTCGTCAGACCAAAAGGCATTACTACAAACTCGTAGTGGCCATATCGAGTGCGAAATGCGGTCTTACTGATGTCCTCGTCACGGATTCTCACTTGGTGATATCCGGATCACAGGTCGATCTTCAAGAAGATTTTTTCTCCTCTGACTTGGTCAAACAAGTCATCGATCCTAGGGAGTGGATAACGATTCTTGATGGTTAACTTGTTGAGTTGGCGGTAATCGATGCACATACGCATCGTGCCATCCTTCTTTTTAACAAAGAGGATTGGTGCTCCCGAGGGAGACACACTCAGTCGAATGTAACCCTTGTCCATAAGTTCTTGTAATTGTATCTTGAGTTCTACCAGTTCGGGTGTGCTCATACGATACGGGGTCCTAGAGACAGGTACTGATCCGGGGGGTTAGTTCTATGGAAAAGTCTAAGTCTCGCTTGGGTGGTAACTCGGGTATCTCCTTAGGAAAAATGTATCTGAATTCTACTAGTATTGGGAAATCCTCGATCTTTTGTTCCCTATTGGCTTCTATTGATTGAAGGTGGATTGCAAATAGTTTACAACCCTTTCTTAAGCATTTCTTTGCTTGCAATGCCAATATCTGCCATACTGATACTTCCTTAGGTATACCCTAGATGGTTCTTTGGTTTCCTTGACTATCTTGTGCATAGGATTGACTTATTTAAGCAATCTAACAAGGCATGATGTCCTTCCAACCAATCCATGCCTACTATTAAGACATAAGATCCTAGCGGTAAGATGTTCAAATCTAACTTAGTTAAAAAGCCATTCAAATCTATCTCACAACTCTTAACTAGTTCGGAGACCTTCCGTTTGGTACCGGTGGCTAATTGTACCAGCCATGGTGCCTTGTGACTCTCTCGGTTTAATTTGCAAAAATCTACTATTCTAGGAGAGATGTAGCTCCGGCAAGAATCGGGGTCTATTAAAACTGAAATGATATGGTTAGATATCTTACCCTCAATTTCTACCATGGTGGCTTGATGATCTGCTTGCCAGCCATCAAGGGCGGCATAAATCCTAGGTGTCTTTGCCATGTCTCCCACTGTAGGCTTTGCCTGTATGTTGTGTAAAGTCCCATCTGTTTTGTTGGGGCAGTCTCTTTAGTAATGTGGTCCCTTGCATTTCCAACAAAAAATAGTTGGTGGGACTGTCTTTGCCCCTTTGTTGAAGGTTGGCCTATTGGTTGGTGGTGGGGGCGCATTAGGTCGAGCTTGAGGTCGGTTGAAACCCTTGTTGGGTGGGAAACTATTGTTATGTTTCCGAAAAGGTGGGGGTCTAAAACCCGATCTGCGGTTATCTAAGAAAGTCCTAAATCTATCTCTATTTCTGTTGATGTTGTCGTTCCTCGGCTTCCCGTTCTCATAGCACAGCCTGGCCTTATGTAGGGTTATGTCAAGGGTTTTGGGCATGTCGAATTCTATCTTCTCTCTAAAGTTTGGTGGCATCCCACCCAAGAAATGATGGATTTTCACCTTCTCGTCCTTAATATAAGGCACATAGTGCATCAAGTCTAAGAACTGATTTATGAAAGATTCCATAGTCAGGGAACCCATTTTCAGCTCATGAAATTCTTTTATCTTTTTGTCTAAGAATATTTCAGACATATATTTGTCCTAAAATATTCTGCTGAAAGTGTCCCAGCCTATGTCTCACAGCTCTTGTCCCTTAGTGTGTTTTAAGTCTTGCCACCATCTGGCAGCTTTTCCATTTAAGTTGTATATGGCTAGTTGGGCTTGCATCTCGTTGGAGTAATTATGAACCTTAAAGTATTTTTTCATCCCTAACAACCATTCTTCAGCCTTTTCTCCTGAGTTTACTTCCCCGTCATAAGTTGGGTTTCTTATACTTTTGAACTCCCCTTGTAAGCTGTCATCATTCTTCCTCCTTTTCTTGCAAGGTGGAGAACCATTGTCATTGGAAGAGCTCTTATAGTCCTCTTCCAATGGTTCTGATATATGTTCTGCTTGACCTTCTGTTTCTTCATTTGCTGCTTTCTTGGTGTCAAGAGAGTTGACAGATAGAGTAGGATGTCCAGGGGGGTTTTCCCTTTTAGGATTTGGAGTAAGGCTTCATTTATAGCCCGTTGTTCCCTTCTTTCTTGCATAGTCTCATCCCTGAAACTCTGGAATTCTGCCTATAGCTGCTGCATGGAATTTTCCAAATCTGAGTTGAGCTCCACCACAATTTCTTGCTCTCGTGGTGGGGAATCTAGATTGCCTCATACACTGCCACCTTGTTATGCATTCATTTTCTTGTTGTTGCCTATACCTGGAATTTATATAAGTATTTGTTGCTGCTGCTAATTCCAAAAACAATCTATTAGTCATATATTTTTGTACAAACACAATACAACATTTTAAACACATTCGTGTATTTGCAGTTGTGTTTGGTAGTGAGCCCAATAGGTCACTTAGTGTTTGTAGCTCGCTCTGATACCACTTGTAATGTCCCAAAAATATCAAAAAATTTAAAATTTTTCCCTATCTGCAATATTCGTCAATTTACATTAAAAGATTCATTCATAAATCTAACATCATTAAAACATACATGATTGCACGAAAATACTTGTTAGTCTAAGACTGCTGGTTTACAAGGTCAAATCTTATGTGTAAATTTAAGATGTTGCGGAAGCGACGTGGAAATGATATGATTGCACTTATTTGTTGAAAATATAAATGTCATAATACTTTTTACTGTTTTTTAAGAATCAATGTTTTTAATTGTGATTATCTATTGCACCTTGAGCTGCTTGTTGACATATGTTATTTCCTTAGTGGTTTATTATAATACCCCTGGAAGGGTGATTACAGACTTCGGCAGGACTGTCGGGAGGTATGGGTAAGAGTAATGGTTGTGGGACTCACTTAGCATCTTTCTAACATCTTGTATTATCTCCGTGTTTTACAGGTGAAGTATATAGGCGATTTTTACCTCTAATGTTTGGCACTCCGATCACTGCTGGTACTAAGTACCATGTAATTGCTATGGTGTTAGAGTTGGGTGGTGATCCCACTACCATGGGGAATTAATATAATGAAAGACTACCCATGATAGGGTTCATGACTATTGGCTTATGGTGAACTAAATGAAGGTGTATTGTTTCAAAGGTTATGCCTATGGGCTTAGTGTAAGAAATAATCGAACCCTTTGAATTTGTAATAGGGTTTACTCCATGACTCACTATAGACTTGTTGCCAAAACATTTTTCCTCCACTAAGATGATTTTGGTGTATCATTAATGCACTTTAATTGAGTATGGAAGACAGCTTGACACGAGGGTTTTGGGGAAATGATTTGGGGATTTTTCCCATCACTCCAGCATTCGACTTATCCATCATTTTGGTTCTGTACTTCGTGGATATGGTTACTATGTTGAGTACTGACCCGAGCTCTACTCGTGGTTAGTCTCTTGGTTTAATGTTAAGTTCATATATGGCATACATCGACCCTGCTCTACCCAGGTAATGAGTTATTTCTTCTCCACGACTGATGATTTTATCCTGCTTCTACTGTATGAGATACAATATGGTTGCTAACCTATTTTGTGTATCGTTTGTGATAGGTAGAAAGAAAATGCTCTTGTAAGGGAGCTACCAGGATTCGAGGAGGCGCAAAAATGGTGAGTCTTGCTTCCCTTCTTCGAGCCCTATCTTCTGCAGCTCTGTCATTGTGTGTATGCATTTGTCCTGGTTGTTTTTTGGTGAGACCCCGGTAAGCCATAGGCTTACTGATTCGATTTGGGGAGGTCCAATAGTCGCCTATTGGCTGGCCGAGATAATATGGGGTTTCAATGTAGCTACCTGGCTTAATGAAGTTTTATGAGTGTAGTATCGTTGAAATAAGACCTGGCATAGTTGAAAAGATTTCAAGGGTCTCAATCTCTGTTGGTCTAAGCCCTATGATTTATGTTTTGTTTTTGGGCAAGATTCGGGAATAGTCCATAATGAAATGTAATGGTGAACTTCCGTATACTCTGTATTTGTATAAATTAAAAGAGTTTTCCCGCTGGGGTTTTGCTCCTGAACTGTATCGATGTATAAACATTTTATGAGCTGCACCCATACTAGGTTTATTTGTTCCTTTCGGTCATGGTGAAATGTCATGTGTTGAGTGGTATGATGATGAAGACTTTAACTTACTTCGATGTTTACTTATTTGGTAACATAGATATAATGCGATTATGGCTTTTGTTCTTTGCTCCCTTCCCGAGTTTGCTAATTGTGTATTAAAGAATGTTTTCCTGTAGGTAGCTATCGTATGTTTGTATGTTGAAAAGAAAATAAAAGAAAGTCTCAGGTTGTCTAATGGTTTGTATAAAATATGGTATACATGTGGTTTGATAGGGAAACTGAAATAGATCGACAGAGAATAGGCAATAGAATTTGGTCTTGAATCGAAACCTTGCTACCGGTGGTTAAAGCAATTCTGGGTTGGCTCGTTTGCTGTGGTCTTTGCTTTAAAAGAAATTCGAAAGCCTATAGATGGTCTCGCTGGGGTTCAATCGTTGATCAATAAAGTAACTAGGGTTTCGATAAAATTGTGTCCTGCTCTACGATTTTCACTTGCTGGGTGACGTGTGATGCTGTAGGTATATATGTGAAAATACATTGAATCGCTAAGTGCAAATACAAGTGTGTGTGTGGTTCATGATTTACAGAAACATCTATTTTTCTAGACTCCTGTAGAAACTGTATTTGGCTTAAAGGGAAAAAATATCTGAATAATGAATTTTACATTGTTTAAATAAGATGAATAATATTTTCTACTAAATAGAAAGTCAAATCTATTTCAGTAGGAGATAAACGTATCATTTCTTTAACCGAAAAAATAATCTATTTCAAGCTGAGGAAGAGTATGTGTAACTAGATTTTAAAGAATTTATGCAATGCTTGATGAACCCATACTTGAAAGTTTTTGACATACGTTTGCCTATAGATTCGGGGTAAATCTGAAATTTACAACTGATATCACGATCTATACTATTTTCTTACAATGCATTTATAAACAAAATATAATTTAATGAGAAGATTTCTCTGGGAACTCGCATACCTACTAATTCATGTAGCCTGTCCCTGCTGGTAATACCCTACTCATAATACCCTGAACACTCAGCCAACTCGTTACTGAAAAACTACTGACTCTTAGCTGACCTAAAACTTGGAACAGATGACCTTGGGACTACCACGTTCCTCCCAACCATTATTCTACAACCGTTCTTGGTTCAGTAGGAATCCCCCCGAGCTGGTTCTGACATGAAAACCGAGAAGTAGAGGCCTTAGGTGATAGCTGGTTCAGATCTGTAAAAATTATGAACAAAGTTCACTTCTGGGCAGAGAGTTCTTCTTGGCACAATAATACCAAAAGGAAAAGATGATGATCCCCCAATCTTTGGGGTCTGTCCTCCTTAAGTAGGAACATCTTGAAAGATGACAGTTGGAATTTACTGTTTCTTTAAAACAATTTAAATTATATATAAAAGAAATATTATTTGTTCAATTAACTGCTAATAAATTTTGGACTAGGACTTCTCACTTGTTTTTAACTAAGTGTATTGATCTGTAATCTTTTTAATAAAATAATAATGCCATAGTTATAATTCCACGTTTAAATAATAATAGATAACATTTGATAAAAAGTGGCAGCCCACTTATGCATAAATATATATATACATAAGAATAAATAATAACCATATTATTCTTAAAAGCTCTTTAATAATAGTATTTAGCTTTGGGGCTTTTTAAGCACTTGGTTCACATGATACTTCTTTTAAATTCTTTTTAAGGGTAGGGTCCACTTTTATGGACGGTTTTGGCAAGCTGGTAAGACACCTCCAGTATCTCCCTTTGCATGTCAGATTCCTCTTTTTAACATGGTAGTTCCCGCAGTAGATGATGATAATAAGATTTATTTGATCAAGACAAAAATACTTGTGATAAGCCTCGCAAGTGCTATTTAGAGTCCTCTTCAACTCAACACTTGAGATGTAGTAACCTCGAGTACTCTTCACAGCCTTTCAACTCAACACTCTCACATGGGCGTTACTCTAGTGCAAATCCAGAGCCTCTGCTCAACACTAGAGCTAGAATGTGGTTGTGAGCACATCTAGGATGTTTAATTGTCCTCGGATCCGGTAATCATTTCTTTCAATCTTGGAGTGCTTCAGGGCTCATGCCCAACACTCAACGTACATCGAGGCTTAGGCCCAGTACGAAATCGAATTCTCTAAATACATCGAGGCTTAGGCCCAGTATATAGGTCTTTTGTGTGTTCCTGAGTCCATGCTCATCACACTAACTAATCAACCATGTAAATCATGCTCTGCATAGTATAATGTAACAAAAGAGGTAATCTCAGTATATCGTAATTTTGTAATCATTTCTTGAAATACAACATAGTTTATTCATTCGGCTTTCCTGCCCCGCATATATTCAAGAAGGAAACAAATCAGTGTCCATGCCCAATACATCAACTCATAAAGGAAATAAATCAAACATACTAATACTATGTCAAACATAATAAATCACATATACTGGGGTTGTAACCCGACATGACATCATAACATAGTTAGTCAAAAAGTTGGGATATTACAACAACATGGATGTCCCCCACTTCCACACTCAACCAATGAATTTCTCAAAACTTTCCACTATCTTTAGCATGGACCACAACCATCCTAATGTCATGACATAAATTCATTCCCACGATCCCTAGTCATAATAGAAAATGCACACCGAAATTTTCCCATGCTCCTTTTCTCATTTATTTCTTGCTATTGTCATCGACCTTGCTATTTCGTGCATTGAATGGAAAGCATAATGGAAATATGCGGCAATAGCAATATTTCCCTATCGTGTCCCAATGCCCATGCCCAACATGGAAAATCTTTCAACAACAGCCGAGGTGCAAGGGTAAGAGTTAATCTCTTTTTTCCTGCTCTGTCACGGACATTGCCGCATGCGGCTCTTGTTATTTATTTGATCACAATGGAATCTCCCAGTTCTTTGTTCAAATTAATTACCCTCTTGTAAATAAAACAAATCCATCTCCACTAACACATGGACTACAACATCGGATCCATGTTGTAGATATATCTTACGTCATCACTAAACTCACCAACTCTTTCCTATAGGGAACTCCCCCAAAAAACCTGTAGTGTTCACATGTGATTTGGGATTGAATAATGGCCATTTGTTCCCACAACGCATGATCTAGGCCATGAGATCGTGTCCTCCAAGGGACATCTTCAAACCTTCCTCCTTTTTCAATGTAACACACCATTATCTCGTTCCTTTAATATTCATCTTAGTCATCAGGAACCACATCATCTTGAAAATTCTCCTCAAAACCTCTATCATCCTTTTCATACACATGTTTATTGTCCATCATTCTCAAATTCAACCTCTCCCTCATCAGTTGTTAGGTCTTCATCAATTTCCTCCTTCATTCCGTCATTCTGATTTGATTTCTTTATCAAACATGATTTCATGCCTTACTACAAAATATCTATTTTCAACATAATATGTTGGTTTATCACTAGTAACTCATCCTCTGCGAGGATTCTTCTCCTCTTCATCTAAGTATGTACTATCTCATAATGAACGAAAGCTTTCTCAAACCCTTATGTTACTTCCAATTCTTCCACCCCATCCATAGTTCTTCTCATCTCATCACACAATTAAGCTAAGACCATTACCTCATGTGACCTCCTTCTACTCACACTTTTAGCCTTCATATGGCTATTGTAACCCATCTCTATACTAAAAAATTTTAAAACCCCAAATGGGTTTCTTCTTCCACTTGATAAATCTACCGAATAATTCACTGATGGAGCTATCCCAACATTTACAGTCCTCGACCCACCTTAAGGAATGTTGTGAAAATGATATGGAAGCATTATAATAAGTTGAATAGTTCTCTTAAAGGATTAAATAAGACATTGTAGACTTTTAATATTGTTCAATAGTGTAAGTAATGAATGGATATGGAGCTAATACATATAATTTATTTTTGATCCAAAGTAAACATCTCATCATCTTACTCAACAATTTGCCAAGCCTAATGTTGCATCTTTATTTTGAACAATTTGTAGTATCCAACAAAGGTGGAAGATTTCGAGCCGTATAATATTAGTGTTTTTTAAAAATATAGTAAGCTAGGGTATGTATAGTGAGGATGCTTTCAAATTATTCGTCCAATATAAAAATCTAAAAGAAAAACATGTATCAAGATTGTAAAATGTTTGAAACTTTACGTGTGTTGTTCTCATAATTTGCATAGATTCCCATGCTTCTTGAAATGACTTCTTGTCACGAGGGAAATTTGTGAGGAGGTTTAGGCTTAGTTGTGAAGAGGTCAATGCAAATAGAGTGGTCAAGGAGAAAGTGAATGGATGAAATAAATGCTACAAATTTCGGTTATGGGAAAATAAATGAAGTGGTCGAGCATATCATGAATCGATGAAATAAACCATAGTTGTGGGGTTGTGGGTGGGCAAATGAAGCGATCAACTAGAGCATGAATGAGAAAAGTAAACCATACGTTTTTTTGATGTGGGTAGGAAAGTGAAAAATTCAAGAAGAGTATTAATGGGTGAAATAAACCCTAGGTTTTCAATATTTCAACCTTTTACTAAATACAAGCATGAAAAAATAGTTATTGTAGAAATACAAACATTTTATAGATCAATGTAGTTGTGGATCTTCATGGAATCAACATGGAGTTAAATATGTTGTACGCGCTCTATGCCATCACTTGATCTTCATTCCAAAAATTGTATTGGATGCCTTACAGACTTCGTTTTCAAAATAATAAATGTAAACGAAGAGATTTAAAAATTCTTAGTCTAGAAATCAATCGAAGAGTCTAATTTCTCATTCGAGAAATTGAGAAGAGAATCTAAAATCTAGACTAAGGGACATCATTGAGATTTTTCAAACCCTCAATATATTGTCCAAAAGTAATCTTTGAGATGAAAAAATGATCTATCTACCAACAATCTCAACCAATATATTATTGAGGAAAACTCTCAACCTAGATATTTAAAAAAATTTGACCAAGAAAATGTAAAAGTCTTGACCAAGAATCTTTTACCTTTTTCTACGTTGATTTTTTTTACAATTTTCTTCCATTCCTAACTCCAAAAATTGTTACCCATCTTCACATTTTCACCCATAGACACATTGCTTAATGGTCATGCAAGCCAAAATAATTTAGGTTACAAAGTACCACTTACATCTCCATTTGTGATATCACTTGGAGATAAGTGAAATCCAATTAACTCTTCGATAGTTGCCCAAGATTAGTAGGTCATTGCATAGCTAACAGGATGTGGTGCTAGGATGTTGGCATGTGTCCGTTAACGGGTCATTGGTTGCCACATGGAAGTGGGAGAAATAAAGGAACACTGAAATTCAATGGAATTTTAGAAGCAAATAAACAAGGGTATAAGACTACTATTTTCCCATAATTTTATACTAGGGGGAATTCATTGTTGGCTTTTTAAAGTTGTTGAGGTAGAAGGGGGTTCAATGAGTCAATGAGAAATGGAGGCTGGATAGAGATTGGATTGGAGAGTAGAGGAAGTAGAAGGAATTTGATAGGTTACCTGTTATCTCTTGTGTTACTTTCTTTTGTAGGATTCCATTGAATTAAGTATGTTCATAGACTAGTTAAAGAAAATCCAACCTTTGTAAATCACAATAGCTTATTGAAAATTTTCCTTTTGTAATTTATTTTTTTAGACATTATGGTTTTAGATTGATAAATCTATAAGGCCACATGCCCATGGTTACATATTAGTATATTCCAAAAGAAATGCAAAGAAATATCAAATATACCATGTAAAATTGAAGATCACACATATTTCCAAAGTCATTCTAATCAATTTAATTTTAATTTCGATAATATGCAAACAAAGATTATTTTATTTGAATAATGGGTGTTTGGACTTTGTAGATATATTAGATGGTGGGATTTGTTATTGCTTACAAATGATTAACTTATTTAATTGTAGAAAATGGGTTCAAGGGTTTCTATTTTTCTTTCATGTCATACTTATAAATATTAATTGCTCTATTTTATTGTTGATCCAATTATCTAAAACCTAAAAGGTTGTTGGATGATCCTTAGTGTCCATATGGCTCATTGAAGTTCATGAAAGCATATTCCCAACATCATAGAATCTATTGTCTCCTCACTTTTTATTACCATGTTAAGGTGACAACATGCCCATAACTTACCATGTGATGGGGTTATAGGCAAATGCATTATAAGCTGTAATTTTGCATTTATGGAATTAAAACAGATTCCAAAGATTACACAACTAAATTCACAAGTCCAACTACTATTTAAGTCTTGTGAACTAAAACTGTATACGAAATTGTTTAATATCTTGTTTATTTAATTACTATTAGCATTACTTTTAAAAGGCGGTTAAACTTACATCTTTTCCCCACAAGGTTTTAGATAACATACTCACTTTTCAACAAATCATGTACTATTTAATTTAATGTTAATTATATATATAATTCCATTTAATTTAATGTTAACTATATATATAATAGAGCCTTGGTCCACCAAACAAACTTTTTATATACCTAGAACCAAGTGTTCTTTAATTTAATGTCCACTATATATATATAATGGAGGCCAAAACCCTAAACCTATACTTGGTCCACCAAACAAACTCTTTATATACCTAGCACCAAGTGTCCTTTTCTCTCAGATATTACATTGTATTGTTCAAGTTTGAGAGTTTGAGTTTGGTGATACACTTGTTGAACTAGATCCAGAGACACAACATCATCCAATAGGTATATATCATGTGTTGTTTTTCATACACATTTTTCATTTTTAATATTATATAAATCTAGATTGAAACTATTTATATATATAGGTAGAAGGTGAGGATTCTTATTCCATTGATGCCTATTGGTTTTATTGATCCCCCATGCAATGACTGATGATGAACCAGGCCCGTCTTGTTACAGTCTCCCTACCCATTCCTGATTTGCCCCTGCTTGATCCTGGAAATCCTGTCTTTAGTAATCCGGATGAGATTTCGGTCTTCCGATCTAGCAGCCCTATCTATCATTATTTGGTAAGAGCCCTATCATTTTTTTTCCCCAAAAAAAATGATACTATTGATATTCATTTTTGAATCAAATAGTACATAATGTGAATGTATAGTATTGTTTCCAACCCATCCTCCCAAAAGTGTAGTGAAGAGCCCTATCATTATTTCTAGAGCGACTCGAAACCAAAAACCTTATGTTATTATTGACTGGAAACCAAAAACCTTATGTTATTATTTAAGGGAGTCAGGGCCAGCACAGAGGGAGGGACTACCTACGGAGTACGAGGATAGTGCTTTGAGCTGCCGGATTACAACCAGGAGGATCATCAACCATTAAATTAGGAGAATGGAGAGGATATGAAGGGGAAGGGCGGAGGAATAAAAACCATTGAATAAATAGAAATTTGAAGGTATGTACGGGACCCCTCCTCTCTACGAGGAGAGGCCGGTGTACTCGTAATAACTATTTCACACCGGCGAATCCTGGTTTCTAGTTAGGTTTTGCCTTTAAGCGAATCCACTTTTCCGATATCTAGATCGGTCCTATTTTCGAGTTAGGTTTGTCCTTAACGCGAATCCAATTTTCGGATATCTAGGTCAGTTGGTGCCTACCCTCATATTTACGGAAGCCTTCAGGTTTTGGGTCTTATTTTAAGCCCCTCGTAATAACTATTCACACAACGAATCCCGTTTCCTATATCTAGATCACTTATGTTTTCTAGTTAGGTTTTGTACTTAATGCGAAACCAGTTTTTCAATATCTAGAAGACTGAATAATTTTTACAGCCTAACATTATATTTAGAAAAACCTTAAGGTTCTTACTCTCATTTTCTAGCTACAGCAGACCTTACTTAGGGGAAAAGAAAATATTTGTTTTTTATAAAAATTAAAATGAAAGTATGTTATTTAAAATTTATTTCAAATTCGGTAAAAAGTGATTTAAAATCGGATGGATCTGTGCAAAGGAATTTGTTCTCCCAAAACATGGTCCAGATTTCAGTGAAGATTTCAGTGAATCCATTAGATAATTTTCTGAAAAACCTCTTTGATTCTTACATGTCTAATTAGTAAAGGATATTAGCATTTTAACATGGTTGTTTCTAATTTAGGAAGGATATTGGCATTTTAACATGGTTACTTCAGGTTATTCATTAAATGTATTTTAACTTAGACCATGGCAATTTGTTATTTTATAATCTGTTATTAGTAGATTATAAGTAGATTATAATTTATGTGATTTTCATTAAATGTATTTTAATTTTAACTTAAACCATGGCAATTTGTTATTTTATAATGTGTTATTAGTAGATTATAATTTATGTGATTCTCAGTTTTAAATTTATGGTGTACAATTATTATTTTAAGTTTTAATTATAAAAGATATTTTATTAGTATTTATAAATGTTATAAGTATTATTTAGATTGTAATTTATTAATAAAAGTTTTTTTATTTTAAAATAAATTTGATTTTAAATGTAAAATATAGTTTGATTTTGTTATCATCAAATAAAATTAATTTACAAATCGCACTCGCATAATATATCTGACTCTGAATTGTTATTTCCAGTCATGATTTAGATGGAAATGCGCATAAAATCTTGATGCATACGAACCTGATTCTTATATACACAAATCTGCTACTAACAAACAAATAGACATAGTTGGAAATGCAATTAATTTTTAGTTTTCTTGCAAGTGGAACGTAGGTTCAAACAAGCCTTATGTAAGAATATTTATTAGGCATGATTTCTTTCCATGTTTAAGTCGGCCTCTTGATACGATTTCCCATTGGTTGCAGTGTTACGGTAATTAAAATTGGTTGCGAAAAGTTCAATAAAATGCCCTTTGACTAATATTATTTAAAATCTGATTAGAATATGTCGAACGAAGCTATGAGAGGTTTAATTTGTACATGTACATCATCAAAGAATGAGGAAAGGAGTTCGCCGGGATCAAAACCTAGATGGAATCCAAAAATGAAGCAGATTGGGATCGGGATCTTAAAATCCAGATTCAGTTATGGAATGGTGAATCCTTCAAGAAATAAAATTAAAATAATCACAGCTCAACTGCAAAAGTTCAGACAAGTTGTGGAGGTTGGGCACACACATGTCTTGTATTGGTTCCAGAACATAAAGTCCAGATCCAAGCAACACAACCCCACTTTTAGTCTCCAAGGATCTGTAAATCTACAGCAGGGAAGAGTCTGACTGATCATCCTATATTACGAATCATAGACGTTGCACAAAGGAAGAGTAAGATTCACAAGTTTTGTGCAACTACTTATATGTTTTGTAAGCAACGTCTATATGACTGACTTAGACTGATCAATCTTACTCTTCTATGCACTAGATTTACAGTTCTCTGCAAAGTGAGAATGGCGTTGCTGTAAAAACTTGAGCAGAAAACGAATTTAACAGAACCCACACAAAATATTGAACGCAGAAGACGAACTCTGTAGTTTGCATTAGATGTATTTAAATATTACAGAATTGACGGTTCAACCAAGAAACGGTTAACCGATAACTATCTAACAACTAACAATTACGTAAACAAAGACTGAAGAGATTATTATTTTTAACACTCCCTCTTAATCTCGAGGGTTACATCTTTTTATATCCACGATGCCAAGATTTTGTCTTTGAAACTCAAAAGGAATTCTTCCCAAAGGTTTGGTGAAGATATCTGCCAATTGTTCTTTTGACCCACAAAACTGAAGTAAAACATCACCATTCTGTACAAGTTCACGAATGAAATGAAACCGAGTGTCAATGTGTTTGCTTCTCTGATGAAATACACTATTCTTTGAGAAGGAAATGGAAGATTTGTTATCACAGAAAATTGTAGTAGGTTCCTTCTCCATATATCCAAAATCTAACAAAAGTCTTTTAAGCCAAACAGCATGACAAGTTGCTGTAGTTGCTGCTACGTACTCTGCTTCTGCAGAAGATATCGAAACTATGGGCTGCTTCTTAGATGCCCATGAAATCAAATTTTTGCCAAATAAGAAAGCGTATCCAGATGTGCTTTTCCTATCATCAATACTGCCTGCAAAATCACTGTCTGTGTAACCTTTGAGCTTATTGTCTTCTGAAGCTGTGTACCATAAACCATAAGTTGTTGTACCTGCAATATACCTTAAAATCCTCTTTCCAACTTTCCAATGTGAATCTTTAGGACATTCCATGAACCTTGAAATAAAACTTGATGCATATGCTATATCAGGCCTAGTAGCAGTAAGATATATAAGACTTCCAACAAGTTGTTTATACAATGTAGAATTAACTGCTGACCCAACATCTTCTTTGCTTAACTTAGTACCAAATGCAATGGGAGTATCTGCTGGTTTACACTTTTCCATCTTAAATTTCTTTAAAACATCTGTAGCATACTTATGTTGACTGACAAAAATACCATGATCAGATTGTTCCACTTCAATGCCTAAGAAATACTTCATTAAACCAAGATCTGTCATTTCAAACTCCTTTTTCATTGCTTCTTTAAATTCATCTAAAAGCATGTTCCCTGTATAGATCATGTCATCAACATAAAGACATAAGATGAGTATTTTACCTTGTGGATTTGTCTTCATATACAGAGTAGGCTCATTTTTGCTTCGCTTGAAACCATCATCGAGTAAATAACGATCAATTCTGCTGTACCAAGCTCTTGGAGCTTGCTTCAAACCATACAATGCTTTCTTTAATTTATATACTTTGTGTTCTTGTCCTTTGATTTCAAAACCATATGGTTGATGCACATATACTTCTTCATTTAGTATACCATTTAGGAAAGCAGACTTTACATCCATTTGATAAATAGGCCACTTGTTCTGTGCTGCAATGGCCAAAACAAAACGAACAGTATCTAATCTTGCAACTGGTGCAAAAGTTTCATCATAATCTATGCCAGGTTGTTGTAAGAAACCTTTGGCAACTAACCTTGCTTTGTACTTATCAATCTCTCCTTTTTCATTCAATTTAATTTTATAAACCCACTTAACACCAATAACATTTTTATCTGCTGGAAGATCAACCAAATCCCATGTTTTGTTTCGTTCAATAGCATCAATTTCATTATTCATTGCATCTACCCATTCTTTTTGCTTTGTGGCTTCTTCAAAACAAGTAGGTTGAGATGAAATCAAAGCAAATTGTGCTACACTATTATCATCTTGTTCATAAATATCTTTCAAACTTTTCATTTTTTTATGTCTACTATCAGAATCAGAATCACTGCTAGATGAAGAACTGTTTTCATCTTGAACCTGCAATCTTGGAATATGTTCTGAAGATGCTTGATGTTCATCAAATACAACAAATGGATTGTGACAAGTATCTTTTTGCACTTCATTCCATGAGGAATCTTCCAAAAATTTAACATCTCTACTTATCAGAAATTTCTTGGTGATAGGATTATACAAACGATATGCTTTGGATTGTTCACTATAGCCTACAAAAATTGACTTCTCACTTCTATCATCAAGCTTCTTTCTAAGTTCTTCAGGTACATGAGCGAAAGCAATGCATCCAAAAACTCTGAAATGAGAGACATTTACCTTCGTTTTACTCCATGTTTCTTCTGGTACTTTACCTTGAACACTGGAAGTTGGTGATCTATTTAATATGTATACAGAACATGCAACTGCTTCAGCCCAAAAATCTTTGGACAAATTTCTTGCTGTAAGTAAACTTCTGGCCATGTTCATGATAGTTTGATTTTTTCTTTCTGCTACTCCATTCTGCTGTGGAGTATATCTGGTAGTTGTTTGCTTCTTAATACCTTGTTGTTTACAAAAATCAACAAAATCTCTGGAATCATACTCTCCTCCTCCGTCTGACCGCAATATTTTGACAAATTTGCCACTTTGTTTTTCTGCTAAAGCTTTAAATTCCTTGAACTTAGTAAAAGTCTCAGACTTGTGTTTGATAAAATAAATCCAAACTTTCCTGCTAAAATCATCAATAAATGTCAAGAAATAAAAACTTCCACCAAGTGACTCTGTTTGCATAGGTCCACATAAGTCTGTGTGTACTAACTCTAAGCGATCTTTAGCTCTATAAGAGGCCATTGGAAAACTATCACGCTGATGTTTTCCTTTAATGCAACTTTCACAAGAGGAGATTTGACCAATCAAAGAAGGCAATCCATGCACCATAGATTGTTTTTGTAACAAACTCATACTTTTGTATGGTAAATGGCCATAGCGACAATGCCACAAATTAGATTCATTGGAACATGAAACATTATATGCAAACATCTTCCCACTTCTCATCTCTAAAGGAAACAATCTGTTCTTCGTCATATAAATTTTTTGCAACAAATTTTCTAGTTGGATCAAAGATCATGCAATAACCATCATGAAAATTAACATCATAACCATGTGCCAATAACTGTCCCAAACTCAACAAATTATGCTTGAGATTGTCTACACGATAAACATCATAAATATTTAGCACAGAATTCTGCTTGGTTAATACTGGCACAACACCTTTTCCTGAAGCTTTAATTTGATGATCATCTCCCAAACTAATTGTAGAAGTGATGGATGTATCAAGTTTAGAAAACAAATCAGTTTGACTTGTCATATGATTACTACACCCACTATCAAGCAACCAAATGTGCTTATCATAAATTTGCTCAGTAACTTGACAAGAAAGAAATAAAGCTTCAGATGTTTCACCTTCAGTGTTAGAGATATTAGCTCTATTCTTATATTGCAGCTTTCTACATTCACTCTTAATATGACCATACTTCTTGCAATAACGACATTGGATTGCTGACTTATCTATCCATTTTGGACCATGTTCTTGTTGAGGTGGCTCTGGTGGCAACAGTTCTGGTTTGTCTCTTGACTGAAAATGTCCTCTACCTCTTCCTTTTCTTCCTCGAAAACCTCTACCTCTGCCTCTATCCATGAAAACTTTAGACTGAAATGCATGTTCTAAATTACCAACTTCCAAATTAAACCTTTCCTCATGTGACAACAAAGAACCAGTTAATTCTTCTACAGCAAATTTAGTCAAATCTTTAGATTCAAGAAGAGCAGTCACAACCATTTCAAACTTCTTTGGTAAGCTTCTAAGAACTTTCTCAACAATCCTCTAATCTTTTATCTTTTCACCATTAATCCTAAGCTGATTTACAATATGCATAACTTTTGTCATAAACTTATCAACACTATCTGATTCAGTCATTTTGAGAGTTTCAAACTGAGTCCTTAGGGTTTGCAATCTCACAATTTTTACCTTTTCATTACCCTGATATGCCAAGCGAAAAATATCCCAAATTTCTTTAGCATTCTTTGCACCAACAACTTTTGGAAATATAGAATCATCTATTGTATTTAAAAGACATGATTTTGCTTTTCCTTCTTTTTGTTTCTGTTCATCTAATTTATGTTTTTGTGTAGCAGTCATAGCAGCAATAGCTGCTGCATCAGGTTGAGTAAACTCAGATTCAATACAATCAGAACATCCTTGACCTTGCAAAACAGCTTGTATTCTCACACTCCAAGCATCATAATTTGATCCAACTAATGTAGGCGTTTGGACAGAAAAATTAGATGAAGCCATTCTTCAGAAAACTATAAACAACCAAGATTTTTACCTCAAAAACAAATTTTGATTTCTGGTTCTGCTGACTGTCTACTTCTGCAATTTGATTTCTGGATTTCTGGTTTCTCTGCTTTTCTGATTCTGCTGATTTCTGTCTAATTCTGCGTGCACAGGCTTCAAGTCTTTGCTCAACGAACAGCCTTCAACGAATTGGTTATTTCAGAAATTTTTAACAGCAGACTTGCTTCTGCCTTCAACACCAATTCCAAACATGAAGAGGCTCCTCCAAACCGTCACCAACGGCTCTGATACCATGTAAAAACTTGAGCAGAAAACGAATTTAACAGAACGCACACAAAATATTGAACGCAGAAGACGAACTCTGTAGTTTGCATTAGATGTATTTAAATATTACAGAATTGACGGTTCAACCAAGAAACGGTTAACCGATAACTATCTAACAACTAACAATTACGTAAACAAAGACTGAAGAGATTATTATTTTTAACAGTTGCTTTGCTTGGATCGAGACTTTCTGTTCCGGAACCAATAAAAGAGATTAGGGTCACCAACTTGTTGTCTAAACACTTTTAGCTGACTTTTCATTCTATTTATTTCATCCCATGAAGGTTTCAACATGCCAGAATTGAATATCTACTTTAACATCAAGATCTGTTCTGGTTTTAGATTCCATCTCGTTTTCGGCATGTTGCAGTCCTCATTAGATGTACCTCTAGAAATTACTGTTTACAGATATTCTAATTATATTTGGAATGATATTAATAGGAATGCATATTATTTAGCTTTTTTTAACTGGATCTTAAAATCTATATTCACTTCTGGAATGGTGAACGCTTCACAAAATGAAATTAAAAGAATCAGACCTCAACTCGAAGAGTTTGGACAAGTTGGGGACATTGGGGACTAGTATATCTTGTATTGGTTCCCGACCATAAATTCCAGATCCAAGTAGATACAACTCCACTTCCAATCTGCAAAAATTTTTAAATCTACAGCAGCGAAGAGTGACACTGATCAGTCTATAAGAATCACATACGTTGCACAACCAAAGAGTAAGATTCACAAGTTTTGTTCAACTAATGATCTGTTGTATTAGCAATGTCTATGACTGACTTAGACTGATCAATCTTACTCTTCTCCGCACTAGATTTAGAGTTCTCTAGACTGAGAATGGCGTTGCTTTGCTTGATCTGGCCCTTGTTACCTAAACTCGTTTAGCTGACATCTGATTCTATTTAATTCATCGCGTGAAGGTTTCACCTTGCCAAAATTGAATATCTATTCTAACATCCAGATCTATTCTGGTTATAGATTCCATCTTGCTTTTGGCGTGTTGCATTCTTCATTCTCTGCTCAACAAATTATTATTTACACATTCTACTATACAAATTGAATTACATCCATTTCAGAGTGTGAATCATATAAGAGTTTTTAAAGCTTAGTAACATGAAAATATGTTGGTTTACCTTTTCAATAACAGTGGAAGAAATCATGGGTAAGGATTTATTATCTATAAATTTCCAAATATTAAGCTCTTTCTGCGATGTTGGAGGCTTTGGAAGTAAAGTGATAACAATACCTCCAGTGGTCTTTCCTTGGCAAATATCATCCCACAAGTAGTTATAGACATACACAGCCTTGATATTCCTCCATGATTCTGGAAAATCCTACTCCTCACTTACAAATTACAAACTTTAATTTTGCAGCTTTCAAAATTATTTTGCAGCTCTATTCTGCGACTTATTACATACAAATTTTCTTCCACACTCTTTATCCAATAGTCCTCAATCTCACAAGACAATTACAATGATAGTCTTATTACAGTGGCGCCTTTCACAAAAATGAATCTACCCCTAATCACAAGAATTGTAAAAATATTTTGACACTTTATACCTTCATGTACAAATTAGGGTTTGTTGTATTTTGATAGTATCTCGCAGCGCTAAATGAGCTCGCAACCTTCAATGAAAGCAGTCGTCCAGCTTGATAATTTTAGCAAAAAAATGTTGGTAAACACGCAGCTTACAATAATGAGGAAACTCACTCTCCACGTGGGTGTGGACAGCTCCGGGAAAATACAATTATGGGCGCATCATTCACCATAGGTACACAATCTCGATCTCAGAAAAAAGTAGAGGAATCTACGCATCTATAGTCCTCACGCACAGGTCTCAGCTCAGATCTTCAATGCTCAGAAATTGGGATGTTTGGCAGCTCGCAGCTCCAATGATCAATGCACAACAGCCCCAAAAGATGAGAGATGACAGGAAACTCAGCTCACATCCACACAGGGACAGCTCGCAATCTCGATTTCAATATCAAACGTAGTCGTAGTCTCGATAGCATTCTCTATAGTAGAATCGATCTCAGTATATAAACGCAGTCTCACGAACAAACGCAGTCTCACGAACTTGCAGCAGCTCCAATAATTTTTTTACGAAGCATTCATTTGGGATCTCTGTGATAGCACAAAAACGTGCACCTCTTGTAGGTCTTTCCACTATTTTACGGTCATCAACGCTCATCAATTCAAGCTTCAATGTAAGGTCACGATAGCACTCCACGTAGGGGCACGATGCAAGTCACGGTAGTAGGTCTTTCTCCACGCAGATGGCGCACAGACACAACGTAGGTCGCAGCAGACAATATGGACATAACGACAATAATTCATAGCACAACATAGGATGTCTGTCTCCACCATCACCCTAACATACCCACCCTAGTCTTCACGCTAGTCTTCACCATTAGGGTTTCAAAGAATGGTGCTCGTCGGTGCTTGGATATGCTCAAATAGGTCATGCACGGGAGGAGAATGGCATATTAGAGTGGATTCTTGCGCAACTCTCGTGGAGAGAATGCTTCTTAGAGAGATTAGGGTTTGGGTTTGCAGACGAGAAGAGAAAATACTACATATGCAGCAAAAAAGGAGTGGCCACATGCCAAAGAGGATACCAATATTGGACTGCGGGAAAGAATGAAGTTAGTCTGCAAATTCTCAGAATAATGATGAATGACGCAGAAGGCACAAAGGACTGAGCATGAAGAGCAAGTATACCTTTAGGCCTCAGAAGGGCCAAATATGGCGAATTGACAATGGCAGGAGTTATGGTAGGAACTACGACACCACATGATGGTAAATATGTCCCGCATGATAATTTCATTCACCAAAACCTTTAATTTATACATGGTTGATATGCCTTTTGGTATTTGGATTCCATGTACGGGCAATCGCAGTATGGCCAACTGCATCATGAGAAGTATAAGCAATTGCAGTATGGCCAACCGCAGTATCCGCAACTGCAATATCATTCGCCGCAGTATGGGCAACCACCATATAAAAAACCGCAATATGGTCAACCGCAGTACCCGCCATATGGGACACCGCGAGGAGGTTTTAGAGAAGGATTCCGCGGAGGTCGAGGTACGGGCGTAGGACGAGGAGGAGATGTTGGATGAGGACCAATTATATGTTACAATTGTGGGAAGCAAGGGAATTACTAGAGGGATTTCCCGAATCGAACACCATAGTGCACTTATTGCAGCGTTGTGGACCATGGTGTCGAAGACTATCCGTAGCTCATCGCAAAATGGCAAACTAAGAACCTGTCCCCACCTCAACAGAATAAGAATCAGAATACGCCACCGATGGTGCAGAAGATATCAGGAGAGGTCAGAAGTCACATGCGACTGTTGGAGCAGTGACCCGAGGAGGAGCTGTGACAGGAGTCGACATGTCACTTGCTACCGTCCGACCAACGACATGGAAGCACGTCACATTTGATGCGGTAGTCGAGAGGGATGTTTTCTTGAAATCACAAGAGGTAATGAAATAGAGGAGACAGTCACCTTTTCACCAGAAATAAGTTATCTATGATATGCCACCGACGTTCAACATGACGAAGTCGCAGAGAAAGGCTAACACCTTAATAGCCTTCTTGGAAAGTTTCATGGGGTTGGAAAAAGATCAAGACACATTGGCAGAAATATCCAGCTTGTTGCATCGACTACATGAAGTGTCATTCAAGAGGTATGCACGGATCACACAGTTGTCACGATGGGTAGCCACAAAAGAATGTGCACTTCCAACATATGATGGTTTCCCAACTTGACTACATTTCTCACCGAATTTGAGGAAAAAGTAGCGTAACAACAATGTCTACTGACCTTCTAGGAAGCCTTGAAGGATACACCAATGCGATGGTGGGCGGTGCACAAATCGAGTATAACAACCTGGCCACTATGCCGACACCTAATGGAGGTTAGGATCGGAGACACTGCAGGATATGGCGGAAGGAATTATGACGACAGAGGGGACCCAAAGGAACATTTGAATGAATGTCAAAACCAATGGGGCTCATGGGAGAAATAAGAATGGGTCCATGCATTCATTCACACTGGATGAAGTACGGCGAAGTTGGTATGTCGTAGCAAAACTGTGACGCAGAACAATCTCATGGAAACAGCTAACAATTGGCTTTAGCCAAACGTTCAGTTTCTACGACGAGAACCCCTTCATCCACAACGCATTATAGGAGATCCGCGAGAAGGTATTTGAAGCAGTTCCGACAGAGAAACCACTGGAACTTCGGTGGACTACAACACCAGAAATGTTGATGGAATGCTACAATATAATAGGAGAACCGGACGGTGAGGATGACCCGAACGCTACTTATATACCAGAATCAAGAGGAAATCATAGTGTCGAGGAACCGGAAATTCCTTGCGACAAGTTTCAGCAACCGTTGAAAATTAAGAAAGTGAACATTGGATCGGAGGAGAACCCAAAGTTCGCGACTATTCTAGATTATTGGGATGACTTGACCATTGTGAAGATAACCGATCTATTGCATGAGTTTCAGGATTTGTTCCCAACGAAATTCTCGGAGATGAATGGAATTTCCAGGGACATAGGCGAAATGAAAATCCCCCTGAAACACGATGTGAATCCAGTCAAGCAATGACCCTATAGGTTGAATCCAGGGTATAGGGAGCGGGTGCCAGGTTAACTTGAGAGGATGTTGGATGCAGGAATTATAGAACCAGTGGCGGATGAGTTCGAGAAGTAAACAATAGCGACCAAGAGAAATTGGAAGGGATCAATGAAAGAAGACCAATACAAAAAGTGTGAAAAAGAAAACATAGTGCGCAGCATTGACACTGCAGAGTTGGTTGCGTCGCTAATCGGATAGCGCGGTTTAAAATAATAATAATAATAATAATAATAATAATAATCTTGAACGTTACTGCAGAATACAACAGATGCGACGAAGTTCAGCAGTTATCGACCACGGAGCATTTGTCGATAAGGGAATCACAGAGTGGAAAGATTCGGCGAAAGTGGGTCAAATCCGGCCATAAATGCAGCATTTAAGCCACGACAGACGACGGAAAAAATGAAAAAACGGCCATTAATACCCGACGCATGCGGTGGATTTGGAGAATCAGTGCTCGATTTGATAATGATGGTCCAAAATCGGTTGGATACAACCAACCAATGCTATAAATGCAGGGCAATGGGATAGTTTCATGCACTTTGTGTTAAGCAAGATCCTGCAGGGTCACATGGAAGTTTACATTTCTAGCACAAGTACCGAACAACCGCAGCCGACGCCAGTTCTGCAGGATCAACCGGAAGTCATGTCTGGAGTACCTCGGAAGAAGCGGGGCACCAATTGGCCAGCAAAAACTGTAGTATAGATATCATGACCTGATGAACTATCCCGAGTGCACGAAATCCTATGTTAATGTTCCGCATGGAGAAGGAGGCCCGGTCACGCAGGAAACAACATTGTGGGCACTAGGTTTTGAGAAATCATGAATATTGGGTTTCACCCAAATGCCACACTTTGGAAGGCTCGCAGAGGTGAATGCGTGTGTCAAACAATTGCTCGCATGCTTCCATGGAGGCTACCTATGGTTGCACGAGAAGATTCTGGTCATAGTCGACCTGATTTCAAGAATCACTGGACTTCCAATGGATGGTGATGGCCTTTCCTAGCTTTTCCAAGGCAATGAGAATGACAAGAAGCTTGCAAAAGCTCTGAAAACAAAGTATGGGGTGGACAAAAACTCAAGAGGATACTTCATCCACACAATTCATAACCAATTTTTCAGAGTCGGAGCGAAGATACTTGTCGTGAAGATGGCACGGAAGAATAGGCTGAACGAATGCACATCAGGCATCATTGCCTCCACAGAACTATGTGACGGAGCAATGCAGATGAACTAGTCGAAATTCCTACTAAGTTAGTTGGTGGAGGATACTTTTGATGTGCATGAGACAACGAATCCATTCACATATTCAAGGCTCCTAATGTTGGTCGCATTAGTAGGATGGAGGGAACCAGAGCATTATCAAGGTATGGAGACAGTAGAGGCCAGGGTATGAGAAGGCGAAAGGTACCATAATTTGTGGGAAACGACTGATAATGAACGGAAAGTGCTCAATTTGGCGCAATTTTATGTATTTTTAGATATGATGAGGCTAGACGTGAAAGCAATACCGTGGATAACCAAAGAAGCAGCTAGGAAGCATCGATGGATTACCAGAATATTCGTTGAGTCTCAAACTATTTACATTCAAGCGAGAGCGGATAGAAAGAATCACTGGTTACCGACATGGTATAAGCTCACTAACAAGGAAATGGACAACATCATCGAGGGATGGCCGACATAATGGAAAGTTCCAACCGTAGAGAAGGATTTATCAAATCATGTGGATGACCAACAGGATGAGCAGTCAGAAAAAGATGGATTTAGTGAGTCGACAACCGGATGAAGAAGGAGACGATCCTGTCAACGAACAGTTGCAGAGGTCTAGTCATGATGGATCCTCAACAACCACGGTGATAGATTCTGACCTAGAGGCACAACGCAAGAAAATGAGTACAAAGCACAGGATGGACACTCGAGAAGGAAGCACAAGTGGTGGTTCTCTTGCAGATCAAGTTGACAGGATCCTTGGGAAAATAACAGAGGTTGTGTAATATAACCGTGCGAAGGTCACACTGCACTCCACCGAACACTTCGGGTAGATCAGCCAACTACTTTCTACACTAAAGGATGCAGTCATAAACTCGAGCGTCCCCCATGGGGAGGGTCAACAAAGTTTGTCGACACCAAGAGTCGAAGTAGAAGTCGGCACACAACTGCGGATAGTACAAAAGGAACCACATGCCATGAGGCTAGGTGATCATTTCGTGGACCTAGAGTTAAGGAAGTCCGACTTAATAATGGTAAATTTCAATTTACTACCAGTGCTAACATTACACCGGATTCAATTCGCAACAAGTGTAGAGATCCGCTACCACGAGGCCATGATACATAACAAGGTGGTCGAGTATAAGAAACAACTTCGCACCAGTGAGATGCAGGAACAATGTCTCCAAGAAGAGAAAGACACAAGACTAACCAAGAAGGAGAAAGCTATAGAGGTTTGAGGCCACGTAGAAAGGGCGCTTGCGAAGGAATGTGAAACTGTGGTGCTAGATCAGGATGTACTATAATAAGCGAAAGCTATTATGTTAGGAGTGGCTTTCACCGAGCTAAGGAAAGAAAATACAGAGCTCTAGGAGCGAGAGATACCCAGTACACCACCGGAACAAATTCAGAGTCGGAAGATTGCGATCGAGGAAGTCGTGAAAAAGATGCTGGAGATGGAAAAGGAAATCGAGGCAGTTATCGAGGGAATCACAGAGTTTTGGGGAAGTGTAGTCTAGGACAACCAGCTAACTGAGCTGAAGGTGGAACTCAGTGAAGCAAACTCCCAACTTGACTCTGTGAAGGGATCGATCAAAGCGATGCCCCCACTGATATAGATGACGAAGGCTACAGAACTCAAAGGTATGCAGCAATGTCTCACCAAGGAATGCGAAAGGAAATAAAGAAGGGTCACACATTTGGACGAGCTCCAAAAAAAAGCGGAAGTCCTTGCTGTATGGGTAATAGAAGCGATGAACCAGGTTAAGCAACAATTGGTGGAAGTACAACAGATATATTGTGAACACCTAAAAGACCAGCAGGTGGAAGAATGTACACAACTTAGAGCATCAATAAAGGAAGTGGTTGACCAGAGGTGTCGAGCAGCAATTGAATGAACCAGAGGTGTCTAGCTGAGGTGGCTCGAGGGAGAGCCACAAGTTTTTGTTGGGGGCCTCTTGGCACAAGGTTAGACCGCATAAAGTGCTGAAGCCAAAAGCAGCAAAGAAGGACAATCCATGGAAGAAGTTACCATTCACGGAGAACAAGGAGCCGATGGAAGCGCAAGATTGGTTTAGTTAGTTAGAATGGGTCATTTGGACCATTTTGTAACCACTTTAGTTGCTATAAATAGGAGTATAATTGTAATCCTAAGGGCATCAAATGAGAATATAGTTGCATCCTATAATCTTTTGCTCTGTTTTCGCCAATTTAGTATGAATCCACGATAAGGTGTTTGAATTGTTTTTATGAAGGTTATATCACAGGTTTTGATGAATGCCTAAAGATGTTCGGTTATGTCTATCTCTTTTGTCTCTATTCATGATTAAATGATGAATGTAAATGCTAGTTGCAAAATGTTTAAAGATTTATGGTTTGATCAATTTTGTTGATGCCAATGTTAGTTTAACCATGATAATGCGGATGTTGATCATGCACTGAATATGCGAAGGATAAATGAATGCATGAACTACAAAGACATAATATCTGGTTTCCATAGCTGTAGAGTGAGATTTGACACATGTACTCCCCCCACTGCGTAAATCTGGTTCCAGCTCCTTTAATCATCTCAGGTGAGACTTCACTCACTCTGTCAGTGTTGTTGGAAAAGGGTAAAACCTTTTTGGGCCGGTGTTTAAGGCAATTTGGTTGATGTTTGTTGACAGCAGTGTGAAGTGAACCCCTGTCGACAGTCAGTGTGTCAACAAGAGGGATGAAAGGCCTAAGCATGCAGAGAATGAAGCAAGCATACCTTCATGCTTGAGGAAGAACGCAGGGCCAAATATGGCCAATATGACAATGGTAGGAGTTATGGGAGGCATCTCTGATACTACTTGATGGTAAATAAGTCCCGGATGATAATTTCATTCACAAAAACTTTTAATTTATACATTGGTGATGTTCCTTTTGGTATTTGGATTCCATGTGATCCTGTAGAGTCTTCAAGATTCTTTGTCTTCCTAAACATAAATTATAATTATTTATTTACAAATTCCCCTAATATTCTAACATTTTCTTTAGATGAATCTGATTCAGGAAAATATTGATGCCATTGCAAACACAAATCCTCTAATAATAACTAGGTTTAGATGGAAAGAAATTTATATTTTAGCTAATGTAAGGTATCCTTATCCCATGTATCCAATAGACATAAAACAATAGACATAGCAATTCCATGTACCCAATAGACACAGAACAATGTCAAAGTTTGATTTCTTTCCCAGAAATATCCAATGGAAATAAGGTTATTAACCATTATTTGCTTTCTAGAGTTAGTCTATTTCTTAATACAATTTCCCATTGGTTTCAGGGAATTATTGGTACTTAATATCATTTCCCATTTGTTTAAGAGAACTAACGGGACAATAACAATCTAGATCATATGTGTTCCAATTAATATCATTAAGAATATGATCACAATATGTGTTAGATCTCTAATTGGTAGAGGTACATCAACAAAGAAAGAGGAATGGAGCACGTCGGAAAGATATTAGAGTCGATATTCAATTCTAGTTTGAAGAGCCATTCAATAGATGAAAAAATCAAATAAAAGCAGCATAGATCATCTTAAAGGGGATCTAGCAAGCGTCGAGAGGGATCAAAGCTCTCTAAGTGAAAACCCTTTTTTAGTGCAAATGTTGAGGAAGCGTTTTAATTTAAATCTAATTTGTGTAGTTATATATATATATATCTATGTAAGTTTTTTAAATAGCCGACATGCTAATTTTTATAATATATTATTATTTTTTTTAAAAGACACATGTTAGCTTCAGCATGAACATGGAAAGAGTTACACATACCCCCCTACGTGGTTGTAGAATACGCGTCTTTGGAGCAAAAATCAAATCTTATCAATAAGAGTTTGGACAAATTGGAGACGTTAATATCTTTTATTGGTTCAAGAACAAAAAGGATTTGTGTTCTTCTATTGGTTCAAGAATAAAAAGGATTTGTGTTTGCTTGCATCTAGACTTTATGTTCCGTAACCAATACAAGACATGCCTATTCCCAACTTGTGTGGATGGACTATTGGGATGAGCTCTGATCATCCTTTTAATTTCATTTTTTTCAAGGGTTCAACATTCCAAAACTAAATATGTATTTTAAGATCCAGATCTTATCTATTTTTTGATTCCATCTCAGCTTTGATTCAGTACTGCTCCTTTCTTCATATGTTTGATGATGTAGGTACCTGTACAAATTACTCCTCTTTGAAAGAATATTCATAGGAAGGAATTTTATTGAGATTTTCTCCGTCACCTTAATTCCCTTAACCCAAAATAATGGGAAATCGTATGAAGCGACCGACTAAAGTATGGAAAGCATACCTAGGGTTTCATTTGAACCTAAGATTCTAATAAACATGCATACCTGATATCTCAGATGCATGAACCTACAAATTTAATATATTTCTTGTTTGCTTGTGATTAGTCGATCTATTCCTACGTGACATCCCATGATATCCCATGTTGGAATGTATTGATTTATGATCAGCCACATGAAAATTTCAATTGAGATAGAACATTTATATTCCTAGACTACTATGTCCCACTAACATTGAATTTAAGGGTTCCCCCCCTCTCTTAACACTTCCTAACCTAATTTCAATGAATAACTACCTCCCACAAGAATTTTTTTGCATATATTAGGGACTCTTCAACCTCTCTAATTCTTACATCACTATTTCTAAGAGAAAGGAAGTATTCATTCAAAATTTGATCTTCCAAACCATGAAATTGCATACCATCAACCTCCATCCACTCCTAGTTCATGATAGTTGTCCTAACAATATCAACTATCAATATAGATAAATAAATCCCTTTTATATTAAATCTTCCACCACATCTCTCAAAAGGTTTTAATTTCCCATGCATCCAACCCAGGGATCATGTCCCAAAATCATTCTTCATCCATCCCCCACTTTCCACATCAAATAGTCACCTACTAAGTGAAAACTCAAGATCATTTCCTTCTAAATTGCAGTTACATTTTGGTACCATTTAAACAATGTCCTTATCAATAGTCACTAATTAACAATAATCTCAAATATAACCAACTTACTCAATCATTTTCCTTCGAATAAATCATTTTAAGGACCATAGATTCTAATTCTTTTTCCTTGATAGTTTCAAATACCTCCTAGGCCACTCTCACTATCTCACAATTTTTTCTACCCGCTAAGAACTCAAATTGTCCTAATAAATGGACCTAGAGAACTTGGATTTCCAACTTTTGGCAATTAGCTTTGAAACTATTTTATAAATTTTATTGCATAAGAATATGGATCTAAAATATTCATAACTATGGGTATTATCAATCTTGGGAATTAGACAAAAGGAAGTCGACTTGATAGCTAATGGGATCCTTCACCTTCAAGCATCCTTGTACGTTATTATTGTCCATAGATAATTTGCAATCCACCTTATTATAATGCCTTTGTTTCAGAAAGTAACAACACTAATGATTGCAATAACACCCTCTGAAACAGGACTATGAGGACTTTGACTCTTTGCATGGATCCATCAATTCAACACACCTTCTTTGGAAGCAAGTTTCATAGTCATAATAGCAGACACACACCCAAATTATTCCATGCTCCTTTTCTCATTTATTTATTTCTATTGTCATCAACATTGCTATTTGGTGCATGAATGTGAAGTATGCACATTTAGAGCCTTTGATACTGTGTGCAAACCTCTTCTCATTACATGTGAAGTCAATCCATGTAGGGTTTATTTTCCTTGTAATTTTAAATACTAAAACAAAACTTGCATATATTCAAATGTTATCCCAGTGCATATATCATGTTCTTGTGTATATATCATGTTCTTGTGCATATACCATCCATGCTCAATCAATATTCGAGCTAGTGACATCATTTTTTTCCTTGCATAGACAAAATTCATCCATTACTCGAGATACAACATGTATTTCCCCCACTTACACACTCAACCAATGAATTTCTCAACACTTGCCACTATCTTTAGCATGGACCACAACCATCCTAATGTCATGACATGAAATTGACACCCAAGATCGCTAGTCATAATAGAAAATGCACACCCAAATTTTTCCATGCTGCTTTTCTCACTTATTTCTTGCTGTTGTCATCGACCTTCCTATTTGGTGCATTGAATATAAAGGATAATGAAAATCTGCGGCAATAGTAATCTTTCCCTATCCCGTCCCAATCCCTAGGCCCAACAGGGAAAAGCTTTCAACAAGAACTGAGGTGCTAGAGAAAGAGTCAATTTATTTTTTCCTACTCTGTCATGGACATTGTCGCACGCAGCTCTTGTTATTTATTTGATCACAATGTAGTCTCCCCGTTCTTTGTTCAAATTAATTATGCTCTTGAAAAAAAAAATCCATCTCCACCAACACATGGAGTACAACATCGGATCCATGTTGTAGATATCTCTTACCTCATCACTAAACTCACCAACTATTTCCTAGAGGGATTGCACCTTAAAAACTTGTTGTGTTGACATGTGATTTGGGATTGAATAATGGCCATTTTTGCCCACAACACATGATATCGGCCATGAGATTGTGTCCTCCAAAGGACATATTCAAACCTTCCTCCTTGTTTAGGGTAACACACCATTATCTCATTCCATCTGTATTCATCATAGTCATCACGAACCACATCATCTGAAAAATTGCCCTCAAAACCTCTATCATCCTCTTCATAAACATGTTTATTATACATCATCCTCAAATTCAACCTCTTTCTCATCAATTTTTAGGTCTTCATCAATTTCCTCCTTCATTCCATCATTCTAATTTGATTTCTTTATCAAACATGATTTCATGCCTTACTACAAAATATCTATTTTCGATGTAATATGTTGGTTGATCACCAGTAACTCATCCTCTGCAAGGATTCTTCTCCTCTTCATCTAAGTATGTACTATCTCATAATGAGCGAAATATTTATCAATCCCCTATGTTGCTTCCAATTCTTCCACCCCATCCATAGTTCTTCTCATCTCATCAAACAATTAAGCTAAGACCATTACTTCATGTGACCTCCTTCTACTCACACTTCTAGCCTTCATGTGACTCTTGTAACCCATCTCTATACTCAAAATTTTTAAAATCCCTAATGGGTGTCTTCTTCCACTTGATAAATCTACCGAATAATTTACTATTGGAGCTATCCCAACATTTACAGTGCCCAACCCGCCTTCAAATCTTTAAAACCTCAATGGGTTTTCTTTTATCCACTAGATAACTCTATCCAACTTCATTGTTAGATTTGGCATTACCAAAAGCCACCTCTAAACTTCTTCAATTAATCTTCTTTCCTCAACAATTCTACCCATCCTCTTTTACTAGAACTATTGTGTTCTCCACCCGTTTTGTGTTTGGAACATTTACTTTTAATACACTTTTTATAGGGTAACCCATTTATTTACCCCTTTAAATCTATAAGAGACAAAACAAATTGAGGAATTACCACAAGTGGGTTTTATTGATCACAATAGGTTTGACTATGCATTCTCAAAATTCTTATTAAAAAAATCATAGTGCAAAAAGAAGAAATGCTTGAATGTTTATCGATTACAATCCTTTTTAAAAGATTGCGTTCCAATTACTTATCTTCTTCAAATTAAAACGGCTATAATTTTAAATGTACATCATTTAGAAATATCTATATAGATAATGAAAAACCATGGAGTTATTTTATTTGAGTAGATAATGGAAATTTATTTAAAGGAAACTCAATTTTTTGAAATAATTATTTATGAAAGAAAACTTATTATGCAAGTTCTTAATCTTGAAAAACATAAATATGTTTCCATATCAAATTGCAGACACAAAAACGATACTATAAAAATTCCTTTAATATCTGAATTGTGTTCATCAATATATTTGACAAAACTTATCAACAATTTCGAAATGGTTGATGCTCTGATATTACTTGGAAAGTAAGGTTGCATGATTCAATAAGAATTGCGTGGTTATGAATATGGTGAATATGAAACAACAAAAGAGAACATTACGATATTAAAAAATAATTTGTCGGTATTAAGAAAGGACTATAAAAATTAGAAATATATTTGGCTTCAAAAACCCTTGGTTTTAATAGATAACCATAATTTCTATTATTTTTTAAATGGGAAGATTGGGAAACAATTCGGTAGAGGATGGTTGTTAAATTGGTAGTCATGGTTCAAATAATATGATTTTGATGTCAAATGGATAAGTGGAAGAAAAAAATTAAGTCTTGATGTGATGACTAGAGAGATGGCATTACCTTGCGGTACAAAGACAATGCTCATATGAAGAGCTAGATAAAGAACCATTGAAATGATAGAAAGAACATGGTTATTCTTTATACAAAGAATTTTCAAATCTTGCAATTAATAGATTAAGAGTGAAATGTATTCATAACAATTTTTGAGTCTTGTATTGGTAGATTAAATTTTCGCCTTTCCTTTGCTATTTTAAAGAATGTCATGAAAATGGTATGGAATCATTATAATAAGTTCAGTAGTTTTCTTAAAAGATTAAATAAGATATCGTAGACATTTAATACTGTTCAATAGTATAAATAATGAATGGATACGGAGCTAATACATATAATTTATTTTGGATCCAAAGTAAGCATCTTATTATCTTAATCAACAATTTTCCAAGCCTAATGCTGCATTTTTATTCTCAACAATTTGTAGTATCCAAGGTGGAATATTTTGAGCAGTAGAATATTAGTGTTTTTTAAAATTAAACTAACCTAGGGTATGGATAGTGTGGATGCTTTCAAATTCTTCGTAGAATGTCAAAAAATATAAGAAGAACATGTATCAAGATTGTAAAATGTTTGAAAATTTACCTATGTTGTTCTCATAATTTGCAGAGAAACCCATGCTTCTTGAAATGAATTTTTGTCATGAGGCAAATTTGTGAGGAGGTTTAGGTTTATTTGTGAAGAGGTTAACGAAAACAAAGTAGTGGTCACTGAGAGAGTGAATGGGTGAAATAAATGATATAAAATTCGGTTATGGGAAAATAAGCAAAGGGGCAGAGCAAAGCATGAATCGATGAAATAAACCATAATTTTGGGGTTGTGGGTGGGAAAATGAAGCAATCAACTAGAGCATGAATGAGAAAAGTAAACCATATTTTTTTGGGATGTGGGTAAGAAAGTGCAAAATTCAAGAAGAGTATTAATGGGTGAAATAAAACCTAGGTTTTCAATATTTCAACCTTTTTACTAAATACAAGCATAAAAAATTAGTTATTGTAGAAATACAAACATTTTATGGATCTATGTAGTTGTGGATCCACATGGAATCAACATGGAGTTAAAGATGGTGCAAGCTCTCTATGCCATCACTTGATCTTCATTCCAAAAATTGTATTGGATGCCTTGAAAACTTCATTTTCAAAATAATAAATGTAGATGAAGAGATTGAAAAATTCTTGGTCTAGAAATTGGTCAAAGAATCTAATCTCTCAGTCGAGAAATTAAGAAGAGAATCTAAAATCTAGGCCAAGGGACATGATTAAGAGTTTTCAAATCCTCAATATATTTCCCAAAAGTAGTCTTTCAGATGAAAAAACTATCTATCTACTAACAATCTCAACCAATAAATTATTGAGGAAAAGTCTGAGCCTAGATATTTAAAAAAAATTGACAAAGAAAATGTAAAAGTCTTCAGCCAGAATCTTTTACCTTTTTCTAAGTTGACTTTTTAACAATTTTCTTCCACTCCTAACTCCAAAAATTGTTACCCATCTTCACATTTTAAACCATAGACACATTCCTTAATGGTCATGCAAGCCAAAAGAATTTAGGTTACAAAGTACCACTTACATATTCATTTGTGATATCACTTGGAGATAGGTGGAATCTAATTAAGTACTGGATAGTTGCTGGCCAAGATTAGTAGGTCATTGCCTGGCTAACAGGATGTGGTGGTAGGAAGTTGGCATGTTTTCATTGACGAATCATTGGTTGCCACATGGAAGTGAGAGAAAGAAAGGAATACTAAAATTCAATGGAATTTTAGACGCAAATAAAAAAGGGTATAAGCGTACTATTTTCCCATAATTTTATAGTAGGGGGAATTGATTGTTGGCTTTATAAAGTTGGCGAGGTAGAAGGGGGTTCAATGAGGCAATGAGAAATGGAGGGGCTTTTTAAAGTTGGTGAGGTAGAAGAAGTAGAATGAATTTGATAGGTTACATGTTATCTCTTGTGTTAGTTTGTTTTGTAGGATTGCATTGAATTAAGTATGTTCATAGTCTAGTTAAACAAAATCTAACCTTTGTAAATCACAATAGGTTATTGAAATTTTTCCTTGTACTGTATTTTTTTTAAACATTATGGTTTTAGATTGATAAATATATAAGGCCCCATGACCATGATTACATATTAGTATATGTCAAAAGAAATGCAAAGAAATATCAAATATACCATTTAACATTGAAGATCACACATAATTCCAAAGTCATTCTAATCAAATTAATTTTAATTTCAATAATAGGAAAACAAACATTATTGTATTTGAATAATGGGTGTTTGTAATTTGTAGATATATTAGGAGGGATTTGTTCTTGGCTACAAGTAATTAACTTATTTGATGATGGAAAATGGGTTCAAGCATTTGTATTTTTATGTCATGTCATACTTATAAATATTAATTGCTCTCTTTTATTGTTAATCTAATTATCTAAAACCTAAAACGTTGTTGGATGATCCTTAGTGTCGATATGGCTCACTGAAGTTCATGAAAACATATTCCCAACAACATAGAATCCATTGTCTCTTCACTCTTTGTTATCATGTTAGGGTGACAACATGCCCATAACTTACCATGTGATGGGGCTATACACCTATAGATTATAAACTTTAATATTGCATTGATAGAAATAATGCAAATTCTAAGGATCATACAACTAAATTCACAATTACAACTACACAATATTTAACTCTCGTGAACTAAAAAGTAGATGGAATTGTTTAATACCTTATTTATTTCATTACTATTAACATTACTTTTAAAAGGCAGTTAAACTTACATCTTTTTCTCACAAGTTTTTAGATAATTTTTTTAAGAAACTTAATTGTGTTTAAGAACTCATCGAACCCGGTAGGTCGGTCAGGCTGAGGATTCTTATTCCATTGATGCCTATTGGTTTTATTGATTCTCCATGCCATGAGAAATGTATGAACCAGGCCCATCTTGTTACGATCTTCCTGCCCATTCCTGATCTGCCCCCGCTTCATCCTGAAATTCCTGTCTTTACTCATCCGAATGAGATTTCCGTCTTCCGATCTAGCAGCCCAATATATCATTATTTGGTAAGAGCCCTATCATTATTTCTAGAGGGACCCGGAACAAAAAACCTAATGTTATTATTTAAGGGAGTCGGGGCCAGCCGAGAGGGAGGGACTACCTAGGGAGTACGAAGACCGTGTGTTGAGCTGCCGGTTACAACGAGGAGGATCATCAACCATAAAATTAGGAAGAGCGGAGGGACCTGTGCGGACTGCGGAGGAAGAAAAACCAATGAATAAATAGAAATTCGAAGGTATGTACGGGGACCCCTTCATTCTATGAGGAGAGGCTTGTGTACTCGTAAAAAATATTCCACACCGGCGAATCCTGATTTCTAGTTATGTTGGTGCCTAGCGTTATATTTAGGGAAGCCCTCAGGTTCTGAGTCTTATTCTCCAGACGCCACCCGACTAGAGACATAACCCAGTGGAAAATAAAAATATTTTTTATCAATAGAAATTTGAAGGTTTGTGCGGAGACTCCTTCATTCTATTGGAGAGATCGCTCTACTCGTAATAACTATTCCACACCGCGAATCCCATTTTCTAGTTAGGTTTTGTCCTTAACGCGAAATTAGTTTTCCGATATGTAGATCAGTTCGGTTTCTAGTTAGGTTTTGTACTTAATGCGAAACTAATTTTCCAATATCTAGATCCATTATTTAATGCTGCAGCTGTTCTTGGTCATTAGATTTTAAACAACTTGATATCTAGCTATTAGCAACACCGCTGTTGCAGTATTAAATTCCTTGCAGAAGGCTGAATATTTTTTACCATCAGTTGGTGCCTAGCATTATATTTAGAAAAACCCTCAGGTTCATACTCTTGTTCTCTGGCTCAACACGACCTCCTTTTAGGAAAAAAATCATCTATTATAAGTAATTAAGTAAAAAAACACCTGCTTTTAGGAAATGTTACTATACTGATAGCAAATTTCTTTTTGTATAATTTGTTGAAACCATCTTAGTCACGGGAAATTGTAATGCATACAATGTTTTTTCGCATATATTTAGAGTTGGATCTGTGCTAAAAAGTACTTTGAACATGATTTAGATGGAAATGTGCATAGAATTATTATTTTCCATAAAATATTGATGCATGCGAACCTAATTCTTATATACACAAATCCGCTACTAACAAACAAACAGACATAGTTGGAAATGCATTTAATTTTTAGTTTTCGTGCAAGTGGAATCAAGGTTGAAACAAAACCCTATGTATGAATATTTATTATGTAGGTTGAAACGAAGCCTTATATAACCATATTTATTAGGAATGATTTATTTCCATGCTTAAGTTGGCCTTTTCATATGATTTCCCATGGGCTGCACGGTGAATCCATGAATATCGTTCACCATGGGGATTTTTTTTTTTTTCGGGCCCTAGATTGAGGGTTTTAAAATACTTAGATCGAGGGTTTTAAAAAACCTCGATCGAGGGTTGAAACAAGACCTCAATCTAGCTTTTCAAAAGCTTGATCTAGCTTTTGAAAAGATCGATCTAAATTTTGAAAAGCTAGATCTAGCTTTTCAAAAACATAAAAAGGCCCATTTTAGTCCCTCGATCGAACAAATACCTCGATCGAGGGTTTTAAAATACCTCGATCGAAGTGTTTTTAAACCCTCGATCAAGGTGTTGTTAAACCCTCGATCAATGTATTTTAAAACCCTCGATCAAGCAAATAGCTCGATCGAGGGCTTAAAAAATAGGCGGAGAGCCCTTTTCACTGCAGAATGAAAGTTTTGTCTGCATTCCACAGAGATAAACCATGTCATTAAATGCTCATTAATGAGCGGACTTGATACCGTTGGACTCATCAACTAATTCTCTATCCAGATCCATAAAAATTACGAATTTTTATCTTCATATGTCCTTTGTTTTTAAATTTATACTAAAACTTGCCCTAAAAAACCCTGCTGACAACTTCGATTAAGCTCAAAGATAAATCCACGACATTCAAAATACACATCCAAAAAATTTGAAAAAATACACAAGCCCCAGAGAAACCTGTCCTCTTTAAAAGGGTATTTTTAGTTTTGCAAATTATGTAAAAAATCAAAATATTTGGTGCACAAACACACATGTGTGCAAAATGCACTGAAATATTCATTGGTCATTTTCGAAAAATAATAATAAATATATTTTTTCAAGAAAAATTAAAAGATAAATATGTAAGCCCTAGTGCATTGTCTCTAGATCATGTTCACATGTTTCATTTCTTTTAAGTATTACTTTAACATTAAATTATGGTGCACGAACACAAACTACTTGTTAATTGCTCTTCAAATTTTTAAGTACACATGTTTCATTAAATGAAAATTTGACATGATAAATGACATTGATATATTTCGAAAAAAATATCATTGGAAAGCCAACATAATTCTCTACATTTCGTTTTTCAACCGCATGTCAAAATTCATTTGGCAAATATGAGTTTCGAAGGATTCAATTTAATACATGGATAAAATTTAGGTTTTCCACTGTCATTTTTGGCCAAAAAGAGTTACCCATCTTCATGGAATCACCCTGCAGTGTTAATAATTAAGCTGACATGGCTTGAAAAAAAAAGGTAATTAAGCTGACTACGAAAAGTTCCATAGAATGCCCTTTGACTAATATTATTTAAAATCTGATTAGAATATGTGGAAGGGACCTATGAGAGGTTTAATTTGTACATGTACATCATCAAAGAATGAGGAAAGGAGCTCGCCACGATCAAAGCCTAGATGGAATCCAAAAATGAAAGAGATTGGGATCTTAAAATCTAGTTTCAGTTATGGAATGGTGAATCCTTCAAGAAATGAGCTCAATTGCGAAACTTCAAACATGTTGGGGATGTTGGGGACACACATGTCTTGTATTGGTTCCAGAACATAAAGTCCAGATCCAAGCAAACACAACCCCACTTTTAGTCTCCAAAGATCTGTAAATCTACAGCAGGGAAGAGTCAGACGTTGCACAAAGGAAGAGAAAGATTCAAAAGTTTTGTGCAACTAATTATATGCTCTATGACTAACTTAGACTGACCAATCCTACTCTTCCATGCACAATATTTACAGTTCTCTGCAGAGTGAGAATGACGTTGCTTTGCTTGGATCGAGACTTCCTGTTCTGGAACCAGTAAAAGAGATTAGCGTCACCAACTTGTTGTCTAAACTCTTTTATCTGACATTTGATTCTATTTATTTCATCCCATTAAGGTTTCAACATGCCAAAATTTAATATATACTTTAACATCAAGATCTATTTGGTTTTAGATTCCATCTCGTTTTTGGCATGTTGCAGTCCTCATTAGATGTACCTCTAGAAATTATTATTTACACATATTCTAATTATATTTGAAATGATATTAATAGGAATGCATATTATTTAGTTTTTTTTAACTGGATCTTAAAATCTATATTCAGTTCTGGAATGGTGAACCCTTCACGAAATGAATCTAAAAGAATCAGACCTCAACTCGAAGAGTTTAGACAAGTTGGGGACATTGGGGACGAGCATGTCTTGTATTGGTTCCGGACCATAAATTCCAGATCCAAGTATATTTTTAAATCTACAGCAGCGAAGAGTGAGACTGATCAGTCTATAAGAATCAAAGATGTTGCACAACCAAAGAGTAAGATTCACAACTTTTGTCCAACTAATCATCTGTTGTATTAGCAATGTCTATGACTGACTTAGACTGATCAATCTTAATCTTCTCCACACTAGATTTAGAGTTCTCTAGACTGAGAATGGCATTGCTTTGATTGATCTGCACTTTGTTATCTAAACTCGTTTAGTTGACATTTGATTCTATTTATTTCATCGCGCGAAGGTTTCACCTTGCCAAAATTGAATATATATTCTAACATCCAAATCTATTATGGTTATAGATTCCATCTTGCTTTTGACGTGTTGCATTCCTCATTCTCTGATAATGTACCTCAACAAATTATTCTTTACACATTCTACTCTACAAATTCTTCTTTACACATTCTAATCAGATTTGAAATTACATTAATAAGAAAGCATATTATTTAGCTTTTTGCAGTGCCATTAATCTCTGACGTTGAAACATATGGGAAAATGTATTAGGAAACAGAATTAACATTGAAAATAAATCATACCTAATAAACTCAAGGAGATTTTTGGGAGAAAAAACAAAGTTTGACATTGTTCTATGTGAATATATTCGATACATGGGATCTCCAACTAGATTATAAAAAATTCAAATTTCTTTCCATCTAAATCTGGTTATTAATAGAGGATTTGTTTATCCAATCGCATAAATATTTTCTGAATCAGATTCATTTATGAAAATGAATACTTTTATTTACATTATTAATGTAACATCCCTCTTTTACTCCTATACTTTTGTAATTAAAGATGTAACTATGTACTTGTTGTGGTGAGGAGCTCAAGGCTAAGGCCCCACCATTAAACATTGTAGGTGGCCTTATTTATTTCCTATGTTATAATGGTGGATTATAGACCTAGGAGATTGAAAATTTTTGACACGACTAAGCTATGGGGCAAAGACTCCACGAGGGAGAGAGGTGAGAGACTAAAAAAGCCTAAGAGCCCGGTTGCGAATGCCATGGTGTCATTTGGGTACCTATGAGTTATTTATAAAATGTTTACATCTATCTAACCTGGCAGCCCAAGTCTTCAAGTAAAAAAACAATGTTATAATTACTCGTCTAGTAACTAGGTGATTGACTAGTAAAGACTGCCCTAAAAAGCTAGGAAAAAACCATTATATATATATATGACTCCTTTCGATGGTCTTCGTCTTCTCAAATTAAATCATTAAGGATTGTAAAAATGAAAATAAGAATTTATAAAAATACTAATCACTTCATATATATATATATATAGATATGCGCTTCAGAATGGCCATAACATAGTTTTGTACATGCTTATTCTAGAAAGGAAAAGTTTATATTCTGAATGGCTATAACATATATATGAATAGATATGCTAAAAAAAAGAAGTACCGTGAATGATTTTATTAAAAGAGAGATATTATTTTAGTTCGTGGATAAAGGAGGGAACCTTTATTTAAATCAAAGGATTAACCTGCTCCACCTTTTTTGACTGGATCGATTGAGTTACTTTGGTTCATTAAAAAGAGTGGTATCTCAATAGAGGACCAAACCAAGTTTTTAGTCAATAACTATGAGTGTGCCCTATGACACTTGGAGCCCTAGCCGGTGAGCGGCGTGAGTTTGAAGGGAGTAATTTCCTTCATCTACTACTCCTCGTATCGGGGCGGCACATAAAAATGGAGAGGAGTGATCTTGGAGATGGGGGCAGGGCTGGAATTTGACGGGCAAAATGCCCATCATGGACCATTTTGCCAGTCAAATACTGCCTACATTTTTTACTAACCGTCATAAAAAACAAAGCAAATTGTAAAATGTGTGTATATATTGTCAAAAGAGTCATTTTTGACAGGTGGGATTTTTCCCAAATTCCTACCCTGGATGGGGGGACGATCTAACAGTTGTTGGCCTAGGTTATTACTAATTTCTGTATTGCTGCATTATGCTATTGGCTCAACGCCTATGTCACTTGAACTCTGCAATGTTAGTACCATGGTTCAATGCTGGTATTGATCGATTTCTCTATCGCTGCACATGGTTGTTGGTGAAGGGAAAAGGGGAAGGGAAAGCTGCGTAGTCAAAGAGATTTGACCTCAGCGGTGAATAAATATTATTTTTTGGCTTACAACCTGCGCTCCACTTCTAAATACTGCTTTAAATATTTTTGTGAATACTTTTCTTCACAAATTAACTACGCAGGAATTGCCTCTGCAATTTCTCTTTTACAGGGCGTAGGTTAATTGATAAATTCTACTTCATGATTACCTGGGCAGGTTATTTCTACTGCACGGTTATTTCTACTATGCACTTCACTACCTTCATAGAAATTCTTAACTTCACAAAAAACTTTGCCGCATACTTTACTTTGCATAAGCTTAGCACTTCATGCAAATTACCTTTGTAAACTTCTTTTAACTTTACGAAGGTTCACTGGGCACAAGTTACCTTCGCATTCCTATTTAGCTGCGCACAACCCAATCTTAAACAAACTTTGTATAAATGTATTTCATGCGAAAACATAACCTAAACATATGTAGAAGTTACTACGCAGTTAAACTAGGGATTTTACGACCGTGAAATACTTGGAATCTTGATTTGATTTACAGACTGGCGGGTCAATATGAAATAGATGTGCAGGATGCATAAACCAACATTCTTGAGAATGAATACATAAGACCAAAGAGTTATATATATTACCACTGTAAAATAGAGTAACTTTGCCGCAGTTACAGAGAGAGGAGATTTACTTCAATCTTTACACTTTTACATAGAGCTAGGGCTCTTGAAATGCTTCACGGGTTTCACTTCTTCTTCTTTCACAGTTCTTAGAGAGCTTGGGCTCCTTACACATTTCTTTCTCTACATCTCTTTCCTAGTGTCCTGTGATTGTTTTTCATTTGTAAAGTTTCATTATCACCGACTCATGATCGCTTCTCATGGAAGATTTTAGGGTTACAATAAAGACTGTAATAAATTCTATGTAAGAAGTTATTAGCTTTCGAAATACAAATGACTCCTTAAATACTAACTTGTCGTGAGCCGGATTGGCTACAAATTGACTGACTGACTTCTGACATTGCAAACTGACTAAGTGTCTGACAGAACTGGTGCATATTAGATATGCTATCAGCTCATTAATTACAATATTTCCAACACTCCCCCTTAATTATGAGTGGATGGGGATCATCAAACAAAAATAAAATATTACAAAATATTTCACAGTTGCGACATGCTCTGTTCATGACATAGTTCACTGCGCAGGTGAACTTGTCAATCCCAAACAACTTCGTAGGTATTGGAATGGGTCCTTTGCCCATGATTTTGTAAATATGTCTGCTACCTGATCTTCAGACCAAAAAAATTCTAAACAGATTTCCTTATTGTTTATCAATTCTCTGATAAAATGATACTTTGTGTCGATGTGCTTGGTTCTCTTATAAAACACATGATTCTTTGACAATGCGATGGCTGAATTGTTGTCACAGTAAATGACTGTGGGTTTTTGTTGGACCTGCGATAGATCACTTAACATGCTGTGCATCCAAACTACTTGACATGCAACGCTTGTAGCTGCGACATACTCTGCTTCTGCTGAAGAAAGAGTTACTATCGGATGTTTCTTTGAAGCCCATGGTACAACACCTGTTCCTACATGAAATATATTCCCAAATGTGCTTTTTATGTTATCTATGCTGCCTCCATTATCACTGTCAGTGTATCCAATCAGTTTCAATTTTTTTGTGGTTGAATACAAAATACCAAAGTCTTTTGTTCCACTTACATACCTCAGAATTCTTTTACCTGCTTGCCAATGTGATTCCTGTGGTGACTCCATGAATCTTGAGATTAAACTAACTCCATATATGATATCTGGCCTTGTTGCTATTAGATACATAAGGCTGCCAATGAGCCTTTTAAATAGTGTAGGATCTACATTGGATCCATCATCATCCTTGCTAAATTTCAAACCTGTTATCACTGGTGTTGGAGCTGTCTTCCAATTTAACATCTTAAATCTTTTCAAGACATCACTTGCATACTTTGACTGAGATATAAGTATCCGATTTTTAGACTGTTGGACTTCAACGCCCAGAAAATACATCATAAGCCTCAAATTAGTCATTTCGAATTCACTTTCCATGACTATTCTAAATTCTTCTATGCTAAAATCACTAGTAAATATTAAATCATCTACATATAGGAAAACAATTAGCTTATTACCTTGCTGATTGATTTTTGTGTACAGAGTTGGCTTACATTCACTTCTGTGAAATCCATTCTGAATAAGGTATGAGTCCAGGCAACTGTACCAAGCTCTAGGAGCTTGCTTCAAACCATAGAGGGCCTTCTTCAATCTGTATACTCTATGTCCTTTTCCTGGATCTTCATAGCCTTCTGGCTGCTCAACATATACTTCTTCTTCTAAATAACCATTTATAAATGCAGACTTAACATCCATTTGATAAACAGACCATGTCTTATGAGTTGCGATGGCCAAAACTGTTTTGAGTGTATCCATCCTCGCTACAGGTGCGAAGGTTTCATTGAATTTTATACCTGGTTTCTTTGTGAACAATATTGCTACCAATCTTGCCTTATGCTTCTGCACATTCCCATCAGCATCTTCCTTGGTCTTAAAAATCCATTTGACACTTATCACATCCTTGTCCTTAGGAACGCCACCTAATTCCCATATTTGATTCTTCTCAATGCATTCTATTTCTTCATCCATGGCTTGTGCCCAAACTTTATCTTCAACAACTTCTTCAAATGTTAGAGGATCATTAACTTGAGAAAATAATGCAAAACATGAGAATGAATTAGGTGTACCAGCATCATATATTTCGCGCAGGCTACTTGTCCTTGGCAGAGTTGATTGGGTCGAGTTGTGCGAACTGCTTGATGGAGTTTGTTGCGCACTTGATGTGCTTATCGGAGTTGCTTGAGCTGCGACCTGTGTCGGATTTCTTTGTGCTGGAACATGCTACGCAATCCTTGGAGTACATGGAGCTGTGCAAGTCTGATTTACATGCGGAGTTTCAACCACATCTTCTGTGTTGTCATCATGTTCAACATGTGACATGATTTCGACATTCTTCTCTACAGTTCCATCCTATGCTTCATTTTCCACAAACTGAACATCTTGACTAATAATGACTTTCTATGCAACAAGATCATACAACTTGTATGCTTTTGTGTCTTCAGAATATCCAATAAATATGCATTTCTGCCCTTTATTGTCTAATTTCCTTCTTAAATCATCTAGCACATGTGCATATGCTACACAACCAAAAACTTTTAAATGTGAAACACTATGTTTCATACATATCCATGCTTCCTGCAGAACCTTGTTCTTCATGCTCTTTGTCGAACATCGATTCATGATGTATACCGCAATTGCCACTGCTTCAGCCCAACATTCATTTGACAGATGTGCGGCTGCCAACATGCTGCATGCCATCTCCATAATGGTTATGTTCTTCCTCTCTGCGATACCATTCTACTGCAGTGTATACCGCGTAGTGAACTACTTTTGTATGCGACAATTTTTGCAAAAGTTTAAGAAATCATTTGAAACATACTCACCACCTCTGTCTGTTCTCAATATCTTGATGCTGTAACCACTATGCTTCTCCACGAGTGCCTTGAACTGCTGAAAACAACTAAACACATCATATTTGTGATTTAGAAAATAGAACCGTTTTTTTTCTTGTGAAATCATCAATAAATGTGAGAAGATAAGTGCATCCTCCCATCGATGGTGTTTGCATTGGTCCACAAATATCAGAGTGCAGGATTTCAAGTGGTGTGTGAGCTGTGTATGACTTTCCGACTGGAAAAGTCTCTCTGTGCTATTTGCGAAAAATACAGCCTTCACAAATTCTCTTTGACTTTTGGATCAATGGAAATCCTTTCACCATGTCCTTCATATGCAGTAGCTTCAACCCACCAAAATTCAGATGTCCAAATCTGAAAAGCCATAGCCAGGATTCATCCTTTATTTCTGTCTGAAAAACAGCTTGCATTCCGCTGCCTTTTTCTTCAGCTGCGCACTGAATTTATGCTCCTTTGCTCTCTGCACTGAGCGCAGCTCCAGAATTTTCATTCTGTCTTGTCTAAACAACTTGAGTTGTTTTTCCTTTCATGATGGATCTTATCCTCAAAGGAAACAAGCGGTTGCTTGTCATCCGCACTTCAACAATTAATTGATTGCTAGGGTATATGTCTTTGTTCACACAATGTTTTCCTACCATGTGAACTCTATAACCGTTTTCCATGAGTTGTCCTATGCTTATCAAATTATGCTTCAAGCCTTGAACATAATAAACATCATGCATATGTTTCTACTCCCCCTGTTTTGTTAGAATATCAATAGAACCCTTACCCAAAATAGTGACTTGAATATTGTTTCCAAGTGTGACATCAGTTTGAACTGATTTATCTACACCAGAAAACAGATTTAAATTACCATCCATATGATTGCTACAGCCTGAGTCTAAATACCATATATCATTTGGACTTTCTTGAACAACATTGCATTCAAGTGGAGATGCACATGCTAAGAAAAGTGAGCTGTTCGGAGTGTTGTTATTGCTTCACTAAGCTTCACCTTCCTTTCCTTGGTCATACTGCTTCTTCCTGCATTCGTATGCGAAGTGTGCATACTTCTTATAGTAATGGCATTGAATTTTTTATTTATCATACCTCTGTCCACTTAACGGAGTGGGTGCTTGATTTTGGCCTCTATCAATGCCATGCGTAGGGCTGCTGCTGAAACCTCCTCTGAACGAATTTCGTCCTCTGCCTCTAGATTTTGGTCTTCCTCTACCTCTTGCATGACTTATGAATGACTGTGCTACAAATGCACCTTCCACTGATGTTTTTGAACCACTGATTCTATGTTCATGATTGAGTGGTGAAGCTTGCAACTCATCAATAGTGAATGTTGACAGATCTTTGTTTTCTTCCACGGTTACAACCAAAGAACTCTAAGAACTTTTTCAACAACTCTTTGGTCACCTAAAGTTTCTCCATGAGACTTTATTTGATTAACCAGACCAATAACACGAGTATAGAATGAGTCTAGTGACTCTGTATTTTTCATTAACAGAGATTCAAAATCTCTTCTAAGAATCTGAAGTTTACCACTCTTTACCTTGTTGAAACCTTGATATGCAGTTTCAAGTGTGTCCCATGCTTCCTTAGATGACTGCACTGATGCTACTCTTGGGAGTATGGATTCATGTGTTGCTTGATGTATGTGGAAGAACGCCTTTCCATCTTTCTTTCTCTGTTCCCTCAAGACATCCTTCTTAGCCTGTGTGAGATTGTTGTATGTTGATGTATCTGTTGGTTCTGCATAGCCATTCTGAACTAGGTGCCATACATCTTGACCTCTAAACAAAGATTTCATGGTTAGAGACCAATATTCATAATTTTTACAAAAAAATATGGGAGTTTTCAAATTACCCGAAGTGGAAGCCATTCTTAATTACTTTTCCCTTTGTAAATATAATTCTTACTTTCCGTAAACCTGCGCTATGATACTAGATGAATAGAAAAGGGGAAGGGGAACCTGCGCAGTCAAAGAGATTTGACCTGCACGGTGAATAAATAATTTTCTTTTCTTTGGCTTACAACTTGCGCTCTACTTCCAAATACTTCCAAATACTTCCAAATATTTAAAGCAAAGTATTTGGAAGTAGAGCGCAAGTTGTAAGCCAAAGAAAAGAAAATTATTTATTCACCGTGCAGGTCAAATCTCTTTGCACATACTGCGCTCTACTTCCAAATACTTTGCACAAGTTACCTTTGCATTCCTATTTAGCTAGGCATAACCCAATCTTAAACAAAATTTGTATAAATGTATTTCATGCTAAAACATAGGAACCTAAACATATGTAGAAGTTATTGTGCAATTAAACTAGGGATTTTTACCACCGTGAAATACTTGGAATCTTGATTTGATTTACAGACCGTAAATGTAAACAACATTTATGCAGATCAATACGAAATAGATGTGTGGGATGCATAAACCAACATTCTTGAGAATGAATACATAAAACCAAAGACTTATATATATTACCATTGTAAAACCTAGTAACTTTGCTGCACTTACAGAGAGATGAGATTTACTTCAATCTTTACACTTTTACACAGAGCTAGGGCTCTTGAAATACTTCACGGGTTTCACTTCCTCTTCTTTCACAGTTCTTACAGAGCTTGGGCTCCTTACACATTTCTTTCTCTACATTCTTTCCTAGTCTCCTGTGAGTGTTTTTCATTTATAGAGTTGCATTATCACTCACTCAAGATTGCTTCTCATGGAAGCTTTTAGGGTTACAATAAAGACTGTAATAAATTCTACCTAAGAAGTTATGAGCTTTCGTAATACAAACGGATCCTTAAATACTAACTGGTCGTGAGCCGGATTGGCTGCAAACTGGCTGACTGACTTCTGACATTCCAAACTGACTGAGTGTTTGACAGAGCCGACGCATATCAGATACACTATCAGCTTATTAATTACAATATTTCCAACAGTTGGTTCTCATCGCTTGTTCATTATTTTATTTATATAGATTGATACTCTGCGATTTCTAGGAGGGGACAACTTCTTAATGAAGTCCGATCCCAGAGCACTCCTGCATCATTTGTTTTTGGTATGAATATGTTGTGATATTGTATACTATGTTAGTGATATGTGATCTTTGAGCCTTATTGTTTTTCATTTTTCTATGGGAGCAAAGTCTCTTAGTAGGAAAATCTCTGCAATTAGTTTGTTATTTAATTTGACGGAAATCACAATGGGAAGAGGATGCCTCTTCATGAGCTCGATCCTTCTACTAGTGGAATTTTAATTATTCCTATAGAAAAAGATAACCTGCATTAAGGTATCGATCTCCGATCAGTTACTTGAATGATATTTAAATTGACACTGAAAGTTGGTGATCTCTCTCTGTGTAGAGAGGATGAACCCATGACAATTTTCTTTTCTGATATTTTACCCTGAGAAATAACTGTTTTTCTTCTATGGAGGAACGGTTGAATCTTTTGTTTTAAAGATTGTTTAGTCCAGGAAGATGGAACAACCCTTTGTAGGGCGCCACCAGTGTAGAAATACTTTTGCATAGATAAGAGTTGTTCTTGTTGGCTACCTTCTCATGGAAAGAGACAACACCTTTCTGTTATAAATTTTATGGTATTAAAGTATGGTCGGTCTCTAGTGGAGAGTTGAAGTTTTCCTTTATCACACATCGATTGTATGTGGAGATTGTGGCCTGCTCTCTTGGTGAAGAGACAAACCATTTCCTTTGTAATTAAATATATATTTGTATCACTGCTTATGACGATTTTGAAAGGATGTATCCTCTTAAAGAGAATTGGAACGTTATTATTATTATTATTAATGCATAGTAGGTTAAATTCAGCCCTTGTGTTGAGAAGAGTAAGGAAGAGTTTCGTTTGTGCTTTCCATTCATATGCGAAGTGTCCATACTTCTTACAGTAATAACATTGAATTTTTTATTCATCGTACCTCTGTCCACTTGACTGAGTGGGAGCTTGATTCTGGCCTCTACTAGTGCCATGCGTAGGGTTGCTGCTACGACCTCCTCTGAACGAACTTGGTCCTCTACGTCTATATTTTTATCTTCCTCTGCCTCTTCCATGACTTATGGGTGAAAGTGCTACAAATGCATCATCCAAAGATGTTTCTGAACCACTTATTCTATGTTCATGATTGAGTAGTGAGGCTTGCAACTCATCAATAGTGAATGTGGACATATATTTATTTTCTTCCACGGTTACAACCAAATTCAAATTTCTTTGGAAGAACTCTAAGAACTTTTTCAACAACACTTTGGTCACGTAAAGTTTCTCCATGAGACTTTATTTGATTAACTAGACCAATAACACAAGTATAGAATGAGTCTACTGACTCTGTATTTTTCATTAACAGAGATTCAAAATCTCTTCTAAGAATCTGAAGTTTAGCACTCTTTACCTTGTTGAAACCTTGATATGCAGTTTTCAGTGTGTCCCACGCTTCCTTAGCTGACTGCGCTGCTGCTACTGTTGGGAGTATGGATTCATGTGTTGCTTGATGTATGTGGAAGAACGTCTTTCCATCTTTCTTTCTCTGTTCCCTCAAGACATCTTTCTCAGCCTGTGTGAGATTGTTGTATGTTGCAGCATCTACTGGTTCTGCATAGCCATTCTGGACTATGTCCCATACATCTTGACCTCTAAACAAAGCTTTCATGGTTAGAGACCAATATTCATAATTTTTACCAGAAAATATGGGAGTTTTTAAATTACCCGAAGTGGAAGCCATTCTTAATTACTTTTCCCTTTGTAAATATAATCGTTACTTTCTGTAGACCTGCGCTCTGATACCAGATGAAGGGAAAAGGGGAAGGGGAACCTGTGCAGGTATTTGACCTGTGCGGTGAATAAATCATTTTTTTTTCTTTGGCTTACAACCTGCACTTCACTTCCAAATACTTTGCTTTAAATATTTTTGTGAATACTTTTCTTCACAAATTAACCACGCGGGAATTGCCTCAGCAATTCCTCTTTTACAGTGCATAGGTTAACTGCTCAATTCTACTTCTTATTGCGCAGTGACTACTTCCGCATTTTGACTTTTACTGCACAGGTTATTTCTTGAGCAGGTGAACTTTGTTGCATAGTTCACTACCTTTGCGGAAATTCTTAACTTGACAAAATACTTTGGGGAATACTTTAGTTTGGAGAAGTTCCGCACTTCATGCAAATTACCTTTGTAAACTTATTTTAACTTTAGGAAAATTAACTGCACACAAGTTACCTTCGCATTCCTATTTAGCTGCGCACAACCCAATCTTAAACAAACTTTGTATAAATGTATTTCATGCTAATACATAGGAACCTAAACATATGTAGAAGTTACTGCGTAGTTAAACTAGGGCTTTTACCACCGTGAAATGCTTTGCATCTTGATTTGATTTACAGACCGTAAATGTAAACAACATTTATGTAGGTGACTAGATGTGCCGGATGCATAAACCAACATTCTTGAGAATGAATACATAAAATCAAAGACTTATATATATTACCACTGTAAAACATAGTAACTTTGCGAGAGATGAGATTTACTTCAATCTTTACACTTTTACATAGAGCTAGGGTTCTTGAAATACTTCACGGGTTTCACTTCTTCTTCTTTCAGAGTTCTTATAGAGCTTGGGCTCCTTACACATTTCTTTTGCTACATTCTTTCCTAGTCTCTTATGAGTTTTTTTCATTTCTACAGTTGCATTATCACCAACTCAAGATGGCTTCTCATGGAAGGTTTTACGGTTACAATAAAGACTGTAATAAATTCTACCTAAGAAGTTATGAGCTTTCTAAATACAAACGGCTCCTTAAATACTAACTTGCACTGAGCCAAATTGGCTGCAAACTGCATGACTAACTGACATTGCAGATTGACTGAGTGTATGACAGAGCAGGCACATATCAGATACGCTATCAGCTCATTAACTACAATATTTCTACTAATTGGTTCTCATCGCTTGTTGATTATTTTATTTATATAGATTGATACTCTGCGATTTCTAGGAAGGGACGACTTCTTAATGAAGTCAAATCCTAGAGCAGTCCTGCATCATTTGTTTTCGGTATGAATGCGTTGTGATATTGTATACTATGTCAGTGATACGTGATCTTTGAGCCTTATTGTTTTTCATTTTGTTGTGGGAGCTAAGTCTTTTAGCACGAAAATCTCTGCAATTAGTTTGTTATTTAATTTGACGGTAATCACAATGGGAAGAGGACACCTCTTCATGAGCTCGATCCTTCTACTAGTGGAATTTTAATTATTCCTATAGAAAAAGATATTTTAATTATCTCCGATCAGTTACTTGATTGATATTTAAATTGAGACTGAAAGTTGGTGATCTCTCTCTGTGTAGAGAGGATCAACCCATGATAGTTTTCTTATCTGATATTTTACCCTGAGAAATAACTGTTTTTCTTCTATTGAGGATCGGTTGAATCTTTTGTTTTAAAGATTGTTTATTCCAAGGAGATGGAACAACCCTTTGTAGGGCGCCACAAGTGTAGCAAAACTTTTTCATAGATAAGAGTTGTTCTTGCTGGCTACCTTCTCATGGAAAGAGCCAACACCTTTCTGTTATAAATTTTATGGTATTAAAGTATGGCCGGTCTCTAGTGGAGAGTTGAAGTCTTCCCTTATCACACATAGACTGTATGTGGAGATTGTGGCCTGCTCTCTTGGTGAAGAGACAAACCATTTCCTTTGTAATTAAATATATATTTGTATCACTGCTTATGACGATTTTGAAAGGATGTATCCTCTTAGGGAGAATTGAAACGTTATTATTATTATTAACGCATAGTAGGTTAAATTCAGCCCTTGCGTTGAGAAGAGTAATGCAGAGTTTCGTTTGTGCTTTCCATCGATTATGCTGGAATGAAGTCATGAGGGTACAACCCTAGGCCAATAGTGGTTGTATTTCTAAATATATTTTGATATTATTCCTAAATCTCGAATAAGCCAATGAAGGCGTATCTAGAGGCTTAGTTCTCGTTTCTTTTTGATATGACATTGATTATGCTTTGAATGATGTTATGAGGGCACAAACCTTCGGTTAGATTCGTTTGTCGAAAATATTCAAGTAAGGATATATATATATATATATATATATATATATATTCTATGATCCGAATAAGTTAAGAAGGGTTCATCCCTTAGCCTTCACTATACGTAGATAGTAATGGGTTGTATGCATTATGCATAGAAGGGGAGAAGGAAGGGTAGGGTCCTGATGCCCTTGTGTCAAGTCATATTACGATATAAGTAGTTATAAAATATTTACATTTCGTTCAACTATTAAATATCACATTGTGTTCTAATGAAGAGGGAAATTTGTCGATGAAATGGAATTTCATTCTTAGTGGATTCTTTGTCAGCATGGGTAGTTTCTTGAGGAAGAAATATATACATCGGACAAAGAGTTAATGGTGGGGGAAAGTCGCAGTGAAATCTTCAGTCACATGATTCTATTCGACCACGTAAGTACCTCTGAATTATTGTATTGCTTTATAATATTAGAGTGTATGAATATGTACCTTTTTATCTTGAGTTTCCTTGATCGAATTGGATTTAATGTATAAAGAATCTCATTGTTATATTGTATCGATATAGTCATCATCAGTGCCTTGTTTGATTCATTTACATATGTAGAGTCTTTGATATGTTGATTTTGCATGACGAATGGCAGCGATTTTATATTTAATTGACTTGTGAGGTTCGCATAAGGATATGTGTATGTTGTATCTTATAGAAGATATGCATTTACATGGAGTAATTATTTAAATGTTAGATGGTTTATTTGAGTATCCTTATTATCCTACTAACAATATTCTTATTACTTTGATTTGTATGAGCCCTTGTACATTAAAGAAGGATGTCCTTGGAAATTATCAGGAAATGTATCTTTAAAACCTAGTTGTTATAGGTAAAGGTATATCATATATGTTTAAGTGTGTTGTGAAATATTTGAATTTGGTTAGTTAAAACATTAGTTTAATCTTAATGGGAAAGTAGTGAATACTAGAGTTAAATATAAATAAATATAACTCTAGTATCAACACACTTCATGGTCATAAGTGAGTATGGTATAATTAAAAGGATGTTTTAATATGTAGAATGTCATATGATTCTAGCAAAGGTTATTAGATAGTATACTTATCGTAAAGACTTGTTGTTGTAATTACTTGATAGTAAGGGACTATAATGGATATGTTTCATATAATAGTTCCATTAAATGTATGGAATAAATAATATGGTTGTTTATGGGTTGCTATCGACATGGGGTAACCTTGTTCCTTAATCTTGAATTATGTTAGAATAATCTCCATGATGAATATTAGTCTTAGTTACAATATTTCTACAGTTTGGCCAAGTTTATTTATAATTTCTAAGGGTTGAATAGACTTTGATCAACTAAATAATATATTAGTGTCATATGCACATTTTAGGACATGATCATATAGACCAATCAAATTAGAGTACGTTTTCACAAGTGTTATAATGTCTCTTGTCAAAGTCATCAACTTCTAGTTAGCCTTCGTATGGTATACACGAAAGATGCATGGAATATAAGAATTTTACTAAGAAGGACATGATGTAATTATCATATATTGTGTATATTCATACTGAAATACCTACTTCAAAGCATAATAATTCCCAACACTTCTTAGAATCAGCGGGGGCAACTAATCTTACAAGTGAGTAAAAAACAAAGTGAATTGTACAAATCCACTTTGTACGATGTACTTTGTGATAGATTAATGGTAAGTACGAACACAAGGCATATATTAAAAAAGGAGAATGAGGACATCTAGAAAATGAAAACTTTTAAATTTGGTTACGAAATATTTGTGTAAGATGAGGCTTCCTAAAGGAAGATGTAACAATTTGAAGTGTAATGACATCGATAGGTGTTTATATCTTAGAATTTGGGCTGGACTAACACCTATGCTATTCTGAAAGTGTACTGTCAAGATTGGTTTTATGACACTAGTTCCAAATTCGAAACAACAATTTTTAAATAAAAAAGAATATAAAAAATAATTGGTCACTAATGCATGGATACCTCTTAAGTAATGCATGGATAATGTGCACTCGTGGCACACAACTTTTTTTATTCAAACAAGTAACATATAACAAGCCTTTCTTCCTAGCTCGAATGGAGAAGCCAATAATGTTAGTGAGTGTGTTGGGGTCCTATCTTAAGTAATGATCTAGCATGGAGACGTTTAACTTATCCATTTGTTGATCCCGATTCTCATACAACAAACAAGTAGACGAGGCTTTACGTACAAGTTCACTATAGGCTACTACACAAAGAGAGATTATTAAAGCTATTACTACCTTATTTGTGACACTTAAATTGTAGCATATTGATATTCAGTAATAAAAAATTAAATAGTTGTACTCATAAGATATGACCATGTCTAATCCTTGAAAAGATTCTCTATTATACATTAAAGTTGGACCTATCAATAAACCAAATTTTCTTCTTTCTTTAATATTATTGATCCTTATGATTATGATAAATACTTTGAATATGTCGAAGGCGTGTTCGCATAAATAAAGTTGGAAATTGGTAGAAACAAATTACAATCAAAAGGAAATATAATGTCGAAGTCGTGTTCGCATAAATAATTACTAGCAAGACAAGGAACACATAGTACAAGGAATTTATGGTCAAATGAAAGCATATAAATTCAAAAGATTCATCACGGATTCTAGAAGAGTATCTTTGCAAAGTTGTGGGATGACAATCCTTTGATAAATTTGCTAACCATGCGTCATGAGAAAGATTTTAGTTTTCAAGGAAGTTTGATGTATGAGGGTCCCTAGGGTTTAGCAATCACACATCACCAAAAAAAATATTTTCTATTCACTTTTAGCTTTATTTCACACATCATGAGAAAGATTTTAGTTTTCAAGGAAGTTTGATGGATCAAAGTCCCTAGGGTTTAGCAATCCCACATCACCCAAAAAAAAATTCTATTTACTTTATTTCAAGTTTTTCAAATATATAGTGTGAAAATGGTCCGAACTTTTCATTAATAAACACTCGTACACTGAGATAAAAACTTGGATTTTGAATATTTTGTAGAGGAGGTATTTCTATATCTACGAACCAAATTTCAAAACAAAAATGTGAGTTTAGAGCCTATGCCTACATCAATCACCAATATATACAAAATTTATATATTTCATTTCTGCAAGGGCAATGACTTCCTATTTTGCCAAACAAGTACTCATATTTTGGAATTAAGGCACAATTTTAATAGTATTGACAATTTTAATTATTCTAACAGATTTTTAGCAAACGTTATTACTATGCAAATGATTTGAACGAGCTTGCCATGTTTCCACTAATTTTGCAAAGACATGGGTCAATGGGTTGGCTTGCCTGCATTCCATATTTGGATTTAGAATATAAAAAATGCATATTTCCATTTAGAATATAATTTTTTTATATGTAGGGAAGAAATTATTCTTCCTTCACTCCAAGTTTCATCTAAAAAGTGTTAAGTTTGATGTGTGTCCCCAATTTAAACTTAGGGCAAGAAAGGAGCAATCCAAAAAATTTGAAATGTTAATATTTTTCTAATTTAGCTTTAAATATTCAAACATCAATTTATGGAGTGTACCTTTAAGGTTAGAAAATATATATATATATATATAATTGGAATTATGACATTAATTATGTAAAATCCGAATACATTAGGTAAGAAACTAAGAATTGATATATTTTCATTGAATGAATAAGAGATTAGGTTTTGCATTATTATTCCGATCTATAAGCTCTTTTAATTGTGTAGTGTGATGTTTTGAGATTATATTATATGATTTTGGTTGTATATTTTCGACTAGATATATAATTTTATATATCATATTATGATATATTTGAAAAATGATTCAAGAAATTATAATGATATTATCTTTTTAAAATACAATTTTCAATTTCAAAAAACAAACTAACAATTTATGATCTTCATTTTATATTATATATCATTTGTGTTCCATTTCAAAAAATGTCAACTATAATGGAGAAATTTCAAATGTTAAATGTATTCTTTTAATAATATTTATATTTACAAAATGGAAAAAACAATTTAAAATATCTATTTTCTATTTAGTTGAATAATAATATACATATATGATAAGATCTTATTTAAATGTTTGATATTCAAATATTTTAAAACGATAATATCTCATTGGTAATGATACTTTTTTTTTTAATATTATGAAAAAAATAAAATTCTATATAATACCTTTTCCATATAATTTAAAAATAACTTAATATTTGATGATAAGGTTTTTATTTTCCAATAATTTATATAGAACACACTTCAAAATCATAAAAAGGTTTTTATTTTCTTAATCTACATCAAACACACTTCAAAATCATAAAAAAGTTTTTATTTTCTTAATTTACATCAAACACACTTCAATGATTTTGAAAAGGTTTTCATTTTCTTAATCTACATCAAGCACACTTCAATACCAAGAACATGATCATGTTTTAATTTTCCTATTAGTAACATCAAATACAATACACTTAAAATTCAATTACAAGGTTATAATTTACAACAATAATTTCTCGAGTTGTTTCTCACTATAAACATAAACACATATAGGAAAATAAATAACATTCCATGAAATAATTCTTTCATATTGTTTTATAATTACAAAATGATAAAGTTCAAAGAAAAAATAATATTATATTGAAATATTTATATATATATATATAAATTAAAATTAACAGTTACTAACATGAAATAATTTTTTTATAAATAGTTCAAATAATTATATAAAATATAGGTTTGACTAATTATCATAGTTATTTTATTTAATCAAAATTTTAAAATTTAAAATTAGTTTTGATGAATTGAGAGTTCATCTTACTTCACATATAAAAAATGTTTTAATGGCCTAAGATGCCATGTATCTTGCAAAAGTGGAAACCTATCTTCTTACTCACCATCAATAATTATTTCAAGTGATAGTTTTAGTTAAATAAAATGGTAAGTCAATTTTCATTTGGGAATAACTATCATCACTACAATTTTTTCCAAAAGAAACTCCAGGGCCTCTTAATTTTTGTTATATATCTCACTGACATTAATAATCAAAGAAAATCCCCTAAAATTTTGTTTATATACTGAGTCATTCATTATTTGCTAAGCCAATATGCCATGGGAAGGATGGAGGAATATTCTCACATGAGGTTTCATAGTATGAATTAAGAGTTGAGATGCAAGGACTATAGTCACATCGTTGTCCACAAATTTGCAAAAAGCACTTCAAAATCAGCGAAATCAGAATATCCATGTTACGTGGTCCTTTTCATCAAACTTCCTCGTGTGAATGTTGGGGATTTGGATACTCCTTGGGGACCATCCCTAGTTACTTCCATTGCTAGAATAAATTCCTCTTGGAATATTCTTATTAATGAAAGGTTTCTCAACATGGACATTATCCTTATCTTCATGAGTACCCTGGAACACATCATCACCTATAGGGATATTATCCTTTGAATTTTGTAGGAGCTTAGCAATATATTTCATATTTTCCTCCATCTTATTATCCATATGTCCCCTCATATTATCCACCTATCCCATCCTTTTCTTTAAAATAAGTAAATATATCATTTTCACAAACCCTTTAATAGGTCTTCACTTTCATCGTAGGTCAGGGATGAATCCTTGGGTGGTTTGATTGGAGTGTTATTTTTTCCACTACCTTTTGGTTGCATTTCAAACAAAATAAATAGATATCACACCTTGGTTTCACCACAAATTGATGCTTCTACTAAAATTTATTCAAATTTAAAATGGTGTACCTTTTTCTAACCCTTATTTGAAGGAGTGTTGCACAGGCTCAAGATATAGCTTGTTATGCAACCAAGTCCCACATATAGCATAAAAATAGCAGAAATAGACCAAAACAAAGTAATCCACAACTTAATAATGAATAATTGAGATGAATAACAATCCTTTTCGAGGGAGGAACCTCCTTACACAATGTACTAATTACAAAAGACAAGACAAGATACGATGATGACTAAAATGAAAAGGTCTCCTTCCTATATATAGGAGACAAAAGGGTACAATAGAAACTAATAGACCCACTAATAGACCCAAGCCAACATAAAGAATATGTAATGCAACATAATAAAGGGGTAATGCGCCACTACATAACAGGTAATGTGACAATATTTAGGTCTTAACATGGCCCTACCCTTTAGACAAGTGTTTTCCTCAATGCTTGATTAGTTGTGGATGCTTTTGTATGAAGGACTCATATTCCCATGTTGAATCTTCCAGTGGCAGACTCTTCCATTTGATGAGGTACTCAGTAATAACTCGATTACATAGCTGTTTGGTCCTTGTTTTAGAGATTTGTTCAGGTTCCAACATGGCTCTTCCTTATTCATCAAGCTTAGGAAAGATTGTTTGAATTGGGATCTTGTCTCTTATTACCTTCTTTAAGCAAGAAACATGGAAAACTAGATGCATTCTTGAAGATGAAGGGAGCTCCAATTTGTAATTCATGCTACCAATCTTCTGCAACACTTTATAACGACCATAATACTTGGGTGCTAATTTATTGCACTTATTTAGTTGCTTGAGGGACATCTACTTGTAAGGTTGTAGCCTCAAAAATACCCAATCCCCTTCTTCCAAACTCCTTTCACTCTGATGTTGATTAGCTTGTTGTTTCATCCTGTTTTGTGACATGGCTAGCTTGTCTTTAAGTATCTAGAGATCTTCTTGATGGTGCTCTATGTGATCTTCCACGGCTTGAACATTATATTTTCCCTTTAAGGGAGATGTAATAGATGGAGGTTGGTACCCATAAAGTGCCATAAAGGGAGACATTTTTTATGATGTATGGAAGGAAATATTGTACCACCATTATGCCAAATATAACCATTTCAGCCACTCTGTTTGTTTATCATATACAAAGCAATGAAGATAGCCTTCCAAAATTTGTTCATTATCTCAGTTTTCCCATGATATTGAGGATGATAAGATGAACTATGAGCGAATTGGGTACCCAAACAAGAAATTAATTTGGTCCAAAATTTTCAAGTGAAAATTGGATCTCTATTTCTTACAATAATATTAGGATTTCCATGTAACTTGTGAACTATTTCTTGGAAATCTATGACTACTGTACTTGCATTAAAAGGGTGAGAGAGTGCACAAAACTGTGCAAACTTCATGAGTATATCAACAACCACCATAATAACATTCTTTCCTTCTGACTTGGGTAGACTTTTGATAAAATCCATTGAGACTTCTTCCCAGTGTTGGAAAGTTATGTCTAATGGTTGTAGAAGTCCTGGGGTCTTAATTGTTTCCACCTTATTTTGTTTGGAAACAAAGCATTCATCCACGAAACTTTGAACATAAAATTTAAGACCTTCCCAAAAAAAACCCTTCTTGATCCTATGGTAAGTTTTCAAGAACCCAGAGTGCCCACCTATAGGAGAGGCGTGTAATCCAAACAAGACCTTTTGTTTTAGTTGCGAGTCTTTGCATAGATATAATCGATCCTTCTACCATAGTGAATCATTTTTCCACATAAAATTATTTGATACACTTGGATCGTCATGTATATTTTGAATAATCCTCCACACAGATAGGTCATTTTTCCATTCTTCCCTTGCAGCTACTACCCAATCGGGTTGTAGAATGGAAATTCCACAAATTAATGCCCCAATTTCTTCATCTTTTCTGGAAAGCGTATCTGCCACCACATTATGTTTCCCTTTTCGATAGATTATTTCAAAGACATATCCCAACATCTTGGTTACCCATTTTTGTTTCTCTTCCAAAGATAATCTCTATTCCAAGAAGTATTTAAGACTATCGTGATTTGTTTTGATCTTGAAATGTATACCTATTAGGTAAGGATTCCATTTCTTAAGAGCATGTAGAATTGCCAACATTTCCTTCTCATAAATGGGCTTATGTAAGTGCTTTCCCATGATTGGATGACTTGTGAAAGCAAGCAGGTGTCCTTCTTGCATTAGAACATCACCAATTCCATTTCCTAAAGCATCGTATTCCATAATAAATGTTTTTGTGAAGTCTAGTGTTGCCAAAACAAGAGTTTTTCACATTGCCTCCTTAAGTTGTTCAAAATCTTGAGTTGCCTATGGAGTCCAAGAAAATGCATCTTTCTTCAATAATGTTGTTAAAGGTGCTACAATTCTTCCACAGTTCTGAACAAACTTGCAGTTGTACCATGTCAAACCTAAGAATCCTCGAAGATTATTTAGGGTTTTGGGAATCGTCTAGTCCACCATGGATTTAATTTTGTTGGAGGCTACCATGACACCTTCCTTAGATACAATATGACCCAAATATTCTACCTCTTTGACCCCAAAGTAAAATTTGGAAGGTTTGGAATATAGTTGTTTCTCCTTTAGTAGTTGTAATACACTGTCAACATGTTGAACATGTTCTTCCCAATAATGTCTATAAATTAGTATATCATCAAAGAATACTAGTACGAATTTTCTAAGGAAAGGATTGAAAATGGAATTCATCAAACCTTGAAATGTGGAAGGTGCATTCGTGAGACCAAATGGCATGACCACAAATTCATAATGACCTTCATGAGTTTTGAATGTTGTTTTTGGAATTTCTTCCTCCTTCATTCTAATCTGATGATATCTAGAATGAAGATCCAACTTTGTGAAAAAAAACTACTCCATGCAATTCATACAACAATTTATCAATGACAAGAATGAGAAATTTATCTTTAATAGTGATCTGGTTGATCTCTCTATAATCTGGACACATACACCATGATCCATCTGGCTTTTGTACCATTACCACTAGTGCAGAGTAAGAACTTTGGCTAGGCCTATATGTCAGCCTATAACATTTCATCCACCATACACTCAATTTCACTCTTATGTCAATAAGGGTATCTGTAAGGTCTGATGTTAGGAGGAACAATTCCCAAAATTAAGTGAATATCATGATCAGAATCTCGAATAGGTAGAAGACCTTTTGGAATATCTTCATATACCTTGGCATGTTTATCAATCACTTTTTGGAGATTTGCGGAAATAGGAGACTTAGATGTTTCAAAATATAATGAGCATAATTGTGTAATTACACCTTGATGTCCATTTTTTTATCATTTTTTTCATGCCATTAGAGCTTATCACCTTGGTTTCCCTATGATAACCTTTAACTCATATTATTTTCCTTCGCACAAAAATTTCATGAAAAGCTTATGAAAACTAAAATCCATTGTTCCCAATTATTCTAACCATTGAACTCCTATAAAAAAATCAACAGCCCACGTCAGAATAACAATCATTGGACTATTCAATACATATTACCCCATAGTGAGATTGATATTATGGCATTTTCCTGACAAATTGATAGTTCCTCCATCTGCAGTCATTACTTGAAACTATGGTGTTGGATATACAAAGCAACTGAGAACCTTCGCTAATTTACAGTGAATTAAATTATGAGTACTACCATAATCGATCAACATGGTTACCTTTTTATTTTTTATATATCATTTGATTTTGAGAGTTTGAGGAGTGCTAATTCTAGCTAGTGCATTACAAGATATGGTGGGAGTAATTTCTTCAGAAGTAGTATCTTTTATTTCTTCATCTTGAGATGGTTCCTGTTCTTTTGGTGCTTCTTGTTCATTTTCTTCCTCTGCTTCACAATATATATAAAATAGTTTCTTCTCAGTGCACTTGTGGCCCTTACTGTATTTTCTATCACAAATGTAACCAATTTCTTTTTCTCTTTTCTCCTCTAGTTGTTATTGTGTTAACCTTGTAGGTTGTGGATGACTTGAGACCACACTTCCTTTGTATAGTTGTAAGTGGTAGACTTCCTTGTTGGCATACTTTTGTTTTCAACTTTTCTTTCCACCCTAAATGCATGCTCCAAGGAATTAGGTTCCAAAATTCAAACCTCATGTTGGATGTTATCCTTTGATGTTCCAATAAAGAGGTCCAACAAATTATCTTCTAAAATATTCTTCACTCTGATACTTAGCTTCTGAAACGCCTTGATGTGCTCTGTAACTGACCCTTTTTGCTTTAGATTTACTAACTGGATAAAGAAGGTGTTGCTATTTATATGCCCATAATGTGCAATCAATTCTTTCGTGAATATAGACCATGAGATAATAGAGTCATTTTTACGGTCACAAATTTATTATTACCATACAAATTGATCAGGATCTAAATATAAGGATGCAATAGTTACCTTTTAAAAAGTTCGCACCTAGTGTTCATCAAATAATTTATCCATCTAGAATATCTAAGTTATTGGATCCTTGCCATCAAACTTTCTCATGTCAATTTTAGGAAGTTGGGTACCCTATGGTGACCATCCCTGATGAATTCCATTACTAGTATAATTTCCTCTTGGAATATTAGTATTCATGGAATGTTTATCAACATGGAAATTATCTTTATCCTCTTGAGTAACCTGGAACACATCATCACCTATAGGGGGAGTATCGCTTGAATTTTGTATGAGATTAGCAATATTTTTCAACTTCTCCTCTAAATTGAGTCAATAAGTTGTTCTCACTGAACCTTTCATATTTTCCTCCATTTTATTCAATTTCTCCTCTAAATTAAATAAATAAGGTTTTTTCACAGTCCCTTTAATCATATCCTCCAACTGGGACACTTGAAAAGATAGGTCTTCCCTTTCATCGTAAGTCAGGGATGTATCCTCAGTGGTTTGATGGGAGTATGAGTTTTTGCACTTCCTTTTAGTGGCATATTGAACAATATAAATAGATATCACACCCTAGGTCTCACCAAAATTAGATCCTTCTACTCAAAGCTATTCAAATTTAAAATGGCGTACATTTTTCAAACCCTGATTGGAAGATTGTTTTATGGATTACTTGTGACTGAGTTAAATTTGAATTTTTTGCTCTTATGGGTATGAAAATTAGACTTGATGTATCCTGATGTGTCCTTTTTCCAATTCCATGGGTCTAACCTAATTTCGATGTACCAATAAGAAGTTATTGTGAATATCCCAACACTTCCTATTTTAGGTCTTTCCAGAAGAGAGAACTTGTAGGGTCTTCCATGTGTCTCAATTTCGTATCTAAGGTTGAAAACCCTACCAGATATACTATGGTCCATATTCTTTCTAATGCAATAGGTCTCAATCAATTTGGATCTTGCATACCCCATATATGACCTTTTTCCCCATAACACCCATTTTAGACTAGTTTTTGGACTAGTGAGAAATCCTAGCTTCATAGGAGAATATATCCGAACCTGTATGGTCCCAAGATCTGAAAATTGTACCATAGATATTTTGTCCTATTTTCGAGATGGGTTTTAAATATCTCTTTCTAAATCCTTGTATAAAAACAATTATAGTGAAAATTACAAGATGACTCGTTTTGAAGAAGCCAATCTCAAGGAAAGGGCTCTAATACCAAATGGTATGCAACCAAGTCCCATATATAGCATAAAAATAGCAAAAATAAAGAAAAAGAAAGTAATCCAGGACTTAATAATGAATAATTGAGATGAATAACAATCATCTTTGAGGGAGGAACCTCCTTACACAATGTACTAAGTACATAAGACAAGACAAGATACAATGATGACTAAAATGAAAAGGCCTTGTTCCTATATATAGGACACAAAGGGGTACAATAACAACTAATAAAACTACTAATAGACCTAAGATGACATCAATAATATCTAATGCACCATAATAAATGGGTAATGTGCCACTACATAATGGGTAATGTGCCAATATTTAGGTCTTAACATATCCCAAGCTCCTTAGCCACCTCTTCCTTCATAGAATTGTTAGTTTCCCCACTATCAATCCTTGCAATGATTGTTATTTTGTTTATCACCACTTCCACATAACTATGTGTTGTGAATTCGTTATGTTGAATTGCATTAGACTTGTCTTTCAAGACTTGCATGACATGAACTAAAGGATACATTGCTTTCTCGACCACATTGAGATTTTGATTCCTTAGTGAACCATTCTTATCATAGTGATTCTGTGGGAGAATACAACAAGAAATAGTCTTGCCTTCCATTTTCTGTTTGGACATATACAACTTTCATTCCTTTCCCTCACATTCCTGCCTCCGACATGATTTCTTGTTCTTTGTGAACTTCTTGTTTTTTCCTTCTTAATTCCCACTTGAAGCATCATCTTCCATTTTCTTACTTGACCCTTCCTTATATTTAGGCAAATTATTAGTTTCCACTATTGTTCTAGCAATAATTTGCACATTCTTCCTGCACAATACATCTATGCCCAAGTATGAAGCCCCTTCATAAAATGATACAAATGATGTTCTTTGGACATGTCAGGAATTTCCAAAATAAATTTGGTGTATGAATTAATTTAGGCTGAAGGATTGACATATGCTTGAGTCCCATTACGTTCCTTGTGATCCATGGATGATATTTTTGTCAAAAATGTTCCTTCAAGGCTACTTTCATATCCTCCTAATTGTCTATCTTTGCAACGTTACATATGTTTGCCAAGTCTTCCTCCCTGGTTCTCCACCAAATCTTTTTGGTATCCTTCATAAACATCACAATGACATTCACTTTCACTTCATCTAAACCTATTCCCATATATTCAAGGTAATGCTCAACATCGAAAAAAAAGTTACCCAACAACTTACCATCGAGAGTGCCATCATACAAATCTAGTTCTTTATTCTCGAGTCATAAGGATTCCACTGGACTGCTTCCTTAATACGTTGTTTTCTTCAACAAGTTGATGGTGTTATCTTGCTCACCAAACCTTTTGAATACAGACTTCAATAAGTTTACATTCCCCTTCAACTGTTCTTCAACTTTTGTAACAAGTGTTTTAGTGCCTCAACACAACACATTTTTCTTCCATAGCATGCACCAAACACTCCATCAAACATCAAGTGATTATGTGGGAAAATCCAACAATAAATAGAATTTCCTTCCATTTTCTCTTCAGACGCATCCAACTATCGTTCCTTTTCCTCACATCTCGGCATCTTATATGATTTCTTATTATTTTCCAGCTTCTTGTTTTGGCCTTATTTCTTCTCAATCGAATCATCGTCTTCCAAGTTCTTACTTGGATCTACCTTATAGTCAAGAATATTTTTAGTCATTGCAATTTTTTGAGTGGGACTTTGCACATTCTTCCTACATAACTTCATCTACACCCAAGGATGAAACCCCTTCATAAAATGATACAAGCGATTTTCTTAAGACATGTCAGGAATTTCCAACATAAGGATTGTTTCTAACATAATGTAGTCATGAAGGATTGACATATGCTTGAGTCTCATTAGTTGGTTCCTTGTGACTAACGGTTTATTTCTGGGTAAAAATTATTCCTTGAAGGTTTCTTTCATATTTTCCCAATCGTCTATCTTTTCAACATTACATTCATCTTCCAAGTGTTCTTCCCTGGTTCTCCACCAAGGTGTCATGGTACCATTCATAAACATCACAACAGAATCACTTTCAATTCATGTGAGATTATTCCCATATATTCAAGGTAATGATCAATGTCCCAACAAAAGTTACCCAACAACTTAGCATCGTGAGTGCCATCATACAAATTTGGTTATTTAGTCTTGATTCTTAACAATGCCACCAATCCTTTTCCCAAAGAATTTTTTTTGGGTATTTGATGGTGCTATCTTGGTCATCAACCCTTTGGTTAATGGAATTCAACAAGTCTTCATGCCTCTTCAACAATTCTTCAACTTCTGTAACAAGTGTTGTAGTGTATGAGCACAACACATTAACCTTTCATGGCATGTGCCTAATGTTCCATCAACATATTGAGTGAGTGAATCCACCATGTCTTCCAAATATTCTGAAATCTTAACATGAATCTCTATAGAGTATAGCAAGAACCCATAATCTTCTCTAGCATGGCAAGTTGGGACATAGTCCTTGCAACCTTTGGAATATATCCATCATCACTATCATCACTATTTCAGGTTGTATCCTAAACAAAAAATGCCATCATTTTCTTTCCATACTTTGTCACTTTGCTAAGGTGACTATTTCTACAGCCTATGACAAGCCCTTAACTAATGCACTAGCCAATTGATTTTGGCCTCATCCAATGCAAGAAGGGTTCACTAGCTCCTTCCAAGTTTATGCTCTCTTCTTGTCTAAGCTATGGGGTGTGCACTCACCTATGTCTAAGTATGCACACTCCTGAATTCTCTACACCATCATGGTGACCAAAGTTTTTGGTGGAAACGCCAATTTTTAACTGTCTTCTCCTCTAATACCAATTGTCACAACCCCAAGTGAAGTGCCCCAACTTATTTGTTTTAGTCTCCAAGGAGAGCATGGCAATTCCATGTCTTTTTTGCAAGGACTTAGACAACTTGTGACTATTGCACCTTTACTACAGTTCTTGACTAAATGTTTTCCCATAACTCTTCCTTGAGCAATAATTTGTAACTCGCAACAATACCTACTCAACTTACTCACCAATAATATGATACAACAATTCAACACTTAGTCAATCCTTTAAGTATATACATTCTATTATATTTTCAGTATAAGTAATAAGCATACTCATCAAGATACAACGATACACTTGTATATGTGTGGTTCCCAACCAACACCTTAAGCTTTATTATGAAGAATGATACAACAATATGCAAGATACAACAAGGAGGTGCTCCTAACCAAAGAAGTTCGATTTACAAATGTACAACAGAATTGGAAAGACTTCTCATACAAGTATGCACCAAGATTGGTTAGACAAACCATATGTGAACCCTACCCGACCACCCGACAAGCCTACCGAGGTGCCAACCTTCCTACACATTGTCTCCCTAAAGAACCCCCATAAATGCCTCAATGCATCATGTTGTCTACACCAATTTTGAGTCATGTCTTCAAGTGCTATTTCCAAGTAATTGAATTCTTCCTTAGTGCACCCCTTCCCTTAGACATACACTTGTTTATCAACTTGGTTGATGAAATACTTTTCACAATTTCATTCCTCCTTGTATAGTGAGAAGAATCAACAACTTTCCATCAATGTCAAAAAGGTGTGTGCCCTTGTCGATATGCATTCCCCTTTTCCTGTACGCATTCACCCTCGCTTGATCCCAAAGAATTATGCACGTGCATTTCCTCATGCATAATTTGTCTCTCATGATCACTTCATGTTTCATGTATTGCATCTAGTGAGCCCACATCTGAGCCTGCTCATGGGTGTATCAGGTTTGGAAGTTTACCACAAATTTGAGTGCACTTCTTTTAATTGTTCTCATTTACACAAGTAAACCCACATTCTTGGGCTAACGTCTAGCTCACCATGGATCTAATTCTATCATGTGTCCATGCCTATAAGACTCCTGCCTAAATTGTGATTCTTATGCCTTGGAAAATTTCTTGCCATTTGCCTACATTGATAGTGCAATGCTACACATCCCTCACTAATTTAGTCTTATGGACCACGTGACGCATCTAGATTCACATCCAAGTATTTCCTTGTCATCTCATTGTTTGTAGATGAGTTCGAAAGAGGAGTGCTCATAAGGAATAATACAAAGGTCAGGAAAAATTCCTTCCCGCCCCACTTTAAATATCTCATAGGTTGAATTAAACTTATTATTTATTAGATCACAATGGAATCTTCACATTCTTTGTTCAAATTAATGACCCTCATGAAAAAAAACAAATCCATCTCCACAGACACATGGAGTACTATGTTGGATCCCTGTTCTATATATCTCTTACGTCATCACTAAACTCACCAACTATTTCATGGAGGGAACACCCCATGAAAAGCATGAAAACTTGCATTGATCACACATTATTTGGGATTGAATCATGGCCATTCGTTGCCACAGTGCATGATCCAGGAATTTATATGGTGGCATCTAAGGAACATCTTCAAAACTTCCTCTTCCTTTAGGGAAACACACCATTATCTCATTCATTTCATATTCATCGTAGTCATCACGAAACACATGATCCTAAAAGTTCCCCTCAAAATCTCTATCATCCTCTTCATACATATTTTTATTGCACTCATCATTTTTAAATTAATCCTCTTCCTCATCAACGATGATGTCTTCATCAATTTCCTCCTTCATTCTATCATGCTGATAATTTTTATTTCTTTATCAAACATGGTTTCATGCCTTACTACACAATATCCATTTTCTACTTAATATGTTGGTTTATCATCCATAACTCATCCTATGTGAGGGTTCTTCTCCCCTTCATCAAAGTATGTACTAGCTCATAATGAGCGAAAGGTTCCTCAATCCCCTATGTTGCTTTCAATTCTTCCACCCCAACCATAGTTCTTCTCATCTCATCTCACAATTCATCTAAGACCATTACCTCATGTGGCTCCCTTCTACTCACACTTCTAGCCTTCATATAGCGCTGGTAACACATCTCTATACTAAAAAATATTAAAACCCCAAATGGATGTCTTCTTCCACTTGATAACTCTACTGAATAATTCATTGTTGGGGCTGTCCCAACACTTAAAAACATATTTAAAACCTCAATAGGTTAGGTTTCTTTTCTCCACTTGACCATGAGCTCTATCCAACTTCACCATTACAATTGACTTCACCAATAAGCATGTCTCAACTTCTTCAACCGTTTTACCCATTTTCTGCTTAAACGGTTGTTTTCTCCACCCTTGTTGCGTTGGAACATTTACTTTTGAACACACTTTGTCTATGGTAATCCCATTTATTTATCCTCTTTAAATATAGAAGAGACAAAATAAATTGAGGAATTACCACAAGTGGTGTTATTGGTTACAATAGCATTGAGCATGCATTTTCGAAATTTTTATTAAAAAATCATAGTGCAGAAAAGAGAAAATCCTCGAATGTTTATCGATTACAATCCTTTTTAAAAGATGGCATTCCAATTACTTATCATCTTCTTCCAATTAAAACGGTTATAGAACAAACTTAAAATACTAAGTATTTTTCTAAATGTCAATATAAAAGTCTGTATTAGAATATCCAATGTATCTAAAGACATGGAGAAAACTACATTAACTACTCTCCTTGATTATGTCATTGGAAGGTAGTACTATTTGGTTTTAAAAAATCACACACTTTTTTTCTAGGCTAATGGATAATATATTTTTTAAATATCAAATTCATTTGAACAACGTGTACACCATTTAGAAATATTTATATAAATAATGAAAAAATCATGGGGTTATTTTATTTGAAAAGATAACGGAAATTTATTTGAAGGAATTTCAATTTTTTGAGATAATTATTTATGAAGGAAAATTTATTATGCATCCTCTTATTATTGAAAAAATCAACAAGTTTTCATATTATATTGCAGATACATAAAAGATACCAAGATTCCTTTAATGTTTCAATTAAGTTCATCAATACATTCGACACAACCTATCAACAATTTCTAAATGGTGGATGATCTGAGTCTTGTCTTGATAGATTAAATTTTGGTTTTCCCTTTGATATTTAAGGAATTTCATGAAAATGGCATGGAGTGATATGTGTATTTAATGGGATATTTGTGTATAGGTTTATATGGTTGAAGTATGATCTAAGGAGATATACTGGTAAGTTATGTACTAGCAGGGGGTCTTCTTGTAACTTCGATTCCTTAATGAATATCAAGTTACCATTTTTTTCTTTTTGAAAAAAGTTGAATAGTTCTTTTAAAACATTAAATAAGACATTGTTGACATTTAATATTGTTTAATAATGTAACTAATGAATGGATATGGGGCTCATACATAAAATTTTATTTTGGATCCAAAGTAAAGTTCTTATCATCTTACTCAACAATTTGACAAGCTTAATGTTGCATCTTTAGTCTCAACAATTTGTATTACCCAACAAAGGTTGAAGATTTCAAGCCTTAGGATATTAGTTTTTTTGAAAAATACAATAAAATAGGGTATGGATGTTGAGGATGCTTTCAAATTATTCTTCCAATATTTAAAAGTACAAGAAGAACATGTATCAAGATTGTAAAATGTTTGAAAATTTACCTATGTCATTCTCATAATTTGCAGGGAAACCCATGCTTCTTGAAATGATTTCTTCATAGGAGGTTAAGTTGTGAGGATTTTTAGCTTTAGTTTTGAAGAGGATAATGAAAAAAAAGTTATAAAGGAGGGAGTGAATGGGTGAAATAGGTGCTAGGAATTTGCGTTATGGGAAAATAAATGAAGTGGTCGAGTAGAGCGAGAATCAATCAAACAAACAATAGTTTTTGGGTTGTGGGTTGGAAAATGAAGCAATCAACTAGAGCAGGATTGAGAAAAGCAAACCATAGGTTTTTGGCATGTGGGTAGGAAGCTGAGGAATTCGAGAAAAGTATTAATGGGTGAAATAAACCCTGGGTTTTCAACATTCCAACCTTTTTACATAATACAAGCATACAAAATTAGTTATTGTAGAAATATAGACCTTTTATGGATCAATGTAATTGTGGTGCTACATGGAGTCAACATGGAGATAATGTTGTTATAAGCACGATATGCCATCACTTGTTCTTCATTCCAAAAAATGCAATGGAAGCCTGAAAGAATTCCTTTTTAAAATAATAAATGTAAACTTAGAGATTGACAAATTCTCAGTCTAGAAATTAGTCAAAGATTATAATCTCTCAGTAAGGCAATTAAAATGAGAATCTAAAATCTAGGCCAAGTGATGTCATTGAGAGTTTTCAAACCCTCAATATATAGTCCAAAAGTAATATTTCATATAAAAAAATATCTCTCTACCAACAAATTATTAAGGGAAAACCTCAACCTAGATATTTAAAAACTTTTGACCAAGAAAATGTAAAAGTATTGACTGGTGTTATATTGTACCAGTATCATCTCACATTCAGATGTCTACCCAAGGAGAGGGTTCGTATTTTTTTTAGGGCTATGATGGGGGCAATATCAACACTCTCTGAGAGTTCGTTATGGCTATACCCTTTGATTCTCCCTCTTGCAATACTATGGCTTAGGGGCATTGCTTACTGCCTCATTATGGGGCTTGTAGTGCTAATGTTGGTGTTCGGGGCTCCCAGGGGAAGGTCATTGGGTCACATGACCCCCTACTTGTTTTCCGCATAGGTGACAATGTTTTAACTTGAGGGAATTGCCTCCTCTTCTTGTCACAACATGCACCCATCCTAGCTCCTTTCCAACAAACTGCCCTCTCTCCTTGGTTCCTTCTCATTGATGATGTCATCCTTGGTCACCAAACTCACAGGATTGTAGACAGGGGATGTTGAGGGTTTTTCAGCCCAGTTGGGATTAGATGGGGCACAACGATCCCCTCTGCTCACTTCATCTTTCAGACTAAAGCATTTTGTTCATTTTTAACTATGTTTACTAGTTTTGGGTAAACTATGGGGAAAATGGCCCAAGTTACCCACATATTAGATTATTTTATATTATATTATTTCATGTTATATTTTTAAATTGACATTATATTGGCTTTTCAACCTGGTTATTTTATAAAATTAAGTTGAGAAGACTATAAATAAGCCTCCTCACTTCATTTGTAAATCATAACAAAAGGGATAAAATTACATTATGTTGCTCTTTTACCCAAGATAGGCTTGTTGGAAGTCATGCGCACCTCTTGGATGGTTCTGTTCTTTGGCTTGTGGATGAATTTGGATTCTTTTATAGGGTTTTTAACTCATGCATGGTGGATGCTATTGGGAGTGGCCCAAGTTGGAACAGTTTTGGTTATGTGAAGTAAAGGTAAAGCGCAGTTGGCGATGTGAAGTCTAAAGTTAGCATAGTTTTGTTGATGCATAGCTACAATGCATTAGCTATGTTTGGAAAGGAACATAAGTAGAATAAGGTCCAGTAGCAACCTATTTTGGGTAAGTGATTGCATGATTCCCAAGAGTTAGGTAAGGACCAGTGTGGAAGCGGATGAAAGCAACCTATCAGCGATAGTGGTGGAAGCTGTTAGAGGCAAAACGGTGGGTCGAAAGTGACAAGAAAGCCAGAATGGCAGAAAGGGATGTGCCATTATGCAGTTAGAGCCGTTCCATGAGGAGTATGACTGTCAGAAGGGCATCAGAACTAGGAGTGGCACAGAAAGGAGGCCAGAGGCAAGTGGAGTAGCTGTCGACTACGAGAGGTCGGGCTAGTGCGGTAACCACACCATGTTTGGGTAACTCTAGGGTTTTTTGCCGATACTCATTGTAAAGATGTGACCTGCGGGAACGATCTATAAAAGGGGTAATTTTGTAAGGGAAGGGTTTGATTTTTGTTGATCTTTGATAGGGATTTTGAAAGATTAAGTATTGTAAAGAGGCTCTGCAGCTGAGTGCGTAGAGACCCACCGAAGAGAGAAAGAGGCTCTGCAACTGTGTGCACAGAGACTTATCGTAGAGAGAAGAGTCTGCAGCTGAGTGCGCAAACTGTAACTGTTGAACACTTCCCATCAATATAATCAACAATTCCTGTGGATGTAGCTCCCATCCCGGCGGTAAACCATGTAAATACCATGTTGTGTGATTGAATATGTGTGTCTAATTATGTTTATGGTTAAGTTCATGCTTATATTTACATGTGTCCTCGCTTTTATATGTATTTTCCACATGAATGAGTGATGAGAATAATATGTTAAGTATCGAATATATATGCTCGAATGTTGAATGTGTAAGTAATTATGAATATATTGAATGCATGGATTATTTGGGTAGCAGTAAGTCAGCGAAGTCTATGTTAGGTGCGATTCCCTAGAAGCGCAATACTAAAAGTGTGTTGTTGCATTGTATTTCACCATATTGTATGAGTTTTCGAAGTGCATAGTCCTATATGTTTTGCGAAGGGTAGATTTGCACTGACATATTGTTAAATGGTCATTTTGGAGTGCGCAGTCCCAACATGTGCTATAGCATTAGTGATAGACGCGAAGTAGGTGTAACTTTGTGCATTCCACTAGTTTGTTAACCACACGTCACTTGATTACAGAAACATGCTTTTGTAATCCTTCATAATTTCACCTCGGGTGAGACCTCAGCTTGTTTGCAAGTTGTTGCTAAAAGGGCTAGTGAAGAAGGGTTTTTTTGGACCACAACTAAGCAGAACCTGGGTCAATATAATAAAGTTAAAGAATGAGCTTCATATGCAACAAATGGTTCCATTTCCACGCTTGAACTGGTGATGTATTCAAAATATTGGAATCTCGAGAGAACATAAATACAGAACTGGGTGGATAATACAGAAAATGAGCTTGCAAGAATGATCTATATGAGTGGTTGTCAGGGATGATTTTAAGAAACCCCCCAAATTTTATATGTATAAAAAATGGGCAAATCTCCCCGATATATAGAAAAATTTGAAGGCGATTTTATCAATAATATAATATGTATATATAATTTTTTGGTGAATCTTTCATTTCATTATATAATGCTATAAAATCTTGGCGAATATTTCACTAAATTATAAGATATTGTAAAATATTGGCGAATATTTTGACTTAATTAAAAAAATTGTAAAAAATGGGCGAATCTTTCACTGATTTATAAAATATAATAAAAATTTGGCGAATATTTTGCCAATAAGACTCAAGCTTTTGATTTTGTATATTACAAAAGTAGTGCAACAGAAGAACATACACTAGATCTCAACTCTGGACTCTCTCGACTCCTAGACTCTTGAATGAACAAGTGTATGAATGAGGAGAGGATGGATTTATTTATATATTTCACAAGGAGTATTTGATCACTCACAACTAGAAGGTGTTGATGAAACACGACTGCACTAACTAGATTCAGGGCAAGTAGGGACTCTACTTGTTATCTCGTCCCTTAATGGTCCATTGGACATGTGGGGTCATGAATCTTGACAGGCCAACAAACTGATAGAATTAATTGAATATCCTAGTAGTGGGCCACTTCCTTTATATAGAGAGATAGTTCTTGGACCAATTCCAAGATTCCAACCTATCTTCTCACAAAAATTTCTTCTCTTTGGTGTCAAATGGTAGGAGAGTTGCATATTTGTTAGTGAATACTTAAAATGGCTCAATCCACACAAATTTTCCTCGACAAGTAATAAATTTTCCCATCATTGTTTTAAAATGTCCCAACACTATAAAAACATCCATACATTGATAAACAACAACCCGAGACACTTCTAAATTCACCCAATGATGAGAAAAATTCTCCATGCACTTCTAAATTCACGTAGTGACTAGAAAAATGCCCCAAGCACTTAAATACGCCCCGGGAACTTCAAAATTCTCTGAATGATGATAAAAATGCACTAACCACTTCAATATTTTCAGAGGCACTTCTAAATTCTCCCAAGGATGATAAAAAATCCCCATGCACTTCAATATTTTCCCCAAGCACTTCAAAATCCCCCAGGCACTTCAATACTTGCCCCATGCACTTCTAATTGACCCAGTGACGATAGAAACACCCCATGCACTTCAATATTTTCCTCAGCCACTTCAAAATTCTCCCGATGATAAAAATGTCCAAACACTTCAATATTTTCCCTAGGCACTTCAAAATTCTCACTGCGAAGATAAAAACGCCCTCGTCCGCTTCCATATTTGCCCAGGCACTTCATTAGTTTCCGTAGACACTTCAAAATTCATCCAATGATGATAAAGGTGACCTAGGCACTTCAATACTTTCCCTAGGAAAGGGAGAAAAACACTTGACAATGATATAATCACCCATGCAATCACAAAAATGCCCCAATCCACACAAATTTTCCTCGGCAAGTGATAACTTTGCCCATAATTGTTTTAAAATGACCCAACACTATAAACGCATCCATACATTGATAAACAACAACCCCAGTCACTTCTAAATTGACCCAATGATGAGAACGATGCCCCATGCACTTCTAAATTTACCTAGTGACTAGAAAAACGCCCCAAGAACTTCAATACTTGCTCCGGGCACTTCAAAATTCTCCAAAAGATGATAAATTTGCCCTAAGCACTTCAATATTTTCAGAGGCACTTCTAAATTCTCCCAAGGATGATAAAAAATCCCCATGCACTTCAATATTTTCCCCAAGCACTTCAAAATTTCCCCCAAGCACTTCAATACTTGCCCCATGCACTTCTAAATTGACCCAGTGACGATAGAAACACCCCATGCACTTTAATATTTGCCTCAGCCACTTCAAAATTCTCCCAGCGACGATAAAAATTCCCAAATACTTCAATATTTTCCCCAGGCACTTCAAAATTCTCGGAGCGAAGATAAAAATGCCCCCATCTGCTTCCATATTTTCCCAGGCACTTCATTACTTGCCCTAGACACTTCAAAATTCATCCAATGACGATAAAGATGCCCTAGGCACTTCAATACTCCAAAGAGTGAGCATCTTCGACAGTTCTTGATGATCAATTCTCACTGAATCCAGTAGGTGGAGGAACACCCCTCGTGAGTGGAAGAAGTGGAACTAGAGAAGCAAAGCTACGTGTTACACTCTGTCTCACAGTGGGATCAATGTCACTCATACATCCCAGAAGAGGAACAACAAGCAAGGGAGCATATGCCACCAACTTTACTCCTAATTCCTTAACCAATGAAGTAGCAAGGATGCCTGCACCTTGCCTTTCCTGAATAGATGATGAATCCCCGAACATAGGAATGGCCTTTTCCATTAATGTTGCCATAACATGCACTCTTAATGTTTTTCCCATACTTATAATGCATCTTGAGGCTGTTAATGTTTTTCCATACTTGTAATGCATCTTGAAGCTACTAAATGGTAGTTACAGTGAGCCCCATGCAATATTCATTGGTAAATGCACAAGACCATATAGTCCATTGAACAAAAAAATAAATCTCAAATATAAAAGTTACAAATTTATTGATCATATTAAATCAATCATCTTAATGGACATGACTCTACATAATAACGTGAATATGTCCTCCCCTTAGCTATTCATCGATAAATACGCAAGCTCCCGTTCATCTTGAAGATTCTATCTAATGAAGTGATAATATACTTTTCTATGCTTGGTTCTAGCATCAAAATCTACATTTCTGCAAGTTGGATACAATTTTTATAATCTCATTTAATAAAAGTAGGTTCTTTTAGTTTCTGGCATTATGCCAAATATCTTTCAAATTTTTTTGAGGAAAATCACCTAAAATATTAAGCTAATTGGATTTATATTCATCTTAATTATATTATAATGCCACTGTATCTTGTTTTTATCTGCTCCATGTTACAACTTCTGATAAAAAATTGAAAGTGAAACCAAATGTAGATCTCCCATCAACAATACCTACTAGTTTGAATGCTTAGAACCCAGAAGATTCATATTTTGCACATTTGGCATATTTTATTCAGAAAACCATTGTGCCTTTAACCCATCTTAAGATTCTTTAGCATCTTTCTAATGTGATTGTTCAGGATTTCCATAAACAAACCACTCTAACTATATCTAAAATATTAGGCCTGGGAATAGTTAATATACAATTGCACCAACTAGCCAAGTGGGTTAGCTCAATCTATTTGAACCAACCAGTTTCAAGGCATAGATCCTACATCCTAGATAAAAAAAGGCAGAGATCTCACATCCTGGACAAAAAGGAAGGTAGAGATCTCGCAAGTTCCATTCAAACTATAGGACAACAAAACCCTTGACGAAATCAGTGATAAGTTGAGAAGATTAATAGACAAATCCAAAGAAAGCTTCAAAATTTTCTCAGCTCATTAGAGCAATTTTCCCAAGGTCCTTTTTGAACTCATTGCTACAGCTATCTGGTTTTCCAACAACACCCTATTTTAGTATAAAAACTACCTGTATTACAACATGGATTGTATGAAAACTTTGAATTTGCAATGGAAAGTGCTACATCCAAGGTTGTGGGGAAAAATATTTGAGACTCATAACTTCCTACAATGGTTCAGAGAGGACCTCAAAAGCTCAAAGTGTTTGTTTCAATTTCCTCCTCTTACATATTTGTCCAGTGACGAGTCATTTCGAATTTTAGTTTCCTCCCTACAATTTCATGCTAGGTGTCCTTGTTGTGAAGCTTCCTTCCATGATTATGTGTCACCAAAGAACTCGTTAAAAAAGAAAATTTGACAAATAAGTCCTTTTATATATGATCAACCAAAATAATACTTCAAAGCTTAAGGCTATTGTCATTATTCCATAGCTAATAGCAAGAATTAAATTACAAGCAAAACCTAGAACTGGATCAAGAAATTGGACTACATATTATATTAAGAAAACATACATCAATGCACCAAGACAAATTTCAACATAAACTACATGGAAACAACATATCATTCAATGTTTGACATATTACTGATTATATCATTTAAGAAGTGGAAATATCTCTGTAAAAAATTATTTGAGCCCAAAAACATGGAATATCAATTAAAATGAAGGTATGTGAAAGGATTCCAGTAGAATACCTAGGGCAGAGACTTGCTCGTGTACACTGCAACCTATCATATATGATAAGCTTTTCTCTTCAAAGCACTCAGACCCCTCAAGCAATATGTTGTATTTTTTTAGGTTTCTATGTATCATCAGTTTGATGTTTTGCAGCTCCTATGAAAATTTCTCATCCTTGTAGAGAATTTTGGCTGTAAGGATACATTAGAAATTTAAGCAAGAACATAAATCTAGTGATTTCATTTAGTGGGATAGAGAAATTTAATTAAAAAGAATTGTATCATAATGATTTGTGGGATGAGATATATAAAATCAACATCAAAATATCCTATGGTTAAAAGAATCATGTGAGATATTTAGCATCCCAATGTTGAAAAATCAAACATTTGATTGGGTTCCATGAAAAAATAGAGAGCTATGTCAAAAATAGGGAAGATGAACCAAAAGTATTGCAACATCTACTGGTCTGGGAGACTTGTCAGAGGTATAGAGGTTAATGCAACCAAGAGGATAAAACATGAAACATAAATTCCAATTTCCAACCATGAACTTGTAGCATATTCCTTCTTGAAAAAATGTGATAGCTTTGCAATAATCTAGTTTAACAGGAATCTAGTTTAACAGGCATTTTGATACAAATTGCTCAACTTGTGATTAGTAATAAACACAAAACCAGTAGTTCTGCTCGATATATCTATTTCATAGTTATGCTTTAAACTAGTTTATCCAATGTTAGGTTTTAAACTTATCATTTTGGAAAGAAGCTTTGAATAAACCTTCTATGTCACAAACCAGTCCAAATGCCCCAAAGAAGTTAACCTAGGACAAGCAATGACAAAACAAATGTGTGAGTGGCTTAATTTTGATTGTTCACCGGATTCACAAGATTTCAACTCACAAATTTTATTAATATAGTAAAAAGCAGCTATCCATTTCAATTTATGAATATAAACCCCCAAGTCTAAAAATGGACCTATAGAGAATTTTCTAGCCTCTAGAAATATTCCCATGTCCAAAAAGAATTCTCGGGCTTCTTCTTCCAAGGTATATGTGCTTGTTTCCATGCAAGCATTATTTTTTGATATTCAGATATGGCTTGTCCTTCGCAATAATCCATGCTCTAGGAGGTTGACCAAGTAGAGATCTTCCGATCACCTTAAGATTAACTAGTAATAATTTGCATTCTGCTATTATATGTAATGAAAGTATTTCCAATTGGTTAGCATCTTTAACACCCTAATTTATAAAGGCTAATCCTCAATTCCAAATATGTTTCATTGTCATTCTGCCACAATAAGATCAAGAATTATGTTGTATTGCATTGAAAATAGAAGGCAGAAGTACCTCTTTGACTATGTTGTCATCTGTTGTTTCTGGAATGGACTTTTAATAGAATGTTGAATAGCAGAAAAGGGACATGGCATCTGGCTCTCTCAAACATTGTAGGTCATATCGATAACCAGATTTAACAACAATGGTGTTTCTAGTTGTGATGAGTGTCTGAGTGTCTTGTAGCATTTTTCCTTCATACAACAAATTTTCAAGGTGATCAATTTACGAGACATAATCCAGCACCACCAAATTTGGGTTCCATTTGACAAAGCCTTTGCTGGAGTTGTATGCATGCATCTTAGATGTTAAAAAATCAAATCTGCTCCCACCAATAATCTCATCCCACATTTTGTCCCTCTAAACTGATTTGTAAACCAAGAATAGAAATATATCAAATTAATCAGCGGAAAAGATTTTGTAGCACAATCCAAAGCCTTCCATTGAAACACAGGTGCGATGTACCAGACAAGGGAACATACGATATTTTAGAGGAATATTCTTTGGTGCAAGAAGAGCGTGCTAAACTAGAAACAAAGTTCAATAAAGCAACAGTATTCACTTTCTGCAAATTTTCCCAGGATAGTCAGATTGAGTTTTTGGATCCTATTTCATCACTTGTCTTGGGTGAGTTCGCCCCCCAACAGAGGTTCGATTCAGAAACTACTAAAGAGTACCCCTTTATTTGGTCAAGGTAGTTGGAAACTTGATTGGAGATGAGATAGTTCTCAAGCCTACAGGGATCAATAATTGGCTTGAAGACAGGGTTTGAAGGATCCTCTTTAGGTAATGGTTCTTCACCAGCAACTTTACGTGCCATGTTGTCTGCTCTGTTAATCACAAGCAATAGTGAGTCAGAAGTCCATGGAAAATAGAAAATATTATCAGTATGCTCTAAAAGAGAAAATGGAGACAGACCATGGATTCATTGAATCTACATAATATAGTTACAAAATCTTGAGTTATGAGACGACAAATGAGTAGCATGCCACTGGTGGGAAATTTACCTTCTTTTTTGCAACCAAGCATGCTGCTGAGCTTGTTGTCGTGAAAGATTACGATAATAATATTGAAACTGAAAGAGGATAGAGGCTATTAGAGGAGGCATCCACATTTATGAAGAGCAAAGGGGTAACTTAAAAGACATAAAAAAATCCAATAAAAAAGATGAAATACACCATTAAACAATGTACAAACCTTCTGTTGTTCCATAGAAAGATCATCCATGCAATCAATTAAAAACTCAAGATTCTTTTCCATAAAAGGATTAGTGGACAAAACCAGCCTGTCATAGTCACCCTGCCAAGGGAAAAGAAATGAACAATCAAGATCAATATTTATAATTGAAGCCCAACACTGAATCATTAATTCTAATTCAACGCCATAATGTATGACTCAAGTAAACTAAAAAGTCCATACCTGGGAAATAGGTGAATCAGTTTCCAACTCAGCCATAATTGAACTAACAAGTGCAGAGTTTGAAATGTTAACCTGCATTGCACCCATCTAATTAGGACCTCAAGAAAGAATCAGCAACATGATTCGACAGACTTACTTAAGAGGCAATGACATTTCACCCAAATGCCTGCTTTGCAAACAACAAAAAACAGTCAGAAATGCCTACAGCAGCTGGTTATCGAAATTTTTATCTTGGTATGATGAACAACATGATGACTGATGGAGAAGGTATCCTATCTACAAAGTTGGAGTTCAGTACAGGCTGCAGGATTGGCAAGTCATATTCAGCAGTGTTTAAGTGATTGGTACAAATATCATCTCAAGAATATGCCCGCAGAAAATTCTCAGATTACTCACACAAGTAAATATGCCTGCAAGACTCTAATAATATGCCCGCAGAACAGAGGAAAGATGCCCGCAGTCAATGAGATGCCTGAAATTCTTGAAGTAAATGTCCACCAGACTTGATGAAAATGCTCGCAAGTGCCTGCAAAAACCTAAATAAATGCTGCAAGAGTTAGTAAAGCATCTCGAGTTTTAAAAATGCTCACCAAAGTCTGAAAATGTCCGCAGTTCAAAATGGATGTCCGTACTGACTGAGTGAAAATTTCTGCACAATGCTTTGAAGCATTATGAAAATGCTCGTATCTGTTCACAATGGTAAGAATATGCACGCAGCTTGGTAAAGGGTTGGATAATGTTGAAGAAATGCCCGAAGCGAGGAAATTATGCCCGCCAATCTATCAAAGATGCCTGCAAAATGAGAGAAGTATGCTCGCAGTCAATACATAATTGAAATATTACAGTGTTGAAAATGCCCGCATCAGGAATGAAGATGCTCGCACTGGTGCAAGAGATGCCTATTTTGTAACAAAATAAGATGTCCGCAGGCCTAGTATAATGCAAGGTGCCCATTCCAAAATGCCCGCAGGCGTGGTAAGTTTGCTATCTGGATTTCAAATATGCCCGCCATCTCTCATAGATGCACTCTAAAATTGATCTGAGACCATCAGGCATGAGATGGATGATGTGTACACCCGACCATGTGATCAGTCTGCCCATACTAGCTCTAAGGAAGAAGTTACAGTTCTGCCAAAAGAGACATTTGGCTTGTTTTGCTTAGTATCAAAATGCCCACCAATCAAGTGAAGCATGAATTGTTTTTGTGTTTTGAATATATACCCTGCTCTGCAAATAAAATCTGGTTTGGTAGATGTGCATGCACAGTTATAACCAATCACAGTTAAGGACTTTTTATGGGAATCACTAAATTTTCTTCTTAGAATGAAACATACATGCATTGAATAAATTTGTTCCTAAAATGGATTTGCTCTGCAAATAAAATCTGGTGTGGCAGATGTGCATGCACAGTTATAACCAATCACAGTTAAGGACTTTTTATGGGAATCACTAAATTTTCTTCTTAGAATGAAACATACATGCATTGAATAAATTTGTTCCTAAAATGGATTTGGGATATGTATGTAGAATGAATACGTTTTTTGTGAACCTCATAATTTTGTGAAGTATGATGCGTTTTGGTATCAGAAATCATCCTTATAAATTCTAATGCAAAAGCTAGAAAATGAATACCACTAAGCTGTAAACAAGAAGACAAATCCAATTTCAAAAAGAGCAATCAGTTGGCTGAGATCTTTCCTATAGGTCTACATATAAAAAGAATATGACAACCAAGCATACAACTACGAATTTTAGAACAAGCTAGAGAATTTTCCATTCTTATGATTTTCAAGTCATAATTCTATTATAATTAATATGTTTTTTCTCTTTACTCAATAATGCAAATCCCACCACATGATGCCTGAACAAGCTAGAGAATAATTATGATCAGAAATTGCATGCATTTTATGATAAGAGGCTTTCACAGGATGTTAATGATGATACTGTAAAAAAGGAGTTCAAGGGATACCGGATATGTCTTCAAAATTATGGGAGGATATGATAAGAAATGCTTTCTAATGAAAGAATGAATTCTTATCGCATGTCTTGTAGGCCTACCATTACTCAGATGCACCCCCTGCTTCCGTGGATATGAAAGGTGTAATGGTGAGTGGGGGTGAAAGTCTATTCGAGGATGCATCATAGCTCTAATATTCTAGTCTTGAATTTGGTCAATCTTTGAAGTGGCAACAACATTAAGGATTTTTCCCTCCAGATACACAATCTGACACCTTCAGGGGCACCACTATAGTGAAGGAAGATGAGGAATAAATGTATCCAACAATGCTAGGACATACAATTAAATTTGGGAAATACAGCCACCCAAAATGTGCTTGCCTCTCTCTAGATGGGCAATACCTTGTTTCCTACTTAATTGATAGATTCATAAAGGTTTGGCACTACATCAACATGAATCTTAAGAAGGATCTTCAGTATCAAGATGATGATTCCTTTATGATGCATGATGATGTTGTCCTCTAAATTGACTTTAGTCAAGATTGAAAGATGATGTATTATGGTTCATAGGATGGGGAAATTAAGGTAAGGCATATATGAAAAGGCCAATGCTTAAGGCATCAAGAGCATGCACATTCTTCGGGTCTCACAAGACTTTCATTTTTCTTGTGATGGAAGTCTGTTTTAAAGCACATCATTTGACAATATTGGAAAAATACATGGATTCAAATATGGCAAAGCATTGAAGGAATTTTGTGGTCATACATCTTATGTAAATGATGCAATATTTACAAGTAATGAGGGTTGTGTTATTATTTATTTTCTAATAAAATAGACCAGGATGTTTGGCCTTCTCTTTTAGTAGATTTATTATCAGAAAAAACAGAGCATTTTCATTGTTGCTTTTTGGTTATTCAAGGTGTTTCAACTTTATAAACTAGTAAAAAAGTATAGGTTGTTATTTCTCTTACTACTGGAGAGGCAACATAATTTATTTGAGAGGAAATTCTATGGCTCTCTTAGGTGTCAAGATTGTGACCATAGGGTCATTGTTTACTTTCAAAGGAGAGAATAATATTATGACTCATCTAGAGGCATCGAGTAGGGGTTACCTATTATAAGATGAAAAGTGTGTTGGAAATTACCAACTTTGAAATAAAAACCAATACAATTGATTTGCTCATAGGCTCATTTACTTTTTCATAGATTTGAATTAGTTTTATTATAAATGTCTTTACAACAACCTTTCTACCACAATGACGTAATGTGACAACAGATCTTCCTGGATGATACAATTGGAATTCTACTTTAGTTGTAGCATTATGAGGTTCCAACTGGAATGATTATAGGCTTAAATTGTGTTCCTTGGTCATTCAAGAGTTGAAGTGACCCAAAATACAAATTGCTTTCATATGTTTACAATCAGATCACAAGCGATATAGTTGGCATATCAAGGGTAAAATAATATCATTTAATATTGGGAATTCTAGAACTGAAGGTCTCGAGCCACCTTGAGCCACCATATTATCAATTATATTTTGGGAATCTTATTTCACAACAAGGGGCAGAAATCCAAAATTAAAAAAAGATAAGAATTTTAGTTTGAAAACAAAATTCAAGACTGATGGCTAGTTTCACATCACCCAAAATAAAGATATAAGCAATAGATATAGATATATAGGTGCATGGCATGGGGTTCCTTTTTGGGTTATATGAATCAACAATATCTCAAACACTGCCCACATACTCATATCCAAATTCAAAATATCTTGACATAAGTTACAAATGAAAAGCTTAATAAGACCATAGAATTCCCAAACGTTGCCAGAATGAAAATACATGAAATGCAAGATACCAGAACCCCTCTGAGTTATGAGCGTCACCAGTCTATAAATAATGTTTTCATTTTTCAGGTGTGGACCTCTTAGGAAACAGCGAGAACATGGGTGTCTAATAAGCATAGAGGTATATGCTTGGATAGTTAAAATAATATGGTCATAATGAATATATGCACTTTCCTGCCATGTACTAAGTGTATAACATGCAAACAAGAAGAATACATTGTAGGAAAGTGCATATATAACAATAGACTGTAGATGTTATAGGAATAATACATAACATAAAAGTCAATATATAATAGTAGACAACATTCCAGGATAAATAAGCAGCACATAAACATACCTGGAAAACTTAAGCAACTCACCAAATATAGACTCCAACACTAAGAATAAATAAAAACAATAAATAATATGAACCTAGTAAAAACTATATGGACCTTATCTGACTGAGAATGGTTGACAAGGCTAACCAATAAAAATAGCCTTCCAGAACCAACTATTCTAGGAGGTTACCATCATTAGCATGGGATACATATTAGACACCCATGAACATAAATTTCCCCTGAAAACAAACATCATGAGTTACAAAATCCATCCAAGCCTAGTCATCAATTCCACCACTGATAACAAAACCTAAAATGCAGAATGTAGGTTAGAGAATGACCCAACTTACAATGCCATAAACTTCAATATTCATAGGACATATATACACTCAACACTGTCAATCCCAAAACAATATACAATGAATGGCTGCAATAAAAACATTGGCATGCATTACAGACTAAGGAAAACAAAGAAACATGTATATACATTGTGTATATATACCTGCAAGGGGTTGGCTGGGAGTAGACATTGTACCTAGCAAACACTGATCACAGAATACTATGACAGTGACCAGAGAGATTTGGATTCTCCATAAGAAACTCCAACATTTCAAAACACTACATGAACTACAAAGGCAATCATGACCAAACACAATGATCATATAGAAAACTCCATCATCATTCTCATCACTTCTTTGACTCCAGCAAGGGGTCAAGTAGGAACCCCTTCATGCCTTCAGTGCATGTTTTTTTCATTTTGCATTGATCATTATCGTACAATATGCAAGGGAAAAGAAAATGAATTAAATAATCTATCTCAATATATCGTGAACTCAAAGAAAACTACACACACACACACACACACAAAATATATTGTGAAATGCATTAAAGCTTACTGGCATAAATATTTAATGCATATGAGCTTGAAGTCAAGACAAAAGAAGACCAAACACCACCATGTAATAGTTCTAAAATGTTCTGCCTATTTGGGTAAATCGGGCTACTAAGAAGGAATGATCCTCTATCGTCCTATGAACATAGGAGGAGACCAAGCTTCATTGCAAAGCAAAGGAAGGTCAAGAGGCAGCCAAAGAGATGAATCCAAACACAATCATCTCTTCTTCGAACCCACTTCGCTTAGTTTGTAATATGCCATATTTAGCATGCATGCTAGGAAGGAGTTTATCAAGTTCTTGATGAGGTTTCAGTCATTAAAAGCCATTTCAATTTCACTCTCAAATGAGCACAATAGGATCACATTGAAAATCTCAATAATTATGCATAAAACAGATTTTTAAACATGTGGATGTGTGAAACGTTTTCTTTATGAAACTTACAAACATGGATATTGTTGTTTGACCTAATCCTCTACATAGAAATCCCTCACAAGGAATATATCACAATAGAATCTTCATTGATTTCATATCAGTTGCGCTTCAAAATTTGCTTCTTCAAGTTATTCAATCTATGTGATATTTTTTGAAGTGCCTTTAAAACATAGATAAATACTTCAATATGGTTGAGTGAAGTATATATACAATGAAATAAAATGAGTGATAAGAGTAACACCATTACTCTGTTACTGGTGATCAGAGTAGCAGTATTTACTAATTATCATGTCATATCAGACTACAAGTGATGATCATAATTTAAGATCATATAGTATGCTTTTTTAAACTACCAAGATTATATATCAGAATACTAAACATCATGAAAATTATACTACAAATAGTTGTTCATCTGCTCAACATGGATGTCAGTGCACCATGATGGTATAACAAAATTTCAATGGAAAGAGCTTTCCATGGGGTACTTTATGGGTTAGAGAGTGGAGAAATATTAAAAATGCAGAGAGTGTTGAGTATTAAGGCTTGCCTAGTTTTAGTTGGAATGAGTTGGTGGTATTTGGACTAGTGATTGGAAAGATGTGGACAAGAGGTTGAATTAAGGTTTTGAAATTAGAATGGTGGAGATGGGAGGGGAAATGACAGTGGAATAGTGGAGGGAGGCTGAGGTGGAGGGGTGAGGGGAGGAGATGGCTTGAGATGTGAGGGTGGTGGAAGTGGGTAAATGAAGATGAGACCTAGAGGGAGGTAGTGGATTTTTGTAGGGTGACAGTGAAGGATGATTAATAGGTGTTTGAAGATGTGTCGGTGGTGGTGGTGCAAGCGGTGATGCCACTTTGCCACTTACAATACCTCATCATGTATTTAAGTCATCTGCAAAGGATTATTATTGTCCACCATTTGGAATTGAACATCAAAGCTGCCCCAACTGATATGTTTCTCTGGCCAGAGTTCCTATGATGAGGATGGGGTCTGTGGATTGGATGTTGCTTGTGTGGAATACTAGGAAGTGGAGGCGTGGTTGGAGAGGGGGGATCAAGTTTAGGCCTAGAAACACGTGTTGGGGGTGATAGTGGTGGTGACCATGGAAGTTTTTTTATTGGAGAGGCACCATAGGAAGGGGAGTGAGCCTTCGAAGGGACACTACCAACTTTAAGTGGACTATATTTAGGATCTAGAATTTGAGACCCATGAACAATTAATGAAGGAGAATGAGGAGTGTTTGGAGTGCTTAGGCTCATCCTCCCTTCAGAGGCTCATCTTTGCAAGGTGGATCATGTGTTGTAAAATGAGCTCAAGATCCATAGGAATAGGAGAAAGAGGAATACATTTGGTAAGACTATGATTGTTACCAGTAGGGAATCCTCTTTTTGAATGTCTAAAATGATGGAAGTAGGGTTCTTTAGAATCCAAGAGTAATGATAACACAATTTTATTTGTTGGACACAATAGTGTACTTTGTTGGCCAAAAGAATATCTCACTTACACTCAACATTTTTCATCCCTCAGCCAAATCATGTGATTCTAGATACCTGACTAACAATTTCTCCGACAGAATATGAAATCAATAGCTTATTGACAACACCCTTTATCTTTCCTAGGGGGGCATTTGGACACAGGGTTGACTTGACAATTTGGATGATAACCATATATTAGAAAGTGATTGTTGTTCCCTATATGCAACTTTTTTTTTCTATATTCATGTACACTGATGCTTAGATTACTTTGCAAAAAAAAATGATGTATTTTTTGGAAGAGCATATTATTTTTGTAAAATAATTTTTTTCCCTAGATGACTGCATTTGGAATTTCATTATTTTATAATGCATAGAGTTGAGCTATTTTATTTTTGACTTGACAAGTTGATTTCCTGAAGTCAACACCTTTGCCTCTAAAATCTCCTAGACTTCATTCCAAATTTATTTGTTATCCAATCTTTCAAGTTCAAAATCCTTTTTATATATATAAGGAAGCTCAACTGTTATCCACAATAGTGGTTGCTATCGCAATGGGACTCAACTTGTGAACCACATCCTCACATAACTTTTAAAGAACTTGTGACCTCTTTAAACTTCAATAATGCCTCATTTCCCTCCCAATTCCTAAGTCTCCCCTCAATCGACAAACCTTCCCAATACAGTTTTTGACCATCTTAAATGTCCAATTCCTTCCACGCCTAGATTGTGTAAGAACAAGTACATAACAAGTGAGAAATAGACGTTTCCCCATTCTTGTTCCTTGACCAAAGCAGTTCATCTTTATCCTCATAAATTCTTGCATGACTAACTTTGAGCTTAGAAATATATGCTTGCCACATCTCAACCAGGATGGCTCCATGGGAAGATGATCTATGTACCTCAAGATTCAAACCTTCAATAGTTCAAACTACACAAGGTAAATGTCTTGTTCTGATACCATGTCAAATTTAGGGCATGTGTACTGTTCATATAGATGAAGGTGGAGAGAGTAAAATATATTCATTAATGACATTGCAGTGATACACCTCTCACACACCTTTATATCTTCTCTCATTATAATTTATAATAATCCTAAGTGGTTAATGTGGTTTAACCACCTAACCTTAAAATATAAACATTGCATTGTTCACATCATTGATATAAAGTGACAATTATACAAACTTTCATTACTCCTAAATATTATTGGTTTTGACATCGTTTCTCGTTATTCTTTGTACCTGGCATTAAAAACAGATATATCGAGGCTTAAAATGATATTTCTAGAATAATACAAAGGATCAGATCTGTTGAATTCAATTCCTTTCACAGGGATTCTAATGGCTAACAATTTTATGGAGGGATGGAAGGAAAAAGTTCAGTAAGCACAGTTTCCCTTGAAAATAGCATTGTAGAGAGTGACCTTCATAGTATTTGGAACTACTCTAGTATCAATGCATGTGTTCTGTCCATTAAAAGATCTAATAATGGATTGAAAACTACTTGCAATATGAAACAGAGTGAAAAGGGCATAAGCATATCAACCTAAATTAGTGTATACATTTTTTAGGGTTAATTTTCATTCTTGGGGTTTTATGAGGGAGACTTGTGTATATGGATTTCATATAATGAATTAAATGTGCTTTCATATTTGACTGAAAAACAGAAATGAATTTGAAGAAATAAGATATAATCACTATATATGTCCTGTTGTTTCCAAGAATAACACCCGAAGGAAATTGTCTATCAATGCTTCTTGCTCCCACAATTATGATCCATGGTGCCACATTTGAAATTGTCCAACATTCATGTTGGAATCATTCTTCTCCTTAGCAATACAATGCAACAATAAGGAACAAGAATCACATTAGACTGTAAGGAATGTAACAAAAACAAACAAGAATGCATGGGAGTATGTGCATGTATCATTATTGTTTTTATCATTAGAATACAAAAATAAGTAATGCAAACACATGGACAAAATTCACCAATTGGAATATCCATCAATAGATATTACACAACAAGGACCGTGAAAGTCATAGTGTTGCATGTCCTTCTAATTATCATGTATGTGTAGGCCTGAAATCTATTGGCAATTTAGTGAGAACAAATTGATAAAATTCGAGGCCTTGGACAAAATCCTTTGGCTCATCCATACGTGAAAAGGAAGACCTCAGTAGTACTTCTATAACTAGTACATGGACAAATTAAAGGACTAATGGGATTTTACTGTCCATTCCCTGCCCCCACTCTTTTGAGCAATGGAAGTAGACCTCCCAAGACATGTTGAGAGCTGACATCCCAAAATACAGTGAGATCCTTGCTAGCATGGACTCCCCAAGGGTGCCTAACCAGAAAGGACCTTCCAAAGCTACTGTGAATAGTGTGAATAGTGAGACTGGAAGTAAAAATTTGTAAATTTTTTAAAATTATAGAGTTTTTGAATTTTTTTTGGGGGGGTTTCTTTTTTCGCTGGTTTTGTAAAAAAATTAAAAGTATAGACGTTTCTGACTTTTTCTGGGTTTCTTTTCTAGCTTGTTTTTACCAAATAATATTTTAGGAATTCTTTGAAAAGCATAGTACAACTGTGAAAATTGTATAATCTGGGTACCTTGGGTATTTGAGAAGCTTGAATCCATTTATGCATTTAGAAACAAGATTTGAACACTTCAAAATTCGGATTTGGAAGGAAAAATCTTCAGATTCTAACCAAAAACACCTGAAAATCGAAAACATCTACCATCAAAATTTGAACACTTCAAAATTCAAAATTTGGATTCGGAAAAAAAAAATCACCAAATTCTGGGAAAAAACACTGGAAAATCCAAAAAATCTATGGAGTTTCTCCAACATTGCAATAAGGACTCTTCTGAATATTCATAAAGCTAACATGAAGACAATAAATTATAAACATCATGATTAACACAATTGGAAATGGATATTAATGGAGGCATATGTTGCATTGATCTGCACTAAAATTTGTGCTAGTTTGGAAGGTCCCCTACCATCGGGAAGGAATAGGGTCCATACCCGTGTCATTGAAGATTTTAGATTCAGTCCATACCCTTAAGCAAGATCAACAACACCAAACACAAAAATCAAATGAGATTATCTTGATATTATCTGATTATGAGCATATACAGAGAAAGAGAGAGAGAATGATCTATTTCTATGGATATTGAGGACAACAACCTATATCAATGTTAGCAACGATAACGTGCTTTCCAAATTTTAATTTTCTCAATAGTGATTGCGCATAAATTACTTAAGTCTCAGAGATTTCATCTCCATCTTCCTCTAAACCGAGGAATCCCCATGAACTAGTTGTGTGAAATGATCTTTCTTAGCTAACGAAGATAGACAATACCTGTGGGAGCTCTGAATAACAAATTCAAATAGCAGCAGCATCCATTCTGTTAGAAATTCAAAATTCTTTGGATCTCCTACCTTGAACAGCCATTCATTCGAATCAAAGTGAGAGAAAATATGGTTTAATGATGCAAAATAATTCACCTAAGAGAGTGTGAGCATGCTCTTCTTCAAGACAAGTAGAAAAACCATTCATGGAATTGGTATAGGAGTAAAATATATCCTCCTTGGATGCTTCATTGCTATAATGTTTCATTGAAAATTGATATGTAAAGACCCAATTAATAGGGTGAAAATTCATAGTCAATTGTGCCTGACATGTAATTATACCACGACATAATATCAAAAGCAAGCTAAAATATGCAGATAACAGATTAAAATTTAAAATTGATGCTATTACATATATATATAGATAAAACCATAGGAGTATTTTAAATTTTACAATATATACATAATTATTCCATTCATTCAATCAATCAAGCATTCATTCAATATTACCTTCCTCGTACTGATCCCAAAAGTTCATGATGAGAAACAACTGCTAGAGGTCTAGATGGTGTTCAAAACTCTCGTCATGTTGTCCTCCCAAGTACACCATGTAAGACTACAACATCCAAAGCAATAAATTCATAAATCCCATTGAAGGATTCAACAATGAACATCAATTGCATTGACAAAACATCAAAATCTCTAAACCTAGTAAACACAGTAAAATTCATCAATAAAGAAAGACTAAGAATTATAACAAACTGAAATGGAAATTTCTGAAACTTCAATTAAAATAGATTACAGGTTCAATCCTACTTTACATTCCTGATATAGAAGACTACTTTGCATTCAATATTTATAAACAACCATTTAAATCAAAAAGAAAAGAAAATCCCAACTTCAATCTCAGGCTCCTTAATCCATAAAATTCAATATCCAATAAAAACCCAAATCACACTCATCACAAATCTTCAATCTGAGGCTCTTGAGCAACTAAGTCATAGTACCATCCAGGATAACCAAGCTAATATTTCAAAGGAAAATTCCTAAAGAAGTGAACCAAGAAGCATATAAACATCATCAATATTAATCCAAATATGTGAATGCCATGGTCTCCATTTTACAGTCTAGGTAAACAATAGAAGGGTTCTCAGTGAGTTCCTCAACAGGTTGCAGCTTCAATGCAAAAGGTAATGGATGGACTGGATGATTAAAGATTGACGAATGCTATTGGAAAATGTTCCCCTGCTAGAATTTATCAATATGGGCCTCAAGTTAGTCCATTAGTTTGCCTCTATGTGCTCAGAAGGAAGGGATGGCCCTACTCATACCAATTTAAGTAGGAAATAAAATGTGACAAAGAGGGTGCACTACCTTTTCTATTCTAGTACAATAATAAAGTAGAACTTATATGCTATCTGAGGAAACATATAAGGCAATGCATTTGGAAGAGGCTAACCGTTTATATATATTTGAGAATCTCACCAACAATGAATGGAAATAAACCGAATAATGACTCTACGGGGAAACATCATCTTGAGGGTTCAATCTTTGATTTGATCTAAAGATATAAACACAAAAACTAGAGAAAAAAAATCACATCTCTCAAGTGGAGTTTTAACATTTCTTGTGATTGTTTTCATGGATCTAACAATGTTGAGACACTTATCCACCAAAAAAAATGTTGTAGGTAACATATTCTGAGCTTTAATAAGTGAAAACCTCTGCTTTATATTGCTAAATAGTGAAAATTCTGCAAGTTATTTCGGTCTGTCTTTTTAATTCATAATCAACACTAATCTAAGGTATATTTAAAATTTGGCATAACTATGAACGTGTGTCAAATTGATAGAACCGTTAATACTTCAAAAACGTCTCAGATTTAGGGTTTTTTTGTGTAACATTGGGCTCATCTTATGGGTTGAATAAAGGAAATCTAGAGATAACCAATGGGAAGTACACAATTAAGATCATGAAGGGATCCAAAATTTAATAAAATAATGGATTTTTAAGAGTTCGTTTTTGTGATACAAAAGTTCAGAAATAAACTACCCATAGATTAAATTATTGTTTGGACATGGTGATAAACGCATTCATAAACCCTTGTAATGGATAGAAGCTACAAATCGCAACAAGAGGTAAGAAATTAGAACATACATGCCTGATTCTAGAGAAGTACAATACTGTCTACAAGATTCCATGGTAACCTCTTCTACAAAACATTTAGTTGAGTGAAGAAATCGTTTTTTTAGCAGGAGACGATGAATACTCTATTTTGGTTGATGACTCTTTCAAAAAGAATTCTTCAAACAACAAATAATGGGGGTGAATGCAACCATACCTTTGATTTACATGAAAAATAAAGGTGAACCAGCTCCTATGAACCGCTTCTCCTGGAAATCGGGGGCGATTGAAGGATTAGTGATAATTTTAACAGGATATCGGGGGCGATTGAAGGATTAGTGGTAATTTTAACAGGATATCGGGGGCGAATGGAGGGTTTATAGCGAATTTCAAAAGGGCGAAATCATTTTTCTTTTCTCTCGCTCATCAAATAAGGGAAGGCGAAGGGTTTGGTATATATTATTTTTTAAATAAATGTGGGACGAAATGATTGAAATTTAAAAAATCATTTTTATACAAAAAATTCGCCCAACAAAACTCTTAAACTCCTCTAATTTCGCCCATGGGCTATATTTCGCCCCTAAAATTATCCTTGGTGGTTGTCAAGACTAACAGAACAGAAAAATTGTTATCAGGGTGGAGAACCTACAAAGTGGACTCCAGAACTAGTTCACATACTTAAAGAGGTGGATATCCCAATATCATAACCAGTAAAATTCTAGCTTGATAGCGTACTAGAAGGCTACGTTACAGAATTTGTTGCGGACACTCTAAAGTATTACAGTGCAGCCAAGGAAGATTTTTTCAAACGATTCAGAGGTAAGTACCTGAACAATATCAATATATATATTAAAATGTTGTTAGTAGAGAAAAGTATCTTGAGAATGCAACAAGATCCCTAGAAATTTGAGTCTGTAATGTTCAGTAATATAGACAGTGACACTGAGGAGAACAATCACACACTATGAAGTGGTAAAAGATACAAGTATAGTACCGAGAAGAGGCCTAATGAACATGAACTTCACATCTCTCTAGAAACTAAGTTAGAGGTTGAGACTGATAACGAAACATAACCTCGAGTGACTACCTATCAACCGATCACTCCGCGGAATCCACTGGTTGACGATACAAATACTACTAACCCACAGAACAACTGTAGTAGTAACACCACAGGAGCAAGTACTCAGAACATTCCGACAAGTAGTATACGTACCACATCATAGAACACTACGCCTCCTAGAAGAATAATGACAGACAACATCAAGATGTCGATATTCAAAGGAACGAGTCTAGAAGACCCTGAGCAACACTGGTTTCTCTGTGAAGCCATGTGGAATGTTAAACAAGTACATGATGACGCTATAAGACAAGCACATCTAGTCACCACATTTAGGGACAAAGGCTTGACATGGTTTATGAAGTACTCTGTTGGACAGAATAGGACCCAAGTGGATATCAAGTCTGCACTCATCAGAGAGTTTAAAAAACCTAAGTCAGAATTGTAGTGTATCACAAAGCTAAAAGAAATTAAACATAAACCGAGTGAGTTAGTGTGGGAATTTGATCATAAGTTCAAAGCATTGTTAGACCAAGTGAGCTTTGACATAGCACCACAATAGCACCAGGAATGGTTCATAGCCGCACTTTTGCCACACATTAGATTACCGTTGATGCAACAAAAGGTTACTTCATAGACAGAGGCCCTAGAGATTGCGATGAAACTAGAGGCTTCGCCTATAAGAAATACTAGCATAGGTATGATTCAGATACAGACCTAGCTAGCAAATCTTACACTACAACTCCAAGATATGAAGAAAAGAAAAGAAACCCTAGAATAGGTTTGGCGTACAATGTGTAAGCGATAAGGTCACTCCAAACAACACTATCCAATATTTAAAGATTACATCACTAGTGGAGCTCCAAACTTATTGAATCAACAACAAGGACCATGGTTTGAGATTTGTTGATGTCAAGGATATCGCCGAGAAGATTGTTATTTAATTCAGAAGTATGTGCAAACACCTAAGAACCTATATTGTACATTTTGTAAATCAATTGGTCATGATGGAAAGAAAACATGATGTCTACTGATTTAAAGAGGAAACACCGCATCACAACGTAAATGCGTAGTATGATCAAGGCACATACAAAGGACGTGGTGGATTTAGAGGCAGAGGAAGAAACACTGGTCAGGGAAGAGGAAGAGGTCAGATAGTATCTTATAACTGTACTCAACCTGGACATTTATCCAGAGATTGCACGAATGCTTTTACTACCTGAAAATATTGTAAGTCTTTTGATCATGTCATTGAGGCATGCCCTGTTTTCAATGAAAAAATGCAACAGAGAACTCCAAAAGAACAGAACCACAACATACAGATGATCGCAGCTGAAAAATGAAACACATATTGTAACATTAATGCCATGACACGAAGTGGAGCAACCCTTGGTGGCGATCGAAGAACTGAAGCTTTGACTTTAGAGAATCACCAAGCTAGGAAGACGCCTACTAAAGGGGTTTGGATAAGAAAAGTGACGGGAAAAACACCTTCTTTCAAACTGAACAAAGAAAAAGAAGTCTTCATGGAAGCAAGAGAAACCTTCAAAGAGCCAGAGCCTGTCACTCCATGCATCAAGTGGCAAAGTGAGACTCCACCTGTAAAGGATATGCCAGCATCGTATGATCACTCACATACTACAACAGATGCAATGAGTCCTGTTGCACAATTGTTATAGAGCTGCTCGAAGTTATTAAACCATGAGAATACCTTAGCAGAATTATAGAGCTTGCTTACTAATTATGAAGAGCGCAATGTGGTGAACGAAGCACATAGAGTGGTCCATCATATTAAAATTCATAAAAGAACTGGAAGAGAAATGAGACTGAATTCATAGATCAGATATTTTTAAATGGATGAGATTATCTTTGACGTAGGATCATAAGTGAATGTCTTGACAAAGAAGACATGGGAACAAATGGGGAAGCCGAAGTTATCTTGGTCACCAATACAGTTGAGGCTATCCAATTAACAAAATGTTATAGCCTTTGGGAGGCTATAAATTGTCCTTGTTGACATTGATGGAGTGCGAAGTAGAGCATATTTCAAAGTGATTGAGATCATAGATGATACTCAACCCTATCGTGCACTATTGGAGATAGATTGGGCCATGGATAACCTCACAATTATCAACCTAAAAGAGAAGCATATGATATTTGAAGGAACAAATATCAGGGTCATCACACCCTTGGATCCTTCACAATGACCTAGATACACTGAGCCAATAAGAGAAGAATACAGAGCGCATGATATGGATAGTATCTACAAGATGCCAACGAATAAGGTAGAATACGTCAACCCAACTGATGACAAAACACTAAGATGGAGATGTGACAGTTCTTGTATATCAGACTCAGATGTAGGATTAGAGAATTGGCAGAGCAAAATGCACGAAGTATCAACAAGAAGATGTTCGCAACTCAGTTGATCACTACGTTGGATCGGAACAGAGGTAAGTCCAATCCCTACTTATGATGGCTTGACTATCATCCATACTTTTTTTCAAGAATATATTATATCAGTTTCAGATGAACATAAGATAGAAACATTGGATACAACACTATGCACTACACCTACCAGATGGTGGGTTGCGCATAAGAAGAATCTGATCACATGGGAGGAATTTAAGCATATGATGGAAATCAGATTTCTGAAAGAAACTGAGTTGGTACAAGTGAAATATAATGGACAAACTGATCCCATAGATCACGTAGACTATTGTCTAAAAGCATGGACACATAGACCACAAACCAAATGAGTTCATCTATTTTTACACACACTAGAGTGGATTCCGAAGAACTGGTACACAGACACAAAATTGCACAGAGGAACGGTAGAATGTTTTGTTACGATTACGAACTTCCAAGCAACTTTTAGCTTTGAATATGAATCTCCAAATACAAATGAGGCATTATAGGTCATAAAAATGAAGGTATTCAATGACACATTAGAACATGTGTATCAACAACCAGAATGGGAAAGATAGATAGAACATGCCATGGAATGTTACAACTTCGCATTAGACAACGATGAAGAGGGAAGTGAAGAAGATGACAACCCGTGCAATGTTTACATACCTGTGTCGGAAGGAAAACGTGAAGTAGAAGGACCACCATTGGAAATCCCATATTTGACTAATCCTGAGAAAACTCGGAAAGTGAACATAGGCACTACTAAAGAACCGAAGTTCTCTTCTATACGTGATTATTGGGATGAAGAGACAGTTGCACAGATAGTAAATTTACTCCACGAATACGAAGACTTATTTCCTACAATGTTTTCTGAGATGAAAGGCAATTTGGGAGACTTTGGGGTCATGACAATACCTCTCAATCTCGATGCGAATCCTATAAAGTAGAGACCTTATCGACTGAATCCAAGATACAAAGAAAGGGTCAAAGGATAGCTCGATAAGATGGTCGAGGAAAGAATCATTGAACCTGTAGAAGAGTCAGAAAGGATAAGTCCCATGGTTATCCAGGAAAAGAAAACTAAAGGAAAAATTAGGATCTGCGTAGATCTCAGGAAGCTAAACAACGCATCACTGCATGATCCTTTCCCTACTCCATTCACAGATGAAGTGCTAGACAATGTCGGAGGAAATGAGGCATACTCTTTCACTGATGGATTTTTCAGATATCACCAGATCAGAATTGATACAGCAGATAGGCACAAGACCACATTTGCTACAGAATGGGGCTCATTTCAGTACAAAGTTATGCCCTTTGGTCTAAAAAATGCACCTACTATTTTCTCAAGAGTAGTTGTTGCTACATTCAAATATTTTATCCATAAATTTTTAGAAGCATATTTTGATGATTGGATAGTATTTGGGTTACTGAAGAACCGTTATGCTAGCTTAAGACTCATGTTAGCAAAGTGTAGACAACATCAAATCTCCCTGAACGTAAAAAAGAGCATATTATGTGTTCCCTATGTTATTCTACTGGGACACATTGTTTGTAAATAAGGGCTGATGGTCGATCCAACTAAAATCGCAGATATTGTGAACTTGCCAGTGCCTGATTTGTTATAACAACTATGCACTACATTGGGACACATAGGCTATTATAGGAATTTCATTAAAGGATATGCACAGATAACTGCGCCTATGGAAAAATTGTTGAAGAAACAAGCAAAATTCATATTAACTGAAGACTTCCAGAAAGGACTGGAAACGGTGAATGAAAGGATGGTAACTACGCCTATCTTAGTTTTTACGGATTGGAGCAAGACATTCCATGTACATGTAGATGCTTCATCCATAACACTTGGTGTTGTGCTAGTGTAGCTAGGTGAGGGAGGCGTTGACCATCTTATTCCATTCTCAAGCAGGAATCTGTCCTCAGCAAAAAAGAATTATACCACCACAGAAAGGGAAGGGTTAGCTATGGTATACGCACTGCAAAATTTTAGACACTATTTTCTAGGTGTGCCCTTCTGCATGTTTACTGACCATTGATCGTTGAAATACCTGGTCAATAAACCAGTGTTAGGGGGAAGAATCTGTAGATGGTTGTTACTCTTTCAAGAGTATGATTTTGAAATCATTGTTAAGCCAGGAAGACTGAACTCGGGACCTAACCATCTTTTTAGAATAGAGTTAGGCAAAGAACCTACCAACCTGGAAGATAATTTACCAAATGCACAATTATTTGCTATCCAGATAACACATGACTATTGTAAGGACATTATAGAATTTCTGACCACAGGTCTGGCACCTATAGAGTATACTACGTAGTAGAAGAAACAACTGGTAGTAAGAGAAGCTAACTTCACCATAATTGCAAGACAATTATACAAGTTAGGAACAGATGTAGTATTGCGCATATGTGTGCTAGAACACAAGAAACCATTGATACTGGATGAAGCACATTTAGGCGTGTCTGGAGGTCACTATGCAGGAAGAGCTACTGCGCAGAAAATTTTAAGAGCAGGACAATGGTGTCCTACACTCCATAAGGATTCAAAGGAGCATTGCCAAAGTTGCGATGTTTTCTAGAGGATAGGGAAGCCATCTCGCAAAGATGAGATTCCATTGATGTCACAGTTGACATTGCAAGCCTTTGTTAAATGGGATATTGACTTTATGGGACCTATTAACCCACCAGGGAAACGAACTGGTTCAAGATACATTATTATAGCTACAGACTATCTAACCAGATGGGCAGAGGAAAAACCAGTAAAGGACTATAGTGCAGTTACTACCACACAGTTCATTTTTTAGAACATCATCACAAGCTTTGGATGTCCAAAGATCCTAATGAGCAATCAGGGAACACACTTCTTGAATAAAAATATTGAAACCCTGACTGAATAATTTTGGATTTACCATTAGAAAAGAACACCATATCATCCACAAGCTCATGGAATTGTTGAGTATTTTAACAAAGTTTTGGAAAATGTGTTGACTAAGATATGTAATACAAATAGGGATTATTGGGATCTGTGAATACCAGCTTTATTATGGGCATACAAGACAACTTGTAAGAAGTTGATAGGACATACACCATTCAGATTAGCGTAAGGACAGGAAGTTGTGATGCCAATGGAATACATAGTACCAAGTTGGATAATTGCATCATTCATAGGCATGGAAGATGATGAGACAATGGAAGAAAGGCGACAACACTTGGTTGGGTTGGAGAAAGATCGCTTCATTGCAGGATTTCAGCAACAAGTGCAGAAAGACAGAAAAAGTATGGCATGATTGCCACATCAAGTACAAATCCTTTCAGGAAGGAGATCTTGTTCTCCTCTATGATAGTAAATCCATTAAGTTTCCTGGAAAATTTAAGATGCATTGGCTAGGGCCATATGTTGTTAAGCATGTTGCTAATGGTGGTGCAGTTCAGTTAGCCACATTAGCGGGAGAAAACCTACCAGGCCTGATTAATGGAAGTAGACTAAAACCCTACAGGGATATTCCTACATCGCCAGACCTCAGTTGATCAACAACAAAGATAATTCTAAGAGTTAAGTGAAGTTGAAATTGGACACTAAGAATTACAGAATAAAGAATCTGCACACAATTTCATTGAAATACGAAGTTCCATGAAATATGAACTTTGAAGTGCACATGTGAAGTTGGATGCGCAGTGCATATGGGAAGTTGGATGTGAAGTGCAAAGAAGAAACGTAGTTGCGGAGCTAAAAATGAATGAGCACAAGTGCATGGAGGAACCGCGCAAAAATATTTTTCCTGAGCCGTGAGCGCAGTTCGAAGAAACTAGACGTGAAAATGCTGGTAAACTAGCCGTTATATAGTGTTTTTACAAACGACCTCTTGTGCATTTAACGCAAATTTGGCCATTCTGATGCATTCAATGAAGGAAAGGACCAAGATCCTCAGCGGATTTGGCCAACGGTCATGAAATTTAATGTTCATCTAGTCATTTATGGGCACGGCTCAAGCCTAACTGCACGACCAGACTCGCGGGTTTTACCGCAAGTTTTCAATTTTTCCACAAGAACAGTTTCAGTTTTTACTAGTGAGTGCCAAGCAATCTCAAGAGCATACAGACTGACTTCCATGTGAATGTCTGAGGAATTTACAGTTCAGTAGGTTGTGAAGGACTTTAAACACTTTGGGGTTGAGGGGTTGATGAAAACGCCCGTTAAGAAATCTATTTCAGAGAGAGGTTCCACATCAAGAAATTCACCCCGCAACACAACCAATATGTAGCAAAAGGATAAGGGACCCATAAAGGAACCCAAGAATCCAAAGGCACTAGGAAAGCCGAATCTTGGACCGCCATTTCCACCATGGGACAGCCACATTTACCTAACACATGAATATATCCCACCAAGAAGGCTCGACATGCCACCAGTTACCCTATACAAGAACACGCAGTATGACATTCTGGTACCATTGATTTCGAGCAATGTGGAAATCCAAGGGAACTTACTCGGCAAAGTGGAAGGATTCAAGTTCGCAGACCATAATATCCTAGAATTGAAAGACCCAAAAGAGACAAAATATCCTCAATTTCAAGCTGACCAGTACATGTGCCAAAGGGAGGATGCAAAATCAGGGAAAGCTACCATCATTTCATAGGATTTGCTTAAGCAGTTGGTGCCCTCCATCTTGTTGAATGTCCTGTATATACCCCAGTTTGAGTGAAGTCCCGAATGTACTACGGTGGTGCGCACTCTGATATCGTGCACGCACCAAGTATTCTTATGGCTTGACTGCAAAATTGAAATCAATGTTGACCTCATCTACAACATCACTCATATCAGTAAGAAAGGCGATGATGTTGCAAGGGAGTTCATAGGAAAAATGAAGGATAAAGAGATCGCAAAGCAAATGAAAGAAGAATATAAAATAGTAAAGGGGAAACAAGGCTTTATCACAAACGGAATTGAAGACGGAGCCACAAAGGTCACCGTCCCACTACTCGCAGGGAGTTTTTTGTGAAAGTGTAGACTGGTGGAAGTGCCGGCCGCAACAGTTCTTCTCACTGCGAAGGCCAAACATGGGAACCCATACCATTGGGCTAGTTACCAGCTGAATGAGTTCTTCGAGGATGTCCGTGAAACCCAGAAGATGGGAAACGCATTCCACTACATGTGGTTGATGATATTGATTGCTTTTATAAGCTTTAAGGAGCCACTGTATCAGCACAACCTTCCAATTATAATGGGAGATTTCTAAGCTGCGATGTACGCCAATATGTGGGAAAACGTGCGATCGGAATGAAAGTGCATAAATAATGAGCAGTTCTACACTTACCATGGCCAATTGTGCGATGTTATACTGTGCACTCCACACATTTCAAAAGATACGACAAAAATTTTTCTTCAAAAGATGTTATTTAAAGCTGATTTGAACTCTATTTACATTCATCCAAGGGCTGAAAACCAGAACCCAACATGGTTCCCTATGGATTGCCAGTTGGATACGCCAAGGATTGAGCTAGCCATAGAAAAATGGCCACCAAAGTGGAAGGTAGATACACCACTAGAAATCCATTCTACATTAGATGAAAGCAGCATTAAGGTTCTAATCACTAAAGAGGAAACATGACAAGACACTACTGAAGTGCCAAAATGAGAAAAGAGAAAGGATCCTGAAAGTTTGGTACGAGAAAAACGACCAAGGAAGAAAAGTATGGCAACCAAGACCAACCCAGAAGCACAGTTGCATGAAGATGACTATGACTACATCGCTCTATGCGTAGGCAAGTATCTAGAGGAGGCACTCACTATAAGAGACAGTAAGAACAAAGAGGCACAAGCGTAGTTGAACCAGAACCTCGCAGAGCTCAAGATTATGGTTGCGAAGATAGAACAAGTCCAACAGGACTTGGTTTGAGAATATGATTTAGAAGGTAAGATAGGCGAATCTAGTCGACAAAGGAGAAGGCCACTGTTGGGCCCAGGTTGAGACAAAGCATTGGAAACACCTTTTCGAGGCAAGCAGGGAAAGCTGAGCTGAGCAACTCAGAAACACAATTTTTCCTAAGTATTGAGGATGATGCGAAGTTGCGCGTAGCATCCAACTTTTGACCAGACTGCAACGTTGCGCGCAGCATCGAAGTTTTCGCCGTGATGCGAAGACCAGTACTGCATAGAAGCAGTGTTGCGGAGTTAGGAGGCCACGTGGAGCCAGTAAAGCGGAGTGCTGGACTAGTATCAGGTGCAGGTAACGGTTGGACCGGTAGCAGCCATTTTTTGAAAGGTATTCCAGGATTGCTGAGCGGCGGACATAAGCAAAACAGGAAAGCGGCCACGCGTGGGTTGTTAAGGAAAGCGATGTTTGGCACGCTTGGAAGGTGAAACCATTAGAGAGAAACGGTTCGGCAGACTCAGCCTATAGGCATGCATGCGACAGGAAGGCTAACAGTGATAGGATGAGGACGTGGAGATCCACCATGATCAAGCTGGTTTGGAAAATCGACGCAGTTTTGGAAACCCTTAGGGTTTTGGGTTTTAGGTCTTCAACATTGTATAGACATGACCTTCGGGCATGATCTATAAAAGAAGACAATTTTGTATGGGATGGGGTTGCTCTATTTTTGGGGGCTAGATGCTAGTTGTTAGAGTAATCTTGAGATAACCTTTCGTATTTTAAAATCTCTCTAAGCTGAGAATATTATAAAGGCTCTGCAGCTGTGTGCGCAGAGACCTAGCCGAGAGAAAGGAGAGTCTACAACTGAGTACGCAGACTAAGAACGGTTTCCCCATCCCTTTTTGAAAGAAATATATTACCAACCGTTCTTGTGGATGTAGCTTTCCATCCGGGGAAGTGAACCACGTTAAATACTGTGTTATGCGATGATGTTTATGAATGAATGACTGTCTATATTATCTGTAGAATGAATGTTTGAATGTTTCCTTGCATGCTGTAATAGGAGAGCTTTGATATGCATTTACCAATAGGAGGAGTTTGGGAATGATATGCTAAGTTCCACGTGAACAAATGAATGGAGAACATCTTAATTATATTTTAAGATCGTGAATCAGTAATTTAAGCTTAATACTTTCTTAAACACAATGAAGGAACGTAGCACAGTTAGTCATATCTATCATTTTAGTTCACGTTGTAATAATCCAAGTTCTTGAATGAATGCTAGAAAGATAACCAGTAAGTTCCTGGATGGATGGATGGGTGATATTCATCCCAGTGTGTTAACCTTTTCAAGATATTCCAAGTAGAGGATAAGTCTGGTTGATTCACAGTTCCTGTAGAAGATTCGCAGCAGTAAGAAGCCCTTAGTGAGGCCCGCAGTGTTGCCATCACTGCATAGTACTGCTCGCAGCGTAGATCCTGCTGCGTACCACATCACTTGGCCAAACTCTTTATTTCTTGCACTGCGCATCTTGTCCATATAAACAACTCATCATTTACTATGGAAACCTGATTCCGCAGTACCCCATAAGATACACCTCGGGTGAGACCTCAACTTGTTCACAGGTTGTTGCCAAAAGGGCCGGTGCAAAGGGGTTTTGTTGGTAAAAAGGGAGAACCGCAAAGAACTCGGGTCTAATTGGAAACCTCTGGATCAGTATAAGCCAACAAATGGTTCTGTTGCTGTGCTAGAATCCATGATGCGTTTTAATCACGATGCGTGAAGATGAATATCAGTTCCCTGAAGGATCTAACAATTAGCATCCCGATAAGACAGAAATCCAAGCTTGGTGGGATAAGACCATAAGAGACTTTAACAGACAAGAAAATATTCATCCGTGTCTAAGTGACACACAGTGGTCAGAGAGATATCTGTTTGACGATATTCATGAGATTTTTTGGGCATCATTTACAAACGAGCTGCATGCGTGGATCTCGCAGCTCGCAGAGAAGAAAACTTGTTTTCAAGGAGGAGTACCCACAGAGTGGACTCCTGAGCTCACAGCACAACTCAAAGCGTTAGACAGCTCGTTGTCGGGCGTAGTTGATTATTGGGTCGATCATATGCTAAAAGGATTTGTAACAGAATTTGCTGTAGACACACTCAAATCCTATAGCCAAGCAGAAGCAAAATTTTTCGGAGGATTCCAAGGTAAGTTTCTGAACAATCTCAGTCTATACATTAAGATGCTGTTAGCTGGGAAAGGTGTTTTAAGAATGCAGTAATTTTGTCAAGTTTGTCATGGTAAACAGTATATATAGTGATTTTGACGAAGAAACCCACAATCTTAGAAGTGGCAAGAGATATAAATTTAATAAGAATCCTACAGGCCCTAAAATTCATATAGATACTGAGAGCCCCTGCGATCTTGATAATGAAGTTGCACAACCATTTACCCATGATAATCCGTCGGCTTCACAAACCATGCCACCCTTATCGCAGAGCCCACCCACTATGCAACCCACCCCGCAGATTACTCAGTCTAGTCCATCTCTCCTGATAGTCCCATTTGTTTTCACTGCAAAGAGCCCTTTACAGCAGCCGCGCACTAACCAAAGTGCTCCACAAACTAATCCGACAATGGGAAACACTGATATGAAACTACCAATATTCAAAGGAACTGGCCTAGAAGACCCTGATCAACATTGGTTTCTTTGTGAAGCCATATGGACTGTAAGACAAATCCAGGACGATGCCGTAAAGCAAGCACAACTCATCACCACCTTTAGAGACAGAGCTTTACACTGGTTTATGAAATACTCTCAGTTACAGCCCAGAACCCTCGCAGAAATTAAACCCGTGCTGGTGGATGAGTTCAAGAAACCTAAGTCTGAGTCTCAGTGTATAACTGAGCTGAAGGAAATAAAGCAAAGACAAACTGAAATGGTCTGGGAATTTGATCAGAATTTTAAGACCTTACTAGACCAAGTAAGTTTTGTTATACTACCAGAACAGCATAAAGAATGGTTCATTCCTGTGCTATTACCCCATATAAAATTACCATTGATGCAGCAGAAGGTTCTATCCCAAGAAAAGGCATTAGAAATCGCAATGAAGATGGAAGCTTCGCCGATTGGTGATACTAGTTCTGGGATTTCTCAGATCCAAAACTAGCTGACCACCCTGACACTTGAACTGCAAAGTATGAAAAATGGTAAAGAACAAAGATATGAACCTAGACAGGAGGTCTAGTGTACAAGTTGTAAAGGAGAAGGTCATGACCACGAGCATTGCCCTCTATTCCATGACTATCTTAACAGTGGTGCGCCTAAACCATTAAATCAGAATCAAGCCCCATGGTGTGAAATTTGCAAAACCACTGGCCACAAACCTGAAGACTGCTACCTCATCCAGAAATACGTGAAAACTCCTAAGAATTTATACTGCAATTTTTGTAAGTCAGTTGGACATGATGAATCCAACTACTGCGCATATGAATTGATGAATGAAAGAAAACGAGATATAGACCCAATGCGAGGCACTGGCATATACCGCATATAGGAAGAAAATCAGCCTAAGCAAGATAACACACAATATGACCAAGGAGGATACAGAGGTCGTGGTGGTGGATACCGCAGCAGAGGAAGAAATGCTGGTACGGCGCAGGGAAGAGGCCATGGCCAAGTAATTTGTTATAATTGTGGCCAACCCGGTCACGTATCTAGAGATTGTGTTAACCCATGTGCCACATGCAATTATTGTAAATCATTTGAGCACATTATTGAAGAATGCCGAGTATTAGAGGTGGAAATGCAAAAGAGAAGACGAAGAGAGGCTCCGAATCCAAATGTCCAGTGGATCGCAGTAGAGAATAGACCTGTGGATCCAAGCATCAATTTGGTCACACGCAGTGGCGCTGAGACAGGCCATGACAGAGGAGCAGAAGCTTCAACATTAGGGGAGTCAAATACGAAGAAGGATCCCCTTCAAACAGTATGGATAAGGAAAGCTCCAGGAAAAGCACCCGCTCTTAATTTATAGAAGAACAAAGAAATCTTCATTGATGCGTGGGATACCTTTAGAGAACCAGCAGATAAGTCATCAAGGATCCCGTTGCACAGTGAAACACCGCATGTGGAAGACATGTCAACACCTTATGATAAAACAAGCACTGTGACAAATGTCCGTACTTCTGTTGCGCAGTCCTTACGAAGCTGCTTGAAGTTACTAAAAAGCAAGAAAGCCATAGTAGAGCTCCAGAAGCTCATCAGCCAGTATGAAACTCAGATTACAACAGAGACTCCAGATAGTGTGGTACATCATATAAGGAAACACAAAAGAATAGGCCGAGAAATGAGGCTTACTGTGCAGATAAGAGATTTTGAAAAGGATAAAGTCATCCTTGATCTGGGATCAGAAGTGAATGTCTTGACTAAGCAGACATGGTAGTAGATGGGTCGACCAAAGTTGCTCTGGTCACCTATCTAGTTATGAATGGCTAATCAAGATAAGGTCATACCTTTTGGTTGCTTAGCTAATGTAGTAGTTGACATCGACAGAGTACAGAGTCATGCAGACTTTGAAGTTATTGAAATTGTGGATGATAGTCAACCTTTTCCAGCAATATTGGGAATTGATTGGGCTATGGATAACTTGGCTATAATAAACTTGAAGACAAAGAAGATGATCTTTGAAGGGAATCATCTTAGGGTCATCGCACCATTGGATCCTAAAGATGGTGACAGATACAGTGAGCCGATTAAAGAGGAATCTCAAGCTCAAGATTTAGACTAACTATACCAGCTAACTGTGAACAAGGAAAACTACATTAATCCTACTGTGGACGGTACGCTCAGAGGGCGATACGACACTTCTTGTATCTCTGACTCATATGCAGGATTGGAAAATTGGCAAAGTTGCATGCATGAAGTATCAGCAAGAAGATGTGCGCAGGTTACGAAATCACTGCATTGGATCAGAAAAGAGGTGAGTCCTATTCCCACATATGATGGTTCTACTAATGTTTACAGTTTCATAAAGGAATATACTGCAGCTATACCAGATGAGCATAAACTACCAACTTTAGATATGTCATTGCGCAATACACCTGCTAGATGGTGGAATGCACATAACAAGACATTGACCACTTGGGATCAATGCAGAACTAAGATGTCGATCCGGTTCGCCAAAAGGGTTACTTTACCCTTCGAAAAGTATAATGGATAGACACACTCTAGCTCGCACATTGAAATCTGTTCAATAGCATGGGTGGAAAGACCACCTACAGAATGGGTACACTTATTTGTACATACATTGGATGCGGGTATCCAGGAAAAATGGTACCTAGACCTGGAGTTGCGCAGCGAACTCACTGATTGGAAGCTGCTCACTGTGAACTTCCAGAAGGATTTCAGTTTTGAAGATTAGAATCCATTAATCTATGAAGCATTACAGCTAATCAAGAAGCGCATATTCTAGGACGACTGCCCTCACCCAAACATAACATTGTAGGAGTTTTTTGGGACATAGTGCATTCCTCCGCACCTACAGTCAAAATGGAAGGAACATGAAGAGCACTTTATCGAGTGTTACAACTTAGCTGAAGATAGCAATCATACAAATGAAGATGATGATGAGGACCTGCGCAACATAGATATACCAGAGTCAAAAGGTACGTGCAAGGTAGAAGGACCTTCGTTGGAAATCCCAGATATCACTGGACCAGTAAAAACACAAAAAGTGAACATTGGCACAGACAAAGAGTCGAAGTTCGCATCAATAGGAGATTATTGGGACGATCAAACTGTTGCAAAGATCGCAGATACCTTACATTAGTATCAGGAACTGTTTCCAACCAAATTTAAAGAGATGAAAGGAATTTTGGGAGACCTAGGGGTCATGAAAATACTTTTAAAGCCAGGTGCTAAGCCTGTCAAGCAAAGGCCAAACAGATTGAATCCGCACTACAAGGAAAAAGTCCGTGTGAAGCTAGATAAGATGCTAGAGGCGGGAATTATTGAACCAATCGAAGAATCCGAATGGATTATTCCCATGGTTGTTCAAGACAAGAAAGAAAAAGGCGAGATCAAGATTTGTGTGTATCTCAGAAAACTGAATGATGCTTCCATGCACGACCCATTTCCTACCCCATTCACAGACAAAGTGCTTGACAACATTGGAGGAAATGAGGCATATTCTTTCACAGATGGTTTCTCTGGTTACCATCAGATCAGGATTGATCCTGTGGATAGGCATAAGATGACATTTGCTACAGAATGGGGGTCATTCGAGTACACTGTCATGCCTTTTGGTCTGAAGAACGCACTTGCCATATTCTCCAGAGTTGTCATCGCAGCATTTAAAGATTTTATGCACAAGTTTCTAGAAGCATACTTTGATGATTGGACTGAGTTTGGTCTATTGAAAAATCATTGCGCGAATCTCTGCATGATGCTCGAAAAGTGTCGACAGCATCAAATATCCTTTAATTTGAAGAAATGTATTTTATGTGTGCCCTATGGAATTTTACTTGGCCACATTGTCTGTAAGCAAGGATTGATGGTAGACCCTGCAAATATTGCAGTCATCGCAAACTTACCAACACCAAATTCAGTCAAGATGTTGTGATCTACCTTAGGCCATACTAGATACTACAGGAAATTCATAAAGGTTTATGCGCAAATAATCGCAGCAATGGAGAAGCTGCTGAAGAAGGATGCAATGTTCATTTGGAACGCAGAATGCGAACAGGGTTTTGATACATTAAAAGAAAAGATGGTCACTGCGCCGATTCTAGTCTTTCTAGACTAGACAAAGCCATTCCATGTCCATGTTGACGCATCATGTATTTCCCTGGGGATCGTGTTAGCTCATCCAGGAGAGGGAGGTATTGACCACCCTATTGCATTTTCTAGTAGAAATCTTTCAACAGCAGAGAAAAACTATACTACTACTGAGAGGGAAGGCCTTGCAATGGTATATGCTCTACAGAAATTTAGAGGCTACTTGCTGGGATCGCACTTCCTTATGTTTACTAACAATTGTGCATTGAAATACTTGGTCAACAAGCCAATGTTAGGGGGACGCATATGCATATGGCTATTGCTAGTCCAGGAATATGACTTTGAGATTATTGTCAAGCTAGGTAGACTGAACTTGGGACCTGATCATTTGTCAAGGATTGAGTTAGGAGAGGAGCCAACGAACATTAAAGACAGTCTACCTGATGCCCAGCTATTTTCTATATAGGTTGCTGATGATTATTACAAGGATATTATTGATTTCCTAACAACAGGGAAGGCACCACAGGAATTCTCTATCTAGCAGAAAAAACAGTTAGTGGTGCGCGCCGTAGACTTCACTATAATTGCAGGTCAGCTATACAAACTTGGGCCAGATGAAGTCCTGCACAGATATGTACTCGATCATGAGAAGCCATTTATTTTAGCGGACACACACTTAGGAATCGCGGGAGGTCACTATGTAGGAAGGGCTACCACGCAGAAGATATTGCACGCAGGGCTATGGTGGCCTACGCTCCATAAAGATGTCAAAGAACATTGCAGGAACTGTGATGTCTGTCAGAGGACAGGAAAACCATCACGCTGAGATGAGATGCCATTGAATCCACAGTTGACACTACAACCATTTGAAAAATGGGAAATAGACTTTGTGGGTCCTATAAACCCACCAGGAAAAAGAACAGGTGTAAGGTATATTATTACTGCTACTGATTACCTCACCAGATGGGCAGAAGCAAAACTAGTTAAGTACTGCAGCGCAGTTTAGTTTTGAAGAAATACTCACCAGATTTGGTTGTCCGAAGATTTTGATGAGTGACCAAGGTACTAGGTGAAAACATGAAGTTGGAAAACAATTTTGGCTTGTTTTTGACAAAAAAAACTGCTAATTTTTATGTTTTTCAACTTCGACCTCTTCAAACCCATATCTCCCTTAGGAATTTCAACTTGAAGTAAACACAAAGGTTTTACATAATTGAGTTAGCTTTCTACTCATATTTGTTTTAATTTTTTTTATGGACATATCGTGGGACAAATTTGTTGTCAACAAACGACATATACTTGAAAAGCTTAGGTATGGATAATCAGTGACCTGTGTTGACGATGGTTTTTTTATAGATGGTTATTCATTTTAAGGAAAAAAATTGTATGCTCATAATATACACACACTGAACTTGGTCCTGGACTATATTCGAGTTTTTTAAGAGTTGGGAACTATTTTTTATTATTTATCAAAATAGCGTATGTTCAGAAAATGGTGCATTATCAACACATGTTTTTGTCTTCACATTTTATTTCAAATGTTACTCTTATCAAACAAACTAAAACCAACCCATTGAAGAGGACACTTCAAGGAACATCCTTGTATTTTTTTAAATTATTTTGGCTTCGTCATTGTGATGATATTGAATTTTCATTGTGGCTGATTTTTCAGACACTTAATTTTCTAATGATAAAGTTTATTAAAACAATAGAAAAAAATAGTAATCCTAAATGAAATTGAAAAAAACTTCTATTACTAGAAAGTAGATTGAATGATGAATCTACTGGTATAAAATCTGACATGTAATTCTCATGTTTTGTAGTGGTCTGACCTTGTTAAAGTGACACATTTCTGAATTCTGTAGAAATGGTGCTGGAATTGTTGACCAGAAACGCTCAGGCGAGAAAATGTCTTCCAAACTCTCGGCCTAGAGTTTAGTTCAAACTCTCAACCGAGAGTTTTTTTTTAAATACAGCACAGTGATTGGTTCAAACTCTCGGCCCAGAGTTTGAACTCTCAAAAATCTTGGCCTAGAGTTTCAGTTTGACTTTTTTTCGCGTGATCATCCGCCCGCGCTCCTATTTTTTCACTCTGTTTGTCAAGAAGTGTTTCCTAGGTTCGCAATTTCACCCACAAGTAAAACCTGTGATAGGTCGAGAGTTCAAGGAACCGTAAAGAATGACCACTAGGTCATCATTGTTAACAATGGTACTCACTTTCTGAATAAGACTATTGAGGCGCTTACGGAAGAATTCCACATTCGTCATTAGCACAGTACTCCATATCATCCACAGGCGAATGGTATTGTAGAGGCTTTCAATAAAATATTGGAGAACGCACTCACTAAGGTATGGAATGTAAGTAGAGACGATTGGGACCTGTGCGTCTCATCTGTGTTATGGGCATATAGGACGACATGCAAGAAATTGATAGGATAGAAACCCTTTCGGTTGACTTATGGGCAGGAGGCTATAATGCCTATGGAATATATTGTCCCTAGTTTAAGAATTGCTGCATTAACAGGGATGGTAGATTGCAAAGCTCTAGAAGAAAGATTGCTACATTTACTAGGTTTGGAGGAAGATCGCTTCATCGCAGGCTTCCACTAGCAAGCTCAGAAAGACTGCGAGAAAGCATGGCATGATTGCCATATAAAGAACAAATGTTTTCAGGTAGGTGATCTAGTCCTCCTGTATGATAGCAAATTCATGAAATTCCCTGGTAAATTTAAGATGCATTAGATTTGCCCATATATTGTGATACATGTTACTAACACTAGTGCAGTCCAGTTAGCCAATTTAGCTGGTGATACCTTGCCAACCTTGATAAATGGAAGTAGGCTAAAGCTATACCATGATAGCATCGCTTTACAGAACCCTGAATAACGAGCAAAGGAAGGAAGTTCTAAATATCAAGTACAGTTGAAATTGGACACTAAAAATGTAAAGGAGTCTGTACATGTATGATAAAAGGAAGAAGGTATGATAAGAAGAATGATCTATGCACCGCGCAGCACTGTTGAAGCTGCGTGGGAAAAAAAAAAAAAGAGGAGGAAGCCGCGCAATTGGAAATTTTTGGCACTACGAAGTATCTGCACAGGGTTGCAAATGGCTTGCCGTGCATTTCGGCACATCGCTCAGAGAAAAATAGCCATTAGATGACCGTTGCAGCAACCGCTTCAGCATTTAAAGAGAAGATAGCCGTTCTGAGCATGCTGACGATGGAAAAGACCGAAGGATCCGCTCAAATTCTCCAACGGACACCACATTAAATGCCTATCTAGCCATTTAAGGGCGCGGGAGGGGGTCTGCTACGCCTATAAATAACACCATTTGGAGACTAGCGGGCGTTACCAAGCACTTACAATTTTCTTGTGATTAACCTCTCTGAGCTAGTAGCCATCTCTATTCTGTCTGCCTTAGCCAGTATCTCATTAGTGAATGTCCAAACCTTCCTATAGAGAAGAAGAACTGACCATTGAAGAAGCACTGAGGATCTTTCAACACGGAGGGATTCAACAATTAATGAAAACTCGAGTTAAGAACGTCGCTGTAGAACAAGGTGAAGGATCCCGCAGATCACCAAGAATTAATCTGACAATGCAGGAAAAAGTGAAAGATAAAGGAAAAGACGTAACTGCACCTCGAACCAAGGTCATAAAGATGGGCTCCTCGACACAAAAATTGCCAGTCTTTTAGAAAGAACCCTTGAAGATGACACCCGAATATATCTCCCCGCGGGCACTAAATGCCCTTGTGTTTAAATTGTCCAAGAATGTGAGATATGACATCCCACTATCACCTATCTCAAAACATGTAAAGAATTCTAAGAATCTACTGGGAAAGATAGCAGAATGTAAATGGGAGGATTATGACCTCTTGGGAATGAAGAAGGACGAGCTAGATGTTCCCAAGTACCCAGATTTTCAACCAGACTAGTATATGTGCTGGAAAAAGGATGCCAAGGGAACTCTAAACTTGGTAGCTAACAATTGGCTAACACCTGTCGTTCAGTCGGGGCTGTTGAACTTGCTAAGATTGCCACATTTTGACCATTCTCCAGAACTTAATATCGTCATTCACACACTCATGGCGCAAATCCACCAAGGTTATCTGTGGCCGGAAAGGAACATTGATATTAACATCGATTTGATCCACCGTATCACCGGGCTAAGCAAGCGCGGTAAGGATCCTAATAAATTCTTCCAAGGGAAGAGCAAAGAAAAAGAAGCTGTTGAGGGAAAAAAGAGGTTTTCCGATAGAAGATATAGAGGACAGAGCAATAATATTTGTAACACAGTTGCTCACGGGAAAGATACTCAAAACATCTAGGCCTTCGAAGGTGCTTGCGGGCGCAATACTCCTTGGTGCCGCAGCGGCTGAAGGCACCAACTTCAATTGGTGTCAGTTTCTATTGAATGAGTTCCTTGAGGAACTCAACGACACACAGGTGAATGGCTACTAGTTCCATTTTACCTGGCTCATCGTCCTGAGTGCTTTGTGTGGATGGAAGGAGCCGCGAGATTATGTGGGCGTCATTATGGACACCAATGATCCTAGAGCGTTTAAGTTCGTCAACCTCTGGGACAACACAAATGCAGAGCGCTAGCATGAGACAGCAGAAGTCTTTTACCAGTACTATATTCAGCTGTGCAATGTAATCACGAAGACAAACCGCATTACAAAGCAGGTCACTGCGAAGTATATTCACGTCATCAACTTTGAGGCAGATATGAAATGTATCTTCATATCTTTGAAAGCACAAACGAAGAAACCGGAGTGGTTCCCAGGGAACTACGTCATGTATGAGCAGGACGTTGAGGACCTCATGAAAGATTGGCCACCAGAGTTTTGCGTAGAGGTTATGGACGTGGAGACAGACTTAGCAGAAGATGAACCAATCCCGCTCTCATGCCCAATCAATGAATAAACAGGGAAGAGAAAAGAACCTGAGACTTCACAGAAGCCAAAGTCGAGGAAGAAGGTGAAGGCCACAAAGATTCAATCGGAGGCAGTCCTCAATGATGATGACTATGAGATGATAGCCGAAACAGTCTCAGAGTAGATGAAGGAGCTTATGGCAGTTAAAGAAAAGAAGGACATGGTCATCGAGGATGACCTGCAGAAGACGTGGCTCGCAATGCAAGGTCTAATGAAGAAAATGGACAATGTCCAGAAAAAGCCTTACCTTACCGCGGGAAGCAGCAGCGGAAGGGAGGTTGGTAGGGACCTCGCAGCAAGGAAGCCAACAGCTAGCAATAACGCTTCCATTGAAGACCAGAATTGTCCATGTGGACCCATTGGCTGTTACATTGCCAATGGTAGAACAAGTCATGTTGGATACAAAGGGAGTTGAGAGGGTAGAGCTCGACTTAGCCAAAATATCCTTACCAAGACTACACTTTATCCACACGCAGATCGTTGAGGAGATGCATGAACGGATGGTTGAGTTGATGAAATCACAAGCAGAGCTCACCGCAGCAAACAGGCAGTTGGAGCTGCGCGATGAACAGGCCCGCTGAAAGAATTTGGAGATTACCATATCTACTGTTGCCAGGGATATTGAAAGTATAGAACTCCAGGATGATCCTACAGACACGGTTCTGAGGATCGGTGACAAGGTCAGATCTTTACAGGTGGAGATGCAGGATAAAGATATCCTCCATGAAGCTGGTCTCGCTGCACTACAAAAGAAACTGAAAGAGCAGAAACCACTAACTGAACAACAAGCCAGAGAGCAAGCAGTGAGTGCCGCCTAGAAAATCATTACAAGTGCGATGGCTAAGTGCCAATCTCTCCTAAATAAAGTTTCACAGGCAATCACTACCCTTGAAGAGGATCAAGGGTTGGTGGAGGTCAAGACTGCGGTAGAAGAAAAACAGACCACGCTGGACAAGTTGAACACAGAGGTTAAATCTCTGCCACCCAGAGAGAGGCTGCTGAGATACAAGGAGATATCTGGCTTAAAGAAAGAAGTCCAAGAATTATGAAAAAAAGAGACTGAGATGGATAATCAGTCGCAGCAGCTCCTGGAGGATGCCATGGCTGTATCGCAGTAGATTGAAGACAAGTTAGCAGAACTGCACGATAACCAGGAGCAGGTACAAGGCCAAATTGGACAAGAAATAACTCCAACACTTCCTGAAACAGTTAAACAGGTTGAACAGGATACAAGAGAAGCAGTGAAGCAGTTGTGCGGCACATATGATGAATTCACGGCCAAGTTCGTTCCACTGGTCGCAGCGCAGAGTGAGACAGCTGAAACAATCAGTGGCTCGGGGACGAGCCACATGTAAGTGTTAGGGGCATGTTGTGCCCAGGTTGAGACAAAGCTTTGGATACACCTTTTTGAGGCAAGTAGGGAAAGCTGAGCTGAGCACAACTCAGAAACACAATTTTGCCTAAGTATTGAGGATGCTGCGAAGTTGCGTGCAGCATCCAACTTTTGACCAGACTGCGGCGTTGCGCACAGCATTGAAGTTTTGGCCGTGATGCGAAGACCAGTACTGCACAGAAGCAGTGCTACGGAGTCAGGAGGCCATATGGAGCCAGCAAAGCGGAGTGCTGGACAAGTATCAGGTGCAGGTACCGGTTGGACCGGTAGCAACCATTTTTGGAAGGATATTCCAGGATTGCTGAGCAATGGACATAAGCAAAATAGGAAGGCAACCACACGTGGATTGTTAAGGAAACCGATGTTTGGCACGCTTGGAAGGCGAAACCGTTAGAGAGAAATGGTTTAGCAAACGTAGCTTGTAGGCACGCGTGTGACAGGAAGGCCGACAGTGACAGGATGAGGACGTGGAGATCCACCATGATCAAGCAGATGCTACCAGGAGACAGCAAGCTGGTTTGGAAAACTAGCGCAGTTTTGGAAACCCTTAGGGTTTTGGGTTTTAGGTCTTCAACATTGTACAGACATGACCTTCGGGCATGATCTATAAAAGAAGACAATTTTGTATGGGATGGGGTTGCTCTATTTTTGGGGGCTAGATGCTAGTTGTTAGAGTAATCTTGAGATAACCTTTTGTATTGTAAAATCTCTCCGAGCTAAGAATATTGTAAAGGCTCTGCAGCTATGTGTGCAGAGACCTAGTTGAGAGAAAGGAGAGTCTGCAACTGAGTGCGCAGACTAAGAATGGTTGCCCCATCCCTTTTTGAAAGAAATATATTACCAACCGTTCTTGTGGACGTAGCTTTCCACCCGCGGAAGTGAACCACGTTAAATCCTGTGTTATGCGATGATGTTTATGAATGAATGACTGTCTGTATTATATGTAGAATGAATGTTTGAATGTTTCCTTGTATGTTGTAATAGGAGAGCTTTGATATGCATTTACCAATAGGAGTAGTTTGGGAATGATATGCTAAGTTCCACGTGAACAGATGAATGGTGAACATTTTAATTATATGTTAAGATCGTGAATCAGTCATTTAAGCTTAATACTTTCTTAAACACAGTGAAGGAACGCATCACAGTTAGTTGTATCTATCATTTGAATTCACGTTGTAATAATCCAAGTTCTTGAATGAATGTTAGAAAGATAACCAGTAAGTGCCTAGATGGATGGATGGGTGATATTCATCCCAATGTCTTAACCTTTTCAAGATCTTCCAAGTAGAGGATAAGTTTGGTTGATTCGCAACAGTAAGAAGCCCTTAGTGAGGCCTGCAGTGTTGCCATCACCGCGTAGTACTACTCGCAGCGTAGATCCTGCTACGTATCGCATCGCTTGGCCCCGCATCGCACTCCTTCTATCTTGCACTACGCAGCTTGTCCATATAAACAACTCATCATTTACTTTGGAAACCTGATTCTGTAGTACCCCATAAGATACACCTCGGATGAGACCTCAACCTACTCGCAGGTTGTTGTCGAAAGGGCCGGTGCGAAGGGGTTTTGTTGGTAAAAAGGGAGAACCGCAAAGAACCTAGGTCTAATTGGAAACCTCTGGGTCAGTATAAGCCAACAGCCACCAGCCGAGACCATGAAACCCCTCATAGTCAGAATGCAACCACTGAACATCATTTTCCTGAATGAGGATGTGGATGAAGGTGCGAATCACGTAGAGCACATTGACATTAACATTGGCATTCTACCTTTTGAGGGGTTACACAATTTGCATTTGTAGGTTTTCAAGGAGATAAGAGATAGAGACATCGTCTCTTACAATTAGAACGTACACCTAGAGAAGAGAGAAAACAAATTGAGGAATTACCACAAGTGGTGTTTTTTTATCACAATAGGTTTGACTATGCATTCTCAAAATTCTTATTAAAAAATTATAGTACAAAAAAGAAGAAATACTTGAATGTTTATCGATTACAATCTTTTACTTGCGTTCCAATTACTTATCTTCTTCCAATTAAAATGGCTAGAATTTAACAAAGTCAAAAGAGTAAGCACTTTTCTAAATTTCAATATAAAAGGGGATATTGGAATATCCCATGTATCGAAATACATGGAGAAAACTACATTCACTACTCCGCATTGATATTATCATTGGAAGGTAGTACTATTTGGTTTAAAAAATTCACACACTTATATTTAGAGAATAATGGATAATATATTTGCTAAATATTAAATTCAATTGAAGAACATGTACATCATTTAGAAATATTTATATAGATAATGAAAAACCATGGGGTTATTTTATTTGAGTAAACAATGGAAATTTATTTAAAGGAAATTTAATTTTTTGAGGTAATTATTTATGAAATAAAATTGATTGTGCAAGCTCTTAATCTTGAAAAGATAAATATGTTTTCATATTAAATTGTAGGTAAAAAAAGATACTGTAAAAATTCCTTCAATGTTTCAATTATGTTCATCAATACATTTGACAAAATTAATCAACAATTTCTAAATGGAGATGATTTGATATAACTTCTCAAGCAATGGAACAATTGAAATAGGTATGCAATTTTTTTGCAAACTTAATACCTTAGGGAATGATAGACATGTGTTGGAGATGAAAACAACAAGGAAAGGAAGGTTGCATGATTGAAGAAGAATTGTGTGGTTATGAATATGGTGAATATGAAACAACAACAAAAAGGAATTATGCTATTAAAAAATAATTCCTCGATATTAAGAAAGGAATATAAAGATTAGAAATATATTTGGCTTCAAAAACCTTTGGTTTAAATAGATAACCATAATTTCTATTATTTTTTAAATGGGAAGATCGGGAAACAATCCTCTAGAGGATGGTTGTTAAATTACCAATTCAAGGTTCCAATAATATGATTTTGATGTCAAATGGATAACTAGAAAAAAAAAAGTATCTCTTGATGTGATGACTAGAGAGATGGAATTACCTTGTGGTAAAAAGACAATGGTCATATAAATAGCCAGATAAAGAACCATTGAAATTATTGAAAGAACATTGTTACTCTTTATACAAATAATTTTCAAATCTTGTAATTAATAGATTAAGAGTGACGTGCAATCATAACAATTTGTGAGTTTTGGGGCAAGAGTAAGTAGCTCACTTGGTAAGTGAAGGACGTCTAAGCATTTTAGAAAGTGCGGGGTGAGGCGGGGTTCAATTCCCCGCATTACAAAAAATATTAAGGGGAGGCAGGAGGGGGAGGGGTGATCTTAAACCCCGATGGACAACGAATTATTACTTATTCATGGAATCTCGGAGTTGAAACCAATAATGTGGCGGAAGCTTTAGCTTTGTGGCAAGGACTAAACCAAGCCATCAAGAATGGAATCCAGACCCTCACGGTGATCGGGGATTCGAGGATGATCATCCACAGTTTAAACTCTCAGAACCTGCCCCCCTCCATACATCTAAGGCAAATTCTTAGAAGAATCCTTCTCCTTATCCCTCTTTTCAATGACATCAAGTTCTATCATGTCTTGCGTAAAAACAATGCACAAGCTGATGAAGCCGCAAACAAAGCTATTCCCCTCGGTAAAGGGATACTTAAAATCAACAATGAACATGTCCTGGTTCCAATCCCGTAAAATTATGGGTTCGACCTTTATTTGGGAGCCATCCGCTGGCAGGGGCTTCATGACAAGTGGGACGACCGTTTGGCGACAGCTGGGATTCCTAATCGCACGCGTCGTGGTTATTTTTTGTGGGAGGGATTTATCTGTCCGGGTCACTCCTCCTTCTTCGCAACTGAATGTACGCTCTCCTCCCTTCAGTAGGATGGCATCCTTGTCCTTGCAGATGACGTCTGGTACCAATCACAGTATGCCGGTACTGAAGCAGTTATGCAGTAAGATTTTCCATGCTAAGGAAATCTCGCAACCTCCTCCCGTCAGGCGTGTGAAGTCTTTTCCTTATCAGCACCGTGATTTAGGTTCCTTAACCTCCAAAGGATTTGGGCTCACAGGACCTGCGTTCTGTGATATGGATAGTCAGAGCATTGATTACCTTATGGCTCCCTCTCTCTGCAATGAACAAAGGAATTTATGGAAGGGTACGGGAACTGGGAGCGCGAGTGTGAACATGTGGTTAAAAGGGAGCCCTCCCTGCCCCATTTCGAAAGCTCTTTATGACCAGAGTAATGAACCCAGTATCCCTCAGTCTGCGCTTTTCTGGTCTGCTCTGATCGCGAGAGACGACTCCTCGCTAAAGGTGGTAGACACTGGCTTCTGGAATTTCTCCGCCCCCTGCAGTCTGATTATTGGTTATTGGGAGTTCCCTCAGGGACGCAAGTGGAGCGCAATTGAAATTATGGCTCACTCAGAGGACTCAGCGGCGTCATCCCCAGACCCGCTCTTGGAACTTGAAGCTGATATTAGGATCCTTCGCAGGCGTGTTCGCAGACAGGGGGATTTCATTCGAGAAATGGACGTGCAGGGAGGACTCCGGATGGACAGGATGGAGGACGAGATTGGCAATTCGAGAGCAGAATTTGCCGAAGCTCTGGAAATGCTGGAGACGAGGGTTACCGCTGCCATCGAAAGCATGAATCATAGGCTTGAAAAGATGGAAAAAGGTTTAGCGAAGCTACGAGAAGATGCTGGTAAGGCCTGCGACGAAGGCAACCCATCTTCAAGGGACAAACACCGACACCATAAGTCTACCTTCTAACCCTGCTGTCCATGTGTTTTTTGGCCTGAAAGTCCTGTTTTTGTTAATACACAGGCATTTATTTCTTGATAGTACTGGTCTGTAAAAACTCAAGCTTCTGCTGTTTAAGACAGATACTATCTGTTCCATAAATCAGATACTTTGGTAGATAGGCTCTGAAAGACTGTTTACAGGCTTTGATGTTGTAATTTTGCTCGTGGCTCTGCCACCCTTTTTAATATAAAAACTAACCGTTTGTGTCAAAAAAAAAACAATTTGTGAGTTTTGTCTTGGTAGATTACATTTTGGTCTTTTCTTTTCTATTTTAAGGAATGTCGTGAAAATGATATGGAAGCATTATAATAAGTTGAATAGTTCTATTAAAATATTAAGTAAGACATTATGTACATTTGATAAAATTGAATAGTGTAAATGATGAATAAATATGGAGCTGCTACATACAATTTATTTGGATCCAATTTAAACATCTCATTATCTTACTCAACATTTTTCCAACCCTAATGTTGCATCTTTATTCTCTACAATTTGTAGTATCCAACAAAGGTGGAAGATTTCGAGCCCTAGAATATTAGTGTTTTTGAAAAATACACTAAGCTAGGGTATGGATAGTGAGGATGCTTTCAAATCTTCGATGAATATAAAAAATACAAGAAGAACATGTATCAAGATTGTAAAATGTTTGAAAATTTACCTATGTTGTTCTCATAATTTGCAGAGAAACCCATACTTCTTGAAATGACTTCTTGTCACGAGTTAAATTTGTGAGGTGGTTTAGGTTTAGTTGTGAAGAGGTTAACGAAAAAAAAGTGGTAAGGAGAGAGTGAATGGGTGAAATAAATGCTACAAATTTCAGATATTGGGAAATAAACGAAAGGGGTCAAGGAGAGCATGAATCGATGAAATAAACCATAGTTTTTAGGTTGTGGGTGGGCAAATGAAGCAATCAACTAGGCATGAATGAGAAAAGTAAACCATATGTTTTTGGGATGTGGGTGAGAAAGTGAAAAATTCAAGAAGAGTATTAATGGGTGAAATAAACCCTAGGTTTTCAATATTTCAACCTTTTTACTAAATACAAGCATAAAAAATTAGTTATTGTAGAAATACAAACATTTTATGGATCAATGTAGTTTTGGATCTACATGGAATCAACATGGAGTTAAGTATGTTGTAAGCACTCTATTCCTTCACTTGATATTCATTCCAAAAAATGTATTCGATGCCTTGAAGACTTCACTTTCAAAATAATAAATGTAAACGAAGAGATTGAAAAATTCTTGGTCTAGAAATTGGTCAAAGAATCTAATCTCTCAGTCGAGAAATTAAGAAGAGAATCTAAAATCTTGGCCAATGGTCATCATTGAGAGTTTTCAATCCCTCAATATATTGTCCAAAAGTAATCTTTTAGATGAAAAAATTATCTATCTACCCAACAATCTCAGCCAATAAATTATTGAGGAAAACTATCAGCCTAGATATTTAAAAAAAATTGACCAAGAAAATGTAAAAGTCTTGACCAAGAAAATGTAAAAGTCTTGACCAAGAATCTTCTACCTTTTTCTAAGTTGATTTTTTTTACAATTTCCTTCCATTCCTAACACCAAAAATTGTTACCCATCTTCACATTTTCACTCATAGACACATTGCTTAATGGTCATGCAAGCCAAAATAATTTAGGTTACAAAGTACCACTTACATTTCCATTGTGATATCACTTGGAGATAGGTGGAATCCAATTAACTATTTGAGAGTTTCCTAAGATTAGTAGGTCATTGCCTAGATAACAAGATGTGGTGCTACGAAGTTGGCATGTGTCCATTAACGAATCATTGGTTTCCACATGGAAGTGAGAGAAAGAAAGGAATACTGAAATTCAATGGAATTTGAGAAGCAAATAAACAAGAGAATAAGTGTAACGCCCCATATTTTGACTAGGCATGTTTATCAGTCAAACACCTTGCACTTTATTTGCTTATTATCTGTCGAACTCAGCTAAACTAAGTGAACTATACTTTCAGCATGTTAGATCTGATTATATGTTGCTATTATGTTTGTAAGGTTACTATGCTTATATAGATACTATGATTATGATGTTATAACGCTACCATTCTCATGATGTTATTATGCTTATGTGGTTACTATGTTGCAATAATCATAAGATTCTTTTCTTTCATAATGACAGTGTGTGTTTAAATGGTCATCCTTGATGTTAAATGGTCGTCCTTGATGAAATACAATATATATATGATGTGGTACGTGGATACCAACCCATGATGTGATCGATTTAATGGTTTTGTGTGATTAAATGAAATGATGTTGATAATGTGGACTAGCTAATGAACAAATGGAAATATTTGTTATAGATATATGTCTGCAAAATACTAATATGCTGGAAACAAGGGCTACGTGGTAGCTGGATATCTGATAGGATACAAGGATAAGTAAACAATGAATATTAAATCTTAGCAACCAACCGAATGATACTATGACACAAACCGATAATTAACAACACAGTATGATTTGGACAAGGTATAGACCAAGTATGTTGAGAGGGATGGAGGCATTTCCCACCCTATGTTTTATGATATCTAAGGCCATGGGAGGGTTGTGCTGAGTCACGCTCCCCTAGACGTGTGATGACAACAGTCATATGCTTTCAAGGAGACTTTAGGTCCGTTGTTTAGCCGATGCTACCGCTCTCAGTTTCTATTTGTGCCCGGGTCGGTAAAGCCGACACCACATCTTTACTAGCAGAGGAAGGATAGGGAGGATGCGGAAGTAGGATATGATGGGAGGATGTGTTAGCTAGTATTGTTGGGGATTGGGTATTCCTTCATCTTGAGTTAGTGGTAATAGGTATCCATCTTATAATTTAAGAGTTAAGTTAATAATACCATTAAGATAAGGATATAAAAATCATGGAAATGATTAACTGGTAAAGTGAAGTTGTTGCATAATTATATTATATATGTCTTGTTCTATCTGCATGGGGGATTACTATTATTAGATAGAAGTTATGCATAGGAGGGAAGATGATTGTTTTTAGTGCATATACAAGTTGTGCATATGCTGGCCACGCATGCACATTTTGCACATGCGATATAGTATTGGTTTACATGATGCTTATCAAGATTTAACAATGTTATAAGCTGTCATAAATAACTCAGTTAAGGATTTAGTAAATGACTGCAGTAATAGTGATCAAGTTGCTAATGTGTAAAATAAGTTAATTAGCCTTTGTATGTAAACATTGTAATGAAAAATTAAAATTAGCGTCGTCAAGTGAAGGTGTCGTCAATATAAAGTACATAGAAGTTAAACGTTAATGTTGTACGAATGTACTATGTAATTGTTAATCTTACTTAATGAAAACATTAGTGGACTTGTTTATTAACACAAAGGTACCATGCTGGTATTGGAACACTTATCAATTAACACTTCAATGTTATCACTGTTATTCACCATTAATAATTAACTTTATTATTATTATTATTATTATTATTACTATTGTAATAAACCTTTGATGTACACATAGTGGGGTCAGATAAAACTATTACTCTAATTGTTAATTAAGTCACTCAACGAATATTTAAAAAATCTGAAAATAAAGGTAATGTAATTAATTGAACCAGCAAGGTAAGGAAATATGTCATTGTCATTAAAATAATAATTGTGCTAGATATCCAGTAAAAGAATCTAATCCAAATATGATAAGGTGTTTAATCCACCCATCCTTACAAACTTGAAAGGCTCAACCTGATCCTTGTTAATATATTATTTTAATAAATGTACTTTATGTTTGGATGGTGAGTGGAATTGGTGATTAAAAGCCACTGCCCCATAACAGTTATAAACTTAACATCGCAAGATTTATTTAATGCCATGCAGTCAACCTATTCCAATCAAATCAATTAATCCTTAACTATTTGAACTTCTCAAGAAAATAACTATTAATAAAATAATACTTTATCATTCTTGTAAGGTTAAACAAGTAAGGAAATTAAATGTTTGGGGTTCGAGGGATTTGATGGGGACGGTTGAGTAAGGTTGAATAAAACATAGGAAGTTGGGTATATAAGAAGGGTTTGGGAAGTAGTGAGTGGTTCAGAAGTTGGATCTTATTTTGTTTTGGGAAAATCTTGAAGGAGGAGGAAGGGGAAAACTCCTATTACACAAAGGAAAGGGAAAACTCATGTTGCATAGAGGAAGGGGAAAACTCTAATTGGGAATTGAAAACAAGGAAGCTATTATTGGAATTATCGGTTTGTGGGCTCGGGGGATAGGAAGTCTATTGATTTCCTAGGGCCAACATGATTTGAGTTGGTCGGTAGGGTGGTTCATTCAATAGGTTGCTGAGCTCTAAAGACGAAAATTAGGAAGGAAATCTACAACAAGCTACGGGACAATCTACAAACTTCGGGCAACAGGTATTTTCCTTGTTAATTATTACAGTGATAATATTTTAAACTTATGCTAAAAAATATATATGTGCTGAACTGAAACATGCATGTAAATGGAAATTGATATTATTTTACCTGTTGAATATTGATGCAAATAACTAGAAAGAGGAAACACATCTATGATATCATGAAAAATAGTAAATGATTAAATAATGTTTTTATTTATTTATCTAGACACAAGCCCGTATAGAAAATTAGTTTAGAAGCTTGTCAAGTGCTCTGCTTAAAACCATAGCACTACATATGGTATCATAGCTCCCAGGTTCATGCTCTCTAACCTTAATGGGCCTTTATCATGCCCAAAACTAAAACAAGGATAACCTGAATTCTATGCAGAAATATGTGAGTGAAACCCCAAACTTTTTCCAAGTTGCGATAACATTAGTTCACCTAAAGGAAACAAAATAGAATTAGTTAAGTTTTTGCACAAAAGAATAAATTTTTTCTTTTGGATAAAACCATTCATAGTTGATTAAATTGTAACATTAAGGATCTTCATCTATCAATGTCACTCAGAAAGTGAATTTGATCATAACTACTTCTGCATGTTTTTTTTCAAAGAAATCGAATATAATATAACCTTATTAGGTGCTCTAAAAACAAAAAAACAGGTTCTTTGTTGCAGGAAATAGGGACCTTTCAAGTATACTAGCAACAACCACATTTTTAAATGTGGTTGATATTCGCCGATTAGCCTATATCAACCATGGCCACACATTTAAAAACTAGTTGATATAGGCTGATCGGCGAATATCAACCATATTTAAAAATGTGGTTGTTGCTAGTGGACAACCAGCCCACCCAAGAAATAACTAAATTAAAAAATTAATAAAAATAAAAGAAATATATTAAATTAAAAAAAAATTAAATAAATTTAAATTAAATTAAATTAAACTACTAAAACATATCAAAAATAAAATTAAATAAAACATATTTAAAATTAAATTTAAATTAACTTAAGTTAAATTAAATTAAATTATATTAATGAAATTAAATTATAGTAATTAAATTAAATATATCAAATTAAATTAAATTAATTAAATTATGATGACTGCTATATTTATTTAATAATAATAATATTACTTAACCTTATTTATGAATATTTATAACAATAATTTATTAAATTATGACGAGTGTTATGTCTGTTTTATAATTATTATTATTATGAAATAATGATTTAAATTAATATTAGTAAATAAGATATGTTAATATTAATAAAAAAATATTTTTATATGACATTTATTTTTATTACAAAGATTAAAATTTCTTTATTAGATATAAATATTTATTTAATACTATTTTTATTTAAAGGTAACATTATTTTTTATTTAATAATAATACTAAAATTAAATTATTTACTATTATTATTATTATTGTTATTTAATATTTATCAATATATATTATTATATTAATAAATATTATGTAATAAATAAATAAATGAGCACGATAAATTATAATTAAATAAAAAAATAGTAAATAAAATATGTTAATATTAATAGTTATGATTGTTATTTAGTATTAATATTTATTATTCTTCATCAATGTATATTAATTTATTAACCAGTAGTATTTAATAAAATAGATAGATAAATAAAAACATAAAAAAGTTGAAATTAAATAATGAAGAAATAAATGAAAAAGAAAATCAAAATAAATAAATATAAGTAAATAAATGAAATAAATACATCATTGACTTTTGATGACTATGGATTAACATTGTTGACCATGGTTGACCATAGTTGAATATGGTTGACTTTGTTTAACTATGGTTGAATTTATTGGAACATGGTTGGCCATGGTTAAATATGGTTGACTTTGGTTGACCAAGGTTGACCATGGCTAACTTTAGTTGAGCACAGTTGACTTTGGTTGACCATGGTAAACTTTGGTTTACTATTGTCAACGATGCCTGACCATAGTTGACTTTTTGGTTGACTTTTGCTTAACAATGCTTGACATTAGCTGACCATGGTTGACATTGGTTGGATTTTAGTTGATCATGGTTACATTTGGTCTACTTTACTTTAGTTTTGGTTGACAATGGTTGACCATGAATAACCATGGTTGAACATGCTTGAAGTTGGTTGACCATGGTTGAGTTCAGTTGACCATGGCAACCCATGGTTGACGTTCGTTGACTTTTGGTTGATTGTACTTGAATTTTGGTTGCTTTTGGTTGACCATGGTTGACTTTGGTTTATCACATCTGAATTTGGTTGACCATGGTTGAATTTAGTTGACCATGCTTTTCGTTCGTTGAAAATGGTTAACATTTTAATCAACCATATTTGACTTCTGGTTGACCATGGTTGACCTTGGCTTCCTAAGGTTAACTTTGGTTAAGCTTCGCTGACCTTTTATTAACAATGGTTGACTTGAACCCATAGTTGACTTCAGTCCATGGTTAATTTCAGACCATAGTTGACTTTTAAGAAAGGTTGAGTTTAATTCATAGTTGACTTTTAAGCAAACTTTACTTTCAGCCATGGTTGACTTCAATCAATAGTTGACTTTACCCAATAGTTTCCTTTCAAGCAAGGTTGACTTTGAACCAGGGCTAACTTCAATCCATAGTGGAATTTTACGCAAGGTTGACTTTGCAGCATGGTTGAGCATAACTTCAAGGATGACTTCAATTCAATGTTGACTAAGAGGTTGACTTCATTCTAAGGTTTCCTTTAGGCGAAGGTTGACCTCAATCCATGCTTGACTTCACTCCAAAATTGACTTCAATTAACGTTGACTTTAATCCAAGGTTGAATTTGGAACATGGTTGACTTTAATCCATTGTTGACTTTATTCAAATGCTGACTTTGAACCATTGTTAACTTTTAAGCAAGGTTGAGTTCAAACCGTAGGTGACTTTTTGGAAGTGTTGACTTCAAATTATAGTTGACTTTTACGAAAGGTCGAATTCAATCTAGGGTTGACTTCAATCCAGGGTTGGCTTCGTTCCATGGTTGACTTCAATCGATAATTGACTTCAATCCACAGTTGACTTTTAAGTAAGGTTGGCTTCAATCCATAGTTGACTTCAATCCAAGGTTGAATTCAATCTGTAGTTGACTTTAAGCAATAGTTGACTTTTAAGTAAGTTTCACTGCACTACAAGGTTTACTTTAGTCCATGGTCGACTTGAACCCAAGGTTGCCTTCAGTCAACCATGAACATCTATCCATGATTTACTTGAATCCATAGTTGACTTCCATATAACCATGACTTCAATCTATAGTTTGCTTTTAGGCATGGTTGACTTTCAAATCCATGGTTGATGTCAATCCAAGGTTGACTTTAGTTAACCATGCTTTACTTTGGTTAACCATGGTTGACGTTTTGATCAACCATAGTTGACTTCTGGTTGACCATGGTTGACATTGGCTGCATAATGTTAACTTTGGTTGAGCTTCTCTCACTTTTGATTAACAATGGTTGACTTGAATCCATAGTTGAATTCATTCCATGGTTAATCTCAGTCCATAGTTGAAGTCAAGCTTGATTGACTATGGTTGGTTGACCATTGTTATGCATGTTTGACGTTGCTTGTCAACCAATGGTCAACATGATCGACCATGGTTGATTGTGGTTCATTGTATATAATCCATATTATTAATTATTAATATGGCTTGCTAGTTGAGGGTTGGCGTGGAGAGAAGGATTGTTGAGTTTTTATTATTATAAAAAAATAAAATAAGGATTGTTGGGTTTTTATTATTATAATAATTATTACTATAATATTTAGCAATACATATTAACTAATAATAATAATAATTAATAATAACGAATGGTTAACCATTGGCGAACCATTACCAACCAATAAGTCCAACCAATAGTCAACCATGGTCAAAGAATAGTTAACCAATGCAAAACCAATGTCAATAATACTCAACCATAGTAAACCATGGTAAACCAATGGTCGTCCCTGGTTAACCATTAGTTGACCAACCATTGATAAACAAATGGTTAACCAATGTCAACCATTAGTTGACTATTGGCAACAGTTGCTTGACTATGGTTGACTATTGGCTAACTATTGGTTAAACAAGGTTGACTATTGGTCGACCATTGGGAGACCGATTATTAATGAATAATGGTTGAGCATTAGTTGACAATGGTTGACCATTAGTTGACTATTGGTTAACCATGGTTTACTATGGTTGATTTTGGTTGATTATGGTTGACTACGGTTGACATTAGTTGACTATGGTTGAATGTGGTTAACCATTGGTCAACCATTGGTGGACTATTGGTTAAGCATTGTTCACCATGGTTGATGAAGGTTGGAAATGGTTGACTATGGTTGACGTCAATTAACTATGGTTGAATATGGTTGACCATTAGTTAACTATTGGTTGAGCATGGTTGACTATTAGTCAATGATGGTTAACTATGGTTGACTACTGGTTGACTATTGGTTTACCATGGTTGACTATGGTTTACCATGGTTGAGTGTAGTCAATCATGGTAGACCATGGTTGACTTTGGTTTACTAAGGATTGACTTATGTTAACTATGGCTAACTTTGGATGATTTTGGTTGACCCTGATTGACTATGGGTAGCCACGGTTGGCTATGGTTTACTTTGATTTTCCATAATCAAGTATTGGTTAACCTTGTTTGACTTTTGACTATGGTTTAGTGTGGTTGAAAATGATTGACTATGGTTGAATTTGGCTGAATTTAGTTGAATATAGTTGAATTTATTTGACTATGATTGACTTTGGTGGATTAATTGAGTATGGTTCACTTTATCTAGCCATAATTCACTATCGGTTGACCTTCTTTGACTTTTAACATTCGTTGAATTTTATTTGTTATGGTTGACTTTGGTTTTCTGTGGTTGACTTTGGTTGACTATAGATGCTTTTGGCTAAATATGGTTGACCATGATTAACTATGGTTGACTCTAGTTGACTCTTGGTTAACTAATTCATGATAGTTGATGATAGTTGACCATGGTTAACTATGGTCGACCCTCATTGACGATGGTTGAATTTGGTTGACTTTCACTGACTATGATTTATTATGGTTGACTTAGTTTGGCCTTAATTGACTAATGGTTGACCATGGTGGAGTATGGTTGACTATGGTTGAATTTTGTTAACCTTAAAGACTATTGTTGAATTTGGTTTAATATGGTTTACTATTGTTGACTTTGTTTGAGTATGGTTGACTATGGTTGTCGTAGGTTGACCATGGTTGACCATCCTTGACTATCATTGGCTTTGCTTAACTATGTTGACTATAGTTGACCATGATTTACTTTTCGTTAACCACGATGAGTTTAACTTTGCTTGAATATGGTTGACTATGGATGACTTTGATCATTACTATTTCTTAATATTAATGATAATGTTAAACATTGATAATAATGCTAATGCTTATATTTGTATTAATATTAATGTTAAAAAAATTATTAATATTTTCAAGCATTAATGTTAATAAAATTATTAACGCAATGTTAACAATTTATTTTATTTATTAAACATTATAAAAGACTTCAAATAATATTATTTAACATTATAAAAATATTAAATAAATAAATAATATTTAATAAATAGAATTTCTTTATTAAATCATATTACTTTGCAAGAGAGAAAAATATATATATTTGTCCTAAAATTTAAATAAAAACTTTAAATTTATATTTATATTAATTTTATTTTTTGATTCAAATTATGTTCATATTTTATAAGTAAACCAAGTTTAATAGTTAACCATTATACCCCACTCGAATCACTAATCAATATGTAATTTAAATTCTATTGACCTAAAAAACATATTGAAATGTATATATTATAACTGGAAATTCACATATAAGTTTGCTTTTATTTCCAATTTGTCTCTCCAAGTAGTGCTAATTGTTCCAATTTTATTCAATCTGCTCATGCCCCTAGTAATTTAAATTCAATTTATTTTGAAAATATCTAAACTTTAAAAACATCAACTAATTTCAACTTCATGAATGGTTTTATGAACTAATTTTACTTTGAGGAATGGTTTTATGATTTTCTTTTATCAATTTTTAAATAGAAAGATGGTCTTATTTTAAAAAGTGTTTTGGAATTATAATTTCTTTTTAATTTATAAACATGCAAGAATTTATAATATGATTACTGAACTCTGAGGGGCCATTAAGAAACGGTCCAATTTTATAAGGTAAATAGACTTTCCAGAAACAATAAGCTTAGCTCTCAATAAAATCAAGACAAAACACCCTCTTAATAAATGTTACGAAATGATAATTTTAGTTGAGATGTTCTCATCTAGGCACTCTACAAAACTCATTGAAATTGTTCTTTCTACCGGGATATCCATTGCCAATTGTCTAGCAAAGACCATCGCAAAACACCCGTGTAGCTCACACATAGTCGCTGTAACATGAAAACACAGATCATTAATATTTCATTACCTTCCTATTACCATAACTTCTTAATAATCACATGGACCATGAAAACACACATCTTAGTAGTGTATTTGCAGAGAGAATAGGAGCAGCGAGTGTTAAGAGATAATATTAGTGATATTTTCTATTTATTTCTTATTTTTTATTATCTATTTCTCGTCGTTTAGTCATTTTGGATTATGGTGAGATCGACGGTGCAGGATTGAAGAAGCTACATGGACGACTCACGTTCCATCGCATGGACCACTTAGCATATTGAAGAGGACGATTGATGGTTGCGGTAAAAAAACCACTCTCATACGTGTCGCCCTCCGAGCTCACCGCATACATATGAACGGTATTGTAAACAAGCAAATGAGCCATGCGGTACCACCTTAGCCAATTTGCGGAGGTATAAAAGGAGGGTCGTCTTATTTTTCATGATTTTCTCCAAAGTTCCAAAAACCGTAACGCAAGGTATAAAGAAAATAAAAGGCCATTTGTCCAAGCATTTATTTGCCCGGTGTCGAGGCTACTGCACAAGTGTTCGAAGGACGAACCAAGTGTTTCAATGAACGTTCGCCACGAAAAGTCACAGGTGTTAACAGTGTTAATATCTTAAGATAATAGGTGCACAGATATCAGAAGGTCAATATCAAGGAGACTTCTGCGTTTTCCCTACCCTCCATCTGGGTCTGACATTTTGCACTAAAGACTAATGATGCGGCTATCCTACTATAGCCAGGGAAAAGACCATTGGGATTCATCGCTCTACTGGAGCAGTTGTTACTCTCTCAGGTTGAATTTCTTTAAAATGTTAAAGGTTAAAAGGGTTGACCGATAATGATTTTTTCTGGGGTCTTTCTTCATCTAACCCCAGCGTCATGATCAATCTGTTCAAGAAAACATCGAGGAGATTCGCTGTTGAGGGTTATCTGGTCAATTATTGCTCAACACAAAAAGATGGTTTTGGAAATCGAAGTCATGTTTTACACTCCAGGGAAGGTCTTATTCATATAGTGTTTTAGCTTGGACAAATGATCAATCTGTGCAAGAAAACATCGAGGAGATTCGCTGTTGAGGGTTATCTGGCCAATTATTGCTCAACACAAAAAGATGGTTTTGGAAATCGAAGTCATGTTTTACACTCCAGGGAAGGTCTTATTCATATAGTGTTTTAGCTTGGACAAATGATGCAGGTGTGAAAGTTTATGATGCTAAAATCAACATCGAATTACATATATTGGGCGTCCACGTGCAAGTCCACCTGCAGAGCTCTTACGCCTTCATCTCGTGTGGCCAGATGACAGATCTTTGGTCATTGGTTGGGAAACCTCTGCGAAAATTGCAGCTACCAAACACAAATCCTATGGAGGAACAAATACAACAGATCTTGGAGCAAATGTAACCCATCCACACCCTGGAGAGGTTTCCAGTCTGTCGAATGTTGCTGTTATAGCTCCTCTTCTAATTGTCCCTTTAAGATAGGGTTTTATTTTGTGAATTCCTCCAGTTCACCTCGAAAGACAAGAAGAGAGGATTTGAACATCACATGATAGATTCATGCCTTTTCAAATAATTACCTGCCAATCAATATTCAGAAGCTACGACGTGCGCTGTTTTTTCTATTATGGTTTATATTTTAAATGCAAATTGCAAAGAAATTAATATTTGCAGCTCAGTTACACTTGCTACATGACCCCTAATGTTCATCTGTTTCATATTCCAACAAAGAGTAGACTGAGATAACAGTGTTTCAGGTATTACAAATTGCAGGTCCTGGAAGCTCGTGGAGGTCATGCATATATACAAAATGGATTTGAAGAGGAAACATTGAAATTGTTTGGGCCAACGCGATTTGAAGGTTCAGAATCATTTTAGATGAATTTTGTAACTATATACACTCAACTTCAAACATGAAATGAAGAAACGTGCAGAGTCAGATATACACTCAACTTCAAACATGAAATGAAGAAACGTGCAGAGTCAGAGTTCATTGCAATTATTGCTAATGACAAAATCTCAGTGCTTAAAGAAAATTGCAGAAGTGGCAGAGGCAAGGAAGGTGAACATGTTTTACACAAATACTGAGTTGTTAAGAAGGAAATTTTGGAAGAAAAGCAGTAAGTTTCTGAATTGCACTTCAAACTTGCATTTCATTCACACTATCATTGTCTCCTGAACATTTTACACGGGCATGGGTATAGCCATTTTCAAATAATTTTGAATATATTGTCCACATAAATACATGTAACCTTCGGCTTCCACCTGTTTGGTATACATTAAAGATTGAATTATCGCTCGACCCATAAAACTGAATACTAAAGGACTGAGTGGGACTACAGGTGATGAAGCACATTAAATACATGCAACCTTCGGCTTCCACCTGTTTGGTATACATTAAAGATGGAATTATCGCTCGACCCATAAAACTGAATACTAAAGGACTGAGTGGGACTACAGGTGATGAAGCACATTAATATTCTATCGGTGGTTTCGCCTCCGTGACCACCTTCCCACCTTCCCCTTTACCGACTGTGCACTTTCCATGATGCGGAGACGATCTTGTCCTTTGATCTCCCATATTACATCCCTCTAAGGTCCGATCATCGTCAAATACGTGAGTGCATTTCCCACCTGCCTCTACATCTGCCATGTGCCATGGCCCACGCATCTCCCATAGTTAAGCTCCTTGGCTGTTTCCGCATGGCACATAGTGGGTTGTGATACCACCATTGTGTCGATGCAATGAAATACAAGTGCGTCACGTATCCTGATGGTTTATTTACCGCAACCACTTACAACATATTGGGAACGTGCTTTTTGGCAGTGCGGCGCTCCACGATCGTTGATTCTTTTGTCTATCATCTCCGCGGTTAAATTTTGCTGAGCGTTAACCATTCAAAAAATTTATTCCAAACTATTGCGCATTTGGTATTCAGATTTAGATCCGTTTCTTGATCATGCGGATAAAATAAAAAGAACACTCAGGAAGAGATCAATTTCTAGATCGATTACTTCTCGATCAAGAGAGACAATTAATAACAAATAACTTTGAGTTGTTGTAGTGAACAGTCAGATTTCCGATGCAGATCTCTGTACAAGAATACCGATCAATCAATATCATTCAATATCAGTAGCTAGATATGAGTGAGCTCTACGTAGAAAAGAGCGATCTCTGCACTCTGCATTTCCTCTACTCTTCGCATCAATGTTGTAGACTATGTGATCTCAACATTTAAAAGATAACGTGAAATCTGTAATGGGACTATGTAATAAATCCCAATGATAAAACAAGGCTATCTCTGCGGAAAAAGGGTAAGCGATCTCTGCAAGGGAATTTGGTAATGGAATCCCAACGATAAACATTGGTAAGTGATCCCTACTCATTTCAATAAATAGTTTTCTCAATTTATTATGAACAGTGATTTGTATACCGATCTCTCCATATATATATTATATTATTGTTGTTGTGTAATTATAATCACGCATGCTTTGCAATTGATATACATAAATCATTCGCTATATTACATAATATAAACTCGTTGTTGTCAAGCGATCCTTGCACAACAACATCGTTGCTTTCGTGAAGCGACCTCAGATTTATAACCCCCTCTTTTTATATACATTATACTACTGGTTTTTGTTAATTGATCTTAGTTGATCGATTTGTACACACAGACTGTTTCAGGGCAGCATAAGCGCATTTTTCACTCTGTTCATCCATGTTTATCTGTTTCAATAGGCACTCCACGCTGCAAAATGCTCTATTGCCCTTACACACAAATACGACAGTAACCTAAGCTTCACTACACGATATCTAAGAGGAACCTACATGATATCTAAGAGGAACCTAAGTTTAAGTGCAAGATATCTAATCTAATATTATAGATTAGGCCATAAAAATAGCAACCACTATGTCCACCATAGACTTTGTGAAAAAAAATCTAGTTTTTCCGCCATATAAAAGGAATAACAACAACAAACATTAAAGAAATGATTGATTCATTACCTGTACATGTAGATGTCTAGGTGGATGTTCGAATTCAGCTTTACCTGACAAGCTTAGGAGGTTCGAATTCAGCTTTCCCTTATCACGGGCGTCGCGTTCCACCGTTTTCTTTACACCATAGTTGTTATCAGAGCATCTAAAATAGTTCCTGCAAACAAAGAGTTGAGTGAGAAGTAGGGACATGGCAAACAAATAGATTTATAAAGCCGGATTGGACAAAAACACATATAATAACATAAGCACCTCGGATTGGGGCTGTTCTTCACAAATTTCTTCCAGTACTTACGCCATGGAAGTCAACTGCTGCGTGAACCGCTATTAGAATAACAAAGGCCCGATCGGAATGCCACGATATAAGTCTGCAAGCCACTCTGGAGATTGCGGTCAGATTTAGGAGGCCATGGTTCTGGATCAAAATTTGCAAATCCACAATGCCTTGATCACTGGATCAAAATCTGTCACTCTGTAGGAGGTACGGCTTATACAGATCTATTCTCCTGACTTATCATAGCTGTATCTCCACCGCTTAAGGGCATGGAGAGCCACGATCATTGGATCATCTTGCCCAGTGCTCTGATAACCTTGGAGCGGCCGAACAAAGAATTGATCATCTTGTATCGACAAGAATTAATTCTGGAGCATCTCGGTTAACCAACCGGCTCGAAAGAATTTGATCGCTTCAACATTTCGTTCTCCCACAGCATGGCAAAAGACCTCCAAAAGAAACCGCGTGGCAGGATCAACCTTCAGTTCTCCCACAGGGTCAACCTTTCCTTCTCCCATTCGATTAAACAAAAGAAACCGCTGATTATTGCTAATCTGATAAAACCTTTGGATAACCTTTCAGCAAACTACAAATCTGTGTCGTTGGATATATGTGCTCGATACAAGAATATACCTAGATTTCCCATCTTAGCCTTCCATCCTTAATTACTGATTAAAATTTGCAATCGCCCTCCATATACACAGAAAAGCTCATTGAAGCGCCTATCGGCGAACAAAGCACTCAGAATTTTTTTTTTTTCACCATTATCACCGGACACTCCCACAGAATTTTGATTATTTACCTGTAATTTAAACCTGCTTCAAGCTAGCTTATAAAATATAACATGAGTCTTCAGGACCAGGAAGCTTACCGGCGCTTGCTCTTCTTACTTACCTTAGCCACTGGATTAAGAATATCGCTGCTAGCTGGTTAGCTTATTCAGATTGCTTGCTAGTTGTGTGTGCCACCGAATATATATATATATATATATATATATATATATATATAAGTAAAAGTAAAAATAAAAGAAATTATAATGAGAACATAGATGGAAGAGGGTCGCAGGAACCCTGGGACTATGTCGACCATAAACAATATGAAAGACGTGCTGAACCTCACTTCTTGCAGTAGGAAAATTCATTTGCTTGTCTTAAAAAAGAAAAAAAGATAATGGTTTGAATGAAAAACCCAAACAAAAGGGATTCTGCAGATTTTGGTAGCTGTTTGCATGACCCAGCATGCACTACGTATTTTATTTTAAAAAATAAAAAATAAAAAATAAAAATAAACTAGATAAAAAAAAAGAGGCTATGCAAGCCGCGAACCTGTCGTACCAGGACGGCTTGGCTCTCTGTGAGTGAATTCATAAAACAGAGAGGTAAATCGCTGTAAAGTCTAAATCCAGAAAAGGAATACAGCTAAGTTGTAAACAAGAAAACAAATCCAATTTCAAAAGAGCGATCAGATGGCTGAGCATTAAATCCTACACAATCTACAAGGGAATAAGTACCTGTAGCTAAGGCAGAGGCATTGCAAGTTGCACTTGCAAGTGGGGTGGACAATGGGCACACGAATTACCTTCCTTATTACCTACCTATCACGTGCCTATTACGTGCACCCCTGGCAATGACGCCATTTACGATATTGTAGTAATTTCTTGTATTATCTCCTGGAGGTATCCTCGGCTGCAAGAGGCACCGAGGCATCTTATCACTCTGTTCTAACTGGAAACTTAGCCTTAAATCCTAAGGAGGACAATAGTTAAGTTTTTAAGTATGTGCTCTAAATTTAATCTCTGGGTAAAGTAATTCAGCTTTGAATCTTTAAGACCTACAAATACTGGAAAACATGCAACTATCGTAGAGGCTACAATACTGGCAAACAAACCTGAGAACAATATCATTATTTTAATAAATTATTATTTTTATAAAATTTAAGGATTTCCATATCCATGGTTCATTGACTTCAAGGAACAATGTGAGAGATTCAATCTCACGACCTCGCTAGACTCTGACTGAGTAGCAGAAATAAAATATAATTATTTTATTTTTTAATTTTTTTGTGACTCTTTTAAAATAAATAAAAGGGATTCGGGTAAATATATAAATTTATAGAGCACAGAAGATGAGACGGACAAACCCGTCGACGCTCCTTCTACCTTGTGTTGTTCCACAAGCCACTTGAAATCACCCAACGCCCCTATTCAAACGCCCTTCCACCATTTAGTTCAATTCCCTGAACTTCATTCCAAGGTGGTCTTCATCTTTGTTTCCGGAAGAGAAAGCATATATCTCTATTTCAATGGGAAGGATCTGAAGCTGCACTGGGGTTTTACATCTTCGGGCTATTTCTGGAGTCAGGACCGAAGAAGGGAGCATTATCGCCATAAAAACAGCAATAAGAAGTTGAATTCAATGGCAGCGCTAGACCTAGGATTTAAGTTTTCCTATCACGAGTTAGTAGAATATGAAAAAGCATAACATTGCACAAACCATACCCACACAGGCCATATTTATGGGATTTTCGCAATAAAAATTAGTTGAATTAGATAAGATATCTTCATTTGACATGTGCTCAAACAAAAGGAATACCTTATGATTTAAATACCAGTTTTAGTTGGCCTTGAGAATACATTAGGAAGCTGCAAAATATCAGTGCCAGAAAGAAATGCAGTAGGAGAATGCAAAAAGGAAATGGAAGACAATATACAGCATGAAGCAGCAAAATATCCAGTCGCGTAAAATATCCAGAACAGACCCATCCATACCCAAGTTTGACGCCCTCCTTGACGTTGAAATGGTCAAGATTTCTTATCTCAAATTCCAATATTTGATATATAGACCACTTGGTCCTACAACATAGTCTCAACTTCTAGTTGAAACCGCAGGCGCTTAGAGAGCTTCAAACCGGGCAAAACAAAAATTTTGAAGAAAAATTGAACCTCACACTGGAAAGTAGGGTTTTCAAGAGAATTCTTATGGGAAGGTGGGGCGAGAGACATGTGTCTTGATGCATGATCCCAATACCAAATGTATGTTGTCTTGGGATGCCTGGTAGCATGCACACAGGTGCGAGGCTTGCATGCAGGTCGCCTGCTCGTTTAGAGTGATTGGACGAAGGTCGAGCAGGGACGTGGAGGGGAGGATAAGCAGAACAGGCGGGGTAGGTGAGAGCTCCACGTGGAGTATGGAGCAGGCAGGCTGAGGCTTGTAGTGGTGGAAAGGAAGGCGTGAGGAGGCTGTGGCAGAATAAGACAGTGGCATGTAAGGCGCATGGGAAGAGAAGGGGAAGCCTGCGTAGGGATGGCTTCCTACACTGCCTTCACGTGGGTGCCCTGGGCCCATTGGCTCAGCCAGGCGGTGAACAAAGCCTTTATTATTATTATATTTATCTAATTAATCATACCTAAGCCAATCTGGAAGAATCCTCGTTGCAGGTAACGAGGAAACGTGTCCCAACTAGTTTCGCCCCTATTGATTTCCCATCGCGGTCTCACTAGTTATGGTTTACCAAATCAAACTGGACTTTCCTTCATTTCCTAAATTGGCGTTGGGAACCCATCCCCACATTTTCTCGCTGCACGCGAATTAATTGAATCTGATAGGGATCGATCGATGGAAACATCCAAAGGTCAAGCCATTTTCTATACCTTATTTAAATAGTTTGTTGTTTCTATTAAAAATGTTACTTTTGGACAGTTCCTCTACCCGTTTTAGATTGTAATTTGTGCTTTGCCAGGTAAGCTTTATGAATGTGATTGGGGTGCCGTTGAAGTTCGACGGAGAAGATGAGCTCTCATAAACTTTAGGGTTGTTAGTTCATGTGTCCACCATTAATGAGAACAACGAGAAACTCACATCCTTACTCTCATTATTATTATTATTAATCTTAATAAATTGATAAGATGAATGAGACAATACATCCAATGTTGTTTGCCTAAGTTATCTTCTTAGAGTCAAATATTATTCATTTAAGTGGTCAATCCTTGAAGGCATGTGTATGGAAGACTTTTTCAAAGTAGGGACTTTGGTATCTGTATTTAAATTTTTTATTGTTACTGTTGTAAACATGTATTCTTAATACATTGGAAACCGACTTGCTCTACCTCATGAAGGGTTTCTGAATTTCTTGGAGATGAAGACAATCTAATGTTTATGGTTGTGAAACATTAGATGTTAGATGTAATGTTACATTTAATAGTAAAGTTAGTATTTAAAATTTCAAATAATTTTGTTAACTATAATTGCAAGTAATAAAGACATGAAAATGACTTTTTGTCAAAACTTCGACTTATAGTTGAATGGACGAGACAGATGTGAAATCTTAAAAACAAGACATCGTCGAGATCAACGTGATGAGATGAACACTAGAAAACTGAATTTACTACATGACAAATCATTTAATGACGTAAGTTTAAACGGATAATAAATGTAATAAGGGCATGGTAGGGTGTCCGCCGCAAATTTTTTAGTAGTCGCCTCTAAGAAGATAATAACCTTTTTAAGACAAGTAAGAATCAATAATGCCTAACCCACGGTCTAAAATACAAATAACACGTCAAGTACTCTAAAATTTGTAAATAACGACTATCCCTAATGAGCAGTAGTGCATTGCCAAAGTTGAAAGATGATGTCAAATTAGGTTTTGTTGCGGGGCTAATCATGGAAACCTTGTAAGCGATAATTTTTCTCCTAATTTTATTAATGTTATAGTACTTTTGGTTATCGTCAATACAAATTGCTTATTAACACTAAGGTAATAATAATGTCTCACCTTGGGTATCAAAAAAATTATAATAATAAATGGATCTTCTTCTCATGAGAGAGGTATGCAAACCTTAAAATATCCTTTGTAGTTGCTTGTTGAATAATTATAGATTATGAGCTCTCAGCTCTTCATTTTAATCATTGATTATTTTATGCTAAGTTCGATCAATATAGGCTTATGATGAAGACTTGGTTGTGTGACGAATAAACCGATATGGATGAGCTAACTTAAGGGATATGGTTATAGGTTAAGAGTATGATGCTAAGGTGGATAACACTTGATTATAACCTTTAGGCATTCTAGATATAGTATTGAACTTCTACAAAATGATTAATCTAAATGTTTCTTTAATTATTAGAATACATATCATGGGATAACAGAAGTAAAACTGTAAGATGCCATCAATGTGTTTGGTTAAGTTAAAGTTAAGTAGGACAAGTAAGGCCAAGACTTGCTACTTGCGAGAATGCAGAGACTATGCATCGACTAGGCATGTTTATTAGTCACACACCTTGCACTTTATTTGCTTTTTATCTATCGGACTCAGCTAAACTAAGTGAATTATACTTCCAGCATGTTAGATCTGATTATATGTTGCTATTATGTTTGTAAGGTTACTATGCTTATATAGATACTATGATTATGATGTTATAACGCTACCATTCTCATGATGTTATTATGCTTATGTGGTTACTATGTTGCAATAATCATAAGATTCTTTTCTTTCATAATGACAGTGTGTGTTTAAATGGTCATCCTTGATGTTAAATGGTCGTCCTTGATGAAATACAATATATATATGATGTGGTACGTGGATACCAACCCATGATGTGATCGATTTAATGGTTTTGTGTGATTAAATGAAATGATGTTGATAATGTGGACTAGCTAATGAACAAATGGAAATATTTGTTATAGATATATGTCTGCAAAATACTAATATGCAGGAAACAAGGGCTACGTGGTAGCTGGATATCTGATAGGATACAAGGATAAGTAAACAATGAATATTAAATCTTAGCAACCAACCGAATGATACTATGACACAAACCGATAATTAACAACACAGTATGATTTGGACAAGGTATAGACCAAGTATGTTGAGAGGGATGGAGGCATTTCCCACCCTATGTTTTATGATATCTAAGGCCATGGGAGGGTTGTGTTGAGTCACGCTCCCCTAGACGTGTGATGACAACAGTCATATGCTTTCAAGGAGACTTTAGGTCCGTTGTTTAGCCGATGCTACCGCTCTCAGTTTCTATTTGTGCCCGGGTCGGTAAAGCCGACACCACATCTTTACTAGCAGAGGAAGGATAGGGAGGATGCGGAAGTAGGATATGCTGGGAGGATGTGTTATCTAGTATTGTTGGGGATTGGGTATTCCTTGATCTTGAGTTAGTGGTAATAGGTATCCATCTTATAATTTAAGAGTTAAGTTAATAATACCATTAAGATAAGGATATAAAAATCATGGAAATGATTAACTGGTAAAGTGAAGTTGTTGCATAATTATATTATATATGTCTTGTTCTATCTGCATGGGGGATTACTATTATTAGATAGAAGTTATGCATAGGTGGGAAGATGATTGTTTTTAGTGCATATACAAGTTGTGCATATGCTGGCCACGCATGCACATTTTGCACATGCGATATAGTATTGGTTTACATGATGCTTATCAAGATTTAACAATGTTATAAGCTGTCATAAATAACTCAGTTAAGGATTTAGTAAATGACTGCAGTAATAGTGATCAAGTTGCTAATGTGTAAAATAAGTTAATTAGCCTTTGTATGTAAACATTGTAATGAACAATTAAAATTAGCGTCGTCAAGTGAAGGTGTCATCAATATAAAGTACATAGAAGTTAAACGTTAATGTTGTACGAATGTACTATGTAATTGTTAATCTTACTTAATCAAAACATTAGTGGACTTGTTTATTAACACAAAGGTACCATAATGACAGTGTCTGTTTAAATTGTTGTCTTTGATGTTAAATTGTCATCCTTGATGAAATATAATATATATGATGTGGTACGTGGATACCAACCCATGATGTGATCGATTTAATGGTTTTGTGTGATGAAATGAAATGATGTTGATAATGTGGACCATCTAATGAACAAATGGAAATATTTGTTATAGACAAGTAGCCGGATATCTGATAGGATACAAGGATAAGTAAACAATGAATATGAAATCTTAGCAACCAACCGGATGATACGATGACACAAACCGATAGTCCCAGTAACAACACAGTATGATTTGGATAGGGTATAGACTGAGTATGTTGAGAGGGATGGAGGCATTTCCCACCCTATGTTTTATGATACCTGAGGTCATGGGAGGGTTGTACTGAGTCACGCTCCCCTAGATGTGTTGAGATATTGTAACTTCAAAGAATATTATATTTGTACTTTATTATTTTGGAGATGTTTCATTCCTCGTTGAAGATCTTATTGTATATCCGGAGATGTTTATTCCTCCATCGGAATGTGGTAACTTGGGTTATTAGACTTCCCTAGTGGGGGTCGGCCCTGTATGTGTTATGTGGGTCAAAGGGTTATTAGACCACCCTAGAGGGGTCAGCCCAGTCAGTTGTAGTGGGGTATTTAACCCAATGGTTAAATACGAGCCTACATGATTTGTTTAAAAGACAAGTCGGAGTAGTGTATAAATAGAGGAGGTGTATTCCTCATTTTACACACACACTCACTCACTTGAGAGTGGCGCACTTGTGGAGGAGAGGTCTGCTATGGAGAAGGAGGAGCTTATGCTCAGGGTTACATCTTTGTATATTGCTGGTCATCTATATTGAGGAAGCTTTGCTGGGTTTTCTACCCCATGAGGGTTTCCCAGGATAAATTTGTGTCTCTTGTGTTTATGCTGTTCTTTTTGTTTCTTCAGTGATCCTGTATATGCTATTATTGTGAAATGGAATGCAATGTTGCTATTTTCTGTCTTAGCATATTAAAACTTAACATGGTATCAGAGCTAACCTGAAGGAAGGCAATGTATGGCACTTACGACACTTGCTTCTCTTGTGACAATTTGAAGGTTAGGGTTTTATATAGAAAAAACCAGTGATCATGGAACTTTCTCTATAAATCCATTTTGGCGAAGGTTCAAGATCTAAAACCTTTACAGGTCGTAGATTGCATCCCCAGGTACCTTGTGTCCAAAGGGAACCCTCAGATTCGTTGTACTTTGTGAGTTATGATTAGTACAAGTTAGGGTTTCCGCCTCTTCAAGATCTCAGTCAAAATTAGGTGACCTAGGAAAAAAGGTCATAACTTGGGCTAGGAAGCTCCAAATGAAATTTCGTAAAAAGTGACAGGTAGTACACAGACTGTACTATCTCACGAAACGTTTTCAGAGGCTGAACCTGAACCAGTGACATGTGGCATGCCGTACCAATTTGCTCTCCTGTTTTATCCCATAAACAGGTCACGTTGCAACACTTGGCATAACTCTCTCTGAGAAAATCCAATTGAGGTCAGACCTGTCGGGATGGAAAGATGATAGGTCAGGCTACCATAAAAAAATATTTCAGACCCTGTGGAGTGAAAAGTTCAGAGTTACAGCAGAAACAATCAGGTACATATTTCTGTCAAAACATAATTATTTTTGGAGCACCTTCATTCATGGCTTCCGAAATTTAGGGTTTCGGAGAAAGTTAGAATTTTTGGAATCAAAATCCACGGCTGAATGCTACTTAGGAAAATCAAAATTTAGAGACCAAGATCGAATATTTGGTTGGGTAGAAGACCGGGCTTGATCAAACCCCAGTTCGGGATTTTGATCGGAAAGATGGAAAATTAGGGCTTCAGCAAAAGTTAGAATTTTTTGAAGTCTGTAACCACGGCTGGAAGCTCCTCAGAAAAATAAGAGTTTAGAGCCTTGGATTGAACCTTTTGATTCGACAGAAGGGTGGGCTTCATCAAACCCTAGTTCGGGTTCCTGTCCAGAAGATCCAGAAGTTTCGAAGGCAATTTTGAGGGGTCAAATTTTGGAGATTTCAAAATTGAAGTATGCTAGTTTGATAAGCTCAAGAAGACACATCCTTCAATCCATTCAGAAGTGTGAAAGTCAAAGATTGAATTTCTAGGGTTTCTCTAGCAAACCCTAATCAAGCTCCAGATCAAGTTTCAGGGGGAGTTGAGGCTAAGGCCTTACATAAGAAGACTACAAGAAGTCTCGACAGGTATGACTTAAGGAGGTTCAGGTACATCACAAAAGACAAATCAAGTTCCATGACCATGACAACATGAAGACAAAGACTCATCCATAATCTTTGTTCTACTTACGAGGTATGTATGACTTTTTTATATTATGCTTAACCTATGAGACATGCGGGTTCTAGCTCAGGATCTCTAAATCAATGAAGAGATTGTTTAGGTATGTTGTACATAACTAAGCAGGTATACTAATCCAGGTATGTTTTCCTATGTCAAGTTAGAATCTTACCTTGTGTTAGGATCCCTTAGATAAGTATACTTGGTATGATTGGTTATGCTTATTCATAAAGTTAGTAATCAAGGGTTTATGCATATTATGTCTCTTATCTTGATGATTTAATTAACCAGAAGAGTACTATGATCAAACAAGAATATGCATGAGTAAAAGAAGACTTCCTTGAAACCCTGAATACTAATGATCATGACTATACATATTCAAGATTATTTAGAATTAGAATGTATTGAGAATATATTGAGAATATATTAATGAATGTATGTTTGTGTATGAGATCATGAGGATGACACTAGTGCACACTTGAGCATGCACAGTGGTACAGAATGAATAGAAGTTCAAAAGACATATAGAAGATCAAGCGGGAGGCAACCACACAAACATAAAAGATAAGTATTTGAGTTGTTATTTGAAATAGTAAATGATATTGCTTGTATGTATATTTGTATTCCTAGAATATATGATACTGAGTGTAAACATTCATAGAGCATTGACTAGTATACTACTAATATGCATATGATTGGTAAGTTGGACAAAACATTCCATTGTTTCTTGTCTAGAATGAAACCTCTTTGCTGACATGCTGAGAGCTGTGCACACTCTCGAAAGTATGTTCTGGTAGAGATGGAAGGCATCTAGATAGTCACTGTATGCATATAGGATATGGGAAAGTGTTGTGCCAAAGTATTGGTCAAAATAGTTGCATAACTATGTAAATGATATCTATATGCATAATAGGTTATCATGTCAATATGATTTGATGATTCCGAAGTATTACTAATCATGTACTTAATTTTGATTTGTAGGAAAGATCATGATGAATGATGAACATTGAACAAGCGATGCATGTTCAACAAAAAGATTTTCAAATCAAACACACTATAGAAGGCTTGTGGCTAGAAGATTCTCTTAGAAAGAGGAAGAGAATCATGATGAGATGTTTGCTCCAAGTGGCTAGATAAGACCATTCTCTTAATGGTGTAATTAAAGAAGAAGTGTGAATCAGGTTCTGTATGGGTTCCCAGGATCGATAGTAAATTGATGAGCTTAATGATCACCATGGGTGATGTGGATCTCAACCTTTGCTACAAGGTTGAATATGATTTCTATACACAGATGCAAGAAGGAACTCACCACAAAGTTTGAATGATGTTGAGGCTCATATCAGTAGACCCATCTGATGAGAGATGGCACAAAGAGATGGCTGCAGAAATGAAAATGAAAGATCTCAGATTGATGCATTACATTCTTGGTCTAGAAGTATGGAAAGGCTCAGAAGGAATCTTTCTCAACCAAGGAAAGTATGCCTAGAAATATTAAAAGGACTTGATATGTTGGAATGACCACTCTCATGGATTCCAACTTGAAGCTGTTAGTGAATGACTCATCAGAGTTAGTGTATATAACTCTGTACAGACATATTATTGGGTCGTTTATGTATCTGACGAATACCAGGCCAGATATATACCTTGCTGAGAACACCTTGAGTCAGTATCTAGTGGAAACTAGATATGTTTACCTGATAGTTGCAAAAGCATGTGATGAGGCATCTAAATGATATGATAGACTTTGATCTATGCTATCTTGGAGATCATGACTTCAGATGACTACATAGATGTTGATTGGGCAGAAAGTGTATCAGACAGGAAGAGCACATTGAGAGGATGTTATTGTCTGGGATTAGCCATGATCTTGTGGTATAGCAGAAAGCAGTCTAGTGTGGCTCTCAGCACAACTGAAGCAGAATACATAGCTGCTTGCTCTGTTAGTTGTGAAGTAGTATGGCTTCTGGATTGTTTGACTTAGAGATAGACCCAACTGTGATCCTATGTGACAAACAGAGTTGTATCAAGATGGCAGAGAATCCAGTGTTCCATGATATGGCGCAGAAAGGAACTATAAATTTTGAATTTGTAACAAGTTGCCGATGTACTAACCAAACCTCTACCTCAAGTGAATTAGTTACCGATGTACTAACCAAACCTCTACCTCAAGAAAAGTTTGAGTATTTTCCGAGACAAGCTTGGTAGGACCCTGCTCGAAAGGGGGAGTGATGTGGTCACTTATGACGAGATTTCCTACATTGACAGTGAGGTCGATGATGTGGATACCTATATTGGTGATGCCGATAGAGAGGTTGGTGGATGGTCCTTAGACAGGGTCTAAGTTGACGAGGGGATTGCATCATCCTTGAACACATGTTCTAAAAGGATCCGTAGACATATGTCTCCAAGAAAGAAGAGGGATTGCATCATCCTTGAACACATGTTCTAAAAGGATCCATAGACATATGTCTCCAAGAAAGAAGAGGGATTGCATCATCCTTGAACACATGTTCTAAAAGGATCTGTAGACATATGTCTCTGAGAAAGAAGAGGGATTGCATCATCCTTGAACACATGTTCTAAAAGGAGCCGTAGACAGATGTCTTCGAGAAAGAATTCCTTCGTGGACATGTGAGGATTGAATCATCCTTGGATTTTAGTCCTAAAGTGATCCGTAGACAGATGTCTCCGAGAAAGAAGAGGGATTGTATCATCCTTGAACACATGTTCTAAAGAGAGCCATAGACGTATGTCTCCGATAATGAAGTCCTGAATGAACAGGTAGGGGATTGTATTGTCCCCGGACTTTGGTCCCAGAATTGAGCCGTAGAATGGGTCTCCGATAATGAAGTCCTGAATGAACAGGTGGGGGATTGTATCGTCCTCGGACTTTGGTCCCAGAATTAAGCCGTAGACTAGGTCTCCGATAATGAAGTCCTGAATGAACATGTAGGGGATTGTATCTTCCCCAGACTTTAGTCCCAGACCTGATCCGTAGACTGATGTCTTTGAGAATTGAAGATAGGACTGCATCGTCCCTGGACCTCGGTTCAAAATGTACGTGAGGACTGCATCGTCCATGAACTGGGTTCAAAATGTATGTGAGAGGACTGCATCATCCGTGAACTAGGTTCAAAATGTACTTGATGGGATTGCATCATCCCTAGACATGAGACTTGTCTTAAAGTGATAAGGACTAATCATCCTGTAAGTAGATTGGGATTGCATCGTCCATAGACATGGTGAGGTGTCTTAAAGTGATAAGGACTAATCATCCTGTAAGTTGATTCGGGATTGCATCATCCCTAGACATGGTGAGGTGTCTTAAAGTGATAAGGACTAATCATCCTGTAAGTAGATTGGGATTGCATCATCCCTAGACATGGTGAGGTGTCTTAAAGTGATAAGGACTAATCATCCTATAAGTTTATTCGGGGTTGCATCATCCCTAGACATGGTGAGGTGTCTTAAAAGGATAAGGATTGATCATCCTATAAGTTGATCTGGATTGGATCGTCCATAGACATGAGAGATGTCTTAAATTGAGAGGGATTGATCACCCCGTAAGTGGATCTGGATTGTATCATCCATGGACCTATGTCCTAAAGAGAGCGGGATTGATCATCCTGTAATATGATCGTGTGTGTTGCAGAGTATGCTGCTATGTATTGATGATAGATGTATTAGTGAGAATACATGCTTTTGATGATAGATGTATTGGTGTGGATACTAATACAGATGATCGAGATGCTGTAGATCGAGATGATCTAGATGCTGTAGATCGAGATGATCCCGATGCTGATGATTGTATGATGACGATGCTGATGATCGTGAGGATCCAGATGTTGATGTTGTTGTAGCTGTTCGAGTGCTACAGAAGATAAAGACTCAGTACTGAAGATGTTGATGTTCCAGTATTGAAGATGTTTCAGTAACTGCTTGAGTTACTGATGATGTTGAGAAAGCTTCCAATGATTTATAGATGTATCATGTATGATGTTGATGACTCCTTGCTCATGCAGATGTTGTTATAATATCCTTCTCGTTAAGGGGGAGTGTTGAGATATTGTAACTTCAAAGAATATTATATGTGTACTTTATTATTTTGGAGATGTTTCATTCCTCCTTGAAGATCTTATTGTATATCCGGAGATGTTTATTCCTCCGTCACAATGTGGTAACTTGGGTTATTAGACTTCCCTAGTGGGGTTGGCCCTGTATGTGTTATGTGGGTCAAAGGGTTATTAGACCACCCTAGAGGGGTTGGCCGAGTCAGTTGTAGTGGGGTATTTAACCCAATGGTTAAATACGAGCCTACATGATTTGTGTAAAAGACAAGTCGGAGTAGTGTATAAATAGAGGAGGTGTATTCCTCATTTTACACACACACTCACTCACTTGAGAGTGGCGCACTTGTGGAGGAGAGGTCTGCTATGGAGAAGGAGGAGCTTATGCTCAGGGTTACATCTTTGTATATTGCTGTTCATCTATATTGAGGAAGCTTTGCTGGGTTTTCTACCCCATGAGGGTTTCCCAGGATAAATTTGTGTCTCTTGTGTTTATGCTATGCTTGTTATTTCTTCAATGATCTTGTATATGCTATTATTGTGAAATGGAATGCAATGCTGCTATTTTCTGTCTTAGCATATTAAAACTTAACAAGATGTGTGATGACGACGATTATATGCTTGCTAGGAGAGGTTAGGTCCGATGTCTAGCTGATGCTACCACTCTCAATTTCTATGTGTGCCAGGATCGATCAAGCCGACACCACGTCTTTACTAGAAGAGGAAGGATGGGGAGGATGTGGATGTAGGATATGATGGGAGGATGTGTTAGCTAGTATTGTTGTGGATTGGGTATTCCTTGATCTTGAGTTAGTGGTAGTAGGTATCCAACTTAAAATTTACTAGTTAAGTTAATAATACCATTAAGATAAGGATATAAAAATCATGGAAATAATTAACTGGTTTATAAGTAAAGTTGTTGCGTAATTATATTATATATGTCTTGTTCTATCTGCATGGGGGATTACTATTATTAGATAGCAGTTATGCATAGGTGGGAAGATGGTTATTTATAATGCATATACGAGTTGTGCATACACTGGTCACGCATGCACATTTTGCACATGCATGATAGTATTAGTTTACATCATGCTTATCAGGATTTAACAATGTTATAAGTTGTCATAAATAACTTAGTTAAGGATTTAGTAAATGACTACAGTAATAGATGATCAAGTTGCTAATGTGTAAAATAAGTTAATTAGCCTTTGTATGTAAACATTGTAATGAACATTTAAAATAAGCGTCATCAAGTGAAGGTGTCGTGAATATAAAGTATAGAAGTTAAATGTTAATGTTGTATGAATGTACTATGCAATTGTTAATGTAACTTAATCAAAACATTAGTGGACTTGTTTATTAACACAAAGGTACCGTGCTGGTATTGGAACACTTATCAATTAACACTTCAATGTTATTATTGTTATTCACCATTAATAATTAACTTTACTATTATTATTATTATTATTATTACTATTGTAATAAACCTTTGATGTATAGATAGTGGGGTCAGATAAAATATTACACTAATTGTTGATTAAGTCACTCAACGAATATTTTAAAAATATGAAAATAGAGGTAATGTAATTAATTGAATCAGCAAGATAAGGCAAGATGGCATTGTCATTCAAATAATAATTGTGTTATATTTCTAGTAAAAGAATCAGATCCGAATATGATAAGGTGTTTAATCCACCCATCCTTACAAACTTAAAAGGGTCAACCTGATCCTTGTTAAGATATTATTTTATTATTATTTTAATAAATGTATTTAATGTTTGGATGGTGATTAAAAGCCACGGCCCCGTAACAGTTATAAACTTAACATCTCAAGATTTATTTAATGCTATGTAGTCAACCTATTCCAATCAAATCAATTAAACCTTAACTATTTGAACTGCTCAAGAAAATAACGATTAATAAAATAATACTTTATCATTCTTGGAAGGTTAAACAAGTAAGGAAATTAAATGTTTTGTGGGTTCGAGGGATTTGATAGGGGTAGTTGAGTAAGGTTGAAGAAAACATAGGAAGTTGGGTATATAAGAAGGGTTGGGGAAGTAGTGAGCAGTTTGCAAGTTGGATCTTATTTTGTTTTGGGAAAATCTTGAAGGAGGAGGAAGGGGAAAAATTCTATTACAGAGAGGAAGGGGAAAACTCATGTTGCACAAAGGAAGGGGAAAACTCTATTTGGGAATTGAAAACAAGGAAGTTGTTATTGGAATTATCGGTTTGTGGGCTCGGGGGCTAGGAAGTCTGTTGATTTCCTAGTGCCAGCATGATTAGAGCTGGTCAATAGGGTGGTTCATTCAATCGGTTGCTAAACTCTAAAGATGAAAATTGGTAAGAAAATCTACAACAAGCTACGGGACAATCTACGAACTTCGGGCAATAGGTATTTTTCTTGTTAGTTATTATAGTAATCATATTTTAAACTTATGCTAAAACATATATATATGCTGAACTAAAACATGCATGCAAATGGAAATTGATATTATTTTACCTCTTGAATGTTGATGCAAAGAACAAGAAAGAGGAAACACATCTATGATAATAGGAAAAATAGTAAATGATTAAATAATGTTTTTATTTATTTATCTAGAAACAAGCCCATACAGAAAATTAGTTTAGAAGCTTGTCAAGTGCTCTGCCGAAAACCAGAGCACTACAATAAGACTACTATTTTCCCATAATTTTATACTAGGGGGAATTGATTGTTGGATTTTTAAAGTTGGTAAGGTAGAAGGGGGTTCAATGAGTCAATGAGAAATGGAGGCCAGATAGAGATTGGATTGGAAAGCAGATGAAGTAGAAGGATTTCAATAGGTTATACATGTTATCTCTTGTGTTACTTTTTTTTGTAGGATTTAATTGAATTAATTATGTTCATAGACTAGTTAGAGAAAATACAACCTTTGTAAATCACAATAGGTTATTGAAATTTTTCCTTTTATAGTTTATTTTTTAGACATTATGGTTTTAGATTGATAAACCTATAAGGCCACATTCCCATGATTACATATTAGTATGCTCCAAAAGAAATGCACAGAAATATCAAATATACCATGTAACATTGAAGATCACACATAATTCCAAAGTCATTCCAATCAATTTAATTTTAATTTCGATAATGGGGAAACAAATATTATTTCTTTTCGAATAATGGGTGTTTGGACTTTGTAGATATATTAGATGGTGGGATTTGTTCTTGACTACAAGTCTTATTTGATGGTGAAAAATGGGTTCAAGCATTTCTATTTTTCTATCATGTCATACTTATAAATATTAATTGCTCTATTTTATTGTTGATCCAATTATCTAAAACCTAAAAGGTTGTTGGATGATCCTTAGTGTCCATATGGCTCATTGAAGTTCATGAAAGCATATTCCCAATATCATAGAATCCATTGTCTCTCCCTCTTTATTACCATGTCAGGGTGACAACATGCCCATAACTTACCATGTGATAGGGTTATACACCTATAGATTATAAGCTTCAATATTGCATTTATCCAAGTAAGACAAATTCCAAAGATGAGACAACTAAATTCACAAGTCCAACTACACAATATTTTAGTCTTCTGAACTCAAAAGTAGAAGAAATTGTTTAATACCTTATTTATTTAATTACTATTAACATTACTTTTAAAAGGCGGTTAAACTTACATATTTTTTCCCACAACTTTTTAGATAATTTTTTTAATAAACTTAATTGTGTTTAAGAAAAATTTGTTACATACTCACTTTTCGACAAATCATGTACCATTTAATTTAATATTAAATATATATATAATGGAGGAGGCCAAAACCTAAAACCTAGACTAGGTCCACCAAACAAACTCTTTAGATAATCTTTTTAAGAAGCTTAATTGTGTTTAAAATAAAAGTTACGTACTCACTTTTCCACAAATTATGTACCATTTAATTTAATGTTTATATATATAATGGAAGCCAAAACCCTAAACCTATACTTAGTCCACCAAACAAACTCTTTATATACATAGAACCAAGTGTCCTTTTCTCTGAGATATTATATTGTCTTGTTCAAGTTTGAGAGTTTGAGTTTGGTGGTGCAGTTGTTGAACTCGCTCTCGAGACACAACATCATCGAATAGGTAAATGTCATGTGTTGTTTTTCATACGCTATGTCTTGTTTTTCATTTTTTATTTTTGATATTATATAAATTATGATTGAAACTATTTACATTTATATAGGTAGACGGTTATATAATGTTTGGTAAAATATTTTTATTATATTGAATGTCAATAGGGTTATTAAGAAAAAAATGTTGGTTAAAGCTCATTGGTACCAGTCATCGAACCCGGGACATCGGTCTGGATGAGGATTCTTATTCCATGGTGCCTATTGGTTTTATTGATTCCCCATGCCATGACAGATGTATGAACCAGGACCGTCTTGTTACAATCTCCTTGCCCATTCCTTATCTGCCCCCGCTTGATCCTGCAATTCCTGTCTTTACTAATCTGAATCAGATTTCCATCTTTCGATCTAACATCCCTATCTATCATTATTTGGTAAGAGCCCTGTCATTATTTCTAGAGGGACCCTGAACCAAAAACCTAATGTTATTACTTACAGGAGTCGGTGCCCAGCGGAGAGGGAGGGAGTACCTACGGAATACGAAGACTGTGCGTTGAGCTTCCGGATTACAACCAGGAGGATCATCAGCAATAAAATTAGGAGAATGGAGAGGATATGAAGGGGAAGGTGGAGGGATCTGTGCGGAGGAAGAAAAACCAATGAATAAATAGAAATTCGAAGGTATGTACGGGGACCCCTTCATTCTATGAGGAGAGGCCGGTGTACTTGTAATAACTATTTCACACCGGCGAATCCTGGTTTCTAGTCAGGTTTACCTTAACGCGGATCCAGTTTTCGACTTAGGTTTGTCCTTAATGCGAATCCAGTTTTGTGATATCTAGGTCAGTTGGTGCCTAGCGTTATATTTAGGGAAGGCCTTAGGTTCTGAGTCTTATTCTCCGGCCCCCACCTGACCGGAAACATTAATCAGTGGAAAATAAATAAAAAAATTCTATAGAAATTCGAAGGTTTGTATGGAGAACTCTTCATTCTTTGTGGAGAGGCCGATGTACTCGTAATAACTATTCCACACCGTGAATCCTATTTTCTATTTAGGTTTTGTCCTTAATGCAAAATTAGTTTTTCGATATGTAGATCAGTTCCATTTTCTAGTTAGGTTTTGTACTTAATGCAAAACAAGTTTTCCAATATATAGATCCATTATTTAATGCTGCAGCTATTGTTGGTCATTAGATTTCAAACAATTTGATATATCTAATTATCGGAGTACTGTTGTTGCAATATTAAATGACTTGTAGAAGGTTGAATAATTTTTATCTTCATACCCTTATTATCTGGATCTACATGACAACAGACATTACTCAATGAAAAATAAAATATTTGTTTTTTATAAAAAAGGAAATGAAGGTATCTCATTTAAAATTTATTTCAAATTCAATGAAAATTGATTTATAATTGGATGGAATTGTGGAAAGGAATCTGTTCTCCCAAAACATGGTTTAGTGAATTCATTAGATAATTTTCTGGAAAACCTTTTTAATTCTTACATGTCTAATTTAGTAAAAGATATTAGCATTTTAACATGGTTGTTTCTAATTTAGTAAGGATATTGGCATTTTAACATGGTTAATTCAGGTTATTCATTAAATTTGTTTTAACTTAGACCATGGCAATTTGTTATTTTATAATCTATTAGTGATAGAGGAGACAAAACACAAAAAAAACAGATCATTTCCAAGATTTACATAGTGATACAACACTTCAATCGAGGAGCAAAAGACACAGCTCTCTCATTGATTATCCGCCTAACTCCATACATAAAAAATGAGTATATCCATAAGAGTTTACAGGTGGATAGACGGTTCTCCGTTCCTGAGAGACATAACATGTCCAGATTCATAAATAAAAAATTAAACTGCAATAAATAGATGGGTTCGCTACATATAGCGGTAGATAGTTGCAATTAATACCAACAAACTCCCCCTTAATTGCAACCTTCAACAAAAAACAAAAAAACAAAACAAGATATATCATTGACAGAATTATGATATCCAACCTACAACTACAGTCATACAGATACAGCATTAACAATGCCAAGATTCTCTCTATGAAACTCAAAAGACTCCTTTGCTAGAGGCTTAGTAAATATATCTACTAGTTGTTCCTCTGACCTACAAAATTTCAAGTTAATTTCTTTGTTGTTAACGAGTTCTCTGATGAAGTGATATCGAGTATCTATGTGCTTGCTCCTTTTGTGAAATACTTAGTTTTTTTATAATGCAATTGCAGAATTATTGTCACAGAAGATTACTCTTGGATCCTCCTGTTCATGCAACAACTCGGACAAACCTCTCCGCATCCACACTGCTTGACAAGCTGCTGACGTCGCTGCTACATACTCCGTTTCAGTTGATGAAATGGTCACTATGGGTTGCTTCTTTGATGCCCATGAAACTGCACCCGAACCAAAGTTAAATACATAACCTATTGTACTTTTCCTGTCATCTATACTGCTTGCAAACTCACTATCTGTGTAGACTATTAATCTGAAATCTGAACCTGCTGAATACAAAATTCCATAATTCATTGTTCCTCAAACATATCTTAAGATTCTTTTTGCTACTTGCCAATGAGACCTTCTTGGATATTCCATAAACCTGGAAATTAAGCTCACCGCAAACATGATATCTGGCCTAGTTGTTGTCAGATACATCAAACTTCCAACTAATTTCTTAAATTGCGCTGGATCTAGAAAAGGTTCATTGTCCTCTTTACTTAGTTTAGTTCCTGTTGCTATTGGTGTTGATACTGGTTTACAATTCAGCATTCGAAATCTTTTTAATACATCTTTAGCATACTTAGATTGACATATGAAAATCCCTTTTTCAGATTGATCAACTTGAATTCCAAGGAAGTATTTCATCATTCCCAAATCTATCATTTCAAACTCTGTTTTCATTGTTGTTTTAAAATGCTTCTATAGATAGATTTCCAGTGAAAATTAAGTCATCAACATACAAGCATACAATCATGATTTTACCTTGTTGATTTGATTTTGTGTACAGTGTAGGCTCACTAGCACATCTATTGAATCCATTACTAATCAAATATGAATCTATTCTGTTGTACCACACTCTAGGTGCTTGCTTCGGCCCATATAATGCCTTTTTTAGCCTGTAAACTTTATCTTCACATCCTCTTATTTTATACCCAATTGGTTGTTTTACATAAACCTCCTCTTCTAAATGTCCATTTAAAAATGCAGATTTTACATCCATCTAATGCACATTCCAATTATTTTGTGCTGCAATAGCTAAAACAAGTCTAACTGTTTCTAGTCTTGCTACCGGTGCAAAAGTCTCATTATAATCTAGGCTAGGTTGTTGACCAAAACCTTGCGCTACAAGTCTAGCCTTGTGTTTTTCAACCTTTCCATCAGAATTCAATTTTATTTTATAGATCCATTTTACACCTATGCAGTCTTTTCCATCAGGTAAATCTACTAATTCCCAAGTGTCATTTCTCTCTATGGCATCTATTTCATCATCCATAGCTTTTATCCATGCATCATCTTTAATTGCTTCTTCAAAATTAACTGGTTGATAAGCCAATAATGCAAAATTTGAATTCAAATCCAGTTCTTCATCATGTTGTTCATAGATTTCTCTTAGGCTTCTAGATTTTTGTCCTCTAATCCTAGATCTCAATTCTACTAGTGTAGGATCAGATTCATCACTTACTTGTGAACTTGATGTATGCTAGCCTCCAAGTCTCGGTTGCTCTTCTTGCATAAAATTTCTTGGTGTTCTTGCTTGAGGTGAATTAAAGTCTATTGTGCTCCTTCCTTGTGTGTTGGATCCTGGTACATGTGCAGGTACATATGGATGTGGAATTTGTTTTCCATCTTGTACATTCTTTTCATCATCTTCAACATGAGGTAAATCTGCTCCATGTGTAACTATTTCATCAATACTTCCATCCCATGAGTCCTCCTCCTTAAATTCTATATCTCTGCTTACAATCAGCTTCTTGGTAATAGGATTATAGAGTTTATATGCTTTAGAATGTTCACTATACCTAATGAAGATACATTTTTCACTTCGATCATCCAACTTCCTTCTAATTTCTTTAGGTAAATGGGACTAAGCCACACATCCAAATATTCTAAGATGTGAGACATTGCAGCACTTGCCACTCCAAGCTTCTTCAGGTACTTTATTCCTCACACTTTTTGTAGGACATCTGTTCAAGATGTAGACTGAGCATGCAACTGCTTCTCCCCAATACTCATTTGAAAAATGTTTAGCCTTCAACATGCTTCTTGCCATATTCATAATTGTCCTATTTTTCGTTTCTGCCACACCATTCTGCTGTGGTCTATATCGAGCTGTAAAGTGCCTCTTAATTCCATGATTTCTGCAAAATTCCATGAATTCATTCAATTTGTATTCGCCTCCTCTATCAGACCTCAACACTTTGATGAAATTTCCACTTTGCTTTTCAACCAAGGTTTTAAAATTCTTGAACACTTCAAAAGTTTCTGATTTTTCTTTAACACAATATACCCATGTTTTCCGGCTGTAATCATCAATAAAAGTTAGAAAGTATAAATTTCCAGCCAATGATGGATCTTGCATTGGTCCACACAAATCTGTTTGAACTATTTCCAAAGGTTCTTTTGCTCGATACGAAGTGCCTACTTGGAAAGCTTCTCTATGATGTTTTGCTAAAATACAACTCTCACATGAGCTTGCTGGTTGTTCAATTGGTGGCAACCCTTTAACCATCTGGTTTTTCTGTAATAAGATTAATCCCCCAAAATACAAATGTCCATACCTCACGTGGTAAAGCCAAGACTGATCCAAACTTTGAACTTTATAAGCATTCACATAATTCTGAATTTCACTCTTTAATGTAAGTGGAAACATTCTATTTTTAGTCATTTTAACCTTTGCAATCATCCCTTTTCTAGGATTCTTATCAAGAATTGTGCAAGTGTCATGGTTGAAAATTACCTTATAACCTTTCTCCATTAGTTGTCCAATGCTGATTAAATTGCATTTCAAACCAGGTACAAAATACACATCATTAATATACCTTTTATCTCCATTTTTTGCAAATACATTAACCGTACCTCTGCCATTAACTAACATTTTATTGTCATCTCCAAACTTCACTTTAGACTGTACCGAACTATCTAGATCAGTGAACACCCCCTTGTTACCAGACATGTGATTGCTACAACCACTGTCTAGAAACCATACATCATTTGGATTCTCTTGTGCAACATTGCAAGTAATAAGAACAGAATCAATTTTATTTTCTAATTTCTCAACTACATTTCCAGATCGTTTTCTGGCATCTGCCTCCTTCTTTCTACACTCCCTAGCATAATGCCCAAATTTCTTACAATAGAAAAATTGAATTTTGGATTTATCAATTCTTTGATTCTTCTGTGATAAAAGTTATTACGTGTGGTTCTGAAGTTTCCTGGACTTGAGTTTTGGACATACCTACCAGTCCTATTTATATTCAATTCGTTTTCTCTTTGAACTTGAAATCTATCCCTGCCTCTATAGAATGGCCTTCCTTTTCCTCTTCCAACTGTTAACTGTGTCTTGAAGGCAGTATCAAGTGAAAAATTTGAGTTTCTGTTTACCCTAGACTCATGGGATAACACGGATCCCATTAACTCATCGATGGAGAGCTGAGTCAAATCCTTTGACTCCTCAATTGCCACAACAACCACATCAAATTTGTCGGGCAGACTTCTTAATACCTTTTCCACCACCTTTTGATCAGTAAATTTGTTCACCATGGGTTCTCATCTGGTTTACTATTGTCATTAGATGATTATGAAATTGATCTATAGTCTCTGTCTCATTCATTTGCAAGTTTTCAAATTTTTTCCTGAGGGTTTGTAGTTTAGCAACCTTCACCTTACTTAAACCCTGATAAACTGTGTCCAAGATGTCCCATGTATCTTTGGATTTGCTTACTAATGCTATTCTAGGAAAAATTAAATCATCCATGGCTTGCTGGATGAGAGAAAGTGCCTTAGCATCTTTCTTCTTGTTGTTTTTTAACAAGTCTTTCTGTGCTTGTGTTAAAGCCAAATAGGTTGCCTCATCATGGGGTTCTATATACCCATTCTGAACTAAATCCAACAAATCTTGTGAACAAAGAAGGGTTTTCATTTTTATGGAACAAAAATCATAGTTCTTACCAGTCAAAGGTGGAATTTGAGGCTCTGCTGCCATACTGCTCGACGCCATGGCTCAGACTTTCTGAAATTTCCTCTTTTGCAGCTAAAGGCAGAGTATTCTGTTTTAATTTTCCTCCATGAGTTTGCTTGTTGGTTGTGTTTTCTCTACAAGAGCTTCAACTCTTTTTTTCTACCACACGGATCCCTATCATGGCCTCCACAAATTTCTATTTGGTCGCCTATCAAACTGCAAGTTCCTTCTCTATTCGACCTAATCAATCAAAAGTTCAATCTCTCCCAAGATGGTTATGTCCTGTCTTTGACAATATTTGACCTACAACCCTCTCTCCACGGATACAGTGAGAGAGCTAGAAATCTTCAGGCACGGCTGAAACCCTCTTTGGCGTGAATTGAGCACAAATTTGTGTCTTCGAAGAGCCCATCAAGATATGGCTCCGCCGCTTTCTCTACCCAAGTTGCACTATGTCAGCCTTCACACCTTCACGAAGGCTTCTTTTAAAGAAATACAGAGCTATGGCTCTCTTTCCAACCTTCTTGGGTAGTAAAACACCATGAATATTTGGAAACACGCCACCATTGGCAATAGTGAAAGAACCTAGTAATTTCCTGAGCTCTTCGTCGCTCCCAACAGCTAGCTGGATATGACGAAGCACAATCCTATTTTTCTTATTATCCTGTGCTGCATTCCCAGCCAACTCAAGCACCTCTACAACTAGATATTCCAAAACTCGATAGCGATGGGCATAGCTTAAACAAGCTACAGAATGGAGGAGAGGGGACACTTGGCTTGACCACGCTCAACAGCTCCACTGCTACGGCAATATGAAAAAATGAACTCGGTTCAGATACCTAACCTGCGCTTTGATACCACAATGAAGGGACAGAGGAGACAAAACACAAAAAAAACAGAGCATTTCCAGGATTTACACAGTGCTACAGCACTTCAATCGAGCAACAAAAGACAGAGCTCTCTCATTGATTATCCGGCTAACACCATACATAAAAAATGAGTATATCCATAAGAGTTTACAGCTGGACAGATGGTTCTCCGTTCCCGAGAGACATAACCTGTCCAGATTCATAAATAAAAATTTAAACTACAATAAATAGTTGGGTTCGCTACATATAGCTGTACATAGTTGCAATTAATACCAACAATTTTTTTTTTTTAAATTTATGGGTATAATTATTATTTTAAGTTTTAATTATAAAAAATATTTTATTATTATTTATAAATGTTATAAGTATTATTTAGATTGTAATTTATTAATAAAAGATTTTTTTATTTTAAAATAAATTTAGTTTTAAATGTAAAATATAGTTTGATTTTGTTATAAAATAAAATTAATTTTTGAATGTTAAATTTGATTTGATTGAAAAGTTAGTTAAATCAACTCAGATTATTTGATATAATTGAGAATATATTTTTTTTATCATTTAAAAATAATTTAAAGAGTTAAATAAAAGAAGTCTGATTTTAAAATATTAAATTTTGATTAAACTATATATGTTTAAAGAAAAAAGGTATGCCTTTTAAATGTTAAATATGGTTAGACTGAGATGATTCCTAAGTCAAGGATCTCTACCCCCAATTGGGTCATGAATTAGGCATTGGGTTCGCGCCATAAGTTAGATTGGGTTAAGGTTTGACTTTCAATATTTGATTTATATTAAAATTTTAAATTTCACATTATTTTATTTATTAAAATTTTCAATAATTTAAATTTGACATCACTTTTTTTCGATATAATTTAGATGTTTAATTTTTTTTTATAATATGACTTTATTTTCTGTAACCTTTATTTAATATATATTAAATGGAAGAAAAAAATATATTAAAAAATCTATATATTCAAAATCATTTTAAAATTATAATTATAATATAAAAAGAAATAAAATTTCATACAACATTTTTTTATATATGTTTCATAATTGGCAAATTATAAAGCTAAAAAATAAAAATAATTATGTGTTTCTTTTATTTGTGACTATAAATATTTATTACAACTTGAAATTAAAATTTTATGGTTTTGAGACTTTGATTAAATGTATTTTTAATCTAGATGTAAAAATATATATTTTTTATGAAATATATTCATTATTAGTGATTATTGAAATGAAATAATCTGTACATTATGTATTTCAAATGATTATATAAATTATAAATTAGGTTGATTATCATTAATTAAGAAGTTTTCTCATTGATATTTTTTATAATAATTATATAAAAAATAAACACTCATTAAAAAAGTCATCTATAAGTAATTAAGTAAAAAAACACCTCTTTTTAGGAAATGTTACTATACTGATAGCAAGTTTTTTTTTCATAATTTTTTTATACCATCTTAGTTAGGATAAAATGTAATGCAGACAATACTTTTTCGCATATATTCAGAGTCAGATCTATGCTCGAAAGTATTGTATGGAAATGCGCATAGAATTATGCATTACATTTTAGATGGAAATGCGCATAGAAAGAGCCAGATATATTATTTCGATGGAAATGCGCATAGAGGAAAATAATAATTCCGTATCACTCTCAATTTAAATATCAGCCAAGTATCGGAGATCGATACCTTAATGCAGGTCGTCGTTTGCTATATGAATAATAATTATAATCGCACTCGCATAATATATCTGACTCTGAATTATTATTTCCAGCTCAAGATTTAGATGGAAATGCGCATAGAATTATTATTTTGGATAAAATCTTGATGCATACGAACCTGATTCTTATATACACAAATCTGCTACTAACAAACAAATAGACATAGTTGGAAATGCGATTAATTTTTAGTTTTCTTGCAAGTCGAAGGTAGGTTCAAACAAGCCTTATGAAAGAATATTTATTAGGCATGATTTCTTTCCATGTTTAAGTCGGCCTCTTCATACGATTTCCCATTGGTTGCAGTGTTAAGGTAATTAAAATTGGTTGCGAAAAGTTCAATAAAATGCCCTTTGACTAATATTATTTAAAACCTGATTAGAATAAGGAAGCTATGAGAGATCATCAAGGAATGAGGAAAGGAGCTGGCCGGGATCAAAGCCGAGATGGGATCCAAAAATGGAAGAGATTGGAATCTTAAAATCCAGATTCAGTTATGGAATGGTGAATCCTTCAAGAAATGAAATTAAAATAATCAGAGCTCAGCTGAAAAAACTTCAGACAAGTTGGGGATGTTGGGGTCACACATGTCTTGTATTGGTTCCAGAACATAAAGTCCAGATCCAAGCAACACAACCCCACTTTTAGTCTCCAAAGATCTGTAAATCTACAGCATGGAAGAGTCTGACTGATCATCCTATAAGAATCATAGACGTTGCACAAAGGAAGAGTAAGATTCACAAGTTTTGTGCAACTAATTATATGTTTTGTAAGCAACGTCTATATGAGTGACTTAGACTGATCAATCTTAGACTGATCAATCTTACTCTTCTATGCACTAGGTTTACAGTTCTCTGCAGAGTGAGAATGGCGTTGCTTTGCTTGGATCGAGACTTTCTGTTCTGGAACCAATAAAAGAGATTAGCGTCACCAACATGTTGTCTATAATATTTTAGCTGACATTTGATTCTATTTATTTCATCCCATGAAGGTTTCAACATGCCAGAATTGAATATCTACTTTAACATCAAGATCTATTCTGGTTTTAGATTCCATCTCGTTTTCGGCATGTTGCAGTCCTCATTAGATGTACCTCTAGAAATTACTGTTTACACATATTCTAATTATATTTGAAATGATATTAATAGGAATGCATATTATTTAGCTTTTTTTAACTGGATCTTAAAATCTATATTCAGTTCTGACATGGTGAACCCTTCACGAAATGAAATTAAAAGAATCAGACCTCAACTCGAAGAGTTTAGACAAGTTGGGGACATTGGGGACGAGCATGTCTTGTATTGGTTCCCGACCATAAATTCCAGATCCAAGTAGATACAACCCCACTTCCAATCTGCAAAGATTTCTAAATCTACAGCAGGGAAGGCTGAGACTGATCAGGCTATAAGAATCACAGACGTTGCACAACCGAAGAGTAAGATTTGCATGTTTTGTGCAACTTATTATCTGTTGTATTAGCAACGTCTATGACTGACTTTAGACTGATGAACCTTACTCTTCTCCGCACTAGATTTAGAGTTCTCTAGACTGACAATGGCGTTGCTTTGCTTCATCTGGACTTTGTATTCTCGAACAAATAAAAGACATTAGCCTCACCAATTTGTAATCTAAACTCGTTTAGTTGACATCTGATTCTATTTATTTTATTGCGTGAAGGTTTCACCTTGCCAAAATTGAATATATATTCTAACATCTGATTCCATCTTGCTTTTGGCATGTTGCATTCCTCATTCTCTGATGATGTACCTCGACAAATTATTATTTACACATTCTAGTTTCTACTGTACAAATTCTTCTTTACACATATTCTAATCAGATTTGAAATGATGTTAATAGGAAAGCATATTATTTAGCTTTTTACCGTGCCATTAATCCCTGACGTTGAAACGGATGGGAAATTGTATTTAGAAACATAGTTAACATTCAAAATAAATCAGACCTAATAAACTCAAGCGAGATGTTTGGGAGAAAAATCAAACTTTAACATTGTTCTGTGAGTATATCTTGGATACATGGGATCTCCAATTAGATTATAAAAAATTCAAATTTCTTTCCATCTAAATCTGGTTATTATTAGAAGGCTTGTTTATCCAATCGGACAAATATTTTATGAATCCGATTATCTATGGGAAGGAATACTTATATTTACATTATCAATCTGAGAACCGTTCAAACTACATTACAAGCGCATATCTGAATAGGGGAAGGAAAGCATTGTATTGCATTTATCTATGCCTTAAGTGCTACTCCATCTAAACATTTAGATGAGATGAACAAAGAATAAGTGGGCATAGTATTGTCAAACGAAATTTAACCGTAGTAATAGCTGTCAATTACGGAAATGACACGATGACGATGTAGTCAATGTGGGGAGGTAGGGGAGGTGTTGCAGCTACTTTAGCAACACACACAGATATTCAAAATTCAGAAAACTCGCCTACGGTATAGTCTTAGCTCACTGTCACAGCTGACTATAATCTTCAGCATCTTCATAGCTGACAGTATCAGCTGACTGTTTTACTCAACAGTAACCTACATGATAGTCACAGGTCTGTTCAAGCTGTCTGTAACAGCTAAGTTATGATGACCCGTGCATTCACAAACTTATCTAATAACAACTTATTATAATAAGCTCCCAAATATCATCAATCACTTAAGCTGCTACAACAAACTAATCAGCACAAATATTTCTGAGTTTACAAACTCATAAACAGAGCAAAACTGAAACACACAGGAAAAACTTCTGAGTTTATCATAACCTTCATTTGCTCTGTATTACTTAAAATCACGATTACAATGCTAGGTATAAATAATGTTTCAACCCAGTTGATCATTAAATGTTTAATTAGCCCTTCATTACAAAATTTACTGCAGAAATAAATGCATTGTTCTGTTACAGTCTTGAGCCATTAAATATCTGTTTGTAAATGCCTCTTCAAAAACTAGATATGTTGTAACAGAGTTTCTGAGTGTCGCTTCAGCCTTTAATATTTCAGTCGGTTAGGCGGTGGAGACTTCTTCAGCAATTTGAGCAGTCAGTAAAATCTAATCTTCATAACCTTTCAAGAATATAATATATTATTTCTGAGCGGTGATGTCTTTTGAATATTTCGACGAACATCTTCATCAAATGGTGGAGTAATTAATCTTTTTTTGACATTCTCCCCCTTAATTACTACACTCAAAAAATAAAATTTCGAAATATTGGATTTCTGTTACAGCTTACAAACCCCAATATTTTTTCTATGAAACTCAAACAACTCTTTCCCTAGAGGTTTTGTAAATAGGTCTGCAAACTGATTTTCTGATCTGCAAAATTCCGTACTGATTTCATTCTTGTTAATCAGTTCTCGAATGAAATGATACCTTGTATCAATGTGCTTACTTCTTTTACGAAAGATGTGATTTCTTGATAGTGCAATTGCTGATTTGTTATCACAGAAAATTTGTGTTGGTCCATCTTGTTCATGCTGCAACTCAGAAAGAGTTTTTCTGATCCACACAGTCTGACATGCAGCTGCTGTTGCTGCAACATACTCTGCCTCAGCAGATGATAGTGTCACTATGGGCTGCTTCTTTGAAGCCCATGCTACTGAACGCAATCGAAAACTGAATACATATCCAGATGTACTCTTTGTATCATCTATAGAACCTGCAAAATCACTGTCAGTATATCCAATCAATTTAAAATCTGAGTTTGATGTATAATGGATACCAAAATTTGTTGTTCTAGCAATATATCTCAGAATCCTCTTTCCAGCTTGCCAATGGGTATTCTTTGGGGACTCCATAAATCTCAAAATCATACTTACTGCAAACACTATATCAGGTCTTGTTGCAGTCAAGTACATGAGACTTCCTACCAGTCTCTTATACATCGTTGGATCAACATTTGACCCATCATCCTCCTTACTGAGTTTTGTACCAGTTGCAATTGGAGTTACAGCTGGCTTACAGTTGATCATTCTGAATCTTTTCAATACATCATTTGCATACTTAGCTTGATTTATAAAAATACCATCATCAGACTGAGTAACTTCAATACCAAGAAACTATTTCATCATTCCTAAATCAGTCATCTCAAATTATGTTTTCATGGCTTTCTTAAAATCATCTACTGAAAGATATCCAGTGAATATCAAATCATAAACATATAAGCAAACAATCAATATCTTACCATCTTGGTTTACTTTTGTATACAAGGTTGGCTCACTTGGACTTCTGTTGAATCCTTCACTATTCAAATATTCATCAATCGTGTTGTACCAAACTCTAGGTGCTTGCTTCAATCCATACAATGCTTTCTTTAATCTGTAAATTTTGTCATCATGTCTATCAATTTCATATCTAGGCTGTTGTCTCACATAAACCTCTTCTTCTAAAACTCCATTCAGAAATGCAGACATTACATCCATTTGATATACATACCATTTATTATGAGCAACAATAGCTAATACCATTCTTACTGTATCAAGTCTGGCTACAGGTGCAAATGCCTCATTATAATCAATACCAGGTTGTTGACTAAACCCCTGAGCTGCAAGTCTTGCTTTGTATTTTTCAACTTCTCCATCAGCATTTAACTTAGTTTTGTAAATCCATTTGACACCAATACAATTTTTATTATCAGGCAGATCTACAAGATCCCAAGTATTATTTCTTTCTATGGCATCAATTTCTTCATCCATTGCTTTTATCCAAACATCCTTTTTAATTGCTTCATCAAACCTTACTGGATCACATGCTATCAATGCAAAATTTGAAGCTTGATCTACTTCTTCATCTTGCTCGTACAATTCCCTTAAACCTCTAGTCTTCTGACCTCTAACTCTGTTTCTCAATGAAGCTAATGTAGGATTTGATTCATTACTTACCTCTGATCCTGTTCTTTGTCGTCCATCAACACTTGATGGTTCACCACGTTCTGGAGTTCTAGGCGTTTTGGGAGGTGTCCTATCCATTGGTGTAGGCGTATGTGGAGTTAACTGTCCACCCGGTATGTCCTGGTCATCTTCTTCACCTTCTACATGAGATGTAACAGCGTCCTTTGCAACCAACTTATCTATGCTGCCATCCCATGCTTCTTCTTCCTTAAACATCACATCTCTGTTGATGACATACTTCTTGGTGATTGGGTTATAGAGTTTATATGCTTTCGATTCTTCACTATATCCAACAAAAATACATTTCTGACTTCTTTCATCTAACTTTCTCCTCATTTCTTCAGGTACATGTGCATAAGCTACACAACCAAAAATTCTTAAATGAGATATACTGCTACTCTTACCATTGCATGCTTGCTGGGGAACTTGATCCTTCACGCTCTTAGTCGGACTTCTGTTCAGAATGTACACTGCACAGGAAATAGTGTCTCCACAATATTCATTTGAAAGATGCTTCTACTTCATCATACTTCGAGCCATGTTCATAATATTTCGATTCTTTCTTTCTGCTACTCTGTTTTGCTGTGGAGTGTATTTGGCAGTAAATTGTCTTTTAATTCCATGATATTTGCAAAATTCCACAAACTCATTCAACATATACTCACCTCCTCTATCTGATATCAAGACTTTAATACTTCTATCACTCTCCTTTTCAACCATAGCTTTAAAGCTTTTAAACACATCAAATGCTTGAGATTTATGTTTCAGCAAATACATCCAAGTTTTTCGATTGAAATCATCAATGAAGGTCATAAAGTAAACATTACCAGTCAAAGAAGGTGTTTGCATCGGTCCACACAAATCTATGTGTACTAGCTCCAATGGTGCTTTTCCTCTGTATGATACTCCAGAGATGAATTTCTCTCTATGATGCTTTCCCAATATGCAACTCTCACATGAGCTTGATGGTTGCTCGATACTAGGAAACCCTTTTACCATCTGCTTTTTCTATAATAGATCTAAGCCACCAAAATGTAAATGGCCATAACCATGACTGATCTAAACTCTTAGTTTTATAAGCATTCAAAGAGTTAGTCAAATCATTCCTCATAATCAACGGGAACATTCTGTTCTTTGTCATTTCTACTCTGGATATCAACTGCTTACTTGGAAATTTGTCATAAATACTACATACCTTGTCTTTAAAAACCACTCTGTACTTCTTCTCCAACAACTATCCCACACTCAATAAATTACACGTTAAACCAGGAACATAATAAACATCATGAATTGTTCTTCTTTTTCCATTCTTGGAATATACAGCAATCACACCTTTACCATTAACTTTTACCTTACAGTCATTACCCAACTTCACTTCAGACTGAATGCTTGTATCCAGATTTACAAATAACTCCTTATTTCCAGTCATATGATTGCTGCATGCACTGTCCAAGAACCATATATCCTTTGAACTTTCATGGGTGACATTACAAGTTAGAAACATAGGCTTCTCTTCATTTTCAGCCTCCTCTGTAACGTGTGTAGACAGCTTACCAGTATCAGCTTGCTTCTTCCAACACTTGTTAGCATATTGCCCAAATTTCTTGCAATAGAAACATTGAACTTTAGATCTATCATACCTTTGATTCTTTGGCTGCCACATTCTGCTGCTACTCCCCCTTGCGCTAGGAGTATTCTGCTATGACTTCTCTTTAGATTCTGACTCATTTATGTTGTCACAATGATCAGCAGTTCGACCTCCTCTTCCTCTTCTACTAGATCTTCCTCTGCCTCTGCCTCTAGTAACATGTAAGGGAGATTTAAAAGCATTTTCTAATGGACTGTCATCGTACCTGTTCAGTCTTGATTCATGAGCAATCAAAGAATCAGTCAGTTCATCAATGTGCATTTGACTAAGATCATTAAACTCTTCAATTGGAACAACCACTGCTTCAAACTTCTTTGGAAAACATCTCAACAATTTCTCTATCACACGCTGATCTTGAAGGACTTCACCATACTGTCTCAGCTGGTTTACAGTACTCATAACTTGAGTCATAAAATTATCAATAGTCTCACTCTCCTTCATCTTCAGATTCTCGAAATCCCTTCTTAAAGTCTGCAACTTAACATTCTTCACCATGGTCACACCTTGATAGCAGGTTTCAAGAGTGTCCCAAGATTTCTTCAAAAACTCAGCATTTGATATCTTCGGAAATATTGATTCATTTAGGCCTTGCTGAATAAGGCCAAGAGCTTTGTTTCCTTTCTTCCTATTCTCCTTCAACAGAACATGCTCAACATTTGACAGATCCAATTCAGTAGCTTGATCAGCTTGCTCTGGATAGCTAACCGTAACGAACTCCCAAAGATCCTGAGCACGCATAATTCCTAACCATGTTTCATAATTCCTCTCATTCAACATAGGAATTTGTGGCTGCACTGAACTGTTGTTAATAGCCATCACTAATTAAATCCAAATTACTCAAAACAAAAACGAGAAATAAACCTTAACCAGGCTCTGATACCACTCTGGGAAGGCAGGGGAGGTGTTGTAGTTGCTCCAGCAACAAACAAAGATATTCAAAATTCAGAAAACTCACCTACAATACAGTCTCAGCTCACTGTCACAGGTGACTGTAATTTTCAGCATAGTCACAGCTGATAGTATCAACTGACTGTTTTACTCAACAGTAACCTATAGGACAGTCACAAGTCTCTCTAGCTGTCTGTAACAACTACGTTATGATGACCCCTGCGTTCACAAGCTTATCTAATAACAACTAATTATAATAAGCTCTCAAATATCGTCAATCACTTAAGTTGCTATAGCAAACTAATCAGCACAAATATTTCTGAGTTTACAAACTCATAAACAGAGCAAAACTGAAACACACAGGAAAAAATTCTGAGTTTAACATAAAATTCATTTGCTCTGTATTACTTGAAATCATGATTACAATGCTGGGTATAAATAGTGTTTCAACCCAGTTGATCATTAAGTGTTTAATTGGCCCTTCATTACAAAATTTACTGCAGAAATAAATGCACTGTTTTGTTACAGTCTTGAGCCGTTAAATATCTATTTGTAAATGCCTCCTCAAAACCTAGATATGCTATAATAGAGTTTCTTAGTGTCACTTCAGCCTTTAATATTTCAGTCGGTTAGGCTGTGGAGACTTCTTCAGCAATTTGAGCAGTCAGCAAAATCCGATCTTCATAACCTTTCAGGAATATAATATATTATTTCTGAGCGGTGATGTCTTTTGAATATTTCGGCGGACATATTCATCAAACGGTGGAGTAATTAATCTTTTTCTGACAATCATATCATAAAGGAAGAGGGCGTTGGTAAGACAGTCCCTGGCTGGAAATGGCTGAATGAATTGACAATTCATGCCCCTGATTTTATGACGTTGAGGGATTCACTTTGAACAATCTCCCCATTGGAGAGGGGAGATTGTTGTCCAATATTCCATTGTGTATATTCAAAGCGTAAGACTTCCTAGCACTTCTTAGAATCTGCAGGGGCAACTAATCTTACAAGTGAGTTAAAAACAAAGTGCATTGTACAAATCCACTTTGCACAATGTGGAAGTACAAACACAAGGCAGGATGAGGACATCTAGAAAAGGAAATTTTTGTAAATTTGGATATGAAATATTTGAGGAAGATGTAACAATTTGAAGTGTAATGATACCGTTGGGTGTTTTAATACTGATTTTATGGCACTAGTTCTAAATTCGAAATAAACATATTTAAAAAGTATATATATAAAAAATAATTGATCACTAATACATGGACACTATTTAAATAATACATAGATATAGAGCATTGTGGCACATAATTTATTTAACTAAAACAAATAACATATAACAAGCCTTTTTGACTGGCTTGAACAGAGAAACCAATAATGTTAGTGAGTGTGTCGGGGTCCTATCTTACTTAATGATCAATCAGGAAGACGTTTAACTTCCATTGTGTTGATCTCGATTCCCATACAACAAACAAGTAGAGGAGGCTTTAGGTACATGCATACTACACCCTGCTACACAAAACGTTATTACTATATTATTTGTAGCACTTAAATTATAGTCTTAAGAAGATTCTCTATTATACATTAAAGTTGGACCTATCAATAAACAAATATTTCTTCTTTCTTTAATAATGTTGTTCCTTGTGATTATGATAAATAGTTTAAATTACTATAGGTTATTGAAGAAAAAGTTGGAAATTGGTAGAAACAAATTACAATCAAAGGAAATAATTTGTCGAATTGGTGTTTGCAGAAATTATTGCTCACAAGACAAGAAACACATAGTACAAGGAATTTATGATCAAATGAAAGGATATAGATTGAAAAGATTCATCAGGGATTCTAGAAGAGTATCTCTGTAAAGTTGTGGGATGACAATCGTTTGATAAATTTTCTAACCATGCGTCATGAGAAAGATTTTAGTTTTCAAGGAAGTTTGATGTATGAGGGTCCCTAGGGTTTGGCAATCCCACATCACCAAAAAATATTTTCTATTCACTTTTAGTTTTATTTCAAGTTTTTCAAATATCTAGTGTGAAAATGGTTCGAACTTTTCATTAATAAACACTTGTATACTGAGATCAAAAGTTGGATTTTGAATATCTGGTTAATTAATAAGCACTTGTACACTAAGATCAAAAGTTGGCAAAAATGTGAGTTTAGATCCTATGCCTACATCCACCACCAATATATACAAAATTTATATATTTCATTTCAATGACTTCTTATTTTTCCAAACACATACTTGCTAAAACTGTGACATCTAATTAACCAAAAGTGGGTAATTTGTCTAACTGTTGGTTGGTTGAAAGTTATTCTAACCAGTGGGAAGTTCTCCTAACTTGTGACTTCTTGATCAAATGTATTTCTATGAAGATTGAGAGGATTATGTATATACGTGTGAATATAATCTCCATTGTTTAAAAAACAATAAGATATCAATACTTTGCCTGGTGGATGTTTCCCCAAATTGGGGTTTTGCCACATTAAACTCCTGGGTATTTTATGTGTCCATTCTTGTAATTATTTTGATGTCCAATTCTTGTTTACAGACTCCAAATACCAACAAGTGGTATTAGAGCCGAAGGTGGTGCAAGCCGCCATTTTCATGGATCTTGTAGCCGGTCCCGTGGAGAGCCACTATTTCCTATGGAATATGCCATTCATGGATCTTGTAGCTGGTCCTATGGAGAGCCGAGCTATGAAGAAATCAAATGTTGGTCATGCGGTGAAGAGAGGGTCATTGTCTGTGAAGAAGAAGACCCGAACGGTAGTTAAAATCTATCCCTCGTTCCATAGTTCACTAGAGAAGACGTGATTCATGTTGCAGTCGGTGAAGAGACAATCGGTGAAGAAATTTTTCATGATGAAGAGGGGACGCATATATCATCTTTCCTGCGTGAGGAGATGTCAACAATTTTTCTATTGCAGTCATGAATGAAAAGAGGAGAGCGTGCTGCTCTGTGAAAGATTGGGCACTTCTATGTGAGAGATCGGGAGGAGCCTGCTATTGTCAATAAGTGTTGAGCTTGTGTGAAACAACATGAAGGGAGTTGCAGCCTGTAGCAGCCCATAGAATGTGAAGGAAGAGTCTGTATTTTTTGGAAGCCTGTGTTAAAAATTGATGGCAAAGATGTCTAATACTAAATTTAAAACTGAGAAGTTTAATGAAACTTAAGATGCGAGGTCTATTAGTTCAACAAGGGTTGCAGGAGGCCTTGCATGGAAAGAGAAAGAAACCTGTAACTATGATAGATGATGAACGGGAGGACCTATATTCCAGAGCGCTTAGCATAGTTCAGTTATGTCTTGTGGAAGATGTGTTGTTTGATATCATTGCAGAAAAGTCGGCAGCAAGTTTATGGAACAAGTTGGAAAGATTGTATATGACAAGTCTTTAACCAACATAATTTTATTGAAGATGCAACTATATGGTATGAAAATGAAAGAAGGTATGAAGGTTGTATATCATTTGAATGTCTTTAATACTCTTATTTTCCAGTTGACTAGTATGGATGTTAAGAGTATTTTCTACTCCAAAGTGTCCTGCGGTCTTGCTGTAGTGCACGTCCCAAATGAGCTGATGTCAATGCTCACCTGTCGGTACATAAAGCTATCCAAGATTGTATAGCAAGGTGTATTTCAGGAAATAGTCGAAGGCCAGCAACTTGTCAGTCTCAAGTTGTCGATAGATTGATGAAAAGTTGTTGTCACCCTGATACAATTGAGGCCAAGTTGTGGTGTCATAACCTTGCATACTCATCACTATAAGAAGGATATTAATGGGTGGTCGACTTAGAAAATCGGAGGAGGCATTGGCTTTATCTTTTCGATACTTAATTACCAACTGCATTAATTTAGGCAATTAATCCACTTGAGTTGTCGACGATTTTGTAACTTTGTCTGGGACGGAGCGAGTTGTAAAGGCTGGTGGTCAGTGAGAATGACCATCTCCTTACCAATGATATGATGTATCTGTTAACACCCAAAAATTGTTCACTAGCTCATCTCCCTAGTCACATAACCCATTTGTCCAGTTTTCCTACACTTTTGGTCTCCAAACCCCCCCCAAAAAATCCTCAAATGGTTACCAAAAGGGAAAAAAAATCATTATTTCCCCCCTCAATTAATGAAATTCCTCCAAAAAAGTTAAAAAACCCTAAAAAGGGGTCCACAATTCCAAAAATAAAAGAAAAAAGGGAAAAAAGTCAAATAAATTCAAAAAGAGGAAAAAACCGTAAAGCCATTTACCAATACTATTGGTTGCCCAAACCCATGGGTCAATACTCCACCACACAAAATATCTCTAAAAGGTGATGGAGGCCCCCCATTTAATATCAATCAATCACTTTTCATACCCTTACGTTGCTAAAATTCCTGTTGAACCCTAGCCTATCACCTTGAGCTTATGTTCACCATTTTAGTTGAGTCTTGGCCACCTATTGAGCATTTGGAGAAGGGAAAGGAAATCTGGAGATCTGGTGCACTACTCTCATATAACAGCAAGTACTCCAACAACCTCACCATTTGAGGCAGAAACCATTGCAAACCCTTTTTTTACCATTAATACAAAAAATTTCAAATTCCATTAATGAGTTCCTCATGATTGCCTATTTTTTTTACTCCTATTGTTAGGTTTATTTTTATGTTATCACTTGCACATGACACTCTTTTAATATCTAGTTTTTACTCATTATTTTGAACTGCTACTAAGCATTCCTAAATCCTTAGTAGGTGATTTTTAGCATGAGATGGGGTGAAAACTCCAACTATAGTTTTGGCGACTCCACTAGTTCTATCAAATTCAAATATTTGGTTACTTTTAGTTTTGTACTTGTTATTTTGATTCCATTTTACAACTCTGGTCTACCCCTTGGACCCCATATTTGCATATATGGCCCTTGGCTTCACTATCAACTTCATAAATTCTATTTTTATGGCTTGTCCCACGACTTTAGTAGTCATTTCCCACGTCATAGATCACGCTTGTCTACCCGATAGCCGCGCTTTGTAGCGCACTTTCCATTCTGAAAGTCGTGCTCCCAAGCATTCTTTCCAACCCGAAATCCGCACTCTGCAACAGGATTTCCATCCAAAAATTCGCACTCCTCAGCGTGCTTTTCACCGAGAAACCTACGCCCTTGAGCGCGACTGCCGCCCTGAAAGTCGCGCCCTTTTTCCCGTCATTGTCGGTTTGCTCTAGCATGACTTTTTTGTAGTTTGTCGCACCCAGAAGCACGAGTTTTTGCCTCAAAGCCACATCCTACAACCATGTTTTCCACTTTTTATTTTCCTAATAGCCATCTATTTGCTTGCATCCATTTTGCTATATGTACTTTTCTGCTATTTACTTGCTGTAGCATTTACAATATTTTACTTTGCATTACATTTTAGCAAGTTCAGTTATTTCTATTTTACATAGCAGTTAATACTTTTCATTTCATGTCTTAGTCATTGATTTTCCCACTGGACAATCTTGGGTACACACCACTTGTGCACACACTCGGTTACCATAATGCAAGTGAGACCTAAAATCTACTTAAATCAACCAACTTTAACACCACTTGGGGAACAAAAAAAGGAAATTTGTAGTTAGGTAGGACATTGGGGATAGGCATCCAAATAACACCCCATTTGTCATTTAGATTTGAGACATAGTTGGTGTCGATTAGGGATCCAAAATCCCCTATTATTTATTGGTACGGTTAACACTGATTTGTCGGAGGGCCTCTCCCTTAGGAGGGAAAGTAGCAAGACTGGTTCCATAATTCTGAGTGGAATGTTGCACTCCATTCTGTACTGAAGGACACCTACTCATTATTCTCATCGTGCATACTAGATACCATACCGGGTGTATGGCGGTCAAAGAAATGAAGCTGTGGGACACCTTTCTGGATGTTCCATGAACATTGTAGCTTAGTTTCCATTCTTCTAGGACTCGTTTACCCATAGGGGATTTCAGTAGAGGGATATCCTTAGCCATTGGGTTCTCGATTTCATATTTCTTGACTGCGGATTTCATCGCCCTACATGGAATACAATTTGTGTGAGCTTTCATATCTTTTAGATAGGTGTTTGCATGCTCCTATACCCCCATTGGATCAGTGAGCCTACCTTTTTATTTTTTAGGAGTGTTTCTTGTTTGTATTCTGACCATTTTATTGTCGCTCCACTTGTTGTTGCACACTAATGCAACAAATATTTTTGAGCTTGTTGTTGGTCTGAGCGCCGCATGTTTTGAGATCTCTTCTTTTGCACACACGGTTGCACTAGGATTTTTGAGCATTTTATATCCCATAGATCCTTTAGCACTTTTACACCTATCACAACTGATTCAACAAGACACTCTCGCCATCTATGAGGCCAATCCCCACACACTGGCTCACTTGACACCACACATCACAAACGAACAACTTTGTCACCGAATACTTATCCCGACGCCCCTTATTTTACTTATGATTCTGAGTTAGAGTTACCTAGCCTCACAGCTCCATCTATCCCCATGGATGGCATGAATCTCATCCCCTTTACCACCAGGTTCATTGGCATTGGTTCCACCTCTATCACAGCTACCATTTCAACACCATCCCCACTATACCATCCACTAGACCTACACCTATAATTCCAATCATTATGTCCATACCCATCGATATCAAATCTATTCCGACTAACATCCCTTTGGTCACCAGTAGTACACTTAGGGGCACTGGCCCTTCCTACTCAATCCCTACTGTGACACACAATTTCCCCACCTCTCGGGCTAGGTGGCCCCACGGCCACCACCATGGCTATCACACATGTCACTACCACTATGTCACATCCTTCTGCTAGTTTTACATTCATGGCCAGTCTCAACCTCCCTAATATGGCCCGATTGACCAACGATCCGATCCGACATGACCCCACATGGTGTCTCATGCCTACCAAACTTCCTTCAGACATCCCAAAGTTTGAAGGGAAAGGTAGTGAGGACCCACAAAACCATATCATGTCCTTCCACTTATGGTATTCCTCCAAATCCATTATGGATGACTCGATCCTCCTCCTCCTTTTACAACGGACCCTTACTAGCTCTGCAAGTAACTGGTATATTGAACAGTTCTTTTTCAGTTACCATTCTATGGGACCCAATCAAATTTTTCATCCCTTGCTTCGCATTTCCTACAATTCTTTTAGTTACCATTCTATTACGATGTTGGTGTTGAGATTCTACTGGCTTGTAGACAGAACACAACTACCCATATCACTGACCATATTCATGAGTAGCGTAGACATCATAGTTTGTGCAATATGAAGTTAGATGACGACATCTTCTTAGATTGGTTCTCGAAATCCCTCATGACACTTATCGCCAAGGATGTGGCATCCGAAAGGCCCCAAACTGAATAAGAATCCATCCTTAAAGCCAAATAGTTTGACATTATCTATCCACAGTTGGGCTAGCTATACTCCATTTTACCTGATGCTCCCCGTGGTGATTCCTCTCGGAAAGATGCCCTAGGGGCATCCCATGTTGCCGACAGAATTATTGGCGACAATGCATCTCATAGCCAACCTTATACTTATATGCCTCCAGCTAGCCCCTCGACTTATAAATCTACACCCAATTCCTCCATGAGTGGTCCTGACCTTTCGCGCGCCACAACACATTCAGGAGAAACATCTTCGTTGCTCCCCCAGCCTAATCCCACCATACACATGGCCCTTCTTGTTCAACACATTGTTACAGACATACCCTGTAGGCGTACACTCCCCCTTCTGCACCATCCGCCTACTACCATCAACCATCACCACATGCGCCTGCACAACCTCAATCCCCTCTAGCTTATTATGAACCAGCAGCCCCTACGCCTACACAAACTGAAGCCCCTCCAACTTATTATCCACCGCGTCTTGCCCCAGCACCTGCTCAACCACAGAATCCCCTAGTTCCCCAAGGGAAATTCTATGCTTAAAAAACCAATAGCAGAACCAACCTACCCAAAAGAACCAACAAAGACAACAAAATCGGGGATGTGGTCATAACCGCGGAAACAACCAACCTCCTGGTAGAGGCAATTCACCACCGAATCCTCCCGATAATAATGGTTCCACCCAGGTTAACCAAAATCTTGATCGACGACCTAAACAAGGTAAAAACCCCAACCTACGCACGAACAACCCATGTTCTATCTGCGAGGTATATGGACATTACACGCAAAATTGTCCCCACCTAGAGCGAGCTCTCCAACATTGGAATGATGACACCCAATGGCAAGGACATGCTGCCCCTCCCCCACCAACAAACCCACCACAACCTAATGCACAATCCATGGTGTTGCAAAACCCCTTACCCAAACAAGGGATCGTAGCCACCCAACCTTTGGCTCCCCATCAAAGTGGCCCCACACAACAACAACAAGTTACTTACACTGCTCCTGATAGTCAACCCATTGGCTCAAGTACCCATCACCTTTTAATGATGTCTTCCACTAATGTAAACCTACAAACACGTTGTAACCAGTACGGTTCCACCACAGAAACCATTAACGCAGACAAGGCTTCTAACACTCTTCCCAGAGATCAGTCATTATGCATACCGCTAGCACCAATCGACGAAGCCCCCAAAGCTCCTCGTTTTCCTCTGCGATGAATTAATAACAATTCCAACGCTCCTGCTGCCACCAAAAACAATATTGTGGATGACTTACCCCATTTCCCTGCTGCTATGTCATTCCTAGAAGTTTTGAAGAATTCCCCAATGCAGCGCAAAACACTGTTGTCTGCCATAGATGCAATAGACGCTTCTGACTCACAGATGATGGCATTCGATTTAGACCAATATGAACCATGCATGCCTTCCACATTAGCATTTCAAGTTTTGTTTTCAGTCTAGAATCTTGTTATCCATCGGTGCATCATTGATGAGGGTTCCTCTACATGCGTTATGTCTACATTCGTGTGGAAGAAGCTCGGATCCCTTACCCTCCAGCCATCCATGACTTCTTTACAAGCTTATGATGGCCACTCATCTCAACCACAAGGCCTCCTGGCCAATGTCCGATTCCAATTAGTTGGTAAAATTGTCTTGATTGACATAGAAGTCGCCAATGCACAACTTGACTATAATCTAGTGCTAGGACGAAGTTATATTTACTCCATGAAGGATGTCGCTTCATCGGTGTTCCACATTATAATGTACCTCCACAAGGGTCGGGTTGTTAAGGTTGACCAAGTCACATACTACGACCCAAATGCGCCTGCTACACTTGAGAATGTTCTCCCCATGGTTGAACAACCCATTTTTGGTGCACCCACCTCTTTGGTTTCCACCGTCGGCCTTGGAATTTATTTTGAGACTCCAATGGTCTCCACTTTTTGTTCATTACCACCTCCTTCACCGACCATTGATATTTCTAACTTTATTTACTCAAATGAATCGGTACCTAACCCGCAACGACCATTGTTGCCTCAACCACCATCAGTGCCAAACCACGTTGGAGCCACACCAATCCATACAATCCCGTGCTTGTTCCTACCATCCGGAGTAGTAAGCATGCTTGTAATGGCCACACTGAATCGTCCGGGGTTGACATTAGGACTTCCCATATGGTATCTTCCTTCTCCCAATCCCACTCCAACACCATAGGTCATCCTTCAACCAATCCAACCGATTACAACTGTTATCCACCCACCTCTTGGCATGGTGACCACATCTGCATCCAAACCTGCTCCTCCACTACTGAAGAACACTGGGGGCAGAGTACCGCAAACGTATAGTGCCCCACATGTGATGAAACCCGTGAAACCTCACCCACATGTTCAACCTTTTCAAATTCATGAGGAAATCACATGTCTGCACCATGGGGGCGGGCCCAAAAAATTTCCTACTCATCATCGTCATCATTCTCGTTGACTATACTGGGGGAATATGCCCCACAAGAGGAATTCCCCATCATCATATCATCAATTTAGTGTACCACCATGTCCAATAACCTCACAATACACCCCCCTTCTAGCAGTTAGTCAATGCCTTGTTGATCCCTCTCTGAGATAGCATCTGCACCGCATTGGCACCTATGAGTTTGAGGGAATAATAGATTGGCTAGAACCTGGGATAGGATGCCTACTTAATCATTTTAGCCCTGCACCATCACATCTATCTCAGTATTGTAATGAACCCATCGTTCAAACCAACACATATGTGATCGACAATCACAAACACCATGCACATAGCATGGGGGCATGTCATTAAACCTACTCACATTTTCACATGCATGATCTCAACCATTTTCGAGATCAAGTGTCACTTGTATATTTGATTTGATTTTATATCCCTAGTATCGTGCCCCCGCAGATTATCAATTCTCCCCACCGCCACATCCTTGGTTTTTTGGGCTCACCTTTATTTATAACCAATTTTTTTCCATATTCTTGTTTTGACCATTCCGGAACCATATGACCTCCGTTTCTCACACCGTTTGCATTGTCAAATTCATATTTCCACACCCATGATGATGCCTAAGGTGATTTATCACTCTGACCAAAACTTTTTATTGGCATTTTTTCCATGCCCATCGCCACCTTGATTTGCATGCCACAAAGGCTGCAATCATTTTTTTCCATGTTTTGCATCGCGGCCTATCCATGAGCCCTTTGCTCCATCTAGATTGCATTCATTGCGTTATTTTTCAACCATTCATCAATATTCAAGGAGTCCCCATTAGTGTTCCCCCCCACCTTCATTCATGTTCTCATTATTGTCCCTTCATTGAACACTTCCTCCTTGCCTAGCCATTATATTTGTTCAGTATAATTTTATCCCTTTTTTCAAGTCAAGCAACTCCTTTAAGAAAAATGCACTTAGGGAGTTTCCCTTAATCTCTTTTCTGACTCCTTAAATAATGAAAATATCGTCAAGCAATCTTGCTTCCTTTCATGCTCGTTCTAGTACCTAAAAGGGCGTCTATCTAGTATAAGTTTAACCGTTTCGCGGACCTTGTAGAACAATTATGAAAAATGAATACTCTAGTCACAGTAGCTAGAAGAGTTATTCATTGCATACTTTTATCCTTTTTTGGGCCTTGAAGACTAACACACGAAAAAGAAAAACCCCTGGAATCTTCTTATTGCTTTGAGACTCACTAAAATTGAAATTGCCCACGAGCGTTCACTGTCCCGGGCTTGTATAAATCCACATGACAGTACCTTTTCACCATTTCATAGTCTTCATATCTCTTTGAGACTCCTTAAAATTGAAGCAACCATGAGCATGGACTATCCTGAGCTCCCACAAATCCACACGATAGTACCATTTTGAGCACACCTTTATCCATTCTTCCAACTCCTTAAAAAATGAAGAAAGCCCAAACGGTTCCTCTCGGCGCCAAGACAGATCATATCTAGTCCCCACATTATGGCATCACCCCCAGCATGGTCGCCTTTCTTCATAGTATTCTGCAATTTGTCACCCTTCAATTCTCTTGATATCATTCATCATTTCCCCCCCCTTGAGTCTCCCCCATTGCTGTCACCACCCCTGGTCCAGTCAACTATGATCCCCTTCCCCGAAGTAAGTTTCATATGCTTCCAGGTGAGCCTTTCCATCATACTCTGAACAGATGAAGTTTGAGTCCCCCCACTCTGCACCCCCATCACCCCCCATAGTATGTCAGTCTCCCATCACGTACTATCACCTCTCGGTTATACACCTTGCGCTCCTATCAAGGAAACATAATTTCCTTGGTAGTTGCAGGTCTACCTCTGTCGATGCCAGCACATTTATTCCAAAGAATAGACCTAGAGGCCCCTGTACCTTGGACTCATCTCCATTTGTGGTGAGTGCCTACGGACCATCTGAGAGGAGTCCTTAGCTCCTGTTGGAATGCTTGTTTCTCATGTGCTCGACTCCAACTCCATTATCGCACCATTGAGATTCGTACAGGGTATTGATCCTTTCAATTATTGGTGGAAGACCCCGGATGTCCCCTGACTCCAACACATTGGTGAGTCAATTTGGAACCTCCCTGTTGTATGTTCCCATGGATATCCAGGCTACGTTGGCGACAATGTTCGGAATCATTCCAATTGTATGCTTCCTCGAGAATCTAGATAAAATGTCATCCAGTGTACCTTTTAGATTTTGAATCTCATTTTTTGAGTCCATACAGTTGTTGGACACTTTCAGCTCTAGTAGAGCATCAGTTCATATGGTACCGCATTTATTATGGAATCCATTCTTTCCATGTAATAGTTCTTCAGATTAGTCATGGTCAGACCATGAGTATCTTCAAGATTTGTGTCCCCTCTAGACCATTATGATGTACACAACAGTTCTATATGTAATTTTTAGGTCCTCTTTTTGGGCCTCATCATTATTTGTATATCTCGATATGAGCATGGGTATTTCCACCTCGTATTTGAGATTATTCCTCATCCATTATTGAGTTGATGTATTTTAAGTTGTAACATTTGTAGTTTGTATGGAACAGGTGTTCCAATCTCCAACCAGTTTCTACTCTCCTCCATCACAATGCTCACACCCCTAGAAAAATTCAAAACCTATGATGCCTATCGGCCATACGATGAGCTCCTGCCCTCACATATCAGGGGGCAATATGTTAACACCCAAAAATTGTTCACTAGCTCATCTCCCTAGTCACACAACCCATTTATCTACTTTTCCTACACTTTGGGCCTCGAAAACCCCCAGAAACTCCTCAAATGGTTATCAAAAGGGAAAAAAATCATTATTACCCTCCTCGATTAATGAAATTCCTCCAAAAAAGGTCAAAATCCCTCAAAAAAGGGTCCAAAATTCCCAAAATTAAAGAAAAAAGGGAAAAAAGTCAAAAATAAATTCAAAAAGAGGAAAAAACCCTAAAACCATTTACAAATACTATTGGTTTCCCAAAACCATGGGTCAATACTCCACCACCCAAAATCTCTATAAAAGGTGATGGAGGACCCTCATTTCACATCAATTAATCACTCTTCATACCCTTATGCTGTCGAAATTCCTCTTGAACCCTATCCTATCACCTTGAGCTTCTTTTCAGCATTTCAATTGAGTCGTGGCCACTTATTGAGCATTTGGAGAAGGGAAAGGAACTCTAGAGATCAGTTGCACTACTCTCGTATAACTGCAAGGATTCCAACAACCTCACCATTTTAGGTAAACACCATTGCAAACCCTTGTCTATTTTTACTATTCTTGTTAGGTTTATTTTTATGTTATCACTTGCACATGTCAGTCTTTTAATATCTAGTTTTTACTCATTATTTTGAACTGCTACTAAGGGTTCCTGAATCCTTAGTAGGTGATCTTTAGAATGAGTTGGGGTGAAAAATCGAGTTACAATCCCCATCAGGTGATATGATAAAAAAGAATGGAGAATAAAAATGCATCTTTTATAACAAGAAGCCCCAGTGAGAGTGGCAAAAGATAGCTAACTTTCCTTCATGGGAGAGAGTAAGTTCCATTCTAAGGTCTCATACAAACAAACATTCCCAAGGGACACACGAGGGATAACAATAAATCATCCTACAATGATCACCATCACACTAAAGCCAGAACCATGACTAAAAGGGAAGTTTCATTGGTCCATACGGATATGGATATTGATGAACTGGAATAAAAAACAACAATCAAAAAGGTCAAATCAAGATAAGATGGACAAACAAAGATGCATATGAACATGTTATACTTCAAATCCCAAATGGATGAGTATAGAGAAAAATTTTATGACTTAATCTTGATTTTTATAGTATGACACTAATCAGATTTCAAAATAAGTTATATAGAAATTAAAATACATAAAAAAAAATAAAAAATCAAAACTATAATTATACTTTAGGTATGTTTATAAATTAAATTTATGTTTATGAAAATAACTGATAAAAGTGAAAACAATATTCTCTGCTCTCGGCAGGGACTAATAAATTCATATACAAATAAAAAAAATAAATCATAATTTTATGTTGCACATTAAGAGGTCAAAAATGAAATGTAGACAAAAGAACTATAATGAAAAAAAAAAAACGAAAACAATAATGTATGCCTAATAACCAGATCTACATGAAAAGAAATTCATGTTTTAGCTACCATAATTGAAAAGAAATTTGAGTTTTAGCTCATGTAATTGAAGATTCTATGTATCCAAAACACATAGAACTATGTCAGTTTCATTTTTCTACCAAAAATCTCCAATTGAAATAATCTTATGCGTTTATTAGACATGATTTAATTCCAAACCTTAACTCTGTTTCTTAAACACTTCCCACTCGTTTCAAAGTCAAGGTAAGGATTTTAAGATCTGGATCTCTTCTGGTTTTGGATTCTATATAGGATTTGATACCCAGCGACTCCTTTCATCATTATCATGGAATATTAATGAATATATCCACATGGAATATCTATACCGGTAAATAGTAAGGATAGAATCTCGTAGAAGCGAGCAAGGGAGATGATTCATGAATTGTTCACTGAGAGGTTGATTCTTTTATGTTTTGATTAATGTTTTGATTTGGTTGATTTGAAATTCAAAGTACAACGAGGTCACTTGCTGCACAGGGAAGCGCTGAACATAAAAGAAACTATCACTTCCCTGTGTAGTTGGTTATCTCGCTGTACTTCGACTTTTAATTAATCAAATAAAAACATTAAATGCCCCATGAACATAAAAAAAACTCACTGAACAATTCATAAATCGTCTCCCTTGCTATCTTCTACCAGATTCTGTCCTTACTATTTGCAGCTATAGCTATTCCATGTCGATATATTCATTATCCCAACTTACATACATTTATTCTCTTGTGTACAGTTGCATTTTATATAGATGTCAATAGCGGCTTCCACAAATTAAATCTACCAGAGCTTCGTTCCACATATCCTAATCATATTTTAAATAATATTCGTCTAAAGATGTTTTATTGACTTTTTCACCGCCAGGTTACTTCCCTTAACCTTGAAACTAATGGGGAATCGACCGAAGAGGCCGACTTAAATCTGGAATGAAAATCATGCCTAATAAACATGCATATAGATTTTCGTTTGAACCTAAATTCCCCTTGCACGAAACTAAAAAATTAAATGTATTTCCTCAATTCATGTTTATTAGTTATTAGCGGATTTGGGTATCCAACTACATTATGGTATATCAAAATTATATTCGTATGCATCGAGATTTTATGAAAAACAACAATTCTATGCACTTTTTCTTTTAAATCATGTTCAAATTATTTGCGAGCGCATATCTGGCTCTGAATATACGCCAAAAAGCATTGTATGCATTACATTTTCTCATGACTGAACTGTTATAAAAAAATATAAAAAATCATGTGCCTAGGAAAGAAAACCAGCATTAAACAAGTATAAAATAAATAACTGAGATTTATCCTAAGATCTCAATGGAAAATGCTAGGCATTATAAATTTATTGATATCTATTCTAATCAATTTGGTCCTGGAATGGTCAATACTACCATTACTTGCGACACAGATTAAAACGGTCCTCCTTAGGCACTTTATAATGGAGTTTTGTGGTCAACATTGTTCTCCTAAAGCAACCTACAATGGAGGTGTCTGGCCAAGTCTCAACATCATCCTCCTTAAGCACCTTAAAATGGAGTGGTGTGGCCAACATCACTCTCTTTAGACACTTTAAAATGGAACTTAAGCACTTCAAAATGTAGTTGTTTGAGTCTTTAAGTAGGCTTGTTCACATGCAATACTATGGAACAATACAATGGGTTACGAAATACCATGAGCCCAGAAACCCTGAAGTGTAAACATAGCTTTCACTCTATATCTTAGTCAAATTTAGTCAAATTTACTTAACAATAAATATACGCCAAAAAACATTTTATACCTTACATTTTCGTGTGACTTAGATAATATCAAAAAATTATGATTACTAGAAAGGAAAAAAGTTTACTAGCAATATAGTAAATTTTCCTAAACCCTCCACTCTTCTTTAGGAGGTGTTTGTCATTTTATTTAATTACTTCTAGATATTTTTAGTAAAAGGTGATTTTTTTATTTAATTTCTTATAAATATTATAAAAAGTAATTTAGCAATATAGTAATTTTTTAAAAACGTTTTTGTTTTTCTATTTCATTACTTATAGTTTTAATGTGTGATTTATTAGTTTTAAATAAAATATTATGATGTAAATATATTGCTATTCTAAAAGAGGTTAAGAAAACTATGCAACACCGCAAAAATAATAAACATTTTTATTTCTTCTCGAAAAGAATAATTAAAAAACAATTATTATAATTTTTATTATTTTTGACTGAAAAGTAAAAAATGGAACAAATTGTATTGAGAGTAATTTTATTTAAATAAAATATAATAAAGGAAGGGAACAAGAATGGATATAGCTATTGAAGAGTGTTTGTTGAAATACAAGAGGGAAGGGACAAATGGTTGAAGCTGTTATAGATGCTGGAGGCATTATCCCTAAAAATCAGGTCACCACTCCTAGTTGAGTGCTAAAGAGCAGGAGGCTATTGATCCATGTTTAAAAGATAATTTTGCTTGGAGATTTTCAAAAAGATGGCTAACCAAGGAAGTGGTGGGGAAGACGTGCCAAAGCCAAAAAAGATTGACCAGCGGAAATTGAGGAAGAAGACCCAAATTACGATTTGGGCAATAATTACTCTGCCGAATTCCGGCTGCGAATCCGGGGCGTTTTGGTTAGCCATTATACAGCTCCACATAAATCTCGCGGAACAAATTCAAACTTCACTGCACGGCTGTACAAAATTTCCTTATCGACGTGCACATCTTTTCCGAGAGGAGCATCGACAGAGATTTGGGAACATGAGGAAGACTCTCCGGATGTAAATGGTGGAAATATATTTGTTCGTAGTTTCATAAAATTGTGTTCTTCACTTGTTCACGGATGAAGAGTCGACCAACTGCACACAATGCTTATCTATTTTATTTATATGCTGGTGAAGCAAAACTAAATCAAGGGCTTAGGATGTGGTGGCAGAGGGCATCCATTTGTATCCTCTAATACCTTATAACAATTTTAGTCATTATGGAAGTTTTTAAGCGATATAAATAAGCTATTTGTTATTTGTTCGGGCATTTTTCTTATTTCTTTACTGCACTGAAACAACTTAAGAAAAAATATTAAATATGAAACTAAATTAAAAAAGTTCATATTACAGAATTTGACATATAAGATATGAACGACATACAGAATTTGACATATAAGAGATGAACAACAATATAGGATATAAGCAACTAATAATATTGTTAAGTGTTCATATTATGCCGCACTGCACTTTAATGAAAACAGAGAAATTGCCTCGTTTCAAATATAAATAGCGTAGTGGTCGTTCATCTCTTATTTTTATTTTATATTTAAAACATTTAGTGATAGGATTTTGTAATTTTATTGATAGATTTAATACTGATGTTAATGGTAATTAGGTAACGTTAATGGTAATTAATAAGTATGGTATTAAACAACTTAGTCGAGTGTTTTAATTCGTAAAACATAAATACTCTATAGTTGGACTTGTGAATAGTTGTGGGATCCTTGGAATTTGTTTGTGTGGATGTAATATCAAATATTATAATCTAGAAGTATATAACCCCATTACATGGTAGGTTATGAATTCTCTCTCACTCGATGGGAGGGAAATCGGGAGCTTAGGTTTCTTTCTGTGCTCGCTTCTAGGGTTTTTCAACCGTGGTGCTCCCTGATCTCCCCGCAGTAGTGCGCACAGGATGCGGATTATCACCACGACATCATGGTTTCGCATGGGGGGAGGGGCTTCGTTTTCTCCTCATCATCCTCCTAGAGAAAACACGGCCTAAAAGGATAAATCAAAGGTGAACTAAGAGGATTTGGGTGAGGTATCGGGCTCCAAGGATTCCTCGGGACTGAAGCAAACGTTAGGCGGATGTATCCCAATATTTGTTGAGATACCAAGTCTCCAAATCAACTCAAAAAAGCTTCATGAATGTGTGGAACTGTGGAAGGAAAAATACCTAATAGGTAAGTTTATTGATGTTTGTCCCAAAGAGAAAGATCTACTGAATTGGATCAAATCCACTCGGAACCCTAAAGGCCATTATAACTTGCAACTAGGTTCAAAGGATTTCTTCACAATTATCTTTTTTAACCAAGAAGATAGGGAAAAGGTTTTGGAAGGTGACCCTTACTTATTTTTCTCTTCTGGACTGTACCTCATCCCTTGGAAGGAAAGATTCAATCCAAACACAGAATATATGAGCATTTCCCCTATTTGGATTCGACTCCATGCTCTCTCCTTTGAATACTGGGATCTGAAAATTCTGAAGGATATCGGAAATACTCTCAGTGAATTCAAGAAAGCTACTGAACTCACTAAGCAGCAATGTTGTATGTTTGATGCGCAGATCTGTGTCTACATGAACTTATCCCCGGAAATCCCGGAAGCCATTACCCTCACCTGGGACGATGTCGACGGGATCCAACCACTTGATTACGAAAATGTCCCTTTCTGTTGCCGACACTGCCATGCCCATGGTCCTTTTAGTAGAAATTTCCTACATAATTTGGAAGCCTTGGGCCCTAAAGTCGCTCAGGAGGAAAGGTGGGATCCTAATTGTTTCACAGAAGTCAAGAGGAAGAGGTACCCAACCACAACTCTAACCCTGATCAACCTGTTTGCCGATCGCTCGCCACCTCTAATAGATTTCAAACCCTCGCCAATAATGAATAAATTCTTGATCCTGCTAAAAAATCTCAGGAGAAGGACATCCTCCCTGTTGGAACTATCTCTGTATAAATCCCCAAGATCAAGTTATACCTTACTGACCAAATAGCTAGCATGGAGGAGGACCTAGTGGATGAAATTGAGGACATGGTCCTAGGGGATTTAGACTTGGACGGAATAGAGTTTGAGTGCAGCAAAAATGGTAAGGGTTATGTTTCACCTAGACAACTCGAACTGCTCAAAGAGGCCATCCTGAAAATTTGGGCTTCTCCCCAGCTTGGGATTGCTACAAAACCACTCAAAAGAACTAAAAGGAAGCAACCGGAAGATGGGGAAAAGAGAGGAAGGAAGACCAACAAACAAAGGATAGCAGAGATAGGCAGTAAATTGATAGAATAAGGTCAATACCCGACAATTCGAGTGGCCTTTTCTGAAGTCAATCAGGTTTCCCAATGAAAGTTATCTCTTAGAATATCTGTGGGGTGAATCACCCACACACGATCAAGACCCTGCAAAATAAGGTAATGAAGGAAAATCCCTAGATTCTGTGCCTTTAGGAAACCAAATGTGGTACTGAAACCCTACAGAAAATTGGGGACAAAATTTGGAAAGGTTGTGAAATGATAAACATCGATGCCTAAGGTATGGCGGGCGGCTTGGCAATTATATGGAATCTAGAAATTGTTGTTCTCTCAAACTTTTAGGCTTCAAAAGGAATCCTCTCGGCGGATTTTCATATCTCCCAAACTCAAATCCATGGAATTATTTAAAATGTCTATGGCCCTAGCATTTACCTCAAGAAGTAGAATTTTCTCGACTCCCTAGCTTGGATTGCAGATTGGATAGACGGAAAACCCTAGATCATTGGGGGGGATTTTAACCTAATCACATTGCTTGAGGAGAAGAAAGGAGGAAGACGAAGCTTAGGAGTAGAAAATGAAGCTTTTAGTGACTTTATTACCACTCATAATCTCATAGATACTGAAACTGCGAATGGTTGGTTCACTTGGAACAACAAACGAGGTAGGGATCACCATGTCGCTTCCATACTTGACAGTTTCCTGGTCTTAGAATGGATTGTCAACTGCAGTGGGTACCTTCACTCTTCAGTACTTCCGTCTACAGGTTCAGATCATTGGCTTGTTAGCTTGCAATGGGAAGGTGTGGGTCCACCCTCTAAACGACCATTTCTCTTTGAATAGTTTTGGTTGGAGCACGTGGACTTTGAAACCCTTGTCACCCAGTGGTGGCTGAAATCCCCACCCATGAAGGGTACGTGCATGTACCAATTCAAACAGAAATTAAAAAATATCAAAGCCAAACTCCGTAGCTGGAACAAGGAGGAATTTGGAAACATTTTTTATGATAAAAATGCCTTGATCAAACAAATGGACGAAATCCAAAGGAAGGGGATGACTATAGGGTATGATGACGAGTTAAGGGAGTTAGAAACAACCACCACCCTCAAGCTTAGCGCTCAGGAGCAGCAGGAGGAAATCTATTGGAAAAAAAGTCTAGACAATAATGGCTCAAGGAAGTTGAACGTAATACAAAATTCTTTCGTCGTTCTGTTATCCAGAATAGGAAAAGAAAGAGAATTCTTTGCCTTAAGACCACCACTAGATCCTACATGGAAGACAGAGTTTCCATGGAAGAAGAGCTGGTGGAATAATTTGGAACCATCATGAAAGAAGACATGGTCAATAGAGCCACTAGCATTGCTCAGATCACCCAACATATGCCTTCCTTGATCACGGCTGATCAGAATATGCTCTTAACAAAACCTAAATCTCTGTTGGAAGTTGATGAGGTTGTGAATAAAATGAAGGGAGGAAAATATCCAAGCCCGGATGGGTTCACTACCAATTTTTTTCACTACTTTTGGGACCTGGTTAAGAATGAAGTTTGGCATGCTGTCGAAGATTTGAGAAAAACCCGTAGGGTCCTCAAATCTTTCAATGCAAATTTCCTCGCCCTCATCCCCAAATTTGATGGAGCTGATTCACCTTGTAAGTTTCGACCCATTGCTCTGTGTAATGTTATCTACAAAATCATTACAAAGGTCATGTTGAACAGACTAAAGCCAATTCTCCCCAGTGATATCTCTGGAATAGTCTGGGTTTGTGGAAGGCCAACAAATTCTTGATGGTGTCATTTTGGTGCACAAAGTTTTACACTCTTTAAAAATTACAAAAAATCCTCGCATGCTATTAAAATTAGATATTGTGAAATATTATGATTAATTAAGTGGGCAATTCATGAGTGAGATGCTAAAGGATTTTGGATTTTTCTCATAATGGATTGAATGGATTTTGAACCTCACAACATCGTCTTTCTTCTCCATTCTGGTTAATGGGGCTCCTACTGCTACTTTTATCCCTTCCAAAGGTATCAGGAAAGGTGACCCCCTCACCCCTTTCCTTTTTATCCTCATGGATGATGGGTTAGGGAGAACGATTAATGCTAAAACCCAACAGGGAGTTATTAGAGGTTTATCTCTCCACCCGGTAGTAGAGGTTCAAACTCACCTACAATTTCTTGATGACACAATCTTAATGGGACATGCTTCGCTCTAGTAAGCAAGTGTGCTAAAAGCCATTCTCTCTAGCTTTGCTAGAGCTTCCGGCTTGGAGGCATGGGGGCTTCACTAGAGAGGAAATATCATATCACGTTCATTCATATTGGGGGTTTGAATACTCATAAAAAACTCAAAAATATATTGCCTTGTATTAAGGGGCCATGGGGGGGTTTTTAATTTGACATAGCAATATAAATATTGGGGGTTATTTTATTTGTTTGGGATAAGGATTAACCTCCAAATCGTGGGATGAATTCACATACCTCCAAATCATGGGATCAATTCATAACTCCAATTTATTAAGTTTATAGAAAACATGAGATCTATATGGCTATACTTGTATTTACATGATATAAAATTGGTAGATTGGTAGGTTGGTAGGTTATGGTGTGAAACATCTGTAATTCTCATATTTTCTAAGCATTTCACTAACTATTGGACTAGCAGTCTTTTACATTCTTTGTTACATTGATCTCTTGACTCGATTTCCTTTTTCACTATTTTTCCTTCCCCATTAATATTTCATTGGGTATTCAACTATCCAACACTACAAATTGATCAGTCTCCCCTACAATCCTGGTGGGATCATTATTATCATTATACTATTATTTTATTTAGCATCATGTTTGCTTATACTATGATGTGTTAGAGATATTGTTTGTTACAACTAGATAATATGATATAAAGGGGGTATTAAAAATGGGTTGATAAAAATGGATACCTACAATATCTGGTGAAACTAGGGGTTTTCTAAATTGGAAAGGTATATTGGGAGGGGGGTTCAACAATACCAATTTAGGAGGTATTTTCCAATATTCATTGAAATTAGGGATATTCTTTAATATTCCATGAACGGTTGTGCTATGTAACAAGTTCACTAAGTGAACCCCCCGTGCTTCGAGGTTAACCGTGAAAATTCTTAAATCTTCTTTTTTAACACCTCAAAATTCACTCAAAGGAATATTAATCGCATCCTTGGTTTCCAAGGGAGCTCCCTTCCATCCAAATACCTTGGTGCTCTACTAGCCTCTAGTGTTATTAAGAAAGTATCGTGGGAATATCTTCTGGATCACATCAAATGTAAGCAATCTAGCTAGACCATGCACCCTCTGAATCTGGCAAGCAGAGTCACCCTAATCAAAGTAGCTATTCAATCAATGCTGATCTATCTTTTTTCGGTAATAGCTACGCGAAAATTTGTTCTTAAGGATCTTCGTGCTTTACAAAGAAATTTCCTTTGGGGAGGGAAGGCTGATAAAACCAAATGGGCCTTAGTCAGCTGGGAAAATGTTTTCTAACCAAAGACCATGGGGGGTCTCGGCCTTCGAGATCTAGAAAAAAACAATAATGTCCTTTCTGTGAATATATGGTGGAAGTGGGTATCCTCTACAACAAAACCATGGGCCAGGATTTGGCATGTGAAATATGCCCTTATGTCTTGCAGATGGATCTAATTCGCTTCAATGAGGAGCCTCCAGGTTCTTCTATCTGGAAAAATGCTCATCAAAACAAGAGCATTGTTTAAGATCACAGTTTTTGTGAAATCTGGAATGGGGAGTCTGCAAACTTTTGGGAGGATTCATGGCAACAACACCTGAAACTGGCCAGCCAAGCTGATATGGCAGTCTGTCAGGCTAATTGTAGAGCTGCAGGATTAACTAAGGTTAACAAGTACTGGAAAAAGAACCTATGCACCAGTGATTACAATGAATCAAAAGACCACAATTGGTGGGCCCAGAGAGTTTTTGAGTACAAATAGTTGAGAGTCCAAGACCTCATTGAGGGTCGTTGCATCAAGTCTCAGGTAGGTACGGACAAGCTTCGATGGGGTTATTCCACTAGTGGCAAATTCAACACTAAAGAAGCTTATAATCTCTGAACTATCACCCCGGGGACTCCTAGAGATGAGACCTGGACAAAGATATGAAAGACCAATCCTTGGCCAAAAGTTTCCACGTTCATATGGCTTGCCTCATACCAAGGAAATATTACTAGATAAAATCTCATGAAACGTGGTTTCATTGACCCAACTCAATGTATCCTCTGCCTCCACAGTGAGGAGACTATGGATGATCTTCTGGATGCTTTCCCGTTTATCTCCCATCTCTGGGACAGAGGAGCATAGACTTTCTAATGCTCCGATCAATGCAGAGGCGATCCCTCTCTCACAATTAAGAGTTGGGAACCTCTGGCCTTTTCCAACCCCATTATCAATTCTACTTGGACTTCCTTCCTTGATTTTCTGATGTGGGAATTTTGGAAATAAAGAAACCGATGAATTTTCCAGGATAAGAGTTTCCCTCAGAATAAGGTTTGGAATAAGATATCTAATTCTATCCTAGAAAATACTCATGCCACCCTATGGCATGATAAGCATTGGGACTGTACTAAACTGGAGAGCCACATCCTTGTTGTGTGGGGCATTAGCAAAGCCACCTAGGGTTGTGGCCAAAAGATCAATAAACACTCTGCTATGAAAAGTCTGGATTATTGGACACCCCCTCCATTTGGGACTTATAAATTAAATTTTGATGGGGCGTCGTAGGGGAACCTAGGCCTAGCCGATTTTGGGGGTGTTATACGCAATTGGGATGGGGAAATAATGTAGGATTTTTTGGGAAACATAGGGGAGGAAATCAATAATCTTGTTGAAGTAGAGGGCCTCTTAACCAACCTCCAACTAGCTTTCAATTTACAATTGGAACCTATTCTTATTGAAGGGGACTCCCACATTATTATCCAGCTCGCCCGTAGTCTCTAGGACAGGAAAAATCTGGCCAAAGTCAGTGACACCTGGCGTCTTGCTATCAAAGTTGAAAACTTGCCACGTTGCTCAATGAACCCCATGCTCGGTCTTTCTGCCACATTCGCAGAGATGGGAATAAAGTAGCAGATCTGTTGATTAGTATTGGCATCAACGACACCATCCATTTAAATGAAGGTACACTTGATGCCTTTGGGAATTTAGAGTTGGCCCACCACTGCACCTTGCTGGGAGTGAATGATGCATGCGTGATTCCTCATGGCATGCAGGACACGAGGGAGACGTTCAATACTGAGCATCGACCACCGGTTTCCTCCATAATGAGCGGCTTGAATGAATTTAATCACCATGGTCCAGACAATGGTATTCATTGCATTTTAATGACCCCCATTTATGCTCAAGTTTAGACTACCCCAATTCATAATAACTAGAGTACTTGAACTACCCTCGATCATGAAGATGACATCGGCATTGTTGAGGCTCGCATCAGAGCAAGGACAAGGTGAAATGATAACTTAATGCCCAAAGGACCGCCTTTTTTGCGGATTAATCGTGCATCTAGAAGGATATGGCTATAAATGTAAGCTGATACTGTTGGCCTCCTCATCCACTGACAATATTTCTTCTTCTTTGTGTGAAAACATGAAGTTGGGAAACAATTTTGGCTTGTTTTTGACAAAAAAAACTGCTAATTTTTATGTTTTTCAACTTCAACCTATTAAAACCCATATATCCCTTAGGAATTTCAACTTGAAGTAAACACAAAGGTTTTACAGAATTGAACTAGCTTTCTACTCGTATTTTTTTAATTTTTTTTTATGAACATATCATTGGAAAAATTTGTTGTCAACCAACGGCATATACTTGAAAATTTAGGTATGGATAATGAGTGACCCGTGTTGACCATGGATTTTTGATATATGGTTATTCATTTTAGAGAAAAAAATTGTAGGCTCATATTCTACACACACTAAACTTGATCCTGGACTATATTTTGAGTTTTTTAAGACTTGGGAACTATTTTTTATTATTTATCGAAACAACATATGTTCAAAAAATGGTAAATTATCGACACATGTTTTTGTCTTCTCATTTTGTTTCAAATGTGACTCTTATCAAACAAAATAAAACCAACCCATTGAAGAGGATAGTTCAAGGAACATCCATGTATTTTTTTAAATTTTTTTGGCTTCAGCATTGTGATGATATTGAATTTTCATTGTGACTGATTTTTATGTCACTAAATTTTTTAATGATAAAGTTTAGTAAAAAAATAGAAAAAAATAGTAATCCTAAACGAAATTCAAAATTTTTTATATTATGATAAAGTAGATTGAATGACGAATCTACTGGTATAAACTCCGACATGTAATTCTCATTTTTTGCAATGGTCTGACCTTTTTAAAGTGACACATTTCTGCATTCTGCAGAAATTCTGCTGGAATTGTTGACCAAAAACTCTCGGCCCAGAAAATGTCTTCCGAACTCTCAGCCGAGAGTTTAGTTCAAACTCTCATCCAAGAGTTTTTTTAAAAATACAGCGCATGGATTGGTTCAAACTCTCGGCCTAGATTTTTTTTAAACTCTCTGTCGAGAGTTTGAACTCTCAAAACTCTCGGCCTAGAGTTTAAAAATCTCTAGGCCGAAAGTTGCAGGTTGACCCTTTTTCCCCTGTTCATCCACGTGCCCTCTTTCCCAGCTTCACGTTTTTGTCACGGAATTGTTTCCCAGCATCGCATTTTCACCCTTTTATCTTTTCAGTTTTTTTCATTCTGGTGAGGGGTCTGAGACAAACATGGGGAGTTTTTATATTTTTGTTGGGATGGCTCCATGGAATAAGCATGAGAAGAAGGTTCGTCATGACCCATAAAAGGGGAAGGCTCCTGTTAAAAGAGAACAATGTAAGACCCTGGCGGTTGCTTGCTTCTTCCGGGACCGCATCCCTATGGTAATTAAGGATGAGTTGGAAAAACTGAAACGTGATCTGTGGCCTCGATTCAAGGCCATGGCAAAGGATGATCTGAGAAATGAAGTCGAAGAATGGGTGTCAGACCCTGGCAATACCATTGGTCGGCTCTCAGCCTACGACCGAATGTTGGCCACTTTCTGGGTCTCGCAGGGTTTGTTGGCGTGTGTTCTCATGGAATGCGAAAAAAAAAGTGGCTGCTGATTTTGAGTTAGTTCATGCATGGAAGGTTCACAACCAGAAATGTTCTCTCATCCACCAGTAGATCGACCACATTGTTGTAAAACTTGGCATTCCGCCTTCTCCTATTCCTGGGTCGTCCACGACTGGTTCTAATTTCCTTTCTCCGGGCTTGGTCTTTTCTATTCCTCCTAGTCTAGCTCATGCGTGCTGTCCAATTCACGGCTCCGGTCCTAGAGCAACTCCTGGAAGTTAAAGTCTGTCTCGGTGATGCTTTACCTTTTTTTTTCTCGTTTCTTCAAGTTGTCCATTGTCTTTAGGGATAGTCGTCGAGTTTATACAACTTAGCATTCTTTCATCGGCTCTGTTTATGCCGCATTTTGGTGTGTGTACCTGGTCATTTTTCAATGGGTCCTGAGGTGGTCAGCTAGTAGCTAGTTTCAAGAACGACCTTTCTAGTCATTTCATAAAAAGTCCCTTTTCTCTTTTTTTTTGGTCGCGTCAGAAGGCCTATAATATGTAAGGGTGGGCATTTTTGTTGGTTGGTTGTGCCCTTTGCATTAGTCAGACCTCAATTTTTGTAACAATCATTGGGTTTGGGGTAAATTATACTCTACTGGCAGAGCTTTCTTATCAGTCTGACCACCAATTTTTTGTTCGGAATTTAACTATTTCTCAGTAATACAATTTCTTACTTATAAAAAAAAATGAACATTCTCTCACCCTAACATGGTAATAAACAGTGGAGAGAAAATGCATGCTATGATGCTGGAATATGTTTTCATAAACTTCAATGTGCCATAGGGACACTTAGAGGCTCATCTAACAATGTTTTAGGAGCTGAGATAGTTGAATCAATAACAAAATGGAATAATTATAGTTTGCAATTCTCATATTCAAGGCACATAGACATGCTTAAATCATTCCCCCCCATCAAATATATTATTTCATTTTTCTAAAGAACCAATGCTACCAACTAATATATCTACAAAGTCCTAACATCCATTCCTCAAATAAAAACATGTGTGTATTCTAGTTATCAAAATTAAATTGATTAGATTCACATTAGAATTATGTGTGATCGTGACAATTATGTGGTTTATTTGATATTTTTCTCCATTTCTTTTGGCACATTCTAATATGTAATCATAGGCATGTGGCATTATAGATTTACCAATGTAAAATCTTAGTCTAGAATAAAGTAAACTATAAAAAGAAAATAATGGGTCAATTGTAGCCTCTCGCCCTTGTCTATTATCTTTTCAAATTCCATAAAATATGAGTATTCCTGTATTTATCTCACATCCATGTGGCAAAGAATGATTTGGTAAGGGAACATGCCTAGTTTCTTAACATCACACCACCTATTATCTAGGAAATAATATGCAAATCTTGGGAAACTATGGAAGATTTCGTTGGATTCCACCTATCGCCAAGTGGTACTAGTAATTGAGATGTAAGTGGTAGTTTGCAACCTAATGTCTAGTTTACAAAATTGGGTTTTCGATTGAATGAACTTTAGGAAATGTTTATGTGGGTCAAAAAACGAATATGGGTGACAATTTTTGGATTTAGGCCTGGACAAGGATTGTAAAATGAAAATTAATGAAGAAAAAAGTAACAAAACATTTATTCGCCAATACTTTTACATTTTCTAAGTAAAAATTTAATAAATAACTTGGTCGAGAGTTTGACCCAATAATTTATTAGTTGATAATTTTGTTAGATAGATAATGCTTTCAACCAAAGGATTACCTTCTGTACTATATATTGAGAGTTCAAAAACTCTCTAAGACATTCCTTCGCCTAGATTTTAGAATTTTCTCCTAACTTCTTGAACGAGATTTTAAATTCCTTGACCAATTTATCGACTGAGAATTTGTCAGTCTCTTAGTTTAGATTTCTTATCTTAAGAATTATTTCAAGAAATCATTTGATTTGTTGGAATGACAAATAGGTGATGACATATAGTGCTTAGAATGGCTTTACCTCCATGTATATTTCTCATAGCTCCACAACTATAGTGATTGATTATGGTTGAATGTAGTAAAAAGGTTGGAATTATGAAAACCTAATGTCTATTTCACACATTCACACTCTCCTTCAATGCTCCAATTGCCTACCCACATCCCAAAATCGTATGGTTTATTTTCCCCATTCTACTAGTGCAAAATGAGAGATAAGTGACCAGGTAACTAAAACATTTAGCCATCATAGTTTCTTCAAGGGACAAATGACCAAAATTGAGCAAATTTAAGTGATCGAACTAAAAACAACTAAGATGAATGATTAATTTAGGCACGGGATAGACTCTATGACTAGATAACAAGTGATTAAACTAAAAATGACTAACAAAACAACTGATTTATTCACAGGAATACAAATATGACTAGCTAACAATGACTACGAATATGAATTAGTCATTTATGTTATTCATTTTATTTATGTTACCCTGAAAATGAAAAATTAAAATTTTGAGAATGAATTTGTACAATTTAATAAATTTTAACACTGTAGATAGATTTAGAAACCCCCTTAAAGGGGAAGGGGGTCTCTAAGTCCGTCAATAGCGTGAAGACCATTGTATTAAGTTTGTGTATGCATGTGAGTTTTTGCATATTGTTGTGCAAAGAATTGCACAAGTGCACTCTTCCACTTGATAAGGAGATAATCCTTGTAGGTTGCTACAAGGCCTCAGTCCTTGGAGCCCCTTCTGTGTGTGGTTGGTATTCCTCCAAGTGATCTCAAAATATATTGTTAGTGTAGTTCACATTCAAACATAGAAATATTTATAAAAAAATGAAAGAGATGGGAAGAGAATGCAAACTCCAACAACAACAAAAGATATGGTAAAACACTCTTGTATTTTCCAATGGAATAGTAGTACAACCCACGAGGTGTGGGCTTCAAGGGAAGCCAACAATATCCCTTAGGGAGGCCTTTCTTGTCCAAAGTAAATTCCAAGTAGATGGTAGAACAATAGAGAGAAACACTTGCCCCTAGATGGAAGGTGGCAAGGGATCTTGGGGACGCTTACAATGGTAGGAAATGGTGGGCTATTAGGAAGCTACAACTCAAATCCAACAACATAACCTTACTACGATTTCTCCCTACAAAATGCATGCCAATGGATTCTTTTTATAGGCCAAGAGGTTGGAAGCAAATAACTATATCCAAATGATAACTCTCCTCCTCAATGAACTAGTTCCAAGGTATGCAAGTGATGCAGGGGCATCAGTGTAACATCCCCCAAATTCAAACCCTATTGTTATTATCTTGTAAATGTAAGTATGAATTTTGTAAACAGACATGGTGAGGAGCTCAAGGCCAAGGTTCCATCAGTGGACCATGAAACTATTGTTATGTTTATAAATGCTATTTAGGAGACCAATTGTCGCAACTAAGCGATAATAAAAGCCACTACTCTCTCTCTCTCTCTCTATATATATATATAGAGAGAGAGAGAGAACTTCAAACGGTTGAAGTTCATGATGATCTTTAGTCATAATCATAACATTTAAGGATTTCTACTAGGAGAGAGTTATCCTGAGGAATATATAGATATATGAAAGAAATATGCCGATATGTTACTAACGATCTCGTACATATACATATACACTCTTGTGTGAAATACATATATTTATAAGAGAGGTCATGGACCCATTTAAATATATACATATATATATATATATACAATTCTAGTTATATAAATTATGTAGAAGGTAGAGTGAACCTCGGAATCTACAAGGTAAATATATATATGATATATTCTAGTATGATATTTGATATTTTCTTAAAAGTATATATATATGGAAAGTCATATAACTTAAATATCGCTAGTACAAAATTTACATACTTATAAAGTGATATATAAGGCATACGTTTTCTTGTCCAAACACATATATTCACAAGTATACACATACATGCGTAGCATTGTGTAAAACCACATGGTAATTGAGAACATAATGAGAATAGTATGAAAATAATTATACTTATGAAGTTATATGCTACGAAGGAACTAATTCATTCCTATGTTTCACCTTAGATGAAAAGTATTAAGAAAATTCATGTGCCAAAGGGACTATAGGACATGATCACTACATAGAAAAATAATAATTTTCATTATAGAATTAATATAATACTAATTTATGTTCTTATGGTATTCGATAGAGGTCTGTTTCTTACATAGCCTTAAAGGCTTTAAAATGTAGCACTCTCCTCAAAAGGAGACAAAATCCAACAAATTTAGTGAAGACGTGGGATGACTCACCCTAGGGCAGGTAGCATTGGATGAGTTTTCAATACCACTTGGAAGTCCCTTGGAAACTCCGTGGAACAGATGTAAGATTTTTGGTTGAGTCAATGCTCCAAGTGGTGGCACGAGTTTTTGATACCAAGTTATTTATTTGAGCTAAGAGAGCTGTGAAAGGGCGGGAAAAGGGTTTGGTATGGGATTCTCATTTGGTTTCATGAGAGGGACAGGATGGCTTATTCAGCTCGTGTTAGGATATTTAGACACTTAAGAGTTAGTTAAGATCAACTTGTGTAATAGATCCATTAGGTAAAGTGTGTTTCTTTAATATGCATTAGTATGCATTTGTAAATACTTAATCTGACGGTCACGATATGTTCCCGACATAGAGTGATCTGACGGCTCAACTTCTATTAGATCATACCTACCCTTGATCCATGGCTTAACACCCAATTGGTCCATGATCTCTATTTAAAGAGTATGGAGGGTCATTGGAAAGTTGATTGATTATAAGAAGCTCATCTGTAACTTTCTTTCTTTGCATAATAAATTGTCCTATAGAAGTTATTTGGCTAGGGTCATTGAGTGTTTCCCTCATGAGGGTTTAAACCACATCAAAACATCGGTGTATAGATATGTGATATGTTTGTGTGAAGTGGTTGCTTTAGGTGTTTGGTCTTTTGGGAGTACCTTGTGTACCCAAACATGGTATCAGAGCTTTTATGAAGAGCCGCTTTCAGTTATGATCTAGATCTTGAACTGTTGTTGCCGAAACATGAAAGGGATTTTGGTTCTGGTATTTTTGAGCATTTTGGGGCTGTGGGAGGTTTTCCACTGCGTCCGGAGCGTCGTTTTCATTGGGAAATAGTTTTGTTTGATCAAAAACGGTTCCCGGTTCCTTCAGAAACATGTATTTCATCAAATCTGAAGGTATAATGTTATAGTGACGTAGGAGAAAAGGAAAGCACGAAAACCGAGTAAGAAGAGTTTAAAAAAAAGAGCCCCCTTCGTCATTCTCATATTTTACATACCTTTTAATCTAGCTCACTTGGTTCAAAATTGCTTTATTCTTTAATAGGTCTTGAGTTCAAGTCTTAGGAAGTTACTTTTAAAAGGCAAAGTGCATGCAATTTCTATTTTCAAGTTACTTTATTGTAAAAGTGCATCTCACTTAAATAATAAAAAATAAAAATAAAAAGTGAGCCACTTAAGTTCTTTTTAATTGTTGTACTATTTAAAAGTAATATCATTGTAAAAGTGAAATCACTTATTTTACAAAAGTGATTCACTTAAAGCAACTTTGTTGTAAACTAATTATCAAAAGGTTCATCTTGAAAAGGGGGGGGTTCTTTTTTTTTTGCTGGACATTCTCTATCTGCCATGTCACTATTTGGGACATCTTCAATAGTTTCTTTGTTCAAGCATAACTTCATCATCCGAAGTTAGTTTTCAGTGCTTTTTTTTTAAACTGCCTATTTTTTTGAGCTCTTCGAATCCAGACTATTGGTTTCTTCTTTTACAGCCATTAATTTATAAATATGGCCACCCTTTGTGATATTCTACTTACCAATTCCAACTATTTCTCATAGAAATCTCGTATGGAGGATGTTCTATGAAGTAGGGGACTTTTTAGAATTACCTCAAGGAAAGAAACAGAAGCCAGTGATGATGATAAGAAAATAAAATGGGCAAATAGATGTGACGAAGCTCGTGGATTGATTGGGATGTCAATCTCTACTGATTTGTGATTCCACATATCTGGAATTGATGAACCTGATGTTGCTTGGGACAAGTTGGAATCTGTGTTTGGTAAACACAATGAAATTCGACGTCACCAACTTGAAAATGAGTTGATTTCTTTAAATCCAAGTGATTTTTCATGTATTCAAGATTATTTATCTAAGTACAAAACTCTTAAACTCTTATGTGCGGAATGTAAGATTAAGAGGGAAGACAAACAATGCATTTATCATATTCTTTCAAAACTTGGACCTGCATATTCTATTTTTGTATCTACATTTTACTCCATGAAAGAATCATTGATTGCAGCTAGCTATCAAGAGCCTAGTCTTGAATCCATTTGTGATTTCTTGATTACAGAGCAAGATAAACTCATCCATCTTGGAATAATCAACAATGCAGATACATCTGGGAAAGCCTTATTGTCCCAACAGAAAGAAAAGTCCAAGCCTCCCAAGAAACAAAATTTTTGCAATAATAAGTCAAATAAGGGTCCCAAACCCTCTTAGTCAGCTCCTTTTTTAAAAAATGACAAAGGATCCAAGCCAAAAGGCAAGAAGACTGAGCGTCATTGCAACTATTGCGGGAAAGATAATCATGATGAATCTAAGTGTTTCAAGAAGATGACAGCCTTGGAAGCAGCAATGAAGAAGCACCACATCAGCCTAGATTCGCCTTCAGAATCTACCTCTCATGGACATGCACTTTGTGCTTCTGGTTATTCTTATAACACATCTACTTCTTCTAATTCAAATGAATGGCTCATTGATTCTGGAGCATCTTATCATATGGCCAAGGATCAAGCCATCTTTTCTACTATGCATGAATGTAACACCAAACAAATATTTGTTGGTGATGATAGACCTCTAAGTGTTGTAGGAGTTAGAATAGTTCCAGTAGATAATGGTCATTTTAGTGATATACTATGTGTTCCAAGAATTTCCTGCAATTTGTTATCAGTCTATCAGATCACTCATTCTGGTGAAGGTAAAATTGTGACGTTTACACCTCACCAAGTTGTAATCAAGGATTTTAAAGATCCTCAATAGGTTCTAGCTACCAGAATTGTTGATGATGTTACCAGGTTGTACAAATTTAACAACTTTGGTTCATCACCTTTTCCTTCAGTTTTTATTGCTCATAGTGATAACTTGAGCAAACTTTGGCATGATCGATTTGGTCACTTAACTTATCACTCATTGCAACAACTATGAAAGACAATATGGTGGCAGGTCTTCCGATGGTATCTTGCAGGGATGGTGTTTGTTCCGATTGTGTACTCGGAAAACATCATTGGGACAATTTTGACAAACATGCCTCTTGGCATGCATCGATTCCCTTGGATCTTGTGCATAGTGACTTGTGTGGTCCTCTTCCATCTGCTTCCTTTTCTGGTTTCAAATATTTCTTAACTTTCATTGATGATTACACCAGATGCACTTGGGTTTATTTCCTAAAGATTAAGAGCGAATTATTTAACATGTTCTTGGCCTACAAGGCCCTTGTTGAAAAACAATCTGGTCATCAAATTATTAAGTTAAGATCTGACAATGGAGGATAATATGTTAACAAAACGTTCACTACTTTCTGCACTAAACAAGGAATCCAACAACAACACACTGTTCCATATACACCACAACAAAATGGTGTAGCTGAATGGAAGAAATGACAAATTCTATGATCCAATCTAAGAGACTAAGTCTTCAATTTTGGGCTGAAGCCATTAATTGTGCAAATTACATAGTTAATCGCACCCCCACTAAAGCATTACAAGGTATCACACTGGAGTAAGCATGGAGTAAAACAAAACCTAATGTAAGTCACTTTTGTGTGTTTGGTAATGAAGCATGGGCTCACATTCCGAATGAAAAACGGAAAGCATTGCATCCTAAAAGTGAAAAGTGCATATTTGTTGGATATTCTGAAGATGTAAAAGGTTATAGAATTCTTCAACCACATTCTCATGATGTAATCTTTAGAAGAGATGTTAAATTTGATGAAAATCTCTTGGCCTGCGAGCCTAACTCGATGATTGTTCCATCTTTGGCCTGCGAGCCTGCTTCGACAATTGTGCCTTCTTCTTCTTCTTCCAACTTCCTTGACAGGTTTCCAACTCCAGTTTCTGATGATGACAGTGAGGATGAAAATCCACCTCCGCCTGCTCTTGTTCCTCTAGTTGCACCAGCACGAGTGCTTCCTCGATGGGTCCATTAAACATGTGAAGCAGCTGGTGATCTTGCCAGTGATCCTAGAGATCAACATCGAACATGTTCTCAGTTTCAGTGAGCCTCTTCTCTTTTGGCTCAAGTTTCCGAGAAGCATGATCCATAAACTTTTTCGGAAGCTTCAGGAAATCCATATTGGGATGCAGCTATGGATGAAGAATATCGTTCCTTAATGGCGAACAATACTTGGGATCTTGTACCTCTTCCAAAAGGAAGAAAACTTGTCAGATGTAAATGGGTATACAGAACTAAGTATGCATTAGATGGAAGTGTTGAAAGACTTAAGGCAAGGTTAGTTGCCAAAGGTTTTTCCCAAGTCGAAGGGATTGACTACAATGAAAACTTTGCTCCTATCGCAAAAATGAACTCCATCTGCCTTGTTCTCTCCCTTGCATCCTTACACAACTGCGAAGTCCATCAAATGGATGTCAAGTCTGCCTTCTTACATGGTGATTTACAAGAGGAAATTTACATGGAACAACCTCCTGGATATGTTCAGAATAACTCTAGCCTTGTCTGCCACCTTAAGGAATCCTTATATGGCCTTAAGCAAGCTCCTAGAACTTGGTATGCCAAAATGGATAGCTTTCTCCTTGACACTGGTTTTTCTAGATGCCATTCTAACCCCAACATCTATACCAAAAAAGTAGGAAACCATCTCATCATACTTGTTCTATATGTTGATGACCTTATTCTTACTAGTAGTGACACTAAGCTTATAACCCATGTGAAATCCAGTCTTAAGCAAAATTTTGAAATGACAGACTTAGGACATTTGCATTATTTTCTTGGTCGTCAAGTCCTGCAAACCAAAGAAGGAATATTTCTTTCTCAGTCTAAGTATGCTTGTGACCTTCTTCGTCGCTTTCACATAGAAGATTGTACACCAACCCCTTCTCCCTTCCAGTCTGGATTCAAACTTTCTGCCACTTGTACTTCACCTAAAGTAGATTCCACCTTGTATCGTCAGCTTGTTGGTAGTCTCTTATACTTGACTCATTCTCGTCTTGACCTTTCCTTTTCCATTGGTCATGTTGCCCGTTATATGCAAACACATCATGAAAGTCACTGAAAAGTAGCTAAAAGAATACTTCGATATATTCGAGGTACAATTCAGTTTGGGATTCATTACAGTACTGGGGGGAAACCTTTGTTGGTTTGTTTCACTGATTCAGATTGGGTCGGCGATCCTGATGATCGAAAGTCTATTGCAAGTTATGTTTTTAGTCTGGGATCTGGACCTATCACTTGGGCTTGTAAGAACTAACAAGCTCTTTCTCTTTCTTCAGCAGAGGCAGAATATCGAGCCACAGTTAATGCCATTCAGGAAGCTTTATGGCTTCGACAAATCCTTTCAGAGTTTGGATTCGAGCAATAGCAGCCTACTCCACTTTGGTGCAACAATCAAAGTGTCATCAAGCTTGCCAAAGATCTAGTTCTACATCAACGCATCAAACACATTGAGCTACATATGCACTTCATCAGAAATCTTCTTCATGATCGTGTTCTTGAAGTGCTCTTTCGCCCTACAGATGACCAAGTTGCAGACATCTTCACCAAGTCTCTTACATAAGCGAAGTTTTCTAAACTTCGATCTATGTTAGGAGTTCAGGAACTTGTCGTTAAGGGGGGATAGCCTCTAATGCCTCCTTCCTTCTCCTAATAGTGTCACTTTTGTAAATCCTTCAATCCTATCCCAAGTTGTTCTTAAGGGGGGATGTTAGGATATTTAGACACTTAGCAGTTAGTTAAGATCAACTTGTGTAATAGATCCGTTAGGTAAAGTGTGTTTCGTTAGTATACATTAGTATTCATTTGTAAATACTTAATCTAACGGTCACGATATGTTCCCAACATAGAGTGATCCGATGGATCAAATTCTCTTAGATCATACCTACCCTTGATCTGTGGCTTAACACCCGATTGGTCCATGATCTCTATCTAAAGAGCATGGAGGGTCATTGGAAAGTTGATCGATTATGAGAAGCTCATTTGTAACTTTCTTTCTTTGCATAATAAATTGTCCCATAGAAGCTATTTGGCTGGGGCCGTGGAGTGTTTCCCTCACGAGGGTTTAAGCCACGTCAAAACATCGATGTATCGATCTGTGATCCATTTGTGTGAAGTGGTTTCTCTAGGTGTTCGGTCTTTTGGGAGTACCCTGTGTACCCAAACAACTCGATCCCCATCCCGTGCATTATTCATTAATAGGTGTAATGTTTTGAAATGATCATAGTGGGAATATTGCCAAGTTTTTTCACCCCTCATCTCTGTACAGGCTGACGGTTGCTGAGTACTCTATATTGATAGATCTATGTATAAGTAGAAGCCATAATGTATCTTGTGCGAGTGTAAATCTCTGTTAATGCCAAAATAATCCTGGAATTCATTTGGTGATAGCGAATGTGTTCTAGTTTTCATTTCTGATCAATATGCTAGATCTTGAATTTAAATTTGAGCCTTTTAATTGTGTTCTTAAAGCAGAGTGTAAACTTTAAACGTAGGCATGATCGTTCTGCTCAATGATTTTGTTATGCAGAGTATAGATTCTGAAAGAATTGAGTTGACATTACCTTCTAGTTTTGTATATCGATCCACTTTCTAATATTTTCTTGATTGGTGTTTTTCCCATTGGGGCTGAGGTGTTGATCACTCCCCTTGACAGAGTCTCAAAGTTTTATTTCTGCATATCCCTATTGGGCAGCAATATGATTTACTTTATATATATTATATGAATACCGGCAAGTACCATAAGAAAGCCTAGGATAGAACCCAAACCTTGGAAGCTGTTATATGTATGATTCTTTTGGGTTAGTTAGTCCACTTTGCGTTAGCTAGAAGGTTGCGACTGTAGAATCTGAGTCTTCCATGGAATGCTGGCATATTCATATTGTTTTCATTATTACATACTCTAGCTTGATCTAGGAAGAGGAGGGATCATATCGGATGCGCGATTCCTGATCCTATGAAGTATATACGTGTTGAGAATCAATCTTTGGTCTTTTTCCAATGGGTCCTTAGGTGGTCAGCTGGTAGCTAGTTTAAAGAACAACCTTTCTAATCTTTTCATAAAAAGTCCCTTTTCTCTTTTTTTTTGGTCGCGGCGGAAGGCCTGTAATATGTAAGGGTGGGCATTTTGGTTGGTTGGTTGTGCCCTTTGCATCAGTCAGACCTCAATTTTTGTAATAGTCTTTGGGTTTGGGGTAAATTATACTCGGCTATCAGAGCTTTCTTATCAGTCTGACCACCAGTTTTTTGTTCGCATTTCTCAATAATACAATTTCTTACTTATAAAAAAAATCAACATTCTCTCACCCTAACATGGTAATAAACAGTGGAGAGAAAACACATGCTATGATGCTAGGAATATTTTTTCATAAACTTCAATGTGCCATAGGGACACTTAGAAGCTCATCTAACAATGTCTTAGGACCTGAGATAGTTGAATCAATAACAAAATAGAACAATTATAGTTTGCAATTCTCATATTCAAGGCACATAGACATGCTTAAATTATTCCCCCCCATCAAATATATTATTTCATTTTTCTAAAGAACCAATTCTACCAACTAATATATCTTCAAAGTCCCTACATCCATTCTTCAAATAAAATCATGTGTGTATTCTAGTTATCAAAGTTAAATTGATTAGATTCACATTAGAATTATGTGTGATCGTGACAGTTACATGGTTTATTTGATATTTTTCTCCATTTCTTTTGGCACATACTAATATGTAATCATAGTCATGTGGAATTATAGATTTACCAATGTAAAGTCTTAGTCTAGATTAAAGTAAACTATAAAAAGAAAATAATGGGTCAATTGTAGTCTCTCACCCTTGTCTATTATCTTTTCAAATTCCATAAAATATGAGTATTCCTGTATTTATCTCACATCCAAGTGGCAAAGAATGATTTGGTAAGGGAACATGCCTAGTCTCTTAACATCACACCACCTATTATCTAGGAAATAATATGCAAATCTTGGGAAACTATGGAATATTTCATTGGATTCCACCTATCACCAAGTGATAATAGTAATTGAGATGTAAGTGGTAGTTTGCAACCTAATGTCTAGTCTACAAAATTGGGTTTTCGGTTTAATGACCATTAGGAAATGTTTATGTTGTTGAAAAAAAGAAGAGGGGTAACAATTTTTGGATTTAGGTGTGGACAAGGATTGTAAAAAGAAAACTAATGAAGAAAAATGTAACAAAACATTTATTCGCCAATACTTTTACATTTTCTAAGTAAAAATTTAATAAATAACTTGGTTGAGACTTTGACCCAATAATTTATTAGTTGATAATTTTGTTAGATAGATAATGCTTTCAACCAAAGGATTACCTTCTGTACTATATATTGAGAGTTTGAGATAATCCTTGTAGGTTGCAGCAAGGCCTCAGTCCTTGGAGCCACTTCTGTGTGTGGTTGGTATTCCTCCAAGTGATATCGAAATATATTGTTAGTGTAGTTCACATTCAAACATAGAAATATTTATAAAAGAAAATGAAAGAGATGGGAGGAGAATGCAAACTCCAACAACAACCAAAGATATGCTAAACCACTCTTGTATTTTCCAATGGAATAGTGGTACCACCCAGGAGGTGTGGGCTTCAAGGGAAGCCAACAATATCCCTTAGGGAGGCCTTTCTTGTCCAAAGTAAATTCCAAGTAGATGGTAGAACAATGGAGAGAAACACTTTCCCCTAGATGGAAGGTGGCAAGGGATCTTGGGGATGCTTACAATGGTAGGAAATGGTGGGCTATTAGGAAGCTACAACTCAAATCCAACAACATAACCTTACTATGATTTCTCCCTACAAAATGCATGCCAATAGATTCCTTTTATAGGCCAAGAGGTGGCCAACAAATAACTATATCCAAATGTGAACTCTCCACCTCCATGAACTAGTTCCAAGGTATGCAAGTGATGCAGGGGCATCAGTGTAACATCCCCCAAATTCAAACCCTATTGTTATTATCTTGTAAATGTAAGTATGAATTTTGTAAATGGACATGGTGAGGAGCTCAAGGTGAAGGCCCCACTAGCGGACCATGAAACTATTGTTATGTTTGTAAATGCTATTTAGGAGACCAATTGTCACAACTAAGCAATAAGAAAAGCCACTACGATCTCTCTCTCTCTCTCTCTCTCTCTCTCTCTCTCTATATATATATATATACATATTAAAAGAACCTCAAAAGGTTGAAGTTCATGATGATCTTTAGTCATAATCATAGCATTAAAGGATTTCTGCTAGGAGAGAGTTATCCTAAGGAATATATAGATATATGAAATAAATACGTTGATATGTTACTAAAGATCTCATACATATACATATACACTCTTGTATATAAGAGGAGAGGTGAAATTATCCATTAATGGTTAATTGTGTAAAATACATATATATATATAAGAGAGGTTCTAAACCCGTTCAAATATATTCATATATATATATATACACTTCTAGTTATATAAATTATGTAGAAGGTAGAGTGAACCTCGTAATCTACCAGGTAAATATATATATGAGATATTCTAGTATGATATTTCATATTTTCTTAAAAGTATATATATATGGCAAGTCACATAAATTAAATATCGCTCGTGCAAAATTTACACACTTATAAAGTGATATATAAGGCATACGTTTTCTTGTCCAAACGCATATATTCACAAGTATACACATACATGCGTAGCATTGTGTAAAACCACATGGTAATTGAGAACAGTATGAGAATAGTATGAAAATAATTATACTTACGAAGTTATATGCTACGAAGGAACTAATTCATTGCTATGTTTCACCTGAGATGAAAAGTATTAAGAAAAGTCATGTGCCATAGGGACTATAGGACGTGGTCACTACATAGAAAAAGAATAATTTTCATTATAGAATTAATATAATACTAATTTATGTTCTAATGGTATTCGATAGAGGTCTGTGTCTTACGTAGCCTTAAAGTCTTTAAAAAGGAGCACTCTCCTCAAAGGAGCCAAACTCCAACAAATTTAGTTAAGACGTGGGATGACTCACCCTAGGCGTAGGTAGCATTGGACGAGTTTTCAACGCCACTTGGAAGTCCCTTGAAAACTCCGTGGCACAGATGTCAGATTTTTGGTTGAGTCAACGCTCCAAGTGGTGGCACCAGTTTTTGATACCAAGTTATTTATTTGAGCCGAGAGAGCAAAAAGGGTTTGGTATGGGATTCTCATTTGGTTTCATGAGAGGGACAGGACGGCTTACTCAGCTCAATCCCTATCCTGTGCATTATTCATTCATAGGTGTAATGTTTTGAAATGATCATAGTGTGAATGTTGTCAAGTTTCTGCACCCCTCATCTTTGTACAGGTTGACATTTACTGAGTACTGTATATTGATAGATCTCTATATAAGTAGAAGCCATAATGTATCTTGTGTGAGTGTAAACTTTAAACGTAGGCGTGATCGTTCTGCTCGATAAATTATATAGAGAAAGGGTTATGGCTTAAATATCCTTTAAACCTTATCCACATATAAAAGACATTTGAAAATAAATTACTTTAGAATAAACCTTTCTCTAGTTTCAGTATAGTACTGATGAGCTGGAAGAAACAATGATAAGGATTGAGTATATCCTTGTAACAACAAAGTTACTTTTGTAAAGCCTCTTTTAAAATTATTAATAAAACAAAACAATTTTGTTGGCGTAGCCCAAGATGCCGGTGAACCACGTCAAAATGTTCTCCTTGGTATGTATCTTCTTATGTGCATCTCTCTCTCTTGAATTTACCAGTTTTGTTTCTTTTATGTTCCAAATCTTTTGTGTTTCAAAATGTTTAAAATGGAATTTCTTATCTTGTAAGATGGAAAATTATATTTAATGGTTGCTTAACTATACATTTATGTGTTTATTTTAGAAGTAGATGTAAGTGTACTTAAATTCATTGATATTTTGCTAGTGTCCCTTAGCATCTTTTAGCCTCCGGTATATATGTCTCATTGTGTAAGTATTCATCTCTCATTTACATAAATGATTTTAATAGCGTAGTTAAGCATATTGAATGTACGATTGAAGAATTTGGTGAAATATGTCTTCTTGGTTGACTATGATATCCATGGGATAGAAGTGTACTAAAGGTTTTAGTACATACGTTTATGTTCACTACAATTAAGTAAAGGTTCCATGAATAGGTTTAAGGTGAAGATGGTAAGACATTTCGTTGCATCATTGATAAATTCAATGCTTAGATTAAAGACCCCTTTTAATAGTAGTCATACATGTTCACCTTGAATGAATGTACCTTGTGCAAAGTGAAATAGAGTGAATAATAATTGATAATGAGAATCATTTGACAAATGGTGTCAGAAACTTTGTATTAAACTTAATAGCTTAATAATAGTATAAATTCTTATGTCTATTCCATATCTTTGACAGATAATTAACCAACATTATGTTGAAAGAGGAATTAGTGTGTTTTTGTATTTTATTGTTATCGTCCAAGGTGAAAAGTTAAATTTTTACCAATTTTTACTAGTTTAGAAATTTTGGGTTCGTGACAATCGGGTTTTAGGAGAAACAGTCGAAGTTGATCGATAGAATGAGGTCAACCAAGGGGATCGCCGATGACCACTGGTGCGAAAGAGACTGGAAGTCGAGCGGAAGCTGTCGAAGTATAGTGGACAAGATGCGGAAGTTGAACGAGTCGAAAGTCGACAAGATGGTAGGGATGCGACATTGACATAAGTGTGGCAAAGGCCAAGCGTGGAGGACAGGGCAGATATTTAAAAGGCAGTCGTAGAGACTAAGTAAATTCGATGAGTTAAGTAGAGAATCGAAAAGTTAAGAGGGTCTATGCGGTGGAGTGCAAATCAATCGAAAGTGGACAGCAACAAGACCGACAACTGTAGCAAAGTTAGAGAAGTGCGGTAGTCAAGGTAATCGACCTGCAACCGTGGAGGGTGGTTGAGGAAGTTATGGAAGTTAAGAAGGTGGGTAAAATCAGTCCAGGAGTCACCATAGGAGGAGGTTTTGCAGCATAGTCATGTGGTGCTGACAACTACAGGAACTGTCGGGTCAAAGGTAGAGCAGTGGAAAGAGTAAGGACATCTCGGGAAAGCCAGGGGGGTGGACCTCAGGAACAATAGTGGAGAAGAGTAGAATACTGGTGCGAAGGCACAAAGCGAAGGAGCTGGGAAACCAATATTTCTATCAAAGGATTGGGAGGATGAGAGTATCATACACAGAGGGTAGAAACACGCCGAAAGAACATAGTTTTATGTTTGTATATTGTAATAGGCTAAGGCAGAATTGTTTGATTTTTCTTTGTATGTAACATTGATTTTGATTCAAGTAGTGGAAGACAACTTCTTGGCATTTCTAGTTCACATCTAGTCTTTGTTAGTGCATTGTGTGTTTACTATGTGTTATAGTTAATCAAGAGGGTCCGACAAGACCAGCCCTTGCGCTAGGTGGTATCAGAACAATAGTATCCTAAATATAGGAGGAATACCAATACCGACTTGCATAGAGTCAAGTTGTAGTCGAGCAGAAGAATCATGTGAGAAGGAGGAAAAAATGAACATACCTACCTACTCAGGAAGTCTAGATCCGGAAGACTTGATAGTACGGTTCATAGAAATGGATAAATACTTCGAAATAGAGTGGGTAGAGGATCCTAAGAGTGTTAAGACTGCATGTCTGAAGTTGAAGGGTCATGCCTTGTTGTGGTGGGACAATGTATAGGAAGACAAAGTCAAGAAAGACAAGGAGAAAATCAATTCTTGGGACATAATGCTTTCCAGGATGAAAGGGAAGTTCCTTCCTACCGAATATGTGATTTCCTTGATCAGGAAGTTATAAAACTTTTGTCAGAAAGAGATGACCATGAAGGAATACACGGAAGAGTTCTATAGACTGTTGATTAGATCGAGTCAAATATTGATGAAGGTGAAGAAGTAGTCACAATATATGTAAATGGATTAAAGTATGTCATATAGGATGAGTTTAGCTTGTCGAAGTTCAGAATGGTTTGAGAAGCCTACTAACTAGCTCTGAAGGCAGAAGAAAAGCTATCAAGAAGAACCACATCGACTAGAAGAAGGATGATTGGTTGAGGTGTGAAGACTGTTTGTACGAAGGGACAAAGTAGCCGAACCAGGGGAGAAGTCGTTGAATACAACCGGCCTACGGAAGGGACATAGACTAGAGAGAAAGCGTAAGGAAACCAACGGGATGGTTAAGAGACCCGTAGTCAGGGTGTGTTTGGTCAAAGTGGTCTAATGGAAAATAAAGGAGCCGACAGACCAGCTAGTATCTGTTATAAGTGTCGCAGAGTGGGACACAAATCCTATGAATTCCCAGGTTATTTTTCACCTAGGGAGACTAATGTAGGGGCATCAGGGCCTAGGACAAACAAACAAAGTTAATTGACAGAATGAGGTCGACCTATGGGATCACCAACGACGACTAGTGCAAAAGAGACTAGCAGTCGAATCTAGGAAGTCAAGCGAAGGCTGTCAAAGTATAGATGATAGGATGCAGAAGTCGAACAAGTCAAAATTTGATAGGATGTTCGAGATGCGACATCAACAGAAGTGCGGCAAAGGCCAAGCGTGGAGGATGGGGAAAATATTTAAAAGGAAACCATAGAGACTAAGTAAAGTCGATGAGTTAAGTCTAGAATCGACAAGTTAATAGGGTCTACACAGTGGAGTGAAGATTAGTCGGAAGTGGACAACGACAAGACAGAAAAATGTAGCAAAGTCAGAGAAGTGTTGCAGTCAAGGTAATCGACCTGCAACCATAGAGGGTTGTTGAGGAATTTATGGAAGTTAAGAAGGTGGGTGAAACCAGTCTAGGTGTCATCACAGGAGGAGGTTGTGCAGCATCGTCAGGGATTGCTAACAACTGCAGGATCCGTCGGTTCAGAGGCAGAGCAGAGGACAGAGTAAGGACGTCTTAGGGAAGCCAGCAGGGTGGACCTCGGGAATAACAATGGAGAAGAGTAGAATACTAGTGCGAAGGCATAGAGTGAAGAAGCTGGGAAATCAATATTTCTATCAGAGGATCGGGAGGTTGAGAGGATCACACACAGAGGGTAGAAACACGCCGACATAATAGATTTTATGTTTGTATATTGTAACAAGATAAGGAAAACTTGTTTGATTTTGCTTTGTATGTAACATTGAATTTGATTCAAGTAGTGGAATCCAATTTCTTCTGCATTTCTAGTTCACATCTGGTCTTTGTGAGTGCATTGTATGTTTATTGTGTGTTACTGTTAAGCAAGAGGGCCCATCCAAACCCTCTCTTGTGCCAATAAGGGGGGTTGACTAATGCCACCATGTGTGTGAGGAGCCGAATTCGTATCCTTGGGGAGGATTGACCCTTTAATGAGCTGCTGAAAGTAAGTGGTCCCACCGTTTTTAGAGTAGCATGGATGTCAATATAAAATATGTGTGGGTGTAGCCCAGGAATTCTTCAAATAACCTGCACTATAGAATGACTCAACTGTGTAATACCCACGCTACTATTTGTTTTGACGGTTTCTTGGAACTTATGGACTCGGGCAGTATTTTGGATCTGTTGAGGATTCCTTTGGTGATATGCATTATTTATGTTGATGATGCATTACTGAATGAATCGACAAAATCCTGAATGTGTGCAACTTTTAGACATTAACAGATGCCCCCTGATGTATGAGGTTCGGAGGTTATTATAGAGATGATAATGCATCATGTTTTCTATTGTTTCTCTCTTGTTCTATAGGATGAAGCATATGTGGACAAAACAAGGTTCTCCCATGGGGGAATATTGTTGGTGACGACCGTTGGAGCTATAATAAAGAATACTTTTCATACAAACGAGGTAGGCATACCCATGCTCATGGAATGATTTTGAAGGGATTACAATGAAAGAGGACCAAGGTGTCGACTCTATTATACTATTTCAACATGGATGAAGGCAGAGTTGATCCATGTCTGAGTAGATGCCCCAGTAACTGTTGCTGGATATTGAAAAAGTGGAACTGTTGGTGACCATGATAAAACCACTGGGGTGGGGGTCCAAACTAGTATGTAAATCTGCTTAAGAGTATCACTACACCAAAATAGACTTCTACCATGATTTCCAAATGTGAACACTTCTACCTTAAAAATTACATTTCCCCCTAATGCGATGATGTGTTTTTGTCATGCATAGGGGAAACCACTTAGTTAGGGAGCACTAATGACTCTCCCTACTAAGTTCAAAATGATCCCTTATAGTGATTGAAATGGATCCCAAGGTACAACTGCAACTACTGCAACTCTCAAAATGTAATGTTTTGATGTAGATGAGAGCTAAAGGACATGATAAAAATAGAGTCTTATCTTGAGAAACAGGATCATATTGTAACCGACTGTTGGATAGACAGACCTGGCACAATACTGGTTGATAAGCATGGGGCTCATAAGTTCCTTTGTTCGATGTAAACATGGGGGGTGGGGATGACAACTTTGTTATTTGAAATGACATAGATTGATCATGGGAAGGGGAAAACTATACATGAAAGTGATTTGATGGAGACCCAAAACAAAGGGAAATGGTAACCAGGAAAACACAAACCATTGAAAATCTGGAGAATCAAATATATGGATCAAAGGAGACCATTGATTGCTGCAAAAATATTTTATGTTGTTTCTATATTTTTACTGATCATCACGCAGGATGTCAGCCAAACCTCTGAATCTTCCAAGAAAAACAAAACTAGAAACTTATCCAATTCAATCCTTTCTTTAAACGCAACAAAATTTACTCAAAAAAGTTCAAAACTCCATGATTCAGAGTCTGAGAGCTCTGAATTTCTTCCCAAATCAAAATCCCAGTATCTCCCATTAGAGCCTGTTTAGACAATTTACCCGCCAGGGAATTATGTTGCCTGTAGATGTGCTGAAAAGTTATATTCCTGAAACATTGTATATCTGATTTGATTCTTTGACACCAGTGGACAAGATATAATACTTTAAGGTCAAATTCATCTTGAGCCCATTTTATTGTGACTCTAGAGTCACCAAAGACTTTCAGGTCATCAATACCAAATATATTTGCCACCTTTAAGACACACCACAGAGCAATGAGTTCAGTTTTCATATTTGTTCCCAGTCCATAGTTCATTTTGAGTGAGAAATTATGATATTCATTTAGAAAAATTGCTCCACCTACCGCACAAATTCCATCTTGTGCCGCACCATCAAAGAAATGTACAGGAAAATTAAAAATAGGCTCAAATACTCCAATCCTTCTTACCACTGTTGGTTTCTTCCCCTTAAAAATGGATTTGTAAAGAGAGAGAATTTGGTCAACCCCATTTGATACCAAAGGAACCATGTCTTCAAAAACTATTTTTTTCTTGATATACCAAACAACCCATGATATAAAACGTGGTAACACAGGATGTGTTATACAATCCTTGAACCATTTTAAGAATGAAAACTCAAAGGACTCCCTTCCCCAATCCAGATTTATATCTAAACCAACACAAACCTCATCCCAAATCTTTCTACTAAAACTACAGTTCACAAGAATATGTTGAGTGGATTCTGCATCAAATTTGCATAAGGAGCATCTATTTGGTCCAGTCCACCCCATTCTAACCAATGCATCCCAAGTTTTAAATTTCTCTTTAAATGCAAACCAACCAAGCACTTGATCTTTATAGGTATCTTCCATCTCCACAACTTCTTGAACCACCAGTGTTGTGGGAAGAAATTCCTGTTAGATATAATCTAATTGTAAGCTACTTTGGCTGTTACTTCCCCTAAGATAGGGTTTCCATCCCACTTCAATACATCGCACTGGGTCAAAATCCTACATCCACTTGAATCCAAATGGGAGAAGAAATAATCCCATTCATTTTCATAACAACCCAGAAGACCCAAATCTGCTCCTTTTAACCAATAAGAAGTTCCCTGCAATGAGACATAATTCCTCATACGATCTAATGCACTGAAATTTCTATCTCTGAGAAATCCAAAATTTCGACTAATAGCTTGAAATCCTCATCAAGTCCGAAAATTTGATCGACACCAATTTGGATTTTCTATCCATTACCTACCTGCCAAGATAAATCATTACTAATCCAGTGAAAAACCTGCAAAAAACCTTTCCATATCACAAAGGTATTCCTTGTTTTCTTGACTGGATTTTTGTTCCAATCCAAAGTATCCGATTTCATGTTCTTCACTTTTAATACTTCAGACCATAAAGTATTACCCAACAATCCTCTCCAAAGGCTCTTTAGCAGCAAAGCCTTCCCAAAGATATCCAAATTTTTAAGCCCCCAGCCACCACATTTTTCAGGAGTAGTAATATATTCCCATTTTGCCATTATTAGACCTTTGCACTCCAAACCACCTGTTGAAAGAAAGTTTGAGCATAGTCTATTTAATTGCTTGAGGATCGATTTGGGCAATTTGAACAGAGATAACCAGTAAACTGGGATGCTTGTAAGAACATCTTGGACCAATATAAGGCAACCTCCAATTGATAAAATTCGATTTGTCCAGCATTGAATTCTATACTCCATCTTCTTAACAAGCGAAGACCAGTCCTTGATTCTATAATTATTTAGTTTTAAGAAATATCCCATATATGTAAAACCATCCTTTAATGCCTGTACTTTATATGGAAGAGCACTCTGTAACTCCACAATTTGCATATCATTCAAATTATGCTGAAATAAGATGGATTTCCTATCACTAACCTTCATACGAGATGCACAACAGAAGAGTGATATACAATTCCTAAAGCATCTCCTTTCACCAATTGAGTTTGCACCAGCTAGATGTACATCATCAACAAAGAGCAGATGAGATATAGATATCTCTCTGGAAATTTTAATCCCTTTTATATGGCCATCATTTTTTTCCTTGAGAAGAATTCTACTTAAACCATCAATAACAAGAACAACAATGTTTGTTGAGGTAACACAAGACATAATCCATTTCAACATCATAGGTGACAAACCAATTTTTATAAGAAGAATTATGAGATAGCACCAATCTACCCAATCATAGGCTTTTTCAAGATCCATTTTAAGAAGAAAAGCCTTTTTGTTCCGAACCTTTATAGTATGGATTGTTTCCTGGGTGATGCCAACTGCATCCAGAATCTGTCTATCATGGACAAACCAAAACTAATTTGTTGACACAAACTTTGACAGCCCAGGTTTAATCCTCACATCTATGATCTTGGAAATAAGCTTGTAGATCAAACTGCATAATGCAATAGGCCTATATTCACCAATGGATGACGGTTTGTTGCATTTCGGAATTAAGGTAAAAAATGTAGAATTCAAGGCTCCCGAAATATAACCATTGATTCTGGAGTATTCCACCATTGCTAGAATTTCTTCACCCATTAGATAAAAAATGTAAAGAAACAACTCCACAGTCCAACCATCTGGCCCAGGACTTTTATCTTTTGCAAACAATTTTAATGTTTCTTCGACTTCTTTTAGAGTAACCTCCTCTTCCAGTTCCAATGCTTCCTGTGGACTGAAAAAAAATTGGGAATAGGTGAGCAATCTCTATTTGTTTTAGCAAATCACTGCCTCCTAGATCTTTATAAATATTGCGAAAGAAACTTGTTGCAGCAGATTGAAGTTGATAATGTCCATTAATAGAAACCCCGTCATCATCTTTTAACTCCCAAATTGCTTTTTTATTCCTTCTATACGATGCATAGGCATGAAAATACTTCGTATTCCTGTCCTTGAGTTCAATCCACAAGGCTCAACTTTTTAACTGCCACTCTGCCTCCTCTTGAAACAATATAGCCTCCTTTTTAGCATTCAATAACTTAAGTAAATCTTGATCCACTTCATTGTCCATGAAGTCAAATTTCTCTTGATAAACATTCTTGATCTGTACCTGCAAATCATCATACTCCTAAAGATCCAATTTCTTTTTCTTTCTGATCCACGACTTTACCACAACCTTCAAATTTCTGAGTTTTAAAACAAATTTTTCCATAGGGTTTAAGCCCCAATCTTGACAAGGATCGATCCAGAACCGTCTAATAGTCTCACAAAAATTTTCATCATGAAGCCATGTGTTATTAAACTTAAATGGGTAATTCTTTGGATCTTGTGTGTCATCACACTGAAGAAAAATGGGCCAATGGTCCGAGAATATATTCTCCCCCACCCATGAACGATATCTTTGAAATTGTTGCAGCAGAGGCCGCGCAACCAAGAAGCGGTAAAGTCTTTTAAGGATACCTTCTTTCCCAACTCTGCCATTTGACCACGTTGGCATAATAGGTGAAGGAGCCACATCCCCCAAGTCAAAATTTACCAATAGTTCAGCAAAATATTTAGCTAATTCATCAAAATGAGCCTTAGAGCCCAAGATTTCAGACCAATTTAAAGAGAAATTTAGGTCTCCTGCAAGAATAAGATTATGTGAGTTTAGTAGCCCAGAAAACTTGAGCTGATCCTAGAACTTAACCCTGCTAGTGTAAGGACCATAACAGTTTAGGATAGTAAAATGAAAATTTTGAAATAACCCCCGCCCCTACATCAAAATCCCCCACTTGGTTTTATAGGTTTTGAAACAAAAGCAATTAGGGTTCCAACCATCAATCAAACCTCCACACTTCCCACATGCAATAATAGCAGAAAAATCCCACCCAGGGAAAACATTAACCAATTTCAGGATAGCCTATGAATCAATACACATAGTTTCCTGAATGAGAAGAACATCCGGGCTAGTAGCAGATAACAGTTTCGGCAAGGCCCTACCCTGGGTAATCTTGCCTAACCCTCGGATATTTAAGGATACAATTAACGTTACTTACCCTGGCTAGTGGGCATCACTGCTCTAAGTGCCCTAGGGTTTGAAGGATCACCACTAACATCAGAAGCATCATCAATTCTCACCAAAAGAGGAACAAAAACATCACCAATTGGCTCATCACTGTTCGCCACTCGGGATTTCTTAGCCTTTCTAATAGTAATGTTTTTGAACCGGAGACTCTCAGCTGGTAAGACATCTGAATTTTGGGATGGATTTTTTGAAAATACCTCCAAAGGGGATAATACGGAAGACCCATTACTAGGTTTATAGCCACTCTCGGCCAGTACCACCTTTTCATCAAAAGATAAAACCCTAGCAACATTGTAGGTAGGAGCATACACAGGTTCCGTAGCAACAGGCTCCAGATCATGTTTAGTAATATCTCGGCTAGTTTGTAAAGAACCCTGGTTTCCCTCTATCAAAAATGGCCCTCCCACAGCATAAAGATTTAAAGCAATCTCCCCTCTAGAAATCCTGTGATTTAATGAGTTTTCAATATCCTCATAGAAATTTAATTCATTCTGTGAAATACCTTTCTTTGGGGTTTCTTCAAGAGACTTACCCGTAGTTATCTTCACCTCCGAGGAATTATTTGATGAAGAAGAAAGCATTGCATCTGAAGTAGCCATCGGCACACATAAAGCCTCCTTCAAGTTGTAAGGGCACTTTGGAGCAACATGTCAAGTTTCTCGGCAAATGTAGTAGTGAAATGGAATTTTAAAATAATCCAATCTTTGGCTTATGACCCTAGAGCCCCAATATAAGTCGATTTTAGCCGGTAAACCCTGCCTCATATCTATTTCAACCATCACCCTTGCAGCTCTGCGATCATACCCAGATAGGGTTTTCTTGTCAAGTCTGATAAACTTGCCTAAGGTGTTTGCCAACCCAATTAAGTTGTTCTCAGACAACAATTTAATAGGGAATCCTGGCAAGGTCACCGACAAATGGCGAATACACTGAGAATCCTTAAGTGGGTCAAACCCAACATACCATTTTTTGAGACATAAGGAACCCTCTTTAAAAAGCAACACCTGGTTCAGGATACCATCGACATTAACGCCGGCCGGGAACGTGAAGAGTATCCATCTGTTAACCAGCAAATTTACTCGTGGAGCCAAACCACAGATTGGCATCCAGTTCTCATTCACCCACGACACAATCTCTTCTCGGCAACTACTGGCAAATTCCAAATGGCCCACCACACCACGAGAGGCCAAAACCTTCATCCTTTCTAGGTTGTGATCACAGTCTATAGAAAACTACAAGCGATCTTCTCTAGCCTTAATGACCTTTGCCTGCCTACAAACCCAAGCCCGAGAGCCTAGCAGGTTACGATTCACATTTCTAGTGTGTTCTTGCACCATCGCAGATGAAACCAGGAGGCAAAATGGTGGAGTGAATGCACGATTTTCCATACTAAAGGCCCAAACCCTAGCCGTCACAAACTCCCAAAAGTTAAACCTGAAAAAATCACCAAAAGCCTCCACCCATCGGGACAGGACTAAAATGACAGGAAAGTATCGGTCTCCTAATTTAGGACCATTTCTCTCAAACCATGTCAAAAAGCCGCCAAAGATAGAAACCCTAAATCTGAAAAACCTACCGCTAAATGAAATAAAAAACAAAGTGCCAAGAAAGATAGTAGGAACCTATCAATTTGGAAAACATGGCATCCACCACTGGTAACAACCCAATAGGGAAGAGATAGAAGCTGATGGAACTTGTAGACATAAATCACATTCCCACTTGTTTTTTACCCAGAAACTCCAATTGTCCGCATGGATGTCGCTCCGGGTTCAAGCATTTCTATTTTTCTATCATGTCATACTTATAAATATTAATTTCCCTATTTTATTGTTGATCGAATTATCTAAAACCTAAAAGGTTGTTGGATGATCCTTAGTGTCCATATGGCTCCTTGAAGTTCATGAAAGCATATTCCCAACATCATAGAATCCATTGTCTCTCCCTCTTTGTGACAACATGCCCATAACTTACCATGTGATAGGGTTATACACCTATAGATTATAAACTTCAATATTGCATTTATACAAGTATGGCAAATTCTAAAGATGAGACAACTAAATTCACAAGTCCAACTACACAATATTTAAGTCTTGTGAACTCAAAAGTAGAAGAAATTGTTTAATACCTTATTTATTTAATTACTATTAACATTACTTTTAAAAGGCAGTTAAACTTACATCTTTTTTCCCACAAGTTTTTAGATAATTTTTTTAATAAACTTAATTGTGTTTAAGAAAAATTCGTTACATACTCACTTTCGACAAATTATGTACCATTTAATTTAATATTAAATATATATATAATGGAGGAGGCAAAAACCCTAAACCTGTTTAGTCCGCCAAACAAACTCTTTAAATAATTTTTTTAAGAAGCTTAATTGTGTTTAAAATAATTTTTTTTAAGAAGCTTAATTATGTTTAAAAAAAAATAGTTACGGAATAATTTAATGTTTATATATATAATGGAGGCCAAAACCCTAAACCTAGACTTGGTCCAGGAAACAAACTCTTTATATAAGTGTCCTTTTCTCTCAGATATTACTTTGTCTTGTTCAAGTTTGAGTTTGGTGGTGCAGTTGTCTTGTTCATGTGTTGTTTTTCATACACTATGTCTTGTTTTTCATTTTTTTATTTTTGATATTATATAAATTTAGATTGAAACTATTTATATTTATATAGGTAGACGGTTATATAATGTTTCGTAAAATATTTTTATTATATTGAATGTCAATAGGGTTATTAAGAAAAAAATGTTGGATAAACCTCATTGGTACCAGTCATCGAACCCGGGAGGTCGGTCTGGATGAGGATTCTTATTCCATGATGCCTTTTGGTTTTATTGATTCCCCATGCCATGACAGATGTATGAACCAGGCCCGTATGTACGGGGGCCCCTTCATTCTATGAGAGGCCTGTGTACTGGTAATAACTATTTCAAACCGGCGAATCCTGGTTTCTACTTAGGTTTACCTTAACGCGGATCCAGTTTTCGAGTTAGGTTTGTCCTTAACGCGAATCCAGTTTTCGAGTTAGGTTTGTCCTTAACCCGAATCCAGTTTTGTGATATCTAGGTCAGTTGGTGCCTAGTGATATCTAGGTTAGTTGGTGTCTAATTTAGTAAAGAATATTAGCATTTTAACGTGGTTGTTTCTAATTTAGTAAGGATATTGACATTTTAACATGGTTACTTCACGTTATTCATTAAATGTGTTTTAACTTAGATCATGGCAATTTATTATTTTATAATTTGTTATTGGTAGATTACAATTTATGAGATTATGAGTTTTAAATTTATGAGATTATGAGTTTTAAATTTATGGGTATAATTATTATTTTAAGTTTTAATTATAAAAGATATTTTATTATTATTTATAAATGTTATAAGTATTATTTAGATTGTAATTTATTAATAAAAGATTTTTTTATTTTAAAATAAATTTGGTTTTAAATGTAAAATATAGTTTGATTTTGTTATTATAAAATAAAATTAATTTTTAAATGTTAAATTTGATTTGATTGAAAAGTTTGTTAAATCAACTTTGAGAATATATTTTTTTTATTATTTAAAAATAATTTTAGGAGTTAAATAAAAGAAGTGTGGATTTTAGTATATTAAATTTTGATTAAACTAGATATGTTTAAAGAAAAAAGGTACGTGTTTTAAATGTTAAATATGGTTAGACTGAGATGATTCTTAAGTCAAGGATCTCTCCCTCCAATTGGGTCATGAGTTAGGCATTGGGTAGGTCATAAGCTAAGACTTTGGGTTCCCGTCATAAGTTAGATTGGGTTAAGGTTTGACTTTCAATATTTAATTTATATTAAAATTTTAAATTTGAAATCACTTTTTTTATTAAAATTTTCAATAAGTTAAATTTGACATCACTTTTTTTCTAAATAAATTAGATGTTTAATTTTTTCTTATAATATGACTTTATTTTCTGTAACCTTTATTTAATATATATTAAATGGGAGAAAAAAACATATTAAAAAATCTATATATTCAAAATCATTTTAAAATTATGATTATAGTATAAAAAGAAATAAAATTTCATGCAACATTTTTGTATATATGTTTCATAATTCGCAAATTATAGAGCTAGAAAATAAAAATAATTGTATGTTTCCTTTATTTGTGACTATAAATATATATTTTTTATGAAATATATTCATCATTAATGATTATTGAAATGAAATAATCTTTACATTATGTATTTCAAATGATTATATAAATTCTAAATTAGGCTGATTATCATTAATTAAAAAGTTTCTCATTGATATTTTTTATAATAATTATATAAATTTTTTAAAAAAAGCACTCATGAAAAAAGTCATCTATGAGTAATTAAGTAAAAAAAACACCTCTTTTTAGGAAATGTTACTATACTGATAGCAAGTTTTTTTTCATAATTTTTTGATACCATCTCAGTTAGGAGAAAATGTAATGCATACAATACTTTTTCGCTTATATTCAGAGTCAGATCTATGCTCGAAAGTATTGTATGGAAATGCGCATAGAATTATGCATTACATTTTAGATCGAAATGGGCATAGAATCATTATTTTGGATAAAATCTTGATGCATACGAACCTGATTCTCATATACACAAATCTGCTACTAAGTAACAAATAGACATAGTTGGAAATGCAATTAATTTTTAGTTTTCTTGCAAGTGGAACCTAGGTTCAAACAAGCCTTATGAAAGAATATTTATTAGGCATGATTTCTTTCCATGTTTACGTCGGCCTCTTCATACGATCTCCCATTGGTTGCAGTGTTAAGGTAATTAAAATTGGTTGCGAAAAGTTCAATAAAATGCCCTTTGAGTAATATTAATTAAAATCTGATTACAATATGTGGAAGGAAGCTATGAGAGGTTTAATTTGTACATGTAGATCATCAAAGAATGAGGAAAAGAGCTGGCCGGGATCAAAGCCGAGATGGGATCCAAAAATGGAAGAGATTGGAATCTTAAAATCCAGATTCAGTTATGGAATGGTGAATCCTTCAAGAAATGAAATTAAAATAATCAGAGCTCAGCTGAAACACTTCAGACAAGTTGGGGATGTTGGCGACACAAATGTCTTGTATTGGTTCCAGAACATAAAGTCCAGATCCAGGCAACACAACCCCACTTTTAGTCTCCAAAGATCTGTAAATCTACAGCAGGGAAGAGTCTGACTGATCAGACTATACGAATCATAGACGTTGCACAAAGGAAGAGTAAGATTCACAAGGTTTGTATGTTTTGTAAGCTACGTCTATATGATTGACTTAGACTGATCAATCTTACTCTTCTATGCACTAGATTTACAGTTCTCTGCAGAGTGAGAATGGCGTTGCTTTGCTTGGATCGAGACTTTCTGTTCCGGAACCAATAAAATAGATTAGCGTCAGCAACATGTTGTCTATACTATTTTAGCTGACATTTAATTCTATTTATTTCATCCCATGAAGGTTTCAACATGCCAGAATTGAATGTCTACTTTAACATCAAGATCTATTCTGGTTTTAGATTCCATCTCGTTTTCGGCATGTTGCAGTCCTCATTAGATGTACCTCTAGAAATTACTGTTTACACATATTCTAATTATATTTGAAATGATAATAATAGGAATGGATATTATTTAGCTTTTTTTAACTGGATCTTAAAATCTATATTCAGTTATGGAATGGTGAACGCTTCACGAAATGAAATTAAAAGAATCAGACCTCAACTCGAAGAGTTTGGACAAGTTCGGGACATTGGGGACGCGCATGTCTTGTATTGGTTCCCGACCATAAATTCCAGATGCAAGTAGATACAACTCCACTTCCAATCTGCAAAGATTTTTAAATCTACAGTAGGGAAGAGTGAGCCTGATCATTCTATAAGATTTTTAAATCTACAGCAGCGAAGAGTGAGAATGATCAGTCTATAGGAATCACAGACGTTTCACAACCAAAGAGTAAGATTCACAGGTTTTGTGCAACTAATCATCTGTTGTATTAGCAATGTCTATGACTGACTTAGACTGATCAATCTTACTCTTCTCCGCACTTGATTTAGAGTTCTCTAGACTGAGAATGGCGTTGCTTTGCTTGATCTGGACTTTGTTATCTAAACTCGTTTAGTTGACATCTGATTCTAGTTACTTCATCGCGTGAAGGTTTCACCTTGCCAAAATTGAATATCTATTCTAACATCCAGATCTATTCTGGTTATAGATTCCATCTTGCTTTTGGCGTGTTGCATTCCTCATTCTCTGCTGAACAAACTATTCTTTGCACATTCTACTTTACAAATTGAATTACTTCCATTATTATGCTGGCTCACCTCTTCACCACAACAAGAAAACCCATCTTTTAGCACTACAAGTTAGCACCACTTATAGTTTGTGGTGTAAATGTGGTGGTATTGGCACCACTTACATTTATGTGGTGTTAAAGTGGTGGTATTAACACCATTTATATTTTGTGGTGTTAATATCGTGTTGTGTTATATTAGTTAATATTATTGGAAATTGAGTTTTACCTTTATGAGAAATGCCATGTTGGCAAGTACCATAAAGTAGTGCTAAGCTATTATTTTCCACATTGACATGTACACGTAGGATTTAATTATGTGGATTTGCACCATAAACAAATTCACAAATAATTCTTTTGAAAATAACTCAATTCAATATTTATTTATTTTTTCATCAATTAAAATAAATGATCAAAGATTAATTTATGAGTTTTTGCACCATACTTGCAAGAAGTTCAAATATTTATAATTAGAATATTTAAGCAAATAAATTCGCGTAGAATATTTAAGCAAATAAATTCACGTGATTCATTTATGCGGTTTACACCGGAAGCACAACAAGTTCAAAAATAATATTTAGAAAATAGCTCAAGTAATTTATTCTTTTTTATATTATTTAACCATATAAATACCAAGGACAAATAAATAAAAACAACTATTTTTAATTTATTACTATTATAAAGTTGTAATAAAATTATTTGAATTTAAATTTGAGTATTCATTTGAGATATTTTTATCTTCTTAATTTTTTTATGGAAATTAGTATTATTATTAGGTTTTTAAGACAAGACATGGGTCTTAGATCCATCTATATGATCAATGGAGAAAACCTTTAGTTAAGGCCCTAAAATAAGCTTTTATGAATCTAGGACCAAGAAAGACACCACAAAGGTCCCCACACATATTCCTAAGAGTATGCTTAGCCTCTAAGTATGGTCATTCACACTATTATAAGTTTTTAATCACTAAGGATAGGTCCAATGGCTCTCAACATTGTTGAACAAACAATCACAGGCCTTATCCTAAATGAATCCTAAGCCTAAATAAATGTCATGTTGTGAAGTGTACCATATAGTGGGGCTAAGCTCATATTTGTCACATGGACATGTACAAAAATGATTTAATTATGATAATTTGTACCATAAACACAACAACATCGCAAATAATTATTTTGTGATAACTTAATTAAATTTTTTTCATTAAATAAATGCCCATGATTAATTTATGAGGTTTTAAACCACAACACCAAGAAATTCAATTATTTGTTTTTATCACTATTTAAACCAACAAGCTCACATGGTTCATTTATGAGGTGTTGCACAACAAACACAACAAGTTCACAAATAATTATTTTCTAAATAGGTCAAGTTGACTATTCATTTTCAATGTTATGCAAGCAAATAAATACCCATGATTCTTAAATTTGACAAAAAATTGAATACAACCATTTTTAATTTATTACTATTATAAAATATTAATAAAAATGATTTGAATTGAGATTTCATTATTTGACAGGGAATATTTTTATTGATATTATTAAATTTTATAATGGATATTAATATCATTATGAGGATTTGTGCACAAGGCATGGGTCTCAAATCCTTGGAGATGTTCGAGGGAGGAAACCTCTTCCTTGGGCCCTAAATGAATCTTTTAGGAATCCAGGACCAAGAAATATAGTCAACACACATATATTCCTAAGAATATTCTTAACATCTATGTGTGGATGTTGATTGCATTATAAGGTTTTGATCACTAGTGATAGGTATATTGACCCTCTACCTAGTTAAGAGAAGAAACCTAGGCCTTAGCTTAAATTAAACTTCTAGGCTGTAATATCCCGAATTTTGGACTAACTATTTTATGATGTTATATTGGGCCACGGCCCCAACACCTATGATGTATTCCTTGTAGACTAACATATTGGGCATGGACCCTAATTGAATTTCATTATTTGATTATATACTCGGCAAGGAAGCCCCAATGTTCTGATTATGTTTTGATATGGGTACAAAACCCTAATATACTGAGTTGACCTTTTTATTACATACTATGCAGTCATGTGAATGACATAGTTGACTTATGTGGCGTGTTGAGCGTGGACTCAGAAACACACAAATTACCTATGTACTGGGTGCAAGCCCCAAGGTACCTACATGAATGACGCACCACGAGAAACAAACGAAACATACAAACGCACCACGAGAGATGCAAGAGGCAGAATGACATGGGTGGATAGCTGGACTTACCCTACCATTGCCTACGTCTACAAAGTTCCTAGACCCCCACAACAACCAAACGCTGAAACCATTCGCAGAGATCACCTGCCACTTCAACAGGAACCATAAGTTGAAACCGTGAGAGAGATAACAAAGGAAAATGAGTTACATAAGAAGCATGGCGATTTTCTTCTTCATACCTGAGCAGGGTGTAGCACTCTTCATGCCACTAGCAGAGCTAGAATACCCAGTGCACTAACCATGGTGACGAGGCCACCTCCAGAGCACAAGGAACTGCAGAACCATTGCTAACTGAAAGCGCAAAGCTTGTGTGCATAAGGAAAAAAAAAACCCTTTCACGAGAGCTCTTTTTTCCATCCTGTCATCCAATGTGATAGGGTGTAATTAAGACTACACCAAACCCTTCCTTAGTGGAGTCTCAATTTACTATACAAAGCCTATAGTATGAGTCGTATGGATTAGCCACGAAATTATAGGGTAATACAAGTGCTAACCAAAGTCTCATCACCATAGAACTTTACACCATCACCTTTTATTGGGCACTATAGTATTACCACTTAAGACTTGACCTTCATGTTTAAACCTCTACCTTGGAAGGTTAATGTGTTGAAATATTGTAACTTCTAAGAATATTATATTTGTATTATTCCGGAGATGTTTCATTCCTCCAATGGGACTTTATTATGTATCTGGAGATGTTTATTCCTCCGAAGGATTATGGTAACTAGGGTTATTAGATCTCCCATGTTGGGGTGGGCCCTGAGTTAATTTATTTTGGGTTATTAGACTCTCTTAGGAGAGGTCGGCCCCATAGGGTAAAAAGTTAGTCGGGAAACAAGTATAAGTAGAGGAGGTTGTTCCTTATTTAACTCACTCTTCCATCACTCTGAAAGTAGCGCACAAGTGAGAGAGAGGTCTACATAGGAGGTAGAGAAGGAGCTCTAGTCTTGGACTACATCTTGTATTTGGTTGATCATATTATTAAGGAAAGTTTGCTGGGTTTTCTACCCCATGAGGGTTTCCCAAGTTAAAATCTCTGTCTATCTTGTGATTGTGTTTCTTTCAGTGATATTGCTAGTCAAATTGGTATAAAATTAACATGGTATCAGAGCTAGCCTGAATAGGACATCTTTCACAAGGTGAAAATCTCTCCCTCTCCTCCTCTTGTGCAAATTAGGGTTTCTACAAAAGTTGGTATTTTTGGATTCTGATTACATGGATGGATAGCCCTCCTCAAAATAAAATTTTTGAGGCCTGGATCGAGGTTTTTGGTTGGGTAGAACTCCAGGAAAGTCAAACCCTAGTTTGACCAAAAGTTCAAAAATCCAGAAAACCAGAGAACCACAAAAGCTGCGAACTTGTGCACTAGAAAACCATAAATTCTGTTGTAGATCCGGAAGGTGAAAAGTTGAAGTCTCTAGAAGCAGAACACACCAGATTTTCCAATTCAATCAAGCACATCTCCTGGTAAGTGTTATTCTATCTCTTTAGAAACTTCAATCTCTTTTGACCCCTAAAGAAGATGGCTCCAAGCACTAAGCTTGAAGACAAGCTAGAGGTTATAGAAAATTTCCGGGCATGGAAATATAGAATTGGCCTCATTCATGAAGAGAATGACCTTGCCCAGTATATCAAGGATGAGATTGCAGAACCTGGAGAGGATGAAGCCAAAGAGAAGTATATGAAGGATTTGATTAGGGCAAAGAGAATCATTGTTGATTCTATAAAAGACCACTTGATTCCCCAAGTGGCATCCAAGAAGACTCAAAAGGAAATGTATGATGCCCTTTCCAGAATGTATGAGGAAAAGAACATCAATAGGAAGATGAATTTGAGAGCTCAATTAAAGAGCACAAAGATGAACAAAGGAGAATCTATTCAAGACTATTTCTCAAGGATCTCCTAGCTTAAAGAACAACTAGATGCTATTGGAGATACCCTTGATGAAGATGAGCTAGTCATGACTGCTCTAAATGGTCTCACTAGACCATGGGAGTCATTTATCCAAACCATGTGTGCCAGAAAAGAGAGCATGAAGTTTGATGTGGTATGGGAAGATTGCATCCAAGAAGAAACTAGGGTTTCCAATAGAGAAGCCCTGCTCAAAGAAGATGACCAAGCCTTGGCTACACACACCAAGAGAAGGAGGAATCAATCTTACTTAAAAAGGATAGTCACAAGGAGTCTCAATCTCCACAAAGATTTCAGAAGAGAGGAAGAAGAAAATATTCTTCTTTTCAATGTTTCAATTGTCATAAAGAAGGACACATTGCTAGATATTATCCCTCAAAGAAGAAGAAAAATGTTCACCATAAAAGACATCAAGCACATCTTGTAGAAGATGAAAGTGAAGAAGAAGAAGAAGAGGAAGAAAGGCCTCACAAGAAAAGATCTAGAAGAGAAGAAGAAGAAGAAGAAAGGCCACTCTTCAAGAAAAGATCTAGAAGGAATGAAGAAGAAGATGTAGAAGAGTATGTTGTATTCTCTGCACTCTAAGGATCTATAACACCTGGAGAAGATACATGGCTGATTGATAGTGGTGCTTCAAAGCACATGACTGGACAAAAGAAAACTCTTTCAAAACTGGAAGAGAAGACCTCCCCAAAAAAGGTGTCATTAGGAGATAACTATCAATATCCCATCAAGGGAATTGGTGAAGCAAGCTACAAGCTTGATTCTGGAACACCATTGAAGATGAAAGAGATATTATATGTCCCGGGATTGAAGAAGAACTTACTTTCTATCTCAGCTCTAGATAAGAAATTTTATAGGGTTGCATTCATAGATGGACAAGTACTCATGTGGTCCAAAGGAAAATCTATTGAGAATGCAATTGCTATTGGTGAAGAGGAAGGAGGTTTATACAAACTCGGGGGACATCCAGAAGCTTCCCTTGTTCATGAAGCCACTAGCCCTAATGAACTATGGCATAGGAGGCTTGCTCATATTAACTACAAAGCACTACCTCATGTGAGTAAGGTTTTCATAGGACTACCATATTTTAAGATTGATCATGATGGCACATGCAAGGGCTGTGCTAAAGGAAAGAATATCAAGAACCCATTTCCAAAGAGTAAAACAAAGACCAAGAGTATTTTGGAATTGATTCATTCAGATGTATGTGGACCAATGCCCTCCACATATTTGAGTGGATATGAATACTACCTTACATTTATTGATGACTACTCCATAAAGACTTGGATTTACATTCTAAAAGGGAAGAATGAAGTCTTTGGAAATTTCAAGGAGTTCAAAGCCTTGATAGAAAATATTTCAAAAAAGAAGATCAAAATACTCAGGATAGACAATGGTGGAGAATACACTTCAAAGGATTTTGAGGTCTTTTGTAAAGAAAATGGAATCAAGAGGGAGTTAACCACTCCCTATAATCCTCAGCAAAATGGTGTTGCAGAAAGAAAGAATAGAACCATCATGGAAGCTGTGAAGACAATGATACATGATCAAGACTTGCCTATGTATCTATGGGCTGAAGCAGCTAGCACAATAGTCTATGTGCAAAATAGACTATCCCACAGTGCTCTTGATTTCAAGACTCCAGAAGAAGTGTTCACAGGGAAGAACCCTGAGGTAAGTCACCTCAAGATATTTGGATGTCCAGTATACATTCACATTCCAAAAGAAAAGAGGACTAAGTTAGATCCTTTCGGAACGAAGAGAATATTTGTTGGATATTGTGAAACATCCAAGGCATTCATAATATACATCCCAGTATTTCACCATATGGAGATTAGTAGGGATGTGACATTTGATGAAGAGACAACTCTCAAGAAATCTAGGAAGTGCCAGTATGAAGAAGTATATGAAGAAGATGCACCTCCAAGAATTACAGAGACTGCACCCATCTATGAAGATGTAACACCTGAAGACCATGATATGATAGAACCACAGGAACCCCCCCTTTCAAACATTTCAAGGAAAAGAAAGCCAGCATGGGAAAGAGATATTATACTAGGAGCAGAAAAGTATGGAGCTCCTGAGGGCTCCACTAGAGTAAGCAAGAAACCAAAGGCATTCTCCAACTATATGGTTTTGATGTGTGATCTTGTAGATCAGGAACCTACTAGTTATGAAGAGGCGGTTCATAAGAAAGAATGGGTAGAGGCAATGATAGAAGAATACCATTCAATAATGAACAATGATGTTTGGGATATAGTTCCCAAGCCAAAACACAAAAGTTTGGTATCTTCCAAATGGATATACAAAATAAAGCATGATGCAGATGGTAGCATTGAAAAATACAAAGCAAGATTTGTGGCCAGAGGATTCTCTCAGAGAGAGGGAATTGACTATGAAGAAAAAAATTTCCCAGTTGCAAGGTACACTTCGATTAGAACCATCATGGCACTTGCATCCATGAAGAAATGGGATCTATGCCAGATGGATGTAAAGATAGCCTTCCTGAATGGTGTGATTGAGGAAGAAGTGTACATAGAATAACCACTAGGATTTGATGTAGAAGATGGAAGAACCCATGTAAGCAAACTGAAGAAGGCCTTATATGGGTTGAAGCAAGCTCCCAGAGCTTGGTATGGAAGAATTGATAGTTTCTTTACAAACTTGGGCTTTACCAAAAGTAAAGCTGATCTAAATCTTTATCTCAAAGTTATGAATGATGAACCTGTCATATTGTTGCTATATGTGGATGATCTATTTCTGACTGGAAATGAGAAACAAATTATCGAATGCAAAAAGAAGCTCTCATTAGAATTTGAGATGAAAGATCTTGGATTAATGCACTACTACCTAGGTCTCGAAGTATGGCAAGGACCAAATGGAATATTTCTCAACCAAGGTAAGTATGTTGTGGGAATCCTGAAAAGATTCGATATGTTGGAATGCAAATCCATGGCCACTCCCATGGATTCCAACTTAAAGCTATTAGTTGATGACTCTTCAGAGTTAGTGGATGTGACTCTGTACAAACAGATTATTGGTTCATTAATGTACCTGACGAATACCAGGCCAGACATATGTTTTGCGGTGAACACTCTGAGTCAGTATCTAGTGGAACCTAGACAGATTCACCTAATTGCTACAAAACATGTGATGTGGTACCTAAAAGGTACGATATATTTTGGTCTTTATTATCATGGAGATCATGAATTCAGATTATATAGCTAGACATATGCTGATTGGGAAGGAAGTGTATTAGATAGGAAGAGTACATCGGGTGGATGTTATTGTCTGGGATCTGCCATGATCTCGTGGTTTAGCAGAAAGCAGTCAAGTGTGGCTCTCAGCATAGCTGAAGTAGAATATATAGCTTCCTACTCCGCTAGTTGCGAAGCGGTATGGATTCGGAAGTTATTATCAGGATTGTTTGACTTAGAGATGGACACCACTGTGATTCTATGTGACAACTAGAGTTGTATCAAGATGACAGAGAATCCAGTGTTCCATGATAAGTCAAAGCACATAGAGATCCAATATTTTTATATATGGAATATGGTTTAGAAAGGAGCTATGAAGCTTGAGTATGTAGGCACTGATGAACAAGTTGTCGATGTATTGACCAAACCTCTGTCTCGAGTAAAGTTTGAGTATTTACGAGAGAAGCTTGGTGTAGTTCAGAAGGACCCTCCTCGAAAGAGGGAGTGATATGGTCGATGATAATATTTGGATACTAGTATCGATGGGGATACCTGTATCGATGATTAGATTTCCTATATTGATTGATGAGGATACTTGTATTGATGATATATATTGATGAGGATAGGTATTGATTAGGATACTTGTATTGATGAGATATATTGATGAGGATATGTATTGATATGGATACTTGTATTGATGATATGTATACTTGTATTGATGATGTGTACTAATTATAACTGTATTGATGAGGATACTGTATCAATGATTTGGCTACCTATTCCAATGATGAGGTTGATGATGAGGTTTCCTGTTCCGATGATGAGGTCGATGAAAATGGTCCTTATACTTTGTCTAAATGGATAGTATGGGGATTGTATAATCCTTGGACTTTAGTCCTAAAATGAGCCATAGACTATATGTCACCGAGAGTGGGGATTGTATCATCCTCGGACTTTAGTCCTAAAATGAGCAGCAGACTATATGTCACCGAGAGTGGGGATTGTATCATCGTTGGACTTTAGTCATAAAATGAGTCGCAGACTATATGTCACCGATAGTGGGGATTGTATCATCCTTGGACTTTAGTCTTAAAATGAGCCACAAAATATATGTCACTGAGAGTGGGGATTGTATCATCCTTGGACTTTAGTCCTAAAATGAGCCGCAGAGTATATGTCACCAAGAGTGGGGATTGCATCATCCTTGGACATTAGTGCTAAAATGAGCCACAGACTATATGTCACCGAGAGTGGGGATTGTATCATCATTGGAATTCAATTCCAAAATGATCCACAGACATATGTCTCCGAGAGTGAGGGGATTGTATTGTCCCCAGACTTCGGTCCCTGAATTGATCTGTAGACATATGTCTCCGAGAAGTGGTCCTTAGACTTTCTCTAAGTTGATGAATGGACTGCATCATCCCTAGACATGATATGGTGTATTAAATAGATCATGTGTGTTGCATGGTATGCTGCTATTGTGATGTTGATCGAGAGGATGCAATTGATGATGATGATGCCGATCGTGTGATGACGATGATGCAGATCGTGTGGTGACGATGCTATGATCATGATGATCTAGATGATGATGTTGTCGTCGTGATGGTCTGGATGACGGTGCTGCTAATCGTGATGACGATGCTGTTGATCATGAGGATCCAGATGATGATATTGATCGGTAGATCGGTGGACAAGATTGTTGGTAGAATCTTTAGGGTATAGTTTTTCCAAGGTAGGCACCTGCATTGAAAATATATAAACCATGCATTAGCAAACAAATGCTAAGTAAGTCCAGAAACACCCAAGAGTACTCTTACGTCTTGGCAACCCTGCTGGGTATGTTTTCCTCCCCTTGATTGATACAGGTTCCACCACAGACTCAACATCTCATCAACAAAATCCATATCACCTGAAGGTGCCATTTCAAACATTCATAACACATTCATCTAATTTCATTAAAACAGTATGAAAGAATTATTATTACAGTCACACCGGCAATTGTAGACTCGTAACCAAGATACATCAATATTTATTTCCACATTGCTTCCACAGGATTGAAAATATAAAAGATAGAGAGACCATGATTATTTAGGAATGTTAGACCTTCTTTTCTCTATATAAGTAATTACATATTTCTTAGCATTAAGATTTACTCACAATGAATTTGTCCTTATTCAACAGCTCTTACAATCACATAATTTTTTTTTTTGTTATTTTTGGGACATTACATAGGCATGTAGGGATAATAATGATTTGTTGCACTAACACAAATTACTTTTTGAGAAGATATATGGCCTTATAATATGGATAATGGGTGGAGTTGTAGGAACTAAAACTAGGTATAAGTCTTTACGGCATAAAGATGAATCGATGATTAAGGAAGGAACCCCATGCTTGGACCTTAGAGGAAATCTCTAGGCATATAATATTAACAAGTGTACCTTGAAACACCACATAAGGATTCCTAAGGGTATCCTTGTCTTGATATTGGAGGTATTAACATACGTAACGGGTTGTTTTTAAGCACAATATATGGGTTTTTAGGCCCTTAACATGTTCGAGAGAGGAAACCTAAGCCTTATTCCCTAGTAAAATATTTTGTGCATCCAAGGAAATATACAACAACTCAAAGCACTACACATGACATATTGGGGTTATTATTTACCTCTAAGTAAGGAAATTAACACCATGATGAGTTTTTTTCTAGTATGCACGGGTCATATGTTTTTGTATAATGTCATAGGAGTAAACTTGGGCCTTAAACCCTAAGGGAAGCTTTAAACCTCACCCATAAACTCCAAACACTATCCTTGGCATCTAAGCATTCATATAAGTGACACTAGGTATGCAAACCTTAGACATAGTCATGAGAGTAATTACAGGAACTAGGCCCTAAAGGACGGTTTTAGGCATATCAGGCTACTAGCAATGACTCAAACTATCACTTAGAAGATCATGCAATGTATATGATATCATTATTCTCAAAGTGGGGTATAGGTGGAAATATGTGGATTTGTGTACTAGTGATGGGCCTGAGTAAATAGTTGGGGAAGAAATTGAAAGAATTATACCCTAACATAATATTATTGAGGTAATGGGCAATGATCAAGACCACGAACCATAAGATACAACATTTAAAGGTGATATTTTACATAATAGTTGGATATGAGCATAATCAAGAGTTTTTGCATAGAGGGATGGATCTCAAGTCCTTTATTGGAGTCATAAAAGTAAAGCAAGAGCCTTATGTAGGTGTCTCAAGGCCTTTGTAATGATATTACATAGAAGGCGACCATGATTTTATCCCTAAAGAAACCATTAAGACATCCAAATCCATTGAGACACTATGTATCTAGGTCTTATGGCCTTTTATCCTTAGATAAGATCAATGGAGGAGACCTAAATATCGACCACTAAAGGAATATTCTAGCCATCTAGGGCTAAGAAGGTTTCCTCCAACAACAACACATGCTTAGTGGAGGATACCTTAATCATTGCCCCTAAAGGAAGCTTGTAAATATCTAGGGGTAAGAAGTTTGCCTCCACCAACCATACACAACTTCCTAGTTGTATAATTGGCCTATGATTAAGGATGTTGTTCCATGGAAGATGACCATGTTTTTAGACCTAAAGAGATCATTGACGCATCTAGATCCATAAATACTACCTAAAAGCATAATTGATTACTTCAAAGGGGTATCTATGGCATTATGTATCTATGTATTATGGCCTTGGGGCCTTATACATGGTTAGTGGAGGAGACCTCAATCTTGAGCTCTAAATTATTTTTCCATCCATCTAAGGCTAAGAAGATTGCCTCCACTAAAAACACATGGCCTCATGAGGGTATCATTGGCCTATGATTGATTATGTCATTGCTATTAGGTGGTTTTCAGCAGTATCTACATGTCTTAGGGCATTGGGAATGATGTTATAGGAAAAACAACCATGCCTTTGGCCTTAAAGAAACAATTGGGGCATCTAGAGTGATAAATAATGCCTAGAGTACCATGCATGACCTTGCAGGGATATCCATGCCACTAGGTATCCATTTCTTGGGGCCTTGGGGACTTGGACATGGTCAAGGGAAGAGACTTAAACCTCTAGAAATAAATTAATCTTATAGCCATCCAAGGCTAAGAAGATCGCCTCAACCAACCACACATGACCTCTTGAGGGTATCATTTCCATATGGTTGAGGATATTAACACCATCATGTGATTTTGAGAAGTATGTAGGTGTCTTGGGACCTCAGGGATGATGCTATCGAGAATAATACTATGCTTTTGGCACTAAATAGACCACTAAGCAATTTAGAGCCCTGAACAATGCCTCAAAGCATCATGCATGACTTTGCAAGGGTATCCATTGAGCTTTGTATCTAGATATTAGGGACTTGAGGTCTTGGACATGGTCAGTGGATGAAATTTGAACCTTGGGCCTTAAAGAAATATTTTATCCATCCAAGGCTAAGAAGGTTTCCTTCACCAACCAAACATGGCCTTCTAAGGCTATCATTGGCATATGATTAAGGATGAAAATTCTAGTAGGTGGGTTTGAAAATATGTATGTGTCCCAATGCCTTGGGAATGTCATTCTATGGTAAAGACCATTCATTTGGCCCTACATAAACCATCAAGGAATCCAAAACCATGAACAATGCCTTAAAGAACCATGCATGACTTTGCAAGGGTATCCATGGAACTATGTATCCAAGTCTTGGGGACTTGGGGGATTGGAAATGGTCATGGGAGGAGGCATGAAGCTCAAGCTCTAATGGAATCTTCTAGCCATCTAGAGATAGGAAGGTTCTATCCACCAACCACACATCGCCTTTCAATGGTCATTGGCCTATGAATGAGGATGTTAGTGACATTAGGGTGTTTTGAGGAGTATGTACATGTATCAGGGTGTTGGGAATGAAGTTCCAGGGAGGAATAACATGCTTTTATCACTAAATAAATAATTGAGGATTCCACAACCATGAACAATGCCTCAAAGAACCACACATGAATTTGTAGGGATATCCATGGCATTATGTATCTAGGTCTTGTGGCCTTAGGGAATTCGACATGGTCAATGAAAGAGACTTAAAAATATGGCCCTAAAGGAAGCTTCTAGCCATATGTGTCAAAGAAGGATGCCTTCACCAACCACAAATGGCCTCTTGAGGTTATCATTGGTCTATGATTAGTGATTTTAATGCCAATAGTGGGTTTTGAGCATTAGACACATGTCTCGGGGCTTTGGGAATGACACTCTATAGAAGAGGACCATGCCTTTGGCCCTAAAGAAACCATTTAGGCATACAAATCCATAAATAATGCCAGGAAGCACCACACATGGCTCCAAAAGGTATCCACGGCACTATGCATCCAGATCGTTAGGACTTGGGGCATTGGACATGGTCAAGGGAGGGGACCTAAACCTTAGGCTCTAAAGGAATTTTCTAGGCATCTAGAACTAAGTAAGTTTCCTCCATCGACCACACATGGCTTATTGAAGGTATAATTGGCCTATGATATAGGATGTTGGTTCCATTACGTGATTTATGAATTATGAAGGTGTCCTAGAGCCTTTGGAATGGAATTATAGGGATGGAAACCATACCTTTGGCTCTAAAGAAACCATTCAGGCATATAAATCCATGCCCAATGCCTCAAATAACTACACATGACTTTGCATGGGTATCCATTGTGCTATGTATCTAGGTCTTGTGGTATTAGGACCCTAGACATGGTAATAGAGGAGACATGCAACTCAATCCTTAAAGGAATCTTCTAACCATCTAGGGATATGAAGGTTTCCTCCACCAATAACAAGTTGTGTCCTGAGGTCTTGTATCCATGGAGCAATGGCTCTAAGCACCATGAATGACTTCATAGAGATATTCATGGCATAATGTACATACATGCCTTGGGGCCTTGGACATGGTAGGGGGGAGACTTGAATATTTGGCCCAAAATTAATGTTTTAGCCATCTAAGGATAGGAATATTTCCTCCCCCAACCACACATGGCCTCTTGAGGTATCATTAACCCATGATTGAGAATATTAATGATTTTAGGTGGTTTTGAGTAGAATGTATGTTTATCAGGGCTTTGGGGATGATTCTCTAGGAAATAAGACCACGAATGTTTCCCTAAAAAACCCATTGAGGAATCTAGATCCATGAAGAATGTCTCAAATCACTATGCATAACTTTGCAACAATATCTATGGTGCTATGTATCGAGGTCCTGGGGCCTTGGTGCCTTAGACATGCTCAATGGAAGAGACCTAAACCTTGGGCCCTAAAGAAATTTTCTATCCATCCAAGGATAAGAATGTTTCCTACACCAACCATAGATTACCTCCTTAAGGTTTCATTGGCATATGACTGATTATATTGGTTCCATTAGGTGGTTTTAAAAAATTTCTATGTGTCTCAAGGCCTTGGGAATGACATTCTAGGGAAAAATACCATGCCCTAAGCCCTAAATAAACCATTTAGGCATTAAGAGCCATGAAACAATATTCAAACCACCATAAATGAATTTGTAGGGGTAGCCGTGACACTGTGTATCCAACTATTGGGGACATGGGAGCATCAACATGGTCATGGGATGGGAGATAAATACGAGGCCATAAAGGAAAAATTATCATCTAGGGATAAGAAGGTTGCCTATAACAACCATACATGGCCTTCTTAGGGTATCATTAACCTATGATTGAGGATGTTGATGCTATTAGGTAGTTTTGAGAAGTATGTATGTGTCTTAGGGCCTTCAAAATGGTGCTATAGGGAAAAATACCATGCATTTAGCCCTAAATAAATCATTTAGGCATCTAGAGTCATGAACAATGCCATAAATGAATTCGTAGGGGTATCCAAGGCATTATGTATCTAGGTCTTGTGGCCTTGGAAACTTCAACATGGTCAATGGAGGAAGCCTGAACTTAGGGACCTAAAGGAAGAACATGGTCAACAAAGAACACCTAAACCTTGATCCCTAAAGGAATATTATAGCCATCCAAGGATAAGGAAGTTGCTTCCACTAACCACACATGGAATTATGAGTGTATCATTGACCTATTATTGAGGATGTCAATGACATTAGGTGCTTTTGAGAAGTATGTAGGTGTCTCAAGGTCTTGGAAATGGTATTCCAACGAAGAAGACCATGCCTTTGGCCCTAAAGAAATTGTTGAGGCATCCAGATCCATGAAGACTTCCTTGAAGCACTATGCATGAATTTGCAGTAGTATCTATGGCACTATGTACCTAGGTCTTGTGGCCCTTGGGCCTTGGACATAGTCATTGGAGGAGACTTGAACCTCTGGCTCTAAAAGAATCTTATAGCCATCTAGGGTTAAGTAGGTTGCCTCCACCAACCACACATGGAATCAGGGTATCATTAGCGAATAATATAGAATATTGGCACCATTAGGTGGTTTTACAATTATGTAGGTGTTTGGGGACATTGGGAATGACACTCTACGAGAGACAACCATGCCTTTGGCCCTAGAGAAACCATTGAGGCATCTAGATCCTTGAACAAGGCCTCAAAGAACAATGGATGGTATCCATGGTTATATATATCTAGGTCTTATAGTCTTGAGGCCTTGGTCATGGTCAATGGAGGAGACATAAATCTCAATCCCTAAAGGAATCCTCCAACCAACCATTCAAGGCTAAGAAGGTCTCCACCAACAACACATCGGATCCTAGGGGTATCATTGGCCTATGATTGATTATATTCATGCCCTTAGGTGGCTTTGAGCAATATGTACCTATCCTAGGGCCTTGGGAATGAATTCTTAGGGAAGAAGACCATGCCTTTGGCCCTTAAGAAATCATTGAGGCATCTAAATCCATGAAAAATGCCGCAAATCCCCATGCATGACTTCAGAAGGGTATCCAAATAGACTGAAAATGAGCAATGTCTAATATTTTTACTACCTAAGCCTCCCCAACCCAATTGTTTCTCTAGGTAGCATTTAGCACCAATTGGGATATGTCGATCAATCCCACCTCTTCCCACTTGTGAGTAAATTAGTCCGATAATGGGATCCACCTATTGTTTTTTTGCAAGATCTACCAATAAGGGTTTTCTCATCCATCTATAATAATTTTTTTAATTTAACCTCAACCATACATGACTTCGCATGGGTATCCATTCTACTATGTGTCTAGGTTTTGTGGACTTGGGGCCTTCGACATGGTTAGTGGAGTAGACTTGAACATTCACCCTTAAAGGAAGCTTCTATTCATTCAGGGATAAGAAGTTTGCTACCACCAACTACACACAACCTCCCAATGGTATAATTAGTTACTATTGAATATGTTGTTACCATTAGGTGGTTTTGATTAGTATGTACATGTCTCGGGTCCTTGGGAATGATTTTCCATGGAAGAAGACCATGCCTTTGGCCATCAAGCAATAATTAAAGCATATAGAGACATGACCACTACCTAAAAATACCATGCATGACTTTGGAGAAGTATTTATGGAACTATGTATCTAGGTCGTGTGGCCTTGGGGCCTTGGACATAGCCAGCGAAGGAGACTTAAATCTTGAGCTCCAAAGGAATCTTCTATCCATATAGGCATAAGAATATTTCCTCCACCAACCATGTATGCCCTCTTCATGGTATCATTGACCTATGATTGATTATGTCATTTCCATTAGGTAGTTTTGAGTAGTATCTACATGTCTTAGGGAATTGTGAATGATGTTTCAAGGAAAATGACCATGCCTGTTGCCCTAAATAAACCGTTGAGGCATCTAGATCAATGGACAATGACTGAAGCACCATGCATGACCTTGCATGGATATTTGTGCCACTATGTATCCATGTCTTGGGGGCTTGGGGTATTCAGGCCTTGGACATGCTCAAGGGAGCAGACATAAACCTATGACCCTAACAGAATCTTCTAGCCATTCAAGGCTAATAAGATCACCTCAACCAACCATACATGGCCTCTTGAGGGTATCATTGGCCAATGATTGAGGATATTAATGTTATTATGTGGTTGGTGGAGGAAAAGATCGTTTCCACTGACCATGTTGAAATCCGTAAGGCCACAAGACCTAGATACATAATGCCATGGATTCCCTGAAAAAGTCATTTGTGTGGTGCTTCAAGACATTGTTCATGGGTATGTATGTATCAGTTATTTCTGAAGCTCCAAATACATGGTCTTCCTCCATAGAACTTCATTCCTAATGCCTTGATACATGTACATACATGACTCAAAATCACCAAGAGGCACTGAAATCCTCAATCATAGTCCAATGATACCCTTAGAAGGCCATGTGTAGTTGGTGGAGACACCTTTCTTAGCCCTAGATGGATAGAATATTCCTTTAGGTCTTGAGCTTCATGAGGGTATCTATGTCTAAGAATTTTTCCTCCATGAACCACACATGGTCTCTTAAGGGTATAAGCCTATGATTGGAGATGTTGGTGCCATTAGGTGGTTTTAAGCAATACACACGTGTCTTGGGGTCTTGGGATTGAAATTATATAGAATAGGGTCATTCCTTTGGCCATAAGGAAACTATTTAGGCATCCAAAGCCATTAATAATTCCATAAAGCACCACAAATGGCTTCATAGTGTGTCAATGGAACTATGCATCCAAGTCAATGGGACTTGTGGCATTGGACATGGTCAAGGGAGGATTCATAAACTTAGTCCCTAAATGAAACTTCTATCCACGTAGGGATAAGAGGGATACTTAAATCAACAATACATGGAGTCGTTAGGGTATTATCAGCTTATGATCGAGGTTTTTAGTGCAATTATATGGTTTTTAGTAATATCTATGTGTGTCAGGGCCTTGGGAATGATATTCTACGAAAGTCAACTATGTGTTTGGCCATAAATTAATTCGTGGGGCATTTAGAGAAACAAAGAATGTGTCAAGGAATCATGCATGAGTTCATAGGGGTATCATGGAACTATATATCTAGGTTATTGGCCTTGGGGACTTGGACATGTCCATCAAAGGACACCTAATCCTTAATCCCTAAAGGAGTATTCTAGCCATCTAAGGCTAAGGATTTGGTCTCCACCAACCACACGTTGCCTCTTCACTATATCATTAGCCTATGATTGAGAATGTTAGTGTCATTAGTTTTTTTTAGCAGTATGTAGGTGTATCAGGGCCTGGGAAATGGTGTTCTAGTGAAGAAAACCATTCCTTTAGCCCTAAATAATTCATTGAATCATTCAAAGCCATGAAAACTACCTAAAGCGCCATGCATGACATTGGAGTGTTGACTATGGCACTATGTATGTAGGTATTGGGGCCTTGGGGCCTTGGACATGTTTAGTGGAGGAGACTTAAACCTCAACACATGATATCTTGAGGGGATATATGACCTCCATATGAGCATATTAAAAAACAATTAGGAGGTTTTTTACACCAAGGATTGGTCTCAAGGTCCTGTATATGGTTGGGGGAAGAGACCCAAACCTTAGTCCCTAAAGGTAAGTTTGACGACTCAATGATTATGAATGAGACCTTAGACCACTAAACACACCTATATGGGGAATATTGAGCTTATAGTGGGGATATATAATTTTTTTGCAGGTTTGGAGAGCCAAACTTATATCTTAGGATATAGAAATTGTCAAGGATGAAACTTGGGCCTTAGCTCCTAAGGGAAGGTTCCAGGGCTTGAGGGTCATGATCAAGGAAAATTTTTTATTAGTGAAAGTAAACTCAATAAAAAAAACTTGAGTTGTATCAACAATCCCATTTCCCTTTAGGCCTTTTGAATCCATTTCCATCAATTTCATTAGTGATCTCTAACCAGTTCGACGAAACATGATTGTACTGTTGTGACCATACTATGGATATTTTCCCAAATGTCAATTTCCATACCATGCAATAGAACTATTAGTGCTTGTAATATGCAACACTTTTCTTCCAACAAGTTGAAGCCATTTTTTAATCACCACTGACTGTTTCTTTTGATTGTAACTCCAAATTTCACTTTCACTATTAATTCTCATATAGATGCAACAATATTCTGGTATAATGTTTGGAGCCATTCTTACTACCAATGATAGTAATTTCTAATTGTGATTCTAAATTTTCCAAGATGGTAGTTTTCATACCAATGAATACTCTCCTCTTCCTTTATGTTTGGAGCCATAGGAACAACACTCCTTTTCCTTCATGTTTGGAACCATTTTTATCACTTGAGCATCATTTATATTATGACTTGGTGACTATGAGATCACTTAAACTCTTAACATTATTTTTTTAATAATAGTGTAAATATTACCTGGATTATTATTTTTACATAGACTCACCTACTAAGGTGTTGCATCCTTTATATGTAGTGATCCATTGCGTGGTAGTTCTTTTCTTTTTATGAATTGTGAATACGCCATTACAAGTTTGTTTGATTTCTTATTAGTAGAACTTACTACGAGAACTCTCTTAACCCACCTACATTGCTTTATATTTTTACACAATAATGGCAGCATATACATTTGTGTTGTTCTATGATGTTGATAACACTGGACAATTATATGGCCTTAGATCATACTTGCACCATAGTTTTGTATGAATACACATATCTAGATAAATGTTGCACTTCCTTAGTTACTTGTAGCATTGGTACTAGTTTGCACCTTCATGTTCATGCATAGGTTCATCTTGTGGTCTTATAAAGCTTAATGTACTATTTGACATCTTTCTGTTGTTTAATAAATGTACAGGATGAAGGTTGAGTCCCTATGTAAAAAGCATCTAGAAGTTCAAGAGGATGGTGGTGAAAGTGTAATTATGTTCAATGCTTATCTAAAACAAGGTTAGGTCCAGTCTCTTGTTCAAACATTAAGGTGCAACACATTACACATAGAGTATACAACATGTTTATGAACTACCCTAGGATATGATAAATAATTTTCCAAGGTAAATATGTAACATAATTTTCACATGATACCTTGTTCACTATCATATTTGGCATAAATTGTGGACATTATAGTACTTAGGTTATATATGTATTTCATTGTCTCGAATGCATAGGTATCATTGAAGTTGTACACTACATTTTTTTATCTTAAATGCAACATTGCTCAGTTAGGAAGCGAGTTGTACATTTTTGTACATTTTCATTTACTAGGCCTTAACTTCGGTGAAACTGGGAATGTAGTATTGATTTCAACTACATTTTATATTTTCGCTAATTACTCATGGGTTCCTCCTTTGTTAGGTTTTGTTCATGATAGTTTGCGTTTATTCTGGGATATTAACCCTTGCATCCATTCCTGGAATGACCTCTTGGTGGGTAAGTTTTATAGTTTCACCTTTCCATTAGATGTTGTTTGTTTCAAACATTTGGCTCTCGGCTCCAATTTACAAGATGAGACTTGTATAGTAATTTTCTTCTGGCTCGAATTTACAGGATGAGACTTGTATAGTAATTTTCTTCAATTGTTTGCTTGGAATAGCTAAGTTTTCCTAAAGTCTAACTATGTTTCTATCCTCATTGTACAAGAAATATTTCATGGAAAAGGTTTCAGGTCAAGATCTTGGCTTGAGTTAGCTCGTAACCATCTTCTTTTTTTCCCTATATTTTGTGGTAATCCCCATTTCCTATTATCACTTGTGACTAGTTTATTTGAGCATATTGGTAATCAATTTATTTATTTATGCAAACAATTTTGTTAACCCCAGTCTATTGGGTGTTAACATGTGCAATGGTGACTACCCTTCTGCGTTCATCAAGTTGCTCCTACAGGGGATTAACATAACTTCTCCAGGTATGTTAAAATAAAATGTCTCTCAGCCTCTCCTTATTCATGTGTGGTGAAGACCCCATGTAGCTTGAATGATAAAGGGTGGATGTTCTAGGGTTTTATGTTTGTTTCACTATAAATCTCCTTTTATTAAGAACTGAGCGATGGCCCTTTTACTGGAACTTCTTAAATGGGTTTGATAATGGTTTAACAAATGAAATATTTTTTTGGGTTTTGTTATGTAAAAGGTGTATATATGTTTATTGCAGCTATAACACCATCCCTAGTCTTGAAATTTTGGGAGCTACCACATATATGCTTAATTGAAATAATTATTTATCAATGGAGGATAGGAATACTCCAGATCTTTATTCAGTGCTAATCAAATGCTACAGTACTACATACCTGTAATATAAAACTGGGACACTTGTTGTATATCTGCATAATCGCTTGTTGATCACGCCATCTAGGTCCTGAAGTTGAGGTTTCCATGGTCCTGCAGTTGATGGTTCCATGATGATTAGTTAAAATGTTTTCTTTGAACCTCCCGCTAGGGTTTTCATCATTTCGCATATCAATCTTTTCTTTTTTATGATGATTCCCAAGTTGCCAAGAGTCTGACAGAGCTCCAAAAATTGTCTCCCACTGTGGGAAATTGCAAAGCTCCTTCATTCCATGACACTCCGTGAGATCAATAGCTTCTTCTTCCCAATATTTCCAGTGTTATGCTCATTCAAGTTTAGAATTTATTGTGATCAAAGATTCTTCGTGGAAATAAATCCTCTTTCATTTCCCCTTTCTTCGATTTAATTGTTAAACCTGAATCACCATCTTTTCTTTCCTGCAAATAAAAGGGGATTAAATCAATTATGAAATCCTTCCATATTAGCATCAATTATGAAATCCTTTCCTTGTACTACAGACCGACAAGTATGCATTAAAGCATATAGATTTAGATCAAGTCCTGATCTTTCCTACAGCCTGAAAAGAAGGATTCAGCTGGTTGGAAAAAAAGAGACTAGCCTTCCGTTTAGTGCCCAGAGATATAAACTTAATCACTGCTATGATGACGAAGCAGGAAGTCAATGTAAATAAGATCTGATAAACAATGCATTTTTCGCACTTTACAGCCCTTACTAGGTGCAAGCCATACTGAACTGAGTTTCTCAGCATTGGCAAGGTCAAAATCAGAGTAAGCTCTTGGAGATGTTTGAATGTTCACGAGAGGCATGACAAAATATTCAACAGCCCTTGTGGTCCAACCTCCAAACTTCCTGATACCTCCACCACGCTATAAGCCCTAGTGTATCCCTCAAAAGATTCATTATTTCTGGCCATGGAATGCATGCTTTATGTACTGTTATTGAGCATTCCACACAACATGATAATCCTCCTCTAGACCCGAAAACTATGCACACATGACGAGGGTATTTGAACACCCTTTTTCTAGACCGAGAATGCCTTTGTAGGATTTTAACACAAACCAACTAAAATGGTCGATGACGTTTGAGAATAGTGCATATGACTTCTTTGTCTGGTGACACAAAAACTTGACAACACTCCATCCTTATATCATCACAACATTACAGGGCTAACCCAACATGGAGGTTTCATAAATTTCCACAGCTCTATCAATCGGTTGAAATTATCTTTCAAGCACTTCCTTTCACAATACTTGGTTCTGAATAGCTCTAAATAGTTCTTCTCTTACTTTATGAGTTTGGTCTCAAGGGCAAGGCCCAAATATTGAGGTAGCGAGTATAACGCCTGGACACATGGTGGAATTATGCACCTACCATGAGTAATACCTAAACTCAGTAACGTTCAACACCTACCATCTCCAACGGTCACGAACTGTCTTCTTGTGCAAACTCTGAATCATCGATCTATGCAAATTCAATAATGAATGGCCACATATTCATTTCATTATGAAATTTATCCATTATTCAACTACTCATTCTCCTCCTTAATGATATTCTTCTCTGCTCACGTTTGTTGCATGCCAGGTCTACCTAGAATTTTTCTTTGGTGTCCAATCAATCCTACATAGTGAGGCACATTGGCATATGTTGATGGTCTACATGCATTGGTGGATTTATCCTCCATAATTTCTTATGTTCCAGGGATGTCAGTTATATTCTAATAGATTTCTATCCTTTCGCTAGAAAGAACATGCATGTCCCCTCTTGTTATGCACACCAAATTTCAACTGCCATGATCTCTCTTCCATCTTCCATGTCCACACTCTCAACTACGACATTTGAAATCATTGTTTTCCACCTCCATTGTCATTCCCGTTACCATAGAATATGCTTCTAGGATGGATGCTAAAACTAATATTGAATGTAGTTTCAATACAATGGAATTGGACCTCTCTCTTATGTCCTTTGGTAGAAACAGTCCCGTCTTTTCTTATCTAGATCCCTCACAAATGGATTCTTCAAGCCTTTGTTATTCCCTGAATGCACTCATTTTCTTTTTTGTAATGGCTCTATCTCATTGTTCAATCTGCTTCTCAATGGTTACCTTCTCTTCAACGTTGATCATTACTGTTGTTCGGGAAATCTACCCTATAGCAAGGAGAGGGACACTACCAAATTCTGGGGTGACAGGTAAATGCATTGATCATATCACATGGGCTTCTACAAAACGAAAGAGATCAAGGTTTTTGAATGAATACCCTATTAACGAAGTTCAATACTAGCTTTCGCTTGCTCCTTCAATCAATCCTCCACTTGATCTTCTGTTCAATGAACCTGCAATACAAAGATACCTTCCTCAGTGTATCTTGACAGATATAACAATGATGAAATTGAAATACAATTTAAACATCAAATACATTCAAGCATTTAATCCAAAAAAATATGCAATCCATTAGACATTTGATTGGGACAGGAAGGGCATTTCAACCTTTATTGTCAAAAGCAAATAATCAATACAAGTATACCTGATCAATCAGAGTGCTTGTGCAACTAGATCCTAGGATCCTTCTCTTCACACTAACTTTAGAATTCCTCCATCATAACAACCCTTAATGCATAGTTTCTTCCTCCCTCTCTCATCTATCCCCCTTGTATTTATGGGACAAGGTAGGCAGTTTGGATCGAGAGCTAGTTTTATTAGGAAGTTGGGGAAGTTTCAAAACCAACTTCAACTAATCCCAAGTCATCAAATTAATATATTTTTGATTACTTTTTAAGATGTGCGCGAGTATTTCACAGTAGAGTAGTGCACAATATGCAACTTCACTGCTTTACAACCAACGTTTGCATGATTTTTTAAGGTGTGCGCTAGTTTGCTTAAGCAAAGTAGGGCATACTAGTAGGTGTGGACTACTGTTATGCTTGTGGAGTAGCGTACATTCCCATTAATTCACTACTATGATTCCTGTAGGGTAGCGCACATGTCAAAACGTAGGGTAAAATCAGGGTTTTGTCAGCTGTTGAGGGGCAAATCAAGTCCATGTATCATCTAGGGCAATTTTGCTCTTTGATCCATGTTGTCCTTTTATGCGATCGATAGCTTAATGTAATCACAGACAGAGAAGTGCATATTTGACCTATAACAGATGGCCCCTAATGTGTGAGGTTAGAGGGAAATGATGGCCGAAAGACATTATAATTCCAAGTTAGCAGAGGAGCAAGAAACCACAGAACCAAGTCACAAATGTACATGAAATAACGATCAAGGTCAGCGAGCAATTACAAATTTGACATCATATAGATGTGTAGCATGATACAAAATGATATCCGATACATAACTAGGAGATGTATATATAGCATGGCCACTGAAATACAAGCGTGGATCCATGTCAAAATGAGAGATCACAGCCATAACAAGAAACTGGATCTATGTCTCATGGAGAGCCAAAATGAGTGACGCTCAGTCTTGCGCAGCTTAGGTGATAACATAAAGAGGTAATGCTATCTAAATCCCAAGGTCTTCATCCAAACAACCCAAGGTACAAACCCTAACCATGTGAATAAATGAGCTGAAAGTCGAATATGGGGGGTATCGTTTGATTACCGGTCATTGAGGTATACCTTTAACAAACGCGAGGGCTTCCACCGATAATGATAATGGGGCCCAAGGTACCTAGTACGATCCAACAAGTGTGAATAAGGGGACTTGAAGTCGAACACCTGAGGAACCTGTCAAATAGGAGACATTGATGTATTCTCATAGTTCAACAATGAGGGAAGTTTCCACAGGTGACTGCAATCCCCAAGGTACTAACCGAAACTCTAAACTTTATTCCTAGAGCAAAATCAGTTGATGTCGATGGGAAGAAGTCCATTGGAAAGGAGGCCTTAAGGAATCCTCCATCATTCAGCATGAAGAACACTCAAATGGTATGAGCTGATGTGATGTAGTACAAGTAACAAGACTGACACTAGGAAGGCCAACACATGAGGTCAAGGTAAACTGCAGAATGGCCGACACGAGCTATATCCTTGAACAGTGAGCATGACACAAAGTGACTTAGGTAGTTTTCAACACGATGAGGAAGTTATATAAGCCTGCAATGTAGGAGACATTGGAAGACCCTCCATATAGTTGGAAGAATAACCAATCAGGGGAGAAAACAAATCGAAGATCAGGTTTAACCTCAGGTTAAAAACTAAACCCAACTGAAAAGATGGACTGAAGCAGGTGCTATGTTCAATGATAGGACTAACTGAAACTGCCTTTCAAACTGCAAGATGTGATATGCCCTTCTTATCCCTTATTCTTTTTATATAAAAGAATACCTTTCTTGTTGTTTTAATGAGTCCAAGAAAGAATGAAAACTCAGTAGCTCCAACCATGTAAAGAGTTTAATGAGCCCATGGAAGGAAAACTCAAGACCTTCTTCATTGTTTACAGAGTTTGAAGAAGAGATAGAAGAATACTCCATAATACTAATCTCTGGATTTTAATATCAAGCCGAGATCTGTTCTTGCTCACCGGTGTTTTCAATTTTAAGGAGTCTGAAAAACTTAAACAATAACTCCATACACCTACTCGTGGATTTTAATATCAATCCCAAATAGGTTAATGCTGGCCTGGTGTTTTCCTGTTTATATAGTCTGAAAAACTTAAACAATCCTCTTTTTACCCTCTCGTGGATTTCTCATCGAGTCCGAGTAGGTGAATGCTTGCTTGGTGTTTTCATGTTTTGAGAGCCTGAAAACCCTAAAGAAGGATTCAAAATGTCCTTTTTCATAATGTTAGTCTCCTCCCCCGAAAAAGTGTAAAACAATGGAAGAAGAACTCTTCTAGCCACGGATGACTAGAGTATTTATTTTCCGTAAGTAATCCGCAAAAGTCCGGAAAATGGTTAAACTTATACTTAAGCAGATGGGACATCAGTTCCTTTAACGATCTTGAAGAGGACAAGTTTGCTTGGCAATCTTGTTTAGGTTTCAATAGTCCAAACAAGAGCTTAAAATAACTTAAATGATAGCTTCTAGGATCATGAATCATGACTTGCCAAAGACTAAGATCTCAACAAACAAGTTAGTATTAATGACAAAAAATCTTCAATGACATAAAATTTCAACCGTAAAGTACTTAACATGGACCGTCAATAAAGAAATTAAGTCATAATAGATTGATGCTACGAAAATATAGTAAAACTTTGAGAGATATAGGTTGAAATCAATCTACCAACATTTGTAGGTATTTAATGATTAAATAGATTATTTTTTGTGCAATTTGAAACTATAGACTTTTCACAAAAGTGGGTAAAAAATCAAATTCAAATTCATATATGTAATTTCAACTTGGAAACTCAAATATCACATTTGGAATTTGTAGGGCAAGTTTTTGGAGCAAACCCTTGATCTTAATCCATTTGTGGCGATCAAATCGAGTAACCAATCGACCTCAAACCTCTTCCAAGTAAGTTATTTTCATCCTAATCTTGCAATTTGATGGTTTATTTGTCAATTTTTATGCTTAAAAATCACTTTATAGCCATGCTCAAATTGTGAAAAGCATGTGCGCTACTGTGTAAGAGGGAAAGTAGGGCATACTGGAGGTGTGCATTACTCTTCCTCAAGGACAGTAGCGCCCAAACGTGACTGTGTACCTTGAGGAGTAGTGCACACACCTGAACATGGAGAAAAACATGTAGAGAGCTAAAAATTTGACTTTCTTGTGGAAGGATGGTGCTTGTTTGGAGGGAGAGGGAGAATGAAGAGATGGATAGGGTGGCTATGCAAGACCCGACAACTCTACATGCACTATGAAGGTGTGGTTTGCTAAAATTATATAGAACCGTCAACATGAGGGAACTTAACCGATTGCTTCAAAGACTCATTCAGTATTGGGATGCAGATGCCAATATGTTTGATATCCGGGGACAAACCCTAGACCTCACTATTGATGAAATATAATTCATTACAGGACTCTCTAGGAGGAAAGATCTTGTAAACTTGAAAGGGTCCTCACGTAATGTGGGTGCCATGTCTGTACAATAATACATGAATGCATACTGTGTGGCATGTACTAGAAAATCAGGAAGTCATATTCTTATTTCTACTATTGATAGCCTCCCTTTGAAATTTATTATAAGTATGTTGAGCCGAATGGGAGGGAGTGCCACACAACACTTAGCCTCAAGCCACTATATGCATATGGGTATCAAATGCTTGCAAGGTCATGTGTATGACTGGTGCACTAGTCTGTTGGCAAACATGAAGCTTCAATTCTCCGAGTGTAAGACTGGGGGGATGAAGAACTTTGGATATGGCAACATCCTTTGTGCCTTCTTCTTCGAGAGGGTACCTACTCTTAGTTTGGGTATGCCTTTGCCCCTTGTCTTTCCTCATGAGCCAAGATGGGGCCATTGGGGTGACATTTTTCTCTGCCAGGGTGGTGGTGAAAGCCACTTTTTCTATGACATCGATGATTTTTGGGGATGGTGGGAGAGACAGGTGCCAACATTTGAGCAGTTTCCGTATGCTGGTTTAGATTTCCGTCATGATCCAGATCTGGTACTTCCTCCAGGTGGTGCCTGGAGAGAGATAGACATGTTTATGCTTTGAAAATTATTTAATTTTTTCAATTTAAAATATATTATTTTTATGATGAGTTTGAAAATACTAAAACAAAGTGTCATGTGCAGATGTTGGACCAGTTTGTCTAGATGGACATCCTACTATTTTCGTGAGGCCTATTGATGTGGGTGTAGTTGATGCTACACTAGGGGCTATAGAGAGGAAGATGAGTCGGTTGACTCATGATATTCCCACATATCGCATTGAGCAGATGCCCATTGACATGCAGGAGGATGTAGTTGGTGTGCCCCTAGCTTGGATTAGATTGCTGCGGAAAGTAGCCAGGCTGGTCATATGTTACCGAGAGATAGTGGATGCTGATGAGGCCCCACATTCTCCATAGGAGAAGGATATTCTATGTATTTTGAGGCCATCCAGCCCAATTTTGTATCTTCTGACTTGACTTTGTGATAGACTTATGTTCCAAACTCATATTATTTTTTGATACAGTATCGGATATATAAAGAGTATCGGCTTATATCTACATTTGCGTGTTTTAACATTATGTGCAATGCTTATTTATGGAAGTGTATGATACAAATGCCAATCTAAAACATAATTTGCAAATGAATAAGTTAATGCATTCAAATTTCTTGGAATATGTTGATATATGATGGAATCAAACTATCTTTCAAATTATTTAACTCGTAAAAATTGTCATAGCAAAACAGGATCTCTGATATGATAAACACCCGTCAACTGAAATACAACTAGTTGCGAATCAAGTTTTACCTCTAAATGTGAAATGGCCTGGATAAGAGCATCCCGGAGAAGTTCTATAACCACACTGTACTCAGCTACATTATTCGTCGTGGGACCCAAATAAACCCCCCCCGAAGAAACCAGTTGGCCAGTCAATGAGTAAATGACCCAAGATGCTGAAGCCAACTATCGGGTGTGGTGACTAGTGCCATCAGCAAATACTAAAAAGTGTTCAGTTGACATCTGAAACACAAAGTGAGAAAACACACATAAGGTCAACTAACAATCGCAAGCAAAAACTAGTTCTACAAAATGTACAACTATAATACATGAAAAAACACAAATGCCTAAGCGTAGTACTTCTTCAGGTAGAGCCCATGTTGATGTATATGTAAATTCGGAATGTATTTCACATATATGTATATTGTATTCCTATAGAGATGTTATTATTCCTCTATACATAAGTGTCGTTATTTATATTGTAAGTGTCGTAACTTATACTTGATGGGTTATTAGACCACCTTGTTTGGGGTCGGCCCTGTATAAGTCATGTGGGTCAAAGGGTTATTAGACAACCCTATTGGGGGTCGACAATGTGGGTCAAAGGGTTATTAGACCACCCTATTGGGGGTCGGCCCAGTCAGCATTATGTTATGTGGTTAAGTTCGAGCCTACATGAGTTAGGTAAAAAGGCAAGTCAAGTCAAGTATAAATAGAGTGCGGGAGGCACTCTATTTGCTCACTCACTTCTCACTCATGCACTCAAGGAGGAGTGGCGCACTTATGGAGGAGGAGGATCTACTGCTAGGTTATGTCTATCTCTCATGGTTGGTTGTATCATTGCTCTATCTATCTCTGAGGAAGTTATTGGGGTTTTTCACCTTTATGGTTTTCCCCAAGTAAATCTTTGTGTCTCTTGTGTGCTTGCATTATTGTCTCCATGATTGATATGATGTAGATATGCTGTACATGTTGTTCTCTGAGTTAAGATCCTAGATCAGATTGAAGTAAATTCAAAAAATTTAACATGGTATCAGAGCTAGCCTGAAAGAAGGCATGATATGGCATGTATGACACTTGTTGCACTTACAATGCTAGGGCTTGATATATCAAAAACCAATCATCGTAGCACTTTCGCTATAAATCCGTTTTGGCGACGTTTTCGGATCGAAAATTGTTACAGGACGAAGCGAAGATCCACATGTACCTTGTGTCCAAAGGAAAACCTCTAATTCGTTGTACTTTGTGATTTATGATCTGTACAATATAGGGTTTCTGCCTCTTCCAGATCTGAGTCAAAATCACGTGACCTTGGGAAAAAGGTCATAACTTGGGCTAGGAAGCTCCAAATGAAATTTCGTAAAAAGTTACAGGTAGTACACAGACTGTACTATCTCAGAAAAAGTTTGTAGAAGCCGACAGGATGGAAAGATAACAGGCCCAGATATCTCAGGAAACGTTTTCAGAGGCCGAAGTTGAAACAGTGACACGTGGCACGCCATACAAGTTCGCTCTCCTGTATTATCCCAAAACAGGTCACATTGCGACATTTGGCATAACTCTCTCTCAGAGAATCGAATTGAGGTCAGACCTGTCAGGATGGGGTTTCTCTAACAAACCCATATCCAGCTCCAGGTCCAGTTCTTGCAAATCAAGTGGATTGGGTTAATCCTAGAAGAAGATGGATTGGTCACCTGCATAAGTGAAGATGTTCATGTTTCAGAGGGAGATGAGGCTAAGGCCTTACATAAGAAGATTTCAAGCGATCTCAACAGGTATGACTCATCGAGGTATGTTTCGATATTTGTTCATGATTAAGTTTATGGTATGTTTGTGTTCATGTTATTACGGTTAAGTACAATTTTGTTTTTAGATTTGTCGTATCACCTTAACAAAATTATGAATGCATGATAGAAGATATTCATTGGTTAGGGTGTTGACACTTATGATTGTACTAATGCATTATGGTGTTGTATGAGGTTTATGTTGTCTACTAACATGAGAGGTACAACAAGAAAGACAAATCATGTTCCAGTTCAAGAACATATGATCATGATGACATGAGGATAAAGACTCATCCATTATCATGGATCTCATAGAAGATCCATTTACGAGGTATGTACAACTTGGTTTTATAATGGCTAACCTATGAGATATATAGGTTACTAGCACAAGTCATTGAAGAAGAACAAGAAGACATCATGTGAGTATGTTAGACATAAATAGCTAGCATGCTAATCCAGGTATGTTTTTCCTATATCAAGCTAGAATCCTACATTGTGTTAGGATCTTATACTGTTGTTGATAATGATTATTCATGAAGTCATAGGTTTGAATAATCACGGTTGTATGCATATTATGTTTCTTACCATAATTGATGATATGACTAACCAGAAGAATCATGAAGGTATAGGTTTGAATAATCACAAGTTTTATGCATATTATATCTCTTATCTTGATTAATGATTCAACTAACCCGAAGAGTCATAGGTTTGAGTAATTATAGGTTTAGACATGTTATGCTTCTTATGATTTGACTAACCATAAGAATCCTACATAAACCTTGAATGCTAATGCTTATTATTTTTGTTTGAAATGATCATGACTATACATGCTTGAGATTATTGTGTTTTAATAGTATACTAATGAATGTATGATTTTATATGAGTTCACAAGGATATCACAATCATGATACTAATAAGCATGCATAGGGACCAAGGATGAATATGAGTTCAAGAACAGGTAATTCAGGAAGCAAAGATCAAGAGGGAGTACACTCCAGTGGTTTATGCAAGGATGCAGATATTCAGAGGGAGTTGATGATCTCTCTACACTCCACAACAGAAAGGTGTAGAAGAAGCTACTTCAGATTAGGACTCTAGTAGCTCCTGCAAGGAAGCGAAGACTCAGAGGGAGTCCACCCAATGAACAAAGAAAGATAAGTATTTTAATCATCATTTCTTGCATATGTGTTTGTTTAAATAAAATTGTTCAATGATGTATATGCTCATGTTCCTAGACTTAGGATATGTACTGCGCATATTAGAATAGTTGCATTGATGAACAGTATACTACTAATATACATGGGTAAGTGGCCTATGGCACTGTACACCATTCCATTGCTACTTATCTAGAATGAAACCTATTTGCTGACATGTTGGGAGTTGTGCACACTCTTAACAATGTTCTGGTAGATATTGGAAGGCATCTAGAAAGTTACGGAATATGGATAAATGTTGTATTGAATAATTGGCTAAGATAATTGCATGACTGTATGACATATTTCTTTATGTGTAAGAATTTGTTCTGAAAACTATGAGATGTTTTCTAATCATGCAATTTAACTTGTTGTGTAGGAAAGATCATATGCCATCTCCTACAAAAGAAGAATTACAACATTTGTTCCAGCAACAAAGATATCTATTGAAGATATTGAAGATATTGAAGTTCCCAGGATCTGGGATGGAATGCCATGATCCGTCGATCATGAAGAATGATGTTTGGGACATAGTCCCAAGACTTGAAGGTAAGATTGTTATGACTTCCAAATGGAACTATTAGATCAAGCATGTTGTAGATGGCAGCATAGAGAAATATAAAAGTGTTGAGATAGAAGATACACCAGATGGATTTCAAGACAACTTTCTTGAATGATGTAGTTGAGGAAGAAGTGTATGTGGTGCAGCCACTTGGTTCTAAGACACATGATAGGGATTCATATATGTGCAGAAATTGGTATGGTAGGATAGACAGCTTTCTATCCAGTTTGGGATTTGCCAAGAGTAAAGCGAACTCCAACCTTTACTACAAGGTTGAGGAAAACAATCCAGTGATACTACTTTTGTATGCGGATAACCTGTTTGTTACAGGTGAAGATAGATTGATTGCCGACATGCAGTGAAAGCTTACTACCGAGTTTGAGATGAAGAACTTGGGGAAGATGCACTATTTGTTTTTGGCATGAAGGTGTGGCAGAGTGCAGATGGAATCTTCCTTGGACAAGGGAAGTATGCAGTACAGATCTTGAAGAGGTTCGGGATGATGGATTGCAAGGCCATGGCCACACCTATGGCATCGAATCTGAAGCTTCTATGTGATGCTTCATCTGAGCCGGTTGATGTCTCTATGTATCGTCATATGATTGGGTCCTTGATGTACCTGACGAACACGAGACCAAACATTTGCTTTTTGTTGTGAACACATTGAGTCAGTTCCTGACAGATCCGAGGAGTGTTCACCTAGTTGTTGTAAAGCATGTTCTAAGGTACCTGAAGGGTACAGTGGATTATGGGCTCAAGTATGAATCGAATCAAAAGTTTAACCTGCAGGGTTATGTTGATTCAGATTGAGCTGGCAGTGCTGCAGATAGGAAGAGCACATCTGGGTGCTGCTTCAGTATGGGATCAGGTGTGATCTCTTGCTTTAGCAGGAAGCAGTCCTGCATAGCATTGAATACAGTTGAGGCAAAGTATGTTGCATCCTGTTCAGCTAGCTGTGAGGCAGTATGGCTACGGAAGCTACTGTCCGAGTTATTTGATCTCCCGTTGGAAGCTACTGGTATCTTCTGTGACAACCAGAGTAGTGTGAAGCTGTCCAAGAACCTAGTGTTTCATGACAGGTTGAAACACATAGAGATCAAATATCACTATATCAGGGATATGGTGCAGAGAGGATCCATGAAGCTCCTGTATGTTAAGACGGACGAGCTGATTGTAGATGTGCTGACGAAGCCACTAGCCAGTGTGAAGTTCGAGTACTTCAGAGAGAGGCTTGGCGTTCTTCAGATCGAGGACACTTCGAAGAAGAAGTGATGGACACATTTGCTGAAGCCATTCCAAGAATGTTGGAAGGAGGATCCTTCACATGGCTGTGGATGTAAGTGCTGGATGATGAGCATCAAGATGATGTTCTGGTTTCTGCCTTGATATGATCAGTTGGATCATTTATATGTATGCATCATGTTGGATGCTGGATATGATCAGTTGGATCATTTATATGTATGTACGCATCATGTTGGATGCTGGATATGATCAGTTGGATCATGTGTATGTATTTTTGTATATGCATCATGTTGGATGCTTGGACCATGTATCTGTATATGTATCAGGTGGATACATTGTATGATCAGGTGGATCATGTGTGGTGATATGTATCATGTATTTGTATTTGTATCAGGTGGATACATTGTATGATCAGATGGATCATGTATAATGATATATATCAGGTAGATACGTGGTGTGCATCAGATGGATGCATTGTATGATCAGGATGATCATGGATGACGAGCTTCAGGATGTTGCTCCAGATGACATGCAGCAGGATGTTGCAGTGATGATGATCAGGATGATCATGGATGACGAGCTTCAGGATGTTGCTCCAGATGACATGCAGCAAGATGTTGCAGTGATGATGATCAGGATGATCATGGATGACGAGCTTCAGGATGTTGCTCCAGATGACATGCAGCAGGATGTTGCGGTGATGATGATCAGGATGATCATGGATGACGAGCTTCAGGATGTTGCTCCAGATGATATGCAGCAGGATGTTGCAGTGATGATGATCAGGATGATCATGAGTACATCAGGATGATGTATGGTGAGTATCAGGTTGATACTCTATGGCCGTGGATCAGGTTGTGCAGATGAGCATGTAATTCGGTGCCCTGGGAGATTTGCAGATAGTCTTTCGAGGTTTTGCCTATGGCATGTAATTCGGTTCCCTAGGATATCTGGCAAATGCTCTTTCGAGGTTTTGCTCTGGGAGGACATGTAATTCGGTGCCCTGGGAGATCTACAGATAGTCTTTCAAGGTTTTGCCTATGGCATGTAATTCAGTTCCCTGGGATATCTGGCAGATGCTCTTTCGAGGTTTTGTCCTATGGCATGTAATTTGTTTCCCTGGGAGATCCGATAGGTTGGGCCGTGTGCCCGTAATCAGTCCTGGGATGCTCTTGCGAGGTTTTTCCATGACCACATGTAATTCGTTGCCCTGGGAGATCCTATAGGTAGAGCTATGTGCTCGTAACAACCTAGGATGCTCTTGCGAGGTTTTGTGGTGAGGTCACATGTAATTCAGTGCCCTGGGAGATCCTATAGGTAGAGCTGTGTGCTCGTAACAGCCTGGGATGCTCTTTCGAGGTTTTGTGACGCACGTAATAAGTCCTGAGGATTCCATAGTATGGCGAATGATGATGAAGACCTGCAGGTGGTGGGCCTACATCCAGTATGAAAAAGGTCTGGCTCTGTAGAACTTCCTATGATGAGTAGATTCAGAGATTGATTGAGATAGCAGCAGCAGTGACGATGATGATGACTCGATGACGATTATCCAGTGACGATGATCCAGAGAAGATGACTTGTGCTAGAAGAACTGTGCTGAGAAATACCTTCCTAGTTAAGAGGGAGTGTTGATGTATATGTAACTTCGGAATGTATTTCACATATATGTATATTGTATTCCTATAGAGATGTTATTATTCCTCTATACGGAAGTGTCGTAACTTATACTTGATGGGTTATTAGACCACCTTGTTTGGGGTTATTATGTATCTTTGTGTCTCTTGTGTGCTTGCATTATTGTCTCCATGATTGATATGCTGTAGATATGCTGTACATGTTGTTCTCTCAGTTAAGATCCTAGATCATATTGAAGTAAATTCAGAAAATTTAACATTCTAGGCTCGAGCAGCTTATTACCCTCGTAGTCCATTACCTCATAAGCTCCTTTCTTCAGTACCTTCGATATTATGTAAGGACCGAGCCACATGGAATTGAACTTGCCAGCCCCGAAAGGTTCCTTGTCCTGATCCCAAAGCAAAACAAGGTCTCCTTCAAGAAAAACCCTAAGTCTGACAGACTTATCGTACTGTCCTTTGGCTCATTTCTTATGGACTTCATTTGCTGTGAGCGCATCATGGTGTTGCTCATCTAGATGTTCTAAATGTACCAAACGTTCTTCTGGTACTGAAGTTTTTGGTAACAGTTGGACATCCAACTTTAACGAGGGAATCTCGCATTCAATCGGAACGATTGCATCTATCCCATGCACAAGTTGGAAGGGAGAGAACCCGGTAGCAGTCTTTACGTTTGCTCGGTAAGCCTAAAGAGCAGGATACAACATGATGTGCCAGTTATTTCTAATGAAATTAATGGTTCTTTATAGAATAGTCTTCAAAGTTTTGTTAACTGCTTTGACCTGACCATTCGCTTGTGGATAGAATGAAGACAAATGCTCCTGAAGAAAACCTAGCATGGTATAAAGCTTAGTCATCATCTTGTTCTGAAAATGGCGACCGTGGTGTGTCACGATCACTTTCGGTATGTCGAACCTTGCGATAATCTGATTGAATACAAAATAAGCGGCAGTTTCTCCATCCTCCATAATAGTAGGCATTGCCTCGGCCCACTTGGTGAAGTAGTCGACGAAAACGATAATATAACGATGGCCTCCAGCCGAAACTAGATTAAAAGTCATATAATCAACCCCCCATTTGGTGAAGGGACCTACTGTGATCACAGGATGAAGAGGAGCTGGATGTGCTCTCATTTTTCTAGTGAAAAAGTGACATGGACGACAGTGTTTCATAGCTTCCACACAATCTTTAAAGATTGTAGGCCAAAAATACCCAGCACGCAGTATTTTTTGAGCTGTTGCCAACCTAGAAAGATGACCCCCACAAGCTCCACTATGAGAATCATTCAATCCTAATTCTGCTTCTTCTAAAGTCAAACAACGTCGTAACATGGAGTCTATCCCACGTCTGTACAAAGTGTCAGAGATAATGAGATAGTTTTTCGCGTGACTTTTCAGTTTGCGTCGTTCTTCTCTAGAAAAAGTGGTAGGACACCTCAAAGTTTGGAGATATACTAAAATATCCCATACCATGGGTTAGAGTAGGTAATGAGGAAGAGATGTTCATCCGGGAATGATGAGTCTTCCTCAATCTGCACTAAGTCACTCGAAAATTCTGAAATTAATTCAGCGAACACTAGTGATTTCTTTGACTTGGAAGAATAAAAAACCAAATCAAACTCTTGTAGGATTACAATCCATTTATTGTATTTCCCACTGATGATACATCGAGTGAGAACATATTGGAAAGGATTGACCTCCACAATCACAGTAGTGGTTCGTAAAAGGATATAGTGACTAAGCCTCTGCACCGCATAGACCGTAGCCAATGCTAGCTTCTCAACATGTGAATACTTAATCCCAGGAGCTATCAATGCGTGCGAGAGATAATAAACGACATGCTCTTGTAGTGTGTCATCCTCTTGAACTATTACTATGCCAATTGTGTATAAAGACGCCATCAGATATAAGAGGAAATCCTTTGTATAATCAGGCGGGCTTAACAAGGGGGATGATAGTAATGCCTTTTTCAAGGCCTCAAATGATGTTTAAGCAACCTCATCCCACAAGAAGTAGGTATCTTGTTTAAGCAATCTCATGAAACCCTTTGTGATTTTACCATAGTTTATGATGAAGCGTCATAAGAAGTTAGACATTCCTTGCAGACTTTGAAGTTGTTGCAAGGTGCGAGGACGAGGCAGATTTACAATCGCCTCTACTTTTAATGGGTCGACCATAATGCCATGACTGGATACGATAAATCCCAGTAAACATCCTGATTCGATGCACAATACACACTTGTTAGGATTCAATCGAATCTTGTATTGTCTGCATCGTTCAAACACAACTCTCAAAGGAGTTGGATGATCCTGTCTCTTGCGAGATCATGATGGGAGGTCATCTAGGTAGGGTTAAACTATGTGCTTGAGATCGTGAAAATCAAAATTCATCGCTCGCTGGAAAGTAGCTCCAACATTCTTTAAGCCAAACGGCATCTTCCAATAGGCAAAGGTTCCCCACGGGAAAATAAAAGCTGGTTTGTGTTGATCTTTGGTTTGATTTGAATTTGATTATATCCCGAAAATCCATCCATGAAAGAAAACATTTCGTGTCCCACGCACGCATCTATGATCTGGTTGATCAATGGTGTGGGGTAGCTATATTTCGGACAAGCTTTGTTCAGATCCCGAAACTCAGTACAAAATTGGATGGTACCTTGCTTTTTATCAACCAGAATAGGATTTGAAACCCATTTCGTCATGTCGATTGGATAGATAAATCCTGCTTCAAGCAATTTTTCAACCTCTGCCTTAATGGCGGCCGTTTTTCGAGGATTCACAGGATGGAGCTTTTGTCTCACAAGTTTCATGTTAGGATATGTTGTGATGACATGCTCAACAATGGAAGGATCGATGCCTGGCATCTCATCATAAGACCAGGAAAAAATATCGCGAAATTCTTTAAAAAGTTTGGTATACCGAGCAATCTCCTCCGGAGAACAATCTGCTCCAATAAAAATGTTTTCCACGACCTCCGGTTTGGTGCAAATCTTAATCGGGATGGTTCTCAATATATTATCCATATTTCCTTCATCATAAAGAACACTTGAATTGGAAGAGGAAAAATCAACATTCCCACTAGGTCTCATCGAAAACTCTCCTCTCTCTATCATGTCTAGATTTGGAAGTAGATAGGACCTGTGGTGCATATGTTCCCAAGGTTGATCCAAGCCCATCATGGCTTCCAACATGTCTTCGTCAGAAGGAAAAACCATGTCTAAACAGTTGAAAGAGTGGATCGAATCTACTGACCATGCCGGAGCATAGTCCATATCCAACTCAGCAGAGACTGGCGGAGTCACGATATGTTCCATTGCAACATGTTGTGCTTCCATGTATGCTACTTCTGCAATGGATAAAGGCACTGATGGTTCTGATACAGTAGGAAGGATCCATGAATCAATCCTTAAACCGACCGTGAAAATTTCAGTAGATGTATCTTCATCAAAATGCATGATAAGGATGGGAGTAGGTAGATCAAAAGTTCCTATTAATGACCTGTAAATCCCTGCTCCTAAACTCTCGTGTATTGGGGCAGATTGATCAACTAAAGGAACTGTGGATTCCGATGAAGTCTGGTTTTTTTTCCGAGAGAACAAAAGTTGATCGACCGTGACAATCTTGCCTTTGTGGGGGAACATAACAACTCAAAAAATAGCCGATGCAATAGCTCACATGGCATATGTCCAACTCCTTCCTGACAACATATTGTAATCAAGCGAAGCATCTAGAACTTCAATCTCTATAGCAACTATTTTACCGGCGAGTGTGACATCAAATGACGACAAGAATCCGTGTGGACGGAAGGTTCTACCATCAAATGCAATAAGCAGTGTGTTAGAGGGGGCTAACTCAGGAGAACCCAAGGCTTTCCAACAAGAAATCGACATTACGCATGTAGACACGCCCTCATCTATGACATATCATCTCATGGTCATAGGACCATGAGCTACCTCTATCTAAAGGGAAACGTGGCACGGAAATGGGTATTTGATATTAGACATATCAAAACATGTAGTCATGTTGGATGATTCCATACTTCCAATCGCTGGCAGAAGTGCATTTAGTTGTAATGGACAACTTTGCAAAACTTCTAAGGTGGACATAGCACAAGGGGTCTGGGCTAGATATTCAACCACACTGTAGTTGGCAGCAGCTTGTGCATTGGGATTGTGCAAAGCCCGTTTCAAGACACCTTTCACGATCTTGGGAAATGGGTCCACAGGAATGTGGAGAGGAATGGAAGATTCAGGAACATCTTTATCCTTGTTCTACAAAACCGGCGTATAATTTCTTGCCCGCATTTGTAAAAGAGCATCTGAGTTAACCATATTAATAAAAGTTTGATCAACTGAAGCATGGGTGGTGCCCCCAGTTTTGGAGGTGCCAGAAGCTGATCCCTGCCCTTTCGGAATGGATCTTTCAAGATGGCAGGTTTCTTTTCTTGAAGTATCTTATGGGCTTCCTTGATTAGAGGGCATTAGTGAGTGAGGCGGTCATGCTTGCAAAGTTTGGAAGGGAACTTGACCTTCTTCTTTTCTCTGTTATCCTCCTCGACATTTTCCTTGTTTTTGGGCTTTTGTTGGTTCCCTTCTCCTTTCTTGCGCTTCTTTTTGTTGTTGGGTTGTCGAGGGCCCTTTTGATTAGTCTGAACCTATTGTATAGATTTAGTAGTAGAAGGAGATGGGAGTCACTTCTGCAGTCGGTTGTTTGACCGATAAGGCATGCACCTGTTTTTTCAATGCTTCGAAGGCTACAGAATCAACTGAACCCACTATGCCGTCAGCATGTGGTCCAAGTTTTGGTCTACCTATATCAATGTTTGATCACAGTGCATCAAGTATAATTTCGTAAAGGAGCCCAGACTGAGCATAAACCAGGTCTAGTTGTTGGGTCCTTAAAATGGCTTCTTCTTTCGATGACACCCCAGAAGTAGCTACTTCCTTAGAAAGATAAGGAAGGAGTGATTTCAGATACCACTCTAATAAGAATTCTGGAGGAATATTGGCATTAATGAGCCTCTTCAGTCTTGGCCACTCCTTAATATGATCAGATAAATGGGTGGCTTTGTTTAGTCTAAAAGTAGACAAAAGATCTATCCTTCCATCGCACCGAACAAGAAGATGGAAGTGGTTAAAAAAGACTACAGTGAGATCCCAAAACTTAAAAAAGGTGGCTGCAGGTAACTCAATATACCATTTGGTTGCATCACCGGTGAAGGTTCTTTGCAAAAGTCTCAACCTAACAGAATCTTCGTTCAACAAGTTCGAACAACACCAAAGATGAAAAGTGGTAACATGATCACCAGGATCCTCACCAGTTTTACCTTTGAATTTCAGAATGTATGAAGGTAGCTTAGTGGGAACTGGTGGCCACGTAACGTTATGGCACACTGGATCGGTCGTTAATTTTGAAATATCTGGAAAATTCAGGGTTTCCAGAAATGGTAAATGAGGTCTACAAGATAGCATTTGGTGAGCTGGAGTCATAAAGGGGGAACCTCCCATAGTTTGACCAATAAATTGTTGGTTAGGGTTGCCCCCAGCCATCTGCTGGTAGGGGTTTCCCCTAGCCATCTGCTAGTAGGGGTTGCCTCGATCCATCTGCTGGTAGGGGTTTCCCCCTGTCATCTGCTATTGTGTGAAAGTGTTGTTGAAATTCCCCCACCCGAATGAAAGCGGGTTGGTACTTTGTGTATTCGTCCACTATGGCTGGGTGTTAGCCTCGCCATATTGTTGGTTAAAAATATTACCCCCTCCTCCAGAAAACAAAGAAAAAGGGATATTTTGTGCAGGTATATTACTTTGATTCACATTGTACCCTGCAAAGGTGTTAAAACCAGCGGTAGTCGAGGTGGAAGGCGCAGTCATGGTACTCATGATAGGCATAGTTGTAGAGGGATTCGACCTAACATTGGGTGTGGAAATCCAAGTACTATGTATATGGTATGATTGTTGTGTTGGAGGAGGTGAGATGACATTCACTATATTACTGGGTCGAAAAGTAGGGGTAGAGGCGGATGTCAAAGCTATTGAGGTTGACATGCCTAACGTACCAGCATTGAAACTGAAGGATGGAGTTGAAACAGAAGTTGTCTGTGTCGAACTTGGTGTAGCAGTGGAAGGAGGATTTATAATACTTGTATTCATACCCATTGTGGGAGTCTATGGGACTCCATGATCGTCTCCTGGATTAGTCATAATATGCCCAGGTGTGAAAAAATATGCACTATACTCGCGTTGCTGGAAACCAACAGGTAATAGAAGCGGATCGTTAAGTCCGATAAGAGGAGGGTTAAAAGGAGTGTTAAACTCACCAGAAGTGATATCCTCAACCTCAACAATATTGAAAACTTGTTGCTCCGGGGTTCTATGTTGCGATTCACACGGAACCTCTATTTCCCCAGTAGGTTCAAAAATACCACTGGAGTTAGTCCTCCGTCATGGTGGTGGCGATAGTGGCTCCAAACTGAGTGGGGGAAGGTTTTGCACCCTTTGAGACCTACGAAATTTATGGTCTTCCACAATTATATAAAAATAACACTAAAAAAAACCTAGTGGCCACTAAGACTAAGGGGCAAACAACATACCACTAAAAAATCCTAAGTAATCAAACCAATCAAATGGATAGTAAATACTCTCGGAAGTAATTCTAGGATTATTAGGTCCCAGAATAGACTAACAGAGTACTGATGGTCAGTTTCGTGGCATCCACCAGAGGTCCACTGGGTGCAAGCGCTTGAATCACCAAACCGTTTTCTCGGGAGTACTGCTAGAGGGTTACCTTCCACACCTGTCCGAGGTGAAGTGGGAATAACCGCCCACTCTACATGTGTAATATCCTAAAGGTCAGATACTAAGGCTACCATACATACGAAATATCCTGGGGACAGTCGTCAGCCAGGTCAAAACGCATGGGCAGGGTAGGAAAGCCCGAAGTCAAAAAGGACCCCCGTACGCGAATTGACTCTGGTTTATGGTCAAAAGGAAGGTGATGGGATATCCTCAATGATTCCAGTCTTCCACGGTCTCGTGCATAACTCTTGTTTGAGTAGACCATCCCAAGGTTATTTGATATATATGGGTTTACCTAAATGAAAGTTTGTACTATGATTGTTGCATAATGAAGCCAGTTGCGAGCTGTTTAAGGTGATTTAAGCTCGTAACTCTAGCCTAAGCTAGTTGATGTCATGTATACCTAAAAAGAAAATGTTTCTAATTGATTTTATTAAAATTTCTTTTTAAGGCAATTTTTTACTCAATGGGGTAGTGCATTGTGTGGAAATGGTTTGAGAGAGCAAAGTGCAAAAGAAATGACTTTCAAAGCAACAAAAGACTCTTTTGCTTTTCTCCGTTTATGCTCTTTCCAAAAATGAAAAACTAAGCAAACCAAAACAAATTTCTTTTTTCTTTTCTTTTCAAATTCAAGATGAAGTAAACTATGCTACTTCGAAATGATTACAAGTCCTACTACTTTACACTACCAAACTCATTTTTTGCTTTTTCTGATATATGTAAAAGAAAAGAACTCGAAAATGGAAGCAAGTAAGACTTAAAAAAGCAATGTAAGTAAGGAAATGCAACTCTAAGGTTCACAACAAACAAATCAATGATTTGACGAAGACTTGTCCTACAAAGTTTTTCAACGGAAAAGGCTTCTTGGGCTTGGAAAACAAAGTGGAAAGAAAAGAAGGATAAGAGATGTTTCAAATGGAAAGGGAAACCTCAAATGTCACTCCAAAGAATCAAGAACCCTAAAGAGCACTAAGCCAAGCAAACTGTAGGCAAGCGAACCAAAGATGGCCTTACAATCACAAAAACTCAAATGGAAGCAAACTAAAAGACTTCAACTTACTTGGACTGAAACTGACAACGCAATTAGGAGGTATCTAGACTCAATTTTCTTTTTAATACACCCTAAGGACTCTAACTTGGGGTCCAAACCTAACTCAAAGGCCAAGACACCATCAAAGTGTGTTTAGTTTTTCCACATACAACAATGGTTACGAAACAAACATTTGTACCCCTGCAACAAACATCTAGGGTACAGGAATGCAACTATGTCCAACTAGGAACAAAGCACGATCTCCAAAAAAAGTCAGAAACAACAAGACACCTCAAAAGTACTCAAGCAAGAAAAAGATGACCTAAGGGACTTAGGAGAAGCAATCAAGACTCAACAAGGGCATAAAGACCTCAAGGATCAGTTAAGAAAGCAACGCCAGAGACTGGATATCAAACCAAACAAGTGCAAATCAAAACCCTACAGCAAATAAAGAGTTACAGGGGTATGCGCTACCATGTAGTGCATAAAACAGTGCACAGTGGGAGATGTGCCCTACTGTATAGTAGGTAAAGTAGCGCTCATCATCAAGTATGCACTACTGTGTGTATAGGAGAATAGTGCACATGTCAGAGGAGGTCTGAAAATAGGATCTAAAACATCTAACTAGGATGAGTCAAGCAAGGGAAAGCAAGTACATGTGACCTACAGGGCCTCTCAGTGATAAAAAAGATCAAAAAGTACTGAAAGAAAACTTAAATGAGTCTCCTAGAAGAGAAAACAACCCGTCCCCAATGGAGTCACTAGTCTGTTGTGCGGGAAATCTACCCTATAGCGAGGAGAGGTACACTACCAAATTTTTGGGTGACAGGTAAATGCATTGATCATATCACATGGGCTTCTACAAAAGGAAAGAGATTAAGGTTTTTGAATTCCTACCTTATTAACGAAGTTCGATCCTATCTTTCCCTTGCTCCTTCAATCAATCCTCCACTTGATCTTCCATTCAATGAACTTGTGATACAAAGATACCTTCCTCAATGTATCTTGACTGATATAACAATGATGAAATTGAAATACAATTTAAACATCAAATACAATCAAGCATTTAATCCAAACAAATACGGAATCCATTAGACATTTGATTAAGATAGGAAGGGCATTTCAACCTTTATTGTCAAAAGCAAATAATCAGTACAAGTATACCTGATCATTCAGAGTGCTTGTGCAACCGGACCCTGGGCTCCTGCTCTTCACACTAACTTTAGAATTCCTCCAACATAACAACCCTTAATGCATAGTTTTTTCCTCCCTCTCTCATCTATCCCTCTTGTATTTATGGGACAAGGAAGGAAGTTTAGATCGAGAGGTAGTTTGATTGGGAAGTTGGGGAAGTTGCAAAACCAACTTCAACTAATCCCAATTTGTCAAATTAATATATTTTTTATTACATTTTAAGATGCTCGCGAGTATTTCACTGTAGAGTAGCACACAATATGTAACTTCACTGCTTTACAACCAGCGTTTGCATGATTTTTTAATCTGTGCGCTAGTTTGATTATGCGAAGTAGGGCATACTAGCAGATGTGTGCTACTGTTATGCTTGTGGAGTAGGGCACATTCCCAAAAATGCACTACTATGATGCCTGTAGGGTAGCACACATGTCAAAATGTAGGGTAAAATCAGGGTTTTGTCAGTTGTTGAGGGGCAAATCAAGTCCATGTAATATCTAGGTAAATCTTTCTCTTCGATCCATGTTGTCCTTTTGTGTGATCGACAACTTAATGTGATCACGGACGGAGAAGTGCAGATTTGACCTATAACAATTAGCATTGAATAATCCTTTCAGGTCGAGAGCTCAGATTGATTTATCTTGTAACCATCTTCTTTTTTTTCCAATATATTTTGTGGTAATCCCCATTTCCTATTATCACTTGTAACTGGTTTATTTGAGCATATTGGTAATCCATTTATTTCTTTATGCAAATAATTTTGTTAACCCCAGTCTGTTGTGTGTTAACAGTGCAATGGTGACTACCCTTCTGCGTTCTTCAAGTTGCTCCTACAGGGGATTAAAACCTCAATCACCTGGTCTTTTCTTTCTTTCAAATAGCCACAATTTTAGTTGTGTTCCCCAACAAATCTCTAAATTCTTCACCTAACATGCTTCTTTAATTTAATCTCTTATTATAACCCAGCTTCCTCTTGTTTAGTTTCCTCTCTACCTTTGAAGTACTTCCAGTCTGCTTTCATTTCAACACTTCACAACTAGTATTTATGGTACAGCAAGGGATCTGCTCATGTTTGTGATGGTCATTTAATTAATTCTTCAGAATTTCTTCAGTACTATACGTAACGAATATGATTAAAAATAATTTAGTGTGATGTGTACCTAACGCTCCCAGCACAATATCTCGCATCCAATGTTATCCATGGATTTTTTGGTCTTTGTCACATGCACGAGCACTGTTTTTCACCTTAGAGGAAATCTCTGAGTTCCTTATCTGCTGTGTTTTTCAAATTTTATTCCTTTTATATAACGTCCAAATTGACAATTTTTTTTCATAGATGTACTCTGCTAATTTAGTTTGTAATCAAAATTATTTATAATGCATTCATATATGGATTTATTCCTCACAATAACTCTCTGTAATTAACCTTTTTCGAAGTATTTGTAATTCATAATAACCCCTAGTCGATAGGGTTACATAATTTCTCCATAAATTAAGTACAAAAGCCAATATTGTCTGAAAGTAAGTTCTAGTAAAGCTTATAGAACTGTAATCTAGTTAGCTAGGACAATAAAAGCCCATGTTGTATTTTCACTCAAAAACAAAAAAAATGCTTTTAACAGAACTTGTTGTAAATTTGGAGAGCTTCATTAAGAATAAGAAAATACAAAATCAAGGTGATTCATCTCCCTAGTAAGGCTTCATAACTCAGATGATACTTCCAAAGCACCTTGAAAAAAGGATCTCCTTAAAGGAACTTACATTAGCACCAATAAGGAGATCTTGTAGCTAAACTTTTGTGTGCTTATACGATTCTGATAAACATTTCAAGCTTCAATTGTTTTTCAATGTTGTAGCTTACTGTCACTTGATAATATTGTTGGAAAAAGTGGTAACAAGTCTTACCAACCTTCTTGATCTGAGTGTATTTAGAGCAACAGAGAAATGTAATACAACTATTCTTACAACATCTGCAGATATGAAAGATAGAATGTGAGACCTTGAAAAAATAAGATTATAGAAAATGAAGTTGACATGTGCTCATAGCCTCAAATGTAGTTACTTTTTGTTTGTTTGTTTTCTTTCTTTGACCTATAGGATTTCAATATTTTGCTTTGTAAAGGTAACTCTCTTATTGCAATTTCCATGGATAGTTGTTTTCTCTCATATATTGCTGACTTTGTTCATGCAGGTTAGTTATAAGCCTAGACCAAGTTGAATTGGTGAAAATATGTGAAATTTTGAATCCTAACAATAAGACTGGGAGATTGACAGTAATTGTACGCATGGGTGCTGAAAAATTGAGGTTCAAGCTGCCACATTTGATAAGAGCAGTAAGACAAGCATGCTTGATAGTGACTTGGGTCACTGATCCTATGGATGGAAACACAATAAATGCACCATGAGGGTTGAAGACATGTCTATTTGATGCTATTCGGGTATTTTGGAAGAATATTCATTTTGTTGTTCAATGATTTTTGGTCCAAGTTGGTCTTGTGTCTGTTCTAAATTAGTCACATTTTCAGAAGTTGGAACTATTATTATTGGCCATGCAATATAATTTGTGAATGCTAAATCATGGTTAACAGGTTCTATATGTACTGGATATGTAGGCAGAGTTGACGGCATTTTTTTATGTTCATGAAGAAGGCAGGGTAGAATCTGTTAACTCTAACAGATTTAACAGAGTTAAATTTTTGATGTTCATGAAGAAGACAGGGCAAAATCTGTTAACATTGTTCATGAGTTGTCAACATTCTAAGTGAAATGTATCCACCATGTACATATCCATTGAATTTCTGGCTTTTATGTTCTCCTGTGAAGTAAACAGGGCCAACAGTCAAATCACATTATGCATAACACATTGTTAAAGATTCTCCAGACCAATTAAAGCACGTCTTACAGGAAAATGCAGATGCAGATTTGATGTTGTCATCATGTTACAACTTACCCTTATGTCATCGAAGTGCTTAGGGTTGACGGAAATTGGATAATTGGTGTAGCTTCCTCGTTGAAACCTATTATTCCACCACTTTGGAACCAGAATTTGCTCTACTTTAGGAATGCTACCACAAAACATTTTTCTGAGAACCTCCATTGCTTTTGCTTTGGTCTTCTCACCGTCTTGTTCTTCTGTCTGCTTCGATTCCTCATCTGTGATTGTTGTAACAAGGATGTTGGATCTTGGATATGTTTCCATGTGCTTCAACAAAAATAATAATTCCAATAGTTGTTACTGTTATAACAATGTTGTAAATGCATTTGGGGTGTTTGAGAACATTATTGGTCTATACTCACATGCCAAAACGTGTAATAACCTCTCTTTTCAGCCGCATAAATAAATAATTATGTACCATCCCCAGTCGACCAGAACGTGCTGGGAAATTTGATGAATACCTTTGTGTAAATTCTTATCTCGCAGTTGAAGAATGCTTTCGTTTTCCAACTCTGCATATCATTAATGACATGATTCATTATCAACGATAAATCCTACCAAATTATTCATTTTCATTGGTCTTTAAAATAATGTTGTTGATGTGAGGAACCAAAACAATCCTCTTCAGTAATATTAAAATAGTATTGATGATGTGAAATGGCACTGGAAAAAGTCTGGGATATCTTAAATTGCAATTAAATATGTAACAATTTTTTTTGAAATGAGGCATTAGTGAAGATGTCATTAAAACATTAGTAAGCTATATTATTCATTAATTAATATGGCTTAAGATGGTTAATTTTCATTACTGATTAAAATAGTATTGGTGCTTTGAAAAACCAAAACAATCCATTTTCAGTACTGACTAAAATAGTATTGATGATGTCAAATGGCGGTGGGCTATTTTAAATAGCCACTAAATATGGAAGAGGTAACAATTCTTTTGGAACAAGGTATTAGTGAAGATGGCATTATAAAATAAAGATGGATTTGATTTTTGCAACAACATGCTTAGTGACATGTAAGTGTGCTCTTAACTTGTGTCTATTTAATATACTTAATGTACTTAATTATTAATTTTGTTAATGATGGATTAAAATGAAATAAGATTTAAGAAAATGTTTTAATATACATTTTTAAACCTTGTTAAAAAGTATATATGTGTGTGTGTGGTGCAAACAGATATAAATCACATATTATATATAAATATATATACTATGTGATTTATATTTTTTGCACCATTTATTATTTATGGTGCTTTGCAACACTTGTTATTTTATGGTGCTTTGCACCACTTGTTATTTTAAATAATAATAATAATAATATTTTTTGTGTTTTGCACCAAAAAGTCTCAATCCACGTTGGATTAGTTTTGGTGTTTTGCACCACAAAAATTCAATCCACCGAAGATTGGTTTTGGTGGTTTGCACCATACACCAAGGAATGCCACATATCCATTTACCACCCAAAACAATATTTTTACAAATACCACTTTTGAACCATAAATCTGAGCACCACTTGCCTATCCCCACATTATCACCACTTTTGCACCACTATTTGAAAATTGAGGATTTCCCAAATCCTTTACAAATAGTGATGCTAAGGTGAGGCTAAAATGCCCTTTTTCTTGTAGTGCACTAACAGTGGAAGAAATCATGGCTAAGGATTTATTATCTATAATTTTACAAATAGCAAGCTCTTTCTATGATGTTAGAGGCTTTGGAAGTAAAGTGATGACAATAAGTTCGTTGTTGAGAGTGATCTTTCCTTTGTAAATATCATCCCACAAGTCGTTGTAAACATACACAGCCTTGATATTCCTCCATGATTCTGGAAATGTATCTTTGCCGGTGAGTGTAGCACCAACAACAGATACTATTGAATGCATCTTAAACCTCCAACTTATACAACTCTTAAAAAATATAGGACACGGGCTTAAAATCCTACTCCTTACATACAAATTATAAACTTTAATTTTGCAGCTCTATTCTGCAACTTATTACATACAAATTTTTTTCCACACCTTGATAATTATAGCATCAAGAAAACGTTGGTAAACACGCAGCTTACAATAACGAGGAAACTCACTCTCAACGTGGGTGTGGACAGCTCCACGAAAACACAATTTTCGTCGCATCTTTCACCATAGGAACACAATCTCGATCTCAGAAAAAAAATAGAGGAATCTACGCGTCTATAGTCCTCACGCAGAGGTCTCAGCTCAGATCTTCCATGCTCAGAAATTGAGATGTTTGGCAGCTCGCAGCTCCAATGATCAATGCACAACAACTCCAAAAGATGAGAGATGACAGGAAACTCAGCTCAGCTCCACTCAGGGACAGCTCGCAGTCTCGATTTCAATATCAAACGTAGTCGTACTCTCGATAGCATTCTCTATAGTAGACTCGATCTCAGTATATAAACGCAGTGTCACGAACTTGCAGCAGCTCCAATAATTTTTTTACGAAGCATTCATTTCGGATCTCTATGATAGCACAAAAACGTGCACCTCTTGTAGGTGTTTCCACTATTTTACTGTCATCAACGCTCATCAATTCAAGCTTCAATGTAAGGTCACGATAGCACTCCACGTAGGGGCACAACGCTAGTCACTCGACGCAGATGGCATACAGACTCAATGTAAGGTCACGATAGCATAGCACTCCACGTAGGGGTACCATGCAAGTCACTCGCAGCAGACAATATGGACATAACGACAATAATTCATAGCACAACATAGGATGTCGGTCTCCACCATCACCATAAGAGAGCCACTCTAGTCTTCACGCTAGTCTTCACCATTAGGGTTTCAAAGAATGGTGCTCGTGGGTGCTTGGATATGCTCAAATAGGTCATGCACGGGAGGAGAATGGCATATTAGAGTGGAGTCTTGCGCAACTCTCGTGGAGAGAATGCTTCTTAGAGAGATTAGGGTTTGGGTTTGGGTTTGCAGACGAGAAGAGAAAACACTGCATATGCAGCAAAAAAGGAGTGGCGACAATGCCAAAGAGGATACCAATATTGGACTGCGGGAAAGGGTGAAGTTAGTCCGCAAATTCTCAGAATAATGATGAATGATGCAGAAGGCAGAAAGGACTGAGCATGAAGAGAATGCAGCAAGCATATCTTAAGGCCTAGGAAGAGCGCAGGGCCAAATATGGCGAATCTGACAATGGTAGGAGTTATGGTAGGAAACTATGATACCACATGATGGTAAATATGCCCCGGATGATAATTTCATTCACCAAAACCTTTAGTTTATACATTGTTGATGTGCCTTTTGGTATTTGGATTCCATGTACGGGCGATTGCATTATGGCCAACGACATCAAGGGAAGTACAGGCAATCGCAGTATGGCCAACCGCAATATCCACAACTGCAATATCAACCACCGCACTATGGGCAACCGCCATATAAAAAATTGCAGTATGGTCAACCACAGTACCCACCATATGGGACACCGCGAAGAACCTGCCCCCACCTCAATAGAATCAAAATCAGAATATGCCACCAGCGGTGTAGAAGATATCAGTAGAGGTCAGAAGTCACACTGCGACTATTGGAGTAGTGACCCGTGGAGGAGTTGTGACAGGAGTCGACAGGTCACAGGTTACCGTCCAACCAACGACACAGAATCATGTCACATTTGATGTAGTAGTCGAGAGGGATGTTTTCTTTAAATACCAAAATGCAATTAGACAGAGGAGGCAGTCCCCTCTTCACCAGGAATAAGTTACCTATGATATGCCACCAATGTTCGACACGACGAAGTCGTATAGAAATACTAACACCTTAAGAGCCTTCTTGGAAAGTTTCATGGAGTCGAAAAAAGATCAGGACGCATTGGAAGAAATATCCAGATTGTTGCATCGACGGGAGGGTGCACTCTAGGAGCACACAGTCAATCGCATACATAAGAGGAAGATGGGAAGAGAGATGCAGATGTCTGCACTAATTAGAGCATTTGATGTCGATTCCATCATCTTAGACCTGGGGTCAGACATAAACATTCTGACCAACTAGACCTGGGAAACAATGGGAAAATCACAGTTGGCCTGGTGACCGATACAGCTGCGATTAGCGAATCAAAGTAAGGTTACTCCAATTGGTCAGGTGTGCCAGGTTGACGGTGTGAATGGCGTGAGCCTGAGCTGAACCAATGGGAGGTGTCTTCCAATGATTATTACATTGGACATCTTACGAGGGTCTATGTCCACATCTTGCACATTTGGGATTTCTTTTTCCACAACTTCCTTGGAATTTTCTTCCTCCTTTTGATTTTGTTGTTAAGTTGCTTCTCTGTCCGCTCTTTCTCTCATTTATTGCAACCTTCAGGATTCTTCTTTTCTGGATACTTTCACTCTCTTCCTTCTGGACTCTGTCTGCCTCTTCCTTCTGGATATTTTCGGCTTCTTCCTTCTGGATTCTTTCGGCTTCGTCCAATAGCTTCCTCTCAGCTTCTTCTAACTGGAACCTGACTTCATCCTTTTGTTTCCTTTATGCATCCTCCTTTTGTTTCCTCTCTGCTTCCTTGAGAGTGTTAGCCTTAGAACTGGAACCAGCTCCACTTTTGTGACGTAAACGCTTGTTCAACTTGGTCATGTTTCTTGCGCTCCGATACACTTCTTCATAACTTAAGAAGAGATGCGCATAATCAAAGTTAATCTTGCAGGAAGAACAATGGGTAGCGACCTTACATTCGCTATTTTTCCTTCTAAAAATATTTGTCCCAAAATGAAAGGCCTCTAAATCCTTAACAAAATACTCTGCCTCTTTTTCCTTGGGGAATTTGTATGTTGCAGAAATAAATGCACTGTTCTGTTACAGTCTTGAGCCGTTAAATATCTGTCTGTAAATGCCTCTTCAAAAACTGGATATGTTGTAATAGAGTTTCTGAGTGTCGCTTCAGCCTTTAATATTTCAGTCGGTTAGGCGGTGGAGACTTCTTCAGCAATTTGAGCAGTCAGCAAAATCCGATCTTCATAACCTTTCAGGAATATAATATATTATTTATGAGCGGTGATGTCTTTTGAATATTTCGATGGACATCTTCATCAAACGGTGGAGTAATTAATCTTTTTCTGACATTCTCCCCCTTAATTACTACACTCAAAAAACAAAATTTCGAAATACTAGATTTCTGTTACAGCTTACAAGCCACAATATTTTTCCTATGAAACTCAAACAACTCTTTCCCTTGAGGTTTTGTAAATAGGTCTCCAAACTGATTTTTTGATGTGCAAAATTTCTTATTGATTTCATTCTTGTTAATCAGTTCTCGAATGAAATGATACCTTGTATCAATGTGCTTACTTCTTTTATGAAAGATGTGATTTCTTGATAGTGCAATCACTGTTTTGTTGTCACAAAAAATCTGTGTTGGTCCATCTTGTTCATGCTGCAACTCAGAAAGAGTTCTTCTCATCCACACAGTTTGACATGCAGTTGTTGTTGCTGCAACATACTCTACCTCAGCAGATGATAGTGTCACTATGGGTTGCTTCTTTGAGGCCCATGCTACTAAACCTGATCCAAAACTGAATACATATCCAGATGTACTCTTTCTATCATCTATAGAACCTGCAAAATCATTGTCAGTATATCCAATCAATTTAAAAACTGAGTTTGATGTATATTGGATACCAAAATTTGTTGTTCCAGCAATATATCTCAGCATCCTCTTTCCAGCTTGCCAATGGGTATTCTTTGGGGACTCCATAAATCTCAAAATCATACTTACTGCAAACACTATATCAGGTCTTGTTGTCAAGTACACGAGACTTCCTACCAGTCTCTTATACATCGTTGGATCAACATTTGACCCATCATCCTCCTTACTAAGTTTTGTACCAGTTGCAATTGGAGTTACAACTGGCTTACAATTCATCATTATGAATCTTTTCAATACATCATTTGCATACTTAGCTTGATTTATAAAAATACCATCCTCAGACTGAGTAAGTTCAATACCAATAAACTATTTCATCATTCCTATATCAGTCATCTCAAATTATGTTTTCATGGCTTTCTTAAACTCATCTACTGAAAGATCTCCAATGAATATCAAATCATCAACATATAAGCAAACAATCAGTATCTTACCATCTTGGTTTACCTTTGTATATAAGGTTGGATCACTTGGACTTCTGCTGAATCCTTCACTATTCAAATATTCATCAATCCTGCTGTACCAAACTCTAGGTGCCTGCTTCAATCCATACAATGCTTTCTTTAATCTGTAAACGTTGTCATCATGTCTATCAATTTCATATCCAGGCGGTTGTCTCACATAAACCTCTTCTTCTAAAGATCCATTCAGAAATTCAAACATTACATCCATTTGATATACATACCATTCATTATGAGCAGCAATAGCTAATACAATTCTTACTGTATCAAGTCTGGCTATAGGTCCAAATGTCACATTATAATCAATACTAGGTTGTTGACTAAACCCCTGAGCTACAAGTCTTGCTTTGTATTTTTCAACTTCTCCATCAGCATTTAACTTAGTTTTGTAAATCCATTTGACACTAATACAACTTTTATTATCAGGCAGATCTACAAGATCCCAAGTATTATTTCTTTCTATGGCATCAATTTCTTCATCCATTGCTTTTATCCAAACATCATTTTTAACTGCTTCATCAAAACTTATTGGATCACATGCTATCAATGCAAAATTTGAAACTTGATCTACTTCTTCATCTTGCTCGTACAATTCCCTTAAACTTCTAGTCTTCTGACCTCTAACTCTGTTTCTCAATGAAGCTAATGTAGGATTTGATTCATTACTTACCTCTGATCCTGTTCTTTGTCATCCATCAACACTTGATGGTTCACCACGTTCTTGAGTTCTAGGCATTTTGGCAGGTGTCCTATCCGCCGGTGTAGGCATATGTGGAGTTAACTGTCCACTTTGTATGTCCTTCTCATCTTCTTCACCTTCTACGTGAGATGTAACAACGTCCTTTGCAACCAACTTATCTATGTTGCCATCCCATGCTTCTTCTTCCTTAAACATCACATCTCTGTTGATGACATACTTCTTGGTGATTGGGTTATATAGTCTATATGCTTTAGATTCTTCACTATATCCAACAAAAATACATTTCTGACTTCTGTCATCTAACTTTCTCCTCATTTCTTCAGGTACATGTGCATAAGCTACACAACCAAAATTTCTTAAATGAGATATACTGCTATTCTTACCATTGCATGCTTGCTGGGGAACTTGATCCTTCATGCTCTTAGTTGGACTTCTGTTCAGAATGTACACTGCACAAGAAACAACGTCTCCACAATATTCATTTAAAATATGCTTCTCCTTCATCATACTTCGAGCCATGTTCATAATGGTTCGATTCTTTCTTTCTGCTACTCCTTTTTGTTGTGGAGTGTATCTGGTAGTAAATTGTCTTTTAATTCCATGATATTTGCAAAATTCCACAAACTCATTCAACATATACTCACCTCCTCTATCTGATATCAAGACTGTAATACTTATGTCACTCTCCTTTTCAACCATAGCTTTAAAGATTTTAAACACATCAAATGCTTGAGATATATGTTTCAGCAAATACATCCAAGTTTTTCGACTGAAATCATCAATGAAGGTCATAAAGTAAGCACTACCAGTCAAAGAAGGTGTTTGAATCGGTCCACACAAATCTGTGTGTACCATCTCCAATGGTGCTTTTCCTCTGTATGATACTCCATAGATGAATTTCTCTCTATGATGTTTTCCCAATATGTAGCTCTCACATGAGCTTGCTGGCTACTGGATACTAGGAAACCCTTTTACCATCTGCTTTTTCTATAATAGATCTAAGCCACCAAAATGTAAATGGCCATACCTCAAATTCCATAACCATGACTGATCTAAACTCTTAGTTTTATAAGCATTCAAAGAGTTAGTCAAATCATTCCTCATAATCAATGGAAACATTCTGTTCTTTGTCATTTCTACTCTGGCTATCAATTGCTTACTTGGAAATTTGTCATAAATAGTACATACCTTGTCTTTAAAAACCACTTTGTACTTCTTCTCCAACAACAGTCCCACACTCAATAAATTACACGTTAAACCAGGAACATAATAAACATCATGAATTGTTCTTCTTTTTCCATTCTTGTAATATACAGTAATCATACCTTTACCATTAACTTTTACCTTACAGTCATTGCCCAACTTCACTTCAAACTGAATGCTTGTATCCAGATTTACAAATAACTCCTTATTTCCAGTCATATGATTGCTGTATGCACTATCCAAGAACCATATATCCTTTGAAATTTCCTGGGTGACATTACAAGTTAGAAACATAGGCTTCTCTTCAATTTCAGCCTCCTCTGTAATGTGTGTAGACAGCTTACGAATATCATCTTGCTTCTTCCAACACTTGTTAGCATAATGCCCAAATTTCTTGCAATAGAAACATTGAACTTTAGATCTATCATACCTTTGATTCTTTGGCTGCCACGTTCTACTACTACTCCCCCTTATGCTAGGAGTATTCTGCTATGACTTCTCTTCAGATTCTGAATCATGTTTGCTGTCACAATGATCACCAGTTCGACCTCCTATTCCTCTTCTACTAGATCTTCCTCTTCCTCTTCCTCTAGTAACATGTAAGTGAAATTTAAAAGAATTTTCTAATGAGTGTCATCATACCTGTTCAGTCTTGATTCATGAGCAAGTAATGTGCATTTGACTGAGATCTTTAAACTATTCAATTAGAACAACCACTGCTTCAAACTTCTTTGGAAAACATCTCAACAATTTCTCTATCACACGCTGATCTGGAAGGACTTCACCATACTGTCTCAGTTGGTTTACAGTACTCATAACTTGAGTCATAAAATTATCAACAGTCTCACTATACTTCATCTTCAGATTCTCGAAATCCCTTCTTAAAGTCTACAACTTAACATTCTTCACCTTGATAGCAGGTTTCAAGAGTGTCCCAAGATTTCTTCAAAGACTCAACATTTGATATCTTCGGAAATATTGATTCATTTAGGCCTTGCTGAATAAGGCCAAGAGTTTTGTTTCCTTTCTTCCTATTCTCCTTCAACAGAACATGCTCAACATTTGACAGAGCCAATTCAACAACTTGATTAGCTAGCTCTGGATAGCTAACCATAACGAACTCCCAAATATCCTGAGCACACATGATAGTTCTCATCTTAATAAACCATGTGTCATAATTCCTCTCATTCAACACAAGAATTTGTGGCTGCACTGAACTGCTGTTAGTAGCCATCACTAATTAAATCCAAATTACTCAAAACAAAAACAAGAAATAAACCTTAACCAGGCTTTGATACCACTGTGGGGAGGCAGGCAAGGTGTCGCAGCTGATCCAACAACACAGAAAGATATTCAAAATTCAGAAAACTCGCCTACAATACAGTCTCAGATCACTGCCACAGTTGACTGTAATCTTCAGCACAGTCACAGCTGATAGTATCAGCTGACTATTTTAGTCAACAGTAACCTACAGGATAGTCACAGGTCTGTTCCAGTTGTCTGTAACAGCAACGTTATGATGATCCCTGCGTTCACAAACTTATCTAATAAAAACTAATTATAATAAGCTCTCAAATATCATCAATCATTTAAGCTGCTACAACAAACTAATCAGCACAAATATTTCTGAGTTTACAAACTCATAAATAGAGCAAAACTGAAACACACAGGAAAAAATTCTGAGTTTAACATAAACTTCATCCGCTTTGTATTAGTTGAAATCATGATTACAATGCTGGGTATAAATAGTGTTTCAACCCAGTTGATCATTAAATGTTTAATTGGCCCTTCATTACAAAATTTACCGCAGATATAAATGTACTATTCTGCTACAGTCTTGAGCCATTAAATATATGTCTGTAAATGCCTCTTCAAAACCTAGATATGCTGTAATAGAGTTTCTGAGTGTCGCTTCAGCCTTTAATATTTCAGTTGGTTAGGCAGTGGAGACTTCTTCAGAAATTTGAGCAGTCAGCAAAATCCGATCTTCATAACCTTTTAGGAATATAATATATTATTTCTGAGCGGTGATGTCTTTTGAATATTTCGGAGGACATCTTCATCAAACGGTGGAGTAATTAATCGTTTTTTGACAATCGTATCATAAAGGAAGGGGGTGTTGGTAAGACAGTCCCTGGCTGGAAATGGCTGAATGAATTGACGATTCATGCCCCTGATTTTTTGATGTTGAAGGATTCACTTTGAACAATCTCCCCATTGGAGAGGGGAGATTGTTGTCCAATATTCCATTGTGTATATTCAAAGCGTAAGAATTCCTAGCACTTCTTAGAATCTGCAGGGGAAACTAATCTTACAAGTGATTTAAAAACAAAGTGCATTGTACAAATCCACTTTGCACGATGTGAAAGTACAAATGCAAGGCAGGATGAGGACATCTAGAAAAGGAAATTTTTGTAAATTTGGATATGAAATATATGAGGAAGATGTAACAAGTTGAAGTGTAATGATACCGTTGGGTGTTTTAATACTGATTTTATGGCACTAGTTCTAAATTCGAAATAAACATATTTAAAAAGTATATATATAAAAAATAATTGATCACTAATACATGGACACTATTTAAATAATACATAGATATAGAGCATTGTGGCACGTAATTTATTTAACTAAAACAAATAACATATAGCAATCCTTTCTGAATGGCTTGAACAGAGAAACCAATAATGTTAGTGAGTGTGTCGGGGTCCTATCTTACTTAATGATCAATCAGGAATACGTTTAACTTCCATTGTGTTGATCTCGATTCCCATACAACAAACAAGTAGAGGAGGCTTTACATACATGCTTACTACACCCTGCTACACAAAACCTTATTACTATATTATTTGTAGCACTTAAATTGTAGTCTTAAGAAGATTCTCTATTATACATTAAAGTTGGACCTATCAATAAACAAATATTTCTTCTTTCTTTAATAATGTTGATCCTTGTGATTATGATAAATAGTTTAAATTACTATAGGTTATTGAAGAAAAAGTTGGAAATGGGTAGAAACAAATTACAATCAAAGGAAATAATTTGTTGAATTGGTGTTCGCAGAAATTATTGCTCGCAAGACAAGAAACACATAGTACAAGGAATTTATGATCAAATGAAAGGATATAGATTGAAAATATTCATCAGGGATTCTAGAAGAGTATCTCTGTAAAGTTGTGGGATGGCAATCCTTTGATAAATTTGCTAACCATGCGTCATGAGAAATATTTTAGTTTTCAAGGAAGTTTGATGTATGAGGGTCCCTAGGGTTTGGCAATCCCACATCACCAAAAAATATTTTCTATTCACTTTTAGTTTTATTTCAAGTTTTTCAAATATCTGGTGTGAAAATGGTCTGAACTTTTTGTTAATAAACACTTGTATACTGAGATCAAAAGTTGGATTTTGAATATCTGGTTAATTAATAAGCACTTGTACACTAAGATCAAAAGTTGGAAAAAATGAGAGTTTAGAGCCTATGCCTACATCCATCACCAATATATACAAAATTAATATATTTCATTCCAATGACTTCTTATTTTTCCAAACACATACTTGCTAAAATTGTGACATCTAATTAACCAAAAGTGGGTAATTTGTCTAACTGGTTGTTGGTTGAAAGTTATTTTAACCAGTGGGCAGTTCTCCTAACTTGTAACTTCTTGATCAAATGTATTTCTATGAAGATTGACAGGAGTATTTATATACGTGTGAATGTAATCTCCAATGTTTAAAAAACAATAAGATATCAATACTTTGCCTAGTGGATGTTTCCCCAAATTGGGGTTTTGCCACGTTAAACTCCTGGGTATTTTATGTGTCCATTCTTGTATTTATTTTGATGTCCAATTCTTGTTTATAGACTCCAAATACCAACAAGTGGTATTAGAGCCGAAGGTGGAGCAAGCCGCCATTTTCATGGATCTTGTAGCCGGTCCCGTGGAGAGCCGCTATTTCTTATGGAATACACCATTCATGGATCTTGTAGCTGGTCCCATGGAGAGCCGAGCTATGAAGAAATCAAATGTTGGTCATGCGGTGATGAGAGGGTCACTGTCTGTGAAGAAGAACACCCGAACACTAGTTAAAATCTATCCCTCCCGCCATAGTTCACCAGAGAAGACGTGATTTATGTTGCAGTCGGTGAAGAGACAATCAGTGAAGAAATTTTTCACAATGAAGAGGGGACACATATATCCTCTTTCCTGCATCAGGAGAAGTCAACAATTTTTCTGCTGCAGTCACCATTGAAAAGAGGAGAGCGTGCTTCTCTGTGAAAGATTGGGCACTTCTATGTGAGAGATTGGGAGGAGCCTGTTGTTGACAATAAGTGTTGAGCTTGTGTGAATCAGCATGAAGGGAGTTGCAACCTGTAGCATCCCATAGACTGTGAAGGAAGATTCTGTATTTTTTGGAAGCCTATGTTAAAAATTGATGGCAAAGATTTCTAATACTAAATTTAAAACTGAGAAGTTTAATGAAAAAACTAACTTTGAATTTTGGAAATTTAAGATGCGAGGTCTATTAGTTCAGCAAGGGTTGCAAAAGGCCTTACATGGAAAGAGAAATAAACCTATAACTATGATAGATGATGAACGGGAGGACCTTGATTCCAGAGCACTTAGCACAGTTCGGTTATGTCTTGTGGAAGATGTGTTGTTTGATATCATTGCAGAAAAGTCGGCAGCAAGTTTATGGAGCAAGTTGGAAAGCTTGTATATGACGAAGTCTTTAACCAACAGAATTTAATTGAAGATGCAACTATATGGTATGAAAATGAAAGAAGGTACGAAGGTTGCATATCATTTGAATGTCTTTAATACTCTTATTTTCCAGTTGACTAGTATGGATGTTAAGAGTATTTTCTACTCCAAAGTGTCCTGTAGTCTTGCTGTAGTGCACATCCCAAATGAGCTGATGTCAATGCTCACCTATCGGTACATAAAGCTATCCAAGATTGTATAGCAAGGTGTATATCAAGAAATAGTTGAAGGTCAATGACTTGTCAGTCTCAAGTTGTCGATAGACTAATGAAAAGTTGTTGTCGTCCTGATACAATTGAGGCCAAGTTGTGATGTCATAACCCTGCATACTCATCACTATAAGAAGGATATTAATGGGTGGCCGACTTAGAAAATCAGATGAGGCATTGGCTTTACCTTTTCGATACTTAATTACCAACTGTATTATTGTAGGTAATTAATCCACTTGAGTTGTCGATGATTTTGTAACTTTGTCTAGGACGGAGCGAGTTGTAAGGGATGGTGGCCAGTGAGAATGACCATCTCCTTTCCAACGATATAATGTATCTGTTAACACCCAAAAATTGTTCACTAGCTCATATCCCTAGTCACATAACCCATTTGTCCAGTTTTCCTACACTTTTGGTCTCCAAACCCCCCGACAAAAAACCCTCAAATGGTTACCAAAAGGAGAAAAAATCATTATTTCCCCCCTCAATTAATGAAATTCCTCCAAAAAATATAAAAAAACCCTAAAAAAGGGCCCATAATTCCCAAAATAAAAGAAAAAAGGGAAAAAAGTCAAAAATAAATTCAAAAGGAGGAAAAAACCTTAAACCCATTTACCAATATTATTGGTTGCCCGAAACCATGGGTCAATACTCTACCACACAAAATATCTGTAAAAGCTGATGGAGGCCCCCCATTTAGCATCAATCAATCACTTTTCATACCCTTACATTGTTGAAATGCCTGTTGAACCCTGGCCTATCACCTTGAGCTTATGTTCACCATTTCAATTGAGTCTTGGCCACCTATTGAGCATTTGGAGAAGGGAAAGGAAATCTGGAGATCTAGTGCACTACTGTTGTATAACTGCAAGGACTCCAACAACCCAACCATTTGAGGAAAACACCATTGCAAACCCTTGTTTTCCCATTAATACAAAAAATTTCAAATTCCATTAATGAGTTCCTCATGATTGCCTATTTTTTTTACTCGTATTGTTAGGTTTATTTTTATGTTATCACTTGCACATGGCACTATTTTAATATCTATTTTTTACTCATTATTTTGAACTGCTACTAAGCGTTCCTGAATCCTTAGTAGGTGCTCTTTAGCACGAGATGGGGTGAAAACTCCAACTACAGTTTTCGTGACTACACTAGTTCTATCAAATTCAAATATTTGGTTGCTTTTAGTTTTGTACTTGTTATTTTGATTCCATTTTACAACTCTGGTCTACCCCTTGGACCCCATATTTGCATATATGGCCCTTGGCTTCACTATCAACTTCATAAAATCTGTTTTTACGGCTCGTCCCATGACTTCAGCAGTCATTTCCCGCGTCATAGATCATGCTTGTCTACCCGATAGCTACGCTCTGTAGCGCACTTTCCATCCTGAAAGTCACGTTCCCGAGCACGCTTTCTAGCCCGAAGTCTGCGCTTTGCAACAGGCTTTCCATCCTGAAAGTCGCGCTTTGCAGTGCGCTTTGCATCCCAAAAGTTGTGCTCCTCAGTGTGATTTTCACTGAGAAACCTACACCCTTGAGTGCGACTGTCGCCCTGAAAGTCGTACCCTTTTTCTTATCATTGTCGGTTTGTTCTAGCACAACTTCTTTGTAGTTTGTCGCACCCAGAAGCACGAGTTTTTGCCTCAAAGCCACATCCTACAACCATGTTTTCCACTTTTTATTTTCCTAATAGCCATCTGTTTGCTTGCATCCATTTTGCTAGATGTACTTTTCTACTATTTACTTGCTGTAGCATTTACAATATTTTACTTTGCATTACATTTCAGCAAGTTCAATTATTTCTATTTTACATAGCAGTTAATACTTTTCATTTCATGTTTTAGTCATTGATTTTCCCATTGGACAATCTTGGGTACACACCACTTGTGCACACACTCGTTTACCATAATGCAAGTGAGACCTAAAATCTACTTAAATCAACCAACTTTAACACCACTTGGGGAACAAAGAAAAGAAATTTGTAGCTAGGTAGGACATTGGGGATAGGCATCCAAATAACACCCCATTTGTCATTTACATTTGAGACATAGTTGTTGTCGATTAGGGATCCAAAATCCCCTATTATTTATTGGTACGGTTAACACCGATTTGTTGGAGGGCCTCTCCATTAGGAGGGAAAGTAGCAACACTGGTTCCATAATTCTGAGTGAAATGTTGCACTCCATTCTATACTGAAGGACACCTACTCATTATTCTCATCATGCATACTGGCTACCATACCGGGTGTACGACGGTCAAAGAAATGAAGCTGTGGGACACCTTTCTAGATGTTCCATGAACATGGTAGCTTAGTTTGCATTCTTCTAGGATTCGTTTACCCGGAGGGGATTTCAGTAGAGGGATATCCTTAGCCATTGTGTTCTCCATTTCATATTTCTTGACTGTGGATTTCATCGCCCTACACGAAATACAATTTGTGTGAGCTTTCATATCTTTTAGATAGGTGTTTGCATGCTCCTATACCCCCATTGGATTAGTGAGTCTACCTTTTTATTTTTTGGGAGTGTTTCGTGTTTGTATTCTAACCATTTTATTGTCACTCCACTTGTTGTAGCACACTAATGCAACAAACAATTTTGAACTTGTTGTTGGTCTAAGCACCGCATTTTTTGAGAGCTCTTCTTTTGAACACACGGTTGCACTAGGATTTTTGAGCATTTTATATCCCATAGATACTTTAACACTTTTACACCTATCACAATTGATTCAACAAGACACTCTCGCCACCTACAAGGCCAGTCCCCACACTACGACTCACTTGACACCACACATGACAAATGAACAACTTCATCACCGGATACTTATCCCGACACCCCTTATTTTACTTATGATTCTTAGTTAGAGTTACACATCTTCACAGCTCTGTCTATCCCCATGGTCATCATGAATCTCATCCCCTTTACCACTAGGTTCATTGGCATTGGTTCCACCGCTATCACAGCTTCCATTTCAGCATCCATCCCCACTATACCATCCACTAGACCTACACCTATAATTCCAATCATTAGGTCCATACCCATCGGTATCAAATCTATTCCGACTACCATCCCTTTGGTCACCAGTAGTACACTTGGGGGCACTGGCCCTTCCTACTCAATCCCTGCTGTGACACACAGTTTCCCCGCCTCTCGATGTAGGTGGCCCCACGGCCACCACCATGGCTATCACACATGTCACTACCACTATGTCACATCCTTCTGCTAGTTTTACATTCATGGCCAGTCTCAACCTCCCTAATCTGGCTCGGTTGACCAACGATCCGATCCGACATGACCCCACATGGCATCTCATGCCTACCAAACTCCCTTCGAACATCCCAAAGTTTGAAGGGAAGGGTGGTGAGGACCCACAAAGCCATATCATGTCCTTCCACTTATGGTATTCCTCCAAATCCATTATGGATGACTCGATCGTCCTCCTCCTTTTGCAACGAAACCTTACTGGCTTTACAACTAACTAGTATATTGAACAGTTCTTTTTCAGTTACCATTTTATGGGACCCAATCAAATTTTTCATCCCTCGCTTCGCATTTCCTACAATTATTTCAGTTACCATTCTATTATGATGTTGGTGTTGAGATTCTACTGGCTTGTAGAGAGAACATGACTACCCATATCACTGACCATATTCATGAGTGGTGTAGACGTCATAGTTTGTGCAATACGAAGTTAGATGACCGCATCTTCTTAGATTGGTTCTTGAAAGCCCTCATACCAGTTATCGCCAAGGATGTGGCATCCAAAAGGCCCCAAACTTAATAAGATCCATCCTTAAAGCCAAATAGTTTGACATTATCTATCCACAGTTGGGCTAGCTGTACTCCATTTTACTTAATGCTCCCCATGGTGATTCCTCTCGGAAAGATGCCCTGGGGGCATCCCATGTTGCCGACAGAATTATTGGCCACAATGCACCTCATATCCATCCTTATACTTATATGCCTCCAGCTAGCCCCCCGACTTATAAACCTACACCCAATTCCTCCATGAGTGGTCCTGACATTTTCCCCGCCACAACACATTCAAGAGCAACATCTTCGTTGCTCCCCCGGCACAAGCCCACCATACACATGGCCCTTTTTGTTCAACACATTGTTATAGACATGCCCTGCATGTGTACACTCCCTCTTCCGCACCATCTGCCTACTACCATCAACCATCACCACATGCGCCTGCACAACCTCAATCCCCTCAAGATTATTATGAACCAACAGCCCCTACGCCTACACAAACTGAAGCCCCTCCAGCTTATTATCCACCATAGCCTACCACAACACCTGCTCAACCACAAAATCCCCTGGTTCCCCAAGTGAAAGTCTATGCTAAAATAAACCAACAGCAGAACCAACCTGCCCAAAAGAACCAACAAAGACAACAAAATCGGCGATGTGCTCGTAACCGCGGCAACAACCAACCTCTTGGTAGAGGCGATCCACCATCAAATCCTTCTGATAATAATGGTTCCACCCCGGTTAACCAAAATCTTGATCGATGACCTAAACAAGGTAAAAACCCCAACCTACGCACAAACCACCCATGTTCTATCTGCGGGGTATATGGACATTACACGCACAATTGTCCCCTCCTAGAGTGAGCTCTCCAACTTTGGAATGATGACACCCAATGGAAAGGACATGCTGCCCCTCACACACCACCAAACCCACCACAACCTAATGCACAATCCATGGTGTTGCAAAACCCCTTACCCAAACAAGGGATCGTATCCACCCAACCTTTGGCTCCCCATCAAGGTGGCCCCACACAACAACAACAAGTTACTTACGCTGCTCTTGATAATCAACCCATTGGCTCAAGTACCCATCACCTTTTAATGATGTCTTCCGCAAATGTAAACCTACAAACACATTGTAACCAGTACGGTTCCACCACAGAAACCATTAATGCAGACAAGGCTTCTAACACTCTTCCCAGAGACCAGTCATTATGCATACAGCCAGCACCAATCAACGGAGCCCCCAAAGCTCCTCGTTTTCCTCTGCAACGAATTAATAACAATCCCAACGCTCCAGCTACCACAAAAAACAATACCGTGGATGACTTAGCCCATTTCCCTGCTGCTATGTCATTCCTAGAAGTTTTGAAGAACTCCCCAACACAGGGCAAAACACTGTTGTCTGCCATAGATGCAATAGACCCTTCCGACTCACAGATGATGGCATTCGATTTAGACCAACATGAACCATGCATGCCTTCCATATTAGCATTTCATGTTTTGGTTTCAGTCTAGAATCTTGTTATCCATCGGTGCATCATCAATGAGGGTTCCTCTACATGCGTTATGTCTACATTCGTGTGGAAGAAGCTTGGATCCCATACCCTCCATCCATCCACGACTTCTTTACAAGATTATGATGGCCACTCATCTCAACCACAAGGTCTCTTGGCCAATGTCCCATTCCAATTAGCTGGTAAAATTGTCCTGATTGACATAGAAGTCGCCAATGCACAACTCGACTATAATCTAATCATAGGATGAAGTTATATGTACTCCATGAAGGATGTCGCTTCATTGGTGTTCCACATTATGATGTACCTCCATGAGGGTCGGATTGTTAAGGTCGACCAAGACACATACTACGACCCAAATGCGCCCGCTACACCTGAGAATGTTCTCCCCATGGTTGAACAACCCATTTTTGGTGCACCCACCTCTTTGGTTTCCACCGTCGGCCTTGGAATTTATTTTGAGACTCCAATGGTCTCCACTTTTCATTCATTACCACCTCCTTCGTGAACCATTGATATTTCTAACTTGTGCACTATTTCCTCAAATCAATCGGTACCTAACCCGCAACCACCAATGTTCCCTCAACCACCATCAGTGCCCAACCACGTTGGAGCCACACCAATCCATACAATCCCATTCTTGTTCCTACCATCTAGAGTAGTAAGCATGCCTGTAATGGCCACACTGAATCATCCGGGGTTGTCATTAGGACTTCCCCTATGGTATCTTCCTTCTCCCAATCCCACTCCAACACCACAAGTCATCCTTCAACCGATCCTACCGATTACAACTGTTATCCACCCACCTCCTGTCATGGTGACCGCATCTGCATCCAAACCTGCCCCTCCACCACCGAAGAACACTAGGGGAAGAGTCCCACAAACATATAGTGCCCCACATGTGATGAAACCTGTGAAACCTCACCCACATGTTCAACCTTTTCAAATTCATGAGGAAATCACATGTCTACACCATGGGGGCGGGCCCAAAAAATTTCCTACTCATCATCGTCATCATTCTCGTCGACTATACTGGGGGAATACATCCCACAAGAGGAATTCCCCATTATCATATCATCAATTTAGTGTACCACCATGTCCAATAACCTCACAATACACCCCCTTCTAGCAGTTGGTCAATGCCTTGTTGATCCCTCTCTGAGATAGCATCTGTACTGCATTGACACCTATGAGTTCGGGGGAATAATAGATTGCCTAGAACCTGTGATAGGATGTCTACTTAATCATTTTATCCCTGCACCATCACATCTATCTCAGTATTGTAATGAACCCATCATTCAAACCAACACATATGTGATCGACAATCACAAACACCATGCACATAGCATGGGGGCAGGTCATTAAACCTACTCACTTTTTCACATGCATGATCTCAACCATTTTCGAGGTCATGTGTCACTTGTATATTTTATTTGATTTGATATGCCTAGTATGGTGCCCCCGCAGATTATCAGTTCTCCCCACCACCACATCCTTGGTTTTTTCGGCTCACCTTTATTTATAGCTAATTTTTTTCCACATTCCTGTTTTGACCATTCTGGAACCATATGACCTCTGTTTCTCACACCGTTTGCACTGTCAAATTCATATTTCCACACCCATGATGATGCCTAAGATGATTTATCACTCTGACCAAAAAATTGTATTGGAATTTTATCCATGCCCATCGCCACCTTGATGTGCGTGCCACAAAGGCTGCAATCATTTTTTTTCCATGTTTTGCATCGTGGCCTATCCATGAGCCCTTCGCTCCATCTAGACTACATTCATTGCGTTCTTTTTCAACAATTCAGCAATCCTCAAGGAGTCCTGATTAGTGTTCCCCCCGCCTTCATTCCTTGTTCTCATTATTGTCCCTTCATTGAACACTTCCTCCCTGCCTAGCCATTATATTTGTTTGGTATAATTTTATCCCTTTTTTCAGGTCGAGCAACTCCTTTAAGAAAAAGGCACTCAGGGAGTTTCCCTTAATCTCTTTTCTGACTCCTTAAACAATGAAAATATCGTCAAGCAATCTTTCTTCCTTTCATGCTCGTTCTAGTACCTGAAAGGGCGTCTATCTGGTATAAGTTTAATGCTTTCGTGGACCTTGTAGAACAATTATGAAAAATGAATACTCTAGTCATAGTAGCTAGAAGAGTTCTTCATTGCATACTTTTATGCTTTTTCAGGCCTTGAAGACTAACACATGAAAAAGAAACCCCCCTGGAATCTTCTTATTGCTTTCAGAATCACTAAAATTGAAATCGCCCATGAGCATTCACCATCTCAGGCTTGTATAAATCCACACGACAGTACCTTTTCACCATTTCATAGTCTTCATATCTCTTTGAGACTCCTTAAAATTGAAGCAACCACGAGCATGGACTATCCTAGGCTCACACAAATCCACGTGATAGTACCATTTTGAGCACACCTTTATCCATTCTTCCAACTCCTTAAACAATGAAGAAAGCCCAAACGGTGCCTCTCGACCCCAAGACAGATCATATATAGTCCCCACATTATGGCATCACCCCCAGCATGGTCGCCTTTCTTCATAGTATTCTGCAATCTGTCACCCTTCGAGTCTCTTGATATCATTCATCATTCCCCCCCCCCTTGAGTCTTCCCCATTTTAGTCACCACCCCTAGTCCAATCAAATATGATCCCCTTCCGCGAAGTAAGTTTCATATGATTCTAGGTGAGCATTTCCATCATACTTTGAATAGATGAAGTTTGAGTCCCCCCACTCTACACACCCATCCCCCCCCATAGTATGTCAGTCTCCCATCACGTACTATCACCTCTTGGTTATACACCTCACGCTCCTAACAAGGAAACATAATTTCCTTGGTAGTTGCAAGTCTCCCTCTGTCGATGCCAACACACTTATTCCAAAGAATAGACTTAGAGGCCCCTATACCTTGGACTCATCTCCATTTGTGGTGAGTTCCTACGGACCATTTGAGAGGAGTCCTTAGCTCCTATTGGAATGGTTGTTTCTCATGTGCTCGACTCCAACTCCATTATCGCACCGTTGAGATTCGTACAAGGTATTGATCCTTTTAGTTATTGGTGGAAGACCCCGGATGTCCCCTGACTCCAACACATTGGTGAGTCAATTTGGAACCTCCCTGTTGTATGTTCCCGTGGATATCCAGGCTGCGTTGGCGACAATGTTCGGAAGCATTCCAATTGTATGCTTCCTCGAGTATCTAGATAAAATGTCGTCCAGCATACCTTTCAGATTTTGAATCTCATTCGTTGAGTCCATACAGTTGTTGGACACTTTCAGCTCTAGCAGAGCATCAGTTCATATAGTACCGCATTTATTATGGAATCCATTCTTTCCATGTAATAGCTCTTCAGATTAGTCATGGTCAGACCATGAGTATGTCCCAGATTTGTGTCCCTTCTAGACCATTATGATGTACACAATAATTCTATATGTAATTTTCAGTTCCTCTTTTTGGGCCTCATCATTATTTGTATATCTCGATACGAGCATGGGTATTCCCACCTCATATTTGAGATTATTCCTCATCCATAATTTATTGAGTTGATGTATTTTAAGTTGTAACCTTTGTAGTTTGTATGGAACACGTGTTCCAATCTCCAACCAGTTTTTGCTCTCCTCCATCACAATGCTCACACCCCTAGAAAAATTCAAAACCTATGATGCCTATCGGCCATACAATGAGCTTTTTCCCTCACACATCAGGGGGCAATATGTTAACACCCAAAAATTGTTCACTAGCTCATCTCCCTAGTCAAATAACCCATTTGTCTACTTTTCCTACACTTTTGGCCTCCAAAGCCCCTAAAAAACCCTCAAATGGTTATCAAAAGGGAAAAAAAATCATTATTTCCCTCCTCGATTAATGAAATTCCTCCAAAAAAGGTCAAAATCCCTCAAAAAAGGGTCCAAAATTCCAAAAATAAAAGAAAAAAGGGAAAAAAGTCAAAAAAAAATTCAAAAAGAGGAAAAAACCCTAAAACCATTTACAAATACTATTGGTTTCCCAAAACCATGGGTCAATACTCCACCACCCAAAATATCTATAAAAGGTGATGGAGGACTGTCATTTCACATCAATCAATCAGTCTCCATACCCTTATGTTGTCGAAATTCCTCTTGAACCCTATCCTATCACCTTGAGCTTCTTTTCAGCATTTCAGTTGAGTTGTGGCCACTTATTGAGCATTTGGAGAAGGGAAAGGAACTCTAGAGATCAGTTGCACTACTCTCGTATAACTGCAAGGATTCCAACAACCTCACCATTTTAGTTAAACACCATTGCAAACCCTTGTCTATTTTTACTGTTATTGTTAGGTTTATTTTTATGTTATCACTTGCACATTTCAGCCTTTTAATATCTAGTTTTTACTCATTATTTTGAACTACTACTAAGGGTTCCTGAATCCTTAGTAGGTGATCTTTAGCACGAGCTGGGGTGAAAACTTGAGCTACAATCCCCATCAGGTGATATGATAAAAAACAATGGAGAATAAAAATGCATCTTTTATAACAAGAAGCCCCAGCGAGAGTGGCAAAAGATAGCTAACTTTCCTTCATGGGAGAGAGTAAGTTCCATTCTAAAGTCTCATACAAACAAATATTCCCAAGGGACACACGAGGGATAACAATAAATCATCCTACAATGATCACCATCACACTAAATCCAAAACCATGACTAAAAGGGAAGTTTCATTGGTCCATACAGATATGGATATTCATGAACTAGAATAAAAAATAACAGTCAAAAAGGTCAAATCATGATAAGATGGACAAACAAAGATGCATATGAACATGTTATACTTCAAGTCCCAAATGGATGAGTATAGAGAAAAATTTGATGACTTAATCTTGATTTTTATAGTATGACACTAATCAGATTTCAAAATAAGTTATATAGAAATTAAAATACATAAAAAAAAATCAAAACTCTAATTATACTTCAAGTATGTTTATAAATTAAATTTATGTTTATGAAAATAACTGAAAAAAGTGAAAAAAATATTCTCTCCTCTCGGCAGGGACTAATAAATTCATATACAAATAAAAAAAATAAATCAAAATTTTATGTTGCACATTAAGAGGTCAAAAATGTAATGCAGACAAAAGAACTATAATGAAAAAAAACAAAAACAATAATGTATGCCTAATAACCAGATCTAGATGAAAAGAAATTTGAGTTTTAGCTAACGTAATTGAAAAGAAATTTGAGTTTTAGCTCATGTAATTGAAGATTCTATGTATCCAAAACACATAGAACTATGTCAGTTTCATTTTTCTACCAAAAATCTCCAATTGAAATAATATTATGCATTTATTAGACATGATTTAATTCCAAAGCTTAACTCTGTTTCTTAAACACTTCCCACTAGTTTCAGAGTCAGGGTAAGGATTTTAAGATCTGGATCTCTTCTGGTTTTGGATTCTATATAGGATTTGATACCCACCGACTCCTTTCATCATTATCATGGAATATTAATGAATATATCCACATGGAATATCTATACCGGTAAATAGTAAGGACATAATCCTGTAGAAGCGAGCAAGGGAGACGATTCATGAATTGTTCACTAACAGGTTGATTCTTTTATGTTTTGATTAATGTTTTTATTTGGTTGATTTGAAATTCAAAGTACAACGAGGTCACCTACTACATAGGGAAGCGCCGAACATAAAAGAAAATCTCACTTCCCCGTGTAGTTGGTTATCTCGTTGTACTCTGACTTTTAATTAATCAAATATAAACATTAAATGCCCCATGAACATAAAAAAACTCACTGGACAATTCATAAATCGTCTCCCTTGCTAGCTTCTACCGGATTCCGTCCTTACTATTTGCAGCTATAGCTATTCCATGTTGATATATTCATTATCCCAACTTACATACATTTATTCTCTTGTGTACAGTTGCATTTTATATGGATGTCAATAGCGGCTTCTGCAAATTAAACCTACCAGAGCTTCGTTCCACATATCCTAATCAGATTTGAAATATTATTCGTGTAAAGATGTTTTATTGACTTTTTCACCGTCAGGTTACTTCCCTTAACCCTGAAACTAATGGGGAATCAACCGAAGAGGCCGACTTAAATATGGAATGAAAATCATGGCTAATAAACATGCATATAGATTTCCGTTTGAACCTAAATTCCCCTTGCATGAAACTAAAAAATTAAATGTATTTCCTCAATTCATGTTTATTAGTTATTAGCGGATTTGGGTATCCAACTACATCATGGTATATCAAAATTAGATTCGTATGCATCGCGATTTTCTAAAAAACAACAATTCTATGCACTTTTTCTTTTAAATCATGTTCAAATTATTTGCGAGCGCATATCTGGCTCTGAATATATGCCAAAAGGCATTGTATGCATTACATTTTCTCATGACTGAATTGCTATAAAAAAAAAATCATGTGACTAGGAAAGAAAACCAGCATTAAACAAGTATAAAATAAATAACTGAGATTTATCCTAAGATCTCAATGGAAAATGCTAGGCATAATAAATTTATTGATATCCATTCTAATCAATTTGGTCCTGAAATGGTTAATACTGCCATTACTTGCGACACATATTAAAACGGTCCTCCTTAGGCACTTTATAATGGAGTTTTGTGCTCAACATTGTTCTCCTTAAGCAACCTAGAATGGAGGTGTGGCCAAGTCTCAACATCATCCTCCTTAAGCACCTTAAAATGGAGTTGTGTGGCCAACATCACCCTCTTTAGACACTTTAAAATGGAGCTTAAGCACTTCAAAATGTAGTTGTTCGAGTCTTTAAGTAGGCTTGTTCACATGCAATATTATGGAACAATACAATGGGTTACGAAATACCATGAGCCCAAAAACCCTGAAGTGTAAACATAGCTTTCACTCTATATCTTACTCAAATTTACTTAACAATAAATATGCGCCAAAAAACATTTTATACCTTACATTTTTGTGTGACTTAGATAGTATAAAAAAATTATGATTACTAGAAAGGAAAAAGTTTGCTAGCAATATAGTAAATTTTCCTAAACCCTCCACTCTTCTTTAGGAGGTGTTTGCCATTTTATTTAATTACTTCTAGATATTTTGAGTAAAAGGTGATTTTTTTATTTAATTTCTTATAAATATTATAAAAAGTAATTTAGCAATATAGTAATTTTTTAAAAACATTTTTGTTTTTCTATTTAATTACTTATAGTTTTAATGTGTGTTTTATTAGTTTTAAATAAAATCTTATGATGTAATTATATTGTTATCCTAGAAGAGGTTAAGAAAACTATGCAACACCCCAAAAATAATAAACATTTTTATTTCTTCTGGAAAAGAATAATTAAAAAACAATTATTATAGTTTTTATTATTTTTGACTGAAAAGTAAAAAATGGAACAAATTGTATTGAGAATACTTTTATTTAAATAAAAAATAATAAAGGAAGGGAACAAGAATGGATATAGCTATTGAAGAGTGTTTGTTCAAATACAAGAGGGAAGGGACAAATGGTTGAAGCTGTTATAGATGCTGGAGGCATTATCCCTAAAAATCAAGTCACGACTCCTAGTTGAGTGATATAGAGTAGGAGGCTGTTGATCCGTGCTTAAATGGTAATTTTGCTTGGATATTTTCAGAAAGATGGCTAACCAAGGAAGTGGTGGGGAAGACGTGCCAAAGCCAAAAAAGATTGACCAGCGAAAACTGAGGAAGAAGACCCAAATTACGATTTGGGCAATAATTACTCTGCCGAATTCTGGCTGCCAGTCGGGGGCATTTTTGTTAGCCCTTATACAGCTCCACGTAAATCTTGAGGAAGAAATTCCAACTTCACCGCACGGCCGTATAGAATTTCCTTATCGACGTGCACATCTTTTTCGAGAGGAGTATCGACAGAGATTTGGGAACACGAGGAAGATGCTCCGGATGTAAATGGTGGAAATATATATGTTCGTAGTTTCATAAAATTGTGTTTGTCACTTGTTCAGGGTTGAAGAGTCGACCAACTGCATACAGTGCTTATCTATTTTATTTATATGTTGCTGAATCAAAACTAAATCAAGGGTTTAGGATGTGGTGGCAGAGGGGATCCATTTGTATCCTCTAATACCTTATAACAATTTTAGTCATTATGGAAGTTTTTAAGTGATATAAATAAGTTATTTGTTATTTGTTCGGGCATTTTTGTTATTTCTTTGCTGCACTGAAACAACTTAAGAAAAAATATTAAATATAAAACTAACTTTAAAAAGTTCATATTACAGAATTTGACATATAAGAGATGAACAACAATATAGTAGATAAGCAACTAATAATATTGTTAAGTGGTCATATTATGCTGCACTGCAGTTTAATGAAAACATAGAAATTGCCTCATTTCAAATATAAATAGCATAGTGGTCGTTCATCTCTTATTTTTATTTTATATTTAAAACAATTAGTGATAGGATTTTGTAATTTTATTGACAGATTGAATACTGATGTTAATGGTAATTAATAAGTATGGTATTCAACAACTTAGTCTAGTGTTTTAATTCGCAAAACATAAATACTCTATAGTTGGACTTGTGAATAGTTATGGGATCTTTGGAATTTGTTTGTGTGGATGTAATATCAAATATTATAATCTAGAAGTATATAACCCCATTACATGGTAGGTTATGAACATTCTCTCACTCGATGGGAGGGAAATCGCGAGCTTAGGTTTCTTTCTGTACTCGCTTCTAGGGTTTTTGCCGTGGTGCTCCCTGTTCTCCTTGCAGTAGTGCGCACAGGATGCGGACTATCACCACGACATCATGGTTTTGCATGGGGGGAGGGGCTTTGTTTTCTCCTTATCAACCTCCCAGATCGACCACAGACTGAAACGATAAATCAAAGGTGAACCAAGAGGATTTGGGTGAGGTATTGGGCTCCAAGGATTCCTCGGGACTGAAGCGAATGTCAGGCGGATGTATCCCAATATATGTTGAGCTTCTAGGTCTCCAGATCAACTCAGAAAAGCTTCGTGAATGTGTGGAACTATGGAAGGAAAAATACCTAATAGGTAATTTTATTGATGTTTGGCCCAAAGAGAAAGATCTACTGAATTGGATGAAATCCACCTGGAACCCTAAAGGCCATTATGACTTGCAACTGGGTTCAAAGGATTTCTTCACAATTATCTTTTTTAACCAAGAAGATAGGGATAGGGTTCTGGAAGGTGACCCTTACTTCTTTTTCTCTTCTGGACTGTACCTCATCCCTTGGAAGGAAAGATTCAATCCAAACACTGAATATATGAGCATTGCCCCTGTTTGGATTCGACTCTATGCTCTCCGCTATGAATACTGGGATCTGAAAATTCTGAAGGATATCAGAAATACTCTCGATGAATTCGTGAAAGCTGCTGAACTCACCAAGCAGCAATGCTATACATCTGATGCGCAGATATGTGTCTACATGAACTTATCCCTAGAAATCCTGGAAGCCACTGCCCTCACCTGGGATGATGTCGACGGGATCCAGCCACTTGATTACGAAAATGTCCCTTTTCGTTGCCGACACTGCCATGCCCATGGTCCTTTTAGTAGAAATTGCCCACAGAATTTGGAAGCCTTGGGCCCTAAAGTCGCTTAGGAGGAAGGGTGGGATCCTAATTGTTTCACACAAGTCAAGAGCAAGAGGTAGCCCAACCACAACTCTAACCCTGATCAACCCGTTCGCCGATAGCTCGCCACCTCTAACATATTTCAAACCCTCGCCAATAATAAATAAATTCTTGATCCTGCTAAAAAATCTCAGGAGAATGACATCCTCCTTGTTGGAACTATCTCTGTATAAATCCCCAAGATCAAGTTAGAACTTGCTGACCAAACAGCTAGCATGGAGGAGGACCTAGTGGATGAAATTGAGGACATGGTCCTAGGGGATTTAGACTTGGACGGAATAGAGTTTGAGTGCAGCAAAAATGGTAAGGGTTATGTTTCTCCTAGACAACTCGAACTACTTAAAGAGGCCATCCTGAAAACTTGGGCTTCTCCCTAGCTTGGGATTGCTGCGAAACCACTCAAAAGAACTAAAAGGAAACAACCGAAAGATGGGGAAAAGAGAGGAAGGAATACCAACAAACAAAGGATAGTAGAGACATGCAGTAAGTTGATAGAATCAGGTCAATACCCGACAATCCAAGTGACCTTTTTTGAAGTCAATCAGGTTTCCCAACGAAAGTTATCTCTTAGAATATTTGTGGGGTGGATCACCCACACATGATCAAGACCCTACAAAATAAGGTAATGAAGGAAAATCCCTGGATTCTGTGCCTTCAGGAAACCAAATGTGGGACTGAAACCCTACAGAAAATTGGGGAAAAAATTTGGAAAGGTTGTGAAATGATAAACATCGATGCCCAGGGTATGGCGGGCGGCTTGGCAATTAGATGGAATCTAGAAATTGTGGTTCTCTCAAACTTTTGGGCTTCGAAAGGAATCCTCTTGGGGGATTTTCATATCTCCCAAACTCAAATCCATGGAATTTTTTAAAATGTCTATGGTCCTAGCATTTACCCCCAGAAGCAGAATTTTCTCGACTCCTTAGATTGGATTGTAGACTGGATAGATGGAAAACCCTAGATCATTGGGGGTGATTTTAATCTAATCACATCGCTTGAGGAGAATAAAGGAGGAAGAAGAAGCTTGGGAGTATAAAATGAAGCTTTTAGTGACTTTATTACCACTCATAATCTCATAGATACTGAAACTGCCAATGGTTGGTTCACTTGGAACAATAAACGAGGTAGGGATCACCATGTCGCTTCCACACTTGACAGATTCCTGGTCTTAGAATGGATTGTCAACTGCAGTGGGTACCTTCACTCTTCAGTACTTCCGTGTAGAGGTTTTGATCATTGGCTTGTTAGCTTGCAATGGGAAGGTGTGGGTCCACCCTCTAAACGACCATTTCTCTTTGAATAGTTTTTGTTGGAGCATGTGGACTTTGAAACCCTTGCCACCCAGTGGTGGCTAAAATCCCCACCCATGAAGGGTACATGCATGTACCAATTCCAACAAAAATTAAAAAATCTCAAAGCCAAACTCCGTACCTGGAACAAGGAGGAATTTGGAAACATTTTGTATGATAAAAATGCCCTGATTGAACAAATGGATGAAATCCAAAGGAAGGGGATGACTATAAGGTATGATGACGAGTTAAGGGAGTTGGAAGTAGCCACCACCCTCAAGTTTCGCGCTCAGTAGCAACAGGAGGAAATCTATTGGAAAAAAAGTCTAGACAACAATGGCTCAAGGAAGTTGAATGCAATACAAAATTCTTTCATCGTTCTGTTATCCAGAATAGGAAAAGAAAGCGAATTCTTTGCCTTAAGACCACCACTGGATCCTACATGGAAGACAAAGTTTCCACGGAAGAAGAGCTGGTGGAATAATTTGGAACCATCATGAAAGAAGACATGGTTAATGTAAAATTAGTCACAGTAGATCTAATGAACAAGTAAATCAATCACAATAGCTGAAACTCGGAAAAATGGTGTAAAACTGTGCAAAGCATGCATCAGTGTTCAATATCCCAATGAGGGTGAATAATTACAATACAATACAGTAAAAATCAGTGAGCAATTCGAATTGACTAAAGAGGTCATTCGAATCATTGAATGGAGTAGCTTGACTCCAACTAGGAGTCCTCATCATCAATCAGTGGTGGTCATCAATGCACAAGAACCGGTCATACAGGTGTCAATCTAAGTCTAACTGAGTGTAACATGTGTAATTGAAGTGTGTAGCATTGATATAGGGAAGTGGGCTCAGTGGAGGGTGCATGGGAGGCTAACTGAAGTAAAAAAAAAGGTCATCTAGTCAATCTGGAGGTCCATCAGAGTGAAACAGTCAGTCAGGAGTGAAACTAGCCTCAAATCAAGGAGAATCGGAGCTAACTGAGTGTAACTGAAGTGGTAGGTGAAGAAGTGCGCCCTTCTCTGGCAGTAGGTGAGAAGTGGGTGCCTTCCTAACTAGGAGGGATAAAAATATGATGTAAGAAACTCCCGGGTGCTAGAATGAAGTGGATAAGGTGTTGGAGGCATCAACCTGGTGACTGGGATGCATGCAAACCCTAATTGCATGCAAGGTCCTGAAAGTGATGATGTGGATATCCGAACACTCCCCCTCAAGCTAGACTATGATGTGCAAAAAAAATAAATGATAGGGCCCTAATAACTGAGACCAAAGGTCACCCCAATACAATAATAATCCAAACTAATAACAATCAATAAACCGAGGAAATGGGGAAAACCTCACAGGAAAAATACACCCCCCCAAAATAGACTGTAGCACACCAAAAGATTTAACTGCTCCAAAATCAAGTAGATATGTCTGGATTTATCTTACTCTTGGGATTAAATGAATCATGCTCCAAAAACATGTGCTTGAATTCTCCATCGGTGGATCCAAGCGAATGTGGAGACTTTATGAACTTGCTCTTCATACCGAAAATGGTGAGAACAAATATGAAAATATGACGATGATCCTGGAACCTGTGATTCGAACCAAGTGAGGTAGGAATAGCTCCAATCAGATCAAATAGATATTGAAACTTGAACTTATTATCAATAGAAATTAAATCAGCTCCAAAAATAGATGAATGGTTTCTTGAGATCTCCTTTGAACCAACAAGGCTGAGATCAAAACCAAAATCAGAAAAAAGTGCATGAGAATTGAACTCAAGCGAATGGTAGTGCTCTTCATCTTCATTAAAACTATGAGAAACTTTGCAAATGACAGAACATAAGTCTATAGGAGGCATACAATCAAGTAGGTCGAATGCTTCACCTCCAAAATCAGAATTTACCTACAAAACTTCAAGTAGATCATTATTCTGCATGCTGACAAACTCATTTGAAAGAGAGGATTCAGGAACCTCTTCGGAATCTAGAGTATGAGCTTGTTCATATTGCTCAGAATTCGAAATAGAAGACTTTGAGAGAGTGAGTTTTGAATCTACAGTTTCTTCTTCATCTTGAACAATTGTTGAGGCCAAGACATGATCGGAAAGAACACATAAGGAGATCTCATTGGGCTTGTTTTTCAAAAGGCTAGCATGATCCTCTTCTTCCTGCTTTCCAAATTCTCTGTCAAGTTGGACCCATAGATCACTTGGATTTTCAGCAGTCTTACTAAGGTAGTGCATACAAGGAGACATAGAAAGACATATTGCTCCAAAAGCTCTGTCACAATCATTGAGCCAATCATTCTCCTCTTCATCGGAATCAAAATCTCTTGTATTACCAATGCACATATCAAAAAGACATTGTCTCTTCAAGCATGCAATCATCTTTGGTTTCCATTCATCATAATTGAATGGAGTAAGAAAATTTTGTGAAGAAGAAGCTTCCATCTTTGCAATAGCGAATGCAAATGGAGGAAGTAAGAAACCTGCAAATCACAAGCAAACAAGAACCATTATGGAGCAATAACTACAACTGCAGAAAACTGCTGCAAAGTGAGCAAAAATTGCTCAATCTTCATGTAGAACACCTGTAGAAAAGAGATCTTGTCCGTGCAATGGCTCTGATACCATGTAAAATTAGTCACAGCAGATCTAATGAACAAGTAAATCAATCACAATAGATGAAACTCAGAAAAATGGTATAAAACTGTGCAAAGCATGCATCAGTGCTCAATATCCCAATGAGGGTGAATAATTACAATACAATACAGTAACAATCAGTGAGCAATTTGAATTGACTAAGGAGGTCATTCAAATCACTGAATGGAGTAGCTTGACTGCAACTAGGAGTCCTCATCATCAATCAGTGGTGGTCATCAATGCACAAGAACCAATCATCCATGTGTCAATCTGAGTCTAACTGAGTGTAACATGTGTAACTGAAGTGTCTAGCACTGATATAGGGAAGTGGGCTCAGTGTACGGTGCATGGGAGGCTAATTGAAGTAAGAATAAGTCATCTAGTCAATCTGGAGGTCCATTGGAGTGAAACAGTCAGTCAGGAGTCAAACTAGCCTCGGATCAAGGAGAATCATAGCTAATTGAGTGTAATTGAAGTGGTAGGTGAAGAAGTGTGCCCTTCTTTGGCAGTAGGTGAGAAGTGGACGCCTTCTTGACTAGGAGGGATAAAAATCTGATGTAAGAAGCTCCTGGGTGATAGAATGAAGTGGATAAGGTGCTGGAGGCATCAACCTAGTGACTGGGATGCATGTAAAATGCATGCAAACCCTAATTGCATGCAAGGTCCTGAAAGTGATGATGTGGATATCCGAACAGTCAATAGAGCCACTAGCATTGCTCAGATCACCCAACATATGCCCTCCTTGATCACGACTGATCAGAATACGCTCTTAACAAAACCTATCTCTCTGTTGGAAGTTGATGAGGTTGTGAATAAAAAGATGGGAGGAAAATCTCCAGGCCTGGATGGGTTCACTACCAATTTTTTTCATTACTTTTGGGACCTCGTTAAGAATGAAGTTTGGAATATTGTGGAAGATTCGAGAAAAACCCGTAGGGTCCTCAAATCTTTCAATGCAAATTTCCTCGTACTCATCCCCAAATTTGATGGAGCTGATTCACCTTGTAAGTTTCAACCCATTTCTCTGTGTAATGTTATCTACAAAATCATTACAAAGGTCATGGCGAACAAACTAAAGCCAATTCTCCCTAGTTTGATATCTCTGGAATAGTCTGGGTTTGTGGAAGGCCAACAAATTCTTGACAGTGTCATTTTGGTGCACGAAGTTTTACACTCTTTAAAAATTACAAAAAATCCTCGCATGGTATTAAAATGAGATATTGTGAAATCTTATGATAAATTAAGTTGGAAATTCATGAGTGAGATGCTAAAGGATTTTGGATTTTGCTCATAATGGATTGAATGGATTATGAACCTCACAACATCTTCTTTCTTCTCCATTCTGGTTAATGGGTCTCCTACTGCTACTTTTATCCCTTCCATAGGTATCAGGAAAGGTGACCCCCTCACCCCTTTCCTTTTTATCCTCATGGATGACGGGTTAGGGAGAACTATTTAAGCTAAAACCCAACAGGGAGTTATTAGAGGTTTATCTGTCCACCCAGCAGTAGAGGTTCAAACTCACCTACCATTTCTTGATGACACAATCTTAATGGGACACGCTTCGGTACAGTAAGCAAGTGTGCTAAAAGCCATTCTCTCTAGCTTTGCTAGAGCTTCCGGCTTGGAGGTTAACTGTAAAAATTCTTAAATCTTCTTTTTAACACCTCAAAAGTCACTCAAAGGAATATTAATCGCATCCTTGGTTTCCAAGGGAGCTCCCTTCCATCCAAATACCTTGGTGCTCTACTAGCCTCTAGTGTTATTAAGAAAGTATTGTGGGAATATCTTCTAGATCGCATCAAACGTAAGCAATCTAGCTAGACCATGCGCCCTCTGAATCTGGCAAGCAGAGTCACCCTAATCAAAGTAGCTATTCAAGCAATGCTGATCTATCTTTTTTCGGTAATAGCTGCGCCAAAATCTGTTCTTAAGGAACTTCGTGCTTTACAAATAAATTTCCTTTGGGGAGGGAAGTGTCATGTCCCAAATTTGGTATTGGGTCACAATGGCCTAATCACATTGGCTCTATTCATTAGAGTTTGTCAAATTGATGCTAAAGGTCAAATAATTGCCAAGGAGGAAAATTACTAGTTTCCTAGGTTTGGGGTGGAAGCTTTGGGATTTGGAATAATGGGGATAATAAATGATGTTTGAACATTAGAATGGCATAAATATTTAATAAAGGAGCTAAATAAATATATACAAGTGAAAATCAAAGTGGCATTTGATCATGAAGACACATGGAGGAAGTGGGACCCACATATGGCTAGATTTCCCCACTACACTTGGCATCATTCTCTCACCAATTCGAATTCAAGGTGAATGGTAACATACCCTGGGGGAGTTCAAAAGGTATTATTCATTGCATGACTCATCCAATGTCGAAATATAGAGGAAGAGTAACTCCCATGGAAGAGGAAGAGACAATTTGGAGCTAGTGAGACACTTGGGCTAGATTCCCTAGCTCTATGACAATAATGATGAAGATGCTATGACACCTATGACACAAATCAGACCTGAAGGCTGACATATGACATATATGACATGTCGGGGCTAAAAATAGACTCCAAGAGGGCGCTCAAGGGTGTTAGGGCAGCTAAGATGCTTCCACATGTGATTTGGTGGAAGGGGGAGACTAGGAATTGTTGTACAAGTGGTGTTCTTTGGAATCTCTTCCCAACTTGAGTTGGCATGAGTCTCTTGGAAGGAATTTGACCCATGGAGGACATTAGAAGTTTATAAATTTCAATAACAAAGAATGAAACCAGCTTTTTATCATTTGTAGAATTTGCAATTGCATTTGTGAAGAGGGAGAGCTAGTGGATGACTAGTTTCTTGCCTTAGCCAATTTCGAGGGTGAAAGATTCCCATCCAAGTTGGAAATTGGAAAGGCCATCTAGAACTTTCAATTGGAGCTTTAATGGAGTATTTATTTGCAGGTGTAAGCTACAGGGCAACTCATGGTTTCTTCTATTGCAGCTCACTCCTTCAACCATTTCCAGTTTTGATGGCATATTCTTGATCCTTGAGGGAGGGCATTTTTGGTGAGCTATTGTACTCTTTGGGGGAGCTTATAATGCCCCATTTATTTTTTAATATGAATTAAATACTCTGTTCTTCATCTCTAAAAATTTTCAGGTCGAAATTCCAAGTATAAATGTATAAATCTCATTTTTAATGGAAGAATAATGCCATTTCCCCACTACCTTGTTGTGAGCCAATGTATTGATGATGATTTCGAATGAATGGATGATTATCTGATATATTTGTGATAAATATACTGCCATGGATGTCTTATACAAGTTTCATGTACTTTACTTGAGCATTTGAATCATTTTTACTCAGTTTAATTGCATTGGGAGAAGAAATAGTGCCATTTCCCCAAGGGTCGAATTGGTGATTTTTGCAGTTGAATGGGAGAGGGTGAGAACAATTGTGATAAACCATTAATGGTGCATATGAGACCTTAATAACATACTTAACACATTACATACCTCTTTTCATAAATTTGAGTGGGTTTGGAGGTATTTGGGAAGCCATTTTCAATACTTACCTTAGGGGGATTTGAACCCCAAATTACTAGTAAAATTGCATACTTAGTCCAGAATCTTAAGAGAGTTTGCAGAGGTCTTTTGGTGGCCATATGTTATCCCTGAACATCATATTCAATTCCTAATATCATTCATAAATCTTCCTTGAAGATTTGAAGGCATTTGGAGTCAATTTGAGACCTAGAGACCAATACTAGTCAAAGGGAAATCACTAGTAAAGTTACCTACATTGACCAGAATAGAAAGAGTATTTGTAGAAGTGTTTTAAAGGTACAAAGGCATCCCTGAAACACATATTTATGTTCTAATATCATTCATATACCTTCTCAGAAGATTTGGGATCATTTGGGGCAAATTTGGGACCTAGAGATCGAAACTAGTCAAAGGTCGAACCAAGGAAAAAAGTGGAAAATTGCAATTTTAATAAAATTCCTAACAAAGGACATTACAGGAAGGCTGATAAAACCAAATGGGCCTTAGTCAGCTGGGAAATATTTTCCAACCAAAGACCATCGGGGGTCTCGACCTTCGAGATATAGAAAAAAACAGTAATGTCCTTGCTTTGAAGATATGGTGGAAGTGTGTATCCTCTAAAACAAAACCCTGCGCCAGGCTTTGGCATGTGAAATATACCCTTATGTCTTGCAGATGGATCTAATTCGCTTCAATGAGGAGCCTCTAGGTTCTTCTAGCTGGAAAAATGCTCATCAAAAGAGGAGCATTGTTCAAGATCACAGTTTTTGCGAAATATGGAATGGGGAGTATGCAAACTTTTGGGAGGATTCATGGTAGCAACACCCGGAACTGGCCAGCCAAGCTGATATGTCAGTTTGTCAGGCTAACTGTAGAGCTGCAGGATTAAATAAGGTTAAAAAGTACTGGAAAAAGAACCTATGCACCAGTGATTACAATGAATCGAAAGACCACAATTGGTGGGCCCGGAGAGTTTCTGAGGACGAATGGTTGAGATTCCAAGACTATCACCCCGGGGATTCCTAGAGATGACACCTGGACAAAGATATGAACGACCAATCCTTGGCCAAAAGTTTCCACATTCATATGGCTTGCCTCATACCGAAGAAATATTACTAGATAAAATCTCATGAATCGTGGTTTCATTTTCCCAACTCAATGTATCCTCTGCCTCCACAGTGAGGAGACTATGGACGATCTTCTGGATGCTTTCCCATTTATCTCCCATCTCTGGGACAGGTGAGCATACATTTTCTAATGCTCCGGTCAATGCAGAGGCGATCCCTCTCTCACCATTAAGAGTTGGGAATCTCTTCCCTTTTCCAACCCCATTATCAATTCTACTTGGAATTCCTTCCCTGATTTTCCAGGAAAGAAAGAAACCGATGAATTTTCCAGGATAAGAGTTTCCTTCAGAATAAGGTTTGGAATAAGATATCTAATTCTATCCTAGAAAATACCCATGCCGCCCTATGGCATGATAAGCATTGGGAGTGTACTAAAATGGAGAGCTGCATCCTTGCTGTGTGGGGCATTAGCAAAGCCACCTAGAGTTGTGGCCAAAAGATCAATAAACACTCTACTATGAAAAGTCTGGATTATTGGACACCCCCTCCATTTGGGACTTATAAATTAAATTTTGATGGGGTGTCGTAGGGGAACCCGTGCCTAGCTAGTTTTGGGGGTGTTATACGCAATTGGGATGGGAAATAATGTAGGTTTTTTTGGGAAACATAGGGGAGGAAATCAATAATGTTGTTGAAGTAGAGGGCCTCTTAATCGTCCTCCAACTAGCTTTCAATTTACAATTGGGACCTATTCTTATTGAAGGGGACTCCGACATTATTATCCAGCTCGCCCATAGTCTCTAGGACGGGAAAAATCCTGCCAAAGTCAGTGACACCTGGTGTCTTGCTGTCAGAGTTGAAAACTTGCACGTTGCTCAATGAACCCCATGCTTGGTCTTTCTGCCACGTTTGCAGAGATGGGAATAAAGTAGAGGATCTGTTGATTGGTATTGGCGTCGACGACACCATCGATTTAAATGAAGGGACACTTGAGGCCTTTGGCAATGTAGAGTTGGCCCACCGCTGCACCTTGCTAGCGGCGAATGATGCACGCGTGATTCCTCATGGTATGCAGGAAACGAGGCAGACGTTCAATACTTAGCATCAACCATCGGTTTCCTCCATAATGAGTGGCTCGAATGAATTTAATCACCATGGTCCAGACAATGGTATTCATTGCATTTTAATGACCCCCATTTATGCTCGAGTGTAGACTACCCCGATTCATAATAACCAAAGTACTTGAACTACCCTAGATCATGAAGATGACATCGGCATTGTTGAGGCTCGCATCAGAGCAAGGACAAGGTGAAATGATAACTTAATGCCCAAAGGACCTCCTTTCCTGCGGATTATTCGTGCGTCTAGAAGGATATGGCTATAAATGTAAGCTGACACTGTTGGCCTCCTCATCCATTAACAATATTTCTTCTTCTTTATCTTCTCAATTTTTTTCATTCTGGTGAGGGGTCTCAGACAAACCTGGGGAAATTTTATATTTTTTTTGGGATGGCTCCATTGAGTAAGCATGAGAAGAAGGTTAGTCGTGACCCAAAAAAGGAGAAGGCTCCTGTTAAAAGAGAACAGTCTAAGACCCTGGCGCTTGCTTACTTCTTCCGGGACCGCATCCCTATGATAGTTAAGGATGAGTTGGAAAAAGTGGAACGTGATTTGTGGCCTCGATTCAAGGCCATGGAGAAGGATGATCTGATAAATGAAGTTGGGGAATGGGTTTTAGACCCTGGCAATACTGTTGGTCGGCTCTCGGTCTACGACCAAATGTTGGCCACTTTCTGGGTCTCGAACGGTCTATTAGCATGTGTTCTCATGGAATGAAAAAAAAAGCGGCTGCTAATTTTGAGTCAGTTCATGCATGGAAGGTTCACAACCAGGAATGTTCTCTCATCCACCAGTAGATCGACCACATTGTTGCAAAACTTGGCATTCCGCCTTCTCATATTCCTGGGTCGTCCATGACTAGTTCTGGTCTTTTCCATTCCTCCTAGTTTAGCTGATGCGTGCTGTCCAATTCACGGCTCTGGTCCCAGAGCAACTCCTCGAAGTTAAAGTCTGTCTCGATGATACTTTCCTTTTTTTTTCTCGTTTCTTCAACTTGTCCATTGTCTTTAGTGATAGTCGTCGAGTTTATACAACTTAGCATTCTTTCATCGGCTCTGTTTATGCCGCATTTTGGTGTGTGTACCTAGTCTTTTTTCAATGGGTCCTGAGGTGGTCAACTAGTAGCTAGTTTCAAGAACGACCTTTCTAGTCATTTGATAAAAAGTCCCTTTTATCTTTTTTTTTGGTCACGTCGGAAGGCCTGTAATATGTAAGGGTGGGCATTTTGGTTGGTTGGTTGTGCCCTTTGCATTAGCTAGACCGCAATTTTTGTAACAATCATTGGGTTGGGTTAATTATACTCTGCTGGCAGAGCTTTCTTATCATTCTGACCACCAGTTTTTTGTTCGCAATGTAACTATTTCTCAGTAATACAATTTCTTACTTATAAAAAAAATGAACATTTTCACACCCTAACATGGTAATAAACAGTGGAGATAAAATGCATGCTATGATGCTGGGAATATGTTTTCATAAACTTCAATGTGCCATAGGGAGACTTAGAGGCTCATCTAACAATGTTTTAGGAGCTGAGATAGTTGAATCAATAACAAAGTAGAACAATTATAGTTTGGAATTCTCTTATTCAAGGCACATAGACATGCTTAAATCATTCCCCCCATCAAATATATTATTTCATTTTTCTAAAGAACCAATGCTACCAACTAATATATCTACAAAGTCCTAACATCCATTCCTCAAATAAAAACATGTGTGTATTCTAGTTATCAAAATTAAATTGATTAGATTCACATTAGAATTATGTGTGATCGTGATAGTTACGTGGTTTATTTGATATTTTTCTCCATTTCTTTTGCCACATTCTAATATGTAATCATAGGCATGTGGCATTATAGATTTACCAATGTAAAATCTTAGTCTAGAATAAAGTAAACTATAAAAAGAAAATAATGGGTCAATTGTAGTCTCTCGCCCTTGTGTATTATCTTTTCAACTTCCACAAAATATGAGTATTCCTGTATTTATCTCACATCCATGTTGCAAAGAATGATTCGGCAAGGGAACATACCTAGTTTCTTAACATCACACCACCTATTATCTAGGAAATAATATGCAAATCTTGGGAAACTATGGAAGATTTCGTTGGATTCCACCTATCGCCAAGTGATACTAGTAATTGAGATGTATGTGATAGTGTGCAACCTAATGTCTAGTTTACAAAATTGGGTTTTCGGTTGAATGACCTTTAGAAAATGTTTATGTGGGTGAAAAAAAGAATATGGGTAACAATATTTGGATTTAGGCCTGGACAAGGATTGTAAAATGAAAATTAATGAAGAAAAAAGTAACAAAACATTTATTCGCCAATACTTTTACATTTTCTAAGTAAAAATTTAATAAATAACTTGGTCGAGAGTTTGAACCAATAATTTATTAGTTGATAATTTTGGTAGATAGATAATGCTTTCAACCAAAGGATTACATTCTGTACTAAATATTGAGAGTTCGAAAACTCTCTAAGACATTCCTTCGCCTAGATTTTAGAATTTTCTCCTAACTTCTTGAACATGATTTTAAATTCCTTGACCAATTTATTGACTGAGAATTTGTGAGTCTCTTAGTTTAGATTTCTTATCTTAAGAATTATTTCAAGAAATCATTTGATTTGTTGGAATGACAAATAGGTGATGACATATAGTGCTTACAATGGCTTTACCTCCATGTATATTTCTCATAGCTCCACAACTATACTGATTGATTATGGTTGAATGTAGTAAAAAGGTTGGAATTATGAAAACCTAACGTCTATTTCACACATTCACACTCTCCTTCAATGCTCCAATTGCCTACCCACATCCCAAAATTGTATGGTTTATTTTCCCCATTCTCCTAGTGCAAAATGAGAGATAAGTGACCAGGTAACTAAAACATTTAGCCATCATAGTTTTTTCAAGGGACAAATGAGCAAAATTGAGCAAATTTAAGTGATCGAACTAAAAACAACTAAGATGAATGATTAATTTAGGCCCGGGATAGACTCTATGACTAGATAACAAGTGATTATGCTAAAAATGACTAACAAAACAACTAGTTTAGACATAGGAATACAAATATGACTAGCTAACAATGAATACGAATATGAATTGGTCATTTATGTTATTCATTTTATTTATGTCACCCTGAAAATGAAAAATTAAAATTTTGAGAATGAATTTGTACAATTTAATAAATTTTAACACAGTAGATGGCCTTATAAACCCCCTTAAATGGGAAGGGGGTCTCTAAGTCCATCAATAGTGTGAAGACCATTGTATTAAGTTTGTGTATGCATGTTATTTTTTGCATATTGTTGTGCAAAGAATTACACAAGTGCACTCTTCCACTTGATAAGGAGATAATCCTTGTAGGTTACAGCAAGGCATCAGTACTTGGAGCCCCTTCTGTGTGTGATTGGTATTCCTCCAAGTGATCTCGAAATATATTGTTAGTGTAGTTCACATTCAAACATAGAAATATTATAAAAAAAAATGAAAGAGATGGGAGGAGAATGCAAGCTCCAACAACAACCAAAGATATGCTAAACCACTCTTGTATTTCCCAATGGAATAGGGTACCACCCAGGAGGTGTGGGCTTCAAGGGAAGCCAACAATATACCTTAGGGAGGCCTTTCTTGTCCAAAGTAAATTCCAAGTAGATGGTAGAACAATGGAGAGAAACACTTGCCCCTAGATGGAAGGTGACAAGGGATCTTGGGGATGCTTACAATGGTAGGAAATGGTGGGCTATTAGGAAGCTACAACTCAAATCCAACAACATAACCTTACTATGATTTCTCCCTACAAAATGCATGCCAATGGATTCCTTTTATAGGCCAAGAGGTGGCCAGCAAATAACTATATCCAAATGTTAACTCTCCTCCTCCATGAACTAGTTCCAAGGCATGCAAGTGATGTAGGGGCATTAGTGTAACATCCCCCAAATTCAAAACCTACTGTTATTATCTTGTAAATGTGAGCATGAATTTTGTAAACAGACATGGTGAGGAGCTCAAGGTCAAGGCCCCACCAGTGGACCATGAAACTATTGTTATGTTTATAAATGCTATTTAGGAGACCAATTGTCAAAACTAAGCGATAAGAAAAGCAACTACTCTCTCTCTCTCTCTCTCTCTCTCTCTCTCTCTCTCTCTCTCTCTCTCGATATATATATATATATATATATATATATATATATATACATATTAAAAGAACTTCAAACAGTTGAAGTTCATGATGATCTTTAGTCATAATAATAACATTTAAGGATTTCTACTAGGAGAGAGTTTTCCTAAGGAATATATAGATATATGAAAGAAATATGCCGATATGTTACTAACGATCTCATACATATACATATACACTCTTGTGTATAAGAGGAGAGGTAAAATTATCTATTAATGGTTAATTGTGTGAAATACACATATATATATATATATATATATATATATATATATGAAAGGTCATGGACCCATTTAAATATATACATATATATATATACACTTCTAGTTATATAAATTATGTAGAAGGTAGAGTGAACCTCGTAATCTACTAGGTTAATATATATATGAGATATTCTAGTATGATATTTCATATTTTCTTAAAAGTATATATATATATATATATATTTTTTTTTTTCCTCGAAAAAAAAGCGTAATTTCATTTCATCCTTAAGAGTACGAAATTACATAGGAAGTCAACACTCATTATGAGTGGAAGCGGTCTTTGAAAACCGGTAGCACTAAGTCTGAGCAAAAGAGTGATGTTCTCACCACGTGAGCAATAACATCCATTACATCATGTTTGAAAAAACCGATAAAATAGGCGATAAAATTTTCATATAAGTTGCAGTCTGTGTGGATCTTTTAGATACAAAATTGAGCTAGATAATATGTACAGACAGTGAAAACAGTAAGAAGAAAGATCTCCCTGTAATAACATAGAGGCCAAAGCATAGATCAGTCGATGAAAGGCCTGTGGTAAAGTTCCCTGCTGACCCCATCCAAAAATTCAGTTACTTTCCAGAGACCGGGAGCAAGTGTCAGGCCTTCCTTCGAGGCTTTGTCCGCCTCTGTGTTGTTTTCCCGAAATACATGCCTGCAAGTAAAAGTATCAAAGGCGTAAGTGACATTTTGAATGTGATCCAAGACCCCAGCAATTTTCCGGTTGTTGCACTGATACAGTCCATTGACCCAGTTAATCACATTCAATGAATCCCCATAAACAGTAATAGTTCTGACCACTTGTTCCAAAGCAAAGGAGAGTAAGAGCTTAAGGCTGAGAATCTCAGCCCAGTTGTTGGTTCGTCTCCCAAATCCAAATGACAACACAAAATAGTGTGTGGGGGATAAAAACAGTAGCGCCCCTCCCCCACAGATATTGTTCTGGCAGGCCCCGTCGAAGAAACCCCAAGGCAGTGTAGTATCAAGGTTCAAGGGTTGAATGTTCCTAATGGATGTGGCCTGTTTGCATCGATGGAGAGCAAGGTGGATGCCACAGCTGTTGATGGCCACTAAAGCTGGTAAACCAACTTTGTCCGAGAATAGGCAGTTGTTACGGGATAACCAAGTGCCCAAAATGACAATAGAGGGGAGACCTTTGTAAGGAGCATACACAGAGTTCTCATTCCAACTACGCCAGGCTTCTACCAGAGAGTGCCCATCCCATCTGAAATTTACTTTTAGGATCCGAGACACAACCTGCCAGACCGCCTTAATGAAGCTACAGTGGAGAAAAAGATGTAAAACTGTTTCCTCGTCATGTGAACACAGGTTGCACCTACTAGGCCCCTAAAGGTTTCGTTTTTGCAGGAAATCCCAGGTGGGAACGCGATTAGCTAAGATGCACCACAAGAAAAGGCGCGCTTTAAGAGGGCTCTGCAATCTCCAGATAGTTTTCCACCACCACACCTGTTCCCTGTCCCAAAAATTTGCACAGATCCATTGATAACCATATTTCGGAGTATAAGAACCAGAGGGATCCCCATCCCAGACCATGGTGTCATCCTCATCATTAAGATAGATCTGATCCCTGCTAAGAGCTCGCAAATATGTTCTAAGTTCATCTTCCAGGACCAAGTCAAGTCCAAAAGTTTCAGCTCGCCTCCAAACAGGTCTTCCCATCCAGAGATTTTCCCCATCCGCCAAGTGATGAAGAGCAGTAATATGCCGATGCCGCAATTCCAGGATCAGTCCATCAGACAGGATATGCTGTGCTTCACAGCCAACCCAAGGATCTCTGCCAACCCTCAACCTTCGTCCGTTACCAACATCCCAGACAAGGTTCTGTTCGATTACATGAAAGGAGGAGACAAGTGCTTTCCAAATGACAGACCCTCCTTTATGTGTCTTGTTCGGGGACCTAATCCAGTCCTCCACAGAGTCCGGTGCAATATATTTGAGAGTCATAATACGAGCCCAGAACCCTCCAGATGTGATTAGCCTCCAACCACATTTGGCAGCCAAAGCCTGAGAGAAGAAGAAAATGTTTTTGAGACCCCAGCCTCCCAATGCTTTGGGGGTGGCAATACGTTCCCATTTTATCCAAGGCCTAACATGAGCATCTTCCTTACCATTCCACAAGAAGCGAAAGCATATTTTACGTGCGGCTTCCAGCGTCCCCTTAGGTATCCAGGCCAGGGACATCCAATAAACTGGAATGGCTTCCAGAACCGACTTCACCAAGATCAATCTGCCAGCACGTGAGAGCCACCTGAAGCTCCAGCTCTTGAGTCTTTTTTCCAGTTTCTCCAAGAGCCAAACCCAGTCGAGTTTTAGATAGTTATTAGGCTTTAAATGAAATCCTAGGTAACGTAGCCCTACTGAAAGGTTAAGGAGCTGGAAGGGGAACAGTTCAGTGAGGGTGTGAAGATCCTCCTCATCCAGTAGTGAAGCCGTAATAGTAGATTTATCAATGTTGATCTCCATACCAGTTGCGACGGAGAAGAGGTCCAGAATTTCCTTGTATTTAACGGCCTCCCTTCTAGAGCCAGAGCAGAATATCAGAATGTCGTCCACAAAGAGTAGATGAGTGAGAGCGGTACCCGGAGCTACAAGGATCCCTTCGATATCTCCGGATCGCTTAGCTTCCTGAATGGCCCTACTCAAGCTTTCAGCCACCAATAAAAATAACAGAGGGGAAAGAGGGAAACCCTGGCGAAGACCACGCCCAGAGTGGAAGAAAGGAGTCGCTACTCCATTCATGAGTATCGAAAAAGAGACAGTGGTAATACAGCTCATGATCCATCGAATGAAACCAATCTCAAAACCCAAATGAGTAAGCATGAGACGGATATACAACCAACTGACCTTATCAAATGCTTTAGAAAGATCAATTTTGAGAACTGCACCTTTCTGCTTACTGGATTTGATACTATGAAGACCCTCCTGTGCTAATCCAATGGCTTCATGTATCTGACGTCCTTCAAGGAACCCGAACTGCTCCTCAGAGATGTGTGTGGATAATAAAGGTTTTAGTCGGCTAGCGATCACCTTTGTAACAATTTTATACACACAGTTGCACAGTGAGATGGGTCGAAAATCATTGAGCGTGGAAGGAGTGTCCCCTTTGGGAATAAGAGCAATGAAAGTAGAGTTTATACTGGCCGGGATTCTTCCTTCCCTCCTGGAGTCCTCAATCAGCTGTAAGAGATCTTCGCCAATAATATCAAGGAGAGCTATAAAGAATTCAATCGTCCATCCATCCGGCCCCGGACTTTTGTCCTTCTGAAAGCTGCTAAGTACCTTCTTCAATTCATCCATAGTTATGTTGTCCATAAGCCTGCTGTTGTCCTCCTCCTCAGCGAAGCGAGGAAAGAGTTGAGCAACTCTGAGGACCTCTTCAATGTTCACCCTGTTATTTGCTTTGAAAAGTTCCTGAAAGTGATTAACCCCAATCCCAGCCAATCCTTCAAAGGTGGCCTGGGGATTACCTTCCGAATCTTCAAGGCTCCAGATAGTATTGACAGATCTACGACCCTTAGCATAAGCATGGAAAAAATTTGAGTTTTCGTCACCGCTCTCCAACCAAATGGCCCTGCTCTTAAGCCTCCAAGCCTCTTCATTGTGTAAAAGTATCCTCTTCCTTTTGTCCATCAGAGATACAAGTTGTTCCTTAGTGGCCTGTGAGTCAAACCCTCCTCCAGGTCCCCCCGAAAAGATGGAGATGGCCTCTTCAATGTCTTTAAGCTCCTTGTCCTCCCTTTTTCTCTTGGCTGCTGCCCAAGATTTGATAGGTTCCTTGAGAAGTTTGATGTTCTCCGCAAAATGAAAGGCTGCAGTAAGATTGGATCCCTGGTGGTAAGGTATCCATTGCTACTGGATCAAATAAAAAAAGGTTGAATCCTCCAGCCACACCTTGTTGAATTTAATGGGAGCGGGTGGCTTGTTAGGCCCAGCCTTCAGTTCAAGAAAAATCGGATCATGATCAGAGCATACCCCGGCCCCAATCCATTGCCTCACATAGAAAAAAGTCTCTGCAATATGTTCTGAGATAAGAAAACGATCAATCCTTTTGGCCACTCTTTCCATACCAGCTCTCATATTACGCCAGGAAGGTTTCAGTGAAACCGGTTCCACATCAATCCAGTTGCCATCAGAGAGCTTACGAATAAAAAAATTAGTGAGAGGATCCACTTGAGCATGTGGTCCCCAAATCTCAGCATGCCCCAGAGAAAAATTAAGATCCCCTCCCAGGATTGTAGTAGTTCCTTTAAGCAGATCTTTATCCAACAGAGCATTCCAAAAGGGTTCACGATCACAGTAAGGACCGTAAATGTTAACAATAGTAAAGTGTTCATCAAAGTCCAAGGACTTACAAGTCATGCCTAACATAGAGTGCATTCCCCATAGGGTGGAAACACACACCTTAGCTTCATTCCAGCCAATTGCCAGACCACCAGAGCGTCCCCTGGCATCCAAGCCTTCAAATCCCCAACCAGGGAACCAAACCTTCAGACGGTTAACAGCATCAATCCCAGTGCACATAGTTTCTTGTAGTAACAAAATATCAGGATGTTCCAGTTGCAACATCCTACGAAGTACTGGTCTTTTGGAGGGACCAGCAAGACCTCAACAGTTGTAGGACATGACCTTCATCGCAGCCCTTCCGTATGGGCATCCACCCCTCTATGTGCCCTTTCAATAGACAGTTGTTTACCATTTTTAAGGTCCGAGCAAGCTCGGGACTTGGCATGGGAAAGGAAAGATTTCCTTCCTCGGGGAATGCGGGGCTTAGGATTCACCTTCCCTAACCCCCCCGCAGGTGGACTGGTCAAGGATCTCAACCAATACCCAGATTTAGAGGAGCCAGTGGGAGAGGAGGGTTCGGGAGAGGGTAAATCCGGCTCAGAGATGGCAGAAAGGCTAGGATCCGGAGAGCATTCAAGAAGTGGGTGATCCACTTCATGGCTTGGAGCTGCAGTGTTATGTGGGGGTGTGATGGAAGACAGCATCTAAGGGGTAATGTGCAAGTTTTTAAAGCCATCCACCCAATCCTGACCAGGAAATGTAAAGTTGTTAAAAATAAGACAGAAGGAAGGGTTGAAAAGAGTAACAGAAGGAGCACCTGCAGCCAAATCCGGTGATCGAAGAATCGGTAACAACGTACCCTCCCGTGCTGAGTCTCGAGAAAGTGTAATGTGCGGTTCTTCAGCAGCGACCGTGTTACCAGCAACAGGAACCGATCCATCCTCATCATCATTTTCAGCAGCCACCTCGCCACCCGTGGGAACTACACCATCCGGCTGACTCGCCAGCGGCGTCTCCAGAGTAGGAGTTGCAAAATCCTGCTGACCGTCAGAATCCTCAGCCGAGTCCAGTCCAACCTCCTTGGCCACCACCCTGCGCTTGTGGGTATTACCGAACCGCACCCGAACAGGAACAGAGCACTCAACGGCCGGGTGGCCATATTCATGGCACCGCCTACACCTGAAAGGCACATTCTCATAGTCCAGTGTCTGAACAAAGGTATAGGGCCCCCATTTCAGGTCCATAGTCTCAAATAGTCCATCTCTGACGTTTATGCTCACCAGGATGTGTGCAACTTTCTGCATCGCCGATGCCACAAAGGAGAAGTCAGCATCCAGATAGGATCCCAAAATGTTCCCAATCCTTCTGAAGTGTTCCTCGGTCCAGTAGTGAAGGGGGAGTCCAGGTAGACGAACCCAGAGAGGGATAATATCCAATCTTTCACGACTGGCATCGAAGAGGGGGTTCCACGGCTTTAACAGAAGAGGGACTTTAAGAATAGACCAATTGAGGCTTAATGCCCAGTGTGCATGTGCATCCGAGGAAAAATGAAAAGCATACCACCCACCTGAGAGCCCAACGATACGAGGCATGTAACCACAGTGTCCCAGCCATACCCCCGTGTCCCACGAGATCACAGTCCTGAGGCTGACAGATTTCCCATAAACCCTACCGACCAGAACTGACTTAACCATCCCTACAATCTGATGCATGCCAATGTCCTCCCCCAACGCGTAGTTAGGTGCCTTCCCGGAGTTCTTAATCCATTTTCTCCGGCTTTTCACAATGGGTTCCTTAGATGCAACCCCAGCTGTACCCTCTTCACGACCACATTCGCGCTGGTCTGAGTCCCCAGAAGGACTAGAGAATCCTCTATGTTCAACGAAGTCCAAATTAGCTGCGACAAACCCACAGGGTTGTAACGGGGATTCTGTCCGACGCGCCTCAAAACCCTCCACCTCGGCTCGAAGATCCTGGGCATTAGAGGGATGATTTTCGCTATCCGTGGAAGTAATGAAGTCAGGCAGGTCTCCAATGCCTGCACTCAGCGGCTCCGGTGATGGAGAGGTGCAAAAACCCCTGATGCCCCAGATGTTCACGGCATGAGTCTCAGGTGACAAACGAGCAGTAGACCCCTCCCAGAACGGCGAGCAGGAATGAAAAGGTTGACAGGTGTTCACCGGGGGGGACAGAGGTCCATCAGGAGGCCGGTTACCAGAAAAACCACCAAACCCTAAACCGCCATGCTCCTCCTGATGCCGGAAAGCGCCAGGTGGCGAACGCCAAATATCGTGGTGCCGTAGGTTATCACTTCTATAGTCTACATCATCCATAGTAACCCCCAACGGAACCCTAAACGGAACAGTAACCTTCGCTGTGGGAGAGAGCCAGAATGAGGAAAACGATCCGGTGGAGTAAAAGCCCAATCGGTTTTACAATGGTAGAATTCCATCTGGGGTGGCGTGCATCTGTTCGTACCTGCTGACGACCTGCATTCGTCTGCAGGGTTCCGCCCACCGCCCATCTCGAACCTCCAAACCCTCGTCGCTCACCATCGCTCCCCCAGCCAACCTCTTAAAAGTATATATATATGGAAAGTCATATAAATTAGATATGGGTCGTACAAAATTTACATATTTATAAAGTGATATACAAGGCATACGTTTTCTTGTCCAAACACATATATTCACAAGTATACACATACATGTGTAGCATTGTGTAAAACCACATGGTAATTGAGAACATAATGAGAATAGTATGAAAATAATTATACTTACGAAGTTATATGCTACGAAGTAACTAATTCATTTCTATGTTTCACCTTAGATGAAAAATATTAAGAAAATTCATGTGCCATAGGGACTATAGGACATGATCACTACATAGAAAAAGAATAATTTTCATTATAGAATTAATATAATACTAATTTATGTTCTAATGGTATTCGATAGAGGTCTGTGTCTTACATATCCTTAAAGGATTTAAAAAGTAGCACTCTCCTCAAAAGGAGCCAAAATCCAACAAATTTAGTTAAGACGTGGGATGACTCACCCTAGGGGTAGGTAGCATTGGATGAGTTTTCAATGCCACTTGGAAGTCCCTTGGAAACTCTGTGGCACAGATGTCAGATTTTTGGTTGAGTCGATGCTCCGAGTGGTGGCACGAGTTTTTGATACCAAGTTATTTATTTGAGTTGAGAGAGCTATGAAAGGGGGGAAAGAGGGTTTGGTATGGGATTCTCATTTGGTTTCATGGGAGGGATAGGATGGCTTACTCAATTCGTGTTAGGATATTTAGACACTTAATAGTTAGTTAAGATCAACTTGTGTAATAGATCCGTTAGGTAAAGTGTGTTTATTTAGTATGCACTAGTATGCATTTGTAAATACTTAATCCGATGGTCACGATATGTTCCCGACATAGAGTGATCTGACGGCTCAACTTCTCTTAGATCATACCTACCCTTGATCCATGGCTTCAAACCCGATTGGTCCATGATCTCTATTTAAAGAGCATGGAGATTCATTGGAAAGTTGATTGATTATGAGAAGCTCATTTGTAACTTTCTTTCTTTGCAAAATAAATTGTCTCGTAGAAGCTATTTGGCCAGGGCCGTGGAGTGTTTCCCTCACGAGGGTTTAAACCACGTCAAAACATTGGTGTATCGATATGTGATCTATTTGTGTGAAGTGGTTGCTCTAGGTGTTCGGTCTTTTGGGAGTACCCTGTGTATCCGAACATGGTATCAGAGCTTTTATGAAGAGCCGCTTCCGGTTATGATCTAGATCTTGAACTGTTTTTGCCGAAACTTGAAAGGGTTTTGGGTTCTGGTATTTCTATGCATTCCTGGGTTGTGGGAGGTTTTCCATTACGTCCGGAGCGCCGTTTTCATTGGGAAATAGTTTTCGTTTGATCCAAAACGGTTCCCGGTTGCTTCAGAAACGCGTATTTCATCAAATCTAAAGGTATAATGTTACAGTGATGCAGGAGAAAAGGCAAGCACGAAAACCGAGCAAGAAGAGTTAAAAAAAAAAGAGCCCCCTTCATCATTCTCATATTTTACATACCTTTTAATCTAGCACACTTGGTTTAAAATTGCTTTATTCCTTAATAAGACTTGAGTTCAAGTCTTAGGAAGTTACCTTTAAAAGGAAAAGTGTATGCAATTTCTATTTTCAAGTTACTTTATTATAAAAGTGCATCTCACTTAAATAATAAAAAATAAAAGTAAAAAGTGAGCCACTTAAGTTTTTTTTCATTGTTGCACTATTTAAAAGTAATATCATTGTAAAAGTCAAACCACTTATTTTACAAAAGTGATTCACTTAAAGCAACTTTCTTGTAAAGTGATTGTCAAAAGATTAATCTTGGGAACGGGGGGTTCTTTTTTTTGCTGTACATTCTCTATCTGCCATGTCACTATTTGGTACATCTTCAACAGTTTCTTTGTTCAAGCATAACTTCATCATCCGAATTCAGTTTTGCAGTGCCATTTTTTTTTAAACTGCCTATTTTTTCGAGCTCTTCGAATCCAGACTATTGGTTTCTACTTTTACAACCATTAATTTATAAATATGGCCACTCTTTTTGATATTCTACTTACCAGTTCTAGCTATTTCTCATGGAAATCTTGTATGGAGGATGTTCTACGAAGTAGGGGACTTTTCAGAATTACCTCAGGGAAAGAAACAGAACCCAATGATGATGATAAGAAAATAAAATGGCCAAATAGATGTGACGAAGCTCGTGGATTGATTGGGATGTCAATCTCTACTGATTTGTGATTCCACATATCTGGAATTGATGAACTTGATGCTGCTTGGGACAAGTTGGAATCTGTGTTTGATAAACACAATGAAATTCGACGTCACCAACTCTAAAATGAGTTGATTTCTTTAAATCCAAGTGATTTTTCATGCATTCAAGATTATTTATCTAAGTACAAAACTCTTAAACTCTTATGTGCAAAATGTAAGATTAAGAGGGAAGACAAACAATGCATTTTTCATATTCTTTCAAAACATGGACCTGCATATTCTGTTTTTGTATCTACATTTTACTCCATGAAAGAATTCTTGAATGCAGCTAGCTATCAAGAGCCTAGTCTTGAATCCTTTTGTGATTCCTTGATTATAGAGAAAGATAAACTCATCCATCTTGGAATAATCAACAATGCAGATACATTTGGGAAAGCCTTATTGTCCCAATAGAAAGAAAATTCTAAGCCTCCCAAGAAACAAAATTTTCGTAATAATAAGTCAAACAAGGGTCCCAAACCCTCTCAGTCAGCTCCTTCTTTAAAAAATGACAAAGGATCCAAGCTAAAAGGCAAGAAGACTGAGCTTCATTGCAACTATTGTGGGAAAGATAATCATGATGAATCTAAGTGTTTCAAGAAGATGACATCCTTGGAAGCAGCAATCAAGAAGCACCACATCAGCCTAGATTCGCCTTCAGAATCTACCTCTCATGGACATGCACTTTGTGCTTCTGGTTATTCTTATAATGCATCTACTTCTTCTACTTCAAATGAATGGCTCATTGATTCTGGAGCATCTTATCATATTGCTAAGGATCGAGCCATCTTTTCTACTATGCATAAATGTAAAACCAAATAAATATTTATTGGTGATGATAGATCTCTAAGTGTTGTAGGAGCTAGAATAGTTCCAGTAGATAATGGTCATTTTAGTGATGTACTATGTGTTCCAAGAATTTCCTGCAGTTTGTTATTAGTCTATCAGATCACTCATTCTGGTGAAGGTAAAACTGTGACGTTTACACCTCACCAAGTTGTAATCAAGGATTTTAAAGATCCTTAATAGGTCCTAGCTACTGGAATTGTTGATGATGTTACCATGTTGTACAAATTTAACAACTTTAGGTCATCACCTTTTCCTTCAGTTTTTGTTGCTCATAGTGATAACTTGAGCAAACTTTGGCATGAGTGATTTGGTCACTTAAATTATCGCTCATTGCAACAACTATGTAAACACAATATGGTGACAGGTCTTCCGATGGTATCTTGCAGGGATGGTGTTTGTTCTGGTTGTCGAACACTCGGAAGACCTGTCACCATACCAAGAAAGTAGGAAACCATCTCATCATACTTGTTCTATATGTTGATGACCTTATTCTTACTAGTAGTGACCCTAAGCTTATAACCCATGTGAAATCCAGTCTTAAGCAAAATTTTGAAATGACAGACTTAGGACATTTGCATTATTTTATTGGTCGCCAAGTCCTGCAAACCAAAGAAGGAATCTTTCTTTCTCAGTCTAAGTATGCTTGTGACCTTCTTCATTGCTTTCATATGGAAGATTGTACACTAGCTCCTTCTCCCTTCCAGTATGGAGTCTAACTTTTTGCCACTTGTACTTCACCTGAAGTAGATGCCACCTTGTATTGTTATCTTGTTGGTAGTCTCTTATACTTGACTCATTCTCCTCCTGACCTTTCCTTTGCCATTGGTTGTGTTGCCAATTATATGCAAACACCTCATGAAAGTCACTGGAAAGGAGCTAAAAGAATACTTCGATATATTCGAGGTACAATTCAGTTTGGGATTCATTACAGTACAGGGGGAAAACCTTGGTTGGTTGGTTTCACTGATTCAGATTGGGTCGGAAATCCTGATGATTGAAAGTCTACTGCAGGTTATGTTTTCAGTCTGGGATATGGACCTATCACTTGGGCTTGTAAGAAACAACAATCTCTTGCTCTTTCTTCAGCAGAGGCAGAATATCGAGCCGCAATTAATGCCAGTCAGGAAGCTTTATGGCTTCGACAGATCCTTTCAGAGTTTGGATTCGAGCAATAGCAGCCTACTCCACTTTGGTACAACAATCAAAGTGCCATCAAGCTTGCCAAAGATCCAGTTCTACATCAACACATCAAACACATTGAGCTACATATGCACTTCATTAGAAATCTTGTTCATGATCGTGTTCTTGAAGTGCTCTTTTGCCCTACAGATGACCAAGTTGCAAAGATCTTCAGCAAGTCTCTTACAGAAGCGAAGTTTTCTAAACTTCAATCTATGTTAGGAGTTCAGGAACTTCTCGTTAAGGGGGGATAGCCTCTAATGACTCCTTCCTTCTCCTAATAGTGTCACTTTTGTAAATCCTTCAATCCTATCCCAAGTTGTTCTGAAGGGGGGATGTTAGGATATTTAGACACTTAGGAGTTAGTTAAGATAAACCTTTGTAATAGATCTGTTACGTAAAGTGTGTTTCTTTAGTATGCATTAGTATTCATTTGTAAATACTTAATCTGACGGTCACGATATGTTCGCAATATAGAGTGATCTAATGGCTCAAATTCTCTTAGATCATACCTACCCTTGATCTGTGGCTTAACACTCGATCTGTCCATGATCTCTATTTAAAGAGCATGGAGGGTCATTGGAAAGTTGATCGATTATGAGAAGCTCATTTGTACCTTTCTTTCTTTGCATAATAAATTGTCCCGTAGATGCTATTTGGCCAGGGCCGTGGAGTGTTTCCCTCACCAGGGTTTAAACCACGTCAAAACATCCGTGTATTGATCTGTGATCCGTTTGTGTGAAGTGGTTGCTCTAGCTGTTCGGTCTTTTGGGAGTACCCTGTGTACCCAAATTGCTTGATCCCCATCGTGTGCATTATTCATTAATAGGTCTAATGTTTTGAAATGGTCATAGTGGGAACATTGCCAAGTTTTTCCACCCCTCATCTCTGTACAGGTTGACGGTTACTGAGTACTCTATATTGATAGATCTATGTATAAGTAGAAGCCATAATGTATCTTGTGCGAGTGTAAATCTATGTTAATGCTAAAATCATCCTGGAATTGATTTGGTGATAGAGAATGTGTTTTAGTTTTCATTTCTGATCAATATGCTAGATATTGAATTTAGATTTGAGCCTTTTTATTGTGTTCTTAAAGTAGAGTGTAAACTTTAAACGTAGGCATGATCATTCTGCTCAATGATTTCGTTCTGCAGAGTATAGATTCTGAAAGAAATGAGTCGACATTACCCTTCTAGTATTGTATATCGATGTACTTTCTAATATTTTCTTGATTGGTGTTTTTCCCATTCAGGCTGAGGCGTTGACCACTCCCCTTGAAAGAGTCTCGAAGTTTTATTTCTGCATATCCCTATTAGGCAGCGATAGGATTTACTTAATATATATTATATGAAGACCGGCAAGTACCATAGGAAAGCCTAGGACAGAGTCCAAACCTTGGAAGCTGTTATATGTATGATTCTTTTGGGTTAGTTAGTCCACTTCGCATTAGCTAGAAGGTTGTGACTGTAAAATCTGAGTCTTCCATGGAATGCTGGCATATTCATATTGTTTTCATTATTACATACTCTAGATTGATCTAGGAAGAGGAGGGATTAGCTCAGATGAGCGATTCCTGATCCTATGAAGTATATACGTGTTGAGAATCAATCTTTGGTATTTTTTTAAATGGGTCCTTAGTTGGTCAGCTGGTAGCTAGTTTCAAGAATGACCTTTCTAGTCTTTTCATAAAAAGTCCCTTTTCTCTTTTTTTTGGTCGCAGCTGAAGGCCTGTAATATGTAAGGGTAGGCATTTTGGTTGGTTGCTTGTGCCCTTTGCATCAGTCAGACCTCAATTTTTGTAACAGTCTCTGGGTTTGGGGTAAATTATGCTCGGTTATCAGAGCTTTCTTATCAATTTGACCACCAGTTTTTTGTTCACAGTGTAACTATTTCTCAGTAATACAATTTCTTACATATAAAAAAAAATGAACATTCTCTCACCCTAACATGGAAATAAACAATGGAGAGAAAATGCATGCTATGATGCTAGGAATATTTTTTCATAAACTTCAATGTTCCATAGGGACACTTAGAGGCTCATCTAACAATGTTTGAGGAGCTGAGATAGTTGAATCAATAACAAAATAGAACAATTATAGTTTGCAATTCTCATATTCAAGGCACATAGACATGCTTAAATCATTCCCCCCCATCTAATATATTATTTCATTTTTCTAAAGAACCAATGCTACCAACTAATATATCTACAAAGTCCTAACATCCATTCTTCAAATAAAATCATCTGTGTATTCTAGTTATCAAAATTAAATTGATTAGATTCACATTAGAATTATGTGTGATCATGACAGTTATGTGGTTTATTTGATATTTTTCTCAATTTCTTTTGGCACATACTAATATGTAATCATAGTTTTAACACCCAAAAAGTGCTCACTACCTCATCTACCCCATTACATGGCCAATTTGTCCATTTTCCTACAATATTTCCCTTAAAAACCCTAAAAATCCCACTAAAAAGCCTCCAAAAGGCTTAAAATGCCTCCAAAAGGCCACAAAACCATCAAAAAGCCTAAAAAAAGGCTAAAAAAAACCCCTTTTTCCTCTAAAAATAGCAAAATCCCTCTAAAAATGGAATAAAACATATAAAATAATGAGGAAAAGGAGGAAAAAACCCTATACAGCTGCCCTAAACCATATGGTTCCTAAAACCATGGGCCAGCACTCCACCACCAAAAAACTATAAATAGGTGATGGAGAACCCTTATTCCACATCCACAATCAAGTATACCCTTACTCTACCAAAATCTCTCTTGAAACCCTAGCTCACCATTGAGCCACTTTCACCTTGAGAGCCCCTTTTGGCCCATTTCCACCATTGGAGAAAGAGAAGGAGCACATTGGATCTTGGAGCAACCCTCTTGGACATTGCAAGAGCTTCACCAACCTTCACACTGAAGGTAATATTAATACAAAAACCATTATTTGCATCTTGTTGTTTATGTTTCATGCACATGTTTTAGATTAGTTTACATTTCTGTTTTAGCTTAATAATTTACATTTACTGAACTGCTACTAAGGAGTCCATTCTCCTTAGTAGGTGCTCATTTGCACAAGCGAGGGGAAAGGGATCATAGCTGTATTGGATCGGGGAGGGTAACTGGGCTGAGGGAGACTCAAGCTGGGGTAAAATGGCAGGAGACTGCAGAATACTCTGAACAAAGGCGACCTGATTGGGGGTGCTGCCGAGATGATCGATCATAGTGCCTGGAGGCACGGGATAACTTCTTCATGGGTTAAGAAACTAGAAGAAGTGTGTGTAAAATGGCCCTGTCGTGTGGATTGAAACGAGCCCAGGACAGTTTATGCTCGTGGTTGCTTTCAATTTTAAGGAGTCTGAAAGTGATAAGAAGACTCTGAAATGATGGAATGGTACTGTCGTGTGGATTTTACGAGTCCAAAAAGTGCTCACTACCTCATCTACTCCATTACATGGCCCATTTGTCCATTTATGAAACTGACCAAGGGGAAAGGGATCATAGCTGTATTGGATCGGGGAGGGCAACTGGGCTGAGGGAGAATCAAGCTGGGGTAAAATGGCAGGAGACTGCAAAATACTCTGAACAAAGGCGACCTGATTGGGGGTGCTGCCGAGATGATCGATCATAGTGCCTAGAGGCACGGGATGACTTCTTCATGGGTTAAGAAACTAGAAGAAGTGTGTGTAAAATGGCCCTGTCGTGTGGATTGAAACGAGCCCAGGAAAGTTTATGCTCGTGGTTGCTTTCAATTTTAAGGAGTCTAAAAGCGATAAGAAGACTCTGAAATGATGGAATGGTACTGTCGTGTGGATTTTACGAGTCCAAAAAGTGCTCACTACCTCATCTACTCCATTACATGGCCCATTTGTCCATTTATGAAACTGACCAAGGGGAAAGGGATCATAGTTGTATTGGATCGGGGAGGGTAACTGGGCTGAGGGAGAATCAAGCTGGGGTAAAATGGCAGGAGACTGCAAAATACTCTGAACAAAGGCGACCTAATTGGGGGTGCTGCCGAGATGATCGATCATAGTGCCTGGAGGCACGGGATGACTTCTTCATGGGTTAAGAAACTAGAAGAAGTGTGTGTAAAATGGCACTGTCGTGTGGATTGAAACGAGCCCAGGACAGTTCATGCTCGTGGTTGCTTTCAATTTTAAGGAGTCTGAAAGCGATAAGAAGACTCTGAAATGATGGAATGGTACTGTCGTGTGGATTTTACGAGCCCAGGACAATTCATGCTCGAGGCGGGCATACCCATGCTTGTATCAAGATACATAAAAAGAACTGTGAGGCCCGAAAAGAGGGACCTGTAAGATACATAGAGAACCACTATGTACATCATAAGAGTCCAGAGGGGACACAAATCTGGGACATACTGCTAGGCTGACCATGTCTGAGCTGAAGAACTGATACATTGGAATGACAACAGTGCTACTGAATGTGGTACCAAAGGAACTGATGAGCTGCTGGATCAGAGTGACAAGGGGTACACTCGGAAGACCTGTCACCATATTGTGTTTACTTTCTTGGCATGAGTGATTTTAAAAGTTCATTTCTATATTGTTCTTGCTAGATAGAAAGTTGCCCTCCCTAGTGGCACTTTCTACTTGGGTTCATCATCATCTCACGAGCACACACTCTGTCACATAATTCAAGTGAGCCTTCAAAAACTATCTAACTCAACCAATATTCTAACCCCACTTGGGGAACACGAAAGAATCTTTGTAGTTAGGTAGGATCGGGGGGATAGGCTTCCAATAACACCCCTCGGTTACTTACACTTGAGACATAGTTGTTGTCCAAATAGGGAACCAAAATCCCCTAGTACTTTTTGGCACGGTCACGACCAGTTTATTAGAGGGTCTCTCCCTTAGGAGGGTTGAAGTCGGGAGATTGGTTCCGGAGGCCTGAGTGGAATACCGCACTCCATTCAGTAACCGAAGGGATACCTTTCGCAGTTCTCGGGATATCCCTGTATAGGGGTATTGCGGTTAAAAGACCAAACGGCAGATTCACCTTTCTAGACGTGTCATGAACGGGATATCTTAGTTGCCATTCTTCTAGGATTGACTACCTGGTGTCCCTCCCGGTAGGGGGACATCTTAGCCACTTGGCTTTCCTATTCATATTGTCTGACTTGGATTTCATCACCTTGCAGAGGATATGTCTAGTTGAGTCAGAATACTTTTAGTTAGGTGTTTGCATGCTCCCTTACCTCCCTTTGGTCTAGTGAGTTCACCATTTTTTATTTTTAGGCAACCTGCTGCTTGTTGGTATTCTGACCACTTTGTTGACACTCCACCTATTGTAGCACAGCTGTTACAGTGGGTGTTTTGAGTTGGTTGTTGGCCTGAGTGCCTTGATTTTTGAGCTCTCCTTCTGCACACTCGGTTGCATTAGGGTTTTTGAACTGTTTTATACTCACCTCAATCCACAGAGATTCGACACCATCTGTCACCATTGAGTCCCCGAGACATTCTCGGCGCCTTAGGGGCGAGCCCCCACAGCACGGTTCACTTGACACCACCCGTCATCGCCACAGATCATCATCACTTGATACCACTTATCACAGATCTAGAGCCTTGTCACTTGACTCCACTCGTCAACGGCATAGGACTCCGTCACCAGATATTGACGCCCCTTACATTACCTCCGATTCTGAAGAAGAGTCTGAGAGCCCTATTTACACTGCCCCTACTAGCCCCATGGCTGGTGCGACTTTCACTCCTTTCGTTGTAGGGACCACTGGTGGCACATCCACCACTACACCAGTTACCACACCTGCTCTGGGAATGCCCTCGATGGGGGCCACATCCACCATCCCGGTGACCATTCCTATTCCTGTAGCTGGCATACATACCACCACTCCACCAGTGACTCACACTACCCATGGTGGTGCGAGCCCATCCTATACTACCTTAGTTCCCCCACTTGGGGGCAACATTCCCAACCCTGCCCCTCTACTTGCGGGCATGGGCCCCAACTTGGTCCAACCCACTCCTGTGTCACATACTTCTTCCACTCTGCCATTCATGGCTAGCCTCAACCTACCTGACCTAGCTAGACTGACCAACGACCCTATCTGACACGACCCTGCATGGCCTCACATGCCTACCAAGCTCCCCTCTGACATTCCTAAATTCAAGGGAAAGGCGGGTGAGGACCCACAAAACCATATCATGTCCTTCCATCTATGGTGTTCATCCAACTCCATAGTAGATGACTCTATTCGCCTCCGTCTATTACAGCGCACCTTGACTGGCTCTGCAGCCAAGTGATATATCGAGCAACCACATGGGACCCATGCCACTTTTACTTCCCTTGCCTAGACCTTCCTGCAGTTCTTCCAGTTACCTGTACGCTATGACGCGGGCGTTGAGATCCTCTTATCTTGCAGAAAAAACACGGTTACCCACATCACGGACCACATTCATGAGTGGCGTAGACGCCGTAGCTTATGCAAGATCAAATTAGACGACCATATCTTCCTAGATTGGTTCCCCAAGTCCCTTCTTCCTATTATTGCTAAGGATGTCGCTTCCAAAAGACCCCAGTCTGAAGAAGAGGCCATCCTTAAGGCACAGTAGTAAGACCTCATTTACGCCTAGTCGGGTTACCTCTATACCATTATACCTGACGCCCCTCGCGGTGAGTCCTCCCATTACGATGGGCCGGGGGAATCCCACGCTGCAGACGGCATCATTGGTCGTATTTCTTCACATCCCCAACCCTTTTCCATAGCACGTCCTACCCCGGGGCCCGACCTTTCACAGGCCACCTCACAGTCGAGGGCCACCAACTCATGGACCCAGCTGTCCACCTCAGTGGTTCGATCATGTGCCCCCTGTTTACAACCCCCTGGTCGCACCTTAGCCCTATTACCACCAACAGACTACACCAGCTCCTGTGCCTTCTCAGGCCCAACCCACTTATTACCACCAGCAGGCTGCACCAGCTCCTGCGCCTTCCCAAGCCCAACCAGTTTATTACCCGCCATAGGCAGCCCCTGCGGCCAACCCACAACCTGCTCCGTAGACATATCAGCAACCTCCTCAGGGTCCCGCACCTACGCAGCCTCCACCTACCTATCATCCACTGCAGCCTGCTCCTACACCTGCACAACCTCAAACCCCACCTACTGCTCAAGGGCAAGTTTACGCCCAAAACAACCCGCAGCAAAACCAGAACAACCAACGCAACCAGGGACAACAAAATCGCGGCAAGGGCCGTAATCATGGGAACAACCAACCTACAGACCAAGGTGGTCGACCGGCTAATCGCCCAGACAACAACAACGCAGCCCCCGCTAACCAAAACCCTGATCACCCGCCCAAGCAGGCTAAAAACCGCAATTTGAGAACAAACCATCCTTGTTCTATTTGTGGGGTCTATGGCCACTACACACATGCTTGCCCACACTTGGAGTGAGCTTGGTAACTTTGGGTTGATGAGGCCCATCGCCAAGGACATGCAGCTCCTTAAGCGCAACCCAACCCCCCACAACCTCAGTAGCCACCTTTCGTGCTGCAAAACCACTTACCAACCCAAGGCGTGGTGAACACTCAGCCATTGGCCCCCCCTCAAGCCAATGCGCAACCCCAACAACAACAGATCACATACGCCGCTCCTGATCAACCCATGTTTAACTCAGGTATGCATCACTTGTTGATGATGTCTTCCGCTGATGTCAACCTTCAGACTCGCCGAAACCAATATGGCTCCACCTCTGAATCCCCTCCCACTGATAAAAACACTAATGCTCATCCCACTGATCAAGCGTTACGTATCCCTCCCCCTCCGGTAGAGGGCACTTCCAAAGCAGCTCGTTTCCCACTTCGCCGTATCAACAACAACCCCAATGCGCACGCTGCGTCAAACTACAACATTGTAGACGACCTAGCCCAATCTCCCGCAGCCATGTCTGCGTTAGAAGTCTTGAAGAACTGCCCTTCCCAGCGCAAGACTTTGCTCTCATCCATTGGGGCTATTGACCCAAATGATTCGAATTTAATGGCATTTGATTTGGACTAGTCCGAACCACGCCTGCCTTTCACGTTAGCATTCCAAGTTTCTGTTTCCGTTTGGAATCTTGTCATCCATCGATGCATCAACGATGAGGGTGCCTCCACATGCATTATGTCTACATTCGTATGGCAGAAGTTGGGATCCCCTACCCTCCAGCAGTCCACCACTGCGTTACGCACCTACGACGGTCGTTCGGCTCAGCCCCAAGGTCTCCTAGCCAATGTCCCTGTCTAGTTAGGTGGTAAAACCATCCTCGTCGATATCGAGGTCATCAACGCTCAGCTTGATTACAACCTCTTACTCGGTCGCAGCTACATGTATGCTATGCGAGCGGTCGCTTCCTCTGTCTTTCGTACCATGATGTTCCCCCATGATGGACGCGTGATTAAGATTGACCAACTCACTTACTATGATCCAAATGCCCCCGCTGCACCTAAAAATGTTCTCCCCATGGTTGAACAACCGGTCAGTGGTGCTGCTACCTCATTTGTTTCCTCTTTGGGACCTGGAGTTTACTCAGACCCACCGATGACATCCACCTTCCAAAACATTCCTCACCCGTCATCTACGCCCGAAGTGTCTGACTTATGTACCCTCTCCCACGATAACCAAACAACTACCAATCAGCCACCCTTGTTGCCTAAACCACCACTGGTACCTAGCCACATTGGTGTTACACCTATCCATACAATCCCCTTTCTAGTCCCTCCCTTGGGAGTAGTAAGCGCCCCGGTCATGGCTACCCTTAGCCTCCCCGGGCTAACCTTGAGATTACCTGTTTCGTATCTTTCGCCTCCCGTTCCCCCGCTGACACCAAGCGTCGTCCTCCAACCAGTGCAACCCATGGCTAATACCACTCAGCCACCCCCCGATGTATCTACCCCCTCATCCTCCACGACTCCCCCTCCTACACCCAAACCCACTGGGGGCAGAGGTCCCCAACCTTACACTGCTGTACCACCTCCCAAGACAGTAAAAAACCCTCCAGTATTTCGTGCTCCTCCCAAATGCTCATTGTGCGACGAGTTAGGCCATGCGACTCATTAGTGTGCACAGTTACCAGCATTACAGAAGCACATGCAGATGCTCGACGATGACCCCAACATCCCGGTTGTCGAACTAAACCCCACCCCCAAGCCTAAAGATAAATCCCTGCGTACCAACCACCCCTGTGCTATAGGCAGTGTTTACGGGCACTACTCACATCATTGTCCCGATCTCCTAGATTACAGAGCGGCTCTCTATGAGATGAACAATCTGGATCTTGAAACGGCCCCAACCACTATTGAGGAGATTCACCCCCCGATCTCACCCCCATCAGGAGAGGTCAACACCATTTACATGATCTCTTCCACTACCATTCCCATGTCAACCGATTTGACGGCCCAAACTTTCCGTACTGATGAGGAGATTCTTGAGGCACTCACTGCCCCGGAGTATCCCTGGGATGACATGCACCATCGTTCGTATTTCCTCCCAGAAGCATCTTCCTCTAGCACCGCTACCCAATTTGCGGTTGAATCCAAAGACTTCCTTCCCACTAAGGTCAACTGGTTCAAGGACCCTATTCCTACTCCTGACGCCTTCGAGGAAGGTAACATGGCTAATATCTCACCTGTCATCCAAATTTATATTGCTGCCCCCGGGAGTGCCCCTGAACTCATCACTTTAGGAGCCTCTTGCAGTGAGTCTGAGATTGAGGAGTACAAAAAACTCTTCCAAGAATTCTGTGATGTCTTTGCCTAGTCCTATACCAAAGTGCCCGGTCTTGACCCCGCCATCATAGAGCACCACCTTGACACCTCTGAGTCAAGGGGCATAATAGATTCCCTCGACCCTGGGATAGGGGCCATGATCAATCATTTTGAACCTTCCCCATCACATCTATCTCAACACGTTAATGAACCCATTGTTCAAACCCACACATATGTGATCCATAATCACAAACCCCATGCACATAGCATGGGGGCAATTCATTAACCCTGCTCACTTTTTCACACTTGTGATCTCAACCATTTTTGAGGTCACATATCACTTGTAGATTTGATTTGATTTTATACACCTAGTATTCTGCCCCCGCGGGCCATCATGATACACCTAGTATTATGCCCTTCATTTTTTCACACCATTTGCACCGTCGGATTCATATTTCCGTGCCCGTGACGATGCTTGAGATCATTTCTCGCTCTCACCAGGACCAATATCAACATTGTGTCCCAACCCCTAGTTGCCTCGGTTTGCACGCCACTTCGGCCGTTCTCCGTTTTTCACCTATTTTATATCATCGGATTCATTTTTCCGAGCCGGTGATGATACTTGAGATCATTTCTCGCTCTCACCCCTAGATTTTTTGGGTATTTTTTTCAAAATGCCCCCGTCACCTCGGTTTGCGTGCCACATCGGCCGTTGTCCGTTTTTGGCACTCTTTATATCGCCGGATTCATTTTTCCGAGCTCGTGATGATGCTTGAGATCATTTCTCGCTCTCACTTGGTACAGTTTCAACATTGTGTCCCAACACCTTGCTGCCTCGGTTTGCGCGCCACATCAGCCGCCATCGGATTGTTCCACCCTTTGTTACATGAGCCATTCACTCCTGTCATACTGCAAATATTCCGTTATTTTGCCACCATTCATTCACCCCGCAAGGAGGCCCACCAGTGTTCCCCCCTACCCTCGTTCTTGGTCATCATTAATGTCCCTTAATTGAACACTTCCTCCTTGCCTGGCCATTTCTTTTGTTTGGTAAAATTTTATCCCTTTTTCGGGCTGGACAAGTCCTTTACGAAAAAGGCACTTAGGGAGTTTCCATTAAGCTCTTTTCTGACTCCTAAAACAATGAAAAGATCGCCGAGCAATCTTGCTTCCTTTCATGCTCGTTAAAGTACCTGAAAGGGCGTCTACCTGGTATAAGTTTACCCCTTTTCCAGACCTGGTGAACTAATTACGAAAAAGGAATACTCTAGTCACACCGGCTAGAAGAGTTCTTCATTGTATCCTTTTATGATTCTTTGGGCCTTGGAGACTAAATATACGAAAAAGCAACCCCCTGGAGTCTTCTTATTTGCTTTCAGACTCTCTAAAATTGAAATCAACCACGAGCACGAACTGTCTTGGGCTCGTAAAATCCACATGACAGTACCATTCCATCATTTCAGAGTCTTCTTATCGCTTTCAGACTCCTTAAAATTGAAAGAAACCACGAGCATGAACTGTCTTGGGGTCGTTTCAATCCACACGACAGTGCCATTTTACACACACTTCTTCTAGTTCCTTAACCCATGAAGAAGTCATCTCGTGCCTCCAGGAACTATGATCGATCATCTCGGCAGCACCCCCAATCAGGTCACCTTTGTTCAGAGTATTCTAGAGTCTCCTGCCATTTTACCCCAGCTTGAGTCTCCCTCAACCCAGTCCCCATCCCAGATCCAATACCGCTATGATCCCTTTCCCATCAGTCAGTTTCATATGCTGCCCGATCATCCCCATTATCATACTCTGAACAAAGGAAGTTTGCGTTCACCCACTTTACTTGCCTAGTTGTCCCCCCAATCTGTCAGTCCTACCATCAGTATTACCACATTCCGGTTCTCCACCTCGCGCTTCTGTCAAGGAAACATCATTGCCTTGATAGTTGCAGGTCTCCCTCTGTCGACGACAACTCCTCTATTCCAGAGGATAGGCCCAGAGGTCCCTGTGCCTTGGACCCATCACCATCTGTGATGAGTGCCTACGGACCATTTTGAGAGGAGTCATCATTGCCTCTCCGAATGGTTGTTTCTCACATGCTCGACTCCAGCACCTTGATCGCATCATTAAGAATCGCACAGGATTTACATACCTACCATTGTTAGTCAAAGACCCCGGATTTCCCCCTGACTCTAGCACATTGGTGAGTCACTTCGGAACACCCAGTTATATGTTCCCGTGGATGTCCGGGCTGCGTTGACGATTGTATTCGGAAGCCATCCAGTTATATGCTTCCTTGAGTACCCAGTTAAGTCCCAGATCAGTTCCAGTTCAGTGTACCATTGCGAGTGTACCCCTTGTTCCTCTGATCCAGCAGCTCATCAGTTCCTTTGGTACCACATTCAGTAGCACTGTTGTCATTCCAATGTATCAGTTCTTTAGCTCAGACATGGTCAGCCCAGCAGTATGTCCCAGATTTGTGTCCCCTCTGGACTCTTATGATGTACACAGTGGTTCTCTATGTATCTTACAGGTCCCTCTTTTTGGGCGTCACAGTTCTTTTTATGTATCTTGATACGAGCATGGGTATGCTCGCCTCGTCCATATATTGAGATTCTGCCTCATTCAGTACTTGAGGTCATGTATATTTCAGGTCCCCATGTTTTGGACCCCATTGTTATTATGTTATATCCTGATACGAGCATGAGAATGCCCGCCTCGTCCATATGATCAGATGATTCCTCATCCATTATTGAGGTGATGTACTTTTAGTTCTTGCAGTTTGTTCGGGATCGTTGTTCCGGGCTTCAGTTTGTTTCTTCTCTTCTCCATACCCCAGGAAAACCATATATGACTTATGATGTCCATCGGCCATACGATGAGCTCCTGCCCTCGCACATCAGGGGGCAATCTGTTAACACCCAAAAAGTGCTCACTACCTCATCTACCCCATTACATGGCCCATTTGTCCATTTTCCTACCATATTTCCCTTAAAACCCCTAAAAATCCCACTAAAAAGACTCCAAAAGGCTTAAAATGCCTCCAAAAGGCCACAAAACCATCAAAAAGCCTAAAAAACGGCTAAAAAAAACCCCTTTTTCCTCCAAAAATAGCAAAATCCCTCTAAAAAGGGAATAAAAAATATAAAATAATGAGGAAAAGGAGGAAAAAACCCTATATAGCTGCCCTAAACTATATGGTTCCTAAAACCATGGGCCAGCACTTCACCACCAAAAAACTATAAATAGGTGATGGAGAACCCTTATTCCACATCCACAATCAAGTATACCCTTACTCTGCCAAAATCTCTCTTGAAACCCTAGCTCACCATTGAGCCACTTTCACCTTGAGAGCCCCTTTTGGCCCATTTCCACCATTGGAGAAAGAGAAGGAGCACATTGGAGCTTGGAGCAACCCTCTTGGACATTGCAAGAGCTTCATCAACTTCCACATTGGAGGTAATATCAATACCAAAACCATTATTTATCTTTTGTTCTTTATGTTTCATGCATGTGTTTTAGATTAGTTTACATTTCTGTTTTAGTCTAATAATTTACATTTATTGAACTGCTACTAAGGAGTCCATTCTCCTTAGTAGGTGCTCATTTGCACAAGCTAGGGGTAAAACCCTAGCTACACATAGGCATGTGGAATTATAGATTTACCAATGTAAAATCTTAGTCTAGAATCAAGTAAACTATAAAAAGAAAATAGTGGGTCAATTGTAGTCTCTCACCCTTGTCTATTATCTTTTCAAATTCCATAAAATATGAGTATTCCTGTATTTATCTCACATCCAAGTGGCAAAGAATGATTTGGTAAGGGAACATGCCTAGTCTCTTAACATCACGCCACCTATTATCTAGGAAATAATATGCAAATATTGGGAAACTATGGAAGATTTCGTTGGATTCCACCTATCGCCAAGTGATACTAGTAATTGAGATGTAAGTGGTAGTTTGCAACCTAATGTCTAGTCTACAAAATTGGGTTTTCGGTTGAATGACCATTAGGAAATGTTTATGTGGGTGAAGAAAAGAAGAGGGGTAACAATTCTTGGATTTAGGCATGGACAAGGATTGTAAAAAGAAAATTAATGAAGAAAAATGTAACGAAACATTTATTCGCCAATACTTTTACATTTTCTAAGTAAAAATTTAATAAATAACTTGGTCGAGAGTTTGACCCAATAATTTATTAGTTGATAATTTTATTAGATAGATAATGCTTTCAACCAAAGGATTACCTTCTGTACTATATATTGAGAGTTTGAAAACTCTTAGAGACATTCCTTCGCCTAGATTTTAGAATTTTATCCTAACTTCTTGAACACGATTTTAAATTCCTTGACCAATTTAATGACCGAGAATTTGTCAATCTCTTACTTTAGATTTCTTATCTTAAAATTTATTTCAAGAAATCATTTGATTTGTTGGAATGACAAATAGGAGATGACATATAGTGCTTACAATGGCTTTACCTCCATGTATATTTCTCATAGCTCCACAACTATAGTGATTGATTATGGTTGAATGTAGTAAAAAGGTTGGAATTATGAAAACCTAACGTCCATTTCACACATTCACACTCTCCTTCAATGCTCCAATTGCCTACCCACATCCCAAAATCATATGGTTTATTTTCCCTATTCTACTAGTGAAAAATTCGAGATAAGTGACCAGGTAACTAAAACATTTAGCCATCATAGTTTTTTCAAGGGACAAATGACCAAAATTGAGCAAATTTAAGTGATCGAACTAAAAACAACTACGATGAATGATTAATTTTGGCACAAGATAGACTCTATGACTAGATAACAACTGATTAAACTAAAAATGACTAACAAAACAACTAATTTAGTCACAGGAATACAAATATGACTAGCTAACAATGACTATGAATATGAATTAGTCATTTATGTTATTGATTTTATTTATGTCACCCTGAAAATCAAAAATTAAAATTTTGAGAATGAATTTGTACAATTTAATAAATTTTAACACTGTAGATGGATTTAGAGACCCCCTTAAAGGAGAAGGGGGTCTCTAAGTCCATCAATAGTGTGAAGACCATTGTATTAAGTTTGTGTTTGCATATGCGTTTGTGCGTATTGTTGTACAAAGAATTGCACAAGTGCACTCTTCCACTTGATAAGGAGATAATCCTTGTAGGTTGCAGCAAGGCCTCAGTCTTTGGAGCCCCTTCTGTGTGTGGTTGGTATTCCTCCAAGTGATATCGAAATATATTGTTAGTATAGTTCGCATTCAAACATAAAAATATTTATAAAAAAAAATGAAAGGGATGGGAGAAGAATGCAAACTCCAACAACAACCAAATATATGCTAAACCACTCTTGTATTTCCCAATGGAATAGTGGTACTACCCAGGAGGTGTGGGATTCAAGGGAAGCGAACAATATCCCTTAGGGAGGCCTTTCTTGTCCAAAGTAAATTCCAAGTAGATTGTAGAACAATGGAGAGAAACACATGCCCCTAGATGGAAGGTGGCAAGGGATCTTGGGGATGCTTACAATGGTAGGAAATGGTGGGCTATTAGGAAGCTACAACTCAAATCCAACAACATAACCTTACTACGATTTCTCCCTACAAAATGCATGCCAATGGATTCCTTTTCTAGGCCAAGAGGTGGCCAACAAATAACTATATCCAAATGTGAACTCTCCACCTCCATGAACTAGTTCCAAGGTATGGAAGTGATGCAGGGGCATCGGTGTAACATCCCCCAAATTCAAACCCTATTGTTATTATCTTGTAAATATAAGTATGAATTTTGTAAATGGACATGGTGATGAGCTCAAGGCAAAGGCTCCACCAGTGGAAAATGAAACTATTGTTATGTTTGTAAATGCTATTTAGGAGACCAATTGTTGCAACTAAGCGATAAGAAAAGCCACTACGATCTCTCTCTCTCTCTCTCGAGAGAGAGAGAGAGAGAGAGAGAGAAAGAGAGAGCGCTATTAAAAGAACCTCAAAAGGTTGAAGTTCATGATGATCTTTAGTCATAATCATAACATTTAAGGATTTCTACTAGGAGAGAGTTATCCTAAGGAATATATAGATTTATGAAAGAAATATGTCGATATGTTACTAACGATCTCATACATGTACATATACACTCTTGTGTATAAAAGGAGAGGTAAAATTATCTATTAATGGTTAATTGTGTAAAATACATATATATATATAAGAGAGGTTCTGGACCCGTTTAAATATATACATATATATATATATACGCTTCTAGTTATATAAATTATGTAGAAGGTAGAGTGAACAGGTAAATATATGTATGAGATATTCTAGTATGATATTTCATATTTTCTTAAAATTATATATATATGGCAAGTCACATAAATTAAATATCGCTCGTACAAAATTTACATACTTATAAAGTGATATATAAGGCATACGTTTTCTTGTCCAAACGCATATATTCACAAGTATACACATACATGCGTAGCATTGTGTAAAACCACATGGTAATTGAGATCATAGTGAGAATAGTATGAAAATAATTATACTTACGAAGTTATATGCTACGAAGGAATTAATTCATTGCTATGTTTCACTTGAGATGAAAAATATTAAGAAAAGTCATGTGCCATAGGGACTATAGGACGTGGTCACTACATAGAAGAAGAATAATTTTCATTATAGAATTAATACAATACTAATTTATGTTCTAATGGTATTCGATAGAGGTCTATGTCTTACGTAGCCTTAAAGTCTTTAAAAAGTAGCACTCTCCTCAAATGGAGCCAAACTCCAACAAATTCAGTTAAGATGTGGGATGAGTCACCCTAGGGGTAGGTAGCATTGGACGAGGTTTCAACGCCACTTGGAAGTCCCTTGGAAACTCCGTGGCATAGATGTCAGATTTTTGGTTGAGTCGACGCTCCAAGTGGTGGCACCAATTTTTGATACCAAGTTATTTATTTGAGCCGAGAGAGCTGTGAAAGGGGGGCCAAAAGGGTTTGATATGGGATTCTCATTTGGTTTCATTAGAGGGACAGGACGGCTTACTCAGCTCAATCGCCATCCTATGCATTATTCATTCATAGGTGTAATGTTTTGAAATGATCATATTGTGAACGTTGTCAAGTTTCTGCACCCCTCATCTCTGTACAGGCTGACAGTTACTGAGTACCGTATATTGATAGATCTCTGTATAAGTAGAAGCAATAGTGTATCTTGTGTGAGTGTAAATCTATGTTAATGCCGAAATGCATTTTAGTTTTCATTTCTGATCAATATGCTAGATATTGAATTTAGATTTGAGCCTTTTTATTGTGTTCTTAAAGTAGAGTGTAAACTTTAAACGTAGGAGTGATCATTCTGCTCAATGATTTCGTTCTGCAGAGTATAGATTCTGAAAGAATCGAGTCGACATTACCGTGCTAGTATTGTATATCGATCTACTTTCTAATATTTTCCTGATTGGCGTTTTCCCCCTGCTAGTATTGCATTGTTCACTCCCCTTGACAGAGTCTCGAAGTTTTATTTCTGCATATCCCTATTGGGAAGCGATAGGATATACTCTATATATATTATATGAAGAACGGCGAGTACCATAGGAAAGCCTAGGACAAAGCCCAAACCTTGGAAGTTGCTATATGTATGATTCTTTTGGGTTGGTTAGTCTACTTCGCGTTAGCTAGAAGGTTGCGATTGTAGAATTCGACTCTTCCATGGAATGCTGGCTTATTCATAGTGTTTTCATTATTACACACTCTGGATTAATCTAGGAAGAGGAGGGATCAGCTCGGATGAGCGATTCCTGATCCTATGAAGTATATACCTGCAACGAAGATAACATTCATAGTACCTGCGAAACGCCTCGATGGATAGACTGGTACGAGCATCCTCAAAAGAGGTATGCATATGGTTCCCTCATATCTGAAACCTTTTATGTTTTAGCGATCTTCTTGGAGAAGAAACAACCCACACTTTTGAATTTCAAATGAATGGCTTTATCTTTGCAATAAGTGGAAGCAAGGGGACAGCGCAAAAACGTTGGAGAAATCATTGTTTTTCATACTCCTTGGTTAAATCATAGTTGATCACTGCTTTCTAGTTTTTATGCTAGTTGACCTCCTTTTTATTTGTGTGATCGCTGCTACAAAATGCGTAGATGAATCAGGATTTCGATAAGTCTTTCAAGTTCCTTAGATCATGATTTTCTTTCATCTTTATTGCGAACCGTGTAGACCCATAGCGTCAGTTAAGGAGATTGATAGATGCGTTATCTTTCTAGGCACTAGTTATAAGTTTACCTTACTGAGTGCATCATCAGAGATGCGGTCTCTGTTCGTATGGGTTTTGTTTTCTGCTCACATAACCAAGGGATTAGTTGCTTGACACCATCTGAGATATTCGTTGTTAGTTAGTTTTAGGTTTTATTATTATAATCTTTATCGTTTCCTCTCCAATTTGAATGATCGCAAAGATCTGGATCATAGTAGGCAATACCAAATCCCTTTTCTTTTCCTTTAAACAAGAGTTTAATTGTTTTTGGATCCCTGTATGTATTGTTAAGATATATATTCCAACCTTGGTAGATCGAAAGGTAGTTGAGAACCCGATTTAGTTGAATAAGTGTAGTGGCGTGTTTCTCTCTTCATGTGCCTGCATATCTTTTGGTGGTAGGTTAAATGCTTAGATCCTAGGTAGGATGTCAACTTATAAAAATATATATATATATATATATTTATATATATACCTTCATGCTATACCCTTAGGCCAACATTATTTTCACGATAAAAGACTCTTAACTTATTATTATATTATACATATATAGATATATCGTGGATATGTTTATGTAAAAGTCCTTTACAGTTTTTCTCCCTTCTCTAGACTTTGAATTACATATTACAATGATCACATATGTTAGGAGATTATATTTTATTGGTATAAAAGATTTAGGATTTAGAAAGGAACTAACGACATAACTATGTATAAATTTCAAGGAAGATGCTGTCTTTACTTAATAACTTAGACAAATAAATTATATAGAGAAAGGGTTATGGCTTAAATATCCTTTAAACCTTATCCACATAGAAAAGACATTTGAAAATAAATTACTTTAGAATAAACCTTTGTCTAGTTTCAGTATAGTATTTATGAGCTGGAAGAAACAATGATAAGGATTGAGGATATCCTTGTAACGACAGAGTTACTTTTGTAAAGCCTCTTTTAAAATCATTAAAAAAACAAAACCCTTTTGTGGACGTAGCCCAAGATGCGGGTGAACCACGTCAAAATGTTCTCCTTGGTATGTATCTTCTTATGTGCATCTCTCTCTTGAATTTACCAGTTTTGTTTCTTTTATGTTCCAAATCTTTTGTGTTTCAAAATGTTTAAAATGGAATTTCTTATCTTGTAAGATGGAAAAATATATTTAGTGGTTGCTTAACTATACATTTATGTGTTTATTTTAGAAGTAGATGTAAGTGTACTTAAATTCGTTGATATTTTGCTAGTGTCTCTTAACATCTTTTAGCCTCCGGTAGATATGTCTCATTGTGTAAATATTCATCTCTCATTTACATATATGATTTTAATAGCATAGTTAAGCATATTGAATGTATGATTGAAGAATTTGGTGAAATATGTGTTCTTGGTTGACTATGATATCCATGGGATAGAAGTTTACTAAAGGTTTCAGTACATACGATTATGTTCACTACTATTAAGTAAAGGTTCCATGAATAGGTTTAAGGTAAAGATGGTAAGACATTTTGTTGCGTCATTAATAAATTGAATGCTTAGATTAAAGACCCTTTAATAGTAGTCAACGCCACTTGGAAGTCCCTTGGAAACTCCGTGGCACAGATGTCAGATTTTTGGTTGAGTCGACGCTCCAAGTGGTGGCACCAGTTTTTGATACCAAGTTATTTATTTGAGCCGAGAGAGCTGTGAAAGGGGGGCAAAAAGGGTTTGGTATGGGATTCTCATTTGGTTTCATGAGAGGGACAGGACGGCTTACTCAGCTCAATCCCCATCCTGTGCATTATTCATTCATAGGTGTAATGTTTTGAAATGATCATAGCGTGAACGTTGTCAAGTTTCTGCACCCCTCATCTCCGTACAGGTTGACAGTTACTGAGTACTGTATATTGATAGATCTCTATATAAGTAGAAGCCATAATGTATCTTGTGTGAGTGTAAATCTATGTTAATGCCGAAATCATACTGGAATTCGTTTGGTGATAGCGAATGCGTTTTAGTTTTCATTTCTGATCAATATGCTAGATCTTAAATTTAGATTTGAACCTTTTTATTTTGTTCTTAAAGTAGAGTGTAAACTTTAAACGTAGGCGTGATCGTTCTGCTCGATAAATTATATAGAGAAAGGGTTATGGCTTAAATATCCTTTAAACCTTATCCACATAGAAAAGACATTTGAAAATAAATTACTTTAGAATAAACCTTTGTCTAGTTTCAGTATAGTACTGATGAGCTGGAAGAAACAATGATGAGGATTGAGTATATCCTTGTAACAACAAAGTTACTTTTGTAAAGCTTCTTTTAAAATTATTAATAAAACAAAACCCTTTGGTGGACGTAGCCCAAGATGCCGGTGAACCACGTCAAAATGTTCTCCTTGGTATGTATCTTCTTATGTGCATCTCTCTCTCTTGAATTTACCAGTTTTGTTTCTTTTATGTTCCAAATCTTTTGTGTTTCAAAATGTTTAAAATGGAATTTCTTATCTTGTAAGATGGAAAATTATATTTAGTGGTTGCTTAACTATACATTTATGTGTTTATTTTAGAAGTAGATGTAAGTGTACTTAAATTCATTGATATTTTGCTAGTGTCTCTTAGCATCTTTTAGCCTCCTGTATATATGTCTCATTGTGTAAGTATTCATCTCTCATTTACATATATGATTTTAATAGCGTAGTTAAGCATATTGAATGTACGATTGAAGAATTTGGTGAAATATGTCTTCTTGGTTGACTAGATATCCATGGGATAGAAGTGTACTAAAGGTTTCAGTACATACGTTTATGTTCACTACTATTAAGTAAAGGTTCCATGAATAGGTTTAAGGTAAAGATGGTAAGACATTTCGTTGCGTCATTGATAAATTGAATGCTTAGATTAAAGACCCCTTTTAATAGTAGTCATACATGTTCACCTTGAATGAATGTACCTTGTGCAAAGTGAAATAGAGTCAATAATAATTGATAATGAGAATCATTTGACAAATGGTGTCAGAAACTTTGTATTAAACTTAATAGCTTAATAATAGTATAAATGCTTATGTCTGTTCCATATCTTTGATAGATAATTAACCAACATTATGTTGAAAGAGGAATTAGTGTGTTTTTGTATTTTATTGTTATCGTCCAAGGTGAAAAGTTAAATTTTTACCAACTTTTACTAGTTTAGAAATTTTGGGTTCGTGACAATCGGGTTTTAAGAGAAACAGTTGAAGTTGATCGATAGAATGAGATCGACCAAGGGGATCACCAATGACCACTGGTGCGAAAGAGACTAGAAGTCGAGTGGAAGCTGTCGAAGTATAGTGGACAAGATGCGGAAGTTGAACGAGTCGAAAGTTGACAAGATGGTAGGGATGCCACATTGACATAAGTGCGGCAAAGGCCAAGCATGGAGGAATGGGCAGATATTTAAAAAGCAGTCGTAGAGACTAAGTAAATTCGATGAGTTAAGTCGAGAATCGAAAAGTTAAGAGGGTCTATGCAATGGAGTGCAAATCAATCGAAAGTGGACAGTGACAAGACCGACAACTGTAGCAAAGTTAGAGAAGTGCGGTAGTCAAGGTAATCGACCTGCAACCGTGGAGGGTGGTTGAGGAAGTTATGGAAGTTAAGAAGGTGGGTAAAATCAGTCCAGGAGTCACCATAGGAGGAGATTTTGCAGCATAGTCATGTGGCGCTGACAACTACAGGATCTGTCGGTTCAAAGGTAGAGCAGTGGAAAGAGTAAGGACATCTCGGGAAAGCCAGGAGGGTGGACCTCAGGAACAATAGTGGAGCAGAGTAGAAGACTGGTGCGAAGGCACAAAGCGAAGGAGCTGGGAAACCAATATTTCTATCAAAGGACTGGGAGGATGAGAGTATCATACACAGAGGGTAGAAACACACCGAAAGAACATAGTTTTATGCTTGTATATTGTAACAGGCTAAGGCATAATTTTTTGATTTTTCTTTGTATGTAACATTGATTTTGATTCAAGTAGTGGAAGACAACTTCTTGGCATTTCTAGTTCACATCTAGTCTTTGTTAGTGCATTGTGTGTTTACTATGTGTTATAGTTAATCAATAGGGTCTGACAAGACCAGCCCTTGCGCTAGGTGGTATCAGAACAATAGTATCCTAAATATAGGAGGAATACCGATACCGACTTGCATAGAGTCACGTTGTAGTCGAGCAGAAGAATCATGTGAGAAGGAGGAAAAAATGAACATACCTACCTACTCAGGAAGTCTAGATCCAGAAGACTTGATAGTACGGTTCATATAAATGGATAAATACTTCGACATAGAGTGGGTAGAGGATCCTAAGAGTGTTAAGACTGCATGTCTGAAGTTGAAGGGTCATGCCTTGTTGTGGTGGGACAATGTATAGGAAGACAAAGTCAAGAAAGACAAGGAGAAAATCAATTCTTGGGACATAATGGTTTCCAGGATGAAAGGGAAGTTCCTTCCTACCGAATATGTGATTTCCTTGATCAGGAAGTTATAAAACTTTTGTCAGAAAGAGATGACCATGAAGGAATACACGGAAGAGTTCTATAGACTGTTGATTAGATCGAGTCAAATATTGATGAAGGTGAAGAAGTAGTCACAATATATGTAAATGGATTAAAGTATGTCATATAGGATGAGTTTAGCTTGTCAAAGTTCAGAATGGTTTGAGAAGCCTACCAACTAGCTTTGAAGGCAGAAGAAAATCTATCAAGAAGAACCACATCGACTAGAAGAAGGATGATTGGTTGAGGTGTGAAGATTGTTTCTACGAAGGGACAAAGTAGCCAAACCAGGGGAGAAGTCGTTGAATACAACCGGCCTGCGGAAGGGACATAGACTATAGAGAAAGCGTAAGGAAACCGACGGGATGGTCAAGAGACCCGCAGTCAGGGTGTGTTTGGTCAAAGTGGTTCAATGGAAAATAAAGGAGCCGACAGACCAGCTAGTATCTGTTATAAGTGTCGCAGATTGGGACACAAATCCTATGAATTCCCAGGTTATTTTTCACCTAGGGAGACTAATGCAGGGGCATCAGGGCCTAGGACAAACAAACGAAGTTAATTGACAGAATGAGGTCGACCTGTGGGATCACCAACGATGACTAGTGCAAAAGAGACTAGCAGTCGAATCTAGGAAGTCAAGCGGAGGCTGTCGAAGTATAGATGATAGGATGCAGAAGTCGAACAAGTCAAAATTTGATAGGATGTTCAAGATGCGACATCAACAGAAGTGCGGCAAAGGCCAAGCGTGGAGGATGGGGAAAATATTTAAAAGGAAACCATAGAGACTAAGTAAAGTCGATGAGTTAAGTCTAGAATCGACAAGTTAATATGGTCTACACAGTGGAGTGAATATTACTCGGAAGTGGACAACGACAAGACCGAAAAATGTAGCAAAGTCAGAGAAGTGCTGCAGTCAAGGTAATCGACCTGCAACCATATAGGGTTGTTGAGGAATTTATGGAAGTTAAGAAGGTGGGTGAAACCAGTCTGGGTGTCATCACAGGAGGAGGTTGTGCAGCATCGTCAGGGATTGCTAACAACTGCAGGATCCGTCGGTTCAGAGGCAGAGCAGAGGAAAGAGTAAGGACATCTTAGGGAAGCCAGCAGGGTGGACCTCGGGAATAACAATGGAGAAGAGTAGAATACTAGTGCGAAGGCATAGAGTGAAGAAGCTGGGAAATCAATATTTCTATCAGAGGATCGGGAGGCTGAGAGGATCACACACAGAGGGTAGAAACACGCCGACATAATAGATTTTATGTTTGTATATTGTAACAAGATAAGGAAAACTTGTTTGATTTTGCTTTGTATGTAACATTGAATTTTATTCAAGTAGTGGAATCCAATTTCTTGGCATTTCTAGTTCACATCTAGTCTTTGTGAGTGCATTGTATGTTTATTGTGTGTTACTGTTAAGCAAGAGGGCCCAACCAAACCCTCTCTTGTGCCAATAAGGGGGGTTGACTAATGCCACCATGTGTGTGAGGAGCCGAATTCGTATCCTTGGGGAGGATTGACCCTTTAATGAGCTGCTGAAAGTAAGTGGTCCCACCGTTTTTAGAGTAGCACGGATGTCAATATAAAATATGTGTGGGTGTAGCCCAGGAATTCTTCATATAACCTGCGCTATAGAATGATTAAACTGTGTAATACCCACGCTACTCTTTGTTTTGACGGTTTCTTGGAACTTATGGACTCAGGCCGTGTTTTGGATCTGTTGAGGATTCCTTGGGTGATATGCATTATTTATGTTGATGATGCATTACTGAATGAATCGACAAAATCCTGCACATGTGCAAATTTTAGGCATTAACAGATGCCCCCTGATGTATGAGGTTCGGAGGTTATTATAGAGATGATAATGCATCATGTTTTCTATTGTTTCTCTCTTGTTCTATAGGATGAAGCATATGTGGACAAAACAAGGTTCTCCCATGGGGGAATATTGTTGGTGACGACCGTTGGAGCTATAATAAAGAATACTTTTCATACAAACGAGGCAGGCATACCCATGCTCGTGGAATGATTTCGAAGGGATTACAATGAAAGAGGACCAAGGTGTCGACTCTATTATACTATTTCAACATGGATGAAGGCAGATTCGATCCATGTCTGAGTAGATGCCCCAGTAGCTATTGCTGGATATTGAAAAAGTGGAACTGTTGGTGACCATGATAAAACCACTGGGGTGGGGGTCCAAACTAGTATGTAAATCTGCTTAAGAGTATCACTACACCAAAATAGTCTTCTACCATGATTTCCAAATGTCAACACTACTAACTTAAAAATTACATTACCCCCTAATGCGATGATGTGTTTTTGTCACGCATAGGGGAAACCACTTAGTTAGGGAGCACTAATGACTCTCCCTACTAAGTTCAAGGTGATCCCTTATAGTGATTGAAATGGATCCCAAGGTACAACTGCAACTACTGCAACTCTCAAAATGTAATGTTTTGATGTAGATGAGAGCTAAAGGACATGATAAAAATAGAGTCTTATCTTGAGAACCAGGATCATATTGTAACTGACTATTGGATAGACAGACCTGGCACAATACTGGTTGATAAGCACGGGGCTCATAAGTTCCTTTGTTCGATGTAAACATGGGGAGTGGGGATGACAACTTTGTTATTCGGAATGACATAGGTTGATCATGGGAAGGGGAAAACTATACATGAAAGTGATTTGGTGGAGACCCAAAACAAAGGGAAATCGTAACCGGGAAAACACAAACCATTGCAAATCTGGAGAATCAAATATATGGATCAAAGGAGACCATTGATTGCTGCAAAAATATTTTATGTTGTTTCTATATTTTTACTGATCATCACGCAAGATGTCAGCCAAACCTATGAATCTTCCAAGAAAAACAAAACTAGAAACTTATCCAATTCAATCCTTTCTTTAAACACAACAAAATTTACTCAAAAAAGTTCAAAACTCCATGATTCAGAGTCTGAGAGCTCTGAATTTCTTCCCAAATCAAAATCCCAGTATCTCCCATTAGAGCCTGTTTAGACAATTTACCCGCCAGGGAATTATGTTGCCTGTAGATGTGCTGAAAAGTTATATTCCTGAAACATTGTATATTTGATTTGATTCTTTGACACCAGTGGACAAGAGATAATACTTTAAGGTCAAATTCATCTTGAGCCCATTTTATTGTGACTCTAGAGTCACCAAAGACTTTCAGGTCATCAATACCAAATATATTTGCCACCTTTAAGACACACCACAGAGCAATGAGTTCAGTTTTCATATTTGTTCCCAGTCCATAGTTCATTTTGAGTGAGAAATTATGATATTCATTTAGAAAAATTGCTCCACCTACTGCACAAATTCCATCGTGTACCGCACCATCAAAGAAAAGTACAGGACAATTAAAAATAGGCTCAAATACTCCAATCCTTCTTACCACTGTTGGTTTCTTCCCCTTAAAAATGGATTTGTAAAGAGAGAGAATTTGCTCAACCCCATTTTATACCAAAGGAACCATGTCTTCAAAAACTGTTTTGTTCCTGATATACAAAACAACCCATGATATAAAATGTGGTAACACAGGGTGTGTTATACATTCCTTGAACCATTTTAAGAATGAAAACTGAAAGGAATCCCTTCCCCAATCCAGATTTATATCTAATCCAATACAAACCTGTTACCAAATCTCTCTAGTAAAATTGCAGTTCGCGAGAATATGCTAAGTGGATTGTACATCAGATTTGCATAAGGAGTATCTATTTGGTCCAGTCCACCCCATTCTAACCAATGCATACCAAGTTTTAAATTTCTCTTTAAATGCAAACCAACCAAGCACTTGATCTTTATAGGTATCTTCCATCTCCAAAGCTTCTTGAACCACCAGTGTTGTGGGAAGAAATTCCTGTTAGATATAATATAACTATAAGCTATTTTGGCTATTACTTCCCCTGAGATATGGTTTCCAACCCACTTCAATACATCGCACTTGGTCCAAATCCTACATCCACTTGAATCCAAATGGGAGAAGAAATAATCCCATTCATTTTCATAACAACCTAGAAGACCCAAATCGGCTCCTTTTAACCAATAAGAAGTTCCCTGCAATGAGACATAATTCCTCATACGATCTAATGCAGTGAAATTTCTATCTCTGAGAAATCCAAAATTTCCACTGACAGCTTGAACTCGTCATCAAGTCCCAAAATTTGATCAACACCAATTTGGATTTTCTGTCCATTACCTACCTGCCAAGATAAATCATTACCAATCCAGTGAAAAACCTGCAAAAAACCTTTCCATATCACAAAGGTATTCCTTGTTTTCTTGACTAGATTTTTGATCCAATCCAAAGTATCCAATTTCATGTACTTCACTTTTAATACTTCAGACCATAAAGTATTACCCAACAATCCTCTCCAAAGGCTCTTTAGCAGCAAAGCCTTCCCAAAGATATCCAAATTTTTGAGTCCCCAGCCACCACATTTTTCAGGAATAGTAATATATTCCCATTTTACCATTATTAGACCTTTGCGCTCCAAACCACCTGTCCAAAGAAAGTTTGAGCATAGTCTATTTAATTGCTTGAGGATTGATTTGGGCAACTTGAACAGAGATAACCAGTAAACTGGGATGCTTGTAAGAACATCTTGGACCAATATAAGGCGACCTCCAATTGATAAAACTCGATTTGTCCAGCATTGAATTCTATACTCCGTCTTCTTAACAAGCCAAGACCAGTCCTTGATTCTATAATTATTTGGTTTTAAGAAATATCCCAGATATGTAAAACCATCCTTTAATTCCTGTACTTTATATGGAAGAGCACTCTGTAACTCCACAATTTGCATATCATTCAAATTATGCTGAAATAAGATGGATTTCCTATCACTAACCTTCATACTAGATGCACAGTAGAAGAGTGATATACAATTCCTAAAGCATCTCCTTTCACCAATTGAGTTTGCACCAGCTAGATGTACATCATCAACAAAGAGCAGATGAGATATAGATATCTCTCTGGAAATTTTAATCCCTTTTATAAGACCATCATTTCTTTCCTTGAGAAGAATTCTACTTAAACCATCAATAACCAAATCAAATAGAATAGGTGACAGTGGAAAGCCATGTCTTATCCCTCGCGAGCACTTAAAGAAGTTTGATGCAATCCCATTGACAAGAACAACAATGTTTGTTGAGGTAACACAAGACATAATCCATTTCAACATCATAGGTGACAAACAAATGTTTATAAGAAGAATTCTGAGATAGCACCAATCTACCCGATCATAGGCTTTTTCAAGATCCATTTTAAGAAGAAAATCCTTTTTGTTCCGAACCTTTATAGTATGGATTATTTCCTGGGTGATGCCAAATGCATCAAGAATCTATCTATCATTGAGAAACCCAAACTGATTTGCTGACACAAACTTTGACAGCCCAGGTTTAATCCTCATAGCTATGATCTTGGAAATAAGCTTGTAGATCAAACTACATAATGCAATAGGCCTATATTCACCAAAGGATGAGGGTTTTTTGCATTTCGGAATTAAGGTAAAAAATGTAGAATTCAAGGCTCCCGAAATATAACCATTGATTCTAGAGTATTCCACCATTGCTAGAATTTCTTCACCCATTAGATCAAAAAAGTGAAGAAACAACTCCACAGTCTAGTCATCTGGCGTAGGACTTTTATCATTTGCAAACAGTTTTAATGTGTCTTCAACTTCTTTTAGAGTAACCTCCTGTTCCAGTTCCAATGCTTCCTGTGGACTGAAATTTTTTTGGGAATAGGCGAGCAATCTCTATTTCTTTTAGCAAATCACTACCTCGTGGACCTTTAAAAATATTGCCGAAGAAACTTGCTGCAACATATTGAAGTTGATAATGTCCATTAAAAGAAACCCCGTCATCATCTTTTAACTCCCAGATTGCTTTTTTATTCCTTCTATATGATGGATAGGCATGAAAATACTTCGTATTCCTGTCCCCGAGTTCAAGCCACAAGGCTCGACTATTTAACTGCCACTCTGCCTCCTCTTGAAACAATATAGCCTCCTTTTTAGCATTCAGTAACTTAAGTAAATCTTGATCCACTTCATTGTACATGAAGTCAAATTTCTTTTGATAAACATTCTTGATCTGTACCTGCAAATCATCATACTCTTGAAGATCCAATTTCTTTTCATTTCTCATCCATGACTTTACCACAGCCTTCAAATTTCTAAGTTTTAAAACAAATTTTTCCATAGGTTTTAAGCCCCAATCCTGACAAGGATCGAGCCAGAACCATCTAATAGTCTCACAAAAATTTTCAACATGAAGCCATGTGTTATTAAACTTAAATGGGTAATTCTCTGGATCCTGTGTGTCATCACACTGAAGAAAAATGGGCCAATGGTCAGAGAATATATTCTTCCCACCCATGAACGACATCTTTGAAATTGTTGCAGCAGAGGCCATGCAACCAAGAAGAGGTAAAGTATTTTAATGATACCTTCTTTCCCAACTCTGCAATTTGACCACGTTGGCATAATAGGTGAAGGAGCCACATCTACCAAGTCAAAATTTTCCAATAGTTGAGCAAAATATTCAGCTAATTCATCAAAATGAGCCTTGGAGCCCCAGATTTCAGACCAATTTAAAGAGAAATTTAGGTCTCCTACAAGAATAAGATTATGTGAGTTTAGTAGCCCAAAAAACTTGAGCTAATCCCAGAACTCAACCCTGCTAGTGTAAGGACCATAGTAGTTTAGGATAGTAAAATGAAATTTTTTAAATAACCCCCACCCCTACATAAAAATCCCTCACTTGGTTTTATAGGTTTTGAAATAGAAGCAATTAGGGTTCCAGCCAACAATCAAACCTCTAGACTTCCCACATGCATTAATAGCAGAAAACTCCCACCCAGGGCAAACATTAACCAATTTCAGGATAGCCTCTGAATCAATACACATAGTTTCCTGAATGAGAAGAACATCCAAGCTAGTAGCAGATAACAGTTTCGACAAGGACCTACCCTGGGTAGTCTTGTGTAACCCTTGGATATTTAAGGATACAATTAACATTACTTACCCTGGCTAGTGGGCATCACTGCTCTAAGTGCCCTAGGGTTTGAAGGATCACCACTAACATCAGAAGCATCATCAATTCTCACCGAAAGAGGAACAAAAACATCGCCAATTGGCTCATCACTGTTCGCCACTCGGGATTTCTTATCCTTTCTAATAGTAACATTTTTGAACCAGAGACTCTGAGCTGGTAAGACATCTGAATTTTGGGATGGATTTTTCGAAAATACCTCCAAAGGGGATAATACGGAAGACCCAATACTAGGTTTATAGCCACTCTCGGAGAGTACCACCTTTTCATCAAAAGATAAAACCCTAGCAACATTGTAGGTAGGAGCATACATAGGTTCCGTAGCAACAGGCTCCAGATCATGTTCAGTAATATCCCAGCTAGTTTGTAAAGAACCCTGGTTTCCCTCTATCAAAAATGGCCCTCCCACAGCATAAAGATTTAAAGCAATCTCCCCTCTAGAAATCCTTTGATTTAATGAGTTTTCAATATCCTCATAGAAATTTAATTCATTCTGTGAAATACCTTTATACGGGGTTTCTTCAAGAGACTTACGTGTAATTATCTTCACCTCTGAGGAATTATTTGATGAAGAAGAAAGCATTACATCCAAAGTAGCCATCGGCACACAGAAAGCCTCCTTCAAGTTTTAAGGGCACTTTGTAGCAACATGTCCAGTTTCTCGGCACACGTAGTAGCAAAATGGAATTTTAAAATAATCCAATCTCTGGCTTATGACCCTAGAGCCCCAATTTAAGTCGATTTCAGCCGGTAAACCCTGCCTCATATCTTTTTCAACCATCACCCTTGCAGCTCTGCGATCATACCCAAATAGGGTTTTCTTTTCAAGTCTGATAAACTTGCCTAAGGTGTTTTCCAACCCAATTAAGTTGTTCTCAGACAACAATTCAATAGGGAATCCTGGCAAGGTCACCCACAGATGGCGAATATGCTGAGAATCCTTAAGTGGGTCAAACCTAACATACCATTTTTTGAGACATAAGGAACCCTCTTTAAAAAGCCACACCTCGTTCAGGATACCATCGACATTAACGCCGACCGAGAACGTGAAGATTATCCATCTGTTAACCAGCAAATTTACTTGTGGAGCCAAACCACAGATTGGTGTCTAGTTCTCGTTCACCCACAACACAATCTCTTCTCGGCAACTACTGGCAAATTCCAAACTGCCCACCACACCACGAGAGGCCAAAACCTTCATCCTTTCCACGTTGTGATTACAGTCTACAGAAAACTGCAAGCGACCCTCGCTAGCGTTAATGACCTTGGCTTGCCTGCGAACCCAAGCCCGAGAGCCCAACAGATTATGATTCACATTTCTAGTGTGTTCTTGCACCATCACAGACGAAACCGGGAGGCAAACTGGTGGAGTCAATGCACGATTTGCCATACTAAAGGCCCAAACCCTAGCCGTCACAAACTCCCAAAAGTTAAACCTAAAAAAATCACCAAAAGCCTCCACCTATCGGGACAAGACTAAAATGACAGAAAAGTATCGGTCTACTAATTTAGGACCATTTCTCTCAAACCATGCCAAAAAGCCGCCAAAGATAGAAACCCTAGATCTGAAAAACCTACCGCTAAATGAAATCAAAAAACAAAGTACCAAGAAAGACAGTAGGAACCTATCAATTTGGCAAAATGGGCATCCACCACCGGTAACAACCCAATAGGGAAAAGATAGAAGCTGAAAATAAGTCAGAATTTGGAACTTGTAGACATAAATCGCATTCCCACTTGTTTTTTACCCAGAAACTCCAATTGTCCGCATGGATGTCGCTCCGGGTTCAAGCATTTCTATTTTTCTATCATGTCATACTTATAAATATTAATTGCTCTATTTTATTGTTTATCCAATTATCTAAAACCTAAAAGGTTGTTGGATGATCCTTAGTGTCCATATGGCTCCTTGAAGTTCATGAAAGCATATTCCCAACATCATAGAATCCATTGTCTCTCCCTCTTTGTGACAACATGCCCATAACTTACCATGTGATAGGGTTATACACCTATAGATTATAAACTTCAATATTGCATTTATACAAGTATGGCAAATTCTAAAGATGAGACAACTAAATTCACAAGTCCAACTACACAATATTTAAGTCTTGTGAACTCAAAAGTAGAAGAAATTGTTTAATACCTTATTTATTTAATTACTATTAACATTAATTTTAAAATGCGGTTAAACTTACATCTTTTTTCCCACAAGTTTTTAGATAATTTTTTTAATAAACTTAATTGTGTTTAAGAAAAATTCGTTACATGCTCACTTTTCGACAAATTATGTACCATTTAATTTAATATTAAATATATATATAATGGAGGAGGCAAAAACCCTAAACCTAGATTTGGTCCGCCAAACAAACTCTTTAGATAATTTTTTTAAGAAGCTTAATTGTGTTTAAAAAAAATAGTTACGGACTCACTTTTCCACAAATCATGTACCATTTAATTTAATGTTTATATATATAATGGAGGCCAAAACCCTAAACCTAGACTTGGTCCACGAAACAAACTCTTTATATAAGTGTCCTTTTCTCTCAGATATTACTTTGTCTTGTTCAAGTTTGAGAGTTTGAGTTTGGTCAGATATTACTTTGTCTTGTTCAAGTTTGAGAGTTTGAGTTTGGTGGTGCAGTTGTCTTGTTCATGTGTTGTTTTTCATACGCTATGTCTTGTTTTTCATTTTTTTATTTTTGATATTATATAAATTTAGATTGAAACTATTTATATTTATATAGGTAGACGGTTATATAATGTTTCGTAAAAAAATTTTATTATATTGAATGTCAATAGGGTTATTAAGAAAAAAATGTTGGATAAACGTCATTGGTACCAGTCATCGAACCGGGGAGGTCGGTCTGGATGAGGATTCTTATTCCATGATGCCTTTTGGTTTTATTGATTCCCCATGCCATGACAGATGTATGAACCAGGCCCGTATGTACGGGGGCCCTTCATTCTATGAGAGGCCTGTGTACTCGTAATAACTATTTCAAACCGGCGAATCCTGGTTTCTACTTAGGTTTACCTTAACGCGGATCCAGTTTTCGAGTTAGGTTTGTCCTTAACGCGAATCCAGTTTTCGAGTTAGGTTTGTCCTTAACCCGAATCCAGTTTTGTGATATCTAGGTCAGTTGGTGCCTAGTGATATCTAGGTTAGTTGGTGTCTAATTTAGTAAAGAATATTAGCATTTTAACGTGGTTGTTTCTAATTTAGTAAGGATATTGACATTTTAACATGGTTACTTCAGGTTATTCATTAAATGTGTTTTAACTTAGATCATGGCAATTTATTATTTTATAATTTGTTATTGCTAGATTACAATTTATGAGATTATGAGTTTTAAATTTACGAGATTATGAGTTTTAAATTTATGGGTATAATTATTATTTTAAGTTTTAATTATAAAAAATATTTTATTATTATTTATAAATGTTATAAGTATTATTTAGATTGTAATTTATTAATAAAATATTTTTTTATTTTAAAATAAATTTGGTTTTAAATGTAAAATATAGTTTGATTTTGTTATTATAAAATAAAATTAATTTTTAAATGTTAAATTTGATTTGATTGAAAAGTTTGTTAAATCAACTTTGAGAATATATTTGTTTTATTATTTAAAAATAATTTTAGGAGTTAAAAAAAAGAAGTGTGGATTTTAGTATATTAAATTTTGATTAAACTAGATATGTTTAAAGAAAAAAGGTACGTGTTTTAAATGTTAAATATGGTTAGACTGAGATGATTCTTAAGTCAAGGGTCTCTCCCCCCAATTGGGTCATGAGTTAGGCATTGGGTAGGTCATAAGCTAAGACTTTGGGTTCCCGTCATAAGTTAGATTGGGTTAAGGTTTGACTTTCAATATTTAATTTATATTAAAATTTTAAATTTTAAATCACTTTCTTTATTAAAATTTTCAATAAGTTAAATTTGACATCACTTTTTTTCTATATAAATTAGATGTTTAATTTTTTCTTATAATATGACTTTATTTTCTGTAACCTTTATTTAATATATATTAAATGGGAGAAAAAAACATATTAAAAAATCTATATATTCAAAATCATTTTAAAATTATGATTATAGTATAAAAAGAAATAAAATTTCATGCAACATTTTTGTATATATGTTTCATAATTCGCAAATTATAGAGCTAGAAAATAAAAATAATTGTATGTTTCCTTTATTTGTGACTATAAATATATTTTTTTATGAAATATATTCATCATTAATGATTATTGAAATGAAATAATCTTTACATTATGTATTTCAAATGATTATATAAATTCTAAATTAGGCTGATTATCATTAATTAAAAAGTTTCTCATTGATATTTTTTATAATAATTATATAAATTTAAAAAAAAAAGCATTCATTAAAAAAGTCATCTATGAGTAGTTAAGTAAAAAAAACACCTCTTTTTAGGAAATGTTACTATACTGATAGCAAGTTTTTTTTCATAATTTTTTGATACCATCTCAGTTAGGAGAAAATGTAATGCATACAATACTTTTTCGCTTATATTCAGAGTCAGATCTATGCTCGAAAGTATTGTATGGAAATGCGCATAGAATTATGCATTACATTTTAGATCGAAATGGGCATAGAATCATTATTTTGGATAAAATCTTCATGCATACGAACCTGATTCTCATATACACAAATCTGCTACTAAGAAACAAATAGACATAGTTGGAAATGCAATAATTTTTAGTTTTCTTGCAAGTGGAACCTAGGTTCAAACAAGCCTTATGAAAGAATATTTATTAGGCATGATTTCTTTCCATGTTTACGTCGGCCTCTTCATACGATCTCCCATTGGTTGCAGTGTTAAGGTAATTAAAATTGGTTGCGAAAAGTTCAATAAAATGCCCTTTGAGTAATATTAATTAAAATCTGATAACAATATGTGGAAGGAAGCTATGAGAGGTTTAATTTGTACATGTAGATCATCAAAGAATGAGGAAAAGAGCTGGCCGGGATCAAAGCCGAGATGGGATCCAAAAATGGAAGAGATTGGAATCTTAAAATCCAGATTCAGTTATGGAATGGTGAATCCTTCAAGAAATGAAATTAAAATAATCAGAGCTCAGCCGAAACACTTCAGACAAGTTGGGGATGTTGGCGACACAAATGTCTTGTATTGGTTCCAGAACATAAAGTCCAGATCCAGGCAACACAACCCCACTTTTAGTCTCCAAAGATCTGTAAATCTACAGCAGGGAAGAGTCTGACTGATCAGACTATACGAATCATAGACGTTGCACAAAGGAAGAGTAAGATTCACAAGGTTTGTGCAACTAATTGTATGTTTTGTAAGCTACGTCTATATGATTGACTTAGACTGATCAATCTTACTCTTCTATGCACTAGATTTACAGTTCTCTGCAGAGTGAGAATGGCGTTGCTTTGCTTGGATCGAGACTTTCTGTTCCGGAACCAATAAAAGAGATTAGCGTCAGCAACATGTTGTCTATACTATTTTAGCTGACATTTAATTCTATTTATTTCATCCCATGAAGGTTTCAACATGCCAGAATTGAATGTCTACTTTAACATCAAGATCTATTCTGGTTTTAGATTCCATCTCGTTTTCGGCATGTTGCAGTCCTCATTAGATGTACCTCTAGAAATTACTGTTTACACATATTCTAATTATATTTGAAATGATAATAATAGGAATGGATATTATTTAGCTTTTTTTAACTGGATCTAAAAATCTATATTCAGTTCTGGAATGGTGAATGCTTCACGAAATGAAATTAAAAGAATCAAACCTCAACTCGAAGAGTTTGAACAAGTTCGAGACATTGGGGACGAGCATGTCTTGTATTGGTTCCCGACCATAAATTCCAGATGCAAGTAGATACAACTCCACTTCCAATCTGCAAAGATTTTTAAATCTACAGTAGGGAAGAGTGAGCCTGATCATTCTATAAGAATCACAGACCATAAATTCCAGATCCAAGTATATTTTTAAATCTACAGCAGCGAAGAGTGAGAATGATCAGTCTATAGGAATCACACACGTTGCACAACCAAAGAGTAAGATTCACAGGTTTTGTGCAACTAATGATCTGTTGTATTAGCAATGTCTATGACTGACTTAGACTGATCAATCTTACTCTTCTCCGCAATTGATTTAGAGTTCTCTAGACTGAGAATGGCGTTGCTTTGCTTGATCTGGACTTTGTTATCTAAACTCGTTTAGTTGACATCTGATTCTAGTTACTTCATCGCGTGAAGGTTTCACCTTGCCAAAATTGAATATCTATTCTAACATCGAGATCTATTCTGGTTATAGATTCCATCTTGCTTTTGGCGTGTTGCATTCCTCATTCTCTGCTGAACAAACTATTCTTTGCACATTCTACTCTACAAATTGAATTACTTCCATTATTATGCTGGCTCACCTCTTCACCACAACAAGAAAACCCATCTTTTAGCACTACAAGTTAGCACCACTTATAGTTTGTGGTGTAAATGTGGTGGTATTGGTACCACTTACATTTATGTGGTGTTAAAGTGGTGGTATTAGCACCATTTATATTTTGTGGTGTTAATATCGTGTTGTGTTATATTAGTTAATATTATTGGAAATTGAGTTTTACCTTTATGAGAAATGCCATGTTGGCAAGTACCATAAAGTAGTGCTAAGCTATTATTTTCCACATTGACATGTACACGTAGGATTTAATTATGTGGATTTGCACCATAAACAAATTCACAAATAATTCTTTTGAAAATAACTCAATTCAATATTTATTTATTTTTTCGTCAATTAAAATAAATGATCAAAGATTAATTTATGAGTTTTTGCACCATACTTGCAAGAAGTTCAAATATTTATAATTAGAATATTTAAGCAAATAAATTCACGTGATTCATTTATGCGGTTTACACCACAAGCACAACAAGTTCAAAAATAATATTTAGAAAATAGCTCAAGTAATTTATTCTTTTTTATATTATTTAACCATATAAATACCAAGGACAAATAAATAAAAACAACTATTTTTAATTTATTACTATTATAAAGTTGTAATAAAATTATTTGAATTTAAATTTGAGTATTCATTTGAGATATTTTTATCTTCTTAATTTTTTTATGGAAATTAGTATTATTATTAGGTTTTTAAGACAAGACATGGGTCTTAGATCCATCTATATGATCAATGGAGAAAACCTCTAGTTAAGGCCCTAAAATAAGCTTTTATGAATCTAGGACCAAGAAAGACACCACAAAGGTCCCCACACATATTCCTAAGAGTATGCTTAGCCTCTAAGTATGGTCATTCACACTATTATAAGTTTTTAATCACTAAGGATAGGTCCAATGGCTCTCAACATTGTTGAACGAACAATCACAGGCCTTATCCTAAATGAATCCTAAGCCTAAATAAATGTCATGTTGTGAAGTGTACCATATAGTGGGGCTAAGCTCATATTTGTAACATGGACATGTACAAAAATGATTTAATTATGATAATTTGTACCATAAACACAACAACATCAGAAATAATTATTTTGTGATAACTTAATTAAATTTTTTTCATTAAATAAATGCCCATGATTAATTTATGAGGTTTTAAACCACAACCACAAGAAATTCAATTATTTGTTTTTATCACTATTTAAACCAACAAGCTCACATGGTTCATTTATGAGGTGTTGCACAACAAACACAACAAGTTCACAAATAATTATTTTCTAAATAGGTCAAGTTGACTATTCATTTTCAATGTTATGCAAGCAAATAAATACCCATGATTCTTAAATTTGACAAAAAATTGAATACAACCATTTTTAATTTATTACTATTATAAAATATTAATAAAAATGATTTGAATTGAGATTTCATTATTTGACAGGGAATATTTTTATTGATATTATTAAATTTTATAATGGATATTAATATCATTATGAGGATTTGTGCACAAGGCATGGGTCTCAAATCCTTGGAGATGTTCGAGGGAGGAAACCTCTTCCTTGGGCCCTAAATGAATCTTTTAGGAATCCAGGACCAAGAAATATAGTCAACACACATATATTCCTAAGAATATTCTTAACATCTATGTGTGGATGTTGATTGCATTATAAGGTTTTGATCACTAGTGATAGGTATATTGACCCTCTACCTAGTTAAGAGAAGAAACCTAGGCCTTAGCTTAAATTAAACTTCTAGGCTGTAATATCCCGAATTTTGGACTAACTATTTTATGATGTTATATTGGGGCACGACCCCAACACCTATGATGTATTCCTTGTAGACTAACATATTGGGCATGGACCCTAATTGAATTTCATTATTTGATTATATACTCGGCAAGGAAGCCCCAATGTTCTGATTATGTTTTGATATGGGTACAAAACCCTAATATATTGAGTTGACCTTTTTATTACATACTATGCAGTGATGTGAATGACATAGTTGACTTATGTGGCATGTTGAGCGTGGACTCAGAAACACACAAATTACCTACGTACTGGGTGCAAGCCCCAAGGTACCTACATGAATGACGCACCACGAGAAACAAACGAAACATACAAACGCACCACGAGAGATGCAAGAGGCAGAATGACGTGGGTGGGTAGCTGGACTTACCCTACCATTGCCTACGTCTACAGAGTTCCTAGACCCCCACAACAACCAAACGCTGAAACCATTCGCAGAGATCACCTGCCACTTCAACAGGAACCATAAGTTGAAACCGTGAGAGAGATAACAAAGGAAAATGAGTTACATAAGAAGCATGGCGATTTTCTTCTTCATACCTGAGCAGGGTGTAGCACTCTTCACGCCACTAGCAGAGCTAGAATACCCAGTGCACTAACCATGGTGACGAGGCCACCTCCAGAGCACAAGGAACTGCAGAACCATTGCTAACTGAAAGCGCAAAGCTTGTGTGCATAAGGAAAAAAAAAACCCTTTCACGAGAGCTCTTTTTTCCATCCTGTCATCCAATGTGATAGGGTGTAATTAAGACTACACCAAACCCTTCCTAAGTGGAGTCTCAATTTACTATACAAAGCCTATAGTATGAGTCGTATGGATTAGCCACGAAATTATAGGGTAATACAAGTGCTGACCAAAGTCTCATCACCATAGAACTTTACACCATCACCTTTTATTGGGCACTATAGTATTACCACTTAAGACTTGACCTTCATGTTTAAACCTCTACCTTGGAAGGTTAATGTGTTGAAATATTGTAACTTCTAAGAATATTATATTTGTATTATTCCGGAGATGTTTCATTCCTCCAATGGGACTTTATTATGTATCTGGAGATGTTTATTCCTCTGATGGATTATGGTAACTAGGGTTATTAGATCTCCCATGTGGGGGTGGGCCCTGAGTTAATTTATTTTGGGTTATTAGACTCTCTTAGGAGAGGTCGGCCCCATAGGGTAAAAATTTAGTCGGGAAACAAGTATAAGTAAAGGAGGTTGTTCCTTATTTAACTCACTCTTCCATCACTCTGAAAGTAGCGCACAAGTGAGAGAGAAGTCTACATAGGAGGTAGAGAAGGAGCTCTAGTCTTGGACTACATCTTGTATTTGGTTGATCATATTATTGAGGAAAGTTTGCTGGGTTTTCTACCCCATGAGGGTTTCCCAAGGTAAAATCTCTGTCTATCTTGTGATTGTGTTTCTTTCAGTGATATTGCTAGTCAAATTAGTATAAACTTAACATGGTATCATAGCTAGCCTGAATAGGACATCTTTCACAAGGTGAAAATCTCTCCCTCTCCTCCTCTCGTGCAAATTAGGGTTTCTGCAAAAGTTGGTATTTTTGGATTCTGGTTGCATGGATGGATAGCCCTCCTCAAAATCAAAGTTTTGAGGCCTGGATCGAGGTTTTTGGTTGGGTAGAACTCCGGGAAAGTCAAACCCTAGTTTGACCAAAAGTTCAAAAATCCAGAAAACTAGAGAACCACAAAAGCTGCGAACTTGTGCACTAGAAAACCAGAAATTCTGTTGTAGATCCGGAAGGTGAAAAGTTGAAGTCTCTAGAAGCAGAACACACCAGATTTTCCAATTCAATCAAGCACATCTCCTGGTAAGTGTTATTCTATCTCTTTAGAAACTTCAATCTCTTTTGACCCCTAAAGAAGATGGCTCCAAGCACTAAGCTTGAAGACAAGCTAGAGGTTATAGAAAATTTCCGAGCATCGAAATACAGAATTGGCCTCATTCTTGAAGAGAATGACCTTGCCCAGTATATCAATGATGAGATTGCAGAACCTGGAGAGGATGAAGCCAAAGAGAAGTATATGAAGGATTTGATTAGGGCAAAGAGAATCATTGTTGATTCTATAAAAGACCACTTGATTCCCCAAGTGGCATCCAAGAAGACTCGAAAGGAAATGTATGATGCCCTTTCCAGAATGTATGAGGAAAAGAACATCAATAGGAAGATGAATTTGAGAGCTCAATTAAAGAGCACAAAGATGAACAAAGGAGAATCTATTCAAGACTATTTCTCAAGGATCTCCTAGCTTAAAGAACAACTAGATGCTATTGGAGATACCCTTGATGAAGATGAGCTAGTAATGACTGCTCTAAATGGTCTCACTAGACCATGGGAGTCATTTATCCAAACCATGTGTGCCAGAAAAGAGAGCATGAAGTTTGATGTGGTATGGGAAGATTGCATCCAAGAAGAAACTAGGGTTTCCAATAGAGAATCCATTCTCAAAGAAGATGACCAAGCCTTGGCTACACACACCAAGAGAAGGAGGAATCAATCTTACTTAAAAAGGATAGTCACAAGGAGTCTCAATCTCCACAAAGATTTCAGAAGAGAGGAAGAAGAAAATATTCTTCTTTTCAATGTTTCAATTGTCATAAAGAAGGACACATTGCTAGATATTGTCCCTCAAAGAAGAAGAAAAATGTTCACCATAAAAGACATCAAGCACATCTTGTAGAAGATGAAAGTGAACAAGAAGAAGAAGAGGAAGAAAGGCCTCACAAGAAAAGATCTAGAAGAGAAGAAGAAGAAGAAGAAAGGCCACTCTTCAAGAAAAGATCTAGAAGGAATGAAGAAGAAGATGTAGAAGAGTATGTTGTATTCTCTGCACTCTAAGGATCTATAACACCTGGAGAAGATACATGGCTGATTGATAGTGGTGCTTCAAAGCACATGACTGGACAAAAGAAAACTCTTTCAAAACTGGAAGAGAAGACCTCCCCAAAAAGGGTGTCATTAGGAGATAACTATCAATATCCCATCAAGGGAATTGGTGAAGCAAGCTACAAGCTTGATTCTGGAACACCATTGAAGATGAAAGAGATATTATATGTCCCGGGATTGAAGAAGAACTTACTTTCTATCTCAGCTCTAGATAAGAAATTTTATAGGGTTGCATTCATAGATGGACAAGTACTCATGTGGTCCAAAGGAAAATCTATTGAGAATGCAATTGCTATTGGTGAAGAGGAAGGAGGTTTATACAAACTCGGGGGACATTCAGAAGCTTCCCTTGTTCATGAAGCCACTAGCCCTAATGAACTATGGCATAGGAGGCTTGCTCATATTAACTACAAAGCACTACCTCATGTGAGTAAGGTTGTCATAGGACTACCATATTTTAAGATTGATCATGATGGCACATGCAAGGGGTGTGCTAAAGGAAAGAATATCAAGAACCCATTTCCAAAGAGTAAAACAAAGACCAAGAGTATTTCGGAATTGATTCATTCAGATGTATGTGGACCAATGCCCTCCACATATTTGAGTGGATATGAATACTACCTTACATTTATTGATGACTATTCCATAAAGACTTGGATTTACATTCTAAAAGGGAAGAATGAAGTCTTTGGAAATTTCAAGGAGTTCAAAGCCTTGATAGAAAATCTTTCAAAAAAGAAGATCAAAATACTCAGGATAGACAATGGTGGAGAATACACTTCAAAGGATTTTGAGCTCTTTTGTAAAGAAAATGGAATCAAGAGGGAGTTAACCACTCCCTATAATCCTCAGCAAAATGGTGTTGCAGAAAGAAAGAATAGAACCATCATGGAAGCTGTGAAGACAATGATACATGATCAAGACCTGCCTATGTATCTATGGGCTGAAGCAGCTAGCACAATAGTCTATGTGCAAAATAGACTATCCCACAGTGCTCTTGATTTCAAGACTCCAGAAGAAGTGTTCACAGGGAAGAACCCTGAGGTAAGTCACCTCAAGATATTTGGATGTCCAGTATACATTCACATTCCAAAAGAAAAGAGGACTAAGTTAGATCCTTTCGGAACGAAGAGAATATTTGTTGGATATTGTGAAACATCCAAGGCATTCATAATATACATCCCAGTATTTCACCATATGGAGATTAGTAGGGATGTGACATTTGATGAAGAGACAACTCTCAAGAAATCTAGGAAGTGCCAGTATGAAGAAGTATATGAAGAAGATGCACCTCCAAGAATTACAGAGACTGCACCCATCTCTGAAGATGTAACACCTGAAGACCATGATATGATAGAACCATAGGAACCCCCCCTTTCAAACATTTCAAGGAAAAGAAATCCAGCATGGGAAAGATATATTATACTAGGAGCAGAAAAGTATGGAGCTCCTGAGGGCTCCACTAGAGTAAGCAAGAAACCAAAGGCATTCTCCAACTATATGGTTTTGATGTGTGATCTTGTAGATCAGGAACCTACTAGTTATGAAGAGGCAGTTCATAAGAAAGAATGGGTAGAGGCAATGATAGAAGAATACCATTCAATAATGAAGAATGATGTTTGGGATATAGTTCCCAAGCCAAAACACAAAAGTTTGGTATCTTCCAAATGGATATACAAAATAAAGCACGTTGCAGATGGTAGCATTGAAAAATACAAACCAAGATTTGTGGCCAAAGGATTCTCTCAGAGAGAGGGAATTGACTATGAAGAAAAAATTTCCCCAGTTGCAAGGTACACTTCGATTAGAACCATCATGGCACTTGCATCCGTGAAGAAATGGGATCTATGCCAGATGGATGTAAAGATAGCCTTCCTGAATGGTGTGATTGAGGAAGAAGTGTACATAGAATAACCACTAGGATTTGATGTAGAAGATGGAAGAACCCATGTAAGCAAACTGAAGAAGGCCTTATATGGGTTGAAGCAAGCTCCCAGAGCTTGGTATGGAAGAATTGATAGTTTCTTGACAAACTTGGGCTTTACCAAAAGTAAAGCTGATCTAAATCTTTATCTCAAGGTTATGAATGATGAACCTGTCATATTGTTGCTATATGTGGATGATCTATTTCTGACTGGAAATGAGAAACAAATTATCGAATGCAAAAAGAAGCTCTCATTAGAATTTGAGATGAAAGATCTCGGATTAATGCACTACTTCCTAGGTCTGGAAGTATGGCAAGGACCAAATGGAATCTTTCTCAACCAAGGTAAGTATGTTGTGGGAATCCTAAAAAGATTCGATATGTTGGAATGCAAATCCATGACCACTCCCATGGATTCCAACTTAAAGCTATTAGTTGATGACTCTTCAGAGTTAGTGGATGTGACTCTGTACAAACAGATTATTGGGTCATTAATGTACCTGACGAATACCAGGCAAGACATATGTTTTGCGGTGAACACTCTGAGTCAGTATCTAGTGGAACCTAGATAGATTCACCTAATTGCTACAAAACATGTGATGTGGTACCTAAAAGGTACGATAGATTTTGGTCTTTATTATCATGGAGATCATGAATTCAGATTATATAGCTACACATATGCTGATTGGGAAGGAAGTGTATTAGATAGGAAGAGTACATCGGGTGGATGTTATTGTCTGGGATCTTCCATGATCTCGTGGTTTAGCAGAAAGCAGTCAAGTGTGGCTCTCAGCATAGTTGAAGTAGAATATATAGCTTCCTACTCCGCTAGTTGCGAAGCGGTATGGATTCGGAAGTTATTATCAGGATTGTTTGACTTAGAGATGGACACCACTGTGATTCTATGTGACAACTAGAGTTGTATCAAGATGACAGAGAATCCAGTGTTCCATGATAAGTCAAAGCACATAGAGATCCAATATTTTTATATATGGAATATGGTTTAGAAAGGAGCTATGAAGCTTGAGTATGTAGGCACTGATGAACAAGTTGTCGATGTATTGACCAAACCTCTGTCTCGAGTAAAGTTTGAGTATTTACGAGAGAAGCTTGGTGTAGTTCAGAAGGACCCTCCTCGAAACAGGGAGTGATATGGTCGATGATAATATTTGGATACTAGTATCGATGGGGATACCTGTATCGATGATTAGATTTCCTATATTGATTGATGAGGATACTTGTATTGATGATATATATTGATGAGGATAGGTATTGATTAGGATACTTGTATTGATGAGATATATTGATGAGGATATGTATTGATATGGATACTTGTATTGATTATATGTATACTTGTATTGATGATGTGTACTAATGATAACTGTATTGATGAGGATACTATATCAATGATTTGGCTACCTGTTCCAACGATGAGGTTGATGATGAGGTTTCCTGTTCCGATGATGAGGTCGATGAAAATGGTCCTTATACTTTGTCTAAATGCACAGTATGGGGATTGTATAATCCTTGGAATTTAGTCCTAAAATGAGCCGCAGACTATATGTCACCGAGAGTGGGGATTGTATCATCCTTGGACTTTAGTCCTAAAATGAGCAGCAGACTATATGTCACCGAGAGTGGGGATTGTATCATCCTTGGACTTTAGTCCTAAAATGAGTCGCAGACTATATGTCACCGATAGTGGGGAATGTATCATCCTTGAACTTTAGTCTTAAAATGAGCCACAAACTATATGTCACCGAGAGTGGGGATTGTATCATCCTTGGACTTTAGTCCTAAAATGAGCCGCAGACTATATGTCACCAAGAGTGGGGATTGCATCATCCTTGGACATCAGTGCTAAAATGAGCCACAGACTATATGTCACCGAGAGTGGGGATTGTATCATCGTTGGACTTCAATTCCAAAATGATCCACAGACATATGTCTCCGAGAGTGATGGGATTGTATTGTCCCCAGACTTCGGTCCCTGAATTGATCTGTAGACATATGTCTCCGAGAAGTGGTCCTTAGACTTTGTCTAAGTTGATGAATGGACTGCATCGTCCCTAGACATGATATGGTGTATTAAATAGATCATGTGTGTTGCATGGTATGCTACTATTGTGATGTTGATCGAGAGGATGCAGTTGATGATGATGATGCCAATCGTGTGATGACGATGATGCAGATCGTGTGGTGACGATGCTATGATCATGATGATCTAGATGATGATGTTGTGGTCGTGATGGTCTGGATGACGGTGCTGCTAATCGTGATGACGATGCTGTTGATCGTGAGGATCTAGATGATGGTATTGATCGGTAGATCGGTGGACAAGATTGTTGGTAGAATCTTTAGGGTATAGTTGTTCCAAGGTAGGCACCTGCATTGAAAATATATAAACCATGCATTAGCAAACAAATGCTAAGTAAGTCAAGAAACACCCAAGAGTACTCTTACGTCTTGGCAACCCTGCTAGGGTATGTTTTCCTCCCCTTGATTGATACAGGTTCCACCACAGACTCAACATCTCATCAACAAAATCCATATCACCTGAAGGTGCCATTTCAAACATTCATAACACATTCATCTAATTTCATTAAAACAATATGAAAGAATTGTTATTACAGTCACACTGGCAATTGTAGACTCGTAACCAAGATACATCAATATTTATTTCCACATTGCTTCCACAGGATTGAAAATATAAAAGATAGAGAGACCATGATTATTTAGGAATGTTAGACCTTCTTTTCTCTATAGAAGTAATTACATATTTCTTAGCATTAAGATTTACTCACGATGAATTTGTCCTTATTCAACAGCTCTTACAATCACATAATTTTTTTTTTTGTTATTTTTGGGACATTACATAGGCATGTAGGGATAATAATGATTTGTTGCACTAACACAAATTACTTTTTGAGAAGATATATGGCCTTATAATATGGATAATGGGTGGAGTTGTAGGAACTAAAACTAGGTATAAGTCTTTACGGCATAAAGATGAATCGATGATTAAGGAAGGAACCCCATGCTTGGACCTTAGAGGAAATCTCTAGGCATATAAGATTAACAAGTGTACCTTGAAACACCACATAAGGATTCCTAAGGGTATCCTTGGCTTGATATTGGAGGTATTAACATACGTAACGGGTTGTTTTTAAGCATAGTATATGGGTTTTTAGGCCCTTAATATGTTTGAGAGAGGAAACCTAAGCCTTATTCCTAGTAAAATATTTTGTGCATCCAAGGAAATATACAACAATTCAAAGGACTACACATGACATATTGGGGTTATTATTTACCTCTAAGTAAGGAAATTAACACCATGATGAGTTTTTTTTCTAGTATGCACGGGTCATATGTTTTTGTATAATGTCATAGGAGGAAACTTGGGCCTTAAACCCTAAGGGAAGCTTTAAACCTCACCCATAAACTCCAAACACTATCCTTGGCATCTGAGCATTCATATAAGTGACTCTAGGTATGCAAACCTTAGACATAGTCATGAGAGTAATTACAGTAACTAGGCCCTAAAGGACGGTTTTAGGCATATCAGGCTACTAGCAATGACTCAAACTATCACTTAGAATATCATGCAATGTATATGATATCATTATTCTCAAAGTGGGGTATAGGTGGAAATATGTGGATTTGTGTACTAGTGATGGGCCTGAGTAAATAGTTGGGGAAGAAATTGAAAGAATTATACCCTAACATAATATTATTGAGGTAATGGGCAATGATCAAGACCATGAACCATAAGATACAACATTTAAAGTTGATATTTTACATAATAGTTGGATATGAGCATAATCAAGAGTTTTTGCATAGAGGGATGGATCTCAAGTCCTTTATTGGAGTCATAAAAGTAAAGCAAGAGCCTTATGTAGGTGTCCCAAGGCCTTTGTAATGATATTACATAGAAGGCGACCATGATTTTATCCCTAAAGAAACCATTAAGACATCCAAATCCATTGAGACACTATGTATCTAGGTCTTATGGCCTTTTATCCTTAGATAAGATCAATGGAGGAGACGTAAATATCGACCACTAAAGGAATATTCTAGCCATCTAGGGCTAAGAAGGTTTCCTCCAACAACAACACATGCTTAGTGGAGGATACCTTAATCGTTGCCCCTAAAGGAAGCTTGTAAATATCTAGGGGTAAGAAGTTTGCCTCCACCAACCATACACAACTTCCTAGTTGTATAATTGGCCTATGATTAAGGATGCTGTTATAGTTAGGTGTTTTTAAGTAGCATGCACATGTCTTAATCCCTTGGGAATTATGTTCCATGGAAGATGACCATGATTTTAGACCTAAAGAGATCATTGACGCATCTAGATCCATAAATACTACCTAAAAGCATAATTGATTACTTCAAAGGGGTATCTATGGCATTATGTATCTATGTATTGTGGCCTTGGGGCCTTATACATGGTTAGTGGAGGAGACCTCAATCTTGAGCTCTAAATTATTTTTCCATCCATCTAAGGCTAAGAAGATTGCCTCCACTAAAAACACATGGCCTCTTGAGGGTATCATTAGCCTATGATTGATTATTTCATTGCCATTAGGTGGTTTTGAGCAGTATCTACATGTCTTAGGGCATTGGGAATGATGTTATATAGGAAAAACAACCATGCCTTTGGCCTTAAAGAAACAATTGGGGCATCTAGAGTGATAAACAATGCCTAGAGTACCATGCATGACCTTGCAGGGATATCCATGCCACTAGGTATCCATTTCTTGGGGCCTTGGGGACTTGGACATGGTCAAGGGAAGAGACTTAAACCTCTAGAAATAAATTAATCTTATAGCCATCCAAGGCTAAGAAGATCGCCTCAACCAACCACACATGACCTCTTGAGGGTATCATTTCCATATGGTTGAGGATATTAACACCATCATGTGATTTTGAGAAGTATGTAGGTGTCTTGGGACCTCAGGGATGATGCTATCGAGAATAATACTATGCTTTTGGCACTAAATAGACCACTAAGCAATTTAGAGCCCTGAACAATGCCTCAAAGCATCATGCATGACTTTGCAAGGGTATCCATTGAGCTTTGTATCTAGATATTAGGGACTTGAGGTCTTGGACATGGTCAGTGGATGAAATTTGAACCTTGGGCCTTAAAGAAATATTTTATCCATCCAAGGCTAAGAAGGTTTCCTTCACCAACCAAACATGGCCTTCTAAGGCTATCATTGGCATATGATTAAGGATGAAAATTCTTGTAGGTGGGTTTGAAAATATGTATGTGTCCCAATGCCTTGGGAATGTCATTCTATGGTAAAGACCATTCATTTGGCCCTACATAAACCATCAAGGAATCCAAAACCATGAACAATGCCTTAAATAACCATGCATGACTTTGCAAGGGTATCCATGGAACTATGTATCCAAGTATTGGGGACTTGGGGGATTGGAAATGGTCATGGGAGGAGGCATGAAGCTCAAGCTCTAATGGAATCTTCTAGCCATCTAGAGATAGGAAGGTTCTATCCACCAACCACACATCGCCTTTCAATGGTCATTGGCCTATGAATGAGGATGTTAGTGACATTAGGGTGTTTTGAGGAGTATGTACATGTATCAGGGTGTTGGGAATGAAGTTCTAGGGAGGAATAACATGCTTTTATCACTAAAGAAATAATTGAGGATTCCACAACCATGAACAATGCCTCAAAGAACCACACATGAATTTGTAGGGATATCCATGGCATTATGTATCTAGGTCTTGTGGCCTTAGGGAATTCGACATGGTCAATGAAAGAGACTTAAAAATATGGCCCTAAAGGAAGCTTCTAGCCATCTGTGTCAAAGAAGGATGCCTTCACCAACCACAAATGGCCTCTTGAGGTTATCATTAGTTTATGATTAGTGATTTTAATGCCAATAGTGGGTTTTGAGCATTAGACACATGTCTCGGGGCTTTGGGAATGACACTCTATAGAAGAGGACCATGCCTTTGGCCCTAAAGAAACCATTTAGGCATACAAATCCATAAATAATGCCAGGAAGCACCACACATGGCTCCAATAGGTATCCACGGATCGTTAGGACTTGGGGCATTGGACATGGTCAAGGGAGGGGACCTAAACCTTAGGCTCTAAAGGAATTTTCTAGGCATCTAGAACTAAGTAGGTTTCCTCCATCGACCACACATGGCTTATTGAAGGTATAATTGGCCTATGATATAGGATGTTGGTTCCATTACGTGATTTATGAATTATGAAGGTGTCCTAGAGCCTTTGGAATGGAATTATAGGGATGGAAACCATACCTTTGGCTCTAAATAAACCATTCAGGCATATAAATCCATGCCCAATGCCTCAAATAACTACACATGACTTTGCATGGGTATCCATTGTGCTATGTATCTAGGTCTTGTGGTATTAGGACCCTAGACATGGCAATAGAGGAGACATGCAACTCAATCCTTAAAGGAATCTTCTAACCATCTAGGGATATGAAGGTTTCCTCCACCAATAACAAGTTGTCTCCTAAGGTCTTGTATCCATGGAGCAATGGCTCTAAGCACCATGAATGACTTCGTAGAGATATTCATGGCATAATGTACATACATGCCTTGGGGCCTTGGACATGGTAGGGGGGAGACCTGAATATTTGGCCCAAAATTAATGTTTTAGCCATCTAAGGATAGGAATATTTCCTCCCCCAACCACACATGGCCTCTTGAGGTATCATTAACCCATGATTGAGAATATTAATGATTTTAGGTGGTTTTGAGTAGAATGTATGTTTATCAGGGCTTTGGGGATGATTCTCTAGGAAATAAGACCACGAATGTTTCCCTAAAAAACCCATTGAGGCATCTAGATCCATGAAGAATGTCTCAAATCACTATGCATAACATTGCAACAATATCTATGGTGCTATGTATCGAGGTCCTGGGGCCTTGGTCCCTTGGACATGCTCAATGGAAGAGACCTAAACCTTGGCCCCTAAAGAAATTTTCTATCCATCCAAGGATAAGAATGTTTCCTACACCAACCATAGATTGCCTCCTTAAGGTTTCATTGGCATATGACTGATTATATTGGTTCCATTAGGTGGTTTTAAAAAATTTCTATGTGTCTCAAGGCCTTGGGAATGACATTCTAGGGAAAAATACCATGCCCTAAGCCCTAAATAAACCATTTAGGCATTAAGAGCCATGAAACAATATTCAAACCACCATAAATGAATTTGTAGGGGTAACCGTGACACTGTGTATCCAACTATTGGGGACATGGGAGCATCAACATGGTCATGGGATGGGAGCTAAATACGAGGCCATAAAGGAAAAATTATCATCTAGGGATAAGAAGGTTGCCTATAACAACCATAGATGGCCTTCTTAGGGTATCATTAACCTATGATTGAGGATGTTGATGCTATTAGGTAGTTTTGAGAAGTATGTATGTGTCTTAGGGCCTTAAAAATGGTGCTATAGGGAAAAATACCATGCATTTAGCCCTAAATAAATCATTTAGGCATCTAGAGTCATGAACAATGCCATAAATGAATTCGTAGGGGTATCCAAGGCATTATGTATCTAGGTCTTGTGTCCTTGGAAACTTCAACATGGTCAATGGAGGAAGCCTGAACTTAGGGACCTAAAGGAAGAACATGGTCAACAAAGAACACCTAAACCTTGATCCCTAAAGGAATATTATAGCCATCCAAGGATAAGGAAGTTGCTTCCACTAACCACACATAGAATTCTGAGTGTATCATTGACCTATTATTGAGGATGTCAATGACATTAGGTGCTTTTGAGAAGTATGCAGGTGTCTCAAGGTCTTGGAAATGGTATTCCAACGAAGAAGACCATGCCTTTGGCCCTAAAGAAATTGTTGAGGCATCCAGATCCATGAAGACTTCCTTGAAGCACTATGCATGAATTTGCAGTAGTATCTATGGCACTATGTACCTAGGTCTTGTGGCCCTTGGGCCTTGGACATAGTCATTGGAGGAGACTTGAACCTCTGGCTCTAAAAGAATCTTATAGCCATCTAGGGTTAAGTAGGTTGCCTCCACCAACCACACATGGAATCAAGGTATCATTAGCCAATAATATAGAATATTGGCACCATTAGGTGGTTTTTACAATTATGTAGGTGTTTGGGGACATTGGGAATGACATTCTACGAGAGACAACCATGCCTTTGGCCCTAGAGAAACCATTGAGGCATCTGGATCCTTGAACAAGGCCTCAAAGAACAATGCATGGTATCCATGGTTATATATATCTAGGTCTCATAGTCTTGAGGCCTTGGTCATGGTCAATGGAGGAGACATAAACCTCAATCCCTAAAGGAATCTTCCAACCAACCATTGAAGGCTAAGAAGGTCTCCACCAACAACACATCGGATCCTAGGGGTATCATTGGCCTATGATTGATTATATTCATTCCCTTAGGTGGCTTTGAGCAATATGTACCTATCCTATGGCCTTGGGAATGAATTCTTAGGGAAGAAGACCATGCCTTTGGCCCTAAAGAAATCATTGAGGCATCTAAATCCATGAAAAATGCCGCAAATCCCCATGCATGACTTCAGAAGGGTATCCAAATAGACTGAAAATGAGCAATGTCTAATATTTTTACTACCTAAGCCTCCCCAACCCAATTGTTTCTCTAGGTAGCATTCAGCACCAATTGGGATATGTCGATCAATCCCACCTCTTCCCACTTGTGAGTAATGTAGTCCGATAATGGGATCCACCTATTGTTTTTTTGCAAGATCTACCAATAAGGGTTTTCTCACCCATCTATAATAATTTTTTTAATTTAACCTCAACCATACATGACTTCGCATGGGTATCCATTCTACTATGTGTCTAGGTTTTGTGGACTTGGGGCCTTCGACATGGTTAGTGGAGTAGACTTCAACATTCACCCTTAAAGGAAGCTTCTATTCATTTAGGGATAGGAAGTTTGCTACCACCAACTACACCAAACCTCCCAATGGTATAATTAGTTACTATTGAATATGTTGTTACCATTAGGTGGTTTTGATTAGTATGTACATGTCTCAGGTCCTTGGGAATGATTTTCCATGGAAGAAGACCATGCCTTTGGTCATCAAGCAATAATTAAAGCATATAGAGACATGACCACTACCTAAAAATACCATGCATGACTTTGGAGAAGTATTTATGGAACTATGTATCTAGGTCGTGTGGCCTTGGGGCCTTGGACATAGCCAGCGAAGGAGACTTAAATCTTGAGCTCCAAAGGAATCTTCTATCCATATAGGCATAAGAATATTTCCTCCACCAACCATGTATGCCCTCTTCATGGTATCATTGACCTATGATTGATTATGTCATTTCCATTAGGTAGTTTTCAGTAGTATCTACATGTCTTAGGGAATTGTGAATGATGTTTCAAGGAAAATGACCATGCCTGTTGCCCTAAATAAACCGTTGAGGCATCTAGATCAATGGACAATGACTGAAGCACCATGCATGACCTTGCATGGATATTTGTGCCACTATGTATCCATGTCTTGGGGGCTTGGGGTATTCAGGCCTTGGACATGCTCAAGGGAGCAGACATAAACCTATGACCCTAACAAAATCTTCTAGCCATTCAAGGCTAATAAGATCACCTCAACCAACCATACATGGCCTCTTGAGGGTATCATTGGCCAATGATTGAGGATATTAATGTTATTATGTGGTTGGTGGAGGAAAAGATCTTTTCCACTGACCATGTTGAAATCCGTAAGGCCACAAGACCTAGATACATAATGCCATGGATTCCCTGAAAAAGTCATTTGTGTGGTGCTTCAAGACATTGTTCATGGGTATGTATGTATAAGTTATTTCTGAAGCTCCAAATACATGGTCTTCCTCCATAGAACTTCATTCCCAATGCCTTGATACATGTACAAACATGACTCAAAATCACCAAGAGGCACTGAAATCCTCAATCATAGTCCAATGATACCCTTAGAAGGCCATGTGTAGTTGGTGGAGACACCTTTCTTAGCCCTAGATGGATAGAATATTCCTTTAGGTCTTGAGCTTCATGAGGGTATCTATGTCTAATAATTTTTCCTCCACGAACCACACATGGTCTCTTAAGGGTATAATCCTATGATTGGAGATGTTGGTGCCATTAGGTGGTTTTAAGAAATACACACGTGTCTTGGGGTCTTGGGATTGAAATTATATAGAATAGGGTCATTCCTTTGGCCATAAGGAAACTATTTAGGCATCCAAATCCATTAATAATTCCATAAAGCACCACACATGGCTTCATAGTTTTTCAATGGAACTATGCATCCAAGTCAATGGGACTTGTGGCATTGGACATGGTCAAGGGAGGATTCGTAAACTTAGTCCCTAAATGAAACTTCTATCCACGTAGGGATAAGAGGGATACTTAAATCAACAATACATGGAGTCGTTAGGGTATTATCAGCTTATGATCGAGGTTTTTAGTGCAATTATATGGTTTTTAGTAATATCTATGTGTGTCAGGGCCTTGGGAATGATATTCTACGAAAGTCAACTATGTGTTTGGCCATAAATTAATTCTTGGGGCATTTAGAGAAACAAAGAATGTGTCAAGGAATCATGCATGAGTTCATAGGGGTATCATGGAACTATATATCTAGGTTATTGGCCTTGGGGACTTGGACATGTCCATCAAAGGACACCTGATCCTTAATCCCTAAAGGAGTATTCTAGCCATCTAAGGCTAAGGATTTGGTCTCCACCAACCACACGTTGCCTCTTCACTATATCATTAGCCTATGATTGAGAATGTTAGTGTCATTAGTTTTTTTTAGCAGTATGTAGGTGTATCAGGGCCTGGGAAATGGTGTTCTAGTGAAGAAAACCATTCCTTTAGCCCTAAATAATTCATTGAATCATTCAAAGCCATGAAAACTACCTAAAGCGCCATGCATGACATTGGAGTGTTGACTATGGCACTATGTATGTAGGTATTGGGGCCTTGGGGCCTTGGACATGTTTAGTGGAGGAGACTTAAACCTCAACACATGATATCTTGAGGGGATATATGACCTCCATATGAGCATATTAAAAAACAATTAGGAGGTTTTTTACAACAAGGATTGGTCTCAAGGTTCTGTATATGGTTGGGGGAAGAGACCCAAACCTTAGTCCCTAAAGGTAAGTTTGACGACTCAATGATTATGAATGAGACCTTAGACCACTAAACACACCTATATGGGGAATATTGAGCTTATAGTGGGGATATATAATTTTTTTGCAGGTTTGGAGAGCCAAACTTATATCTTAGGATATAGAAATTGTCAAGGATGAAACTTGGGCCTTAGCTCCTAATGGAAGGTTCCAGGGCTTGAGGGTCATGATCAAGGAAAAAATTTTATTAGTGAAAGTAAACTCAATAAAAAAAACTTGAGTTGTATCAACAATCCCATTTCCCTTTAGGCCTTTTGAATCCATTTCCATCAATTTCATTAGTGATCTCTAACCAGTTCGACGAAACATGATTGTACTGTTGTGACCATACTATGGATATTTTCCCAAATGTCAATTTCCATACCATGCAATAGAACTATTAGTGCTTGTAATATGCAACACTTTTCTTCCAACGAGTTGAAGCCATTTTTTAATCACCACTGACTGTTTCTTTTGATTGTAACTCCAAATTTCACTTTCACTATTAATTCTCATATAGATGCAACAATATTCTGGTATAATGTTTGGAGCCATTCTTACTACCAATGATAGTAATTTCTAATTGTGATTCTAAATTTTCCAAGATGGTAGTTTTCATACCAATGAATACTCTCCTCTTCCTTTATGTTTGGAGCCATAGGAACAACACTCCTTTCCCTTCATGTTTGGAGCCATTTTTATCACATGAGCATCATTTATATTATGACTTGGTGACTATAAGATCACTTAAACTCTTAACATTATTTTTTTAATAATAGTGTAAATATTACCTGGATTATTATTTTTACATAGACTCACCTACTAAGGTGTTGCATCCTTTATGTGTAGTGATCCATTGCATGGTAGTTCTTTTCTTTTTATGAATTGTGAATACGCCATTACAAGTTTGTTTGATTTCTTATTAGTAGAACTTACTACGAGAACTCTCTTAACCCACCTACATTGCTTTATATTTTTACACAATAATGGCAGCATATACATTTGTGTTGTTCTATGATGTTGATAACACTGGACAATTATATGGCCTTAGATCATACTTGCACCATAGTTTTGTATGAATACACATATCTAGATAAATGTTGCACTTCCTTAGTTACTTGTAGCATTGGTACTAGTTTGCACCTTCATGTTCATGCATAGGTTCATCTTGTGGTCTTATAAAGCTTAATGTACTATTTGACATCTTTCTGTTGTTCAATAAATGTACAGGATGAAGGTTGAGTCCCTATGTAAAAAGCATCTAGAAGTTCAAGAGGATGGTGGTGAAAGTGTAATTATGTTCAATGCTTATCTAAAACAAGGTTAGGTCCAGTCTCTTGTTCAAACATTAAGGTGCAACACATTACACATAGAGTATACAACATGTTTATGAACTACCCTAGGATATGATAAATAATTTTCCAAGGTAAATATGTAACATAATTTTCACATGATACCTTGTTCACTATCATATTTGGCATAAATTGTGGACATTATAGTACTTAGGTTATATATGTATTTCATTGTCTCGAATGCATAGGTATCATTGAAGTTGTACACTACATTTTTTATCTTAAATGCAACATTGCTCAGTTAGGAAGCGAGTTGTACATTTTTGTACATTTTCATTTACTAGGCCTTGACTTTGGTGAAACTGGGAATGTAGTATTGATTTCAACTACATTTTATATTTTCACTAATTACTCATGGGTTCCTCCTTTGTTAGGTTTTGTTCATGATAGTTTGCGTTTATTATGGGATATTAACCCTTGCATCCATTCCTAGAATGACCTCTTGGTGGGTAAGTTTTATAGTTTCACCTTTCCATTGGATGTTGTTTGTTTCAAACATTTGGCTCTCGGCTCCAATTTACAAGATGAGACTTCTATAGTAATTTTCTTCTGGCTCGAATTTACAGGATGAGACTTGTATAGTAATTTTCTTCAATTGTTTGCTTGGAATAGCTAAGTTTGCCTAAAGTCTAACTATGTTTCTATCCTCATTGTACAAGAAATATTTCATGGAAAAGGTTTCAGGTCAAGATCTTGGCTTGAGTTAGCTCGTAACCATCTTCTTTTTTTCCCTATATTTTGTGGTAATCCCCATTTCCTATTATCACTTGTGACTAGTTTATTTGAGCATATTGGTAATCAATTTATTTATTTATGCAAACAATTTTGTTAACCCCAGTCTATTGGGTGTTAAAATGTGCAATGGTGACTACCCTTCTGCGTTCATCAAGTTGCTCCTATAGGGGATTAACATAACTTCGCCAGGTATGTTAAAATAAAATGTCTCTCAGCCTCTCCTTATTCGTGTGTGGTGAAGACCCCATGTAGCTTGATTGATAAAGGGTGGATGTTGTAGGGTTTTATGTTTGTTTCACTATAAATCTCCTTTTATTAAGAACTGAGCGATGGCCCTTTTACTGGAACTTCTTAAATGGGTTTGATAATGGTTTAACAAATGAAATATTTTTTTGGGTTTTGTTATGTAAAAGGTGTATATATGTTTATTGCAGCTATAACACCATCCCTAGTCTTGAAATTTTGGGAGCTACCACATATATGCTTAATTGAAATAATTATTTATCAATGGAGGATAGGAATACTCCAGATCTTTATTCAGTGCTAATCAAATGCTACAGTACTACATACCTGTAATATAAAACTGGGACACTTGTTGTATATCTGCATAATCGCTTGTTGATCACGCCATCTAGGTCCTGAAGTTGAGGTTTCGATGGTCCTGCAGTTGATGGTTCCATGATGATTAGTTAAAAAAATTTCTTTGAACCTCCCGCTAGGGTTTTCATCATTTCGCATATCAATCTTTTCTTTTTTATGATGATTCCCAAGTTGCCAAGAGTCTGACAGAGCTCCAAAAATTGTCTCCCACTATGGGAAATCGCAAAGCTCCTTCATTCCACGACACTCCGTGAGATCAATAGCTTCTTCTTCCCAATATTTCCAGTGTTATGCTCATTCAAGTTTAGAATTTATTGTGATCAAAGATTCTTCGTGGAAATAAATCCTCTTTCATTTCCCCTTTCTTCGATTTAATTGTTAAAACCTGAATCACCATCTTTTCTTTCCTGCAAATAAAAGGGGATTAAATCAATTATGAAATCCTTCCATATTAGCATCAATTATGAAATCCTTTCCTTGTACTACAGACCGACAAGTATGCATTAAAGCATAGAGATTTAGATCAAGTCCTGATCTTTCCTGCAGCCTGAAAAGAAGGATTCAGCTGGTTGGAAAAAAAGAGACTAGCCTTCCGTTTAGTGCCCAGAGATATAACCTTAATCACTGCTATGATGACGAAGCAGTAAGTCAATGTAAATAAGATCTGATAAACAATGCATTTTTCGCACTTTACAGCCCTTACCAGGTGCAAGCCATACTGAACTGAGTTTCTCAGCATTGGCAAGGTCAAAATCAGAGTAAGCTCTTGTAGATGTTTGAATGTTCACGAGAGGCATGACAAAATATTCAACAGCCCTTGTGGTCCAACCTCCAAACTTCCTGATACCTCCACCACGCTATAAGCCCTAGTGTATCCCTCAAAAGATTCATTATTTCTGGCCATGGAATGCATGCTTTATGTACTGTTATTGAGCATTCCACACAACATGATAATCCTCCTCTAGACCCGAAAACTATGCACACATGACGAGGGTATTTGAACACCCTTTTTCTAGACCGAGAATGCCTTTGTAGGATTTTAACACAAACCAACTAAAATGGTCGATGACGTTTGAGAATAGTGCATATGACTCCTTTGTTTGGTGACACAAAAACTTGACAACATTCCATCCTTATATCATCGCAACATTACAGGGCTAACCCAACATGGAGGTTTCATAAATTTCCACAGCTCTATCAATCGGTTCAAATTATCTTTCAAGCACTTCCTTTCACAATACTTGGTTTTGAATAGCTCTAAATAGTTCTTCTCTTACTTTATGAGTTTGGTCTCAAGGGCAAGGCCCAAATATTGAGGTAGCCAGTATAACGCCTGGACACATGGTGGAATTATGCACCTACCATGAGTAATACCTAAACTCAGTAATGTTCAACACCTACCATCTCCAACGGTCACGAACTTTCTTCTTGTGCAAACTCTGAATCATCAATCTATGCAAATTCAATAATCAATGGCCACATATTCATTTCATTATGAAATTTCTCCATTATTCAACTACTCATTCTCCTCCTTAACGATATTCTTCTCTGCTCGCATTTGTTGCATGCCAGGTCTACCTAGAATTTTTCTTTGGTGTCCAATCAATCCTACATAGTGAGGCACATTGGCATATGTTGATGGTCTACATGCATTGGTGGATTTATCCTCCATAATTTCTTATGTTCCAGGGATGTCAGTTATATTCTAAGAGATTTCTATCCTTTCGCTAGAAAGAACATGCATGTCCCCTCTTGTTATGCACACCAAATTTCAACTGCCATGATCTCTCTTCCATCTTCCATGTCCACACTCTCAACTACGACATTTGAAATCATTGTTTTCCACCTCCATTGTCATTCCCGTTACCATAGAATATGCTTCTAGGATGGATGCTAAAACTAATATTGAACGTAGGTTCAATACAATGGAATTGGACCTCTCTCTTATGTCCTTTGGTAGAAACAGTCCCGTCTTTTCTTATCTAGATCCCTCACAAATGGATTCTTCCAGCCTTTGTTATTCCCTGAATGCACTCATTTTCTTTTTTGTAATGGCTCTATCTCATTGTTCAATCTGCTTCTCAATGGTTACCTTCTCTTCAACATTGATCATTACTATTGTTCGGGAAATCTACCCTATAGCAAGGAGAGGGACACTACCAAATTCTAGGGTGACAGGTAAATGCATTGATCATATCACATGGGCTTCTACAAAATGAAAGAGATCAAGGTTTTTGAATGAATACCCTATTAACGAAGTTCAATACTAGCTTTCGCTTGCTCCTTCAATCAATCCTCCACTTGATCTTCTGTTCAATGAACCTGCAATACAAAGATACCTTCCTCAGTGTATCTTGACAGATATAACAATGATGAAATTGAAATACAATTTAAACATCAAATACAATCAAGCATTTAATCCAAAAAAATATGCAATCCATTAGACATTTGATTGGGACAGGAAGGGCATTTCAACCTTTATTGTCAAAAGCAAATAATCAATACAAGTATACCTGATCAATCAGAGTGCTTGTGCAACCAGATCCTAGGCTCCTTCTCTTCACACTAACTTTAGAATTCCTCCATCATAACAACCCTTAATGCATAGTTTCTTCCTCCCTCTCTCATCTATCCCACTTGTATTTATGGGACAAGGTAGGAAGTTTGGATCGAGAGCTAGTTTTATTGGGAAGTTGGGGAAGTTGCAAAACCAACTTCAACTAATCCCAAGTCATCAAATTAATATATTTTTGATTACTTTTTAAGATGTGCGCGAGTATTTCACAGTAGAGTAGTGCACAATATGCAACTTCACTGCTTTACAACCAACGTTTGCATGATTTTTTAAGGTGTGCGCTAGTTTGCTTAAGCAAAGTAGGGCATACTAGTAGGTGTGGACTACTGTTATGCTTGTGGAGTAGGGCACATTCCCATTAATTCACTACTATGATTCCTGTAGGGTAGCGTACATGTCAAAACATAGGGTAAAATCGGGGTTTTGTCAGCTGCTGAGGGGCAAATCAAGTCCATGTATCATCTAGGGAAATCTTGCTCTTCGATCCATGTTGTCCTTTTATGCGATCGATAGCTTAATGTAATCACAGACAGAGAAGTGCATATTTGACCTATAACAAATGGCCCCTAATGTGTGAGGTTAGAGGGAAATGATGGCCGAAATAGATTATAATTCCAAGTTAGCAGAGGAGCAAGAAACCACAGAACCAAGTCACAAATGTACATGAAATAACGATCAAGGTCAGCGAGCAATTACAAATTTGACATCATATAGATGTGTAGCATGATACAAAATGATCTCCGATACATAACTAGGAGATGTATATATAGCATGGCCACTGAAATACAAGCGTGGATCCATGTCAAAATGAGAGATCATAGCCATAACAAGAAACTGGATCTATGTCTCATGGAGAGCCAAAATGAGTGATGCTCAGTCTTGCGCAGCTTAGGTGATAACATAAAGAGGTAATGCTATCTAAATCCCAAGGTCTTCATCCAAACAACCCAAGGTACAAACCCTAACCATGTGAATAAATGAGCTGAAAGTCGAATATGGGGGGTATCGTTTGATTACCGGTCATTGATGTATACCTTTAACAAACGCGAGGGCTTCCACCGATAATGATAATGGGGCCCAAGGTACCTAGTACGATCCAACAAGTGTGAATAAGGGGACTTGAAGTCGAACACCTAAGGAACCTGTCAAATAGGAGACATTGATGTATTCTCATAGTTCAACAGTGAGGGAAGTTTCCATAGGTGACTGCAATCCCCAAGGTACTAACCGAAACTCTAAACTTTATTCCTAGAGCAAAATCAGTTGATGTCGATGGGAAGAAGTCCATTGGAAAGGAGGCCTTAAGGAATCCTCCATCATTCAGCATGACGAACACTCAAATGGTATGAGCTGATGTGATGTAGTACAAGTAACAAGACTGACACTAGGAAGGCCAACACATGAGGTCAAGGTAAACTGCAGAATGGCCGACACGAGCTATATCCTTGAACAGTGAGCATGACACAAAGTGACTTAGGTAGTTTTCAACACGATGAGGAAGTGATATAAGCCTGCAATGTAGGAGACATTGGAAGACCCTCCATATAGTTGGACGAATAACCAATCAGGGGAGAAAACAAATCGAAGATCAGGTTTACCCTAAGGTTAAAAACTAAACCCAACTGAAATGATGGACTGAAGCAGGTGCTGTGTTCAACGATAGGACTAACTGAAACTGCCTTTCAAACTGCAAGATGTGATATGCCCTTCTTATCCCTTATTCTTTTTATATAAAAGAATACCTTTCTTGTTGTTTTAATGAGTCCAAGAAAGAATGAAAACTCAGTAGCTCCAACCATGTAAAGAGTTTAACGAGCCCATGGGAGGAAAACTCAAGACCTTCTTCATTGTTTACAGAGTTCGAAGAAGAGATAGAAGAATACTCCATAATACTAATCTCTGGATTTTAATATCAAGCCGAGATCTGTTCTTGCTCACCGGTGTTTTCAATTTTAAGGAGTCTGAAAAACTTAAACAATAACTCAATACACCTACTCGTGGATTTTAATATCAATCCCAAATAGGTTAATGCTGGCCTGGTGTTTTCCTGTTTATATAGTCTGAAAAACTTAAACAATCCTCTTTTTACCCTCTCGTGGATTTCTCATCGAGTCTGAGTAGGTGAATGCTTGCTTGGTGTTTTCATGTTTTGAGAGCCTGAAAACCCTAAAGAAGGATTCAAAATGTCCTTTTTCATAAAGTTAGTCTCCTCCCCCGAAAAAGTGTAAAACAATGGAAGAAGAACTCTTCTAGCCACGGATGACTAGAGTATTTATTTTCCGTAAGTAATCTGCAAAAGTCCGGAAAAGGGTTAAACTTATACTTAAGCAGATGGGACATCAGTTCCTTTAACGAGCTTGAAGAGGACAAGTTTGCTCGGCAATCTTGTTTAGGTTTCAATAGTCCAAACAAGAGCTTAAAATAACTTAAATGATAGCTTCTAGGATCATGAATCATGACTTGCCAAAGACTAAGATCTCAACAAACAAGTTAGTATTAATGACAAAAAATCTTCAATGACATGAAATTTCAACCGTAAAGTACTTAACATGGACCGTCAATAAAGAAATTAAGTCATAATAGATTGATGCTACGAAAATCTAGTAAAACTTTGAGAGATATAGGTTGAAATCATTCTACCAACATTTGTAGGTATTTAATGATCAAATAGATTTTTTTTGTGCAATTTGAAACTATAGACTTTTCACAAAAGTGGGTAAAAAATCAAATTCAAATTCATATATGTAATTTCAACTTGGAAACTCAAATATCACATTTGGAATTTGTAGGGCAAGTTTTTGGAGCAAACCCTTGATCTTAATCCATTTGTGGCAATCAAATCGAGTAACCAATCGACCTCAAACCTCTTCCAAGTAAGTTATTTTCATCCTATCTTGCAATTTGATGGTTTATTTGTCAATTTTTATGCTTAAAAATCAATTTATAGCCATGCTCAAATCGTGAAAAGCGTGTGCGCTACTGTGTAGGAGGGAAAGTAGGGCATACTGGAGGTGTGCACTACTCTTTCTCAAGGACAGTAGCGCCCAAACGTGACTGTGTACCTTGAGGAGTAGTGCACACACCTGAACATGGAGAAAAACATGTCGAGAGCTAAAAATTTGACTTTCTTGTGGAAGGATGGTGCTTGTTTGGAGGGAGAGGGAGAATGAAGAGATGGATAGGGTGGCTATGCAAGACCCGACAACTCTACATGCACTATGAAGGTGTGGTTTGCTAAAATTCTATAGAACCATCAACATGAGGGAACTTAACCGATTGCTTCAAAGACTCATTCAGTATTGGGATGCAGATGCCAATATGTTTGATATCCGGGGACAAACCCTAGACCTCACTATTGATGAAATATAATTCATTACAGGACTCTCTAGGAGGGGAGATCTTGTAAACTTGAAAGGGTCCTCACGTAATGTGGGTGCCATGTCTGTACAATAATACGTGAATGCATACTGTGTGGCATGTACTAGGAAATCAGGAAGTCATATTCTTATTTCTACTATTGATAGCCTCCCTTTGAAATTTATTATAAGTATGTTGAGCCGAATGGGAGGGAGTGCCACACAACACTTAGCCTCAAGCCACTATATGCATATGGGTATCAAATGCTTGCAAGGTCATGTGTATGACTGGTGCACTAGTCTGTTGGCAAACATGAAGCTTCAATTCTCCGAGTGTAAGACCGGGGGGATGAAGAACTTTGGATATGGCAACATCCTTTGTACCTTCTTCTTCGAGAGGGTACCTACTCTTAGTTTGGGTATGCCTTTGCCCCTTGTCTTTCCTCATGAGCCAAGATGGGGCCATTGGGGTGACATTTTTCTCTGCCAGGGTGGTGGTGAAAGCCACTTTTTCTATGACATCGATGATTTTTGGAGATGGTGGGAGAGACAGGTGCTAACATTTGAGCAGTTTCCATATGCTGGTTTAGATTTCCGTCATGATCCAGATCTGGTACTTCCTCCAGGTGGTGCCTGGGGAGAGATAGACATGTTTATGCTTTGAAAATTATTTAATTTTTTCAATTTAAAATATATTATTTTTATGATGAGTTTGAAAATACTAAAACAAAGTGTCATGTGCAGATGTTGGACCAGTTTGTCTAGATGGACATCCTACTATTTTCGTGAGGCCTATTGATGTGGGTGTAGTTGATGCTACACTAGGGGCTATAGAGAGGAAGATGAGTCGGTTGACTCATGATATTCCCACATATCGCATTGAGCGGATACCCATTGACATGCAGGAGGATGTAGTTGGTGTGCCCCCAGCTTGGATTAGATTGCTGCGGAAAGTAGCCAGGCTGGTCATATGTTACCGAGAGGTAGTGGATGCTGATGAGGCCCCACATTCTCCATAGGAGAAGGATATTCTATGTATTTTGAGGCCATCCAGCCCAATTTTGTATCTTCTGACTTGACTTTGTGATAGACTTATGTTCCAAACTCATATTATTTTTTGATACAGTATCGGATATATAAAGAGTATCGGCTTATATCTAGATTTGCGTGTTTTAACATTATGTGCAATGCTTATTTATGGAAGTGTATGATACAAATGCCAATCTAAAACATAATTTGCAAATGAATAAGTTAAAACATTCAAATTTCTTGGAATATGTTGATATATGATGGAATCAAACTATCTTTCAAATTATTTAACCCGTAAAAATTGTCGTAGCAAAACAGGATCTCTAATTTGATAAACACCTGTCAACTGAAATACAACTAGTTGCGAATCAAGTTTTACCTCTAAATGTGAAATGGCCTGGATAAGAGCATCCCGGAGAAGTTCTATAACCACACTGTACTCAGCTACATTATTTGTCGTGGGACCCAAATAAACCCCCCCCGAAGAAACCAGTTGGCCAGTCGGTGAGTAAATGACCCAAGATGCTGAAGCCAACTATCGGGTGTGGTGACTGGTGCCATCAGCAAATACTAAAAAGTGTTCAGTTGACATCTGAAACACAAAGTGAGAAAACACACATAAGGTCAACTAATAATCGCAAGCAAAAACTAGTTCTACAAAATGTACAACTATAATACATGAAAAAACACAAATGCCTAAGCGTAGTACTTCTTCAGGTAGAGCCCATGTTGATGTATATGTAACTTCGGAATGTATTTCACATATATGTATATTGTATTCCTATAGATATGTTATTATTCCTCTATACAGAAGTGTCGTTATTTATATTGTAAGTGTCGTAACTTATACTTGATGGGTTATTAGACCACCTTGTTTGGGGTCGGCCCTGTATAAGTCATGTGGGTCAAAGGGTTATTAGACAAACCTATTGGGGGTCGGCCATGTGGGTCAAAGGGTTATTAGACCACCCTATTGGGGGTCGGCCCAGTCAGCATTATGTTATGTGGTTAAGTTCGAGCCTACATGAGTTAGGTAAAAAGGCAAGTCAAGTCAAGTATAAATAGAGTGCGGGAGGCACTCTATTTGCTCACTCACTTCTCACTCATGCACTCAAGGAGGAGTTGTGCACTTATGGAGGAGGAGGATCTACTGCTAGGTTATGTCTATCTCTCATGGTTGGTTGTATCATTGCTCTATCTATCTCTGAGGAAGTTATTGGGGTTTTTCACCTTTATGGTTTTCTCCAAGTAAATCTTTGTGTCTCTTGTGTGCTTGCATTATTGTCTCCATGATTGATATGATGTAGATATGCTGTACATGTTGTTCTCTCAGTTAAGATCCTAGATCAGATTGAAGTAAATTCAAAAATTTTAACATGGTATCAGAGCTAGCCTGAAAGAAGGCATGATATGGCATGTATGACACTTGTTGCACTTACAATGCTAGGGCTTGATATATCAAAAACCAGTCATCGTAGTACTTTCACTATAAATCCGTTTTGGCGACGTTTTCGGATCGAAAATTGTTACAAGACGAAGCGAAGATCCACATGTACCTTGTGTCCAAAGGACAACCTCTAATTCGTTGTACTTTGTGATTTATGATCTGTACAATATAGGGTTTCTGCCTCTTCCAGATCTGAGTCAAAATCACGTGACCTTGGGAAAAAGGTCATAACTTGGGCTAGGAAGCTCCAAATGAAATTTCGTAAAAAGTTACAGGTAGTACACAGACTGTACTATCTCAGAAAAAGTTTGCAGAAGCTGAAATTGAACCAGTTACACGTGGCACGCAGTACAAGTTCGCTCTCCTGTATTATCCCATAAACAGGTCACGTTGCGACACTTGGAATAACTCTCTCTCAGAGAATCCAATTGAGGTCAGACCTGTCAGGATGGATAGATAACAGGCCAAGACATCTCAGGAAATGTTTTCAGAGGCCAAAGTTGAAACAGTGACACGTGGCACGCCATACAAGTTCGCTCTCCTGGATTATCCCAAAACAGGTCACGTTGCGACATTTGGCATAACTCTCTCTCAGAGAATCGAATTGAGGTCAGACCTGTCAGGATGGGCTTTCTCTAACAAACCCATATCCAGCTCCAGGTCCAGTTCTTGCAAATCAAGTGGATTGGGTTAATCCTAGAAGAAGATGGATTGGTCACCTGCATAAGTGAAGATGTTCCTGTTTCAGAGGGAGATGAGGCTAAGGCCTTACATAAGAAGATTTCAAGCGATCTCAACAGGTATGACTCATCGAGGTATGTTTCGATATTTGTTCATGATTAAGTTTATGGTATTTTTGTCTTCATGTTATTACGGTTAAGTACAATTTTGCTTTTAGATTTGTCGTATCACCTTAACAAAATTATGAATGCATGATAGAAGATATTCATTGGTTAGGGTGTTGACACTTATGATTGTACTAATGCATTATGGTGTTGTATGAGGTTTATGTTGTCTACTAACATGAGAGGTACAACAAGAAAGACAAATCATGTTCCAGTTCAAGAACATATTATCATGATGACATGAGGATAAAGACTCATCCATTATCATGGATCTCATAGAAGATCCATTTACGAGGTATGTATAACTTGGTTTTATAATGGCTAACCTATGAGATATACAGGTTACTAGCACAAGTCATTGAAGAAGAACAAGAAGACATCATGTGAGTATGTTAGACATAAATAGCTAGCATGCTAATCCAGGTATGTTTTTCCTATATCAAGCTAGAATCCTACCTTGTGTTAGGATCTTATACTGTTGTTGATAATGATTATTCATGAAGTCATAGGTTTGAATAATCACGGTTGTATGCATATTATGTTTCTTACCATAATTGATGATATGACTAACCAGAAGAATCATGAAGGTATAGGTTTGAATAATCACAGGTTTTATGCATATTATATCTCTTATCTTGATTAATGATTCAACTAACCGGAAGAGTCATAGGTTTGAGTAATTATAGGTTTAGACATGTTATGCTTCTTATGATTTGACTAACCATAAGAATCCTACATAAACCTTGAATGCTAATGCTTATTATTTTTGTTTGAAATGATCATGACTATACATGCTTGAGATTATTGTGTTTTAATAGTATATTAATGAATGTATGATTTTTATGAGTTCACAAGGATATCACAATCATGATACTAATAAGCATGCATAGGGACCAAGGATGAATATGAGTTCAAGAACAGGTAATTCAGGAAGCAAAGATCAAGAGGGAGTACACTCCAGTGGTTTATGCAAGGATGCAGATATTCAGAGGGAGTTGACGATCTCTCTACACTCCACAACAGAAAGGTGTAGAAGAAGCTACTTCAGATTAGGACTCTAGTAGCTCCTGCAAGGAAGCGAAGACTCAGAGGGAGTCCACCCAATGAACAAAGAAAGATAAGTATTTTAATCATCATTTCTTGCATATTTGTTTGTTTAAATAAAATTGTTCAATGATGTATATGCTCATGTTCCTAGACTTAGGATATGTACTGCGCATATTAGAATAGTTGCATTGATGAACAGTATACTACTAATATACATGGGTAAGTGGCCTATGGCACTGTACAACATTCCATTGCTACTTATCTAGAATGAAACCTCTTTGCTGACATGTTGGGAGTTGTGCACACTCTTAACAATGTTCTGGTAGAGATTGGAAGGCATCTAGAAAGTTACGGAATATGGATAAATGTTGTATTGAAGAATTGGCTAAGATAATTGCATGACTGTATGACATATTTCTTTATGTGTAAGAATTTGTTCTGAAAACTATGAGATGTTTTCTAATCATGCAATTTAACTTGTTGTGTAGGAAAGATCATATGCCATCTCCTACAAAAGAAGAATTACAACATTTGTTCCAGCAACAAAGATATCTATTGAAGATATTGAAGATATTGAAGTTCCCAGGATCTGGGATGGAATGCCATGATCCGTCGATCATGAAGAATGATGTTTGGGACATAGTCCCAAGACATGAAGGTAAGATTGTTATGACTTCCAAATGGAACTATCAGATCAAACATGTTGTAGATGGCAGCATAGAGAAATATAAAAGTGTTGAGATAGAAGATACACCAGATGGATTTCAAGACAGCTTTCTTGAATGATGTAGTTGAAGAAGAAGTGTATGTGGTGCAGCCACTTGGTTCTAAGACACATGATAGGGATTCATATATGTGCAGAACTTGGTATGGTAGGATAGATAGCTTTCTATGTAGTTTGGGATTTACCAAGAGTAAAGCGAACTCCAACCTTTACTACAAGGTTGAGGAAAACAATCCAGTGATACTACTTTTGTATGCGGATAACCTGTTTGTTACAGGTGAAGATAGATTGATTGCCGACATGCAGCGAAAGCTTACTACCGAGTTTGAGATGAAGAACTTGGGGAAGATGCACTATTTGTTTTTGGCATGAAGGTGTGACAGAGTGCAGATGGAATCTTCCTTGGACAAGGGAAGTATGCAGTAGAGATCCTGAAGAGGTTCGAGATGATGGATTGCAAGGCCATGGCCACACCTATGGCATCGAATCTGAAGCTTCTATGTGATGCTTCATCTGAGCCGGTTGATGTCTCTATGTATCATCATATGATTGGGTCCTTGATGTACCTGACGAACACGAGACCAGACATTTGCTTTGCTGTGAACACATTGAGTCAGTTCCTGACAGATCCGAGGAGTGTTCACCTGGTTGCTGTAAAGCATGTTCTGAGGTACCTGAAGGGTACAGTGGATTATGGGCTCAAGTATGAATCGAATCAAAAGTTTAACCTGCAGGGTTATGTTGATTCAGATTGAGTTGGCAGTGCTGCAGATAGGAAGAGCACATCTGGGTGTTGCTTCAGTATGGGATCAGGTGTGATCTCTTGGTTTAGTAGGAAGCAGTCCTGTGTAGCACTGAATACAGTTGAGGCAGAGTATGTTGCAGCCTGTTCAGCTAGCTGTGAGGCAGTATGGCTACGGAAGCTACTGTCCGAGTCATTTGATCTCCTGTTGGAAGCTACTGGTATCTTCTGTGACAACCAAAGTAGTGTGAAGCTGTTCGAGAACCCAGTGTTTCATGACAGGTTGAAACACATAGAGATCAAATATCACTATATCAGGGATATGGTGCAGAGAGGAGCCGTGAAGCTCCTGTATGTTGAGACGGACGAGCTGATTGTAGATGTGCTGATGAAGCCACTAGCCAGTGTGAAGTTCGAGTACTTCAGAGAGAGGCTTGGCGTTCTTCAGATCGAGGACACTTCGAAGAAGAAATGATGGACACATTTGTTGAAGCCATTCCAAGAATGTTGGAAGGAGGATCCTTCACATGGATGTGGATGTAAGTGCTGGATGATGAGCATCAGGATGATGTTCTAGTTTCTGCCTTGATATGATCAGTTGGATCATTTATATGTATGCATCATGTTGGAAGCTGGATATGATCAGTTGGATCATTTATATGTATGTACGCATCATGTTGGATGCTGGATATGATCAGTTGGATCATGTGTATGTATTTTTGTATATGCATCATGTTGGATGCTTGGACCATGTATCTGTATATGTATCAGGTGGATACATTGTATGATCAGGTGGATCATGTGTGGTGATATGTATCATGTATTTGTATTTGTATCAGGTGGATACATTGTATGATCAGATGGATCATGTATAATGATATATATCAGGTAGATACGTGGTGTGCATCAGATGGATGCATTGTATGATCAGGATGATCATGGATGACGAGCTTCAGGATGTTGCTCCAGATGACATGTAGCAGGATGTTGCAGTGATGATGATCAGGATGATCATGGATGACGAGCTTCAGGATGTTGCTCCAGATGACATGCAGCAGGATGTTGCAGTGATGATGATCAGGATGATCATGGATGACGAGCTTCAGGATGTTGCTCCAGATGACATGCAGCAGGATGTTGCAGTGATGATGATCAGGATGATCATGGATGACGAGCTTTAGGATGTTGCTCCAGATGATATGCAGCAGGATGTTGCAGTGATGATGATCAGGATGATCATGAGTACATCAAGGTGATGTATGGTGCGTATCAGGTTGATACTCTATGGCCGTGGATCAGGTTGTGCAGATGAGCATGCAATTCGGTGCCCTGGGAGATTTGCAGATAGTCTTTCAAGGTTTTTCCTATGGCATGTACTTCGGTTCCCTGGGATATCTGGCAAATGATCTTTCGAGGTTTTGCTCTGGGAGGACATGTAATTCGGTGCCCTAGGAGATCTGCAGATAGTCTTTCAAGGTTTTGCCTATGGCATGTAATTTGGTTCCCTGCGATATCTGGTAGATGCTCTTTCGAGGTTTTGTCCTATGGCATGTAATTTGTTTCCCTGGGAGATCCGATAGGTTGGGCTGTGTGCCCGTAATCAGTCCTGGGATGCTCTTGCGAGGTTTTGCCATGACCACATGTAATTCGTTGCCCTGGGAGATCATATAGGTAGAGCTATGTGCTCGTAACAACCTGGGATGCTCCTGCGAGGTTTTGTGGTGAGGTCACATGTAATTCGGTGCCCTGGGAGATCCTATAGGTAGAGCTGTGTGCTCATAACAACCTGGGATGCTCTTTCGAGGTTTTGTGACGCACGTAATAAGTCCTAAGGATTCCACAGTATGGCCAGTGATGATGAAGACCTGCAGGTGGTGGACCTACATCCAGTATGAAAAAGGACTGGCTCTGTAGAACTTCCTATGATGAGTAGATTCAGAGATTGATTGAGATAGCAGCAGTAGTGATGATGATGATGACTCGATGACGATTATCCAGTGACGATGATCCAGAGAAGATGACTTGTGCTAGAAGAACTGTGCTGAGAAATACCTTCCTAGTTAAGAGGGAGTGTTGATGTATATGTAACTTTGGAATGTATTTCACATATATGTATATTGTATTCCTATAGAGATGTTATTATTCCTCTATACGGAAGTGTCATTATTTATATTGTAAGTGTCGTAACTTATACTTGATGGGTTATTAGACCACCTTGTTTGGGGTCGGCCCTGTATAAGTCATGTGGGTAAAAGGGTTATTATGCAACCCTATTGGGGGTCGGCCATGTGGGTCAAAGGGTTATTAGGCCACCCTATTGGGGGTCGTCCCAGTCAGCATTATGTTATGTGGTTAAGTTCGAGCCTACATGAGTTAGGTAAAAAGGCAAGTCAAGTGAAGTATAAATAGAGTGCGAGAGGCACTCTATTTTCTCACTCACTTCTCACTCATGCACTCAAGTAGGAGTGGCGCACTTATGGAGGAGGAGGATCTGCTGCTAGGTTATGTCTATCTCTCATGGTTGGTTGTATCATTGCTCTATCTATCTCTGAGGAAGTTATTGGGGTTTTTCACCTTTATGGTTTTCCCCAAGTAAATCTTTATGTCTCTTGTGTGCTTGCATTATTGTCTCCATGATTGATATGCTGTAGATATGCTGTACATGTTGTTCTCTCAGTTAAGATCCTAGATCATATTGAAGTAAATTCAGAAAATTTAACATTCTAGGCTCGAGCAGCTTATTACCCTCGTAGTCCATTACCTCATAAGCTCCTTTCTTCAGTACCTTCGATATTATGTAAGGACCGAGCCACATGGACTTGAACTTGCCAGCCCCGAAAGGTTCCTTGTCCTGATCCCAAAGCATAACAAGGTCTCCTTCAAGAAAAACCCTAAGTCTGACAAACTTATCGTACTGTCCTTTGGCTCATTTCTTATGGACTTCATTTGCTGTGAGCGCATCGTGGTGTTGCTCATCTAGATGTTCTAAATTAACCAAACGTTCTTCTGGTACTGAAGTTTCTGGTAACAGTTGGACATCCAACTTTAACGAGGGAATCTCGCATTCAATCGGAACGATTGCATCTATCCCATGCACAAGTTGGAAGGGAGAGAACCCGGTAGCAGTCTTTACGTTTGCTCGGTAAGCCTAAAGAGCAGGATACAACATGATGTGCCAGTTATTTCTACTGAAATTAATGGTTCTTTATAGAATAGTCTTCAAAGTTTTTTTAACCGCTTTGACCTGACCATTCACTTGTGGATAGAATGAAGACAAATGCTCCTGAAGAAAACCTAGCATGGTATAAAGCTTAGTCATCATCTTGTTCTGAAAATGGCGACCATGGTGTGTCATGATCACTTTCGGTATGCCGAACCTTGCGATAATCTGATTGAATACAAAATAAGCGACAGTTTCTCCATCCTCCATAATAGTAGGCATTGCCTCGGCCCACTTGGTGAAGTAGTCGACGAAAACGATAATATAACGATGGCCTCCAGCCGAAACTGGATTAAAAGTCATATAATCAACCCCCCATTTGGTGAAGGGACCTACTGTGATCACAGGATGAAGAGGAGCTGGATGTGCTCTCATTTTTCTAGTGAAAAACTAACATGGATGACAGTGTTTCATAGCTTCCACACAATCTTTAAAGATTGTAGGCCAAAAATACCCGGCACGCAGTATTTTTTGAGCTGTTGCCAACCCAGAAAGATGACCCCCACAATCTCCACTGTGAGAATCATTCAATCATGATTCTACTTCTTCTAAAGTCAAACAACATCGTAACATGGAGTCTATCCCACGTCTGTACAAAGTGTCAGAGATAATGAGATAGTTTTTCGCGTGACTTTTCAGTTTGCGTCGTTCTTCTCTAGAAAAAGTGGTAGGACACCTCAAAGTTTGGAGATATACTAAAATATCCCCATACCATGGGTTAGAGTAGGTAATGAGGAAGAGATGTTCATCCGGGAATGATGAGTCTTCCTCAATCTGCACTAAGTCACTCGAAAATTCTGAAATTAATTCAGCGAACACTAGTGATTTCTTTGACTTGGAAGAATAAAAAACCAAATCAAACTCTTGTAGCATTACAATCCATTTATTGTATTTCCCACCAATGATACGTCGAGTGAGAACATATTGGAAAGGATTGACCTCCACAATCACAGTAGTGGTTCGTAAAAGGATATAGTGACTAAGCCTCTGCACCGCATAGACCGTAGACAATGCTAGCTTCTCAACGTGTGAATACTTAATCCAAAGAGCTATCAATGCGTGCGAGAGATAATAAATGACATGCTCTTGGAGTGTGTCATCCTCCTGAACTATTACTATGCCAATTGTGTATAAAGACGCCATCAGATATAAGAGGAAATCCTTTGTATAATCAGGCGGGCTTAACAAGGGGGATGATAGTAATGCCTTTTTCAAGGCCTCAAATGATGTTTAAGCAACCTCATCCCACAAGAAGTAGGTATCTTGTTTAAGCAGTCTCATGAAACCCTTTGTGATTTTACCATAGTTTATGATGAAGCGTCATAAGAAGTTAGACATTCCTTGCAGACTTTGAAGTTGTCGCAAGGTGCGAGGACGAGGCAGATTTACAATCGCCTCTACTTTTAATGGGTTGACCATAATGCCATGACTGGATACGATAAATCCCAGTAAACATCCTGATTCGATGCACAATACACACTTGTTAGGATTCAATCGAATCTTGTATTGTCTGCATCGTTCAAACACAAGTCTCAAAGGAGTTGGATGATCCTGTCTCTTGCGAGATCATGATGGGAGGTCATCTAGGTAGGGTTAAACTATGTGCTTGATATCGTGAAAATCAAAATTCATCGCTCGCTGGAAAGTAGCTCCAGCATTCTTTAAGCCAAACGGCATCTTCCAATAGGCAAAGGTTCCCCACGGGCAAATAAAAGCTGGTTTGTGTTGATCTTTGGTTTGATTTGAATTTGATTATATCCCAAAAATCCATCCATGAAAGAAAACATTTCGTGTCCCACGCACGCATCTATGATCTGGTCGATCAATGGTGTGGGGTAGCTATATTTCGGACAAGCTTTGTTCAGATCCTGAAACTCAGTACAAACTTGGATGGTACCTTGCTTTTTATCAACCAGAATAGGATTTCAAACCCATTTCGTCATGTCGATCGGATAGATAAATCCTGCTTTAAGCAATTTTTCAACCTCTGCCTTAATGGCGGCCGTTTTTCGAGGATTCACAGGATGGAGCTTTTGTCTCACAAGTTTCGTGTTAGGATATGTTGTGATCACATGCTCAACAATGGCAGGATCGATGCCTGGCATCTCATCATAAGACCAGGAAAAAATATCGCGAAATTCTTTAAAAAGTTTGGTATACCGAGCAATCTCCTCCGGAGAACAATCTGCTCCAATAAAAATGTTTTCCACGACCTCCGGTTTGGTGCAAATCTTAATCGGGATGGTTCTCAATATATTATCCATATTTCCTTCAGCATAAAGAACACTTGAATTGGAAGAGGAAAAATCAACATTCCCACTAGGTCTCATCGAAAACTCTCCTCTCTCTATCCTGTCTAGATTTGGAAGCAGATAGGACCTGTGGTGCATGTGTTCCCAAGGTTGATCCAAGCCCATCATGGCTTCCAACATGTCTTCGTCAGAAGGAAAAACCATGTCTAAACAGTTGAAAGAGTGGATTGAATCTACTGACCATGCCGGAGCATAGTCCATATCCAACTCAGCAGAGACTGGCGGAGTCACGATATGTTCCATTGCAGCATGTTGTGCTTCCATGTATGCTACTTCTGCAATGGATAAAGGCACTGATGGTTCTGATACAGTAGGAAGGATCCACGAATCAATCCTTAAACCGATCATGAAAATTTCAGTAGATGTATCTTCATCAAAATGCATGATAAGGATGGGAGTAGGTAGATCAAAAGTTCCTATTAATGACCTGTAAATCCCTTCTCCTAAACTCTCGTGTACTGGGGTATATTGATCAACTAAAGGAACTGTGGATTCCGATGAAGTCTGGTTGTTTTGCCGAGAGAACAAAAGTTGATCGACCGTGACAATCTTGCCTTCGTGGGGGAACATAACAACTCAAAAAATAGCCGATGCAATAGCTCGCATGGCATATGTCCAACTCCTTCCTGACAACATATTGTAATCAAGCGAAGCATCTAGAATTTCAATCTCTATAGCAACTATTTTACCGGCGAGTGTGACATCAAATGATGACAAGACTCCGTGTGGACGGAAGGTTCTACCATCAAATGCAATAAGCAGTGTGTTAGAGGGGGCTAACTCAGGAGAACCCAAGGCTTTCCAACAAGAAATCGACATTACGCATGTATACATGCCCTCATCGACGACATATCATCTCATGGTCATAGGACCATGAGCTAACTCTATCTAAAGGGAAACGGGTATTTGATATTAGACATATCAAAACATGTAGTCATGTTGGATGATTCCATACTTCCAATTACTGGCAGAAGTGCATTTTGTTGTAATGGACAACTTTGCAAAACTTCTAAGGTGGACATAGCACAAGGGGTCTGGGCTAGATATTCAACCACACTGTAGTTGGCAGCAGCTTGTGCATTGGGATTGTGCAAAGCCCGTTTCAAGACACCTTTCACGATCTTGGGCAATGGGTCCACAGGAATGTGGAGAGGAATGGAAGATTCAGGAACATCTTTATCCTTGTTCTACAAAACCGGCGTATAATTTCTTTCCCGCATTTGTAAAAGAGCATCTGAGTTAACCATAGTAATAAAAGTTTGATCAACTGAAGCATGGGTGGTGCCCCCAGTTTTGGAGGTGCCAGAAGCTGATCCCTGCCATTTCGGAATGGATCTTTCAAGATGGCAGGTTTCTTTTCTTGAAGTATCTTATGGGCTTCTTTGATTAGAGGGCATTGGTGAGTGAGGCGGTCATGCTTGCAAAGTTTGGAAGGGAACTTGACCTTCTTCTTTTCTCTGTTATCCTCCTCGGCATTTTCCTTGTTTTTGGGCTTTTGTTGGTTCCCCTCTCCTTTCTTGCGCTTCTTTTTGTTGTTGGGTTGTCGAGGGCCCTTTTGATTAGTCTGAACCTATTGTACAGATTTAGTAGTAGAAGGAGATGGGAGTCACTTCTGCAGTCAGTTGTTTGACCGATAAGGCATGCACCTGTTTTTTCAATGCTTCGAAGGCTACAGAATCAACTGAACCCACTATGCCGTCAGCATGTGGTCCAAGTTTTGGTCTACCTATATCAATGTTTGATCACAGTGCATCAAGTATAATTTCGTAAAGGAGCCCAGACTGAGCATAAACCAGGTCTAGTTGTTGGGTCCTTAAAATGGCTTCTTCTTTCGATGACACCCCAGAAGTAGCTACTTCCTTAGAAAGATAAGGAAGGAGTGATTTCAGATACCACTCCAATAAGAATTCTGGAGGAATATTGGCATTAATGAGCCTCTTCCGTCTTCGCCACTCCTTAATATGATCAGATAAATGGGTGGCTTTGTTTTGTCTAAAAGTAGACAAAAGATCTATCCTTCCATCGCATCGAACAAGAAGCTGGAAGTGGTTAAAAAAGACTACAGTGAGATCCCAAAACTTAAAAAAGGTGGCTGCAGGTAACTCAATATACCATTTGGTTGCATCACCGGTGAAGGTTCTTTGCAAAAGTCTCAACCTAACAGAATCTTCGTTCAACAAGTTCGAACAACACCAAAGATGAAAAGTGGTAACATGATCACCAGGATCCTCACCAGTTTTACCTTTGAATTTCAGAATGTCTGAAGGTAGCTTAGTGGGAACTGGTGGCCACGTAACGTTATGGCACACTGGATCGGTCGTTAATTTTGAAATATCTGGAAAATTCAAGGTTTCCAGAAATGGTAAATGAGGTCTACAAGATAGCATTTGGTGAGCTGGAGTCATAAAGGGGGAACCTCCCATAGTTTGACCCATAAAATGTTGGTTAGGGTTGCCCCCATCCATCTGCTGGTAGGGGTTTCCCCTAGCCATCTGCTGGTAGGGGTTGCCTCGATCCATCTGCTGGTAGGGGTTTCCCCCTGTCATCTGCTATTGTGTGAAAGTGTTTTTGAAATCCCCCCACCCGAATGAAAGCGGGTTGGTACTTTGTGTATTCGTCCACTATGGCTGGGTGTTAGCCTCGCCATATTGTTGGTTAAAAATATTACCCCCTCCTCCAGAAAACAAAGAAAAGGGGATATTTTGTGCAGGTATATTACTTTGATTTGCATTGTACCTTGCAAAGGTGTTAAAACCAGGGGTAGTCGAGCCGGAAGGCGCAGTCATGGTACTCATGATAGGCATAGTTGTAGAGGGATTCGGCGCAACATTAGGTGTGGAAATCCAAGTACTATGTATATGGTATGACTGTTGTGTTGGAGGAGGTGAGATGACATTCATTATATTACTGGGTCGAAAAGTAGGGGTAGAGGCAGATGTCAAAGCTGTTGAGCTTGACATGCCTAACATACCAGCATTGAAACTGAAGGACGGAGTGGAAACAGAAGTTGTCTGCGTCGAACTCGGTGTAGCAGTGGAAGGAGGATTTATAATACTTGTATTCATACCCATTGTGGGAGTCTATGGGACTCCATGATCGTCTCCTGAATTAGTCATAATATGCCCAAGTGTGAAAAAATATGCACTATACTCGGGTTGCTGGAAACCAACAGGTAATAGAAGCGGATCGTTAAGTCCGGTAAGAGGAGGGTTAAAAGGAGTGTTAAACTCACCAGAAGTGATATCCTCAACCTCAACAATATTGAAAACTTGTTGCTCCGGGGTTCTAGGTTGCGATTCACATGGAACCTCTATTTCCCCAGTAGGTTCAAAAATACCACTGGAGTTAGTCCTCCGTCGTGGTGGTGGCGATAGTGGCTCCACACTGAGTGGGGGAAGCTTTTGCACCCTCTGAGACCTACGAAGTTTATGGTCTTCCACAATTATATAAAAATAACACTAAAAAAAACCTAGTGGCCACTAAGACTAAGGGGCAAACAACATACCACTAAAAAATCCTAAGTAATCAAACCAATCAAATGGATAGTAAATACTCTCGGAAGTAAGTCTAGGATTATTAGGTCCCAGAATAGACTAACAGAGTACTGATGGTCAGTTTCATGGCATCCACCGGAGGTCCACTGGGTGCAAGCGCTTGAATCACCAAACCGTTTTCCCGGGAGTACTGCTAGAGGGTTACCTTCCACACCTGTCCGAGGTGAAGTGGGAATAACCGCCCACTCTACATGTGTAATATCCTAAAGGTCAGATACTAAGGCTACCATACATACGAAATATCCTGGGGACAATCGTCAGCCAGGTCTAAACGCATGGGCAGGGTAGGAAAGCCCGAAGTCAGAAAGGACCCCCGTACGTGAATTGACTCTGGTTTATGGTCAAAAGGAAGGCGAGGGGATATCCTCAATGATTCCAGTCTTCCACGGTCTCGTGCATAACTCTTGTTTGAGTAGACCATCCCAGGGTTATTTGATATATATGGGTTTACATAAATGAAAGTTTGTACTATGATTGTTGCATAATGAAGCCAGTTGCGAGCTGTTTAAGGTGATTTAAGCTCATAACTCTAGCCTAAGCTAGTTGATGTCATGTATACCTAAAAAGAAAATGTTTCTAATTGATTTTATTAAAATTTCTTTTTAAGACAATTTTTTACTCAATGGGGTAGTGCATTGTGTGGAAATGGTTTGAGAAAGCAAAGTGCAAAAGAAATGACTTTCAAAGCAACAAAAGACTCTTTTGCTTTTCTCCGTTTATGCTCTTTCCAAAAATGAAAAACTAAGCAAACCAAAACAAATTTCTTTTTTCTTTTCTTTTCAAATTCAAGATGAAGTAAACTATGCTACTTCGAAATGATTACAAGTCATACTACTTTACACTACCAAACTCATTTTTGCTTTTTCTGATATATGTAAAAGAAAAGAACTCGAAAATGGAAGCAAGTAAGACTTAAAAAAGCAATGTAAGTAAGGAAAAGCAACTCTAAGGTTCACAACAAACAAATCGATGATTTGACGAAGACTTGTCCTACCTTATTAACGAAGTTCGATCCTATCTTTCCCTTGCTCCTTCAATCAATCCTCCACTTGATCTTCCATTCAATGAACTTGTAATACAAAGATACCTTCCTCAATGTATCTTTACTGATATAACAATGATGAAATTGAAATACAATTTAAACATCAAATACAATCAAGCATTTAATCCAAACAAATACGGAATCCATTAGACATTTGATTGGGATAGGAAGGGCATTTCAACCTTTATTGTCAAAAGCAAATAATCAGTACAAGTATACCTGATCATTTAGAGTGCTTGTGCAACTAGACCCTGGGCTCCTTCTCTTCACACTAACTTTAGAATTCCTCCAGCATAACAACCCTTAACGCATAGTTTTTTCCTCCCTCTCTGATCTATCCCTCTTGTATTTATGGGACAAGGAAGGAAGTTTAGATCGAGAGGTAGTTTGATTGGGAAGTTGGGGAAGTTGCAAAAACAACTTCAACTAATCCCAATTTGTCAAATTAATATATTTTTTATTACATTTTAAGATGCTCGCGAGTATTTCACTGTAGAGTAGCACACAATATGTAACTTCACTGCTTTACAACCAGCGTTTGCATGATTTTTTAATCTATGCGCTAGTTTGATTATGCGAAGTAGGGCATACTAGAAGATGTGTGCTACTGTTATGCTTGTGGAGTAGGGCACATTCCCAAAAATGCACTACTATGATGCCTGTAGGGTAGCACACATGTCAAAATGTAGGGTAAAATCAGGGTTTTGTCAGCTGTTGAGGGGCAAATCAAGTCCATGTATCATCTAGGTAAATCTTTCTCTTCGATCCATGTTGTCCTTTTGTGTGATCGACAACTTAATGTGATCACGGACGGAGAAGTGCAGATTTGACCTATAACAATTAGCATTGAATAATCCTTTCAGGTCGAGAGCTCAGATTGATTTATCTTGTAACCATCTTCTTTTTTTTCCAATATATTTTGTGGTAATCCCCATTTCCTATTATCACTTGTAACTGGTTTATTTGAGCATATTGGTAATCCATTTATTTCTTTATGCAAATAATTTTGTTAACCCCAGTCTGTTGGGTGTTAACATGTGCAATGGTGACTACCCTTCTGCGTTCTTCAAGTTGCTCCTACAGGGGATTAAAACCTCAATCACCTGGTCTTTTCTTTCTTTCAAATAGCCACAATTTTAGTTGTGTTCCCCAACAAATCTCTAAATTCTTCACCTAACATGCTTCTTTAATTTAATCTCTTATTATAACCCAGCTTCCTCCTGTTTAGTTTCCTCTCTACCTTTGAAGTACTTCCAGTCTGCTTTCATTTCAACACTTCACAACTAGTATTTATGGTACACCAAGGGACCTGCTCATGTTTGTGATGCTCATTTAATTAATTCTTCAGAATTTCTTCAGTACTATACGTAACGAATATGATTAAAAATAATTTAGTGTGACGTGTACCTAACGCTCCCAGCACAATATCTCGCATCCAATGTTATCCATGGATTTTTTGGTCTTCGTCACATGCACGAGCACTGTTTTTCACCTTAGAGGAAATCTCTGAGTTCCTTATCTGCTGTGTTTTTCAAATTTTATTCCTTTTATATAACGTCCAAATTGACAATTTTTTTTCATAGATGTACTCTGCTAATTTAGTTTGTAATCAAAATTATTTATAATGCATTCATATATGGATTTATTCCTCACAATAACTCTCCGTAATTAACCTTTTTCGAAGTATTTGTAATTCATAATAACCCCTAGTCGATAGGGTTACATAATTTCTCCATAAATTAAGTACAAAAGCCAGTATTGTCTGAAAGTAAGTTCTAGTAAAGCTTATAGAACTGTAATCTAGTTAGCGAGGACAATAAAAGCCCATGTTGTATTTTCACTCAAAAACAAAAAAAAATGCTTTTAACAGAACTTGTTGTAAATTTGGAGAGCTTCATTAAGAATAAGAAAATACAAAATCAAGGTGATTCATCTCCCTAGTAAGGCTTCATAACTAGGATGATACTTCCAAAGCACCTTGAAAAAAGGATCTCCTTAAAGGAACTTACATTAGCACCAATAAGGAGATCTTGTAGCTAAACTTTTGTGTGCTTATACGATTCTGATAAACATTTCAAGCTTCAATTGTTTTTCAATGTTGTAGCTTACTGTCACTTGATAAACTTGTTGGAAAAAGTGGTAACAAGTCTTACCAACCTTCTTGATCTGAGTGTATTTAGAGCAACAGAGAAATGTAATACAACTATTCTTACAACATCTGCAGATATGAAAGATAGAATGTGATACCTTGAAAAAATAAGATTATAGAAAATGAAGTTGACATGTGCTCATAGCCTCAAATGTAGTTACTTTTTGTTTGTTTGTTTTCTTTCTTTGACCTATAGGATTTCAATATTTTGCTTTGTAAAGGTAACTCTCTTATTGCAATTTCCATGGATAGTTGTTTTCTCTCATATATTGCTGACTTTGTTCATGCAGGTTAGTTATAAGCCTAGACCAAGTTGAATTGGTGAAAATATGTGAAATTTTGAATCCTAACAATAAGACTGGGAGATTGACAGTAATTGTATGCATGGGTGCTGAAAAATTGAGGTTCAAGCTGCCACATTTGATAAGAGCAGTAAGACAAGCATGCTTGATAGTGACTTGGGTCACTGATCCTATGGATGGAAACACAATAAATGCACCATGAGGGTTGAAGACATGTCTATTTGATGCTATTCGGGTATTTTGGAAGAATATTCATTTTGTTGTTCAATGATTTTTGGTCCAAGTTGGTCTTGTGTCTGTTCTAAATTAGTCACATTTTCAGAAGTTGGAACTATTATTATTGGCCATGCAATATAATTTGTGAATGCTAAATCATGGTTAACAGGTTCTATATGTACTGGATATGTAGGCAGAGTTGACGGCATTTTTTTATGTTCATGAAGAAGGCAAGGTAGAATCTGTTAACTCTAACAGATTTAACAGAGTTAAATTTTTGATGTTCATGAAGAAGACAGGGCAGAATCTGTTAACATTGTTCATGAGTTGTTAACATTCTAAGTGAAATGTATCCACCATGTACATATCCATTGAATTTCTGGCTTTTATGTTCTCCTGTGAAGTAAACAGGGCCAACAGTCAAATCACATTATGCATAACACATTGTTAAAGATTCCCCAGACCAATTAAAGCACGTCTTACAGGAAAATGCAGATGCAGATTTGATGTTGTCATCATGTTACAACTTACCCTTATGTCATCGAAGTGCTTAGGGTTGACGGAAATTGGATAATTGGTGTAGCTTCCTCGTTGAAACCTATTATTCCACCACTTTGGAACCAGAATTTGCTCTGCTTTAGGAATGCTACCACAAAACATTTTTCTGAGAACCTCCATTGCTTTTGCTTTGGTCTTCTCACCATCTTGTTCTTCTGTCTGCTTCGATTCCTCATCCGTGATTGTTGTAACAAGGATGTTGGATCTTGGATATGTTTCCATGTGCTTCAACAAAAATAATAATTCCAATAGTTGTTACTGTTATAACAATGTTGTAAATGCATTTGGGGTGTTTGAGAACATTATTGGTCTATACTCACATGCCAAAATGTGTAATAACCTCTCTTTTCAGCCGCATAAATAAATAATTTTGTACCATCCCCAGTCGACCAGAACGTGCTGGGAAATTTGATGAATACCTTTGTGTAAATTCTTATCTCGCAGTTGAAGAATGCTTTCGTCTGCATATCATTAATGACATGATTCATTATCAACGATAAATCCTACCAAATTATTCATTTTCATTGGTCTTTAAAATAATATTGTTGATGTGAGGAACCAAAACAATCCTCTTCAGTAATATTAAAATAGTATTGATGATGTGAAATGGCACTGGAAAAAGTCTGGGATATCTTAAATTGCAATTAAATGTGTAACAATTTTTTTTGAAATGAGGTATTAGTGAAGATGTCATTAAAACATTAGTAAGCTATATTATTCATTAATTAATATGGCTTAAGATGGTTAATTTTCATTACTGATTAAAATAGTATTGGTGCTTTGAAAAACCAAAACAATCCATTTTCAGTACTAACTAAAATAGTATTGATGATGTCAAATGGCGGTGGGCTATTTTAAATAGCCACTAAATATGGAAGAGGTAACAATTCTTTTGGAACAGGGTATTAGTGAAGATGGCATTATAAAATAAAGATGGATTTGATTTTTGCAACAACATGCTTAGTGACATGTAAGTGTGCTCTTAACTTGTGTCTATTTAATATACTTAATGTACTTAATTATTAATTTTGTTAATGATGGATTAAAATGAAATAAGATTTAAGAAAATGTTTTAATATACATTTTTAAACCTTGTTAAAAAGTATATATGTGTGTGTGTGGTGCAAACATATATAAATCACATATTATATATAAATATATATACTATGGGATTTATATTTTTTTGTACCATTTATTATTTATGGTGCTTTGCAACACTTGTTATTTTATGGTGCTTTGCACCACTTGTTATTTTAAATAATAATAATAATAATATTTTTTGTGTTTTGCACCAAAAAGTCTCAATCCACGTTGGATTAGGTTTGGTGTTTTGCACCACAAAAATTCAATCCACCTAAGATTGGTTTTGGTGGTTTGCACCATACACCAAGGAATGCCACATATCCATTTACCACCCAAAACAACATTTTTACAAACACCACTTTTGAACCATAAATCTGAGCACCACTTGCCTATCCCCACATTATCACCACTTTTGCACCACTATTTGAAAATTGAGGATTTCCCAAATCCTTTACAAATAGTGATGCTAAGGTGAGGCTAAAATGCCCTTTTTCTTGTAGTGCACTAACAGTGGAAGAAATCATGGCTAAGGATTTATTATCTATAATTTTACAAATAGCAAGCTCTTTCTATGATGTTAGAGGCTTTGGAAGTAAAGTGATGACAATAAGTTCGTTGTTGAGAGTGGTCTTTCCTTTGTAAATATCATCCCACAAGTCGTTGTAAACATACACAGCCTTGATATTCCACCATGATTCTGGAAATGTATCTTTGCCGGTGAATGTAGCACCAACAACAGATACTATTGGATGCATCTTAAACCTCCAACTTATACAACTCTTAAAAAATATAGGACACGGGCTTAAAATCCTACTCCTTACATACAAATTATAAACTTTAATTTTGCAGCTCTATTCTGCAACTTATTACATACAAATTTTTTTCCACACCTTGATAATTATAGCATCAAGAAAACGTTGGTAAACACGCAGCTTACAATAACGAGGAAACTCACTCTCAACGTGGGTGTGGACAGCTCCACGAAAACACAATTTTCGTCGCATCTTTCACCATAGGAACACAATTTCGATCTCAGAAAAAAAATAGGGGAATCTACGCATCTATAGTCCTCACGCAGAGGTCTCAGCTCAGATCTTCCATGCTCAGAAATTGAGATGTTTGGCAGCGCGCAGCTCCAATGATCAATGCACAACAGCTCCAAAAGATGAGAGATGACAGGAAACTCAGCTCAGCTCCACACAGGGACAGCTCGCAGTCTCGATTTCAATATCAAACGTAGTCGTACTCTCGATAGCATTCTCTATAGTAGACTCGATCTCAGTATATAAACGCAGTGTCACGAACTTGCAGCAGCTCCAATAATTTTTTTACGAAGCATTCATTTCGGATCTCTATGATAGCACAAAAACGTGCACCTCTTGTAGGTGTTTCCACTATTTTACGGTCATCAACGCTCATCAATTCAAGCTTCAATGTAAGGTCACGATAGCACTCCACGTAGGGGCACAATGCAAGTCACTCGACGCAGATGGCATACAGACTCAATGTAAGGTCACGATAGCATAGCACTCCACGTAGGGGCACCATGCAAGCCACAATAGTCTTCACGCTAGTCTTCACCATTAGGGTTTCAAAGAATGGTGCTCGTGGGTGCTTGGATATGCTCAAATAGGTCATGCACGGGAGGAGAATGGCATATTAGAGTGGAGTCTTGCGCAACTCTCGTGGAGAGAATGCTTCTTAGAGAGATTAGGGTTTGGGTTTGGGTTTGCAGACGAGAAGAGAAAACACTGCATATGCAGCAAAAAAGGAGTGGCGACAATGCCAAAGAGGATACCAATATTGGACTGCGGGAAAGGGTGAAGTTAGTCCGCAAATTCTCAGAATAATGATGAATGATGCAGAAGGCAGAAAGGACTGAGCATGAAGAGAATGCAACAAGCATATCTTAAGGCCTAGGAAGAGTGCAGGGCCAAATATGGCGAATCTGACAATGGTAGGAGTTATGGTAGGAAACTATGATACCACATGATGGTAAATATGCCCCTGATGATAATTTCATTCACCAAAACCTTTAGTTTATACATTGTTGATGTGCCTTTTGGTATTTGGATTCCATGTACGGGCGATTGCATTATGGCCAACGACATCAAGGGAAGTACGGGCAATCGCAGTATGGCCAACCGCAATATCCGCAACTGCAATATCAACCACCGCACTATGGGCAACCGCCATATAAAAAATTGCAGTATGGTCAACCACAGTACCCACCATATGGGACACCGCGAGGAGATTTTAGAGGAGGATTTCGCAGAGGTCGAGGTACCGACGCAAGATGACGAGGAGCTGCTGGATGAGGATGAGGACCAATTATATGTTACAATTGTGGGAAACAAGGGAATTACTAGAAGGATTTCCCAAATCCAACAACATAGTGCACTTATTTCAACATTGTGGACCATGATGTCGAAGACTGCAGTGCATCGCAAAATGGAAAACGAAGAACCTGCCCCCACCTCAATAGAATCAAAATCAGAATATGCCACCAGCGGTGTAGAAGATATCAGCAGAGGTCAGAAGTCACACTGCAACTATTGGAGTAGTGACCCGTGGAGGAGTTGTGACAGGAGTCGACAGGTCACAGGTTACCGTCCAACCAACGACACAGAATCATGTCACATTTGATGTAGTAGTCGAGAGGGATGTTTTGTTTAAATACCAAGAGGCAATTAGACAGAGGAGGCAGTCACCTCTTCACCAGGAATAAGTTACCTATGATATGCCACCAATGTTCGACACGACGAAGTCGTATAGAAAGACTAACATCTTAAGAGCCTTCTTGGAAAGTTTCTTGGAGTCAGAAAAAGATCAGGACGCATTGGAAGAAATATCCAAATTGTTGCATCGACGGGAGGGTGCACTCTAGGAGCACACAGTCAATCGCATACATAAGAGGAAGATGGGAAGAGAGATGCAGATGTCTGCACTAATTAGAGCATTTGATGTCGAATCCATCATCTTAGACCTGGGGTCAGACATAAACATTCTGACCAACTAGACCTGGGAAACAATGGGAAAAGCACAGTTGGCCTGGTGACCGATACAGCTGCGATTAGCAAATCAAAGTAAGGTTACTCCAATTGGTCAGGTGTGCCAGGTTGACGGTGTGAATGGCGTGAGCCTGAGCTGAACCAATGGGAGGTGTCTTCCAATGATTATTACATTGGACATCTTACGAGGGTCTGTGTCCATATCTTGCACATTTGGGATTTCTTTTTCCACAACTTCCTTGGAATTTTCTTCCTCCTTTTGATTTTGTTGTTAAGTTGCTTCTCTATCCGCTCTTTCTCTCATTTATTGCAACCTTCAGGATTCTTCTTTTCTGGATACTTTCACTCTCTTCCTTCTGGACTCTGTCTGCCTCTTCCTTCTGGATATTTTTGGCTTCTTCCTTCTGGATTCTTTCGGCTTCGTCCAATAGCTTCCTCTCAGCTTCTTCTAACTGGAACCTGACTTCATCCTTTTGTTTCCTTTATGCATCCTCCTTTTGTTTCCTCTTTGCTTCCTTGAGAGTGTTAGCCTTATAAATGGAACCAGCTCCACTTTTGTGACGTAAATGCTTGTTCAATTCGGTCATGTTTCTTGCGCTCCGATACACTTCTTCATAACTTAAGAAGAGATGCGCATAATCAAAGTTAATCTTGCAGGAAGAACAATGGGTAGCGACCTTACATTCGCTATTTTTCCTTCTAAAAATATTTGTCCCAAAATTAAAGGCCTCTAAATCCTTAACAAAATACTCTGCCTCTTTTTCCTTGGGGAATTTGTATGTTGCAGAAATAAATGCACTGTTCTGTTACAGTCTTGAGCCGTTAAATATTTGTCTGTAAATGCCTCTTCAAAAACTGGATATGTTGTAATAGAGTTTCTGAGTGTCGCTTCAGCCTTTAATATTTCAGTCGGTTAGGCAGTGGAGACTTCTTCAGCAATTTGAGCAGTCAGAAAATCCGATCTTCATAACCTTTCAGGAATATAATATATTATTTATGAGCGGTGATGTCTTTTGAATATTTCGGCGGACATCTTCATCAAACGGTGGAGTAATTAATCTTTTTCTGACATTCTCCCCCTTAATTACTACACTCAAAAAAAAAAATTCGAAATACTAGATTTCTGTTACAGCTTACAAGCCACAATATTTTTCCTATGAAACTCAAACAACTCTTTCCCTTGAGGTTTTGTAAATAGGTCTCCAAACTGATTTTTTGATGTGCAAAATTCCGTACTGATTTCATTCTTGTTAATCAGTTCTCGAATGAAATGATACCTTGTATCAATGTGCTTACTTCTTTTATGAAAGACGTGATTTCTTGATAGTGCAATCACTGTTTTGTTGTCACAAAAAATCTGTGTTGCTCCATCTTGTTCATGCTGCAACTCAGAAAGAGTTCTTCTCATCCACACAGTTTGACATGCAGTTGTTGTTGCTGCAACATACTCTACCTCAGCAGATGATAGTGTCACTATGGGTTGCTTCTTTGAGGCCCATGCTACTAAACCCGATCCAAAACTGAATACATATCCAGATGTACTCTTTCTATCATCTGTAGAACCTGCAAAATCATTGTCAGTATATCCAATCAATTTAAAAACTGAGTTTGATGTATATTGGATACCAAAATTTGTTGTTCCAGCAATATATCTCAGCATCCTCTTTCTAGCTTGCTAATGGGTATTCTTTGGGGACTCCATAAATCTCAAAATCATACTTACTGCAAACACTATATCAGGTCTTGTTGTCAAGTACACGAGACTTCCTACCAGTCTCTTATACATCGTTGGATCAACATTTGACCCATCATCCTCCTTACTAAGTTTTGTACCAGTTGCAATTGGAGTTACAACTGGCTTACAATTCATCATTCTGAATCTTTTCAATACATCATTTGCATACTTAGCTTGATTTATAAAAATACCATCCTCAGACTGAGTAAGTTCAATACCAATAAACTATTTCATCATTCCTATATCAGTCATCTCAAATGATGTTTTCATGGCTTTCTTAAACTCATCTACTGAAAGATCTCCAGTGAATATCAAATCATCAACATATGAGCAAACAATCAGTATCTTACCATCTTGGTTTACCTTTGTATATAAGGTTTGCTCACTTGGACTTCTGCTGAATCCTTCACTATTCAAATATTCATCAATCTTGTTGTACCAAACTCTAGGTGCCTGCTTCAATCCATACAATGCTTTCTTTAATCTGTAAACGTTGTCATCATGTCTATCAATTTCATATCCAGGCGGTTGTCTCACATAAACCTCTTCTTCTAAAGATCCATTCAGAAATGCAAACATTACATCCATTTGATATACATACCATTCATTATGAGCAGCAATAGCTAATACAATTCTTACTGTATCAAGTCTGGCTACAGGTCCAAATGTCACATTATAATCAATACTAGGTTGTTGACTAAACCCCTGAGCTACAAGTCTTGCTTTGTATTTTTCAACTTCTCCATCAACATTTAACTTAGTTTTGTAAATCCATTTGACACTAATACAACTTTTATTATCAGGTAGATCTAAAAGATCCCAAGTATTATTTCTTTCTATGGCATCAATTTCTTCATCCATTGCTTTTATCCAAACATCCTTTTTAACTGCTTCATCAAAAATTATTGGATCACATGCTATCAATGCAAAATTTGAAACTTGATCTACTTCTTCATCTTGCTCGTACAATTCCCTTAAACTTCTAGTCTTCTGACCTCTAACTCTGTTTCTCAATGAAGCTAATGTAGGATTTGATTCATTACTTACCTCTGATCCTATTCTTTGTCATCCATCAACACTTGATGGTTCACCACGTTCTTGAGTTCTAGGCATTTTGGCAGGTGTCCTATCTGCTGGTGTAAGCATATGTGGAGTTAACTGTCCACTTTGTATGTCCTGCTCATCTTCTTCACCTTCTACGTGAGATGTAACAGCGTCCTTTGCAACCAACTTATCTATGTTTCCATCCCATGCTTCTTCTTCCTTAAACATCACATCTCTGTTGATGACATACTTCTTGGTGATTGGGTTATATAATCTATATGCTTTAGATTCTTCACTATATCCAACAAAAATACATTTCTGACTTCTGTCATCTAACTTTCTCCTCATTTGTTCAGGTACATGTGCATAAGCTACACAACCGAAATTTCTTAAATGAGATATACTGCTATTCTTACCATTCCATGCTTGCTGGGGAACTTGATCCTTCATGTTCTTAGTTGGACTTCTGTTCAGAATGTACACTGCACAAGAAACAACGTCTCCACAATATTCATTTAAAAGATGCTTCTCCTTCATCATACTTCGAGCCATGTTCATAATGGTTCGATTCTTTCTTTCTGCTACTCCTTTTTGTTGTGGAGTGTATCTGGTAGTAAATTGTCTTTTAATTCCATGATATTTGCAAAATTCCACAAACTCATTCAACATATACTCACCTCCTCTATCTGATATCAAGACTTTAATACTTATGTCACTCTCCTTTTAAACCATAGCTTTAAAGCTTTTAAACACATCAAATGCTTGAGATATATGTTTCAGCAAATACATCCAAGTTTTTCGACTTAAATCATCAATGAAGGTCATAAAGTAAGCATTACCAGTCAAAGAAGGTGTTTGAATCGGTCCACACAAATCTGTGTGTACCATCTCCAATGGTGCTTTTCCTCTGTCTGATACTCCAGAGATGAATTTCTCTCTATGATGTTTTCCCAATATGCAGCTCTCACATGAGCTTGCTGGCTACTGGATACTAGGAAACCCTTTTACCATTTGCTTTTTCTATAATAGACCTAAGCCACCAAAATGTAAATGGCCATACCTCAAATTCCATAACCATGACTAATCTAAACTCTTAGTTTTATAAGCATTCAAAGAGTTAGTCAAATCATTCCTCGTAATCAATGGAAACATTCTGTTCTTTGTCATTTCTACTCTGGCTATCAATTGCTTACTTGGAAATTTGTCATAAATAGTACATACCTTGTCTTTAAAAACCACTTTGTACTTCTTCTCCAACAACAGTCCCACACTCAATAAATTACACGTTAAACCAGGAACATAATAAACATCATGAATTGTTCTTCTTTTTCCATTCTTGGAATATACAGTAATCATACCTTTACCATTAACTTTTACCTTACAGTCATTACCCAACTTCACTTCAAACTGAATGCTTGTATCCAGATTTACAAATAACTCCTTATTTCCAGTCATATGATTGCTGTATGCACTATCCAAGAACCATATATCCTTTGAAATTTCCTGGGTGACATTACAAGTTAGAAACATAGGCTTCTCTTCAATTTCAGCCTCCTCTGTAATGTGTGTAGACAGCTTACGAATATCATCTTGCTTCTTCCAACACTTGTTAGCATAATGCCCAAATTTCTTGCAATAGAAACATTGAACTTTAGATCTATCATACCTTTGATTCTTTGGCTACCACGTTCTACTACTACTCCCCCTTGCGCTAGGAGTATTCCGCTATGACTTCTCTTCAGATTCTGAATCATGTTTGCTGTCACAATGATCAGCAGTTTGACCTCCTATTCCTCTTCTACTAGATCTTCCTCTGCCTCTGCCTCTAGTAACATGTAAGTGAAATTTAAAAGAATTTTCTAATGAGTGTCATCATACCTGTTCAGTCTTGATTCATGAGCAATTAATGTGCATTTGACTGAGATCTTTAAACTCTTCAATTAGAACAACCACTGCTTCAAACTTCTTTGGCAAACATCTCAACAATTTCTCTATCACACGCTGATCTGGAAGGACTTCACCATACTGTCTCTGTTGGTTTACAGTACTCATAACTTGAGTCATAAAATTATCAACAGTCTCACTATACTTCATCTTCAGATTCTCGAAATCCCTTCTTAAAGTCTACAACTTAACATTCTTCACCTTGGTCACACCTTGATAGCAGGTTTCAAGAGTGTCCCAAGATTTCTTCAAAGACTCAACATTTGATATCTTCGGAAATATTGATTCATTTAGGCGTTGCTGAATAAGGCCAAGAGTTTTGTTGCCTTTCTTCCTATTCTCCTTCAACAGAACATGCTCAACATTTGACAGAGCCAATTCAACAACTTGATTAGCTAGCTCTGGATAGCTAACCGTAACGAACTCCCAAATATCCTGAGCACACATGATAGTTCTCATCTTAATAAACCATGTGTCATAATTCCTCTCATTCAACACAAGAATTTGTGGCTGCACTGAACTGCTGTTAGTAGCCATCACTAATTAAATCCAAATTACTCAAAACAAAAACAAGAAATAAACCTTAACCAGGATTTGATACCACTGTGGGGAGGCAGGCGAGGTGCTGCAGCTGCTCCAACAACACAGAAAGATATTCAAAATTCAGAAAACTCGCCTACAATACAGTCTCAGCTCACTGCCACAGTTGACTGTAATCTTCAGCACAGTCACAGCTGATAGTATCAGCTGACTATTTTACTCAACAGTAACCTACAGGATAGTCACAGGTCTGTTCCAGTTGTCTGCAACAGCAACGTTATGATGATCCCTGCGTTCACAAACTTATCTAATAAAAACTAATTATAATAAGCTCTCAAATATCATCAATCACTTAAGCTGCTACAGCAAACTAATCAGCACAAATATTTCTGAGTTTACAAACTCATAAATAGAGCAAAACTGAAACACACAGGAAAAAATTCTGAGTTTAACATAAACTTCATCCGCTTTGTATTGGTTGAAATCATGATTACAATGTTGGGTATAAATAGTGTTTCAACCCAGTTGATCATTAAATGTTTAATTGGCCCTTCATTACAAAATTTACCGCAGAAATAAATGCACTATTCTGTTACAGTCTTGAGCCATTAAATATATGTCTGTAAATGCCTCTTCAAAACCTAGATATGCTGTAGTAGAGTTTATGAGTGTCGCTTCAGCCTTTAATATTTCAGTTGGTTAGGCAGTGGAGACTTCTTCAGAAATTTGAGCAGTCAGCAAAATCCGATCTTCATAACCTTTTAGGAATATAATATATTATTTCTGAGTGGTGATGTCTTTTGAATATTTCGGAGGACATCTTCATCAAACGGTGGAGTAATTAATCATTTTTTGACAATTTTATCATAAAGGAAGAGGGTGTTGGTAAGACAGTCCCTGGCTGGAAATGGCTGAATGAATTGACGATTCATGCCCCTGATTTTTTGATGTTGAAGCATTCACTTTGAACAATCTCCCCATTGGAGAGGGGAGATTGTTGTCCAATATTCCATTGTGTATATTCAAAGCATAAGAATTCCTAGCACTTCTTAGAATCTGCAGGGGAAACTAATCTTACAAGTGATTTAAAAACAAAGTGCATTGTACAAATCCACTTTGCACGATGTGAAAGTACAAATGCAAGGCAGGATGAGGACATCTAGAAAAGGAAATTTTTGTAAATTTGGATATGAAATATATGAGGAAGATGTAACAAGTTGAAGTGTAATGATACCGTTGGGTGTTTTAATACTGATTTTATGGCACTAGTTCTAAATTCGAAATAAACATATTTAAAAAGTATATATATATAAAATAATTGATCACTAATACATGGATACTATTTAAATAATACATAGATAACGAGCATTGTGGCACGTAATTTATTTAACTAAAACAAATAACATATAGCAATCCTCTCTGAATGGCTTGAACAGAGAAACCAATAATGTTAGTGAGTGTGTCGGGGTCCTATCTTACTTAATGATAAATCAGGAATACGTTTAACTTCCATTGTGTTGATCTCGATTCCCATACAACAAACAAGTAGAGGAGGCTTTACATACATGCTTACTACACCCTGCTACACAAAACCTTATTACTATATTATTTGTAGCACTTAAATTGTAGTCTTAAGAAGATTCTCTATTATACATTAAAGTTGGACCTATCAATAAACAAATATTTCTTCTTTCTTTAATAATGTTGATCCTTGTGATTATGATAAATAGTTTAAATTACTATCGGTTATTGAAGAAAAAGTTGGAAATGGGTAGAAACAAATTACAATCAAAGGAAATAATTTGTTGAATTGGTGTCCGCAGAAATTATTGCTCACAAGACAAGAAACACATAGTACAAGGAATTTATGATCAAATGAAAGGATATAGATTGAAAATATTCATCAAGGATTCTAGAAGAGTATCTCTGTAAAGTTGTGGGATGGCAATCCTTTGATAAATTTGCTAACCATGCGTCATGAGAAAGATTTTAGTTTTCAAGGAAGTTTGATGTATGAGGGTCCCTAGGGTTTGGCAATCCCACATCACCAAAAAATATTTTCTATTCACTTTTAGTTTTATTTCAAGTTTTTCAAATATCTGGTGTGAAAATGGTCTGAACTTTTCGTTAATAAACACTTGTATACTGAGATCAAAAGTTGGATTTTGAATATCTGGTTAATTAATAAGCACTTGTACACTAAGATCAAAAGTTGGAAAAAATGTGAGTTTAGAGCCTATGCCTACATCCATCACCAATATATACAAAATTTATATATTTCATTTCAATGACTTCTTATTTTTCCAAACACATACTTGCTAAAATTGTGACATCTAATTAACCAAAAGTGGGTAATTTGTCTAACTGGTTGTTGGTTGAAAGTTATTCTAACCAATGGGCAGTTCTCCTAACTTGTAACTTCTTGATCAAATGTATTTCTATGAAGATTGATAGGAGTATTTATATACGTGTGAATGTAATCTCCATTGTTTAAAAAACAATAAGATATCAATACTTTGCCTGGTGGATGTTTCCCCAAATTGGGGTTTTGCCACGTTAAACTCCTGGGTATTTTATGTGTCCATTCTTGTATTTATTTTGATGTCCAATTCTTGTTTATAGACTCCAAATACCAACAAGTGGTATTAGAGCCGAAGGTGGAGCAAGCCGCCATTTTCATCGATCTTGTAGCCGGTCCCGTGGAGAGCCGCTATTTCTTATGGAATACACCATTCATGGATCTTGTAGCTGGTCCCGTGGAGAGCCGAGCTATGAAGAAATCAAATGTTGGTCATGCGATGATGAGAGGGTCACTGTCTGTGAAGAAGAACACCCGAACACTAGTTAAAATATATCCCTCCCCCCATAGTTCACCAGAGAAGACGTGATTTATGTTGCAGTCAGTGAAGAGACAATCGGTGAAGAAATTTTTCACAATGAAGAGGGGACACATATATCCTCTTTCCTGCATGAGGAGAAGTCAACAATTTTTCTGCTGCAGTCACCATTGAAAAGAGGAGAGCGTGCTTCTCTGTGAAAGATTGGGCACTTCTATGTGAGAGATTGGGAGGAGCCTGCTGTTGACAATAAATGTTGAGCTTGTGTGAATCAGCATGAAGGGAGTTGCAACTTGTAGCATCCCATAGACTGTGAAGGAAGATTCTGTATTTTTTGGAAGCCTATGTTAAAAATTGATGGCAAAGATTTCTAATACTAAATTTAAAACTAAGAAGTTTAATGAAAAAACTAACTTTGAATTTTGGAAATTTAAGATGCGAGGTCTATTAGTTCAACAAGGGTTGCAAAAGGCCTTACATGGAAAGAGAAAGAAACCTGTAACTATGATAGATGATGAACGGGAGGACCTTGATTCCAGAGCACTTAGCACAGTTCGGTTATGTCTTGTGGAAGATGTGTTGTTTGATATCATTGCAGAAAAGTCGGCAGCAAGTTTATGGAGCAAGTTGGAAAGCTTGTATATGACGAAGTCTTTAACCAACAAAATTTAATTGAAGATGCAACTATATGGTATGAAAATGAAAGAAGGTACGAAGGTTGCATATCATTTGAATGTCTTTAATACTCTTATTTTCCAGTTGACTAGTATGGATGTTAAGAGTATTTTCTACTCCAAAGTGTCCTGTAGTCTTGCTGTAGTGCACATCCCAAATGAGCTGATGTCAATGCTCACCTATCACTACATAAAGCTATCCAAGATTGTATAGCAAGGTGTATTTTAGGAAATAGTTGAAGGTCAATGACTTGTCAGTCTCAAGTTGTCGATAGACTAATGAAAAGTTGTTGTCGTCCTGATACAATTGAGGCCAAGTTGTGGTGTCATAACCCTGCATACTCGTCACTATAAGAAGGATATTAATGGGTGTCCGACTTAGAAAATCAGAGGAGGCATTGGCTTTACCTTTTCGATACTTAATTACCAACTGTATTATTGTAGGTAATTAATCCACTTGAGTTGTCGATGATTTTGTAACTTTGTCTGGGACGGAGCGAGTTGTAAGGGCTGGTGACCAGTGAGAATGACCATCTCCTTTCCAACGATATAATGTATCTGTTAACACCCAAAAATTGTTCACTAGCTCATCTCCCTAGTCACATAACCCATTTGTCCAGTTTTCCTACACTTTTGGTCTCCAAACCCCCCAACAAAAAACCCTCAAATGGTTACCAAAAGGGGAAAAAATCATTATTTCCCCCCTCAATTAATGAAATTCCTCCAAAAAATATAAAAAAACCCTAAAAAAGGGCCCATAATTCCCAAAATAAAAGAAAAAAGGGAAAAAAGTCAATAATAAATTCAAAAGGAGGAAAAAACCCTAAACCGATTTACCAATACTATTGGTTGCCCGAAACCATGGGTCAATACTCTACCACACAAAATATCTGTAAAAGTTGATGGAGGCCCCCCATTTAGCATCAATCAATCACTTTTCATACCCTTACATTGTTGAAATGCCTGTTGAACCCTGGCCTATCACCTTGAGCTTATGTTCACCATTTCAATTGAGTCTTGGCCACCTATTGAGCATTTGGAGAAGGGAAAGTAAATCTGGAGATCTAGTGCACTACTGTCGTATAACTGCAAGGACTCCAACAACCCAACCATTTGAGGAAAACACCATTGCAAACCCTTGTTTTCCCATTAATACAAAAAATTTCAAATTCCATTAATGAGTTCCTCATGATTGCCTATTTTTTTTACTCATATTGTTAGGATTATTTTTATGTTATCACTTGCACATAGCACTCTTTTAATATCTATTTTTTACTCATTATTTTGAACTGCTACTAAGCATTCCTGAATCCTTAGTAGGTGCTCTTTAGCACGAGATGGGGTGAAAACTCCAACTACAGTTTTCGCGACTACACTAGTTCTATCAAATTCAAATATTTGGTTGCTTTTAGTTTTGTACTTGTTATTTTGATTCCATTTTACAACTCTGGTCTACCCCTTGGACCCCATATTTGCATATATGGCCCTTGGCTTCACTATCAACTTCATAAAATCTGTTTTTACGGCTCGTCCCATGACCTCAGCAGTCATTTCCCGTGTCATAGATCATGCTCGTCTACCCGATAGCTACGCTCTGTAGCACACTTTCCATCCTGAAAGTCACGTTCCCGAGCACGCTTTCCAGCCCGAAGTCTGCGCTTTGCAATAGGCTTTCCATCCTGAAAGTCGCGCTTTGCAGTGCGCTTTGCATCCCAAAAGTTGTGCTCCTCAATGTGATTTTCACTGAGAAACCTATGCCCTTGAGTGCGACTGTCGCCCTGAAAGTCGTACCCTTTTTCTTATCATTGTCGGTTTGTTCTAGCACAACTTCTTTGTAGTTTGTCGCACCCAGAAGCATGAGTTTTTGCCTCAAAGCCACATCCCACAACCATGTTTTCCACTTTTTATTTTCCTAATAACCATCTGTTTGCTTGCATCCATTTTGCTAGATGTACTTTTCTACTATTTACTTGCTGTAGCATTTACAATATTTTACTTTGCATTACATTTCAGCAAGTTCAATTATTTCTATTTTACATAGCAGTTAATACTTTTCATTTCATGTTCTAGTCATTGATTTTCTCATTGGACAATCTTGGGTACACACCACTTGTGCACACACTCGTTTACCATAAGGCAAGTGAGACCTAAAATCTACTTAAATCAACCAACTTTAACACCACTTGGGGAACAAAGAAAAGAAATTTGTAGCTAGGTAGGACATTGGGGATAGGCATCCAAATAACACCCCATTTGTCATTTACATTTGAGACATAGTTGTTGTCGATTAGGGATCCAAAATCCTCTATTATTTATTGGTACGGTTAACACCGATTTGTTGGAGGGCCTCTCCATTAGGAGGGAAAGTAGCAAGACTGGTTCCATAATTCTGAGTGGAATGTTGCACTCCATTCTATACTGAAGGACACCTACTCATTATTCTCATCATGCATACTGGCTACCATACCGGGTGTACGACGGTCAAAGAAATGAAGCTGTGGGACACCTTTCTAGATGTTCCATGAACATGGTAGCTTAGTTTGCATTCTTCTAGGATTCGTTTACCCGGAGGGGATTTCAGTAGAGGGATATCCTTAGCCATTGGGTTCTCCATTTCATATTTCTTGACTGTGGATTTCATCGCCCTACACGGAATACAATTTGTGTGAGCTTTCATATCTTTTAGATAGGTGTTTGCATGCTCCTATACCCCCATTGGATTAGTGAGTCTACCTTTTTATTTTTTAGGAGTGTTTCGTGTTTGTATTCTAACCATTTTATTGTCACTCCACTTGTTGTAGCACACGAATGCAACAAAAAATTTTGAACTTGTTGTTGGTCTAAGCACCGCATTTTTTGAGAGCTCTTCTTTTGAACACACGGTTGCACTAGGATTTTTGAGCATTTTATATCCCATAGATACTTTAGCACTTTTACACCTATCACAATTGATTCAACAAGACACTCTCGCCACCTACGAGGCCAGTCCCCACACTACGGCTCACTTGACACCACACATGACAAATGAACAACTTCGTCACCGGATACTTATCCCGACGCCCCTTATTTTAATTATGATTCTATGTTAGAGTTACACATCTTCACAGCTCTGTCTATCCCCATGGTCAGCATGAATCTCATCCCCTTTACCACTAGGTTCATTGGCATTGGTTCCACCGCTATCACAGCTACCATTTCAGCATCCATCCCCACTATACCATCCACTAGACCTACACCTATAATTCCAATCATTAGGTCCATACCCATCGGTATCAAATCTATTCCGACTACCATCCCTTTGGTCACCAGTAGTACACTTGGGGGCACTGGCCCTTCCTACTCAATCCCTGCTGTGACACACAGTTTCCCCGCCTCTCGATGTAGGTGGCCCCACGGCCACCACCATGGCTATCACACATGTCACTACCACTATGTCACATCCTTCTGCTAGTTTTACATTCATGGCCAGTCTCAACCTCCCTAATCTGGCTCGGTTGACCAACGATCCGATCCGACATGATCCCACATGGCATCTCATGCCTACCAAACTCCCTTCGAACATCCCAAAGTTTGAAGGGAAGGGTGGTGAGGACCCACAAAGCCATATCATGTCCTTCCACTTATGGTATTCCTCCAAATCCATTATGGATGACTTGATCCTCCACCTCCTTTTACAACGAAACCTTACTGGCTTTACAACTAACTAGTATATTGAACAGTTCTTTTTCAGTTACCATTTTATGGGACCCAATCAAATTTTTCATCCCTCGCTTCGCATTTCCTACAGTTTTTTCAGTTACCATTCTATTATGATGTTGGTGTTGAGATTCTACTGGCTTGTAGAGAGAACATGACTACCCATATCACTGACCATATTCATGAGTGGCGTAGACATCATAGTTTGTGCAATACGAAGTTAGATGACCGCATCTTCTTAGATTGGTTCTTGAAAGCCCTCATACCAGTTGTCGCCAAGGATGTGGCATCCAAAAGGCCCCAAACTGAATAAGAATCCACCCTTAAAGCCAAATAGTTTTACATTATCTATCCACAGTTGGGCTAGCTGTACTCCATTTTACTTAATGCTCCCCATGGTGATTCCTCTCGGAAAGATGCCCTGGGGGCATCCCATGTTGCCGACAGAATTATTGGCCACAATGCACCTCATATCCATCCTTATACTTATATGCCTGCAGCTAGCCCCCCGACTTATAAACCTACACCCAATTCCTCCATGAGTGGTCCTGACATTTTGCCCGCCACAACACATTCAGGAGCAACATCTTCGTTGCTCCACCGGCACAAGCCCACCATACACATGGCCCTTTTTGTTCAACACATTGTTATAGACATGCCCCGCATGTCTACACTCCCCCTTCCACACCATCTGCCTACTACCATCAACCATCACCACATGCGCCTGCACAACCTGAATCCCCTCTAGCTTATTATGAACCAACAGCCCCTACGCCTACACAAACTGAAGCCCCTCCAGCTTATTATCCACCATAGCCTACCACAACACCTGCTCAACCACAGAATCCCCTGGTTCCCCAAGTGAAAGTCTATGCTAAAATAAACCAACAGCAGAACCAACCTGCGCAAAAGAACCAACAAAGACAACAAAATCGGGGATGTGCTCGTAACCGCGGCAACAACCAACCTCCTGGTAGAGGCGATCCACCATCGAATCCTCCCGATAATAACGGTTCCACCCCGGTTAACCAAAATATTGATCGATGACCTAAACAAGGTAAAAACCCCAACCTACGCACGAACCACCCATGTTCTATCTGCGGGGTATATGGACATTACACGCACAATTGTCCCCACCTAGAGTGAGCTCTCCAACTTTGGAATGATGACACCCAATGGAAAGGACATGTTGCCCCTCACACACCACCAAACCCACCACAACCTAATGCACAATCCATGGTGTTGCAAAACCCCTTACCCAAACAAGGGATCATATCCACCCAACCTTTGGCTCCCCATCAAGGTGGCCCCACACAACAACAACAAGTTACTTACGCTGCTCTTGATAGTCAACCCATTGGCTCAAGTACCCATCACCTTTTAATGATGTCTTCCGCAAATGTAAACCTACAAACACATTGTAACCAGTACAGTTCCACCACAGAAACCATTAATGCAGATAAGGCTTCTAACACTCTTCCCAGAGATCAGTCATTATGCATACCGCCAGCACCAATCAACGGAGCCCCCAAAGCTCCTCGTTTTCCTCTGCAACGAATTAATAACAATCCTAATGCTCCTGCTACCACAAAAAACAATACCGTGGATGACTTAGCCCATTTCCCTGCTGCTATGTCATTCCTATAAGTTTTGAAGAACTCCCCAACACAGCGCAAAACACTGTTGTCTGCCATAGATGCAATAGACCCTTCCGACTCACAGATGATGGCATTCGATTTAGACAAATATGAACCATGCATGCCTTCCAGATTAGCATTTCAAGTTTTGGTTTCAGTCTAGAATCTTGTTATCCATCGGTGCATCATCGATGAGGGTTCCTCTACATGCGTTATGTCTACATTCGTGTGGAAGAAGCTTGGATCCCCTACCCTCCATCCATCCACGACTTCTTTACAAGCTTATGATGGCCACTCATCTCAACCACAAGGTCTCTTGGCCAATGTCCCATTCCAATTAGCTGGTAAAATTGTCCCGATTGACATAGAAGTCGCCAATGCACAACTCGACTATAATCTAATCGTAGGATGAAGTTATATGTACTCCATGAAGGATGTCGCTTCATCGGTGTTCCACATTATGATGTACCTCCATGAGGGTCGGGTTGTTAAGGTCGACCAAGTCACATACTACGACCCAAATGCACCCGCTACACCTGAGAATGTTCTCCCCATGGTTGAACAACCCATTTTTGGTGCACCCACCTCTTTGGTTTCCACCGTCGGCCTTGGAATTTATTTTGAGACTCCAATGGTCTCCACTTTTCGTTCATTACCACCTCCTTCGCGAACCATTGATATTTCTAACTTGTGCACTATTTCCTCAAATCAATCGGTACCTAACCCGCAACCACCAATGTTCCCTCAACCACCATCAGTGCCCAACCACGTTGGAGCCACACCAATCCATACAATCCCATTCTTGTTCCTACCATCTAGAGTAGTAAGCATGCCTGTAATGGCCACACTGAATCATCCGGGGTTGTCATTAGGACTTCCCCTATGGTATCTTCCTTCTCCCAATCCCACTCCAACACCACAAGTCATCCTTCAACCGATCCTACCGATTACAACTGTTATCCACCCACCTCCTGTCATGGTGACCGCATCTACATCCAAACCTGCCCCTCCACCACTGAAGAACACTAGGGGAAGAGTCCCACAAACATATAGTGCCCCACATGTGATGAAACTTATGAAACCTCACCCACATGTTCAACCTTTTCAAATTCATGAGGAAATCACATGTCTACACCATGGGGGCAGGCCCAAAAAATTTCCTACTCATCATCGTCATCATTCTCGTCGACAATACTGGGGGAATACATCCCACAAGAGGAATTCCCCATCATCATATCATCAATTTAGTGTACCACCATGTCCAATAACCTCACAATACACCCCCCTTCTAGCAGTTGGTCAATGCCCTGTTGATCCCTCTCTGAGATAGCATCTGCACCGCATTGACACCTATGAGTTCGGGGGAATAATAGATTGCCTAGAACCTGTGATAGGAGGTCTACTTAATCATTTTATCCCTGCACCATCACATCTATCTCAGTATTGTAATGAACCCATCATTCAAACCAACACATATGTGATCGACAATCACAAACACCATGCACATAGCATGGGGGCAGGTCATTAAACCTACTCACTTTTTCACATGCATGATCTCAGCCATTTTCTAGGTCATGTGTCACTTGTATATTTTATTTGATTTGATATGCCTAGTATGGTGCCCCCGCAGATTATCAGTTCTCCCCACCACCACATCCTTGGTTTTTTCGTCTCACCTTTATTTATAGCTTTTTTTTTTCCACATTCCTGTTTTGACCATTCCGGAACCATATGACCTCCGTTTCTCACACCGTTTGCACTGTAAAATTCATATTTCCACACCCATGATGATGCCTAAGATGATTTATCACTCTGACCAAAAAATTGTATTGGAATTTTATCCATGCCCATCGCCACCTTGATGTGCGTGCCACAAAGGCTGCAATCATTTTTTTCCATGTTTTGCATCGTGGCCTATCCATGAGCCCTTCGCTCCATCTAGACTGCATTCATTGCGTTCTTTTTCAACCATTCAGTAATCCTCAAGGAGTCCTGATTAGTGTTCCCCCCGCCTTCATTCCTTGTTCTCATTATTGTCCCTTCATTGAACACTTCCTCCCTGCCTAGCCATTATATTTGTTCGGTATAATTTTATCCCTTTTTTCAGGTCGAGCAACTCCTTTAAGAAAAAGGCACTCAGGGAGTTTCCCTTAATCTCTTTTCTGACTCCTTAAACAATGAAAATATCGTCAAGCAATCTTGCTTCCTTTCATGCTCGTTCTAGTACCTGAAAGGGCGTCTATCTGGTATAAGTTTAATTCTTTCGTGGACCTTGTAGAACAATTATGAAAAATGAATACTCTAGTCATAGTAGCTAGAAGAGTTCTTCATTGCATACTTTTATGCTTTTTCGGGCCTTGAAGACTAACACACGAAAAAGAAACCCCCCTGGAATCTTCTTATTGCTTTCAGAATCACTAAAATTGAAATCTCCCATGAGCATTCACCATCTCGGGCTTGTATAAATCCACACGACAGTACCTTTTCACCATTTCATAGTCTTCATATCTCTTTGAGACTCCTTAAAATTGAAGCAACCACGAGCATGGACTATCCTAGGCTCGCACAAATCCACATGATAGTACCATTTTGAGCACACCTTTATCCATTCTTCCAACTCCTTAAACAATGAAGAAAGCCCAAACGGTGCCTCTCGTCGCCAAGACAGATCATATATAGTCCCCACATTATGGCATCACCCCCAGTATGGTCGCCTTTCTTCATAGTATTCTGCAATCTGTAACCCTTCGAGTCTCTTGATATCATTCATCATTCCCCCCCCCCCCTTGAGTCTTCCCCATTTTAGTCACCACCCCTGGTCCAATCAAATATGATCCCCTTCCGCGAAGTAAGTTTCATATGATTCCAGGTGAGCCTTTCCATCATACTCTGAATAGATGAAGTTTGAGTCCCCCCACTCTACACACCCATCCCCCCCCATAGTATGTCAGTCTCCCATCACGTACTATCACCTCTTGGTTATACACCTCACGCTCCTATCAAGGAAACATAATTTCCTTGGTAGTTGCAGGTCTCCGTCTGTCGATGCCAACACACTTATTACAAAGAATAGACCTAGAGGCCCCTATACCTTGGACTCATCTCCATTTGTGGTGAGTTCCTACGGACCATTTGAGAGGAGTCCTTAGCTCCTATTACATGGTTGTTTCTCATGTGCTCGACTCCAACTCCATTATCGCACCGTTGAGATTCGTACAAGGTATTGATCCTTTTAGTTATTGGTGGAAGACCCCGGATGTCCCTTGACTCCAACACATTGGTGAGTCAATTTGGAACCTCCCTGTTGTATGTTCCCGTGGATATCCAGGCTGCGTTGGCGACAATGTTCGGAAGCATTCCAATTGTATGCTTCCTCGAGTATCTAGATAAAATGTCATCCAGCGTACCTTTCAGATTTTGAATCTCATTCATTGAGTCCATACAGTTGTTGGACACTTTCAGCTCTAGCAGAGCATCAGTTCATATGGTACCGCATTTATTATGGAATCCATTCTTTCCATGTAATAGCTCTTCAGATTAGTCATGGTCAGACCATAAGTATGTCCCAGATTTGTGTCCCCTCTAGACCAGTATGATGTACACAACAATTCTATATGTAATTTTCAGTTCCTCTTTTTGGGCCTCATCATTATTTGTATATCTCGATACGAGCATGGGTATTCCCACCTCGTATTTGAGATTATTCCTCATCCATTATTGAGTTGATGTATTTTAAGTTTTAACCTTTGTAGTTTGTATGGAACACGTGTTCCAATCTCCAACCAGTTTTTTCTCTCCTCCATCACAATGCTCACACCCCTAGAAAAATTCAAAACCTATGATGCCTATCGGCCATACAATGAGATTTTTCCCTCACACATCAGGGGGCAATATGTTAACACCCAAAAATTGTTCACTAGCTCATCTCCCTAGTCAAATAACTCATTTGTCTATTTTTCCTACACTTTTGGCCTCCAAAGCCCCTAAAAAACCCTCAAATGGTTATCAAAAGGGAAAAAAATCATTATTTCCCTCCTCGATTAATGAAATTCCTCCAAAAAAGGTCAAAATCCCTCAAAAAAGGGTCAAAAATTCCAAAAATAAAAGAAAAAAGTCAAAAATAAATTCAAAAAGAGGAAAAAACCCTAAAACCATTTACAAATACTATTGGTTTCCCAAAACCATGGGTCAATACTCCACCACCCAAAATATCTATAAAAGGTGATGGAGGACTATCATTTCACATCAATCAATCACTCTTCATACCCTTATGTTGTTGAAATTCCTCTTGAACCCTATCCTATCACCTTGAGCTTCTTTTCAGCATTTCAGTTGAGTTGTGGCCACTTATTGAGCATTTGGAGAAGGGAAAGGAACTCTAGAGATCAGTTGCACTACTCTCGTATAACTGCAAGGATTCCAACAACCTCACCATTTTAGTTAAACACCATTGCAAATCCTTGTCTATTTTTACTGTTATTGTTAGGTTTATTTTTATGTTATCACTTGCACATGTCAGCCTTTTAATATCTGGTTTTTACTCATTATTTTGAACTACTACTAAGGGTTCCTGAATCCTTAGTAGGTGATCTTTAGCATGAGCTGGGGTGAAAACTTGAGCTACAATCCCCATCAGGTGATATGATAAAAAACAATGGAGAATAAAAATGCATCTTTTATAACAAGAAGCCCCAGCGAGAGTTGCAAAAGATAGCTAACTTTCCTTCATGGGAGAGAGTAAGTTCCATTCTAAAGTCACATACAAGCAAATATTCCCAAGGGACACACGAGGGATAACAATAAATCATCCTACAATGATCACCATCACACTAAATCCAAAACCATGACTAAAAGGGAAGTTTCATTGGTCCATACAGATATGGATATTCATGAACTGGAATAAAAAATAACAATCAAAAAGGTCAAATCATGATAAGATGGACAAACAAAGATGCATATGAACATGTTATACTTCAAATCCCAAATGGATGAGTATAGAGAAAAATTTGATGACTTAATCTTGATTTTTATAGTATGACACTAATCAAATTTCAAAATAAGTTATATAGAAATTAAAATACATAAAAAAAAATCAAAACTCTAATTATACTTCAAGTATGTTTATAAATTAAATTTATGTTTATGAAAATAACTGAAAAAAGTGAAAAAAATATTCTCTGCTCTCGGCAGGGACTAATAAATTCATATACAAATAAAAAAAATAAATCAAAATTTTATGTTGCACATTAAGAGGTCAAAAATGTAATGCAGACAAAAGAACTATAATGAAAAAAAACAAAAACAATAATGTATGCCTAATAACCAGATCTAGATGAAAAGAAATTTGAGTTTTAGCTAACGTAATTGAAAAGAAATTTGAGTTTTAGCTAACGTAATTGAAAAGAAATTTGAGTTTTAGCTCATGTAATTGAAGATTCTATGTATCCAAAACACATAGAACTATGTCAGTTTCATTTTTCTACCAAAAATCTCCAATTGAAATAATATTATGCATTTATTAGACATGATTTAATTCCAAAGCTTAACTCTGTTTCTTAAACACTTCCCACTAGTTTCAGAGTCAGGGTAAGGATTTTAAGATCTGGATCTCTTCTGGTTTTGGATTCTATATAGGATTTGATACCCACCGACTCCTTTCATCATTATCATGGAATATTAATGAATATATCCACATGGAATATCTATACCGGTAAATAGTAAGGACAGAATCCTGTAGAAGCGAGCAAGGGAGACGATTCATGAATTGTTCACTGACAGGTTGATTCTTTTATGTTTTGATTAATGTTTTGATTTGGTTGATTTGAAATTCAAAGTACAACAAGGTCACCTACTACATAGGGAAGCGCCGAACATAAAAGAAAATCTCACTTCCCCGTGTAGTTGGTTATCTCGCTGTACTCTGAATTTTAATTAATCAAATATAAACATTAAATGCCCCATGAACATAAAAAAACTCACTGGACAATTCATAAATCGTCTCCCTTGCTAGCTTCTATCGGATTCCGTCCTTACTATTTGCAGCTATAGCTATTCCATGTTGATATATTCATTATCCCAACTTACATACATTTATTCTCTTGTGTACAGTTGCATTTTATATGGATGTCAATAGCGGCTTCTGCAAATTAAACCTACCAGAGCTTCATTCCACATATCCTAATCAGATTTGAAATATTATTCGTGTAAAGATGTTTTATTGACTTTTTCACCGTCAGGTTACTTCCCTTAACCCTGAAACTAATGGGGAATCGACCGAAGAGGCCGACTTAAATATGGAATGAAAATCGTGGCTAATAAACATGCATATAGATTTCCGTTTGAACCTAAATTCCCCTTGCATGAAACTAAAAAATTAAATGTATTTCCTCAATTCATGTTTATTAGTTATTAGCGGATTTGGGTATCCAACTACATCATGGTATATCAAAATTAGATTCGTATGCATCGCGATTTTCTAAAACACAGCAATTCTATGCACTTTTTCTTTTAAACCATGTTCAAATTATTTGCGAGCGCATATCTGGCTCTGAATATATGCCAAAAGGCATTGTATGCATTACATTTTCTCATGACTGAATTGCTATAAAAAAAAAAAAAATCATGTGACTAGGAAAGAAAACCAGCATTAAACAAGTATAAAATAAATAACTGAGATTTATCCTAAGATCTCAATGGAAAATGCTAGGCATAATAAATTTATTGATATCCATTCTAATCAATTTGGTCCTGAAATGGTTAATACTGCCATTACTTGCGACACATTAAAATGGTCCTCCTTAGGCACTTTATAATGGAGTTTTGTGGTCAACATTGTTCTCCTTAAGCAACCTAGAATGGAGGTGTGGCCAAGTCTCAACATCATTCTCCTTAACCACCTTAAAATGGAGTTGTGTGGCCAACATCACCCTCTTTAGACACTTTAAAATGGAGCTTAAGCACTTCAAAATGTAGTTGTTCGAGTCTTTAAGTAGGCTTGTTCACATGCAATATTATGGAACAATACAATGGGTTATGAAATACCATGAGCCCAAAAACCCTGAAGTGTAAACATAGCTTTCACTCTATATCTTACTCAAATTTACTTAACAATAAATATGCGCCAAAAAACATTTTATACCTTACATTTTTGTGTGACTTAGATTGTATAAAAAAATTATGATTACTAGAAAGGAAAAAGTTTGCTAGCAATATAGTAAATTTTCCTAAGCCCTCCACTCTTCTTTAGGAGGTGTTTGCCATTTTATTTAATTACTTCTAGATATTTTGAGTAAAAGGTGATTTTTTTATTTAATTTCTTATAAATATTATAAAAAGTAATTTAGGAATATAGTAATTTTTTAAAAACATTTTTGTTTTTCTATTTAATTACTTATAGTTTTAATGTGTGTTTTATTAGTTTTAAATAAAATCTTATGATGTAAATATATTGTTATCCTAGAAGAGGTTAAGAAAACTATGCAACACCCCAAAAATAATAAACATTTTTATTTCTTCTGGAAAAGAATAATTAAAAAACAATTATTATAATTTTTATTATTTTTTACTGAAAAGTAAAAAATGGAACAAACTGTATTGAGAATACTTTTATTTAAATAAAATATAATAAAGGAAGGGAACAAGAATGGATATAGCTATTGAAGAGTGTTTTTTCAAATACAAGAGGGAAGGGACAAATGGTTGAAGCTCTTATAGATGTTGGAGGCATTATCCCTAAAAATCAGGTCACCACTCCTAGTTGAGTGCTACAAAGTAGGAGGTTGTTGATCCGTGCTTAAATGGTAATTTTGCTTGGATATTTTCAGAAAGATGGCTAACCAAGGAAGTGGTCGGGTAGACGTGCCAAAGCCAAAAAAGATTGACCAGCGGAAACTGAGGAAGAAGACCCAAATTATGATTTGGGCAATAATTACTCTGCCGAATTCTGGCTGCCAGTCGGGGGCATTTTTGTTAGCCCTTATACAGCTCCACGTAAATCTTGCGGAAGAAATTCCAACTTCACTGCACGGTCGTATAGAATTTCCTTATCGACATGCACATCTTTTTCGAGAGGAGTATCGAAAGAGATTTGGGAACACGAGGAAGATGCTCCGGATGTAAATGGTGGAAATATATATGTTCGTAGTTTCATAAAATTGTGTTTGTCACTTGTTCAGGGTTGAAGAGTCGACCAACTGCATACAGTGCTTATCTATTTTATTTATATGCTGCTGAATCAAAACTAAATCAAGGGTTTAGGATGTGGTGGCAGAGGGGATCCATTTGTATCCTCTAATACCTTATAACAATTTTAGTCATTATGGAAGTTTTTAAGTGATATAAATAAGTTATTTGTTATTTGTTCGGGCATTTTTGTTATTTCTTTGCTGCACTGAAACAACTTAAGAAAAAATATTAAATATAAAACTAACTTAAAAAAGTTCATATTATAGAATTTGACATATAAGAGATGAACGACATACAGAATTTGACATATAAGAGATGAACAACAATATAGTAGATAAGCAACTAATAATATTGTTAAGTGGTCATATTATGCTGCACTGCAGTTTAATGAAAACATAGAAATTGCCTCGTTTCAAATATAAATAGCATAGTGGTCGTTCATCTCTTATTTTTATTTTATATTTAAAACATTTAGTGATAGGCTTTTGTAATTTTATTGACAGATTTAATACTGATGTTAATGGTAATTAATAAGTATGGTATTCAACAACTTAGTCTAGTGTTTTAATTCGCAAAACATAAATACTCTATAGTTGGACTTGTGAATAGTTATGGGATCTTTGGAATTTGTTTGTGTGGATGTAATATCAAATATTATAATCTAGAAGTATATAACCGCATTACATGGTAGGTTATGAACATTCTCTCACTCGATGGGACGGAAATCGCGAGCTTAGGTTTCTTTCTGTACTCGCTTCTAGGGTTTTTGCCGTGGTGCTCCCTGCTCTCCTTGCAGTAGTGCGCATAGGATGCGGACTATCACCATGACATCATGGTTTTGCATGGGGGGAGGGGCTTCATTTTCTCCTTATCAACCTCCCAGAGCAAACACAGACTGAAACGATAAATCAAAGGTGAACCAAGAGGATTTGGGTGAGGTATTGGGCTCCAAGGATTCCTCGGGACTGAAGCGAATGTCAGGCGGATGTATCCCAATATATGTTGAGCTGCCAGGTCTCCAGATCAACTCAGAAAAGCTTCGTGAATGTGTGGAACTGTGGAAGGAAAAATACCTAATAGGTAATTTTATTGATGTTTGGCCCAAAGAGAAAGATCTACTGAATTGGATCAAATCCACCCAGAACCCTAAAGGCCATTATGACTTGCAACTGGGTTCAAAGGATTTCTTCACAATTATCTTTTTTAACCAAGAAGATAGGGATAGGGTTCTGGAAGGTGACCCTTACTTCTTTTTCTCTTCTGGACTGTACCTCATCCCTTGGAAGGAAAGATTCAATCCAAACACAGAATATATGAGCATTGCCCCTGTTTGGATTCGACTCTATGCTCTCCGCCATGAATACTGGGATCTGAAAATTCTGAAGGATATCAGAAATACTCTCGATGAATTCATGAAAGCTGCTGAACTCACCAAGCAGCAATGCTATACATCTGATGCGCAGATATGTGTCTACATGAACTTATCCCCGGAAATCCTGGAAGCCACTACCCTCACCTGGGATGATGTCGACGAGATCCAGCCACTTGATTACGAAAATGTCCCTTTTCATTGCCGACACTGCCATGCCCATGGTCCTTTTAGTAGAAATTGCCCATAGAATTTGGAAGCCTTGGGCCCTAAAGTCGCTTAGGAGGAAGGGTGGGATCCTAATTGTTTCACACAAGTCAAGAGCAAGAGGTATCCCAACCACAACTCTAATCCTGATCAACGTGTTCGCTGATAGCTAGCCACCTCTAACATATTTCAAACCCTCGCCAATAATAAATAAATTCTTGATCCTGCTATAAAATCTCAGGAGAATGACATCCTCCCTGTTGGAACTATCTCTGTATAAATCCCCAAGATCAAGTTAGAACTTGCTGACCAAACAGCTAGCATGGAGGAGGACCTAGTGGATGAAATTGAGGACATGGTCCTAGGGGATTTAGACTTGGACGGAATAGAGTTTGAGTGCAGCAAAAATGGTAAGGGTTATGTTTCGCCTAGACAACTCGAACTACTTAAAGAGGCCATACTGAAAATTTGGGCTTCTCCCTATCTTGGGATTGCTGCGAATCCACTCAAAAGAACTAAAAGGAAACAACCGAAAGATGGGTAAAAGAGAGGAAGGAATACCAACAAACAAAGGATAGTAGAGACATGCAGTAAGTTGATAGAATCAGGTCAATACCCGACAATCCGAGTGACCTTTTTTTAATTCAATCAGGTTTCCAAATGAAAGTTATCTCTTAGAATATTTGTGGGGTGGATCACCCACACATGATCAAGACCCTACAAAATAAGGTAATGAAGGAAAATCCCTGGATTCTGTGCCTTCAGGAAACCAAATGTGGGACTGAAACCCTACAGAAAATTGGGGAAAAAATTTGGAAAGGTTGTGAAATGATAAACATCGATGCCCAGGGTATGGCGGGCGGCTTGGCAATTATATGGAATCTAGAAATTGTGGTTCTCTCAAACTTTTGGGCTTCAAAAGGAATCCTCTTGGGGGATTTTCATATCTCCCAAACTCAAATCCATGGAATTTTTTAAAATGTCTATGGCCCTAGCATTTACCCCCAGAAGCAGAATTTTCTCGACTCCCTAGATTGGATTGCAGACTGGATAGATGGAAAACCCTAGATCATTGGGGTTGATTTTAATCTAATCACATCGCTTGAGGAGAATAAAGGAGGAAGACGAAGCTTAGGAGTATACAATGAAGCTTTTAGTGACTTTATTACCACTCATAATCTCATAGATACTGAAAATGCCAATGGTTGGTTCACTTGGAACAATAAACGAGGTAGGGATCACCATGTCGCTTCCACGCTTGACAGATTCCTGGTCTTAGAATGGATTGTCAACTGTAGTGGGTACCTTCACTCTTCAGTACTTCCGTGTAGAGGTTTTGATCATTGGCTTGTTAGCTTGCAATGGGAAGGAGTGGGTCCACCCTCTAAACGACAATTTCTCTTTGAATAGTTTTTGTTGGAGCATGTGGACTTTGAAACCCTTGCCACCCAGTGGTGGCTCAAATCCACACCCATGAAGGGTACGTGCATGTACCAATTCCAACAAAAATTAAAAAATCTCAAAGCCAAACTCCGTACCTGGAACAAGGAGGAATTTGGAAACATTTTGTATGATAAAAATGCCCTGATTGAACAAATGGATGAAATCCAAAGGAAGGGGATGACTATAAGGTATGATGACAAGTTAAGGGAGTTGGAAGCAGCCACCACCCTCAAGTTTCGCGCTCAGTAGCAACAGGAGGAAATCTATTGGAAAAAAAGTCTAGACAACAATGGCTCAAGGAAGTTGAATGCAATACAAAATTCTTTCATCGTTCTGTTATCCAGAATAGGAAAAGAAAGCGAATTCTTTGCCTTAAGACCACCACTAGATCCTACATGGACGACAAAGTTTCCACGGAAGAAGAGCTGGTGGAATAATTTGGAACCATCATGAAAGAAGACATGGTTAATGTAAAATTAGTCACAGCAGATCTAATGAACAAGTAAATCAATCACAATAGATGAAACTCAGAAAAATGGTGTAAAACTGTGCAAAGCATGCATCAGTGTTCAATATCCCAATGAGGGTGAATAATTACAATACAATACAGTAACAATCAGTGAGCAATTCAAATTGACTAAAGAGGTCATTCGAATCATTGAATGGAGTAGCTTGACTCCAACTAGGAGTCCTCATCATCAATCAGTGGTGGTCATCAATGCACAAGAACCGGTCATACAGGTGTCAATCTAAGTCTAACTGAGTGTAGCATGTGTAACTGAAGTGTGTAGCATTGATATAGGGAAGTGGGCTCAGTGGAGGGTGCATGGGAGGCTAACTGAAGTAAAAAAAAAGTCATCTAGTCAATCTGGAGGTCCATTAGAGTGAAACAGTCAGTCAGGAGTGAAACTAGCCTCAAATCAAGGAGAATCGGAGCTAACTGAGTGTAACTGAAGTGGTAGGTGAAGAAGTGCGCCCTTCTCTGGAAGTAGGTGAGAAGTGGGTGCCTTCCTAACTAGGAGGGATAAAAATATGATGTAAGAAACTCCTGGGTGCTAGAATGAAGTGGATAAGGTGTTGGAGGCATCAACCTGGTGACTGGGATGCATGCAAACCCTAGAATTTGCATGCAAACCCTAATTGTATGCAAGGTCCTGAAAGTGATGATGTGGATATCCGAACACTCCCCCTCAAGCTAGACTATGATGTGCAAAAAAAATAAATGATAGGGCCCTAGTAACTGAGACCAAAGGTCACCCCAATACAATAATAATCCAAACTAATAACAATCAATAAACCGAGGAAATGGGGAAAACCTCACAGGAAAAATACACCCCCCCAAAATAGACTGTAGCACACCAAAAGATTTAACTGCTCCAAAATCAAGTAGATATGTCTGGAGGTATCTTACTCTTGGGATTAAATGAATCATGCTCCAAAAACATGTGCTTGAATTCTCCATCGGTGGATCCAAGCGAATGTGGAGACTTTATGAACTTGCTCTTCATACCGAAAATGGTGAGAACAAATATGAAAATATGACGATGATCCTGGAACCTGTGATTCGAACCAAGTGAGGTAGGAATAGCTCCAATTAGATCAAATAGATATTGAAACTTGAACTTATTATCAATAGAAATTAAATCATCTCCAAAAATAGATGAATGGTTTCTTGAGATCTCCTTTGAACCAACAAGGGTGAGATCAAAACCAAAATCAGAAAAAAGTGCATGAGAATTGAACTCAAGCGAATGGTAGTGCTCTTCATCTTCATTAAATCTGAGAAACTTTGCAAATGACAGAACATAAGTCTATAGGAGGCATACAATCAAGTAGGTTGAATGCTTCACCTCCAAAATCAGAATTTACCTCCAAAACTTCAAGTAGATCATTATTCTGCATGCCGACAAACTCATTTGAAAGAGAGGATTAAGGAACCTCTTCGGAATCTAGAGTATGAGCTTGTTCATATTGCTCAGAATTCAAAATAGAAGAATTTGAGAGAGTGAGTTTTGAATCTACAGTTTCTTCTTCATCTTGAACAATTGTTGAGGCCAATACATGATCGGAAAGAACACATAAGGAGATCTCATTGGGCTTGTTTTTCAAAAGGCTAGCATGATCCTCTTCTTCCTGCTTTCCAAATTCTCTGTCAAGTTGGACCCATAGATCACTTGGATTTTCAGCAGTCTTACTAAGGCAGTGCATACAAGGAGACATAGAAAGACATATTTCTCCAAAAGCTCTGTCACAATCATTGATCCAATCATTCTCCTCTTCATCGGAATCAAAATCTCTTGTATTACCAATGCACATATCAAAAAGACATTGTCTCTTCAAGCATGCAATCATCTTTGGTTTCCATTCATCATAATTGAATGGAGTAAGAAAATTTTGTGAAGAAGAAGCTTCCATCTTTGCAATAGCGAATGCAAATGGAGGAAGTAAGAAACCTGCAAATCACAAGCAAACAAGAACAATTATGGAGCAATAACTACAACTGCAGAAAACTGCTGCAAAGTGAGTAAAAATTGCTCAATCTTCATGTAGAACACCTGTAGAAAAGAGATCTTGTCCGTGCAATGGCTCTGATACCATGTAAAATTAGTCACATCAGATCTAATGAACAAGTAAATCAATCAGAATAGATGAAACTCAGAAAAATGGTATAAAACTATGCAAAGCATGCATCAGTGCTCAATATCCCAATGAGGGTGAATAATTACAATACAATACAGTAACAATCAGTGAGCAATTCGAATTGACTAAGGAGGTCATTCAAATCACTGAATGGAGTAGCTTGACTGCAACTAGGAGTCCTCATCATCAATCAGTGGTGGTCATCAATGCACAAGAACCAATCATCCAGGTGTCAATCTGAGTCTAACTGAGTGTAACATGTGTAACTGAAGTGTCTAGCACTGATATAGGGAAGTGGGCTCAGTGTACGGTGCATGGGAGGCTAATTGAAGTAAGAAGAAGTCATCTAGTCAATCTGGAGGTCCATTGGAGTGAAACAGTCAGTCAGGAGTCAAACTAGCCTCGGATCAAGGAGAATCAGAGCTAATTGAGTGTAACTGAAGTGGTAGGTGAAGAAGTGTGCCCTTCTTTGGCAGTAGGTGAGAAGTGGACTCCTTCTTGACTAGGAGGGATAAAAATCTGACGTAAGAAGCTCCTGGGTGCTAGAATGAAGTGGATAAGGTGCTGGAGGCATTAACCTAGTGACTGGGATGCATGTAAAATGCATGCAAACCCTAAGTCCATGCAAGGTCCTGAAAGTGATGATGTGGATATCCGAACAGTCAATAGAGCCACTAGCATTGCTCAGATCACCCAACATATGCCCTCCTTGATCACGACTGATCAGAATACGCTCTTAACAAAACCTATCTCTCTGTTGGAAGTTGATGAGGTTGTGAATAAAAAGATGGGAGGAAAATCTCCATGCCTGGATGGGTTCACTACCAATTTTTTTCATTACTTTTGGGACCTCGTTAAGAATGAAGTTTGGAATATTGTGGAAGATTCGAGAAAAACCCGTAGGGTCCTCAAATCTTTCAATGCAAATTTCCTCGCACTCATCCCCAAATTTGATGGAGCTGATTCACCTTGTAAGTTTCAACCCATTTCTCTGTGTAATGTTATCTACAAAATCATTACAAAGGTCATGGCGAACAAACTAAAGCCAATTCTCCCTAGTTTCATATCTCTGGAATAGTCTGGGTTTGTGGAAGGCCAACAAATTCTTGACAGTGTCATTTTGGTGCACGAAGTTTTACACTCTTTAAAAATTACAAAAAATCCTCGCATGGTATTAAAATGAGATATTGTGAAATCTTATGATAAATTAAGTTGGCAATTCATGAGTGAGATGCTAAAGGATTTTGGATTTTGCTCAGAATGGATTGAATGGATTATGAACCTCACAACATCTTATTTCTTCTCCATTCTGGTTAATGGGTCTCCTACTGCTACTTTTATCCCTTCCAAAGGTATCAGGAGAGGTGACCCCCTCACCCCTTTCCTTTTTATCCTCATGGATGACGGGTTAGGGAGAATGATTAAAGCTAAAACACAATAGGGAGTTATTAGAGGTTTTTCTGTCCACCCAGCAGCAGAGGTTCAAACTCACCTACCATTTCTTGATGACACAATCTTAATGGGACACGCTTCGGTCCAATAAGCAAGTGTGCTAAAAGCCATTCTCTCTAGCTTTGCTAGAGCTTCCGGCTTGGAGGTTAACTGTGAAAATTCTTAAATCTTCTTTTTAACACCTCAAAAGTCACTCAAAGGAATATTAATCGCATCCTTGGTTTCCAAGGGAGCTCCCTTCCATCCAAATACCTTGGTGCTCTACTAGCCTCTAGTGTTATTTAGAAAGTATTGTGGGAATATCTTCTAGATCGCATCAAACGTAAGCAATCTAGCTAGACCATGCGCCCTCTGAATCTGGCAAGCAGAGTCACCCTACTCAAAGTAGCTATTCAAGCAATGTTGATCTATCTTTTTTCGGTAATAGCTGCACCAAAATATGTTCTTAAGGAACTTCGTGCTTTACAAAGAAATTTCCTTTGGGGAGGGAAGGCTGATAAAACCAAATGGGCCTTAGTCAGCTGGGAAAATATTTTCCAACCAAAGACCATCGGGGGTCTCGACCTTCGAGATATAGAAAAAAACAGTAATGTCCTTGCTGTGAAGATATGGTGGAAGTGGGTATCCTCTAAAACAAAACCCTGGGCCAGGCTTTGGCATGTGAAATATACCCTTATGGCTTGCAGATGGATCTAAGTCGCTTCAATGAGGAGCCTCTAGGTTCTTCTAGCTGGAAAAATGCTCATCAAAAGAGGAGCATTGTTCAAGATCACAGTTTTTGCGAAATATGGAATGGGGAGTATGCAAACTTTTGGGAGGATTCGTGGTAGCAACACCCGAAACTGGCCAGCCAAGCTGATATGTCAGTTTTTCAGGCTAACTGTAGAGCTGCAGGATTAACTAAGGTTAACAAGTACTGGAAAAAGAACCTATGCACCAGTGATTACAATGAATCGAAAGACCACAATTGGTGGGCCCAGAGAGTTTATGAGGACGAATGGTTGAGATTCCAAGACTATCACCCTGGGGACTCCTAGAGATGACACCTGGACAAAGATATGAACAACCAATCCTTGGCCAAAAGTTTCCACATTCATATGGCTTGCCTCATACTGAAGAAATATTACTAGATAAAATCTCATGAATCGTGGTTTCATTGGCCCAACTCAATGTATCCTCTGCCTCCACAGTGAGGAGACTATGGATGATCTTCTGGATGCTTTCCCGTTTATCTCCCATCTCTGGGACAGAGGAGCATAGATTTTTCGATGCTCCGGTCAATGCAGAGGCGATCCCTCTCTCACCATTAAGAGTTGGGAATCTCTGCCCTTTTCCAACCCCATTATCAATTCTACTTGGACTTCCTTCCTTGATTTTCCAGGAAAGAAAGAAACCGATGAATTTTCCAGGATAAGAGTTTCCTTCAGAATAAGGTTTGGAATAAGATATCTAATTCTATCCTAGAAAATACCCATGCCACCCTATGGCATGATAAGCATTGGGAGTGTACTAAAATGGAGAGCCGCATCCTTGCTGTGTGGGGCATTAGCAAAGCCACCCAGATTGTGGCCAAAAGATCAATAAACACTCTACTATGAAAAGTCTGGATTATTGGACACCCCCTCCATTTGGGACTTATAAATTAAATTTTGATGGGGTGTCGTAGGGGAACCCGGGCCTAGCCGGTTTTGGGGGTGTTATACGCAATTGGGATGGGAAATAATGTAGGTTTTTTGGGGAAACATAGGGGAGGAAATCAATAATGTTGTTGAAGTAGAGGGCCTCTTAACCGTCCTCCAACTAGCTTTCAATTTAGAATTGGGACCTATTCTTATTGAAGGGGACTCCGACATTATTATCCAGCTCGCCCATAGTCTCTAGGACGGGAAAAATCCTGCCAAAGTCAGTGACACCTGGTGTCTTGCTTTCAGAGTTGAAAACTTGCATGTTGCTCAATGAACCCCATGCTTGGTCTTTCTGCCACGTTTGCAGAGATGGGAATAAAGTAGAGGATCTGTTGATTAGTATTGGCGTCGACGACACCATCGATTTAAATGAAGGGACACTTGAGGCCTTTGGCAATGTAGAGTTGGCCCACCGATGCACCTTGCTAGTGGCGAATGATGCACGCGCGATTCCTCATGGTATGCAGGAAACAAGGCAGACGTTCAATACTTAGCATCAACCACCGGTTTCCTCCATAATGAGTGGCTCGAATGAATTTAATCACCATGGTCCAGACAATGGTATTCATTGCATTTTAATGACCCCCATTTATGCTCGAGTGTAGACTACCCCGATTCATAATAACCAAAGTACTTGAACTACCCTAGATCATGAAGATGACATCGGCATTCCTAAGGCTCGCATCAGAGCAAGGACAAGGTGAAATGATAACTTAATGCCCAAAGGACCTCCTTTCTTGCGGATTATTCGTGCGTCTAGAAGGATATGGCTATAAATGTAAGCTGGCACTGTTGGCCTCCTCATCCATTAACAATATTTCTTTTTCTTTATCTTCTCAATTTTTTTCATTCTGGTGAGGGGTCTCAGACAAACATGGGGAAATTTTATATTTTTGTTGGGATGGCTCCATTCAGTAAGCATGAGAAGAAGGTTAGTCGTGACCCAAAAAAGGAGAAGGCTCCTGTTAAAAGAGAACAGTCTAAGACCCTAGCACTTGCTTACTTCTTCCGGGACCACATCCCTATGATAGTTAAGGATGAGTTGGAAAAAGTGGAACGTGATTTGTGGCCTCGATTCAAGGCCATGGAGAAGGATGATCTGATAAATGAAGTCGGGGAATGGGTGTTAGACCCTGGCAATACCGTTGGTCGGCTCTCGGCCTACGACCAAATGTTGGCCACTTTCTGGGTCTCGAAGGGTCTATTAGCATGTGTTCTCATGGAATGAAAAAAAAAGCGGCTGCTAATTTTGAGTCAGTTCATGCATGGAAGGTTCACAACCAGGAATGTTCTCTCATCCACCAGTAGATCGACCACATTGTTGCAAAACTTGGCATTCTGCCTTCTCATATTCCTTGGTCGTCCATGACTAGTTCTGGTCTTTTCCATTCCTCCTAGTTCAGCTGATGCGTGCTGTCCAATTCACGGCTCTGGTCCCAGAGCAACTCCTGGAAGTTAAAGTCTGTCTCGATGATACTTTACTTTTTTTTTTCGTTTCTTCAACTTGTCCATTGTCTTTAGGGATAGTCGTCGAGTTTATACAACTTATCATTCTTTCATCGGCTCTGTTTATGCCGCATTTTGGTGTGTGTACCTAGTCTTTTTTCAATGGGTCCTGAGGTGGTCAACTGGTAGCTAGTTTCAAGAACGACCTTTCTAGTCATTCGATAAAAAGTCCCTTTTCTCTTTTTTTTTGGTCACGTCGGAAGGCCTGTAATATGTAAGGGTGGGAATTTTGGTTGGTTGGTTGTGCCCTTTGCATTAGCTAGACCTCAATTTTTGTAACAATCATTGGGTTTGGGTTAATTATACTCTGCTGGCAGAGCTTTCTTATCAGTCTGACCACCAGTTTTTTGTTCGCAATGTAACTATTTCTCAGTAATACAATTTCTTACTTATACAAAAACGAACATTTTCACACCCTAACATGGTAATAAACAGTGGAGATAAAATGCATGCTATGATGCTGGGAATATGTTTTCATAAACTTCAATGTGCCATAGGGAGACTTAGAGGCTCATCTAACAATGTTTTAGGAGCTGAGATAGTTGAATCAATAACAAAATAGAACAATTATAGTTTGGAATTCTCTTATTCAAGGCACATAGACATGCTTAAATCATTCCCCCCATCAAATATATTATTTCATTTTTCTAAAGAACCAATGATACCAACTAATATATCTACAAAGTCCTAACATCCATTCCTCAAATAAAAACATGTGTGTATTCTAGTTATCAAAATTAAATTGATTAGATTCACATTAGAATTATGTGTGATCGTGACAGTTATGTGGTTTATTTGATATTTTTCTCCATTTCTTTTGCCACATTCTAATATGTAATCATAGGCATGTGGCATTATAGATTTACCAATGTAAAATCTTAGTCTAGAATAAAGTAAACTATAAAAAGAAAATAATGGGTCAATTGTAGTCTTTCGCCCTTGTGTATTATCTTTTCAACTTCCACAAAATATGAGTATTCCTGTATTGATCTCACATCCATGTTGCAAAGAATGATTTGGCAAGGGAACATGCCTAGTTTCTTAACATCACACCACCTATTATCTAGGAAATAATATGCAAATCTTGGGAAACTATGGAAGATTTCGTTGGATTCCACCTATCGCCAAGTGATACTAGTAATTGAGATGTAAGTGGTAGTGTGCAACCTAATGTCTAGTTTACAAAATTGGGTTTTCGGTTGAATGACCTTTAGAAAATGTTTATGTGGGTGAAAAAAAGAATATGGGTAACAATTTTTGGATTTAGGCCTGGACAAGGATTGTAAAATGAAAATTAATGAAGAAAAAAGTAACAAAACATTTATTCGCCAATACTTTTACATTTTCTAAGTAAAAATTTAATAAATAACTTGGTCGAGAGTTTGACCCAATAATTTATTAGTTGATAATTTTGGTAGATAGATAATGCTTTCAACCAAAGGATTACATTCTGTACTAAATATTGAGAGTTCGAAAACTCTCTAAGACATTCCTTCGCCTAAATTTTAGAATTTTCTCCTAACTTCTTGAACGCGATTTTAAATTCCTTGACCAATTTATCGATTGAGAATTTGTGAGTCTCTTAGTTTAGATTTCTTATCTTAAGAATTATTTCAAGAAATCATTTGATTTGTTGGAATGACAAATAGGTGATGACATATAGTGCTTACAATGGCTTTACCTCCATGTATATTTCTCATAGCTCCACAACTATACTAATTGATTATGGTTGAATGTAGTAAAAAGGTTGGAATTATGAAAACCTAACGTCTATTTCACACATTCACACTCTCCTTCAATGCTCCAATTGCCTACCCACATCCCAAAATCGTATGGTTTATTTTCCCCATTCTCCTAGTGCAAAATGAGAGATAAGTGACCAGGTAACTAAAACATTTAGCCATCATAGTTTTTTCAATGGACAAATGAGCAAAATTGAGCAAATTTAAGTGATCGAACTAAAAACAACTAAGATGAATGATTAATTTAGGCACGGGATAGACTCTATGACTAGATAACAAGTGATTATACTAAAAATGACTAACAAAACAACTAGTTTAGTCACAGGAATACAAATATGACTAGCTAACAATGAATACGAATATGAATTGGTCATTTATGTTATTCATTTTATTTATGTCACCCTGAAAATGAAAAATTAAAATTTTGAGAATGAATTTGTACAATTTAATAAATTTTAACACTGTAGATGGCCTTAGAAAGCCCCTTAAATGGGAAGGGGGTCTCTAAGTCCATCAATAGTGTGAATACCATTGTATTAAGTTTGTGTATGCATGTTATTTTTTTCATATTGTTGTGCAAAGAATTACACAAGTGCACTCTTCCACTTGATAAGGAGATAATCCTTGTAGGTTACAGCAAGGCCTCAGTACTTGGAGCCCCTTCTGTGTGTGATTGGTATTCCTCCAAGTGATCTCGAAATATATTGTTAGTGTAGTTCACATTCAAACATAGAAATATTAAAAAAAAAAATGAAAGAGATGGGAGGAGAATGCAAGCTCCAACAACAACCAAAGATATGCTAAACCACTCTTGTATTTCCCAATGAAATAGGGTACCACCCAGGAGGTGTGGGCTTCAAGGGAAGCCAAAAATATACCTTAGGGAGGCCTTTCTTGTCCAAAGTAAATTCCAAGTAGATGGTAGAACAATGGAGAGAAACACTTGCCCCTAGATGGAAGGTGGCAAGGGATCTTGGGGATGCTTACAATGGTAGGAAATGGTGGGCTATTAGGAAGCTACAACTCAAATCCAACAACATAACCTTACTATGATTTCTCCCTACAAAATGCATGCCAATGGATTCCTTTTATAGGCCAAGAGGTGGCCAGCAAATAACTATATCCAAATGTTAACTCTCCTCCTCCATGAACTAGTTCCAAGGCATGCAAGTAATGTAGGGGCATTAGTGTAACATCCCCCAAATTCAAACCCTATTGTTATTATCTTGTAAATGTGAGCATGAATTTTGTAAACAGACATGGTGAGGAGCTCAAGCTCAAGGCCCCACCAGTGGACCATGAAACTATTGTTATGTTTATAAATGCTATTTAGGAGACCAATTGTCAAAACTCAGCGATAAGAAAAGCCACTACTCTCTCTCTCTCTCTCTCTCTCTCTCTCAAAATATATATATATATATATATATATATATATATATATATATATTAAAAGAACTTCAAACAGTTGAAGTTCATGATGATCTTTAGTCATAATAATAACATTTAAGGATTTCTACTAGGAGAGAGTTTTCCTAAGGAATATATAGATATATGAAAGAAATATGCCGATATGTTACTAACGATCTCATACATATACATATACACTCTTGTGTATAAGAGGAGAGGTAAAATTATCTATTAATGGTTAATTGTGTGAAATACACATATATATATATATATAAGAGGTCATCGACCCATTTATATATATATATATATATATATATATATATATATATATATATATATATATATATATATATATATATACACTTCTAGTTATATAAATTATGTAAAAGGTAGAGTGAACCTCGTAATCTACTAGGTTAATATATATATGAGATATTCTAGTATGATATTTCATATTTTCTTAAAAGTATATATATATGGAAAGTCATATAAATTAAATATGGCTCGTACAAAATTTACATATTTATAAAGTGATATACAAGGCATACGTTTTCTTGTCCAAACACATATATTCACAAGTATACACATATATAATTCTAGTTATATAAATTATGTAGAAGGTAGAGTGAACCTCGTAATCTACTAGGTTAATATATATATGAGATATTCTAGTATGATATTTCATATTTTCTTAAAACTATATATATATGGAAAGTCATATAAATTAAATATGGCTCGTACAAAATTTACATATTTATAAAGTGATATACAAGGCATACGTTTTCTTGTCCAAACACATATATTCACAAGTATACACATACATGTGTAGCATTGTGTAAAACCACATGGTAATTGAGAACATATTGAGAATAGTATGAAAATAATTATACTTACGAAGTTATATGCTACGAAGGAACTAATTCATTTCTATGTTTCACCTTAGATGAAAAATATTAAGAAAATTCATGTGCCATAGGGACTATAGGACATGATCACTACATAGAAAAAGAATAATTTTCATTATAGAATTAATATAATACTAATTTATGTTCTAATGGTATTCGATAGAGGTCGGTGTCTTACATAGCCTTAAAGGCTTTAAAAAGTAGCACTCTCCTCAAAAGGAGCCAAAATCCAACAAATTTAGTTAAGACGTGGGATGACTCACCCTAGGGGTAGGTAGCATTGGATGAGTTTTCAATGCCACTTGGAAGTCCCTTGGAAACTCCGTGGCACAGATGTCAGATTTTTGGTTGAGTCGATGCTCCGAGTGGTGGCACAAGTTTTTGATACCAAGTTATTTATTTGAGCTGAGAGAACTATGAAAGGGGGGAAAGAGGGTTTGGTGTGGGATTCTCGTTTGGTTTCATGGGAGGGATAGGATGGCTTACTCAATTCGTGTTAGCATATTTAGACACTTAATAGTTAGTTAAGATCAACTTGTGTAATAGATCCGTTAGGTAAAGTGTGTTTCTTTAGTATGCATTTGTAAATACTTAATCCGATGGTCACGATATGTTCCCGACATAGAGTGATCTGATGGCTCAACTTCTCTTAGATCATACCTACCCTTGATCCATGGCTTAACACCCGATTGGTCCATGATCTCTATTTAAAGAGCATGGAGAGTCATTGGAAAGTTGATTGATTATGAGAAGCTCATTTGTAACTTTCTTTCTTTGCAAAATAAATTGTCTCGTAGAAACTATTTGGCTGGGGCCGTGGAGTGTTTCCCTCACGAGGGTTTAAACCACGTCAAAACATTGGTGTATCGATATGTGATCTATTTGTGTGAAGTGGTTGCTCTAGGTGTTCGGTCTTTTGGGAGTACCCTGTGTACCCGAACATGGTATCAGAGCTTTTATGAAGAGCCGCTTCCGGTTATGATCTAGATCTTGAACTGTTTTTGCCGAAACTTGAAAGGGTTTTGGGTTCTGGTATTTCTATGCATTCCTGGGTTGTGGGAGGTTTTCCATTACGTCCGGAGCGTCGTTTTCATTGGAAAATAGTTTTCGTTTGATCCAAAACGGTTCCCGGTTGCTTCAGAAACGCGTATTTCATCAAATCTAAAGGTATAATGTTACAGTGACGCAGGAGAAAAGGCAAGCACGAAAACCGAGCAAGAAGAGTTAAAAAAAAAGAGCCCCCTTCATCATTCTCATAGTTTACATACCTTTTAATCTAGCACACTTGGTTTAAAATTGCTTTATTCATTAATAAGACTTGAGTTCAAGTCTTAGGAAGTTACCTTTAAAAGGAAAAGTTTATGCAATTTCTATTTTCAAGTTACTTTATTATAAAAGTGCATCTCACTTAAATAATAAAAAATAAAAGTAAAAAGTGAGCCACTTAAGTTGTTTTTCATTGTTGCACTATTTAAAAGTAATATCATTATAAAAGTGAAATCACTTATTTTACAAAAGTGATTCACTTAAAGCAACTTTCTTGTAAAGTGATTGTCAAAAGATTAATCTTGGGAAATGGGGGTTCTTTTTTTTATTGTACATTCTCTATCTGCCATGTCACTATTTGGGACATCTTCAACAGTTTCTTTGTTCAAGCATAACTTCATCATCCGAATTCAGTTTTGCAGTGACATTTTTTTTTAAACTGCCTATTTTTTCGAGCTCTTCGAATCCAGACTATTGGTTTCTACTTTTACAACCATTAATTTATAAATATGGCCACTCTTTGTGATATTCTACTTACCAGTTCCAGCTATTTCTCATGGAAATCTTGTATGGAGGATGTTCTACGAAGTAGGGGACTTTTCATAATTACCTCAGGGAAAGAAACAAACCCAATGATGATGATAAGAAAATAAAATGGCCAAATAGATGTGACGAAGCTCGTGGATTGATTGGGATGTCAATCTCTACTGATTTGTGATTCCACATATCTGGAATGGATGAACCTGATGCTGCTTGGGACAAGTTGGAATCTGTGTTTGATAAACACAATGAAATTCGACGTCACCAACTCTAAAATGAGTTGATTTCTTTAAATCCAAGTGATTTTTCATGCATTCAAGATTATTTATCTAAGTACAAAACTCTTAAACTCTTATGTGCAAAATGTAATATTAAGAGGGAAGACAAACAATGCATTTTTCATATTCTTTCAAAACATGGACCTGCATATTCTATTTTTGTATCTACATTTTACTCCATGAAAGAATTCTTGAATGCAGCTAGCTATCAAGAGCCTAGTCTTGAATCCTTTTGTGATTTCTTGATTATAGAGAAAGATAAACTCATTCATCTTGGAATAATCAACAATGCAGATACATTTGGGAAAGCCTTATTGTCCCACTAGAAAGAAAATTCTAAGCCTCCCAAGAAACAAAATTTTCGCAATAATAAGTCAAACAAGGGTCCCAAACCCTCTCAGTCAGCTCCTTCTTTAAAAAATGACAAAGGATCCAAGCCAAAAGGCAAGAAGACTGAGCTTCATTGCAACTATTGTGGGAAAGATAATCATGATGAATCTAAGTGTTTCAAGAAGATGACAGCCTTGGAAGCAGCAATGAAGAAGCACCACATCAGCCTAGATTCGCCTTCAGAATCCACCTCTCATGGACATGCACTTTGTGCTTCTGGTTATTCTTATAATGCATCTACTTATTCTACTTCAAATGAATGGCTCATTGATTCTGGAGCATCTTATCATATTGCAAAGGATCGAGCCATCTTTTCTACTATGCATAAATGTAAAACCAAACAAATATTTATTGGTGATGATAGATCTCTAAGTGTTGTAGGAGCTAGAATAGTTCCAGTAGATAATGGTCATTTTAGTGATGTACTATGTGTTCCAAGAATTTCCTGCAGTTTGTTATTAGTCTATCAGATCACTCATTCTGGTGAAGGTAAAACTGTGACGTTTACACCTCACCAAGTTGTAATCAAGGATTTTAAAGATCCTTAATAGGTCCTAGCTACTGGAATTGTTGATGATGTTACCATGTTGTACAAATTTAACAACTTTAGGTCATCACCTTTTCCTTCAGTTTTTGTTGCTCATAGTGATAACTTGAGCAAACTTTGGCATGAGTGATTTGGTCACTTAAATTATCGCTCATTGCAACAACTATGTAAACACAATATGGTGACAGGTCTTCCGATGGTATCTTGCAGGGATGGTGTTTGTTCTGGTTGTGTACTCGGAAAACATCATTGGGAAAATTTTGACAAACGTGCATCTTGGCACACCTCGATTCCCTTGGAGCTTGTGCATAGTGACTTGTGTGGTCCTCTTCCATCTGCTTCCTTTTTTGGTTTCAAATATTTCTTAAATTTCATTGATGATTACACCAGATGCACTTGGGTTTATTTCCTAAAGATTAAGAGCGAAGTATTTAACATGTTCTTGGCCTATAAGGCCCTTGTTGAAAAAAAATCTGGTCATCAAATTATTAAGTTAAGATCTGACAATGGAGGATAATATTTTAACAAAATTTTCACTACTTTCTGCACTGAATAAGGAATCCAACAACAACACATTGTTCCATATACACCACAACAAAATGGTGTAGCTGAACGGAAGAAATAGAAAATTGTATGATCCAATCTAAGGGACTAAGTCTTCAATTTTGGGCTGAAGCCATTAATTGTGCAAATTACATAGTTAATCGCACCCCCACTAAAGCATTACAAGGTATCACACCAGAATACGCATGGAGTAAAACAAAACCTGATGTAAGTCACTTCCGTGTGTTTGGTAATGAAGCATGGGCTCACATTCCAAATGAAAAATGGAAAGCATTACAACCTAAAAGTGAAAAGTGCATATTTGTTGGATATTTTGAAGATGTAAAAGGTTATAGACTTCTTAAACCACATTCTCATGATGTAATCATTAGAAGAGATGTTAAATTTGATGAAAATCTCTTGGCCTACGAGCCTAACTCGACGATTGTGCCATCTTTGTCTTGCGAGCCTGATTCGACGATTGTGCCTTCTTCTTCTTCTTCCAACTTGCTTGATAGGTTTCCAACTCTAGTTTCTGATGATGACAGTGAGGATGAAAATCCACCTCTGCCTGATCCTGTTCCTTCAGTTGCACTAGCACAAGTGCTTCCTCGATGGGTCCGTTCAACATGTGAAGCAACTGGTGATCTTGGCGGTGATCCTAGAGATCAACGTCGAACACGTTCTTAGTTTCAGCGAGCCTCTTCTCTTTTGGATCAAGTTTCCGAGAATAATGATCCAGAAACTTTTTCAGAAGCTTCGGAAAATCCATATTGGAATGTAGCTATGGATGAAGAATATCGTTCCTTAATGGTGAACAATACTTGGGATCTTGTGCCTCTTCCAAAAGGAAGAAAACTTGTCAAATGTAAATGTGTCTACAGAACTAAGTATGCATCAGATGGAAGTGTTGAAAGACTTAAGGCAAGGTTAGTTGCCAAAGGTTTTTTCCAAGTTGAAGGGATTGACTACAATGAAACCTTTGCTCCTATCGCAAAAATGAACTCCATCCACCTTGTTCTCTCCCTTGCAGCCTTACACAACTACGAAGTCCATCAAATGGATGTCAAGTTTGTTTTCTTACATGGTGATTTACATGAGGAAATTTACATGAAACAACCTCCTAGATATGTTCAGAATAACCCTAGTCTTGTCTGTCACCTTAAGAAATCCTTATATAGCCTTAAGCAAGCTCCTAGAACTTGGTATGCCAAAATGGATAGCTTTCTCCTTGACACTGGTTTTTCTAGATGTCATTTTGACCCCAATGTCTATACCAAGAAAGTAGGAAACCATCTCATTATACTTGTTCTATATGTTGATGACCTTATTCTTACTAGTAGTGACCCTAAGCTTATAACCCATGTGAAATCCAGTCTTAAGCAAAATTTTGAAATGACAGACTTAGGACATTTGCATTATTTTATTGGTCGCCAAGTCCTGCAAACCAAAGAAGGAATCTTTCTTTCTCAGTCTAAGTATGCTTGTGACCTTCTTCATTGCTTTCATATGGAAGATTGTACACTAGCTCCTTCTCCCTTCCAGTATGGAGTCAAACTTTTTGCCACTTGTACTTCACCTGAAGTAGATGCCACCTTGTATTGTTATCTTGTTGGTAGTCTCTTATACTTGACTCATTCTCGTCCTGACCTTTCCTTTGCCATTGGTTGTGTTTCCCATTATATGCAAACACCTCATGAAATTCACTGGAAAGGAGCTAAAAGAATACTTCGATATATTCGAGGTTCAATTCAGTTTGGGATTCATTACAGTAGAGGGGGAAAATCTCTGTTGGTTGGTTTCACTGATTCAGATTGGGTCGGCAATCTTGATGATCGAAAGTCTACTGCAGGTTATGTTTTCAGTCTGGGATATGGACCTATCACTTGGGCTTGTAAGAAACAACAATCTCTTGCTCTTTCTTCAGCAGAGGCAGAATATCGAGCCGCAATTAATGCCAGTCAGGAAGCTTTATGGCTTCGACAGATCCTTTCAGAGTTTGGATTCGAGCAATAGCAGCCTACTCCACTTTGGTGCAACAAGCAAAGTGCCATCAAGCTTGCTAAAGATCCAGTTCTACATCAACACATCAAACACATTGAGCTACATATTCACTTCATTAGAAATCTTGTTCATGATCGTGTTCTTGAAGTGCTCTTTTGCCCTACAGATGACCAAGTTGCAAAGATCTTCAGCAAGTCTCTTACAGAAGCGAAGTTTTCTAAACTTCGATCTATGTTAGGAGTTCAGGAACTTCTCGTTAAGGGGGGATAGCCTCTAATGCCTCCTTCCTTCTCCTAATAGTGTCACTTTTGTAAATCCTTCAATCCTATCCCAAGTTGTTCTGAAGGGGGGATTTTAGGATATTTAGACACTTAGGAGTTAGTTAAGATAAACCTTTGTAATAGATCTGTTAGGTAAAGTGTGTTTCTTTAGTATGCATTAGTATTCATTTGTAAATACTTAATCCGACGGTCACGATATGTTCGCAATATAGAGTGATCTAATGGCTCAAATTATCTTAGATCATACCTACCCTTGATATGTGGCTTAACACTCGATCTGTCCATGATCTCTATTTAAAGAGCATGGAGGGTCATTGGAAAGTTGATCGATTATGAGAAGCTCATTTGTAACTTTCTTTCTTTGCATAATAAATTGTCCCGTAGATGCTATTTGGCCGAGGCCGTGGAGTGTTTCCCTCACCAGGGTTTAAACCACATCAAAACATCCATGTACCGATATGTGATCTGTTTGTGTGAAGTGGTTGCTCTAGGTGTTCGGTCTTTTGGGAGTACCCTGTGTACCCAAATTGCTTGATCCCCATCCTGTGCATTATTCATTAATAGGTCTAATGTTTTGAAATGGTCATAGTGGGAACATTGCCAAGTTTTTCCACCCCTCATCTCTGTACAGGTTGACGGTTACTGAGTACTCTATATTGATAGATCTATGTATAAGTAGAAGCCATAATGTATCTTGTGCGAGTGTAAATATATGTTAATGCTAAAATCATCCTGGAATTCATTTGGTGATAGAGAATGTGTTTTAGTTTTCATTTCTGATCAATATGCTAGATATTGAATTTAGATTTGAGCCTTTTTATTGTGTTCTTAAAGTGGAGTGTAAACTTTAAATGTAGGCATGATCATTCTACTTAATGATTTCGTTCTGTAGAGTATAGATTCTGAAAGAAATGAGTCGACATTACCCTTCTAGTATTGTATATCGATGTACTTTCTAATATTTTATTGATTGGTGTTTTTCCCATTCAGGCTGAGGCGTTGACCACTCCCCTTGACAGAGTCTCGAATTTTTATTTCTGCATATCCCTATTAGGCAGTGATAGGATTTACTTTATATATATTATATGAAGACCGGCAAGTACCATAGGAAAGCCTAGGACAGAGTCCAAACCTTGGAAGCTGTTATATGTATGATTCTTTTGGGTTAGTGAGTCCACTTCGCATTAGCTAGAAGGTTGTGACTGTAAAATCTGAGTCTTCCATGGAATGCTGGCATATTCATATTGTTTTCATTATTACATACTCTAGATTGATCTAGGAAGAGGAGGGATTAGCTCGGATGAGCGATTCCTGATCCTATGAAGTATATACGTGTTGAGAATCAATCTTTGGTATTTTTTTAAATGGGTCCTTAGTTGGTCAGCTGGTAGCTAGTTTCAAGAACGACCTTTCTAGTCTTTTCATAAAAAGTCCCTTTTCTCTTTTTTTTGGTCGCGGCTGAAGGCCTGTAATATGTAAGGGTAGGCATTTTGGTTGGTTGCTTGTGCCCTTTGCATCAGTCAGACCTCAATTTTTGTAACAGTCTTTGGGTTTGGGGTAAATTATGCTCGGTTATCAAAGCTTTCTTATCAGTTTGACCACCAGTTTTTTGTTCACAATGTAACTATTTCTCAGTAATACAATTTCTTACATATAAAAAAAAATGAACATTCTCTCACCCTAACATGGAAATAAACAATGGAGAGAAAATGCATGCTATGATGCTAGGAATATTTTTTCATAAACTTCAATGTTCCATAGGGACACTTAGAGGCTCATCTAACAATGTTTGAGGAGCTGAGATAGTTGAATCAATAACAAAATAGAACAATTATAGTTTGCAATTCTCATATTCAAGGCACATAGACATGCTTAAATCATTCCCCCCCATCAAATATATTATTTCATTTTTCTAAAGAACCAATGCTACCAACTAATATATCTACAAAGTCCTAACATCCATTCTTCAAATAAAATCATCTGTGTATTCTAGTTATCAAAATTAAATTGATTAGATTCACATTAGAATTATGTGTGATCATGACAGTTACGTGGTTTATTTGATATTTTTCTCAATTTCTTTTGGCACATATTAATATGTAATCATAGTGTTAACACCCAAAAAGTGCTCACTACCTCATCTACCCCATTACATGGCCCATTTGTCCATTTTCCTACAATATTTCCCTTAAAAACCCTAAAAATCCCACTCAAAAGCCTCCAAAAGGCTTAAAATGCCTCCAAAAGGCCACAAAACCATCAAAAAGCCTAAAAGAAGGCTAAAAAAAAACCCTTTTCCTCCAAAAATAGCAAAATCCCTCTAAAAAGGGAATAAAAAATATAAAATAATGAGGAAAAGGAGGAAAAAACCCTATACAACTGCCCTAAACCATATGGTTCCTAAAACCATGGGCCAACACTCCACCACCAAAAAACTATAAATAGGTGATGGAGAACCCTTATTCCACATCCACAATCAAGTATACCCTTACTCTACGAAAATCTCTCTTGAAACCCTAGCTCACCATTGAGCCACTTTCACCTTGAGAGCCCCTTTTGGTCCATTTCCACCATTGGAGAAAGAGAAGGAGCACATTGGATCTTGGAGCAACCCTCTTGGACATTGCAAGAGCTTCACCAACCTTCACATTGAAGGTAATATTAATACAAAAACCATTATTTGCATCTTGTTGTTTATGTTTCATGCACATGTTTTAGATTAGTTTACATTTCTGTTTTAGCTTAATAATTTACATTTACTGAACTGCTACTAAGGAGTCCATTCTACTTAGTAGGTGCTCATTTGCACAAGCGAGGGGAAAGGGATCATAGCTGTATTGGATCGGGGAGGGTAACTGGGCTGAGGGAGACTCAAGCTGGGGTAAAATGGCAGGAGACTACAGAATACTCTGAACAAAGGCAACCTGATTGGGGGTGCTGCCGAGATGATCGATCATAGTGCCTCGAGGCACGGGATAACTTCTTCATGGGTTAAGAAACTAGAAGAAGTGTGTGTAAAATGGCACTGTTGTGTGGATTGAAATGATCCCAGGACAGTTCATGCTCATGGTTGCTTTCAATTTTGAGGAGTCTGAAAGCGATAAGAAGACTCTGAAATGATGGAATGGTACTGTCGTGTGGATTTTACGAGTCCAAAAAGTGCTCATTACCTCATCTACTCCATTACATGGCCCATTTGTCCATTTATGAAACTGACCGAGGGGAATGGGATCATAGTTGTATTGGATCGGGGAGGGTAACTGGGCTGAGGGAGAATCAAGCTAGGGTAAAATGGCAGGAGACTGCAGAATACTCTGAACGAAGGCGACCTGATTGGGGGTGCTGCCGAGATGATCGATCATAGTGCCTGGAGGCACGGGATGACTTCTTCATGGGTTAAGAAACTAGAAGAAGTGTGTGTAAAATGGCAATGTCGTGTGGATTGAAAGGAGCCCAGGACAGTTCATGCTCGTGGTTGCTTTCAATTTTAAGGAGTTTGAAAGCGATAAGAAGACTCTGAAATGATGGAATGGTACTGTCGTGTGGATTTTACGAGCCCAGGACAATTCGTGCTCGAGGCGGGCATACCCATGCTTATATCAAGATACATAAAAAGAACCATGAGGCCCGAAAAGAGGGACCTGTAAGATACATAGAGAACCACTATGTACATCATAAGAGTCCAGAGGGGACACAAATCTGGGACATACTGCTAGGCTAACCATGTCTGAGCTGAAGAACTGATACATTGGAATGACAACAGTGCTACTGAATGTGGTACCAAAGGAACTGATGAGCTGCTGGATCAGAGTGACAAGGGGTACACTCGCAATGGTACACTGAACTGGAACTGATCTGGGACTTAACTGGGTACTCAAGGAAGCATATAACTGGATGGCTTCCAAATACAATCGTCAACGCAGCTCGGACATCCACGGGAACATATAACTGGGTGTTCCGAAGTGACTCACCAATGTGCTAGAGTCAGGGGGAAATCCAGGGTCTTTGACAAACAATGGTAGGTATGTAAATCCTACGCGATTCTCAACGATGCGATCAAGGTGTTGAAGTCGAGCATGTGAGAAACAACCATTCGGAGAGGTAATGATGACTCCTCTCAAAATGGTCCGTAGGCAGTCATCACAGATGGTGATGGGTCCAAGGCACAGGGACCTCTGGGCCTATCCTCTGGAATAGAGGAGCTGTCATCGACAGAGGGAGACCTGCAACTATCAAGGCAATGATGTTTCCTTGACAGGAGCATGAGGTGGAGAATCTGGATGTGGTAGTACTGATGGTAGGACTGACAGACTAGGGGGACAACTGGGCAAGTACAGTGGGTGGACTCAAACTTCCTTTGTTCAGAGTATGATAATAAGGATGATCTGGCAGCATATGAAACTGACCGAGGGGAAAGGGATCATAGCTGTATTGGATCGGGGAGGGTAACTGGGCTAAGGGACACTCAAGCTGGGGTAAAATGGCAGGAGACTGCAGAATACTCTGAACAAAGGCGACCTAATTGGGGGTGCTGTCGAGATGATCAATCATAGTGCCTGGAGGCACGGGATGACTTCTTCATGGGTTAAGAAACTAGAAGAAGTGTGTGTAAAATGACACTATCGTGTGGATTGAAACGAGCCCAGGACAATTCATGCTCGTGGTTGCTTTCAATTTTAAGGAGTCTGAAAGCGATAAGAAGACTCTGAAATGATGGAATGGTACTGTCGTGTGGATTTTACGAGTCCAAATTGCTCACTACCTCATCTACCCCATTAAATGGTCCATTTGTCCATTTTCCTACCATATTTCCCTTAAAAACCCTAAAAATCCCACTAAAAAGCCTCTAAAAGGCTTAAAATGCCTCCAACAGGCCACAAAACCATCAAAAAGCCTCAAAAAAGGCTAAAAAAACCCCTTTTTCCTCCAAAAATAGCAAAATCCCTCTAAAAAGGGAATAAAAAATATAAAATAATGAGGAAAAAGAGGAAAAAACCCTATACAGCTGCCCTAAACCATATGGTTCCTAAAACCATGGGCCAGCACTCCACCACCAAAAAACTATAAATAGGTGATGGAGAACCCTTATTCCACATCCACAATCAAGTATACCCTTACTCTACGAAAATCTCTCTTGAAACCCTAGCTCAACATTGAGCCACTTTCACCTTGAGAGCCCCTTTTGGCCCATTTCCACCATTGGAGAAAGAGAAGGAGCATATTGGATCTTGGAGCAAACCTCTTGGACATTGCAAGAGCTTCATCACCTTCCACATTGGAGGTAATATCAATACCAAAACCATTATTTATCTTTTGTTCTTTATGTTTCATGCATGTGTTTTAGATTAGTTTACATTTTTGTTTTAGTCTAATAATTTACATTTACTGAACTGCTACTAAGGAGTCCATTCTCCTTAGTAGGTGCTAATTTGCACAAGCTAGGGGTAAAACCCTAGCTACAGTTTTGGTGACTCCCCTAAGTTTGAATTTCTGGTTACAATTTTTAAATCTCTTTTCTGTTCGGTTGTCCCTTTCGACCGCCGCATACTGTGTTTTTTCCCCCAACAGTCGCGTCCCGACCGTGTCTGTCAGGCACTTACCTACGACCTAACCGCGGCTCTCAGACTGTTTCCGGCGACCTGCCGACGGCTTTCAGTCTGTTACCTGCGATTCGGCCGCGGCTATTAGCCTGTTTGATCCAGTCTAACTGCTGCTATTTCCTTGTTTTCAGCGTCCCGCCTGCGGCTTTCGGCCAGTTTCCCGCAACCCGCCGACGTCTTTCCTGCATCCCGCCTGCGACTTTCGGCAAGTTTCCCGCAATCCATTGGTGCCTTTCGACGTCTTTCCCGTGTCCTGACTGCGAATTTCATCCCCTTTGCTGCATCCCGACTGCGTTTGTCTGCCAAAAACCTGCGTCCTGTCTGCGCCTGTTTCCCTCAAACCCGCGGTCTGACTGCTCAGTTTCGCCAGAAACCCGCGGTCTGATTTCTGCGTTTTTTATAGTTTTGAGCCCAGAATTTTGCTGCACCATTTTCTGCACCAGCACAGCCCCCTGTCCTATCTGCAGCCACCCTTCCTTACAACTCTTTTCTGCAGTTTTTTATTTTCTGTTCCATTTACAGAATCATTTTTACATTTTCAGCACTTTACATTGGAAAAAGAAAATTGTGCATTTTAAAAGTTCATTTCTATATTGTTCTTGCTAGATAGAAAGTTGCCCTCCCTAGTGGCACTTTCTACTTGGGTTCATCATCATCTCACGAGCACACACTCTGTCACATAATTCAAGTGAGCCTTCAAAAACTATCTAACTCAACCAATATTCTAACCCCACTTGGGGAACACGAAAGAATCTTTGTAGTTAGGTAGGATCGGGGGGATAGGCTTCCAATAACACCCCTCGGTTACTTACACTTGAGACATAGTTGTTGTCCAAATAGGGAACCAAAATCCCCTAGTACTTTTTGGCACGGTCACGACCAGTTTATTAGAGGGTCTCTCCCTTAGGAGGGTTGAAGTCGGGAGATTGGTTCCGGAGGCCTGAGTGGAATACCGCACTCCATTCAGTAACCGAAGGGATACCTTTCGCAGTTCTCGGGATATCCCTGTATAGGGGTATTGCGGTTAAAAGACCAAACGGCAGATTCACCTTTCTAGACGTGTCATGAACGGGGTATCTTAGTTGCCATTCTTCTAGGATTGACTACCTGGTGTCCCTCCCGGTAGGGGGACATCTTAGCCACTTGGCTTTCCTATTCATATTGTCTGACTTGGATTTCATCACCTTGCAGAGGATATGTCTAGTTGAGTCAGAATACTTTTAGTTAGGTGTTTGCATGCTCCCTTACCTCCCTTTGGTCTAGTGAGTTCACCATTTTTTATTTTTAGGCAACCTGCTGCTTGTTGGTATTCTGACCACTTTGTTGACACTCCACCTATTGTAGCACAGCTGTTACAGTGGGTGTTTTGAGTTGGTTGTTGGCCTGAGTGCCTTGATTTTTGAGCTCTCCTTCTGCACACTCGGTTGCATTAGGGTTTTTGAACTGTTTTATACTCACCTCAATCCACAGAGATTCGACACCATCTGTCACCATTGAGTCCCCGAGACATTCTCGGCGCCTCAGGGGCGAGCCCCCACAGCACGGTTCACTTGACACCACCCGTCATCGCCACAGATCATCATCACTTGATACCACTTATCACAGATCTAGAGCCTTGTCACTTGACTCCACTCGTCAACGGCATAGGACTCCGTCACCAGATATTGACGCCCCTTACATTACCTCCGATTCTGAAGAAGAGTCTGAGAGCCCTATTTACACTGCCCCTACTAGCCCCATGGCTGGTGCGACTTTCACTCCTTTCATTGTAGGGACCACTGGTGGCACATCCACCACTACACCAGTTACCACACCTGCTCTGGGAATGCCCTCGATGGGGGCCACATCCACCATCCCGGTGACCATTCCTATTCCTGTAGCTGGCATACATACCACCACTCCACCAGTGACTCACACTACCCATGGTGGTGCGAGCCCATCCTATACTACCTTAGTTCCCCCACTTGGGGGCAACATTCCCAACCCTGCCCCTCTACTTGCGGGCATGGGCCCCAACTTGGTCCAACCCACTCCTGTGTCACATACTTCTTCCACTCTGCCATTCATGGCTAGCCTCAACCTACCTGACCTAGCTAGACTGACCAACGACCCTATCTGACACGACCCTGCATGGCCTCACGTGCCTACCAAGCTCCCCTCTGACATTCCTAAATTCGAGGGAAAGGCGGGTGAGGACCCACAAAACCATATCATGTCCTTCCATCTATGGTGTTCATCCAACTCCATAGTAGATGACTCTATTCACCTCCGTCTATTACAGCGCACCTTGACTGGCTCTGCAGCCAAGTGATATATCGAGCAACCACATGGGACCCATGCCACTTTTACTTCCCTTGCCTAGACCTTCCTGCAGTTCTTCCAGTTACCTGTACGCTATGACGCGGGCGTTGAGATCCTCTTATCTTGCAGAAAAAACACGGTTACCCACATCACGGACCACATTCATGAGTGGCGTAGACGCCGTAGCTTATGCAAGATCAAATTAGACGACCATATCTTCCTAGATTGGTTCCCCAAGTCCCTTCTTCCTATTATTGCTAAGGATGTCGCTTCCAAAAGACCCCAGTCTGAAGAAGAGGCCATCCTTAAGGCACAGTAGTAAGACCTCATTTACGCCTAGTCGGGTTACCTCTATACCATTATACCTGACGCCCCTCGCGGTGAGTCCTCCCATTACGATGGGCCGGGGGAATCCCACGCTGCAGACGGCATCATTGGTCGTATTTCTTCACATCCCCAACCCTTTTCCATAGCACGTCCTACCCCGGGGCCCGACCTTTCACAGGCCACCTCACAGTCGAGGGCCACCAACTCATGGACCCAGCTGTCCACCTCAGTGGTTCGATCATGTGCCCCCTGTTTACAACCCCCTGGTCGCACCTTAGCCCTATTACCACCAACAGACTGCACCAGCTCCTGTGCCTTCTCAGGCCCAACCCACTTATTACCACCAGCAGGCTGCACCAGCTCCTGCGCCTTCCCAAGCCCAACCAGTTTATTACCCGCCATAGGCAGCCCCTGCGGCCAACCCACAACCTGCTCCGTAGACATATCAGCAACCTCCTCAGGGTCCCGCACCTACGCAGCCTCCACCTACCTATCATCCACTGCAGCCTGCTCCTACACCTGCACAACCTCAAACCCCACCTACTGCTCAAGGGCAAGTTTACGCCCAAAACAACCCGCAGCAAAACCAGAACAACCAACGCAACCAGGGACAACAAAATCGCGGCAAGGGCCGTAATCATGGGAACAACCAACCTACAGACCAAGGTGGTCGACCGGCTAATCGCCCAGACAACAACAACGCAGCCCCCGCTAACCAAAACCCTGATCACCCGCCCAAGCAGGCTAAAAACCGCAATTTGAGAACAAACCATCCTTGTTCTATTTGTGGGGTCTATGGCCACTACACACATGCTTGCCCACACTTGGAGTGAGCTCGGTAACTTTGGGTTGATGAGGCCCATCGCCAAGGACATGCAGCTCCTTAAGCGCAACCCAACCCCCCACAACCTCAGTAGCCACCTTTCGTGCTGCAAAACCACTTACCAACCCAAGGCGTGGTGAACACTCAGCCATTGGCCCCCCCTCAAGCCAATGCGCAACCCCAACAACAACAGATCACATACGCCACTCCTGATCAACCCATGTTTAACTCAGGTATGCATCACTTGTTGATGATGTCTTCCGCTGATGTCAACCTTCAGACTCGCCGAAACCAATATGGCTCCACCTCTGAATCCCCTCCCACTGATAAAAACACTAATGCTCATCCCACTGATCAAGCGTTACGTATCCCTCCCCCTCCGGTAGAGGGCACTTCCAAAGCAGCTCGTTTCCCACTTCGCCGTATCAACAACAACCCCAATGCGCACGCTGCGTCAAACTACAACATTGTAGACGACCTAGCCCAATCTCCCGCAGCCATGTCTGCGTTAGAAGTCTTGAAGAACTGCCCTTCCCAGCGCAAGACTTTGCTCTCATCCATTGGGGCTATTGACCCAAATGATTCGAATTTAATGGCATTTGATTTGGACTAGTCCGAACCACGCCTGCCTTTCACGTTAGCATTCCAAGTTTCTGTTTCCGTTTGGAATCTTGTCATCCATCGATGCATCAACGATGAGGGTGCCTCCACATGCATTATGTCTACATTCGTATGGCAGAAGTTGGGATCCCCTACCCTCCAGCAGTCCACCACTGCGTTACGCACCTACGACGGTCGTTCGGCTCAGCCCCAAGGTCTCCTAGCCAATGTCCCTGTCTAGTTAGGTGGTAAAACCATCCTCGTCGATATCGAGGTCATCAACGCTCAGCTTGATTACAACCTCTTACTCGGTCGCAGCTACATGTATGCTATGCGAGCGGTCGCTTCCTCTGTCTTTCGTACCATGATGTTCCCCCATGATGGACGCGTGATTAAGATTGACCAACTCACTTACTATGATCCAAATGCCCCCGCTGCACCTAAAAATGTTCTCCCCATGGTTGAACAACCGGTCAGTGGTGCTGCTACCTCATTTGTTTCCTCTTTGGGACCTGGAGTTTACTCAGACCCACCGATGACATCCACCTTCCAAAACATTCCTCACCCGTCATCTACGCCCGAAGTGTCTGACTTATGTACCCTCTCCCACGATAACCAAACAACTACCAATCAGCCACCCTTGTTGCCTAAACCACCACTGGTACCTAGCCACATTGGTGTTACACCTATCCATACAATCCCCTTTCTAGTCCCTCCCTTGGGAGTAGTAAGCGCCCCGGTCATGGCTACCCTTAGCCTCCCCGGGCTAACCTTGAGATTACCTGTTTCGTATCTTTCGCCTCCCGTTCCCCCGCTGACACCAAGCGTCGTCCTCCAACCAGTGTAACCCATGGCTAATACCACTCAGCCACCCCCCGATGTATCTACCCCCTCATCCTCCACGACTCCCCCTCCTACACCCAAACCCACTGGGGGCAGAGGTCCCCAACCTTACACTGCTGTACCACCTCCCAAGACAGTAAAAAACCCTCCAGTATTTCGTGCTCCTCCCAAATGCTCATTGTGCGACGAGTTAGGCCATGCGACTCATCAGTGTGCACAGTTACCAGCATTACAGAAGCACATGCAGATGCTCGACGATGACCCCAACATCCCGGTTGTCGAACTAAACCCCACCCCCAAGCCTAAAGATAAATCCCTGCGTACCAACCACCCCTGTGCTATAGGCAGTGTTTACGGGCACTACTCACATCATTGTCCCGATCTCCTAGATTACAGAGCGGCTCTCTATGAGATGAACAATCTGGATCTTGAAACGGCCCCAACCACTATTGAGGAGATTCACCCCCCGATCTCACCCCCATCAGGAGAGGTCAACACCATTTACATGATCTCTTCCACTACCATTCCCATGTCAACCGATTTGACGGCCCAAACTTTCCGTACTGATGAGGAGATTCTTGAGGCACTCACTGCCCCGGAGTATCCCTGGGATGACATGCACCATCGTTCGTATTTCCTCCCAGAAGCATCTTCCTCTAGCACCGCTACCCAATTTGCGGTTGAATCCAAAGACTTCCTTCCCACTAAGGTCAACTGGTTCAAGGACCCTATTCCTACTCCTGACGCCTTCGAGGAAGGTAACATGGCTAATATCTCACCTGTCATCCAAATTTATATTGCTGCCCCCCGGGAGTGCCCCTGAACTCATCACTTTAGGAGCCTCTTGCAGTGAGTCTGAGATTGAGGAGTACAAAAAACTCTTCCAAGAATTCTGTGATGTGTTTGCCTAGTCCTATACCAAAGTGCCCGGTCTTGACCCCGCCATCATAGAGCACCACCTTGACACCTCTGAGTCAAGGGGCATAATAGATTCCCTCGACCCTGGGATAGGGGCCATGATCAATCATTTTGAACCTTCCCCATCACATCTATCTCAACACGTTAATGAACCCATTGTTCAAACCCACACATATGTGATCCATAATCACAAACCCCATGCACATAGCATGGGGGCAATTCATTAACCCTGCTCACTTTTTCACACTTGTGATCTCAACCATTTTTGAGGTCACATATCACTTGTAGATTTGATTTGATTTTATACACCTAGTATTCTGCCCCCGCGGGCCATCATGATACACCTAGTATTATGCCCTTCATTTTTTCACACCATTTGCACCGTCGGATTCATATTTCCGTGCCCGTGACGATGCTTGAGATCATTTCTCGCTCTCACCAGGACCAATATCAACATTGTGTCCCAACCCCTAGTTGCCTCGGTTTGCACGCCACTTCGGCCGTTCTCCGTTTTTCACCTATTTTATATCATCGGATTCATTTTTCCGAGCCGGTGATGATACTTGAGATCATTTCTCGCTCTCACCCCTAGATTTTTTGGGTATTTTTTTCAAAATGCCCCCGTCACCTCGGTTTGCGTGCCACATCGGCCGTTGTCCGTTTTTGGCACTCTTTATATCGCCGGATTCATTTTTCCGAGCTCGTGATGATGCTTGAGATCATTTCTCGCTCTCACTTGGTACAGTTTCAACATTGTGTCCAAACACCTTGCTGCCTCGGTTTGCGCGCCACATCAGCCGCCATCGGATTGTTCCACCCTTTGTTACATGAGCCATTCACTCCTGTCATACTGCAAATATTCCGTTATTTTGCCACCATTCATTCACCCCGCAAGGAGGCCCACCAGTGTTCCCCCCTACCCTCGTTCTTGGTCATCATTAATGTCCCTTAATTGAACACTTCCTCCTTGCCTGGCCATTTCTTTTGTTTGGTAAAATTTTATCCCTTTTTCGGGCTGGACAAGTCCTTTACGAAAAAGGCACTTAGGGAGTTTCCATTAAGCTCTTTTCTGACTCCTAAAACAATGAAAAGATCGCCGAGCAATCTTGCTTCCTTTCATGCTCGTTAAAGTACCTGAAAGGGCGTCTACCTGGTATAAGTTTACCCCTTTTCCAGACCTGGTGAACTAATTACGAAAAAGGAATACTCTAGTCACACCGGCTAGAAGAGTTCTTCATTGTATCCTTTTATGATTCTTTGGGCCTTGGAGACTAAATATACGAAAAAGCAACCCCCTGGAGTCTTCTTATTTGCTTTCAGACTCTCTAAAATTGAAATCAACCACGAGCACGAACTGTCTTGGGCTCGTAAAATCCACATGACAGTACCATTCCATCATTTCAGAGTCTTCTTATCGCTTTCAGACTCCTTAAAATTGAAAGAAACCACGAGCATGAACTGTCTTGGGGTCGTTTCAATCCACACGATAGTGCCATTTTACACACACTTCTTCTAGTTCCTTAACCCATGAAGAAGTCATCTCGTGCCTCCAGGAACTATGATCGATCATCTCGGCAGCACCCCCAATCAGGTCACCTTTGTTCAGAGTATTCTAGAGTCTCCTGCCATTTTACCCCAGCTTGAGTCTCCCTCAACCCAGTCCCCATCCCAGATCCAATACCGCTATGATCCCTTTCCCATCAGTCAGTTTCATATGCTGCCCGATCATCCCCATTATCATACTCTGAACAAAGGAAGTTTGCGTTCACCCACTTTACTTGCCTAGTTGTCCCCCCAATCTGTCAGTCCTACCATCAGTATTACCACATTCCGGTTCTCCACCTCGCGCTTCTGTCAAGGAAACATCATTGCCTTGATAGTTGCAGGTCTCCCTCTGTCGACGACAACTCCTCTATTCCAGAGGATAGGCCCAGAGGTCCCTGTGCCTTGGACCCATCACCATCTGTGATGAGTGCCTACGGACCATTTTGAGAGGAGTCATCATTGCCTCTCCGAATGGTTGTTTCTCACATGCTCGACTCCAGCACCTTGATCGCATCATTAAGAATCGCACAGGATTTACATACCTACCATTGTTAGTCAAAGACCCCGGATTTCCCCCTGACTCTAGCACATTGGTGAGTCACTTCGGAACACCCAGTTATATGTTCCCGTGGATGTCCGGGCTGCGTTGACGATTGTATTCGGAAGCCATCCAGTTATATGCTTCCTTGAGTACCCAGTTAAGTCCCAGATCAGTTCCAGTTCAGTGTACCATTGCGAGTGTACCCCTTGTTCCTCTGATCCAGCAGCTCATCAGTTCCTTTGGTACCACATTCAGTAGCACTGTTGTCATTCCAATGTATCAGTTCTTTAGCTCAGACATGGTCAGCCCAGCAGTATGTCCCAGATTTGTGTCCCCTCTGGACTCTTATGATGTACACAGTGGTTCTCTATGTATCTTACAGGTCCCTCTTTTTGGGCGTCACAGTTCTTTTTATGTATCTTGATACGAGCATGGGTATGCTCGCCTCGTCCATATATTGAGATTCTGCCTCATTCAGTACTTGAGGTCATGTATATTTCAGGTCCCCATGTTTTGGACCCCATTGTTATTATGTTATATCCTGATACGAGCATGAGAATGCCCGCCTCGTCCATATGATCAGATGATTCCTCATCCATTATTGAGGTGATGTACTTTTAGTTCTTGCAGTTTGTTCGGGATCGTTGTTCCGGGCTTCAGTTTGTTTCTTCTCTTCTCCATACCCCAGGAAAACCATATATGACTTATGATGTCCATCGGCCATACGATGAGCTCCTGCCCTCGCACATCAGGGGGCAATCTGTTAACACCCAAAAAGTGCTCACTACCTCATCTACCCCATTACATGGCCCATTTGTCCATTTTCCTACCATATTTCCCTTAAAACCCCTAAAAATCCCACTAAAAAGACTCCAAAAGGCTTAAAATGCCTCCAAAAGGCCACAAAACCATCAAAAAGCCTAAAAAACGGCTAAAAAAAACCCCTTTTTCCTCCAAAAATAGCAAAATCCCTCTAAAAAGGGAATAAAAAATATAAAATAATGAGGAAAAGGAGGAAAAAACCCTATACAGCTGCCCTAAACTATATGGTTCCTAAAACCATGGGCCAGCACTTCACCACCAAAAAACTATAAATAGGTGATGGAGAACCCTTATTCCACATCCACAATCAAGTATACCCTTACTCTGCCAAAATCTCTCTTGAAACCCTAGCTCACCATTGAGCCACTTTCACCTTGAGAGCCCCTTTTGGCCCATTTCCACCATTGGAGAAAGAGAAGGAGCACATTGGAGCTTGGAGCAACCCTCTTGGACATTGCAAGAGCTTCATCAACTTCCACATTGGAGGTATTATCAATACCAAAACCATTATTTATCTTTTGTTCTTTATGTTTCATGCATGTGTTTTAGATTAGTTTACATTTCTGTTTTAGTCTAATAATTTACATTTATTGAACTGCTACTAAGGAGTCCATTCTCCTTAGTAGGTGCTCATTTGCACAAGCTAGGGGTAAAACCCTAGCTACACATAGGCATGTGGAATTATAGATTTACCAATGTAAAATCTTAGTCTAGAATCAAGTAAACTATAAAAAGAAAATAGTGGGTCAATTGTAGTCTCTCACCCTTGTCTATTATCTTTTCAAATTCCATAAAATATGAGTATTCCTGTATTTATCTCACATCCAAGTGGCAAAGAATGATTTGGTAAGGGAACATGCCTAGTCTCTTAACATCACGCCACCTATTATCTAGGAAATAATATGCAAATATTGGGAAACTATGGAAGATTTCGTTGGATTCCACCTATCGCCAAGTGATACTAGTAATTGAGATGTAAGTGGTAGTTTGCAACCTAATGTCTAGTCTACAAAATTGGGTTTTCGGTTGAATGACCATTAGGAAATGTTTATGTGGGTGAAGAAAAGAAGAGGGGTAACAATTCTTGGATTTAGGCATGGACAAGGATTGTAAAAAGAAAATTAATGAAGAAAAATGTAACGAAACATTTATTCGCCAATACTTTTACATTTTCTAAGTAAAAATTTAATAAATAACTTGGTCGAGAGTTTGACCCAATAATTTATTAGTTGATAATTTTATTAGATAGATAATGCTTTCAACCAAAGGATTACCTTCTGTACTATATATTGAGAGTTTGAAAACTCTTAGAGACATTCCTTCGCCTAGATTTTAGAATTTTATCCTAACTTCTTGAACAAGATTTTAAATTCCTTGACCAATTTAATGACCGAGAATTTGTCAATCTCTTACTTTAGATTTCTTATCTTAAAATTTATTTCAAGAAATCATTTGATTTGTTGGAATGACAAATAGGAGATGACATATAGTGCTTACAATGGCTTTACCTCCATGTATATTTCTCATAGCTCCACAACTATAGTGATTGATTATGGTTGAATGTAGTAAAAAGGTTGGAATTATGAAAACCTAACGTCCATTTCACACATTCACACTCTCCTTCAATGCTCCAATTGCCTACCCACATCCCAAAATCATATGGTTTATTTTCCCTATTCTACTAGTGAAAAATTCGAGATAAGTGACCAGGTAACTAAAACATTTAGCCATCATAGTTTTTTCAAGGGACAAATGACCAAAATTGAGCAAATTTAAGTGATCGAACTAAAAACAACTACGATGAATGATTAATTTTGGCACAAGATAGACTCTATGACTAGATAACAACTGATTAAACTAAAAATGACTAACAAAACAACTAATTTAGTCACAGGAATACAAATATGACTAGCTAACAATGACTATGAATATGAATTAGTCATTTATGTTATTGATTTTATTTATGTCACCCTGAAAATCAAAAATTAAAATTTTGAGAATGAATTTGTACAATTTAATAAATTTTAACACTGTAGATGGATTTAGAGACCCCCTTAAAGGAGAAGGGGGTCTCTAAGTCCATCAATAGTGTGAAGACCATTGTATTAAGTTTGTGTTTGCATATGCGTTTGTGCGTATTGTTGTACAAAGAATTGCACAAGTGCACTCTTCCACTTGATAAGGAGATAATCCTTGTAGGTTGCAGCAAGGCCTCAGTCTTTGGAGCCCCTTCTGTGTGTGGTTGGTATTCCTCCAAGTGATATCGAAATATATTGTTAGTATAGTTCGCATTCAAACATAAAAATATTTATAAAAAAAAATGAAAGGGATGGGAGAAGAATGCAAACTCCAACAACAACCAAATATATGCTAAACCACTCTTGTATTTCCCAATGGAATAGTGGTACTACCCAGGAGGTGTGGGATTCAAGGGAAGCGAACAATATCCCTTAGGGAGGCCTTTCTTGTCCAAAGTAAATTCCAAGTAGATTGTAGAACAATGGAGAGAAACACATGCCCCTAGATGGAAGGTGGCAAGGGATCTTGGGGATGCTTACAATGGTAGGAAATGGTGGGCTATTAGGAAGCTACAACTCAAATCCAACAACATAACCTTACTACGATTTCTCCCTACAAAATGCATGCCAATGGATTCCTTTTCTAGGCCAAGAGGTGGCCAACAAATAACTATATCCAAATGTGAACTCTCCACCTCCATGAACTAGTTCCAAGGTATGGAAGTGATGCAGGGGCATCGGTGTAACATCCCCCAAATTCAAACCCTATTGTTATTATCTTGTAAATATAAGTATGAATTTTGTAAATGGACATGGTGAGGAGCTCAAGGCAAAGGCTCCACCAGTGGAAAATGAAACTATTGTTATGTTTGTAAATGCTATTTAGGAGACCAATTGTTGCAACTAAGCGATAAGAAAAGCCACTACGATCTCTCTCTCTCTCTCTCTCTCTCTCGAGAGAGAGAGAGAGAGAAAGAGAGAGCGCTATTAAAAGAACCTCAAAAGGTTGAAGTTCATGATGATCTTTAGTCATAATCATAACATTTAAGGATTTCTACTAGGAGAGAGTTATCCTAAGGAATATATAGATTTATGAAAGAAATATGTCGATATGTTACTAACGATCTCATACATGTACATATACACTCTTGTGTATAAAAGGAGAGGTAAAATTATCTATTAATGGTTAATTGTGTAAAATACATATATATATATAAGAGAGGTTCTGGACCCGTTTAAATATATACATATATATATATATACGCTTCTAGTTATATAAATTATGTAGAAGGTAGAGTGAACAGGTAAATATATGTATGAGATATTCTAGTATGATATTTCATATTTTCTTAAAATTATATATATATGGCAAGTCACATAAATTAAATATCGCTCGTACAAAATTTACATACTTATAAAGTGATATATAAGGCATACGTTTTCTTGTCCAAACGCATATATTCACAAGTATACACATACATGCGTAGCATTGTGTAAAACCACATGGTAATTGAGATCATAGTGAGAATAGTATGAAAATAATTATACTTACGAAGTTATATGCTACGAAGGAATTAATTCATTGCTATGTTTCACTTGAGATGAAAAATATTAAGAAAAGTCATGTGCCATAGGGACTATAGGACGTGGTCACTACATAGAAGAAGAATAATTTTCATTATAGAATTAATACAATACTAATTTATGTTCTAATGGTATTCGATAGAGGTCTATGTCTTACGTAGCCTTAAAGTCTTTAAAAAGTAGCACTCTCCTCAAATGGAGCCAAACTCCAACAAATTCAGTTAAGATGTGGGATGAGTCACCCTAGGGGTAGGTAGCATTGGACGAGGTTTCAACGCCACTTGGAAGTCCCTTGGAAACTCCGTGGCATAGATGTCAGATTTTTGGTTGAGTCGACGCTCCAAGTGGTGGCACCAATTTTTGATACCAAGTTATTTATTTGAGCCGAGAGAGCTGTGAAAGGGGGGCCAAAAGGGTTTGATATGGGATTCTCATTTGGTTTCATTAGAGGGACAGGACGGCTTACTCAGCTCAATCGCCATCCTATGCATTATTCATTCATAGGTGTAATGTTTTGAAATGATCATATTGTGAACGTTGTCAAGTTTCTGCACCCCTCATCTCTGTACAGGCTGACAGTTACTGAGTACCGTATATTGATAGATCTCTGTATAAGTAGAAGCAATAATGTATCTTGTGTGAGTGTAAATCTATGTTAATGCCGAAATGCATTTTAGTTTTCATTTCTGATCAATATGCTAGATATTGAATTTAGATTTGAGCCTTTTTATTGTGTTCTTAAAGTAGAGTGTAAACTTTAAACGTAGGAGTGATCATTCTGCTCAATGATTTCGTTCTGCAGAGTATAGATTCTGAAAGAATCGAGTCGACATTACCGTGCTAGTATTGTATATCGATCTACTTTCTAATATTTTCCTGATTGGCGTTTTCCCCCTGCTAGTATTGCATTGTTCACTCCCCTTGACAGAGTCTCGAAGTTTTATTTCTGCATATCCCTATTGGGAAGCGATAGGATATACTCTATATATATTATATGAAGAACGGCGAGTACCATAGGAAAGCCTAGGACAAAGCCCAAACCTTGGAAGTTGCTATATGTATGATTCTTTTGGGTTGGTTAGTCTACTTCGCGTTAGCTAGAAGGTTGCGATTGTAGAATTCGACTCTTCCATGGAATGCTGGCTTATTCATAGTGTTTTCATTATTACACACTCTGGATTAATCTAGGAAGAGGAGGGATCAGCTCGGATGAGCGATTCCTGATCCTATGAAGTATATACCTGCAACGAAGATAACATTCATAGTACCTGCGAAACGCCTCGATGGATAGACTGGTACGAGCATCCTCAAAAGAGGTATGCATATGGTTCCCTCATATCTGAAACCTTTTATGTTTTAGCGATCTTCTTGGAGAAGAAACAACCCACACTTTTGAATTTCAAATGAATGGCTTTATCTTTGCAATAAGTGGAAGCAAGGGGACAGCGCAAAAACGTTGGAGAAATCATTGTTTTTCATACTCCTTGGTTAAATCATAGTTGATCACTGCTTTCTAGTTTTTATGCTAGTTGACCTCCTTTTTATTTGTGTGATCGCTGCTACAAAATGCGTAGATGAATCAGGATTTCGATAAGTCTTTCAAGTTCCTTAGATCATGATTTTCTTTCATCTTTATTGCGAACCGTGTAGACCCATAGCGTCAGTTAAGGAGATTGATAGATGCGTTATCTTTCTAGGCACTAGTTATAAGTTTACCTTACTGAGTGCATCATCAGAGATGCGGTCTCTGTTCGTATGGGTTTTGTTTTCTGCTCACATAACCAAGGGATTAGTTGCTTGACACCATCTGAGATATTCGTTGTTAGTTAGTTTTAGGTTTTATTATTATAATCTTTATCGTTTCCTCTCCAATTTGAATGATCGCAAAGATCTGGATCATAGTAGGCAATACCAAATCCCTTTTCTTTTCCTTTAAACAAGAGTTTAATTGTTTTTGGATCCCTGTATGTATTGTTAAGATATATATTCCAACCTTGGTAGATCGAAAGGTAGTTGAGAACCCGATTTAGTTGAATAAGTGTAGTGGCGTGTTTCTCTCTTCATGTGCCTGCATATCTTTTGGTGGTAGGTTAAATGCTTAGATCCTAGGTAGGATGTCAACTTATAAAAATATATATATATATATATATTTATATATATACCTTCATGCTATACCCTTAGGCCAACATTATTTTCACGATAAAAGACTCTTAACTTATTATTATATTATACATATATAGATATATCGTGGATATGTTTATGTAAAAGTCCTTTACAGTTTTTCTCCCTTCTCTAGACTTTGAATTACATATTACAATGATCACATATGTTAGGAGATTATATTTTATTGGTATAAAAGATTTAGGATTTAGAAAGGAACTAACGACATAACTATGTATAAATTTCAAGGAAGATGCTGTCTTTACTTAATAACTTAGACAAATAAATTATATAGAGAAAGGGTTATGGCTTAAATATCCTTTAAACCTTATCCACATAGAAAAGACATTTGAAAATAAATTACTTTAGAATAAACCTTTGTCTAGTTTCAGTATAGTATTTATGAGCTGGAAGAAACAATGATAAGGATTGAGGATATCCTTGTAACGACAGAGTTACTTTTGTAAAGCCTCTTTTAAAATCATTAAAAAAACAAAACCCTTTTGTGGACGTAGCCCAAGATGCGGGTGAACCACGTCAAAATGTTCTCCTTGGTATGTATCTTCTTATGTGCATCTCTCTCTTGAATTTACCAGTTTTGTTTCTTTTATGTTCCAAATCTTTTGTGTTTCAAAATGTTTAAAATGGAATTTCTTATCTTGTAAGATGGAAAAATATATTTAGTGGTTGCTTAACTATACATTTATGTGTTTATTTTAGAAGTAGATGTAAGTGTACTTAAATTCGTTGATATTTTGCTAGTGTCTCTTAACATCTTTTAGCCTCCGGTAGATATGTCTCATTGTGTAAATATTCATCTCTCATTTACATATATGATTTTAATAGCATAGTTAAGCATATTGAATGTATGATTGAAGAATTTGGTGAAATATGTGTTCTTGGTTGACTATGATATCCATGGGATAGAAGTTTACTAAAGGTTTCAGTACATACGATTATGTTCACTACTATTAAGTAAAGGTTCCATGAATAGGTTTAAGGTAAAGATGGTAAGACATTTTGTTGCGTCATTAATAAATTGAATGCTTAGATTAAAGACCCTTTAATAGTAGTCAACGCCACTTGGAAGTCCCTTGGAAACTCCGTGGCACAGATGTCAGATTTTTGGTTGAGTCGACGCTCCAAGTGGTGGCACCAGTTTTTGATACCAAGTTATTTATTTGAGCCGAGAGAGCTGTGAAAGGGGGGCAAAAAGGGTTTGGTATGGGATTCTCATTTGGTTTCATGAGAGGGACAGGACGGCTTACTCAGCTCAATCCCCATCCTGTGCATTATTCATTCATAGGTGTAATGTTTTGAAATGATCATAGCGTGAACGTTGTCAAGTTTCTGCACCCCTCATCTCCGTACAGGTTGACAGTTACTGAGTACTGTATATTGATAGATCTCTATATAAGTAGAAGCCATAATGTATCTTGTGTGAGTGTAAATCTATGTTAATGCCGAAATCATACTGGAATTCGTTTGGTGATAGCGAATGCGTTTTAGTTTTCATTTCTGATCAATATGCTAGATCTTAAATTTAGATTTGAACCTTTTTATTTTGTTCTTAAAGTAGAGTGTAAACTTTAAACGTAGGCGTGATCGTTCTGCTCGATAAATTATATAGAGAAAGGGTTATGGCTTAAATATCCTTTAAACCTTATCCACATAGAAAAGACATTTGAAAATAAATTACTTTAGAATAAACCTTTGTCTAGTTTCAGTATAGTACTGATGAGCTGGAAGAAACAATGATGAGGATTGAGTATATCCTTGTAACAACAAAGTTACTTTTGTAAAGCTTCTTTTAAAATTATTAATAAAACAAAACCCTTTGGTGGACGTAGCCCAAGATGCCGGTGAACCACGTCAAAATGTTCTCCTTGGTATGTATCTTCTTATGTGCATCTCTCTCTCTTGAATTTACCAGTTTTGTTTCTTTTATGTTCCAAATCTTTTGTGTTTCAAAATGTTTAAAATGGAATTTCTTATCTTGTAAGATGGAAAATTATATTTAGTGGTTGCTTAACTATACATTTATGTGTTTATTTTAGAAGTAGATGTAAGTGTACTTAAATTCATTGATATTTTGCTAGTGTCTCTTAGCATCTTTTAGCCTCCTGTATATATGTCTCATTGTGTAAGTATTCATCTCTCATTTACATATATGATTTTAATAGCGTAGTTAAGCATATTGAATGTACGATTGAAGAATTTGGTGAAATATGTCTTCTTGGTTGACTAGATATCCATGGGATAGAAGTGTACTAAAGGTTTCAGTACATACGTTTATGTTCACTACTATTAAGTAAAGGTTCCATGAATAGGTTTAAGGTAAAGATGGTAAGACATTTCGTTGCGTCATTGATAAATTGAATGCTTAGATTAAAGACCCCTTTTAATAGTAGTCATACATGTTCACCTTGAATGAATGTACCTTGTGCAAAGTGAAATAGAGTCAATAATAATTGATAATGAGAATCATTTGACAAATGGTGTCAGAAACTTTGTATTAAACTTAATAGCTTAATAATAGTATAAATGCTTATGTCTGTTCCATATCTTTGATAGATAATTAACCAACATTATGTTGAAAGAGGAATTAGTGTGTTTTTGTATTTTATTGTTATCGTCCAAGGTGAAAAGTTAAATTTTTACCAACTTTTACTAGTTTAGAAATTTTGGGTTCGTGACAATCGGGTTTTAAGAGAAACAGTTGAAGTTTATCGATAGAATGAGATCGACCAAGGGGATCACCAATGACCACTGGTGCGAAAGAGACTAGAAGTCGAGTGGAAGCTGTCGAAGTATAGTGGACAAGATGCGGAAGTTGAACGAGTCGAAAGTTGACAAGATGGTAGGGATGCCACATTGACATAAGTGCGGCAAAGGCCAAGCATGGAGGAATGGGCAGATATTTAAAAAGCAGTCGTAGAGACTAAGTAAATTCGATGAGTTAAGTCGAGAATCGAAAAGTTAAGAGGGTCTATGCAATGGAGTGCAAATCAATCGAAAGTGGACAGTGACAAGACCGACAACTGTAGCAAAGTTAGAGAAGTGCGGTAGTCAAGGTAATCGACCTGCAACCGTGGAGGGTGGTTGAGGAAGTTATGGAAGTTAAGAAGGTGGGTAAAATCAGTCCAGGAGTCACCATAGGAGGAGGTTTTGCAGCATAGTCATGTGGCGCTGACAACTACAGGATCTGTCGGTTCAAAGGTAGAGCAGTGGAAAGAGTAAGGACATCTCGGGAAAGCCAGGAGGGTGGACCTCAGGAACAATAGTGGAGCAGAGTAGAAGACTGGTGCGAAGGCACAAAGCGAAGGAGCTGGGAAACCAATATTTCTATCAAAGGACTGGGAGGATGAGAGTATCATACACAGAGGGTAGAAACACACCGAAAGAACATAGTTTTATGCTTGTATATTGTAACAGGCTAAGGCATAATTTTTTGATTTTTCTTTGTATGTAACATTGATTTTGATTCAAGTAGTGGAAGACAACTTCTTGGCATTTCTAGTTCACATCTAGTCTTTGTTAGTGCATTGTGTGTTTACTATGTGTTATAGTTAATCAATAGGGTCTGACAAGACCAGCCCTTGCGCTAGGTGGTATCAGAACAATAGTATCCTAAATATAGGAGGAATACCGATACCGACTTGCATAGAGTCACGTTGTAGTCGAGCAGAAGAATCATGTGAGAAGGAGGAAAAAATGAACATACCTACCTACTCAGGAAGTCTAGATCCAGAAGACTTGATAGTACGGTTCATATAAATGGATAAATACTTCGACATAGAGTGGGTAGAGGATCCTAAGAGTGTTAAGACTGCATGTCTGAAGTTGAAGGGTCATGCCTTGTTGTGGTGGGACAATGTATAGGAAGACAAAGTCAAGAAAGACAAGGAGAAAATCAATTCTTGGGACATAATGGTTTCCAGGATGAAAGGGAAGTTCCTTCCTACCGAATATGTGATTTCCTTGATCAGGAAGTTATAAAACTTTTGTCAGAAAGAGATGACCATGAAGGAATACACGGAAGAGTTCTATAGACTGTTGATTAGATCGAGTCAAATATTGATGAAGGTGAAGAAGTAGTCACAATATATGTAAATGGATTAAAGTATGTCATATAGGATGAGTTTAGCTTGTCAAAGTTCAGAATGGTTTGAGAAGCCTACCAACTAGCTTTGAAGGCAGAAGAAAATCTATCAAGAAGAACCACATCGACTAGAAGAAGGATGATTGGTTGAGGTGTGAAGATTGTTTCTACGAAGGGACAAAGTAGCCAAACCAGGGGAGAAGTCGTTGAATACAACCGGCCTGCGGAAGGGACATAGACTATAGAGAAAGCGTAAGGAAACCGACGGGATGGTCAAGAGACCCGCAGTCAGGGTGTGTTTGGTCAAAGTGGTTCAATGGAAAATAAAGGAGCCGACAGACCAGCTAGTATCTGTTATAAGTGTCGCAGATTGGGACACAAATCCTATGAATTCCCAGGTTATTTTTCACCTAGGGAGACTAATGCAGGGGCATCAGGGCCTAGGACAAACAAACGAAGTTAATTGACAGAATGAGGTCGACCTGTGGGATCACCAACGATGACTAGTGCAAAAGAGACTAGCAGTCGAATCTAGGAAGTCAAGCGGAGGCTGTCGAAGTATAGATGATAGGATGCAGAAGTCGAACAAGTCAAAATTTGATAGGATGTTCAAGATGCGACATCAACAGAAGTGCGGCAAAGGCCAAGCGTGGAGGATGGGGAAAATATTTAAAAGGAAACCATAGAGACTAAGTAAAGTCGATGAGTTAAGTCTAGAATCGACAAGTTAATATGGTCTACACAGTGGAGTGAATATTACTCGGAAGTGGACAACGACAAGACCGAAAAATGTAGCAAAGTCAGAGAAGTGCTGCAGTCAAGGTAATCGACCTGCAACCATATAGGGTTGTTGAGGAATTTATGGAAGTTAAGAAGGTGGGTGAAACCAGTCTGGGTGTCATCACAGGAGGAGGTTGTGCAGCATCGTCAGGGATTGCTAACAACTGCAGGATCCGTCGGTTCAGAGGCAGAGCAGAGGAAAGAGTAAGGACATCTTAGGGAAGCCAGCAGGGTGGACCTCGGGAATAACAATGGAGAAGAGTAGAATACTAGTGCGAAGGCATAGAGTGAAGAAGCTGGGAAATCAATATTTCTATCAGAGGATCGGGAGGCTGAGAGGATCACACACAGAGGGTAGAAACACGCCGACATAATAGATTTTATGTTTGTATATTGTAACAAGATAAGGAAAACTTGTTTGATTTTGCTTTGTATGTAACATTGAATTTTATTCAAGTAGTGGAATCCAATTTCTTGGCATTTCTAGTTCACATCTAGTCTTTGTGAGTGCATTGTATGTTTATTGTGTGTTACTGTTAAGCAAGAGGGCCCAACCAAACCCTCTCTTGTGCCAATAAGGGGGGTTGACTAATGCCACCATGTGTGTGAGGAGCCGAATTCGTATCCTTGGGGAGGATTGACCCTTTAATGAGCTGCTGAAAGTAAGTGGTCCCACCGTTTTTAGAGTAGCACGGATGTCAATATAAAATATGTGTGGGTGTAGCCCAGGAATTCTTCATATAACCTGCGCTATAGAATGATTAAACTGTGTAATACCCACGCTACTCTTTGTTTTGACGGTTTCTTGGAACTTATGGACTCAGGCCGTGTTTTGGATCTGTTGAGGATTCCTTGGGTGATATGCATTATTTATGTTGATGATGCATTACTGAATGAATCGACAAAATCCTGCACATGTGCAAATTTTAGGCATTAACAGATGCCCCCTGATGTATGAGGTTCGGAGGTTATTATAGAGATGATAATGCATCATGTTTTCTATTGTTTCTCTCTTGTTCTATAGGATGAAGCATATGTGGACAAAACAAGGTTCTCCCATGGGGGAATATTGTTGGTGACGACCGTTGGAGCTATAATAAAGAATACTTTTCATACAAACGAGGCAGGCATACCCATGCTCGTGGAATGATTTCGAAGGGATTACAATGAAAGAGGACCAAGGTGTCGACTCTATTATACTATTTCAACATGGATGAAGGCAGATTCGATCCATGTCTGAGTAGATGCCCCAGTAGCTATTGCTGGATATTGAAAAAGTGGAACTGTTGGTGACCATGATAAAACCACTGGGGTGGGGGTCCAAACTAGTATGTAAATCTGCTTAAGAGTATCACTACACCAAAATAGTCTTCTACCATGATTTCCAAATGTCAACACTACTAACTTAAAAATTACATTACCCCCTAATGCGATGATGTGTTTTTGTCACGCATAGGGGAAACCACTTAGTTAGGGAGCACTAATGACTCTCCCTACTAAGTTCAAGGTGATCCCTTATAGTGATTGAAATGGATCCCAAGGTACAACTGCAACTACTGCAACTCTCAAAATGTAATGTTTTGATGTAGATGAGAGCTAAAGGACATGATAAAAATAGAGTCTTATCTTGAGAACCAGGATCATATTGTAACTGACTATTGGATAGACAGACCTGGCACAATACTGGTTGATAAGCACGGGGCTCATAAGTTCCTTTGTTCGATGTAAACATGGGGAGTGGGGATGACAACTTTGTTATTCGGAATGACATAGGTTGATCATGGGAAGGGGAAAACTATACATGAAAGTGATTTGGTGGAGACCCAAAACAAAGGGAAATCGTAACCGGGAAAACACAAACCATTGCAAATCTGGAGAATCAAATATATGGATCAAAGGAGACCATTGATTGCTGCAAAAATATTTTATGTTGTTTCTATATTTTTACTGATCATCACGCAGGATGTCAGCCAAACCTATGAATCTTCCAAGAAAAACAAAACTAGAAACTTATCCAATTCAATCCTTTCTTTAAACACAACAAAATTTACTCAAAAAAGTTCAAAACTCCATGATTCAGAGTCTGAGAGCTCTGAATTTCTTCCCAAATCAAAATCCCAGTATCTCCCATTAGAGCCTGTTTAGACAATTTACCCGCCAGGGAATTATGTTGCCTGTAGATGTGCTGAAAAGTTATATTCCTGAAACATTGTATATTTGATTTGATTCTTTGACACCAGTGGACAAGAGATAATACTTTAAGGTCAAATTCATCTTGAGCCCATTTTATTGTGACTCTAGAGTCACCAAAGACTTTCAGGTCATCAATACCAAATATATTTGCCACCTTTAAGACACACCACAGAGCAATGAGTTCAGTTTTCATATTTGTTCCCAGTCCATAGTTCATTTTGAGTGAGAAATTATGATATTCATTTAGAAAAATTGCTCCACCTACTGCACAAATTCCATCGTGTACCGCACCATCAAAGAAAAGTACAGGACAATTAAAAATAGGCTCAAATACTCCAATCCTTCTTACCACTGTTGGTTTCTTCCCCTTAAAAATGGATTTGTAAAGAGAGAGAATTTGCTCAACCCCATTTTATACCAAAGGAACCATGTCTTCAAAAACTGTTTTGTTCCTGATATACAAAACAACCCATGATATAAAATGTGGTAACACAGGGTGTGTTATACATTCCTTGAACCATTTTAAGAATGAAAACTGAAAGGAATCCCTTCCCCAATCCAGATTTATATCTAATCCAATACAAACCTGTTACCAAATCTCTCTAGTAAAATTGCAGTTCGCGAGAATATGCTAAGTGGATTGTACATCAGATTTGCATAAGGAGTATCTATTTGGTCCAGTCCACCCCATTCTAACCAATGCATACCAAGTTTTAAATTTCTCTTTAAATGCAAACCAACCAAGCACTTGATCTTTATAGGTATCTTCCATCTCCAAAGCTTCTTGAACCACCAGTGTTGTGGGAAGAAATTCCTGTTAGATATAATATAACTATAAGCTATTTTGGCTATTACTTCCCCTGAGATATGGTTTCCAGCCCACTTCAATACATCGCACTTGGTCCAAATCCTACATCCACTTGAATCCAAATGGGAGAAGAAATAATCCCATTCATTTTCATAACAACCTAGAAGACCCAAATCGGCTCCTTTTAACCAATAAGAAGTTCCCTGCAATGAGACATAATTCCTCATACGATCTAATGCAGTGAAATTTCTATCTCTGAGAAATCCAAAATTTCCACTGACAGCTTGAACTCGTCATCAAGTCCCAAAATTTGATCAACACCAATTTGGATTTTCTGTCCATTACCTACCTGCCAAGATAAATCATTACCAATCCAGTGAAAAACCTGCAAAAAACCTTTCCATATCACAAAGGTATTCCTTGTTTTCTTGACTAGATTTTTGATCCAATCCAAAGTATCCAATTTCATGTACTTCACTTTTAATACTTCAGACCATAAAGTATTACCCAACAATCCTCTCCAAAGGCTCTTTAGCAGCAAAGCCTTCCCAAAGATATCCAAATTTTTGAGTCCCCAGCCACCACATTTTTCAGGAATAGTAATATATTCCCATTTTACCATTATTAGACCTTTGCGCTCCAAACCACCTGTCCAAAGAAAGTTTGAGCATAGTCTATTTAATTGCTTGAGGATTGATTTGGGCAACTTGAACAGAGATAACCAGTAAACTGGGATGCTTGTAAGAACATCTTGGACCAATATAAGGCGACCTCCAATTGATAAAACTCGATTTGTCCAGCATTGAATTCTATACTCCGTCTTCTTAACAAGCCAAGACCAGTCCTTGATTCTATAATTATTTGGTTTTAAGAAATATCCCAGATATGTAAAACCATCCTTTAATTCCTGTACTTTATATGGAAGAGCACTCTGTAACTCCACAATTTGCATATCATTCAAATTATGCTGAAATAAGATGGATTTCCTATCACTAACCTTCATACTAGATGCACAGTAGAAGAGTGATATACAATTCCTAAAGCATCTCCTTTCACCAATTGAGTTTGCACCAGCTAGATGTACATCATCAACAAAGAGCAGATGAGATATAGATATCTCTCTGGAAATTTTAATCCCTTTTATAAGACCATCATTTCTTTCCTTGAGAAGAATTCTACTTAAACCATCAATAACCAAATCAAATAGAATAGGTGACAGTGGAAAGCCATGTCTTATCCCTCGCGAGCACTTAAAGAAGTTTGATGCAATCCCATTGACAAGAACAACAATGTTTGTTGAGGTAACACAAGACATAATCCATTTCAACATCATAGGTGACAAACAAATGTTTATAAGAAGAATTCTGAGATAGCACCAATCTACCCGATCATAGGCTTTTTCAAGATCCATTTTAAGAAGAAAATCCTTTTTGTTCCGAACCTTTATAGTATGGATTATTTCCTGGGTGATGCCAAATGCATCAAGAATCTATCTATCATTGAGAAACCCAAACTGATTTGCTGACACAAACTTTGACAGCCCAGGTTTAATCCTCATAGCTATGATCTTGGAAATAAGCTTGTAGATCAAACTACATAATGCAATAGGCCTATATTCACCAAAGGATGAGGGTTTTTTGCATTTCGGAATTAAGGTAAAAAATGTAGAATTCAAGGCTCCCGAAATATAACCATTGATTCTAGAGTATTCCACCATTGCTAGAATTTCTTCACCCATTAGATCAAAAAAGTGAAGAAACAACTCCACAGTCTAGTCATCTGGCGTAGGACTTTTATCATTTGCAAACAGTTTTAATGTGTCTTCAACTTCTTTTAGAGTAACCTCCTGTTCCAGTTCCAATGCTTCCTGTGGACTGAAATTTTTTTGGGAATAGGCGAGCAATCTCTATTTCTTTTAGCAAATCACTACCTCGTGGACCTTTAAAAATATTGCCGAAGAAACTTGCTGCAACATATTGAAGTTGATAATGTCCATTAAAAGAAACCCCGTCATCATCTTTTAACTCCCAGATTGCTTTTTTATTCCTTCGATATGATGGATAGGCATGAAAATACTTCGTATTCCTGTCCCCGAGTTCAAGCCAAAAGGCTCGACTATTTAACTGCCACTCTGCCTCCTCTTGAAACAATATAGCCTCCTTTTTAGCATTCAGTAACTTAAGTAAATCTTGATCCACTTCATTGTCCATGAAGTCAAATTTCTTTTGATAAACATTCTTGATCTGTACCTGCAAATCATCATACTCTTGAAGATCCAATTTCTTTTCATTTCTCATCCATGACTTTACCACAGCCTTCAAATTTCTAAGTTTTAAAACAAATTTTTCCATAGGTTTTAAGCCCCAATCCTGACAAGGATCGAGCCAGAACCATCTAATAGTCTCACAAAAATTTTCAACATGAAGCCATGTGTTATTAAACTTAAATGGGTAATTCTCTGGATCCTGTGTGTCATCACACTGAAGAAAAATGGGCCAATGGTCAGAGAATATATTCTTCCCACCCATGAACGACATCTTTGAAATTGTTGCAGCAGAGGCCATGCAACCAAGAAGAGGTAAAGTATTTTAATGATACCTTCTTTCCCAACTCTGCAATTTGACCACGTTGGCATAATAGGTGAAGGAGCCACATCTACCAAGTCAAAATTTTCCAATAGTTGAGCAAAATATTCAGCTAATTCATCAAAATGAGCCTTGGAGCCCCAGATTTCAGACCAATTTAAAGAGAAATTTAGGTCTCCTACAAGAATAAGATTATGTGAGTTTAGTAGCCCAAAAAACTTGAGCTAATCCCAGAACTCAACCCTGCTAGTGTAAGGACCATAGTAGTTTAGGATAGTAAAATGAAATTTTTTAAATAACCCCCACCCCTACATAAAAATCCCTCACTTGGTTTTATAGGTTTTGAAATAGAAGCAATTAGGGTTCCAGCCAACAATCAAACCTCTAGACTTCCCACATGCATTAATAGCAGAAAACTCCCACCCAGGGCAAACATTAACCAATTTCAGGATAGCCTCTGAATCAATACACATAGTTTCCTGAATGAGAAGAACATCCAAGCTAGTAGCAGATAACAGTTTCGACAAGGCCCTACCCTGGGTAGTCTTGTGTAACCCTTGGATATTTAAGGATACAATTAACATTACTTACCCTGGCTAGTGGGCATCACTGCTCTAAGTGCCCTAGGGTTTGAAGGATCACCACTAACATCAGAAGCATCATCAATTCTCACCGAAAGAGGAACAAAAACATCACCAATTGGCTCATCACTGTTCGCCACTCGGGATTTCTTATCCTTTCTAATAGTAACATTTTTGAACCAGAGACTATGAGCTGGTAAGACATCTGAATTTTGGGATGGATTTTTCGAAAATACCTCCAAAGGGGATAATACGGAAGACCCAATACTAGGTTTATAGCCACTCTCGGAGAGTACCACCTTTTCATCAAAAGATAAAACCCTAGCAACATTGTAGGTAGGAGCATACATAGGTTCCGTAGCAACAGGCTCCAGATCATGTTCAGTAATATCCCAGCTAGTTTGTAAAGAACCCTGGTTTCCCTCTATCAAAAATGGCCCTCCCACAGCATAAAGATTTAAAGCAATCTCCCCTCTAGAAATCCTTTGATTTAATGAGTTTTCAATATCCTCATAGAAATTTAATTCATTCTGTGAAATACCTTTATACGGGGTTTCTTCAAGAGACTTACGTGTAATTATCTTCACCTCTGAGGAATTATTTGATGAAGAAGAAAGCATTACATCCAAAGTAGCCATCGGCACACAGAAAGCCTCCTTCAAGTTTTAAGGGCACTTTGTAGCAACATGTCCAGTTTCTCGGCACACGTAGTAGCAAAATGGAATTTTAAAATAATCCAATCTCTGGCTTATGACCCTAGAGCCCCAATTTAAGTCGATTTCAGCCGGTAAACCCTGCCTCATATCTTTTTCAACCATCACCCTTGCAGCTCTGCGATCATACCCAAATAGGGTTTTCTTTTCAAGTCTGATAAACTTGCCTAAGGTGTTTTCCAACCCAATTAAGTTGTTCTCAGACAACAATTCAATAGGGAATCCTAGCAAGGTCACCCACAGATGGCGAATATGCTGAGAATCCTTAAGTGGGTCAAACCTAACATACCATTTTTTGAGACATAAGGAACCCTCTTTAAAAAGCCACACCTGGTTCAGGATACCATCGACATTAACGCCGACCGAGAACGTGAAGATTATCCATCTGTTAACCAGCAAATTTACTTGTGGAGCCAAACCACAGATTGGTGTCTAGTTCTCGTTCACCCACAACACAATCTCTTCTCGGCAACTACTGGCAAATTCCAAACTGCCCACCACACCACGAGAGGCCAAAACCTTCATCCTTTCCACGTTGTGATTACAGTCTACAGAAAACTGCAAGCGACCCTCGCTAGCGTTAATGACCTTGGCTTGCCTGCGAACCCAAGCCCGAGAGCCCAACAGATTATGATTCACATTTCTAGTGTGTTCTTGCACCATCACAGACGAAACCGGGAGGCAAACTGGTGGAGTCAATGCACGATTTGCCATACTAAAGGCCCAAACCCTAGCCGTCACAAACTCCCAAAAGTTAAACCTAAAAAAATCACCAAAAGCCTCCACCTATCGGGACAAGACTAAAATGACAGAAAAGTATCGGTCTACTAATTTAGGACCATTTCTCTCAAACCATGCCAAAAAGCCGCCAAAGATAGAAACCCTAGATCTGAAAAACCTACCGCTAAATGAAATCAAAAAACAAAGTACCAAGAAAGACAGTAGGAACCTATCAATTTGGCAAAATGGGCATCCACCACCGGTAACAACCCAATAGGGAAAAGATAGAAGCTGAAAATAAGTCAGAATTTGGAACTTGTAGACATAAATCGCATTCCCACTTGTTTTTTACCCAGAAACTCCAATTGTCCGCATGGATGTCGCTCCGGGTTCAAGCATTTCTATTTTTCTATCATGTCATACTTATAAATATTAATTGCTCTATTTTATTGTTTATCCAATTATCTAAAACCTAAAAGGTTGTTGGATGATCCTTAGTGTCCATATGGCTCCTTGAAGTTCATGAAAGCATATTCCCAACATCATAGAATCCATTGTCTCTCCCTCTTTGTGACAACATGCCCATAACTTACCATGTGATAGGGTTATACACCTATAGATTATAAACTTCAATATTGCATTTATACAAGTATGGCAAATTCTAAAGATGAGACAACTAAATTCACAAGTCCAACTACACAATATTTAAGTCTTGTGAACTCAAAAGTAGAAGAAATTGTTTAATACCTTATTTATTTAATTACTATTAACATTAATTTTAAAATGCGGTTAAACTTACATCTTTTTTCCCACAAGTTTTTAGATAATTTTTTTAATAAACTTAATTGTGTTTAAGAAAAATTCGTTACATGCTCACTTTTCGACAAATTATGTACCATTTAATTTAATATTAAATATATATATAATGGAGGAGGCAAAAACCCTAAACCTAGATTTGGTCCGCCAAACAAACTCTTTAGATAATTTTTTTAAGAAGCTTAATTGTGTTTAAAAAAAATAGTTACGGACTCACTTTTCCACAAATCATGTACCATTTAATTTAATGTTTATATATATAATGGAGGCCAAAACCCTAAACCTAGACTTGGTCCACGAAACAAACTCTTTATATAAGTGTCCTTTTCTCTCAGATATTACTTTGTCTTGTTCAAGTTTGAGAGTTTGAGTTTGGTCAGATATTACTTTGTCTTGTTCAAGTTTGAGAGTTTGAGTTTGGTGGTGCAGTTGTCTTGTTCATGTGTTGTTTTTCATACGCTATGTCTTGTTTTTCATTTTTTTATTTTTGATATTATATAAATTTAGATTGAAACTATTTATATTTATATAGGTAGACGGTTATATAATGTTTCGTAAAAATTTTTTATTATATTGAATGTCAATAGGGTTATTAAGAAAAAAATGTTGGATAAACGTCATTGGTACCAGTCATCGAACCGGGGAGGTCGGTCTGGATGAGGATTCTTATTCCATGATGCCTTTTGGTTTTATTGATTCCCCATGCCATGACAGATGTATGAACCAGGCCCGTATGTACGGGGGCCCTTCATTCTATGAGAGGCCTGTGTACTCGTAATAACTATTTCAAACCGGCGAATCCTGGTTTCTACTTAGGTTTACCTTAACGCGGATCCAGTTTTCGAGTTAGGTTTGTCCTTAACGCGAATCCAGTTTTCGAGTTAGGTTTGTCCTTAACCCGAATCCAGTTTTGTGATATCTAGGTCAGTTGGTGCCTAGTGATATCTAGGTTAGTTGGTGTCTAATTTAGTAAAGAATATTAGCATTTTAACGTGGTTGTTTCTAATTTAGTAAGGATATTGACATTTTAACATGGTTACTTCAGGTTATTCATTAAATGTGTTTTAACTTAGATCATGGCAATTTATTATTTTATAATTTGTTATTGCTAGATTACAATTTATGAGATTATGAGTTTTAAATTTACGAGATTATGAGTTTTAAATTTATGGGTATAATTATTATTTTAAGTTTTAATTATAAAAAATATTTTATTATTATTTATAAATGTTATAAGTATTATTTAGATTGTAATTTATTAATAAAATATTTTTTTTATTTTAAAATAAATTTGGTTTTAAATGTAAAATATAGTTTGATTTTGTTATTATAAAATAAAATTAATTTTTAAATGTTAAATTTGATTTGATTGAAAAGTTTGTTAAATCAACTTTGAGAATATATTTGTTTTATTATTTAAAAATAATTTTAGGAGTTAAAAAAAAGAAGTGTGGATTTTAGTATATTAAATTTTGATTAAACTAGATATGTTTAAAGAAAAAAGGTACGTGTTTTAAATGTTAAATATGGTTAGACTGAGATGATTCTTAAGTCAAGGGTCTCTCCCCCCAATTGGGTCATGAGTTAGGCATTGGGTAGGTCATAAGCTAAGACTTTGGGTTCCCGTCATAAGTTAGATTGGGTTAAGGTTTGACTTTCAATATTTAATTTATATTAAAATTTTAAATTTTAAATCACTTTCTTTATTAAAATTTTCAATAAGTTAAATTTGACATCACTTTTTTTCTATATAAATTAGATGTTTAATTTTTTCTTATAATATGACTTTATTTTCTGTAACCTTTATTTAATATATATTAAATGGGAGAAAAAAACATATTAAAAAATCTATATATTCAAAATCATTTTAAAATTATGATTATAGTATAAAAAGAAATAAAATTTCATGCAACATTTTTGTATATATGTTTCATAATTCGCAAATTATAGAGCTAGAAAATAAAAATAATTGTATGTTTCCTTTATTTGTGACTATAAATATATTTTTTTATGAAATATATTCATCATTAATGATTATTGAAATGAAATAATCTTTACATTATGTATTTCAAATGATTATATAAATTCTAAATTAGGCTGATTATCATTAATTAAAAAGTTTCTCATTGATATTTTTTATAATAATTATATAAATTTAAAAAAAAAAGCATTCATTAAAAAAGTCATCTATGAGTAGTTAAGTAAAAAAAACACCTCTTTTTAGGAAATGTTACTATACTGATAGCAAGTTTTTTTTCATAATTTTTGATACCATCTCAGTTAGGAGAAAATGTAATGCATACAATACTTTTTCGCTTATATTCAGAGTCAGATCTATGCTCGAAAGTATTGTATGGAAATGCGCATAGAATTATGCATTACATTTTAGATCGAAATGGGCATAGAATCATTATTTTGGATAAAATCTTCATGCATACGAACCTGATTCTCATATACACAAATCTGCTACTAAGAAACAAATAGACATAGTTGGAAATGCAATAATTTTTAGTTTTCTTGCAAGTGGAACCTAGGTTCAAACAAGCCTTATGAAAGAATATTTATTAGGCATGATTTCTTTCCATGTTTACGTCGGCCTCTTCATACGATCTCCCATTGGTTGCAGTGTTAAGGTAATTAAAATTGGTTGCGAAAAGTTCAATAAAATGCCCTTTGAGTAATATTAATTAAAATCTGATTACAATATGTGGAAGGAAGCTATGAGAGGTTTAATTTGTACATGTAGATCATCAAAGAATGAGGAAAAGAGCTGGCCGGGATCAAAGCCGAGATGGGATCCAAAAATGGAAGAGATTGGAATCTTAAAATCCAGATTCAGTTATGGAATGGTGAATCCTTCAAGAAATGAAATTAAAATAATCAGAGCTCAGCCGAAACACTTCAGACAAGTTGGGGATGTTGGCGACACAAATGTCTTGTATTGGTTCCAGAACATAAAGTCCAGATCCAGGCAACACAACCCCACTTTTAGTCTCCAAAGATCTGTAAATCTACAGCAGGGAAGAGTCTGACTGATCAGACTATACGAATCATAGACGTTGCACAAAGGAAGAGTAAGATTCACAAGGTTTGTGCAACTAATTGTATGTTTTGTAAGCTACGTCTATATGATTGACTTAGACTGATCAATCTTACTCTTCTATGCACTAGATTTACAGTTCTCTGCAGAGTGAGAATGGCGTTGCTTTGCTTGGATCGAGACTTTCTGTTCCGGAACCAATAAAAGAGATTAGCGTCAGCAACATGTTGTCTATACTATTTTAGCTGACATTTAATTCTATTTATTTCATCCCATGAAGGTTTCAACATGCCAGAATTGAATGTCTACTTTAACATCAAGATCTATTCTGGTTTTAGATTCCATCTCGTTTTCGGCATGTTGCAGTCCTCATTAGATGTACCTCTAGAAATTACTGTTTACACATATTCTAATTATATTTGAAATGATAATAATAGGAATGGATATTATTTAGCTTTTTTTAACTGGATCTAAAAATCTATATTCAGTTCTGGAATGGTGAATGCTTCACGAAATGAAATTAAAAGAATCAAACCTCAACTCGAAGAGTTTGAACAAGTTCGAGACATTGGGGACGAGCATGTCTTGTATTGGTTCCCGACCATAAATTCCAGATGCAAGTAGATACAACTCCACTTCCAATCTGCAAAGATTTTTAAATCTACAGTAGGGAAGAGTGAGCCTGATCATTCTATAAGAATCACAGACCATAAATTCCAGATCCAAGTATATTTTTAAATCTACAGCAGCGAAGAGTGAGAATGATCAGTCTATAGGAATCACACACGTTGCACAACCAAAGAGTAAGATTCACAGGTTTTGTGCAACTAATGATCTGTTGTATTAGCAATGTCTATGACTGACTTAGACTGATCAATCTTACTCTTCTCCGCAATTGATTTAGAGTTCTCTAGACTGAGAATGGCGTTGCTTTGCTTGATCTGGACTTTGTTATCTAAACTCGTTTAGTTGACATCTGATTCTAGTTACTTCATCGCGTGAAGGTTTCACCTTGCCAAAATTGAATATCTATTCTAACATCGAGATCTATTCTGGTTATAGATTCCATCTTGCTTTTGGCGTGTTGCATTCCTCATTCTCTGCTGAACAAACTATTCTTTGCACATTCTACTCTACAAATTGAATTACTTCCATTATTATGCTGGCTCACCTCTTCACCACAACAAGAAAACCCATCTTTTAGCACTACAAGTTAGCACCACTTATAGTTTGTGGTGTAAATGTGGTGGTATTGGTACCACTTACATTTATGTGGTGTTAAAGTGGTGGTATTAGCACCATTTATATTTTGTGGTGTTAATATCGTGTTGTGTTATATTAGTTAATATTATTGGAAATTGAGTTTTACCTTTATGAGAAATGCCATGTTGGCAAGTACCATAAAGTAGTGCTAAGCTATTATTTTCCACATTGACATGTACACGTAGGATTTAATTATGTGGATTTGCACCATAAACAAATTCACAAATAATTCTTTTGAAAATAACTCAATTCAATATTTATTTATTTTTTCGTCAATTAAAATAAATGATCAAAGATTAATTTATGAGTTTTTGCACCATACTTGCAAGAAGTTCAAATATTTATAATTAGAATATTTAAGCAAATAAATTCACGTGATTCATTTATGCGGTTTACACCACAAGCACAACAAGTTCAAAAATAATATTTAGAAAATAGCTCAAGTAATTTATTCATTTTTATATTATTTAACCATATAAATACCAAGGACAAATAAATAAAAACAACTATTTTTAATTTATTACTATTATAAAGTTGTAATAAAATTATTTGAATTTAAATTTGAGTATTCATTTGAGATATTTTTATCTTCTTAATTTTTTTATGGAAATTAGTATTATTATTAGGTTTTTAAGACAAGACATGGGTCTTAGATCCATCTATATGATCAATGGAGAAAACCTCTAGTTAAGGCCCTAAAATAAGCTTTTATGAATCTAGGACCAAGAAAGACACCACAAAGGTCCCCACACATATTCCTAAGAGTATGCTTAGCCTCTAAGTATGGTCATTCACACTATTATAAGTTTTTAATCACTAAGGATAGGTCCAATGGCTCTCAACATTGTTGAACGAACAATCACAGGCCTTATCCTAAATGAATCCTAAGCCTAAATAAATGTCATGTTGTGAAGTGTACCATATAGTGGGGCTAAGCTCATATTTGTAACATGGACATGTACAAAAATGATTTAATTATGATAATTTGTACCATAAACACAACAACATCAGAAATAATTATTTTGTGATAACTTAATTAAATTTTTTTCATTAAATAAATGCCCATGATTAATTTATGAGGTTTTAAACCACAACCACAAGAAATTCAATTATTTGTTTTTATCACTATTTAAACCAACAAGCTCACATGGTTCATTTATGAGGTGTTGCACAACAAACACAACAAGTTCACAAATAATTATTTTCTAAATAGGTCAAGTTGACTATTCATTTTCAATGTTATGCAAGCAAATAAATACCCATGATTCTTAAATTTGACAAAAAATTGAATACAACCATTTTTAATTTATTACTATTATAAAATATTAATAAAAATGATTTGAATTGAGATTTCATTATTTGACAGGGAATATTTTTATTGATATTATTAAATTTTATAATGGATATTAATATCATTATGAGGATTTGTGCACAAGGCATGGGTCTCAAATCCTTGGAGATGTTCGAGGGAGGAAACCTCTTCCTTGGGCCCTAAATGAATCTTTTAGGAATCCAGGACCAAGAAATATAGTCAACACACATATATTCCTAAGACTATTCTTAACATCTATGTGTGGATGTTGATTGCATTATAAGGTTTTGATCACTAGTGATAGGTATATTGACCCTCTACCTAGTTAAGAGAAGAAACCTAGGCCTTAGCTTAAATTAAACTTCTAGGCTGTAATATCCCGAATTTTGGACTAACTATTTTATGATGTTATATTGGGGCACGACCCCAACACCTATGATGTATTCCTTGTAGACTAACATATTGGGCATGGACCCTAATTGAATTTCATTATTTGATTATATACTCGGCAAGGAAGCCCCAATGTTCTGATTATGTTTTGATATGGGTACAAAACCCTAATATATTGAGTTGACCTTTTTATTACATACTATGCAGTGATGTGAATGACATAGTTGACTTATGTGGCATGTTGAGCGTGGACTCAGAAACACACAAATTACCTACGTACTGGGTGCAAGCCCCAAGGTACCTACATGAATGACGCACCACGAGAAACAAACGAAACATACAAACGCACCACGAGAGATGCAAGAGGCAGAATGACGTGGGTGGGTAGCTGGACTTACCCTACCATTGCCTACGTCTACAGAGTTCCTAGACCCCCACAACAACCAAACGCTGAAACCATTCGCAGAGATCACCTGCCACTTCAACAGGAACCATAAGTTGAAACCGTGAGAGAGATAACAAAGGAAAATGAGTTACATAAGAAGCATGGCGATTTTCTTCTTCATACCTGAGCAGGGTGTAGCACTCTTCACGCCACTAGCAGAGCTAGAATACCCAGTGCACTAACCATGGTGACGAGGCCACCTCCAGAGCACAAGGAACTGCAGAACCATTGCTAACTGAAAGCGCAAAGCTTGTGTGCATAAGGAAAAAAAAAACCCTTTCACGAGAGCTCTTTTTTCCATCCTGTCATCCAATGTGATAGGGTGTAATTAAGACTACACCAAACCCTTCCTAAGTGGAGTCTCAATTTACTATACAAAGCCTATAGTATGAGTCGTATGGATTAGCCACGAAATTATAGGGTAATACAAGTGCTGACCAAAGTCTCATCACCATAGAACTTTACACCATCACCTTTTATTGGGCACTATAGTATTACCACTTAAGACTTGACCTTCATGTTTAAACCTCTACCTTGGAAGGTTAATGTGTTGAAATATTGTAACTTCTAAGAATATTATATTTGTATTATTCCGGAGATGTTTCATTCCTCCAATGGGACTTTATTATGTATCTGGAGATGTTTATTCCTCCGATGGATTATGGTAACTAGGGTTATTAGATCTCCCATGTGGGGGTGGGCCCTGAGTTAATTTATTTTGGGTTATTAGACTCTCTTAGGAGAGGTCGGCCCCATAGGGTAAAAATTTAGTCGGGAAACAAGTATAAGTAAAGGAGGTTGTTCCTTATTTAACTCACTCTTCCATCACTCTGAAAGTAGCGCACAAGTGAGAGAGAAGTCTACATAGGAGGTAGAGAAGGAGCTCTAGTCTTGGACTACATCTTGTATTTGGTTGATCATATTATTGAGGAAAGTTTGCTGGGTTTTCTACCCCATGAGGGTTTCCCAAGGTAAAATCTCTGTCTATCTTGTGATTGTGTTTCTTTCAGTGATATTGCTAGTCAAATTAGTATAAACTTAACATGGTATCATAGCTAGCCTGAATAGGACATCTTTCACAAGGTGAAAATCTCTCCCTCTCCTCCTCTCGTGCAAATTAGGGTTTCTGCAAAAGTTGGTATTTTTGGATTCTGGTTGCATGGATGGATAGCCCTCCTCAAAATCAAAGTTTTGAGGCCTGGATCGAGGTTTTTGGTTGGGTAGAACTCCGGGAAAGTCAAACCCTAGTTTGACCAAAAGTTCAAAAATCCAGAAAACTAGAGAACCACAAAAGCTGCGAACTTGTGCACTAGAAAACCAGAAATTCTGTTGTAGATCCGGAAGGTGAAAAGTTGAAGTCTCTAGAAGCAGAACACACCAGATTTTCCAATTCAATCAAGCACATCTCCTGGTAAGTGTTATTCTATCTCTTTAGAAACTTCAATCTCTTTTGACCCCTAAAGAAGATGGCTCCAAGCACTAAGCTTGAAGACAAGCTAGAGGTTATAGAAAATTTCCGAGCATCGAAATACAGAATTGGCCTCATTCTTGAAGAGAATGACCTTGCCCAGTATATCAATGATGAGATTGCAGAACCTGGAGAGGATGAAGCCAAAGAGAAGTATATGAAGGATTTGATTAGGGCAAAGAGAATCATTGTTGATTCTATAAAAGACCACTTGATTCCCCAAGTGGCATCCAAGAAGACTCGAAAGGAAATGTATGATGCCCTTTCCAGAATGTATGAGGAAAAGAACATCAATAGGAAGATGAATTTGAGAGCTCAATTAAAGAGCACAAAGATGAACAAAGGAGAATCTATTCAAGACTATTTCTCAAGGATCTCCTAGCTTAAAGAACAACTAGATGCTATTGGAGATACCCTTGATGAAGATGAGCTAGTAATGACTGCTCTAAATGGTCTCACTAGACCATGGGAGTCATTTATCCAAACCATGTGTGCCAGAAAAGAGAGCATGAAGTTTGATGTGGTATGGGAAGATTGCATCCAAGAAGAAACTAGGGTTTCCAATAGAGAATCCATTCTCAAAGAAGATGACCAAGCCTTGGCTACACACACCAAGAGAAGGAGGAATCAATCTTACTTAAAAAGGATAGTCACAAGGAGTCTCAATCTCCACAAAGATTTCAGAAGAGAGGAAGAAGAAAATATTCTTCTTTTCAATGTTTCAATTGTCATAAAGAAGGACACATTGCTAGATATTGTCCCTCAAAGAAGAAGAAAAATGTTCACCATAAAAGACATCAAGCACATCTTGTAGAAGATGAAAGTGAACAAGAAGAAGAAGAGGAAGAAAGGCCTCACAAGAAAAGATCTAGAAGAGAAGAAGAAGAAGAAGAAAGGCCACTCTTCAAGAAAAGATCTAGAAGGAATGAAGAAGAAGATGTAGAAGAGTATGTTGTATTCTCTGCACTCTAAGGATCTATAACACCTGGAGAAGATACATGGCTGATTGATAGTGGTGCTTCAAAGCACATGACTGGACAAAAGAAAACTCTTTCAAAACTGGAAGAGAAGACCTCCCCAAAAAGGGTGTCATTAGGAGATAACTATCAATATCCCATCAAGGGAATTGGTGAAGCAAGCTACAAGCTTGATTCTGGAACACCATTGAAGATGAAAGAGATATTATATGTCCCGGGATTGAAGAAGAACTTACTTTCTATCTCAGCTCTAGATAAGAAATTTTATAGGGTTGCATTCATAGATGGACAAGTACTCATGTGGTCCAAAGGAAAATCTATTGAGAATGCAATTGCTATTGGTGAAGAGGAAGGAGGTTTATACAAACTCGGGGGACATTCAGAAGCTTCCCTTGTTCATGAAGCCACTAGCCCTAATGAACTATGGCATAGGAGGCTTGCTCATATTAACTACAAAGCACTACCTCATGTGAGTAAGGTTGTCATAGGACTACCATATTTTAAGATTGATCATGATGGCACATGCAAGGGGTGTGCTAAAGGAAAGAATATCAAGAACCCATTTCCAAAGAGTAAAACAAAGACCAAGAGTATTTTGGAATTGATTCATTCAGATGTATGTGGACCAATGCCCTCCACATATTTGAGTGGATATGAATACTACCTTACATTTATTGATGACTATTCCATAAAGACTTGGATTTACATTCTAAAAGGGAAGAATGAAGTCTTTGGAAATTTCAAGGAGTTCAAAGCCTTGATAGAAAATCTTTCAAAAAAGAAGATCAAAATACTCAGGATAGACAATGGTGGAGAATACACTTCAAAGGATTTTGAGCTCTTTTGTAAAGAAAATGGAATCAAGAGGGAGTTAACCACTCCCTATAATCCTCAGCAAAATGGTGTTGCAGAAAGAAAGAATAGAACCATCATGGAAGCTGTGAAGACAATGATACATGATCAAGACCTGCCTATGTATCTATGGGCTGAAGCAGCTAGCACAATAGTCTATGTGCAAAATAGACTATCCCACAGTGCTCTTGATTTCAAGACTCCAGAAGAAGTGTTCACAGGGAAGAACCCTGAGGTAAGTCACCTCAAGATATTTGGATGTCCAGTATACATTCACATTCCAAAAGAAAAGAGGACTAAGTTAGATCCTTTCGGAACGAAGAGAATATTTGTTGGATATTGTGAAACATCCAAGGCATTCATAATATACATCCCAGTATTTCACCATATGGAGATTAGTAGGGATGTGACATTTGATGAAGAGACAACTCTCAAGAAATCTAGGAAGTGCCAGTATGAAGAAGTATATGAAGAAGATGCACCTCCAAGAATTACAGAGACTGCACCCATCTCTGAAGATGTAACACCTGAAGACCATGATATGATAGAACCATAGGAACCCCCCCTTTCAAACATTTCAAGGAAAAGAAATCCAGCATGGGAAAGATATATTATACTAGGAGCAGAAAAGTATGGAGCTCCTGAGGGCTCCACTAGAGTAAGCAAGAAACCAAAGGCATTCTCCAACTATATGGTTTTGATGTGTGATCTTGTAGATCAGGAACCTACTAGTTATGAAGAGGCAGTTCATAAGAAAGAATGGGTAGAGGCAATGATAGAAGAATACCATTCAATAATGAAGAATGATGTTTGGGATATAGTTCCCAAGCCAAAACACAAAAGTTTGGTATCTTCCAAATGGATATACAAAATAAAGCACGTTGCAGATGGTAGCATTGAAAAATACAAACCAAGATTTGTGGCCAAAGGATTCTCTCAGAGAGAGGGAATTGACTATGAAGAAAAAATTTCCCCAGTTGCAAGGTACACTTCGATTAGAACCATCATGGCACTTGCATCCGTGAAGAAATGGGATCTATGCCAGATGGATGTAAAGATAGCCTTCCTGAATGGTGTGATTGAGGAAGAAGTGTACATAGAATAACCACTAGGATTTGATGTAGAAGATGGAAGAACCCATGTAAGCAAACTGAAGAAGGCCTTATATGGGTTGAAGCAAGCTCCCAGAGCTTGGTATGGAAGAATTGATAGTTTCTTGACAAACTTGGGCTTTACCAAAAGTAAAGCTGATCTAAATCTTTATCTCAAGGTTATGAATGATGAACCTGTCATATTGTTGCTATATGTGGATGATCTATTTCTGACTGGAAATGAGAAACAAATTATCGAATGCAAAAAGAAGCTCTCATTAGAATTTGAGATGAAAGATCTCGGATTAATGCACTACTTCCTAGGTCTGGAAGTATGGCAAGGACCAAATGGAATCTTTCTCAACCAAGGTAAGTATGTTGTGGGAATCCTAAAAAGATTCGATATGTTGGAATGCAAATCCATGACCACTCCCATGGATTCCAACTTAAAGCTATTAGTTGATGACTCTTCAGAGTTAGTGGATGTGACTCTGTACAAACAGATTATTGGGTCATTAATGTACCTGACGAATACCAGGCAAGACATATGTTTTGCGGTGAACACTCTGAGTCAGTATCTAGTGGAACCTAGATAGATTCACCTAATTGCTACAAAACATGTGATGTGGTACCTAAAAGGTACGATAGATTTTGGTCTTTATTATCATGGAGATCATGAATTCAGATTATATAGCTACACATATGCTGATTGGGAAGGAAGTGTATTAGATAGGAAGAGTACATCGGGTGGATGTTATTGTCTGGGATCTTCCATGATCTCGTGGTTTAGCAGAAAGCAGTCAAGTGTGGCTCTCAGCATAGTTGAAGTAGAATATATAGCTTCCTACTCCGCTAGTTGCGAAGCGGTATGGATTCGGAAGTTATTATCAGGATTGTTTGACTTAGAGATGGACACCACTGTGATTCTATGTGACAACTAGAGTTGTATCAAGATGACAGAGAATCCAGTGTTCCATGATAAGTCAAAGCACATAGAGATCCAATATTTTTATATATGGAATATGGTTTAGAAAGGAGCTATGAAGCTTGAGTATGTAGGCACTGATGAACAAGTTGTCGATGTATTGACCAAACCTCTGTCTCGAGTAAAGTTTGAGTATTTACGAGAGAAGCTTGGTGTAGTTCAGAAGGACCCTCCTCGAAACAGGGAGTGATATGGTTGATGATAATATTTGGATACTAGTATCGATGGGGATACCTGTATCGATGATTAGATTTCCTATATTGATTGATGAGGATACTTGTATTGATGATATATATTGATGAGGATAGGTATTGATTAGGATACTTGTATTGATGAGATATATTGATGAGGATATGTATTGATATGGATACTTGTATTGATTATATGTATACTTGTATTGATGATGTGTACTAATGATAACTGTATTGATGAGGATACTATATCAATGATTTGGCTACCTGTTCCAACGATGAGGTTGATGATGAGGTTTCCTGTTCCGATGATGAGGTCGATGAAAATGGTCCTTTTACTTTGTCTAAATGCACAGTATGGGGATTGTATAATCCTTGGAATTTAGTCCTAAAATGAGCCGCAGACTATATGTCACCGAGAGTGGGGATTGTATCATCCTTGGACTTTAGTCCTAAAATGAGCAGCAGACTATATGTCACCGAGAGTGGGGATTGTATCATCCTTGGACTTTAGTCCTAAAATGAGTCGCAGACTATATGTCACCGATAGTGGGGAATGTATCATCCTTGAACTTTAGTCTTAAAATGAGCCACAAACTATATGTCACCGAGAGTGGGGATTGTATCATCCTTGGACTTTAGTCCTAAAATGAGCCGCAGACTATATGTCACCAAGAGTGGGGATTGCATCATCCTTGGACATCAGTGCTAAAATGAGCCACAGACTATATGTCACCGAGAGTGGGGATTGTATCATCGTTGGACTTCAATTCCAAAATGATCCACAGACATATGTCTCCGAGAGTGATGGGATTGTATTGTCCCCAGACTTCGGTCCCTGAATTGATCTGTAGACATATGTCTCCGAGAAGTGGTCCTTAGACTTTGTCTAAGTTGATGAATGGACTGCATCGTCCCTAGACATGATATGGTGTATTAAATAGATCATGTGTGTTGCATGGTATGCTACTATTGTGATGTTGATCGAGAGGATGCAGTTGATGATGATGATGCCGATCGTGTGATGACGATGATGCAGATCGTGTGGTGACGATGCTATGATCATGATGATCTAGATGATGATGTTGTGGTCGTGATGGTCTGGATGACGGTGCTGCTAATCGTGATGACGATGCTGTTGATCGTGAGGATCTAGATGATGGTATTGATCGGTAGATCGGTGGACAAGATTGTTGGTAGAATCTTTAGGGTATAGTTGTTCCAAGGTAGGCACCTGCATTGAAAATATATAAACCATGCATTAGCAAACAAATGCTAAGTAAGTCAAGAAACACCCAAGAGTACTCTTACGTCTTGGCAACCCTGCTAGGGTATGTTTTCCTCCCCTTGATTGATACAGGTTCCACCACAGACTCAACATCTCATCAACAAAATCCATATCACCTGAAGGTACCATTTCAAACATTCATAACACATTCATCTAATTTCATTAAAACAATATGAAAGAATTGTTATTACAGTCACACTGGCAATTGTAGACTCGTAACCAAGATACATCAATATTTATTTCCACATTGCTTCCACAGGATTGAAAATATAAAAGATAGAGAGACCATGATTATTTAGGAATGTTAGACCTTCTTTTCTCTATAGAAGTAATTACATATTTCTTAGCATTAAGATTTACTCACGATGAATTTGTCCTTATTCAACAGCTCTTACAATCACATAATTTTTTTTTTTGTTATTTTTGGGACATTACATAGGCATGTAGGGATAATAATGATTTGTTGCACTAACACAAATTACTTTTTGAGAAGATATATGGCCTTATAATATGGATAATGGGTGGAGTTGTAGGAACTAAAACTAGGTATAAGTCTTTACGGCATAAAGATGAATCGATGATTAAGGAAGGAACCCCATGCTTGGACCTTAGAGGAAATCTCTAGGCATATAAGATTAACAAGTGTACCTTGAAACACCACATAAGGATTCCTAAGGGTATCCTTGGCTTGATATTGGAGGTATTAACATACGTAACGGGTTGTTTTTAAGCATAGTATATGGGTTTTTAGGCCCTTAACATGTTTGAGAGAGGAAACCTAAGCCTTATTCCTAGTAAAATATTTTGTGCATCCAAGGAAATATACAACAATTCAAAGGACTACACATGACATATTGGGGTTATTATTTACCTCTAAGTAAGGAAATTAACACCATGATGAGTTTTTTTTCTAGTATGCACGGGTCATATGTTTTTGTATAATGTCATAGGAGGAAACTTGGGCCTTAAACCCTAAGGGAAGCTTTAAACCTCACCCATAAACTCCAAACACTATCCTTGGCATCTGAGCATTCATATAAGTGACTCTAGGTATGCAAACCTTAGACATAGTCATGAGAGTAATTACAGTAACTAGGCCCTAAAGGACGGTTTTAGGCATATCAGGCTACTAGCAATGACTCAAACTATCACTTAGAATATCATGCAATGTATATGATATCATTATTCTCAAAGTGGGGTATAGGTGGAAATATGTGGATTTGTGTACTAGTGATGGGCCTGAGTAAATAGTTGGGGAAGAAATTGAAAGAATTATACCCTAACATAATATTATTGAGGTAATGGGCAATGATCAAGACCATGAACCATAAGATACAACATTTAAAGTTGATATTTTACATAATAGTTGGATATGAGCATAATCAAGAGTTTTTGCATAGAGGGATGGATCTCAAGTCCTTTATTGGAGTCATAAAAGTAAAGCAAGAGCCTTATGTAGGTGTCCCAAGGCCTTTGTAATGATATTACATAGAAGGCGACCATGATTTTATCCCTAAAGAAACCATTAAGACATCCAAATCCATTGAGACACTATGTATCTAGGTCTTATGGCCTTTTATCCTTAGATAAGATCAATGGAGGAGACGTAAATATCGACCACTAAAGGAATATTCTAGCCATCTAGGGCTAAGAAGGTTTCCTCCAACAACAACACATGCTTAGTGGAGGATACCTTAATCGTTGCCCCTAAAGGAAGCTTGTAAATATCTAGGGGTAAGAAGTTTGCCTCCACCAACCATACACAACTTCCTAGTTGTATAATTGGCCTATGATTAAGGATGCTGTTATAGTTAGGTGTTTTTAAGTAGCATGCACATGTCTTAATCCCTTGGGAATTATGTTCCATGGAAGATGACCATGTTTTTAGACCTAAAGAGATCATTGACGCATCTAGATCCATAAATACTACCTAAAAGCATAATTGATTACTTCAAAGGGGTATCTATGGCATTATGTATCTATGTATTGTGGCCTTGGGGCCTTATACATGGTTAGTGGAGGAGACCTCAATCTTGAGCTCTAAATTATTTTTCCATCCATCTAAGGCTAAGAAGATTGCCTCCACTAAAAACACATGGCCTCTTGAGGGTATCATTAGCCTATGATTGATTATTTCATTGCCATTAGGTGGTTTTGAGCAGTATCTACATGTCTTAGGGCATTGGGAATGATGTTATATAGGAAAAACAACCATGCCTTTGGCCTTAAAGAAACAATTGGGGCATCTAGAGTGATAAACAATGCCTAGAGTACCATGCAGGACCTTGCAGGGATATCCATGCCACTAGGTATCCATTTCTTGGGGCCTTGGGGACTTGGACATGGTCAAGGGAAGAGACTTAAACCTCTAGAAATAAATTAATCTTATAGCCATCCAAGGCTAAGAAGATCGCCTCAACCAACCACACATGACCTCTTGAGGGTATCATTTCCATATGGTTGAGGATATTAACACCATCATGTGATTTTGAGAAGTATGTAGGTGTCTTGGGACCTCAGGGATGATGCTATCGAGAATAATACTATGCTTTTGGCACTAAATAGACCACTAAGCAATTTAGAGCCCTGAACAATGCCTCAAAGCATCATGCATGACTTTGCAAGGGTATCCATTGAGCTTTGTATCTAGATATTAGGGACTTGAGGTCTTGGACATGGTCAGTGGATGAAATTTGAACCTTGGGCCTTAAAGAAATATTTTATCCATCCAAGGCTAAGAAGGTTTCCTTCACCAACCAAACATGGCCTTCTAAGGCTATCATTGGCATATGATTAAGGATGAAAATTCTTGTAGGTGGGTTTGAAAATATGTATGTGTCCCAATGCCTTGGGAATGTCATTCTATGGTAAAGACCATTCATTTGGCCCTACATAAACCATCAAGGAATCCAAAACCATGAACAATGCCTTAAATAACCATGCATGACTTTGCAAGGGTATCCATGGAACTATGTATCCAAGTATTGGGGACTTGGGGGATTGGAAATGGTCATGGGAGGAGGCATGAAGCTCAAGCTCTAATGGAATCTTCTAGCCATCTAGAGATAGGAAGGTTCTATCCACCAACCACACATCGCCTTTCAATGGTCATTGGCCTATGAATGAGGATGTTAGTGACATTAGGGTGTTTTGAGGAGTATGTACATGTATCAGGGTGTTGGGAATGAAGTTCTAGGGAGGAATAACATGCTTTTATCACTAAAGAAATAATTGAGGATTCCACAACCATGAACAATGCCTCAAAGAACCACACATGAATTTGTAGGGATATCCATGGCATTATGTATCTAGGTCTTGTGGCCTTAGGGAATTCGACATGGTCAATGAAAGAGACTTAAAAATATGGCCCTAAAGGAAGCTTCTAGCCATCTGTGTCAAAGAAGGATGCCTTCACCAACCACAAATGGCCTCTTGAGGTTATCATTAGTTTATGATTAGTGATTTTAATGCCAATAGTGGGTTTTGAGCATTAGACACATGTCTCGGGGCTTTGGGAATGACACTCTATAGAAGAGGACCATGCCTTTGGCCCTAAAGAAACCATTTAGGCATACAAATCCATAAATAATGCCAGGAAGCACCACACATGGCTCCAATAGGTATCCACGGATCGTTAGGACTTGGGGCATTGGACATGGTCAAGGGAGGGGACCTAAACCTTAGGCTCTAAAGGAATTTTCTAGGCATCTAGAACTAAGTAGGTTTCCTCCATCGACCACACATGGCTTATTGAAGGTATAATTGGCCTATGATATAGGATGTTGGTTCCATTACGTGATTTATGAATTATGAAGGTGTCCTAGAGCCTTTGGAATGGAATTATAGGGATGGAAACCATACCTTTGGCTCTAAATAAACCATTCAGGCATATAAATCCATGCCCAATGCCTCAAATAACTACACATGACTTTGCATGGGTATCCATTGTGCTATGTATCTAGGTCTTGTGGTATTAGGACCCTAGACATGGCAATAGAGGAGACATGCAACTCAATCCTTAAAGGAATCTTCTAACCATCTAGGGATATGAAGGTTTCCTCCACCAATAACAAGTTGTCTCCTAAGGTCTTGTATCCATGGAGCAATGGCTCTAAGCACCATGAATGACTTCGTAGAGATATTCATGGCATAATGTACATACATGCCTTGGGGCCTTGGACATGGTAGGGGGGAGACCTGAATATTTGGCCCAAAATTAATGTTTTAGCCATCTAAGGATAGGAATATTTCCTCCCCCAACCACACATGGCCTCTTGAGGTATCATTAACCCATGATTGAGAATATTAATGATTTTAGGTGGTTTTGAGTAGAATGTATGTTTATCAGGGCTTTGGGGATGATTCTCTAGGAAATAAGACCACGAATGTTTCCCTAAAAAACCCATTGAGGCATCTAGATCCATGAAGAATGTCTCAAATCACTATGCATAACATTGCAACAATATCTATGGTGCTATGTATCGAGGTCCTGGGGCCTTGGTCCCTTGGACATGCTCAATGGAAGAGACCTAAACCTTGGCCCCTAAAGAAATTTTCTATCCATCCAAGGATAAGAATGTTTCCTACACCAACCATAGATTGCCTCCTTAAGGTTTCATTGGCATATGACTGATTATATTGGTTCCATTAGGTGGTTTTAAAAAATTTCTATGTGTCTCAAGGCCTTGGGAATGACATTCTAGGGAAAAATACCATGCCCTAAGCCCTAAATAAACCATTTAGGCATTAAGAGCCATGAAACAATATTCAAACCACCATAAATGAATTTGTAGGGGTAACCGTGACACTGTGTATCCAACTATTGGGGACATGGGAGCATCAACATGGTCATGGGATGGGAGCTAAATACGAGGCCATAAAGGAAAAATTATCATCTAGGGATAAGAAGGTTGCCTATAACAACCATAGATGGCCTTCTTAGGGTATCATTAACCTATGATTGAGGATGTTGATGCTATTAGGTAGTTTTGAGAAGTATGTATGTGTCTTAGGGCCTTAAAAATGGTGCTATAGGGAAAAATACCATGCATTTAGCCCTAAATAAATCATTTAGGCATCTAGAGTCATGAACAATGCCATAAATGAATTCGTAGGGGTATCCAAGGCATTATGTATCTAGGTCTTGTGTCCTTGGAAACTTCAACATGGTCAATGGAGGAAGCCTGAACTTAGGGACCTAAAGGAAGAACATGGTCAACAAAGAACACCTAAACCTTGATCCCTAAAGGAATATTATAGCCATCCAAGGATAAGGAAGTTGCTTCCACTAACCACACATAGAATTCTGAGTGTATCATTGACCTATTATTGAGGATGTCAATGACATTAGGTGCTTTTGAGAAGTATGCAGGTGTCTCAAGGTCTTGGAAATGGTATTCCAACGAAGAAGACCATGCCTTTGGCCCTAAAGAAATTGTTGAGGCATCCAGATCCATGAAGACTTCCTTGAAGCACTATGCATGAATTTGCAGTAGTATCTATGGCACTATGTACCTAGGTCTTGTGGCCCTTGGGCCTTGGACATAGTCATTGGAGGAGACTTGAACCTCTGGCTCTAAAAGAATCTTATAGCCATCTAGGGTTAAGTAGGTTGCCTCCACCAACCACACATGGAATCAAGGTATCATTAGCCAATAATATAGAATATTGGCACCATTAGGTGGTTTTTACAATTATGTAGGTGTTTGGGGACATTGGGAATGACATTCTACGAGAGACAACCATGCCTTTGGCCCTAGAGAAACCATTGAGGCATCTGGATCCTTGAACAAGGCCTCAAAGAACAATGCATGGTATCCATGGTTATATATATCTAGGTCTCATAGTCTTGAGGCCTTGGTCATGGTCAATGGAGGAGACATAAACCTCAATCCCTAAAGGAATCTTCCAACCAACCATTGAAGGCTAAGAAGGTCTCCACCAACAACACATCGGATCCTAGGGGTATCATTGGCCTATGATTGATTATATTCATTCCCTTAGGTGGCTTTGAGCAATATGTACCTATCCTATGGCCTTGGGAATGAATTCTTAGGGAAGAAGACCATGCCTTTGGCCCTAAAGAAATCATTGAGGCATCTAAATCCATGAAAAATGCCGCAAATCCCCATGCATGACTTCAGAAGGGTATCCAAATAGACTGAAAATGAGCAATGTCTAATATTTTTACTACCTAAGCCTCCCCAACCCAATTGTTTCTCTAGGTAGCATTCAGCACCAATTGGGATATGTCGATCAATCCCACCTCTTCCCACTTGTGAGTAATGTAGTCCGATAATGGGATCCACCTATTGTTTTTTTGCAAGATCTACCAATAAGGGTTTTCTCACCCATCTATAATAATTTTTTTAATTTAACCTCAACCATACATGACTTCGCATGGGTATCCATTCTACTATGTGTCTAGGTTTTGTGGACTTGGGGCCTTCGACATGGTTAGTGGAGTAGACTTCAACATTCACCCTTAAAGGAAGCTTCTATTCATTTAGGGATAGGAAGTTTGCTACCACCAACTACACCAAACCTCCCAATGGTATAATTAGTTACTATTGAATATGTTGTTACCATTAGGTGGTTTTGATTAGTATGTACATGTCTCAGGTCCTTGGGAATGATTTTCCATGGAAGAAGACCATGCCTTTGGTCATCAAGCAATAATTAAAGCATATAGAGACATGACCACTACCTAAAAATACCATGCATGACTTTGGAGAAGTATTTATGGAACTATGTATCTAGGTCGTGTGGCCTTGGGGCCTTGGACATAGCCAGCGAAGGAGACTTAAATCTTGAGCTCCAAAGGAATCTTCTATCCATATAGGCATAAGAATATTTCCTCCACCAACCATGTATGCCCTCTTCATGGTATCATTGACCTATGATTGATTATGTCATTTCCATTAGGTAGTTTTCAGTAGTATCTACATGTCTTAGGGAATTGTGAATGATGTTTCAAGGAAAATGACCATGCCTGTTGCCCTAAATAAACCGTTGAGGCATCTAGATCAATGGACAATGACTGAAGCACCATGCATGACCTTGCATGGATATTTGTGCCACTATGTATCCATGTCTTGGGGGCTTGGGGTATTCAGGCCTTGGACATGCTCAAGGGAGCAGACATAAACCTATGACCCTAACAAAATCTTCTAGCCATTCAAGGCTAATAAGATCACCTCAACCAACCATACATGGCCTCTTGAGGGTATCATTGGCCAATGATTGAGGATATTAATGTTATTATGTGGTTGGTGGAGGAAAAGATCTTTTCCACTGACCATGTTGAAATCCGTAAGGCCACAAGACCTAGATACATAATGCCATGGATTCCCTGAAAAAGTCATTTGTGTGGTGCTTCAAGACATTGTTCATGGGTATGTATGTATAAGTTATTTCTGAAGCTCCAAATACATGGTCTTCCTCCATAGAACTTCATTCCCAATGCCTTGATACATGTACAAACATGACTCAAAATCACCAAGAGGCACTGAAATCCTCAATCATAGTCCAATGATACCCTTAGAAGGCCATGTGTAGTTGGTGGAGACACCTTTCTTAGCCCTAGATGGATAGAATATTCCTTTAGGTCTTGAGCTTCATGAGGGTATCTATGTCTAATAATTTTTCCTCCACGAACCACACATGGTCTCTTAAGGGTATAATCCTATGATTGGAGATGTTGGTGCCATTAGGTGGTTTTAAGAAATACACACGTGTCTTGGGGTCTTGGGATTGAAATTATATAGAATAGGGTCATTCCTTTGGCCATAAGGAAACTATTTAGGCATCCAAATCCATTAATAATTCCATAAAGCACCACACATGGCTTCATAGTTTTTCAATGGAACTATGCATCCAAGTCAATGGGACTTGTGGCATTGGACATGGTCAAGGGAGGATTCGTAAACTTAGTCCCTAAATGAAACTTCTATCCACGTAGGGATAAGAGGGATACTTAAATCAACAATACATGGAGTCGTTAGGGTATTATCAGCTTATGATCGAGGTTTTTAGTGCAATTATATGGTTTTTAGTAATATCTATGTGTGTCAGGGCCTTGGGAATGATATTCTACGAAAGTCAACTATGTGTTTGGCCATAAATTAATTCTTGGGGCATTTAGAGAAACAAAGAATGTGTCAAGGAATCATGCATGAGTTCATAGGGGTATCATGGAACTATATATCTAGGTTATTGGCCTTGGGGACTTGGACATGTCCATCAAAGGACACCTGATCCTTAATCCCTAAAGGAGTATTCTAGCCATCTAAGGCTAAGGATTTGGTCTCCACCAACCACACGTTGCCTCTTCACTATATCATTAGCCTATGATTGAGAATGTTAGTGTCATTAGTTTTTTTTAGCAGTATGTAGGTGTATCAGGGCCTGGGAAATGGTGTTCTAGTGAAGAAAACCATTCCTTTAGCCCTAAATAATTCATTGAATCATTCAAAGCCATGAAAACTACCTAAAGCGCCATGCATGACATTGGAGTGTTGACTATGGCACTATGTATGTAGGTATTGGGGCCTTGGGGCCTTGGACATGTTTAGTGGAGGAGACTTAAACCTCAACACATGATATCTTGAGGGGATATATGACCTCCATATGAGCATATTAAAAAACAATTAGGAGGTTTTTTACAACAAGGATTGGTCTCAAGGTTCTGTATATGGTTGGGGGAAGAGACCCAAACCTTAGTCCCTAAAGGTAAGTTTGACGACTCAATGATTATGAATGAGACCTTAGACCACTAAACACACCTATATGGGGAATATTGAGCTTATAGTGGGGATATATAATTTTTTTGCAGGTTTGGAGAGCCAAACTTATATCTTAGGATATAGAAATTGTCAAGGATGAAACTTGGGCCTTAGCTCCTAATGGAAGGTTCCAGGGCTTGAGGGTCATGATCAAGGAAAAAATTTTATTAGTGAAAGTAAACTCAATAAAAAAAACTTGAGTTGTATCAACAATCCCATTTCCCTTTAGGCCTTTTGAATCCATTTCCATCAATTTCATTAGTGATCTCTAACCAGTTCGACGAAACATGATTGTACTGTTGTGACCATACTATGGATATTTTCCCAAATGTCAATTTCCATACCATGCAATAGAACTATTAGTGCTTGTAATATGCAACACTTTTCTTCCAACGAGTTGAAGCCATTTTTTAATCACCACTGACTGTTTCTTTTGATTGTAACTCCAAATTTCACTTTCACTATTAATTCTCATATAGATGCAACAATATTCTGGTATAATGTTTGGAGCCATTCTTACTACCAATGATAGTAATTTCTAATTGTGATTCTAAATTTTCCAAGATGGTAGTTTTCATACCAATGAATACTCTCCTCTTCCTTTATGTTTGGAGCCATAGGAACAACACTCCTTTCCCTTCATGTTTGGAGCCATTTTTATCACATGAGCATCATTTATATTATGACTTGGTGACTATAAGATCACTTAAACTCTTAACATTATTTTTTTAATAATAGTGTAAATATTACCTGGATTATTATTTTTACATAGACTCACCTACTAAGGTGTTGCATCCTTTATGTGTAGTGATCCATTGCATGGTAGTTCTTTTCTTTTTATGAATTGTGAATACGCCATTACAAGTTTGTTTGATTTCTTATTAGTAGAACTTACTACGAGAACTCTCTTAACCCACCTACATTGCTTTATATTTTTACACAATAATGGCAGCATATACATTTGTGTTGTTCTATGATGTTGATAACACTGGACAATTATATGGCCTTAGATCATACTTGCACCATAGTTTTGTATGAATACACATATCTAGATAAATGTTGCACTTCCTTAGTTACTTGTAGCATTGGTACTAGTTTGCACCTTCATGTTCATGCATAGGTTCATCTTGTGGTCTTATAAAGCTTAATGTACTATTTGACATCTTTCTGTTGTTCAATAAATGTACAGGATGAAGGTTGAGTCCCTATGTAAAAAGCATCTAGAAGTTCAAGAGGATGGTGGTGAAAGTGTAATTATGTTCAATGCTTATCTAAAACAAGGTTAGGTCCAGTCTCTTGTTCAAACATTAAGGTGCAACACATTACACATAGAGTATACAACATGTTTATGAACTACCCTAGGATATGATAAATAATTTTCCAAGGTAAATATGTAACATAATTTTCACATGATACCTTGTTCACTATCATATTTGGCATAAATTGTGGACATTATAGTACTTAGGTTATATATGTATTTCATTGTCTCGAATGCATAGGTATCATTGAAGTTGTACACTACATTTTTTATCTTAAATGCAACATTGCTCAGTTAGGAAGCGAGTTGTACATTTTTGTACATTTTCATTTACTAGGCCTTGACTTTGGTGAAACTGGGAATGTAGTATTGATTTCAACTACATTTTATATTTTCACTAATTACTCATGGGTTCCTCCTTTGTTAGGTTTTGTTCATGATAGTTTGCGTTTATTATGGGATATTAACCCTTGCATCCATTCCTAGAATGACCTCTTGGTGGGTAAGTTTTATAGTTTCACCTTTCCATTGGATGTTGTTTGTTTCAAACATTTGGCTCTCGGCTCCAATTTACAAGATGAGACTTCTATAGTAATTTTCTTCTGGCTCGAATTTACAGGATGAGACTTGTATAGTAATTTTCTTCAATTGTTTGCTTGGAATAGCTAAGTTTGCCTAAAGTCTAACTATGTTTCTATCCTCATTGTACAAGAAATATTTCATGGAAAAGGTTTCAGGTCAAGATCTTGGCTTGAGTTAGCTCGTAACCATCTTCTTTTTTTCCCTATATTTTGTGGTAATCCCCATTTCCTATTATCACTTGTGACTAGTTTATTTGAGCATATTGGTAATCAATTTATTTATTTATGCAAACAATTTTGTTAACCCCAGTCTATTGGGTGTTAAAATGTGCAATGGTGACTACCCTTCTGCGTTCATCAAGTTGCTCCTATAGGGGATTAACATAACTTCGCCAGGTATGTTAAAATAAAATGTCTCTCAGCCTCTCCTTATTCGTGTGTGGTGAAGACCCCATGTAGCTTGATTGATAAAGGGTGGATGTTGTAGGGTTTTATGTTTGTTTCACTATAAATCTCCTTTTATTAAGAACTGAGCGATGGCCCTTTTACTGGAACTTCTTAAATGGGTTTGATAATGGTTTAACAAATGAAATATTTTTTTGGGTTTTGTTATGTAAAAGGTGTATATATGTTTATTGCAGCTATAACACCATCCCTAGTCTTGAAATTTTGGGAGCTACCACATATATGCTTAATTGAAATAATTATTTATCAATGGAGGATAGGAATACTCCAGATCTTTATTCAGTGCTAATCAAATGCTACAGTACTACATACCTGTAATATAAAACTGGGACACTTGTTGTATATCTGCATAATCGCTTGTTGATCACGCCATCTAGGTCCTGAAGTTGAGGTTTCGATGGTCCTGCAGTTGATGGTTCCATGATGATTAGTTAAAAAAATTTCTTTGAACCTCCCGCTAGGGTTTTCATCATTTCGCATATCAATCTTTTCTTTTTTATGATGATTCCCAAGTTGCCAAGAGTCTGACAGAGCTCCAAAAATTGTCTCCCACTATGGGAAATCGCAAAGCTCCTTCATTCCACGACACTCCGTGAGATCAATAGCTTCTTCTTCCCAATATTTCCAGTGTTATGCTCATTCAAGTTTAGAATTTATTGTGATCAAAGATTCTTCGTGGAAATAAATCCTCTTTCATTTCCCCTTTCTTCGATTTAATTGTTAAAACCTGAATCACCATCTTTTCTTTCCTGCAAATAAAAGGGGATTAAATCAATTATGAAATCCTTCCATATTAGCATCAATTATGAAATCCTTTCCTTGTACTACAGACCGACAAGTATGCATTAAAGCATAGAGATTTAGATCAAGTCCTGATCTTTCCTGCAGCCTGAAAAGAAGGATTCAGCTGGTTGGAAAAAAAGAGACTAGCCTTCCGTTTAGTGCCCAGAGATATAACCTTAATCACTGCTATGATGACGAAGCAGTAAGTCAATGTAAATAAGATCTGATAAACAATGCATTTTTCGCACTTTACAGCCCTTACCAGGTGCAAGCCATACTGAACTGAGTTTCTCAGCATTGGCAAGGTCAAAATCAGAGTAAGCTCTTGTAGATGTTTGAATGTTCACGAGAGGCATGACAAAATATTCAACAGCCCTTGTGGTCCAACCTCCAAACTTCCTGATACCTCCACCACGCTATAAGCCCTAGTGTATCCCTCAAAAGATTCATTATTTCTGGCCATGGAATGCATGCTTTATGTACTGTTATTGAGCATTCCACACAACATGATAATCCTCCTCTAGACCCGAAAACTATGCACACATGACGAGGGTATTTGAACACCCTTTTTCTAGACCGAGAATGCCTTTGTAGGATTTTAACACAAACCAACTAAAATGGTCGATGACGTTTGAGAATAGTGCATATGACTCCTTTGTTTGGTGACACAAAAACTTGACAACATTCCATCCTTATATCATCGCAACATTACAGGGCTAACCCAACATGGAGGTTTCATAAATTTCCACAGCTCTATCAATCGGTTCAAATTATCTTTCAAGCACTTCCTTTCACAATACTTGGTTTTGAATAGCTCTAAATAGTTCTTCTCTTACTTTATGAGTTTGGTCTCAAGGGCAAGGCCCAAATATTGAGGTAGCCAGTATAACGCCTGGACACATGGTGGAATTATGCACCTACCATGAGTAATACCTAAACTCAGTAATGTTCAACACCTACCATCTCCAACGGTCACGAACTTTCTTCTTGTGCAAACTCTGAATCATCAATCTATGCAAATTCAATAATCAATGGCCACATATTCATTTCATTATGAAATTTCTCCATTATTCAACTACTCATTCTCCTCCTTAACGATATTCTTCTCTGCTCGCGTTTGTTGCATGCCAGGTCTACCTAGAATTTTTCTTTGGTGTCCAATCAATCCTACATAGTGAGGCACATTGGCATATGTTGATGGTCTACATGCACTGGTGGATTTATCCTCCATAATTTCTTATGTTCCAGGGATGTCAGTTATATTCTAAGAGATTTCTATCCTTTCGCTAGAAAGAACATGCATGTCCCCTCTTGTTATGCACACCAAATTTCAACTGCCATGATCTCTCTTCCATCTTCCATGTCCACACTCTCAACTACGACATTTGAAATCATTGTTTTCCACCTCCATTGTCATTCCCGTTACCATAGAATATGCTTCTAGGATGGATGCTAAAACTAATATTGAACGTAGGTTCAATACAATGGAATTGGACCTCTCTCTTATGTCCTTTGGTAGAAACAGTCCCGTCTTTTCTTATCTAGATCCCTCACAAATGGATTCTTCCAGCCTTTGTTATTCCCTGAATGCACTCATTTTCTTTTTTGTAATGGCTCTATCTCATTGTTCAATCTGCTTCTCAATGGTTACCTTCTCTTCAACATTGATCATTACTATTGTTCGGGAAATCTACCCTATAGCAAGGAGAGGGACACTACCAAATTCTAGGGTGACAGGTAAATGCATTGATCATATCACATGGGCTTCTACAAAATGAAAGAGATCAAGGTTTTTGAATGAATACCCTATTAACGAAGTTCAATACTAGCTTTCGCTTGCTCCTTCAATCAATCCTCCACTTGATCTTCTGTTCAATGAACCTGCAATACAAAGATACCTTCCTCAGTGTATCTTGACAGATATAACAATGATGAAATTGAAATACAATTTAAACATCAAATACAATCAAGCATTTAATCCAAAAAAATATGCAATCCATTAGACATTTGATTGGGACAGGAAGGGCATTTCAACCTTTATTGTCAAAAGCAAATAATCAATACAAGTATACCTGATCAATCAGAGTGCTTGTGCAACCAGATCCTAGGCTCCTTCTCTTCACACTAACTTTAGAATTCCTCCATCATAACAACCCTTAATGCATAGTTTCTTCCTCCCTCTCTCATCTATCCCACTTGTATTTATGGGACAAGGTAGGAAGTTTGGATCGAGAGCTAGTTTTATTGGGAAGTTGGGGAAGTTGCAAAACCAACTTCAACTAATCCCAAGTCATCAAATTAATATATTTTTGATTACTTTTTAAGATGTGCGCGAGTATTTCACAGTAGAGTAGTGCACAATATGCAACTTCACTGCTTTACAACCAACGTTTGCATGATTTTTTAAGGTGTGCGCTAGTTTGCTTAAGCAAAGTAGGGCATACTAGTAGGTGTGGACTACTGTTATGCTTGTGGTGTAGGGCACATTCCCATTAATTCACTACTATGATTCCTGTAGGGTAGCGTACATGTCAAAACATAGGGTAAAATCGGGGTTTTGTCAGCTGCTGAGGGGCAAATCAAGTCCATGTATCATCTAGGGAAATCTTGCTCTTCGATCCATGTTGTCCTTTTATGCGATCGATAGCTTAATGTAATCACAGACAGAGAAGTGCATATTTGACCTATAACAAATGGCCCCTAATGTGTGAGGTTAGAGGGAAATGATGGCCGAAATAGATTATAATTCCAAGTTAGCAGAGGAGCAAGAAACCACAGAACCAAGTCACAAATGTACATGAAATAACGATCAAGGTCAGCGAGCAATTACAAATTTGACATCATATAGATGTGTAGCATGATACAAAATGATCTCCGATACATAACTAGGAGATGTATATATAGCATGGCCACTGAAATACAAGCGTGGATCCATGTCAAAATGAGAGATCATAGCCATAACAAGAAACTGGATCTATGTCTCATGGAGAGCCAAAATGAGTGATGCTCAGTCTTGCGCAGCTTAGGTGATAACATAAAGAGGTAATGCTATCTAAATCCCAAGGTCTTCATCCAAACAACCCAAGGTACAAACCCTAACCATGTGAATAAATGAGCTGAAAGTCGAATATGGGGGGTATCGTTTGATTACCGGTCATTGATGTATACCTTTAACAAACGCGAGGGCTTCCACCGATAATGATAATGGGGCCCAAGGTACCTAGTACGATCCAACAAGTGTGAATAAGGGGACTTGAAGTCGAACACCTAAGGAACCTGTCAAATAGGAGACATTGATGTATTCTCATAGTTCAACAGTGAGGGAAGTTTCCATAGGTGACTGCAATCCCCAAGGTACTAACCGAAACTCTAAACTTTATTCCTAGAGCAAAATCAGTTGATGTCGATGGGAAGAAGTCCATTGGAAAGGAGGCCTTAAGGAATCCTCCATCATTCAGCATGACGAACACTCAAATGGTATGAGCTGATGTGATGTAGTACAAGTAACAAGACTGACACTAGGAAGGCCAACACATGAGGTCAAGGTAAACTGCAGAATGGCCGACACGAGCTATATCCTTGAACAGTGAGCATGACACAAAGTGACTTAGGTAGTTTTCAACACGATGAGGAAGTGATATAAGCCTGCAATGTAGGAGACATTGGAAGACCCTCCATATAGTTGGACGAATAACCAATCAGGGGAGAAAACAAATCGAAGATCAGGTTTACCCTAAGGTTAAAAACTAAACCCAACTGAAATGATGGACTGAAGCAGGTGCTGTGTTCAACGATAGGACTAACTGAAACTGCCTTCCAAACTGCAAGATGTGATATGCCCTTCTTATCCCTTATTCTTTTTATATAAAAGAATACCTTTCTTGTTGTTTTAATGAGTCCAAGAAAGAATGAAAACTCAGTAGCTCCAACCATGTAAAGAGTTTAACGAGCCCATGGGAGGAAAACTCAAGACCTTCTTCATTGTTTACAGAGTTCGAAGAAGAGATAGAAGAATACTCCATAATACTAATCTCTGGATTTTAATATCAAGCCGAGATCTGTTCTTGCTCACCGGTGTTTTCAATTTTAAGGAGTCTGAAAAACTTAAACAATAACTCAATACACCTACTCGTGGATTTTAATATCAATCCCAAATAGGTTAATGCTGGCCTGGTGTTTTCCTGTTTATATAGTCTGAAAAACTTAAACAATCCTCTTTTTACCCTCTCGTGGATTTCTCATCGAGTCTGAGTAGGTGAATGCTTGCTTGGTGTTTTCATGTTTTGAGAGCCTGAAAACCCTAAAGAAGGATTCAAAATGTCCTTTTTCATAAAGTTAGTCTCCTCCCCCGAAAAAGTGTAAAACAATGGAAGAAGAACTCTTCTAGCCACGGATGACTAGAGTATTTATTTTCCGTAAGTAATCTGCAAAAGTCCGGAAAAGGGTTAAACTTATACTTAAGCAGATGGGACATCAGTTCCTTTAACGAGCTTGAAGAGGACAAGTTTGCTCGGCAATCTTGTTTAGGTTTCAATAGTCCAAACAAGAGCTTAAAATAACTTAAATGATAGCTTCTAGGATCATGAATCATGACTTGCCAAAGACTAAGATCTCAACAAACAAGTTAGTATTAATGACAAAAAATCTTCAATGACATGAAATTTCAACCGTAAAGTACTTAACATGGACCGTCAATAAAGAAATTAAGTCATAATAGATTGATGCTACGAAAATCTAGTAAAACTTTGAGAGATATAGGTTGAAATCATTCTACCAACATTTGTAGGTATTTAATGATCAAATAGATTTTTTTTGTGCAATTTGAAACTATAGACTTTTCACAAAAGTGGGTAAAAAATCAAATTCAAATTCATATATGTAATTTCAACTTGGAAACTCAAATATCACATTTGGAATTTGTAGGGCAAGTTTTTGGAGCAAACCCTTGATCTTAATCCATTTGTGGCAATCAAATCGAGTAACCAATCGACCTCAAACCTCTTCCAAGTAAGTTATTTTCATCCTATCTTGCAATTTGATGGTTTATTTGTCAATTTTTATGCTTAAAAATCAATTTATAGCCATGCTCAAATCGTGAAAAGCGTGTGCGCTACTGTGTAGGAGGGAAAGTAGGGCATACTGGAGGTGTGCACTACTCTTTCTCAAGGACAGTAGCGCCCAAACGTGACTGTGTACCTTGAGGAGTAGTGCACACACCTGAACATGGAGAAAAACATGTCGAGAGCTAAAAATTTGACTTTCTTGTGGAAGGATGGTGCTTGTTTGGAGGGAGAGGGAGAATGAAGAGATGGATAGGGTGGCTATGCAAGACCCGACAACTCTACATGCACTATGAAGGTGTGGTTTGCTAAAATTCTATAGAACCATCAACATGAGGGAACTTAACCGATTGCTTCAAAGACTCATTCAGTATTGGGATGCAGATGCCAATATGTTTGATATCCGGGGACAAACCCTAGACCTCACTATTGATGAAATATAATTCATTACAGGACTCTCTAGGAGGGGAGATCTTGTAAACTTGAAAGGGTCCTCACGTAATGTGGGTGCCATGTCCGTACAATAATACGTGAATGCATACTGTGTGGCATGTACTAGGAAATCAGGAAGTCATATTCTTATTTCTACTATTGATAGCCTCCCTTTGAAATTTATTATAAGTATGTTGAGCCGAATGGGAGGGAGTGCCACACAACACTTAGCCTCAAGCCACTATATGCATATGGGTATCAAATGCTTGCAAGGTCATGTGTATGACTGGTGCACTAGTCTGTTGGCAAACATGAAGCTTCAATTCTCCGAGTGTAAGACCGGGGGGATGAAGAACTTTGGATATGGCAACATCCTTTGTACCTTCTTCTTCGAGAGGGTACCTACTCTTAGTTTGGGTATGCCTTTGCCCCTTGTCTTTCCTCATGAGCCAAGATGGGGCCATTGGGGTGACATTTTTCTCTGCCAGGGTGGTGGTGAAAGCCACTTTTTCTATGACATCGATGATTTTTGGAGATGGTGGGAGAGACAGGTGCTAACATTTGAGCAGTTTCCATATGCTGGTTTAGATTTCCGTCATGATCCAGATCTGGTACTTCCTCCAGGTGGTGCCTGGGGAGAGATAGACATGTTTATGCTTTGAAAATTATTTAATTTTTTCAATTTAAAATATATTATTTTTATGATGAGTTTGAAAATACTAAAACAAAGTGTCATGTGCAGATGTTGGACCAGTTTGTCTAGATGGACATCCTACTATTTTCGTGAGGCCTATTGATGTGGGTGTAGTTGATGCTACACTAGGGGCTATAGAGAGGAAGATGAGTCGGTTGACTCATGATATTCCCACATATCGCATTGAGCGGATACCCATTGACATGCAGGAGGATGTAGTTGGTGTGCCCCCAGCTTGGATTAGATTGCTGCGGAAAGTAGCCAGGCTGGTCATATGTTACCGAGAGGTAGTGGATGCTGATGAGGCCCCACATTCTCCATAGGAGAAGGATATTCTATGTATTTTGAGGCCATCCAGCCCAATTTTGTATCTTCTGACTTGACTTTGTGATAGACTTATGTTCCAAACTCATATTATTTTTTGATACAGTATCGGATATATAAAGAGTATCGGCTTATATCTACATTTGCGTGTTTTAACATTATGTGCAATGCTTATTTATGGAAGTGTATGATACAAATGCCAATCTAAAACATAATTTGCAAATGAATAAGTTAAAACATTCAAATTTCTTGGAATATGTTGATATATGATGGAATCAAACTATCTTTCAAATTATTTAACCCGTAAAAATTGTCGTAGCAAAACAGGATCTCTAATTTGATAAACACCCGTCAACTGAAATACAACTAGTTGCGAATCAAGTTTTACCTCTAAATGTGAAATGGCCTGGATAAGAGCATCCCGGAGAAGTTCTATAACCACACTGTACTCAGCTACATTATTTGTCGTGGGACCCAAATAAACCCCCCCCGAAGAAACCAGTTGGCCAGTCGGTGAGTAAATGACCCAAGATGCTGAAGCCAACTATCGGGTGTGGTGACTGGTGCCATCAGCAAATACTAAAAAGTGTTCAGTTGACATCTGAAACACAAAGTGAGAAAACACACATAAGGTCAACTAATAATCACAAGCAAAAACTAGTTCTACAAAATGTACAACTATAATACATGAAAAAACACAAATGCCTAAGCGTAGTACTTCTTCAGGTAGAGCCCATGTTGATGTATATGTAACTTCGGAATGTATTTCACATATATGTATATTGTATTCCTATAGATATGTTATTATTCCTCTATACAGAAGTGTCGTTATTTATATTGTAAGTGTCGTAACTTATACTTGATGGGTTATTAGACCACCTTGTTTGGGGTCGGCCCTGTATAAGTCATGTGGGTCAAAGGGTTATTAGACAAACCTATTGGGGGTCGGCCATGTGGGTCAAAGGGTTATTAGACCACCCTATTGGGGGTCGGCCCAGTCAGCATTATGTTATGTGGTTAAGTTCGAGCCTACATGAGTTAGGTAAAAAGGCAAGTCAAGTCAAGTATAAATAGAGTGCGGGAGGCACTCTATTTGCTCACTCACTTCTCACTCATGCACTCAAGGAGGAGTTGTGCACTTATGGAGGAGGAGGATCTACTGCTAGGTTATGTCTATCTCTCATGGTTGGTTGTATCATTGCTCTATCTATCTCTGAGGAAGTTATTGGGGTTTTTCACCTTTATGGTTTTCTCCAAGTAAATCTTTGTGTCTCTTGTGTGCTTGCATTATTGTCTCCATGATTGATATGATGTAGATATGCTGTACATGTTGTTCTCTCAGTTAAGATCCTAGATCAGATTGAAGTAAATTCAAAAATTTTAACATGGTATCAGAGCTAGCCTGAAAGAAGGCATGATATGGCATGTATGACACTTGTTGCACTTACAATGCTAGGGCTTGATATATCAAAAACCAGTCATCGTAGTACTTTCACTATAAATCCATTTTGGCGACGTTTTCGGATCGAAAATTGTTACAAGACGAAGCGAAGATCCACATGTACCTTGTGTCCAAAGGACAACCTCTAATTCGTTGTACTTTGTGATTTATGATCTGTACAATATAGGGTTTCTGCCTCTTCCAGATCTGAGTCAAAATCACGTGACCTTGGGAAAAAGGTCATAACTTGGGCTAGGAAGCTCCAAATGAAATTTCGTAAAAAGTTACAGGTAGTACACAGACTGTACTATCTCAGAAAAAGTTTGCAGAAGCTGAAATTGAACCAGTTACACGTGGCACGCAGTACAAGTTCGCTCTCCTGTATTATCCCATAAACAGGTCACGTTGCGACACTTGGAATAACTCTCTCTCAGAGAATCCAATTGAGGTCAGACCTGTCAGGATGGATAGATAACAGGCCAAGACATCTCAGGAAATGTTTTCAGAGGCCAAAGTTGAAACAGTGACACGTGGCACGCCATACAAGTTCGCTCTCCTGTATTATCCCAAAACAGGTCACGTTGCGACATTTGGCATAACTCTCTCTCAGAGAATCGAATTGAGGTCAGACCTGTCAGGATGGGCTTTCTCTAACAAACCCATATCCAGCTCCAGGTCCAGTTCTTGCAAATCAAGTGGATTGGGTTAATCCTAGAAGAAGATGGATTGGTCACCTGCATAAGTGAAGATGTTCCTGTTTCAGAGGGAGATGAGGCTAAGGCCTTACATAAGAAGATTTCAAGCGATCTCAACAGGTATGACTCATCGAGGTATGTTTCGATATTTGTTCATGATTAAGTTTATGGTATTTTTGTCTTCATGTTATTACGGTTAAGTACAATTTTGCTTTTAGATTTGTCGTATCACCTTAACAAAATTATGAATGCATGATAGAAGATATTCATTGGTTAGGGTGTTGACACTTATGATTGTACTAATGCATTATGGTGTTGTATGAGGTTTATGTTGTCTACTAACATGAGAGGTACAACAAGAAAGACAAATCATGTTCCAGTTCAAGAACATATTATCATGATGACATGAGGATAAAGACTCATCCATTATCATGGATCTCATAGAAGATCCATTTACGAGGTATGTATAACTTGGTTTTATAATGGCTAACCTATGAGATATACAGGTTACTAGCACAAGTCATTGAAGAAGAACAAGAAGACATCATGTGATTATGTTAGACATAAATAGCTAGCATGCTAATCCAGGTATGTTTTTCCTATATCAAGCTAGAATCCTACCTTGTGTTAGGATCTTATACTGTTGTTGATAATGATTATTCATGAAGTCATAGGTTTGAATAATCACGGTTGTATGCATATTATGTTTCTTACCATAATTGATGATATGACTAACCAGAAGAATCATGAAGGTATAGGTTTGAATAATCACAGGTTTTATGCATATTATATCTCTTATCTTGATTAATGATTCAACTAACCGGAAGAGTCATAGGTTTGAGTAATTATAGGTTTAGACATGTTATGCTTCTTATGATTTGACTAACCATAAGAATCCTACATAAACCTTGAATGCTAATGCTTATTATTTTTGTTTGAAATGATCATGACTATACATGCTTGAGATTATTGTGTTTTAATAGTATATTAATGAATGTATGATTTTTATGAGTTCACAAGGATATCACAATCATGATACTAATAAGCATGCATAGGGACCAAGGATGAATATGAGTTCAAGAACAGGTAATTCAGGAATCAAAGATCAAGAGGGAGTACACTCCAGTGGTTTATGCAAGGATGCAGATATTCAGAGGGAGTTGACGATCTCTCTACACTCCACAACAGAAAGGTGTAGAAGAAGCTACTTCAGATTAGGACTCTAGTAGCTCCTGCAAGGAAGCGAAGACTCAGAGGGAGTCCACCCAATGAACAAAGAAAGATAAGTATTTTAATCATCATTTCTTGCATATTTGTTTGTTTAAATAAAATTGTTCAATGATGTATATGCTCATGTTCCTAGACTTAGGATATGTACTGCGCATATTAGAATAGTTGCATTGATGAACAGTATACTACTAATATACATGGGTAAGTGGCCTATGGCACTGTACAACATTCCATTGCTACTTATCTAGAATGAAACCTCTTTGCTGACATGTTGGGAGTTGTGCACACTCTTAACAATGTTCTGGTAGAGATTGGAAGGCATCTAGAAAGTTACGGAATATGGATAAATGTTGTATTGAAGAATTGGCTAAGATAATTGCATGACTGTATGACATATTTCTTTATGTGTAAGAATTTGTTCTGAAAACTATGAGATGTTTTCTAATCATGCAATTTAACTTGTTGTGTAGGAAAGATCATATGCCATCTCCTACAAAAGAAGAATTACAACATTTGTTCCAGCAACAAAGATATCTATTGAAGATATTGAAGATATTGAAGTTCCCAGGATCTGGGATGGAATGCCATGATCCGTCGATCATGAAGAATGATGTTTGGGACATAGTCCCAAGACATGAAGGTAAGATTGTTATGACTTCCAAATGGAACTATCAGATCAAACATGTTGTAGATGGCAGCATAGAGAAATATAAAAGTGTTGAGATAGAAGATACACCAGATGGATTTCAAGACAGCTTTCTTGAATGATGTAGTTGAAGAAGAAGTGTATGTGGTGCAGCCACTTGGTTCTAAGACACATGATAGGGATTCATATATGTGCAGAACTTGGTATGGTAGGATAGATAGCTTTCTATGTAGTTTGGGATTTACCAAGAGTAAAGCGAACTCCAACCTTTACTACAAGGTTGAGGAAAACAATCCAGTGATACTACTTTTGTATGCGGATAACCTGTTTGTTACAGGTGAAGATAGATTGATTGCCGACATGCAGCGAAAGCTTACTACCGAGTTTGAGATGAAGAACTTGGGGAAGATGCACTATTTGTTTTTGGCATGAAGGTGTGACAGAGTGCAGATGGAATCTTCCTTGGACAAGGGAAGTATGCAGTAGAGATCCTGAAGAGGTTCGAGATGATGGATTGCAAGGCCATGGCCACACCTATGGCATCGAATCTGAAGCTTCTATGTGATGCTTCATCTGAGCCGGTTGATGTCTCTATGTATCATCATATGATTGGTTCCTTGATGTACCTGACGAACACGAGACCAGACATTTGCTTTGCTGTGAACACATTGAGTCAGTTCCTGACAGATCCGAGGAGTGTTCACCTGGTTGCTGTAAAGCATGTTCTGAGGTACCTGAAGGGTACAGTGGATTATGGGCTCAAGTATGAATCGAATCAAAAGTTTAACCTGCAGGGTTATGTTGATTCAGATTGAGTTGGCAGTGCTGCAGATAGGAAGAGCACATCTGGGTGTTGCTTCAGTATGGGATCAGGTGTGATCTCTTGGTTTAGTAGGAAGCAGTCCTGTGTAGCACTGAATACAGTTGAGGCAGAGTATGTTGCAGCCTGTTCAGCTAGCTGTGAGGCAGTATGGCTACGGAAGCTACTGTCCGAGTCATTTGATCTCCTGTTGGAAGCTACTGGTATCTTCTGTGACAACCAAAGTAGTGTGAAGCTGTTCGAGAACCCAGTGTTTCATGACAGGTTGAAACACATAGAGATCAAATATCACTATATCAGGGATATGGTGCAGAGAGGAGCCGTGAAGCTCCTGTATGTTGAGACGGACGAGCTGATTGTAGATGTGCTGATGAAGCCACTAGCCAGTGTGAAGTTCGAGTACTTCAGAGAGAGGCTTGGCGTTCTTCAGATCGAGGACACTTCGAAGAAGAAATGATGGACACATTTGTTGAAGCCATTCCAAGAATGTTGGAAGGAGGATCCTTCACATGGATGTGGATGTAAGTGCTGGATGATGAGCATCAGGATGATGTTCTAGTTTCTGCCTTGATATGATCAGTTGGATCATTTATATGTATGCATCATGTTGGAAGCTGGATATGATCAGTTGGATCATTTATATGTATGTACGCATCATGTTGGATGCTGGATATGATCAGTTGGATCATGTGTATGTATTTTTGTATATGCATCATGTTGGATGCTTGGACCATGTATCTGTATATGTATCAGGTGGATACATTGTATGATCAGGTGGATCATGTGTGGTGATATGTATCATGTATTTGTATTTGTATCAGGTGGATACATTGTATGATCAGATGGATCATGTATAATGATATATATCAGGTAGATACGTGGTGTGCATCAGATGGATGCATTGTATGATCAGGATGATCATGGATGACGAGCTTCAGGATGTTGCTCCAGATGACATGTAGCAGGATGTTGCAGTGATGATGATCAGGATGATCATGGATGACGAGCTTCAGGATGTTGCTCCAGATGACATGCAGCAGGATGTTGCAGTGATGATGATCAGGATGATCATGGATGACGAGCTTCAGGATGTTGCTCCAGATGACATGCAGCAGGATGTTGCAGTGATGATGATCAGGATGATCATGGATGACGAGCTTTAGGATGTTGCTCCAGATGATATGCAGCAGGATGTTGCAGTGATGATGATCAGGATGATCATGAGTACATCAAGATGATGTATGGTGCGTATCAGGTTGATACTCTATGGCCGTGGATCAGGTTGTGCAGATGAGCATGCAATTCGGTGCCCTGGGAGATTTGCAGATAGTCTTTCAAGGTTTTTCCTATGGCATGTACTTCGGTTCCCTGGGATATCTGGCAAATGATATTTCGAGGTTTTGCTCTGGGAGGACATGTAATTCGGTGCCCTAGGAGATCTGCAGATAGTCTTTCAAGGTTTTGCCTATGGCATGTAATTTGGTTCCCTGCGATATCTGGTAGATGCTCTTTCGAGGTTTTGTCCTATGGCATGTAATTTGTTTCCCTGGGAGATCCGATAGGTTGGGCTGTGTGCCCGTAATCAGTCCTGGGATGCTCTTGCGAGGTTTTGCCATGACCACATGTAATTCGTTGCCCTGGGAGATCATATAGGTAGAGCTATGTGCTCGTAACAACCTGGGATGCTCCTGCGAGGTTTTGTGGTGAGGTCGCATGTAATTCGGTGCCCTGGGAGATCCTATAGGTAGAGCTGTGTGCTCATAACAACCTGGGATGCTCTTTCGAGGTTTTGTGACGCACGTAATAAGTCCTAAGGATTCCACAGTATGGCCAGTGATGATGAAGACCTGCAGGTGGTGGACCTACATCCAGTATGAAAAAGGACTGGCTCTGTAGAACTTCCTATGATGAGTAGATTCAGAGATTGATTGAGATAGCAGCAGTAGTGATGATGATGATGACTCGATGACGATTATCCAGTGACGATGATCCAGAGAAGATGACTTGTGCTAGAAGAACTGTGCTGAGAAATACCTTCCTAGTTAAGAGGGAGTGTTGATGTATATGTAACTTTGGAATGTATTTCACATATATGTATATTGTATTCCTATAGAGATGTTATTATTCCTCTATACGGAAGTGTCATTATTTATATTGTAAGTGTCGTAACTTATACTTGATGGGTTATTAGACCACCTTGTTTGGGGTCGGCCCTGTATAAGTCATGTGGGTAAAAGGGTTATTATGCAACCCTATTGGGGGTCGGCCATGTGGGTCAAAGGGTTATTAGGCCACCCTATTGGGGGTCGTCCCAGTCAGCATTATGTTATGTGGTTAAGTTCGAGCCTACATGAGTTAGGTAAAAAGGCAAGTCAAGTGAAGTATAAATAGAGTGCGAGAGGCACTCTATTTTCTCACTCACTTCTCACTCATGCACTCAAGTAGGAGTGGCGCACTTATGGAGGAGGAGGATCTGCTGCTAGGTTATGTCTATCTCTCATGGTTGGTTGTATCATTGCTCTATCTATCTCTGAGGAAGTTATTGGGGTTTTTCACCTTTATGGTTTTCCCCAAGTAAATCTTTATGTCTCTTGTGTGCTTGCATTATTGTCTCCATGATTGATATGCTGTAGATATGCTGTACATGTTGTTCTCTCAGTTAAGATCCTAGATCATATTGAAGTAAATTCAGAAAATTTAACATTCTAGGCTCGAGCAGCTTATTACCCTCGTAGTCCATTACCTCATAAGCTCCTTTCTTCAGTACCTTCGATATTATGTAAGGACCGAGCCACATGGACTTGAACTTGCCAGCCCCGAAAGGTTCCTTGTCCTGATCCCAAAGCATAACAAGGTCTCCTTCAAGAAAAACCCTAAGTCTGACAAACTTATCGTACTGTCCTTTGGCTCATTTCTTATGGACTTCATTTGCTGTGAGCGCATCGTGGTGTTGCTCATCTAGATGTTCTAAATTAACCAAACGTTCTTCTGGTACTGAAGTTTCTGGTAACAGTTGGACATCCAACTTTAACGAGGGAATCTCGCATTCAATCGGAACGATTGCATCTATCCCATGCACAAGTTGGAAGGGAGAGAACCCGGTAGCAGTCTTTACGTTTGCTCGGTAAGCCTAAAGAGCAGGATACAACATGATGTGCCAGTTATTTCTACTGAAATTAATGGTTCTTTATAGAATAGTCTTCAAAGTTTTTTTAACCGCTTTGACCTGACCATTCACTTGTGGATAGAATGAAGACAAATGCTCCTGAAGAAAACCTAGCATGGTATAAAGCTTAGTCATCATCTTGTTCTGAAAATGGCGACCATGGTGTGTCATGATCACTTTCGGTATGCCGAACCTTGCGATAATCTGATTGAATACAAAATAAGCGACAGTTTCTCCATCCTCCATAATAGTAGGCATTGCCTCGGCCCACTTGGTGAAGTAGTCGACGAAAACGATAATATAACGATGGCCTCCAGCCGAAACTGGATTAAAAGTCATATAATCAACCCCCCATTTGGTGAAGGGACCTACTGTGATCACAGGATGAAGAGGAGCTGGATGTGCTCTCATTTTTCTAGTGAAAAACTAACATGGATGACAGTGTTTCATAGCTTCCACACAATCTTTAAAGATTGTAGGCCAAAAATACCCGGCACGCAGTATTTTTTGAGCTGTTGCCAACCCAGAAAGATGACCCCCACAATCTCCACTGTGAGAATCATTCAATCATGATTCTACTTCTTCTAAAGTCAAACAACATCGTAACATGGAGTCTATCCCACGTCTGTACAAAGTGTCAGAGATAATGAGATAGTTTTTCGCGTGACTTTTCAGTTTGCGTCGTTCTTCTCTAGAAAAAGTGGTAGGACACCTCAAAGTTTGGAGATATACTAAAATATCCCCATACCATGGGTTAGAGTAGGTAATGAGGAAGAGATGTTCATCCGGGAATGATGAGTCTTCCTCAATCTGCACTAAGTCACTCGAAAATTCTGAAATTAATTCAGCGAACACTAGTGATTTCTTTGACTTGGAAGAATAAAAAACCAAATCAAACTCTTGTAGCATTACAATCCATTTATTGTATTTCCCACCAATGATACGTCGAGTGAGAACATATTGGAAAGGATTGACCTCCACAATCACAGTAGTGGTTCGTAAAAGGATATAGTGACTAAGCCTCTGCACCGCATAGACCGTAGACAATGCTAGCTTCTCAACGTGTGAATACTTAATCCAAAGAGCTATCAATGCGTGCGAGAGATAATAAATGACATGCTCTTGGAGTGTGTCATCCTCCTGAACTATTACTATGCCAATTGTGTATAAAGACGCCATCAGATATAAGAGGAAATCCTTTGTATAATCAGGCGGGCTTAACAAGGGGGATGATAGTAATGCCTTTTTCAAGGCCTCAAATGATGTTTAAGCAACCTCATCCCACAAGAAGTAGGTATCTTGTTTAAGCAGTCTCATGAAACCCTTTGTGATTTTACCATAGTTTATGATGAAGCGTCATAAGAAGTTAGACATTCCTTGCAGACTTTGAAGTTGTCGCAAGGTGCGAGGACGAGGCAGATTTACAATCGCCTCTACTTTTAATGGGTTGACCATAATGCCATGACTGGATACGATAAATCCCAGTAAACATCCTGATTCGATGCACAATACACACTTGTTAGGATTCAATCGAATCTTGTATTGTCTGCATCGTTCAAACACAAGTCTCAAAGGAGTTGGATGATCCTGTCTCTTGCGAGATCATGATGGGAGGTCATCTAGGTAGGGTTAAACTATGTGCTTGATATCGTGAAAATCAAAATTCATCGCTCGCTGGAAAGTAGCTCCAGCATTCTTTAAGCCAAACGGCATCTTCCAATAGGCAAAGGTTCCCCACGGGCAAATAAAAGCTGGTTTGTGTTGATCTTTGGTTTGATTTGAATTTGATTATATCCCAAAAATCCATCCATGAAAGAAAACATTTCGTGTCCCACGCACGCATCTATGATCTGGTCGATCAATGGTGTGGGGTAGCTATATTTCGGACAAGCTTTGTTCAGATCCTGAAACTCAGTACAAACTTGGATGGTACCTTGCTTTTTATCAACCAGAATAGGATTTCAAACCCATTTCGTCATGTCGATCGGATAGATAAATCCTGCTTTAAGCAATTTTTCAACCTCTGCCTTAATGGCGGCCGTTTTTCGAGGATTCACAGGATGGAGCTTTTGTCTCACAAGTTTCGTGTTAGGATATGTTGTGATCACATGCTCAACAATGGCAGGATCGATGCCTGGCATCTCATCATAAGACCAGGAAAAAATATCGCGAAATTCTTTAAAAAGTTTGGTATACCGAGCAATCTCCTCCGGAGAACAATCTGCTCCAATAAAAATGTTTTCCACGACCTCCGGTTTGGTGCAAATCTTAATCGGGATGGTTCTCAATATATTATCCATATTTCCTTCAGCATAAAGAACACTTGAATTGGAAGAGGAAAAATCAACATTCCCACTAGGTCTCATCGAAAACTCTCCTCTCTCTATCCTGTCTAGATTTGGAAGCAGATAGGACCTGTGGTGCATGTGTTCCCAAGGTTGATCCAAGCCCATCATGGCTTCCAACATGTCTTCGTCAGAAGGAAAAACCATGTCTAAACAGTTGAAAGAGTGGATTGAATCTACTGACCATGCCGGAGCATAGTCCATATCCAACTCAGCAGAGACTGGCGGAGTCACGATATGTTCCATTGCAGCATGTTGTGCTTCCATGTATGCTACTTCTGCAATGGATAAAGGCACTGATGGTTCTGATACAGTAGGAAGGATCCACGAATCAATCCTTAAACCGATCATGAAAATTTCAGTAGATGTATCTTCATCAAAATGCATGATAAGGATGGGAGTAGGTAGATCAAAAGTTCCTATTAATGACCTGTAAATCCCTTCTCCTAAACTCTCGTGTACTGGGGTAGATTGATCAACTAAAGGAACTGTGGATTCCGATGAAGTCTGGTTGTTTTGCCGAGAGAACAAAAGTTGATCGACCGTGACAATCTTGCCTTCGTGGGGGAACATAACAACTCAAAAAATAGCCGATGCAATAGCTCGCATGGCATATGTCCAACTCCTTCCTGACAACATATTGTAATCAAGCGAAGCATCTAGAATTTCAATCTCTATAGCAACTATTTTACCGGCGAGTGTGACATCAAATGATGACAAGACTCCGTGTGGACGGAAGGTTCTACCATCAAATGCAATAAGCAGTGTGTTAGAGGGGGCTAACTCAGGAGAACCCAAGGCTTTCCAACAAGAAATCGACATTACGCATGTATACATGCCCTCATCGACGACATATCATCTCATGGTCATAGGACCATGAGCTACCTCTATCTAAAGGGAAACGGGTATTTGATATTAGACATATCAAAACATGTAGTCATGTTGGATGATTCCATACTTCCAATTACTGGCAGAAGTGCATTTTGTTGTAATGGACAACTTTGCAAAACTTCTAAGGTGGACATAGCACAAGGGGTCTGGGCTAGATATTCAACCACACTGTAGTTGGCAGCAGCTTGTGCATTGGGATTGTGCAAAGCCCGTTTCAAGACACCTTTCACGATCTTGGGCAATGGGTCCACAGGAATGTGGAGAGGAATGGAAGATTCAGGAACATCTTTATCCTTGTTCTACAAAACCGGCGTATAATTTCTTTCCCGCATTTGTAAAAGAGCATCTGAGTTAACCATAGTAATAAAAGTTTGATCAACTGAAGCATGGGTGGTGCCCCCAGTTTTGGAGGTGCCAGAAGCTGATCCCTGCCATTTCGGAATGGATCTTTCAAGATGGCAGGTTTCTTTTCTTGAAGTATCTTATGGGCTTCTTTGATTAGAGGGCATTGGTGAGTGAGGCGGTCATGCTTGCAAAGTTTGGAAGGGAACTTGACCTTCTTCTTTTCTCTGTTATCCTCCTCGGCATTTTCCTTGTTTTTGGGCTTTTGTTGGTTCCCCTCTCCTTTCTTGCGCTTCTTTTTGTTGTTGGGTTGTCGAGGGCCCTTTTGATTAGTCTGAACCTATTGTACAGATTTAGTAGTAGAAGGAGATGGGAGTCACTTCTGCAGTCAGTTGTTTGACCGATAAGGCATGCACCTGTTTTTTCAATGCTTCGAAGGCTACAGAATCAACTGAACCCACTATGCCGTCAGCATGTGGTCCAAGTTTTGGTCTACCTATATCAATGTTTGATCACAGTGCATCAAGTATAATTTCGTAAAGGAGCCCAGACTGAGCATAAACCAGGTCTAGTTGTTGGGTCCTTAAAATGGCTTCTTCTTTCGATGACACCCCAGAAGTAGCTACTTCCTTAGAAAGATAAGGAAGGAGTGATTTCAGATACCACTCCAATAAGAATTCTGGAGGAATATTGGCATTAATGAGCCTCTTCCGTCTTCGCCACTCCTTAATATGATCAGATAAATGGGTGGCTTTGTTTTGTCTAAAAGTAGACAAAAGATCTATCCTTCCATCGCATCGAACAAGAAGCTGGAAGTGGTTAAAAAAGACTACAGTGAGATCCCAAAACTTAAAAAAGGTGGCTGCAGGTAACTCAATATACCATTTGGTTGCATCACCGGTGAAGGTTCTTTGCAAAAGTCTCAACCTAACAGAATCTTCGTTCAACAAGTTCGAACAACACCAAAGATGAAAAGTGGTAACATGATCACCAGGATCCTCACCAGTTTTACCTTTGAATTTCAGAATGTCTGAAGGTAGCTTAGTGGGAACTGGTGGCCACGTAACGTTATGGCACACTGGATCGGTCGTTAATTTTGAAATATCTGGAAAATTCAAGGTTTCCAGAAATGGTAAATGAGGTCTACAAGATAGCATTTGGTGAGCTGGAGTCATAAAGGGGGAACCTCCCATAGTTTGACCCATAAAATGTTGGTTAGGGTTGCCCCCATCCATCTGCTGGTAGGGGTTTCCCCTAGCCATCTGCTGGTAGGGGTTGCCTCGATCCATCTGCTGGTAGGGGTTTCCCCCTGTCATCTGCTATTGTGTGAAAGTGTTTTTGAAATCCCCCCACCCGAATGAAAGCGGGTTGGTACTTTGTGTATTCGTCCACTATGGCTGGGTGTTAGCCTCGCCATATTGTTGGTTAAAAATATTACCCCCTCCTCCAGAAAACAAAGAAAAGGGGATATTTTGTGCAGGTATATTACTTTGATTTGCATTGTACCTTGCAAAGGTGTTAAAACCAGGGGTAGTCGAGCCGGAAGGCGCAGTCATGGTACTCATGATAGGCATAGTTGTAGAGGGATTCGGCGCAACATTAGGTGTGGAAATCCAAGTACTATGTATATGGTATGACTGTTGTGTTGGAGGAGGTGAGATGACATTCATTATATTACTGGGTCGAAAAGTAGGGGTAGAGGCAGATGTCAAAGCTGTTGAGCTTGACATGCCTAACATACCAGCATTGAAACTGAAGGACGGAGTGGAAACAGAAGTTGTCTGCGTCGAACTCGGTGTAGCAGTGGAAGGAGGATTTATAATACTTGTATTCATACCCATTGTGGGAGTCTATGGGACTCCATGATCGTCTCCTGAATTAGTCATAATATGCCCAAGTGTGAAAAAATATGCACTATACTCGGGTTGCTGGAAACCAACAGGTAATAGAAGCGGATCGTTAAGTCCGGTAAGAGGAGGGTTAAAAGGAGTGTTAAACTCACCAGAAGTGATATCCTCAACCTCAACAATATTGAAAACTTGTTGCTCCGGGGTTCTAGGTTGCGATTCACATGGAACCTCTATTTCCCCAGTAGGTTCAAAAATACCACTGGAGTTAGTCCTCCGTCGTGGTGGTGGCGATAGTGGCTCCACACTGAGTGGGGGAAGCTTTTGCACCCTCTGAGACCTACGAAGTTTATGGTCTTCCACAATTATATAAAAATAACACTAAAAAAAACCTAGTGGCCACTAAGACTAAGGGGCAAACAACATACCACTAAAAAATCCTAAGTAATCAAACCAATCAAATGGATAGTAAATACTCTCGGAAGTAAGTCTAGGATTATTAGGTCCCAGAATAGACTAACAGAGTACTGATGGTCAGTTTCATGGCATCCACCGGAGGTCCACTGGGTGCAAGCGCTTGAATCACCAAACCGTTTTCCCGGGAGTACTGCTAGAGGGTTACCTTCCACACCTGTCCGAGGTGAAGTGGGAATAACCGCCCACTCTACATGTGTAATATCCTAAAGGTCAGATACTAAGGCTACCATACATACGAAATATCCTGGGGACAATCGTCAGCCAGGTCTAAACGCATGGGCAGGGTAGGAAAGCCCGAAGTCAGAAAGGACCCCCGTACGTGAATTGACTCTGGTTTATGGTCAAAAGGAAGGCGAGGGGATATCCTCAATGATTCCAGTCTTCCACGGTCTCGTGCATAACTCTTGTTTGAGTAGACCATCCCAGGGTTATTTGATATATATGGGTTTACATAAATGAAAGTTTGTACTATGATTGTTGCATAATGAAGCCAGTTGCGAGCTGTTTAAGGTGATTTAAGCTCATAACTCTAGCCTAAGCTAGTTGATGTCATGTATACCTAAAAAGAAAATGTTTCTAATTGATTTTATTAAAATTTCTTTTTAAGACAATTTTTTACTCAATGGGGTAGTGCATTGTGTGGAAATGGTTTGAGAAAGCAAAGTGCAAAAGAAATGACTTTCAAAGCAACAAAAGACTCTTTTGCTTTTCTCCGTTTATGCTCTTTCCAAAAATGAAAAACTAAGCAAACCAAAACAAATTTCTTTTTTCTTTTCTTTTCAAATTCAAGATGAAGTAAACTATGCTACTTCGAAATGATTACAAGTCATACTACTTTACACTACCAAACTCATTTTTGCTTTTTCTGATATATGTAAAAGAAAAGAACTCGAAAATGGAAGCAAGTAAGACTTAAAAAAGCAATGTAAGTAAGGAAAAGCAACTCTAAGGTTCACAACAAACAAATCGATGATTTGACGAAGACTTGTCCTACCTTATTAACGAAGTTCGATCCTATCTTTCCCTTGCTCCTTCAATCAATCCTCCACTTGATCTTCCATTCAATGAACTTGTAATACAAAGATACCTTCCTCAATGTATCTTTACTGATATAACAATGATGAAATTGAAATACAATTTAAACATCAAATACAATCAAGCATTTAATCCAAACAAATACGGAATCCATTAGACATTTGATTGGGATAGGAAGGGCATTTCAACCTTTATTGTCAAAAGCAAATAATCAGTACAAGTATACCTGATCATTTAGAGTGCTTGTGCAACTAGACCCTGGGCTCCTTCTCTTCACACTAACTTTAGAATTCCTCCAGCATAACAACCCTTAACGCATAGTTTTTTCCTCCCTCTCTGATCTATCCCTCTTGTATTTATGGGACAAGGAAGGAAGTTTAGATCGAGAGGTAGTTTGATTGGGAAGTTGGGGAAGTTGCAAAAACAACTTCAACTAATCCCAATTTGTCAAATTAATATATTTTTTATTACATTTTAAGATGCTCGCGAGTATTTCACTGTAGAGTAGCACACAATATGTAACTTCACTGCTTTACAACCAGCGTTTGCATGATTTTTTAATCTATGCGCTAGTTTGATTATGCGAAGTAGGGCATACTAGAAGATGTGTGCTACTGTTATGCTTGTGGAGTAGGGCACATTCCCAAAAATGCACTACTATGATGCCTGTAGGGTAGCACACATGTCAAAATGTAGGGTAAAATCAGGGTTTTGTCAGCTGTTGAGGGGCAAATCAAGTCCATGTATCATCTAGGTAAATCTTTCTCTTCGATCCATGTTGTCCTTTTGTGTGATCGACAACTTAATGTGATCACGGACGGAGAAGTGCAGATTTGACCTATAACAATTAGCATTGAATAATCCTTTCAGGTCGAGAGCTCAGATTGATTTATCTTGTAACCATCTTCTTTTTTTTCCAATATATTTTGTGGTAATCCCCATTTCCTATTATCACTTGTAACTGGTTTATTTGAGCATATTGGTAATCCATTTATTTCTTTATGCAAATAATTTTGTTAACCCCAGTCTGTTGGGTGTTAACATGTGCAATGGTGACTACCCTTCTGCGTTCTTCAAGTTGCTCCTACAGGGGATTAAAACCTCAATCACTTGGTCTTTTCTTTCTTTCAAATAGCCACAATTTTAGTTGTGTTCCCCAACAAATCTCTAAATTCTTCACCTAACATGCTTCTTTAATTTAATCTCTTATTATAACCCAGCTTCCTCCTGTTTAGTTTCCTCTCTACCTTTGAAGTACTTCCAGTCTGCTTTCATTTCAACACTTCACAACTAGTATTTATGGTACACCAAGGGACCTGCTCATGTTTGTGATGCTCATTTAATTAATTCTTCAGAATTTCTTCAGTACTATACGTAACGAATATGATTAAAAATAATTTAGTGTGACGTGTACCTAACGCTCCCAGCACAATATCTCGCATCCAATGTTATCCATGGATTTTTTGGTCTTCGTCACATGCACGAGCACTGTTTTTCACCTTAGAGGAAATCTCTGAGTTCCTTATCTGCTGTGTTTTTCAAATTTTATTCCTTTTATATAACGTCCAAATTGACAATTTTTTTTCATAGATGTACTCTGCTAATTTAGTTTGTAATCAAAATTATTTATAATGCATTCATATATGGATTTATTCCTCACAATAACTCTCCGTAATTAACCTTTTTCGAAGTATTTGTAATTCATAATAACCCCTAGTCGATAGGGTTACATAATTTCTCCATAAATTAAGTACAAAAGCCAGTATTGTCTGAAAGTAAGTTCTAGTAAAGCTTATAGAACTGTAATCTAGTTAGCGAGGACAATAAAAGCCCATGTTGTATTTTCACTCAAAAACAAAAAAAAATGCTTTTAACAGAACTTGTTGTAAATTTGGAGAGCTTCATTAAGAATAAGAAAATACAAAATCAAGGTGATTCATCTCCCTAGTAAGGCTTCATAACTAGGATGATACTTCCAAAGCACCTTGAAAAAAGGATCTCCTTAAAGGAACTTACATTAGCAACAATAAGGAGATCTTGTAGCTAAACTTTTGTGTGCTTATACGATTCTGATAAACATTTCAAGCTTCAATTGTTTTTCAATGTTGTAGCTTACTGTCACTTGATAAACTTGTTGGAAAAAGTGGTAACAAGTCTTACCAACCTTCTTGATCTGAGTGTATTTAGAGCAACAGAGAAATGTAATACAACTATTCTTACAACATCTGCAGATATGAAAGATAGAATGTGATACCTTGAAAAAATAAGATTATAGAAAATGAAGTTGACATGTGCTCATAGCCTCAAATGTAGTTACTTTTTGTTTGTTTGTTTTCTTTCTTTGACCTATAGGATTTCAATATTTTGCTTTGTAAAGGTAACTCTCTTATTGCAATTTCCATGGATAGTTGTTTTCTCTCATATATTGCTGACTTTGTTCATGCAGGTTAGTTATAAGCCTAGACCAAGTTGAATTGGTGAAAATATGTGAAATTTTGAATCCTAACAATAAGACTGGGAGATTGACAGTAATTGTATGCATGGGTGCTGAAAAATTGAGGTTCAAGCTGCCACATTTGATAAGAGCAGTAAGACAAGCATGCTTGATAGTGACTTGGGTCACTGATCCTATGGATGGAAACACAATAAATGCACCATGAGGGTTGAAGACATGTCTATTTGATGCTATTCGGGTATTTTGGAAGAATATTCATTTTGTTGTTCAATGATTTTTGGTCCAAGTTGGTCTTGTGTCTGTTCTAAATTAGTCACATTTTCAGAAGTTGGAACTATTATTATTGGCCATGCAATATAATTTGTGAATGCTAAATCATGGTTAACAGGTTCTATATGTACTGGATATGTAGGCAGAGTTGACGGCATTTTTTTATGTTCATGAAGAAGGCAAGGTAGAATCTGTTAACTCTAACAGATTTAACAGAGTTAAATTTTTGATGTTCATGAAGAAGACAGGGCAGAATCTGTTAACATTGTTCATGAGTTGTTAACATTCTAAGTGAAATGTATCCACCATGTACATATCCATTGAATTTCTGGCTTTTATGTTCTCCTGTGAAGTAAACAGGGCCAACAGTCAAATCACATTATGCATAACACATTGTTAAAGATTCCCCAGACCAATTAAAGCACGTCTTACAGGAAAATGCAGATGCAGATTTGATGTTGTCATCATGTTACAACTTACCCTTATGTCATCGAAGTGCTTAGGGTTGACGGAAATTGGATAATTGGTGTAGCTTCCTCGTTGAAACCTATTATTCCACCACTTTGGAACCAGAATTTGCTCTGCTTTAGGAATGCTACCACAAAACATTTTTCTGAGAACCTCCATTGCTTTTGCTTTGGTCTTCTCACCATCTTGTTCTTCTGTCTGCTTCGATTCCTCATCCGTGATTGTTGTAACAAGGATGTTGGATCTTGGATATGTTTCCATGTGCTTCAACAAAAATAATAATTCCAATAGTTGTTACTGTTATAACAATGTTGTAAATGCATTTGGGGTGTTTGAGAACATTATTGGTCTATACTCACATGCCAAAATGTGTAATAACCTCTCTTTTCAGCCGCATAAATAAATAATTTTGTACCATCCCCAGTCGACCAGAACGTGCTGGGAAATTTGATGAATACCTTTGTGTAAATTCTTATCTCGCAGTTGAAGAATGCTTTCGTCTGCATATCATTAATGACATGATTCATTATCAACGATAAATCCTACCAAATTATTCATTTTCATTGGTCTTTAAAATAATATTGTTGATGTGAGGAACCAAAACAATCCTCTTCAGTAATATTAAAATAGTATTGATGATGTGAAATGGCACTGGAAAAAGTCTGGGATATCTTAAATTGCAATTAAATGTGTAACAATTTTTTTTGAAATGAGGTATTAGTGAAGATGTCATTAAAACATTAGTAAGCTATATTATTCATTAATTAATATGGCTTAAGATGGTTAATTTTCATTACTGATTAAAATAGTATTGGTGCTTTGAAAAACCAAAACAATCCATTTTCAGTACTAACTAAAATAGTATTGATGATGTCAAATGGCGGTGGGCTATTTTAAATAGCCACTAAATATGGAAGAGGTAACAATTCTTTTGGAACAGGGTATTAGTGAAGATGGCATTATAAAATAAAGATGGATTTGATTTTTGCAACAACATGCTTAGTGACATGTAAGTGTGCTCTTAACTTGTGTCTATTTAATATACTTAATGTACTTAATTATTAATTTTGTTAATGATGGATTAAAATGAAATAAGATTTAAGAAAATGTTTTAATATACATTTTTAAACCTTGTTAAAAAGTATATATGTGTGTGTGTGGTGCAAACATATATAAATCACATATTATATATAAATATATATACTATGTGATTTATATTTTTTTGTACCATTTATTATTTATGGTGCTTTGCAACACTTGTTATTTTATGGTGCTTTGCACCACTTGTTATTTTAAATAATAATAATAATAATATTTTTTGTGTTTTGCACCAAAAAGTCTCAATCCACGTTGGATTAGGTTTGGTGTTTTGCACCACAAAAATTCAATCCACCTAAGATTGGTTTTGGTGGTTTGCACCATACACCAAGGAATGCCACATATCCATTTACCACCCAAAACAACATTTTTACAAACACCACTTTTGAACCATAAATCTGAGCACCACTTGCCTATCCCCACATTATCACCACTTTTGCACCACTATTTGAAAATTGAGGATTTCCCAAATCCTTTACAAATAGTGATGCTAAGGTGAGGCTAAAATGCCCTTTTTCTTGTAGTGCACTAACAGTGGAAGAAATCATGGCTAAGGATTTATTATCTATAATTTTACAAATAGCAAGCTCTTTCTATGATGTTAGAGGCTTTGGAAGTAAAGTGATGACAATAAGTTCGTTGTTGAGAGTGGTCTTTCCTTTGTAAATATCATCCCACAAGTCGTTGTAAACATACACAGCCTTGATATTCCACCATGATTCTGGAAATGTATCTTTGCCGGTGAATGTAGCACCAACAACAGATACTATTGGATGCATCTTAAACCTCCAACTTATACAACTCTTAAAAAATATAGGACACGGGCTTAAAATCCTACTCCTTACATACAAATTATAAACTTTAATTTTGCAGCTCTATTCTGCAACTTATTACATACAAATTTTTTTCCACACCTTGATAATTATAGCATCAAGAAAACGTTGGTAAACACGCAGCTTACAATAACGAGGAAACTCACTCTCAACGTGGGTGTGGACAGCTCCACGAAAACACAATTTTCGTCGCATCTTTCACCATAGGAACACAATTTCGATCTCAGAAAAAAAATAGGGGAATCTACGCATCTATAGTCCTCACGCAGAGGTCTCAGCTCAGATCTTCCATGCTCAGAAATTGAGATGTTTGGCAGCGCGCAGCTCCAATGATCAATGCACAACAGCTCCAAAAGATGAGAGATGACAGGAAACTCAGCTCAGCTCCACACAGGGACAGCTCGCAGTCTCGATTTCAATATCAAACGTAGTCGTACTCTCGATAGCATTCTCTATAGTAGACTCGATCTCAGTATATAAACGCAGTGTCACGAACTTGCAGCAGCTCCAATAATTTTTTTACGAAGCATTCATTTCGGATCTCTATGATAGCACAAAAACGTGCACCTCTTGTAGGTGTTTCCACTATTTTACGGTCATCAACGCTCATCAATTCAAGCTTCAATGTAAGGTCACGATAGCACTCCACGTAGGGGCACAATGCAAGTCACTCGACGCAGATGGCATACAGACTCAATGTAAGGTCACGATAGCATAGCACTCCACGTAGGGGCACCATGCAAGCCACAATAGTCTTCACGCTAGTCTTCACCATTAGGGTTTCAAAGAATGGTGCTCGTGGGTGCTTGGATATGCTCAAATAGGTCATGCACGGGAGGAGAATGGCATATTAGAGTGGAGTCTTGCGCAACTCTCGTGGAGAGAATGCTTCTTAGAGAGATTAGGGTTTGGGTTTGGGTTTGCAGACGAGAAGAGAAAACACTGCATATGCAGCAAAAAAGGAGTGGCGACAATGCCAAAGAGGATACCAATATTGGACTGCGGGAAAGGGTGAAGTTAGTCCGCAAATTCTCAGAATAATGATGAATGATGCAGAAGGCAGAAAGGACTGAGCATGAAGAGAATGCAACAAGCATATCTTAAGGCCTAGGAAGAGTGCAGGGCCAAATATGGCGAATCTGACAATGGTAGGAGTTATGGTAGGAAACTATGATACCACATGATGGTAAATATGCCCCTGATGATAATTTCATTCACCAAAACCTTTAGTTTATACATTGTTGATGTGCCTTTTGGTATTTGGATTCCATGTACGGGCGATTGCATTATGGCCAACGACATCAAGGGAAGTACGGGCAATCGCAGTATGGCCAACCGCAATATCCGCAACTGCAATATCAACCACCGCACTATGGGCAACCGCCATATAAAAAATTGCAGTATGGTCAACCACAGTACCCACCATATGGGACACCGCGAGGAGATTTTAGAGGAGGATTTCGCAGAGGTCGAGGTACCGACGCAAGATGACGAGGAGCTGCTGGATGAGGATGAGGACCAATTATATGTTACAATTGTGGGAAACAAGGGAATTACTAGAAGGATTTCCCAAATCCAACAACATAGTGCACTTATTTCAACATTGTGGACCATGATGTCGAAGACTGCAGTGCATCGCAAAATGGAAAACGAAGAACCTGCCCCCACCTCAATAGAATCAAAATCAGAATATGCCACCAGCGGTGTAGAAGATATCAGCAGAGGTCAGAAGTCACACTGCAACTATTGGAGTAGTGACCCGTGGAGGAGTTGTGACAGGAGTCGACAGGTCACAGGTTACCGTCCAACCAACGACACAGAATCATGTCACATTTGATGTAGTAGTCGAGAGGGATGTTTTGTTTAAATACCAAGAGGCAATTAGACAGAGGAGGCAGTCACCTCTTCACCAGGAATAAGTTACCTATGATATGCCACCAATGTTCGACACGACGAAGTCGTATAGAAAGACTAACATCTTAAGAGCCTTCTTGGAAAGTTTCTTGGAGTCAGAAAAAGATCAGGACGCATTGGAAGAAATATCCAAATTGTTGCATCGACGGGAGGGTGCACTCTAGGAGCACACAGTCAATCGCATACATAAGAGGAAGATGGGAAGAGAGATGCAGATGTCTGCACTAATTAGAGCATTTGATGTCGAATCCATCATCTTAGACCTGGGGTCAGACATAAACATTCTGACCAACTAGACCTGGGAAACAATGGGAAAAGCACAGTTGGCCTGGTGACCGATACAGCTGCGATTAGCAAATCAAAGTAAGGTTACTCCAATTGGTCAGGTGTGCCAGGTTGACGGTGTGAATGGCGTGAGCCTGAGCTGAACCAATGGGAGGTGTCTTCCAATGATTATTACATTGGACATCTTACGAGGGTCTGTGTCCATATCTTGCACATTTGGGATTTCTTTTTCCACAACTTCCTTGGAATTTTCTTCCTCCTTTTGATTTTGTTGTTAAGTTGCTTCTCTATCCGCTCTTTCTCTCATTTATTGCAACCTTCAGGATTCTTCTTTTCTGGATACTTTCACTCTCTTCCTTCTGGACTCTGTCTGCCTCTTCCTTCTGGATATTTTTGGCTTCTTCCTTCTGGATTCTTTCGGCTTCGTCCAATAGCTTCCTCTCAGCTTCTTCTAACTGGAACCTGACTTCATCCTTTTGTTTCCTTTATGCATCCTCCTTTTGTTTCCTCTTTGCTTCCTTGAGAGTGTTAGCCTTATAAATGGAACCAGCTCCACTTTTGTGACGTAAATGCTTGTTCAATTCGGTCATGTTTCTTGCGCTCCGATACACTTCTTCATAACTTAAGAAGAGATGCGCATAATCAAAGTTAATCTTGCAGGAAGAACAATGGGTAGCGACCTTACATTCGCTATTTTTCCTTCTAAAAATATTTGTCCCAAAATTAAAGGCCTCTAAATCCTTAACAAAATACTCTGCCTCTTTTTCCTTGGGGAATTTGTATGTTGCAGAAATAAATGCACTGTTCTGTTACAGTCTTGAGCCGTTAAATATTTGTCTGTAAATGCCTCTTCAAAAACTGGATATGTTGTAATAGAGTTTCTGAGTGTCGCTTCAGCCTTTAATATTTCAGTCGGTTAGGCAGTGGAGACTTCTTCAGCAATTTGAGCAGTCAGAAAATCCGATCTTCATAACCTTTCAGGAATATAATATATTATTTATGAGCGGTGATGTCTTTTGAATATTTCGGCGGACATCTTCATCAAACGGTGGAGTAATTAATCTTTTTCTGACATTCTCCCCCTTAATTACTACACTCAAAAAAAAAAATTCGAAATACTAGATTTCTGTTACAGCTTACAAGCCACAATATTTTTCCTATGAAACTCAAACAACTCTTTCCCTTGAGGTTTTGTAAATAGGTCTCCAAACTGATTTTTTGATGTGCAAAATTCCGTACTGATTTCATTCTTGTTAATCAGTTCTCGAATGAAATGATACCTTGTATCAATGTGCTTACTTCTTTTATGAAAGACGTGATTTCTTGATAGTGCAATCACTGTTTTGTTGTCACAAAAAATCTGTGTTGCTCCATCTTGTTCATGCTGCAACTCAGAAAGAGTTCTTCTCATCCACACAGTTTGACATGCAGTTGTTGTTGCTGCAACATACTCTACCTCAGCAGATGATAGTGTCACTATGGGTTGCTTCTTTGAGGCCCATGCTACTAAACCCGATCCAAAACTGAATACATATCCAGATGTACTCTTTCTATCATCTGTAGAACCTGCAAAATCATTGTCAGTATATCCAATCAATTTAAAAACTGAGTTTGATGTATATTGGATACCAAAATTTGTTGTTCCAGCAATATATCTCAGCATCCTCTTTCTAGCTTGCTAATGGGTATTCTTTGGGGACTCCATAAATCTCAAAATCATACTTACTGCAAACACTATATCAGGTCTTGTTGTCAAGTACACGAGACTTCCTACCAGTCTCTTATACATCGTTGGATCAACATTTGACCCATCATCCTCCTTACTAAGTTTTGTACCAGTTGCAATTGGAGTTACAACTGGCTTACAATTCATCATTCTGAATCTTTTCAATACATCATTTGCATACTTAGCTTGATTTATAAAAATACCATCCTCAGACTGAGTAAGTTCAATACCAATAAACTATTTCATCATTCCTATATCAGTCATCTCAAATGATGTTTTCATGGCTTTCTTAAACTCATCTACTGAAAGATCTCCAGTGAATATCAAATCATCAACATATGAGCAAACAATCAGTATCTTACCATCTTGGTTTACCTTTGTATATAAGGTTTGCTCACTTGGACTTCTGCTGAATCCTTCACTATTCAAATATTCATCAATCTTGTTGTACCAAACTCTAGGTGCCTGCTTCAATCCATACAATGCTTTCTTTAATCTGTAAACGTTGTCATCATGTCTATCAATTTCATATCCAGGCGGTTGTCTCACATAAACCTCTTCTTCTAAAGATCCATTCAGAAATGCAAACATTACATCCATTTGATATACATACCATTCATTATGAGCAGCAATAGCTAATACAATTCTTACTGTATCAAGTCTGGCTACAGGTCCAAATGTCACATTATAATCAATACTAGGTTGTTGACTAAACCCCTGAGCTACAAGTCTTGCTTTGTATTTTTCAACTTCTCCATCAACATTTAACTTAGTTTTGTAAATCCATTTGACACTAATACAACTTTTATTATCAGGTAGATCTAAAAGATCCCAAGTATTATTTCTTTCTATGGCATCAATTTCTTCATCCATTGCTTTTATCCAAACATCCTTTTTAACTGCTTCATCAAAAATTATTGGATCACATGCTATCAATGCAAAATTTGAAACTTGATCTACTTCTTCATCTTGCTCGTACAATTCCCTTAAACTTCTAGTCTTCTGACCTCTAACTCTGTTTCTCAATGAAGCTAATGTAGGATTTGATTCATTACTTACCTCTGATCCTATTCTTTGTCATCCATCAACACTTGATGGTTCACCACGTTCTTGAGTTCTAGGCATTTTGGCAGGTGTCCTATCTGCTGGTGTAAGCATATGTGGAGTTAACTGTCCACTTTGTATGTCCTGCTCATCTTCTTCACCTTCTACGTGAGATGTAACAGCGTCCTTTGCAACCAACTTATCTATGTTTCCATCCCATGCTTCTTCTTCCTTAAACATCACATCTCTGTTGATGACATACTTCTTGGTGATTGGGTTATATAATCTATATGCTTTAGATTCTTCACTATATCCAACAAAAATACATTTCTGACTTCTGTCATCTAACTTTCTCCTCATTTCTTCAGGTACATGTGCATAAGCTACACAACCGAAATTTCTTAAATGAGATATACTGCTATTCTTACCATTCCATGCTTGCTGGGGAACTTGATCCTTCATGTTCTTAGTTGGACTTCTGTTCAGAATGTACACTGCACAAGAAACAACGTCTCCACAATATTCATTTAAAAGATGCTTCTCCTTCATCATACTTCGAGCCATGTTCATAATGGTTCGATTCTTTCTTTCTGCTACTCCTTTTTGTTGTGGAGTGTATCTGGTAGTAAATTGTCTTTTAATTCCATGATATTTGCAAAATTCCACAAACTCATTCAACATATACTCACCTCCTCTATCTGATATCAAGACTTTAATACTTATGTCACTCTCCTTTTAAACCATAGCTTTAAAGCTTTTAAACACATCAAATGCTTGAGATATATGTTTCAGCAAATACATCCAAGTTTTTCGACTTAAATCATCAATGAAGGTCATAAAGTAAGCATTACCAGTCAAAGAAGGTGTTTGAATCGGTCCACACAAATCTGTGTGTACCATCTCCAATGGTGCTTTTCCTCTGTCTGATACTCCAGAGATGAATTTCTCTCTATGATGTTTTCCCAATATGCAGCTCTCACATGAGCTTGCTGGCTACTGGATACTAGGAAACCCTTTTACCATTTGCTTTTTCTATAATAGACCTAAGCCACCAAAATGTAAATGGCCATACCTCAAATTCCATAACCATGACTAATCTAAACTCTTAGTTTTATAAGCATTCAAAGAGTTAGTCAAATCATTCCTCGTAATCAATGGAAACATTCTGTTCTTTGTCATTTCTACTCTGGCTATCAATTGCTTACTTGGAAATTTGTCATAAATAGTACATACCTTGTCTTTAAAAACCACTTTGTACTTCTTCTCCAACAACAGTCCCACACTCAATAAATTACACGTTAAACCAGGAACATAATAAACATCATGAATTGTTCTTCTTTTTCCATTCTTGGAATATACAGTAATCATACCTTTACCATTAACTTTTACCTTACAGTCATTACCCAACTTCACTTCAAACTGAATGCTTGTATCCAGATTTACAAATAACTCCTTATTTCCAGTCATATGATTGCTGTATGCACTATCCAAGAACCATATATCCTTTGAAATTTCCTGGGTGACATTACAAGTTAGAAACATAGGCTTCTCTTCAATTTCAGCCTCCTCTGTAATGTGTGTAGACAGCTTACGAATATCATCTTGCTTCTTCCAACACTTGTTAGCATAATGCCCAAATTTCTTGCAATAGAAACATTGAACTTTAGATCTATCATACCTTTGATTCTTTGGCTACCACGTTCTACTACTACTCCCCCTTGCGCTAGGAGTATTCCGCTATGACTTCTCTTCAGATTCTGAATCATGTTTGCTGTCACAATGATCAGCAGTTTGACCTCCTATTCCTCTTCTACTAGATCTTCCTCTGCCTCTGCCTCTAGTAACATGTAAGTGAAATTTAAAAGAATTTTCTAATGAGTGTCATCATACCTGTTCAGTCTTGATTCATGAGCAATTAATGTGCATTTGACTGAGATCTTTAAACTCTTCAATTAGAACAACCACTGCTTCAAACTTCTTTGGCAAACATCTCAACAATTTCTCTATCACACGCTGATCTGGAAGGACTTCACCATACTGTCTCTGTTGGTTTACAGTACTCATAACTTGAGTCATAAAATTATCAACAGTCTCACTATACTTCATCTTCAGATTCTCGAAATCCCTTCTTAAAGTCTACAACTTAACATTCTTCACCTTGGTCACACCTTGATAGCAGGTTTCAAGAGTGTCCCAAGATTTCTTCAAAGACTCAACATTTGATATCTTCGGAAATATTGATTCATTTAGGCGTTGCTGAATAAGGCCAAGAGTTTTGTTGCCTTTCTTCCTATTCTCCTTCAACAGAACATGCTCAACATTTGACAGAGCCAATTCAACAACTTGATTAGCTAGCTCTGGATAGCTAACCGTAACGAACTCCCAAATATCCTGAGCACACATGATAGTTCTCATCTTAATAAACCATGTGTCATAATTCCTCTCATTCAACACAAGAATTTGTGGCTGCACTGAACTGCTGTTAGTAGCCATCACTAATTAAATCCAAATTACTCAAAACAAAAACAAGAAATAAACCTTAACCAGGATTTGATACCACTGTGGGGAGGCAGGCGAGGTGCTGCAGCTGCTCCAACAACACAGAAAGATATTCAAAATTCAGAAAACTCGCCTACAATACAGTCTCAGCTCACTGCCACAGTTGACTGTAATCTTCAGCACAGTCACAGCTGATAGTATCAGCTGACTATTTTACTCAACAGTAACCTACAGGATAGTCACAGGTCTGTTCCAGTTGTCTGCAACAGCAACGTTATGATGATCCCTGCGTTCACAAACTTATCTAATAAAAACTAATTATAATAAGCTCTCAAATATCATCAATCACTTAAGCTGCTACAGCAAACTAATCAGCACAAATATTTCTGAGTTTACAAACTCATAAATAGAGCAAAACTGAAACACACAGGAAAAAATTCTGAGTTTAACATAAACTTCATCCGCTTTGTATTGGTTGAAATCATGATTACAATGTTGGGTATAAATAGTGTTTCAACCCAGTTGATCATTAAATGTTTAATTGGCCCTTCATTACAAAATTTACCGCAGAAATAAATGCACTATTCTGTTACAGTCTTGAGCCATTAAATATATGTCTGTAAATGCCTCTTCAAAACCTAGATATGCTGTAGTAGAGTTTATGAGTGTCGCTTCAGCCTTTAATATTTCAGTTGGTTAGGCAGTGGAGACTTCTTCAGAAATTTGAGCAGTCAGCAAAATCCGATCTTCATAACCTTTTAGGAATATAATATATTATTTCTGAGTGGTGATGTCTTTTGAATATTTCGGAGGACATCTTCATCAAACGGTGGAGTAATTAATCATTTTTTGACAATTTTATCATAAAGGAAGAGGGTGTTGGTAAGACAGTCCCTGGCTGGAAATGGCTGAATGAATTGACGATTCATGCCCCTGATTTTTTGATGTTGAAGCATTCACTTTGAACAATCTCCCCATTGGAGAGGGGAGATTGTTGTCCAATATTCCATTGTGTATATTCAAAGCATAAGAATTCCTAGCACTTCTTAGAATCTGCAGGGGAAACTAATCTTACAAGTGATTTAAAAACAAAGTGCATTGTACAAATCCACTTTGCACGATGTGAAAGTACAAATGCAAGGCAGGATGAGGACATCTAGAAAAGGAAATTTTTGTAAATTTGGATATGAAATATATGAGGAAGATGTAACAAGTTGAAGTGTAATGATACCGTTGGGTGTTTTAATACTGATTTTATGGCACTAGTTCTAAATTCGAAATAAACATATTTAAAAAGTATATATATATAAAATAATTGATCACTAATACATGGATACTATTTAAATAATACATAGATAACGAGCATTGTGGCACGTAATTTATTTAACTAAAACAAATAACATATAGCAATCCTCTCTGAATGGCTTGAACAGAGAAACCAATAATGTTAGTGAGTGTGTCGGGGTCCTATCTTACTTAATGATAAATCAGGAATACGTTTAACTTCCATTGTGTTGATCTCGATTCCCATACAACAAACAAGTAGAGGAGGCTTTACATACATGCTTACTACACCCTGCTACACAAAACCTTATTACTATATTATTTGTAGCACTTAAATTGTAGTCTTAAGAAGATTCTCTATTATACATTAAAGTTGGACCTATCAATAAACAAATATTTCTTCTTTCTTTAATAATGTTGATCCTTGTGATTATGATAAATAGTTTAAATTACTATCGGTTATTGAAGAAAAAGTTGGAAATGGGTAGAAACAAATTACAATCAAAGGAAATAATTTGTTGAATTGGTGTCCGCAGAAATTATTGCTCACAAGACAAGAAACACATAGTACAAGGAATTTATGATCAAATGAAAGGATATAGATTGAAAATATTCATCAAGGATTCTAGAAGAGTATCTCTGTAAAGTTGTGGGATGGCAATCCTTTGATAAATTTGCTAACCATGCGTCATGAGAAAGATTTTAGTTTTCAAGGAAGTTTGATGTATGAGGGTCCCTAGGGTTTGGCAATCCCACATCACCAAAAAATATTTTCTATTCACTTTTAGTTTTATTTCAAGTTTTTCAAATATCTGGTGTGAAAATGGTCTGAACTTTTCGTTAATAAACACTTGTATACTGAGATCAAAAGTTGGATTTTGAATATCTGGTTAATTAATAAGCACTTGTACACTAAGATCAAAAGTTGGAAAAAATGTGAGTTTAGAGCCTATGCCTACATCCATCACCAATATATACAAAATTTATATATTTCATTTCAATGACTTCTTATTTTTCCAAACACATACTTGCTAAAATTGTGACATCTAATTAACCAAAAGTGGGTAATTTGTCTAACTGGTTGTTGGTTGAAAGTTATTCTAACCAATGGGCAGTTCTCCTAACTTGTAACTTCTTGATCAAATGTATTTCTATGAAGATTGATAGGAGTATTTATATACGTGTGAATGTAATCTCCATTGTTTAAAAAACAATAAGATATCAATACTTTGCCTGGTGGATGTTTCCCCAAATTGGGGTTTTGCCACGTTAAACTCCTGGGTATTTTATGTGTCCATTCTTGTATTTATTTTGATGTCCAATTCTTGTTTATAGACTCCAAATACCAACAAGTGGTATTAGAGCCGAAGGTGGAGCAAGCCGCCATTTTCATCGATCTTGTAGCCGGTCCCGTGGAGAGCCGCTATTTCTTATGGAATACACCATTCATGGATCTTGTAGCTGGTCCCGTGGAGAGCCGAGCTATGAAGAAATCAAATGTTGGTCATGCGATGATGAGAGGGTCACTGTCTGTGAAGAAGAACACCCGAACACTAGTTAAAATATATCCCTCCCCCCATAGTTCACCAGAGAAGACGTGATTTATGTTGCAGTCAGTGAAGAGACAATCGGTGAAGAAATTTTTCACAATGAAGAGGGGACACATATATCCTCTTTCCTGCATGAGGAGAAGTCAACAATTTTTCTGCTGCAGTCACCATTGAAAAGAGGAGAGCGTGCTTCTCTGTGAAAGATTGGGCACTTCTATGTGAGAGATTGGGAGGAGCCTGCTGTTGACAATAAATGTTGAGCTTGTGTGAATCAGCATGAAGGGAGTTGCAACTTGTAGCATCCCATAGACTGTGAAGGAAGATTCTGTATTTTTTGGAAGCCTATGTTAAAAATTGATGGCAAAGATTTCTAATACTAAATTTAAAACTAAGAAGTTTAATGAAAAAACTAACTTTGAATTTTGGAAATTTAAGATGCGAGGTCTATTAGTTCAACAAGGGTTGCAAAAGGCCTTACATGGAAAGAGAAAGAAACCTGTAACTATGATAGATGATGAACGGGAGGACCTTGATTCCAGAGCACTTAGCACAGTTCGGTTATGTCTTGTGGAAGATGTGTTGTTTGATATCATTGCAGAAAAGTCGGCAGCAAGTTTATGGAGCAAGTTGGAAAGCTTGTATATGACGAAGTCTTTAACCAACAAAATTTAATTGAAGATGCAACTATATGGTATGAAAATGAAAGAAGGTACGAAGGTTGCATATCATTTGAATGTCTTTAATACTCTTATTTTCCAGTTGACTAGTATGGATGTTAAGAGTATTTTCTACTCCAAAGTGTCCTGTAGTCTTGCTGTAGTGCACATCCCAAATGAGCTGATGTCAATGCTCACCTATCACTACATAAAGCTATCCAAGATTGTATAGCAAGGTGTATTTTAGGAAATAGTTGAAGGTCAATGACTTGTCAGTCTCAAGTTGTCGATAGACTAATGAAAAGTTGTTGTCGTCCTGATACAATTGAGGCCAAGTTGTGGTGTCATAACCCTGCATACTCGTCACTATAAGAAGGATATTAATGGGTGTCCGACTTAGAAAATCAGAGGAGGCATTGGCTTTACCTTTTCGATACTTAATTACCAACTGTATTATTGTAGGTAATTAATCCACTTGAGTTGTCGATGATTTTGTAACTTTGTCTGGGACGGAGCGAGTTGTAAGGGCTGGTGACCAGTGAGAATGACCATCTCCTTTCCAACGATATAATGTATCTGTTAACACCCAAAAATTGTTCACTAGCTCATCTCCCTAGTCACATAACCCATTTGTCCAGTTTTCCTACACTTTTGGTCTCCAAACCCCCCAACAAAAAACCCTCAAATGGTTACCAAAAGGGGAAAAAATCATTATTTCCCCCCTCAATTAATGAAATTCCTCCAAAAAATATAAAAAAACCCTAAAAAAGGGCCCATAATTCCCAAAATAAAAGAAAAAAGGGAAAAAAGTCAATAATAAATTCAAAAGGAGGAAAAAACCCTAAACCGATTTACCAATACTATTGGTTGCCCGAAACCATGGGTCAATACTCTACCACACAAAATATCTGTAAAAGTTGATGGAGGCCCCCCATTTAGCATCAATCAATCACTTTTCATACCCTTACATTGTTGAAATGCCTGTTGAACCCTGGCCTATCACCTTGAGCTTATGTTCACCATTTCAATTGAGTCTTGGCCACCTATTGAGCATTTGGAGAAGGGAAAGTAAATCTGGAGATCTAGTGCACTACTGTCGTATAACTGCAAGGACTCCAACAACCCAACCATTTGAGGAAAACACCATTGCAAACCCTTGTTTTCCCATTAATACAAAAAATTTCAAATTCCATTAATGAGTTCCTCATGATTGCCTATTTTTTTTACTCATATTGTTAGGATTATTTTTATGTTATCACTTGCACATAGCACTCTTTTAATATCTATTTTTTACTCATTATTTTGAACTGCTACTAAGCATTCCTGAATCCTTAGTAGGTGCTCTTTAGCACGAGATGGGGTGAAAACTCCAACTACAGTTTTCGCGACTACACTAGTTCTATCAAATTCAAATATTTGGTTGCTTTTAGTTTTGTACTTGTTATTTTGATTCCATTTTACAACTCTGGTCTACCCCTTGGACCCCATATTTGCATATATGGCCCTTGGCTTCACTATCAACTTCATAAAATCTGTTTTTACGGCTCGTCCCATGACCTCAGCAGTCATTTCCCGTGTCATAGATCATGCTCGTCTACCCGATAGCTACGCTCTGTAGCACACTTTCCATCCTGAAAGTCACGTTCCCGAGCACGCTTTCCAGCCCGAAGTCTGCGCTTTGCAATAGGCTTTCCATCCTGAAAGTCGCGCTTTGCAGTGCGCTTTGCATCCCAAAAGTTGTGCTCCTCAATGTGATTTTCACTGAGAAACCTATGCCCTTGAGTGCGACTGTCGCCCTGAAAGTCGTACCCTTTTTCTTATCATTGTCGGTTTGTTCTAGCACAACTTCTTTGTAGTTTGTCGCACCCAGAAGCATGAGTTTTTGCCTCAAAGCCACATCCCACAACCATGTTTTCCACTTTTTATTTTCCTAATAACCATCTGTTTGCTTGCATCCATTTTGCTAGATGTACTTTTCTACTATTTACTTGCTGTAGCATTTACAATATTTTACTTTGCATTACATTTCAGCAAGTTCAATTATTTCTATTTTACATAGCAGTTAATACTTTTCATTTCATGTTTTAGTCATTGATTTTCTCATTGGACAATCTTGGGTACACACCACTTGTGCACACACTCGTTTACCATAAGGCAAGTGAGACCTAAAATCTACTTAAATCAACCAACTTTAACACCACTTGGGGAACAAAGAAAAGAAATTTGTAGCTAGGTAGGACATTGGGGATAGGCATCCAAATAACACCCCATTTGTCATTTACATTTGAGACATAGTTGTTGTCGATTAGGGATCCAAAATCCTCTATTATTTATTGGTACGGTTAACACCGATTTGTTGGAGGGCCTCTCCATTAGGAGGGAAAGTAGCAAGACTGGTTCCATAATTCTGAGTGGAATGTTGCACTCCATTCTATACTGAAGGACACCTACTCATTATTCTCATCATGCATACTGGCTACCATACCGGGTGTACGACGGTCAAAGAAATGAAGCTGTGGGACACCTTTCTAGATGTTCCATGAACATGGTAGCTTAGTTTGCATTCTTCTAGGATTCGTTTACCCGGAGGGGATTTCAGTAGAGGGATATCCTTAGCCATTGGGTTCTCCATTTCATATTTCTTGACTGTGGATTTCATCGCCCTACACGGAATACAATTTGTGTGAGCTTTCATATCTTTTAGATAGGTGTTTGCATGCTCCTATACCCCCATTGGATTAGTGAGTCTACCTTTTTATTTTTTAGGAGTGTTTCGTGTTTGTATTCTAACCATTTTATTGTCACTCCACTTGTTGTAGCACACGAATGCAACAAAAATTTTTGAACTTGTTGTTGGTCTAAGCACCGCATTTTTTGAGAGCTCTTCTTTTGAACACACGGTTGCACTAGGATTTTTGAGCATTTTATATCCCATAGATACTTTAGCACTTTTACACCTATCACAATTGATTCAACAAGACACTCTCGCCACCTACGAGGCCAGTCCCCACACTACGGCTCACTTGACACCACACATGACAAATGAACAACTTCGTCACCGGATACTTATCCCGACGCCCCTTATTTTAATTATGATTCTATGTTAGAGTTACACATCTTCACAGCTCTGTCTATCCCCATGGTCAGCATGAATCTCATCCCCTTTACCACTAGGTTCATTGGCATTGGTTCCACCGCTATCACAGCTACCATTTCAGCATCCATCCCCACTATACCATCCACTAGACCTACACCTATAATTCCAATCATTAGGTCCATACCCATCGGTATCAAATCTATTCCGACTACCATCCCTTTGGTCACCAGTAGTACACTTGGGGGCACTGGCCCTTCCTACTCAATCCCTGCTGTGACACACAGTTTCCCCGCCTCTCGATGTAGGTGGCCCCACGGCCACCACCATGGCTATCACACATGTCACTACCACTATGTCACATCCTTCTGCTAGTTTTACATTCATGGCCAGTCTCAACCTCCCTAATCTGGCTCGGTTGACCAACGATCCGATCCGACATGATCCCACATGGCATCTCATGCCTACCAAACTCCCTTCGAACATCCCAAAGTTTGAAGGGAAGGGTGGTGAGGACCCACAAAGCCATATCATGTCCTTCCACTTATGGTATTCCTCCAAATCCATTATGGATGACTTGATCCTCCACCTCCTTTTACAACGAAACCTTACTGGCTTTACAACTAACTAGTATATTGAACAGTTCTTTTTCAGTTACCATTTTATGGGACCCAATCAAATTTTTCATCCCTCGCTTCGCATTTCCTACAGTTTTTTCAGTTACCATTCTATTATGATGTTGGTGTTGAGATTCTACTGGCTTGTAGAGAGAACATGACTACCCATATCACTGACCATATTCATGAGTGGCGTAGACATCATAGTTTGTGCAATACGAAGTTAGATGACCGCATCTTCTTAGATTGGTTCTTGAAAGCCCTCATACCAGTTGTCGCCAAGGATGTGGCATCCAAAAGGCCCCAAACTGAATAAGAATCCACCCTTAAAGCCAAATAGTTTTACATTATCTATCCACAGTTGGGCTAGCTGTACTCCATTTTACTTAATGCTCCCCATGGTGATTCCTCTCGGAAAGATGCCCTGGGGGCATCCCATGTTGCCGACAGAATTATTGGCCACAATGCACCTCATATCCATCCTTATACTTATATGCCTGCAGCTAGCCCCCCGACTTATAAACCTACACCCAATTCCTCCATGAGTGGTCCTGACATTTTGCCCGCCACAACACATTCAGGAGCAACATCTTCGTTGCTCCACCGGCACAAGCCCACCATACACATGGCCCTTTTTGTTCAACACATTGTTATAGACATGCCCCGCATGTCTACACTCCCCCTTCCACACCATCTGCCTACTACCATCAACCATCACCACATGCGCCTGCACAACCTGAATCCCCTCTAGCTTATTATGAACCAACAGCCCCTACGCCTACACAAACTGAAGCCCCTCCAGCTTATTATCCACCATAGCCTACCACAACACCTGCTCAACCACAGAATCCCCTGGTTCCCCAAGTGAAAGTCTATGCTAAAATAAACCAACAGCAGAACCAACCTGCGCAAAAGAACCAACAAAGACAACAAAATCGGGGATGTGCTCGTAACCGCGGCAACAACCAACCTCCTGGTAGAGGCGATCCACCATCGAATCCTCCCGATAATAACGGTTCCACCCCGGTTAACCAAAATATTGATCGATGACCTAAACAAGGTAAAAACCCCAACCTACGCACGAACCACCCATGTTCTATCTGCGGGGTATATGGACATTACACGCACAATTGTCCCCACCTAGAGTGAGCTCTCCAACTTTGGAATGATGACACCCAATGGAAAGGACATGTTGCCCCTCACACACCACCAAACCCACCACAACCTAATGCACAATCCATGGTGTTGCAAAACCCCTTACCCAAACAAGGGATCATATCCACCCAACCTTTGGCTCCCCATCAAGGTGGCCCCACACAACAACAACAAGTTACTTACGCTGCTCTTGATAGTCAACCCATTGGCTCAAGTACCCATCACCTTTTAATGATGTCTTCCGCAAATGTAAACCTACAAACACATTGTAACCAGTACAGTTCCACCACAGAAACCATTAATGCAGATAAGGCTTCTAACACTCTTCCCAGAGATCAGTCATTATGCATACCGCCAGCACCAATCAACGGAGCCCCCAAAGCTCCTCGTTTTCCTCTGCAACGAATTAATAACAATCCTAATGCTCCTGCTACCACAAAAAACAATACCGTGGATGACTTAGCCCATTTCCCTGCTGCTATGTCATTCCTATAAGTTTTGAAGAACTCCCCAACACAGCGCAAAACACTGTTGTCTGCCATAGATGCAATAGACCCTTCCGACTCACAGATGATGGCATTCGATTTAGACAAATATGAACCATGCATGCCTTCCAGATTAGCATTTCAAGTTTTGGTTTCAGTCTAGAATCTTGTTATCCATCGGTGCATCATCGATGAGGGTTCCTCTACATGCGTTATGTCTACATTCGTGTGGAAGAAGCTTGGATCCCCTACCCTCCATCCATCCACGACTTCTTTACAAGCTTATGATGGCCACTCATCTCAACCACAAGGTCTCTTGGCCAATGTCCCATTCCAATTAGCTGGTAAAATTGTCCTGATTGACATAGAAGTCGCCAATGCACAACTCGACTATAATCTAATCGTAGGATGAAGTTATATGTACTCCATGAAGGATGTCGCTTCATCGGTGTTCCACATTATGATGTACCTCCATGAGGGTCGGGTTGTTAAGGTCGACCAAGTCACATACTACGACCCAAATGCACCCGCTACACCTGAGAATGTTCTCCCCATGGTTGAACAACCCATTTTTGGTGCACCCACCTCTTTGGTTTCCACCGTCGGCCTTGGAATTTATTTTGAGACTCCAATGGTCTCCACTTTTCGTTCATTACCACCTCCTTCGCGAACCATTGATATTTCTAACTTGTGCACTATTTCCTCAAATCAATCGGTACCTAACCCGCAACCACCAATGTTCCCTCAACCACCATCAGTGCCCAACCACGTTGGAGCCACACCAATCCATACAATCCCATTCTTGTTCCTACCATCTAGAGTAGTAAGCATGCCTGTAATGGCCACACTGAATCATCCGGGGTTGTCATTAGGACTTCCCCTATGGTATCTTCCTTCTCCCAATCCCACTCCAACACCACAAGTCATCCTTCAACCGATCCTACCGATTACAACTGTTATCCACCCACCTCCTGTCATGGTGACCGCATCTACATCCAAACCTGCCCCTCCACCACTGAAGAACACTAGGGGAAGAGTCCCACAAACATATAGTGCCCCACATGTGATGAAACTTATGAAACCTCACCCACATGTTCAACCTTTTCAAATTCATGAGGAAATCACATGTCTACACCATGGGGGCAGGCCCAAAAAATTTCCTACTCATCATCGTCATCATTCTCGTCGACAATACTGGGGGAATACATCCCACAAGAGGAATTCCCCATCATCATATCATCAATTTAGTGTACCACCATGTCCAATAACCTCACAATACACCCCCCTTCTAGCAGTTGGTCAATGCCCTGTTGATCCCTCTCTGAGATAGCATCTGCACCGCATTGACACCTATGAGTTCGGGGGAATAATAGATTGCCTAGAACCTGTGATAGGAGGTCTACTTAATCATTTTATCCCTGCACCATCACATCTATCTCAGTATTGTAATGAACCCATCATTCAAACCAACACATATGTGATCGACAATCACAAACACCATGCACATAGCATGGGGGCAGGTCATTAAACCTACTCACTTTTTCACATGCATGATCTCAGCCATTTTCTAGGTCATGTGTCACTTGTATATTTTATTTGATTTGATATGCCTAGTATGGTGCCCCCGCAGATTATCAGTTCTCCCCACCACCACATCCTTGGTTTTTTCGTCTCACCTTTATTTATAGCTTTTTTTTTTCCACATTCCTGTTTTGACCATTCCGGAACCATATGACCTCCGTTTCTCACACCGTTTGCACTGTAAAATTCATATTTCCACACCCATGATGATGCCTAAGATGATTTATCACTCTGACCAAAAAATTGTATTGGAATTTTATCCATGCCCATCGCCACCTTGATGTGCGTGCCACAAAGGCTGCAATCATTTTTTTCCATGTTTTGCATCGTGGCCTATCCATGAGCCCTTCGCTCCATCTAGACTGCATTCATTGCGTTCTTTTTCAACCATTCAGTAATCCTCAAGGAGTCCTGATTAGTGTTCCCCCCGCCTTCATTCCTTGTTCTCATTATTGTCCCTTCATTGAACACTTCCTCCCTGCCTAGCCATTATATTTGTTCGGTATAATTTTATCCCTTTTTTCAGGTCGAGCAACTCCTTTAAGAAAAAGGCACTCAGGGAGTTTCCCTTAATCTCTTTTCTGACTCCTTAAACAATGAAAATATCGTCAAGCAATCTTGCTTCCTTTCATGCTCGTTCTAGTACCTGAAAGGGCGTCTATCTGGTATAAGTTTAATTCTTTCGTGGACCTTGTAGAACAATTATGAAAAATGAATACTCTAGTCATAGTAGCTAGAAGAGTTCTTCATTGCATACTTTTATGCTTTTTCGGGCCTTGAAGACTAACACACGAAAAAGAAACCCCCCTGGAATCTTCTTATTGCTTTCAGAATCACTAAAATTGAAATCTCCCATGAGCATTCACCATCTCGGGCTTGTATAAATCCACACGACAGTACCTTTTCACCATTTCATAGTCTTCATATCTCTTTGAGACTCCTTAAAATTGAAGCAACCACGAGCATGGACTATCCTAGGCTCGCACAAATCCACATGATAGTACCATTTTGAGCACACCTTTATCCATTCTTCCAACTCCTTAAACAATGAAGAAAGCCCAAACGGTGCCTCTCGTCGCCAAGACAGATCATATATAGTCCCCACATTATGGCATCACCCCCAGTATGGTCGCCTTTCTTCATAGTATTCTGCAATCTGTAACCCTTCGAGTCTCTTGATATCATTCATCATTCCCCCCCCCCCTTGAGTCTTCCCCATTTTAGTCACCACCCCTGGTCCAATCAAATATGATCCCCTTCCGCGAAGTAAGTTTCATATGATTCCAGGTGAGCCTTTCCATCATACTCTGAATAGATGAAGTTTGAGTCCCCCCACTCTACACACCCATCCCCCCCCATAGTATGTCAGTCTCCCATCACGTACTATCACCTCTTGGTTATACACCTCACGCTCCTATCAAGGAAACATAATTTCCTTGGTAGTTGCAGGTCTCCGTCTGTCGATGCCAACACACTTATTACAAAGAATAGACCTAGAGGCCCCTATACCTTGGACTCATCTCCATTTGTGGTGAGTTCCTACGGACCATTTGAGAGGAGTCCTTAGCTCCTATTACATGGTTGTTTCTCATGTGCTCGACTCCAACTCCATTATCGCACCGTTGAGATTCGTACAAGGTATTGATCCTTTTAGTTATTGGTGGAAGACCCCGGATGTCCCTTGACTCCAACACATTGGTGAGTCAATTTGGAACCTCCCTGTTGTATGTTCCCGTGGATATCCAGGCTGCGTTGGCGACAATGTTCGGAAGCATTCCAATTGTATGCTTCCTCGAGTATCTAGATAAAATGTCATCCAGCGTACCTTTCAGATTTTGAATCTCATTCATTGAGTCCATACAGTTGTTGGACACTTTCAGCTCTAGCAGAGCATCAGTTCATATGGTACCGCATTTATTATGGAATCCATTCTTTCCATGTAATAGCTCTTCAGATTAGTCATGGTCAGACCATAAGTATGTCCCAGATTTGTGTCCCCTCTAGACCAGTATGATGTACACAACAATTCTATATGTAATTTTCAGTTCCTCTTTTTGGGCCTCATCATTATTTGTATATCTCGATACGAGCATGGGTATTCCCACCTCGTATTTGAGATTATTCCTCATCCATTATTGAGTTGATGTATTTTAAGTTTTAACCTTTGTAGTTTGTATGGAACACGTGTTCCAATCTCCAACCAGTTTTTTCTCTCCTCCATCACAATGCTCACACCCCTAGAAAAATTCAAAACCTATGATGCCTATCGGCCATACAATGAGATTTTTCCCTCACACATCAGGGGGCAATATGTTAACACCCAAAAATTGTTCACTAGCTCATCTCCCTAGTCAAATAACTCATTTGTCTATTTTTCCTACACTTTTGGCCTCCAAAGCCCCTAAAAAACCCTCAAATGGTTATCAAAAGGGAAAAAAATCATTATTTCCCTCCTCGATTAATGAAATTCCTCCAAAAAAGGTCAAAATCCCTCAAAAAAGGGTCAAAAATTCCAAAAATAAAAGAAAAAAGTCAAAAATAAATTCAAAAAGAGGAAAAAACCCTAAAACCATTTACAAATACTATTGGTTTCCCAAAACCATGGGTCAATACTCCACCACCCAAAATATCTATAAAAGGTGATGGAGGACTATCATTTCACATCAATCAATCACTCTTCATACCCTTATGTTGTTGAAATTCCTCTTGAACCCTATCCTATCACCTTGAGCTTCTTTTCAGCATTTCAGTTGAGTTGTGGCCACTTATTCAGCATTTGGAGAAGGGAAAGGAACTCTAGAGATCAGTTGCACTACTCTCGTATAACTGCAAGGATTCCAACAACCTCACCATTTTAGTTAAACACCATTGCAAATCCTTGTCTATTTTTACTGTTATTGTTAGGTTTATTTTTATGTTATCACTTGCACATGTCAGCCTTTTAATATCTGGTTTTTACTCATTATTTTGAACTACTACTAAGGGTTCCTGAATCCTTAGTAGGTGATCTTTAGCATGAGCTGGGGTGAAAACTTGAGCTACAATCCCCATCAGGTGATATGATAAAAAACAATGGAGAATAAAAATGCATCTTTTATAACAAGAAGCCCCAGCGAGAGTTGCAAAAGATAGCTAACTTTCCTTCATGGGAGAGAGTAAGTTCCATTCTAAAGTCACATACAAGCAAATATTCCCAAGGGACACACGAGGGATAACAATAAATCATCCTACAATGATCACCATCACACTAAATCCAAAACCATGACTAAAAGGGAAGTTTCATTGGTCCATACAGATATGGATATTCATGAACTGGAATAAAAAATAACAATCAAAAAGGTCAAATCATGATAAGATGGACAAACAAAGATGCATATGAACATGTTATACTTCAAATCCCAAATGGATGAGTATAGAGAAAAATTTGATGACTTAATCTTGATTTTTATAGTATGACACTAATCAAATTTCAAAATAAGTTATATAGAAATTAAAATACATAAAAAAAAATCAAAACTCTAATTATACTTCAAGTATGTTTATAAATTAAATTTATGTTTATGAAAATAACTGAAAAAAGTGAAAAAAATATTCTCTGCTCTCGGCAGGGACTAATAAATTCATATACAAATAAAAAAAATAAATCAAAATTTTATGTTGCACATTAAGAGGTCAAAAATGTAATGCAGACAAAAGAACTATAATGAAAAAAAACAAAAACAATAATGTATGCCTAATAACCAGATCTAGATGAAAAGAAATTTGAGTTTTAGCTAACGTAATTGAAAAGAAATTTGAGTTTTAGCTAACGTAATTGAAAAGAAATTTGAGTTTTAGCTCATGTAATTGAAGATTCTATGTATCCAAAACACATAGAACTATGTCAGTTTCATTTTTCTACCAAAAATCTCCAATTGAAATAATATTATGCATTTATTAGACATGATTTAATTCCAAAGCTTAACTCTGTTTCTTAAACACTTCCCACTAGTTTCAGAGTCAGGGTAAGGATTTTAAGATCTGGATCTCTTATGGTTTTGGATTCTATATAGGATTTGATACCCACCGACTCCTTTCATCATTATCATGGAATATTAATGAATATATCCACATGGAATATCTATACCGGTAAATAGTAAGGACAGAATCCTGTAGAAGCGAGCAAGGGAGACGATTCATGAATTGTTCACTGACAGGTTGATTCTTTTATGTTTTGATTAATGTTTTGATTTGGTTGATTTGAAATTCAAAGTACAACAAGGTCACCTACTACATAGGGAAGCGCCGAACATAAAAGAAAATCTCACTTCCCCGTGTAGTTGGTTATCTCGCTGTACTCTGAATTTTAATTAATCAAATATAAACATTAAATGCCCCATGAACATAAAAAAACTCACTGGACAATTCATAAATCGTCTCCCTTGCTAGCTTCTATCGGATTCCGTCCTTACTATTTGCAGCTATAGCTATTCCATGTTGATATATTCATTATCCCAACTTACATACATTTATTCTCTTGTGTACAGTTGCATTTTATATGGATGTCAATAGCGGCTTCTGCAAATTAAACCTACCAGAGCTTCATTCCACATATCCTAATCAGATTTGAAATATTATTCGTGTAAAGATGTTTTATTGACTTTTTCACCGTCAGGTTACTTCCCTTAACCCTGAAACTAATGGGGAATCGACCGAAGAGGCCGACTTAAATATGGAATGAAAATCGTGGCTAATAAACATGCATATAGATTTCCGTTTGAACCTAAATTCCCCTTGCATGAAACTAAAAAATTAAATGTATTTCCTCAATTCATGTTTATTAGTTATTAGCGGATTTGGGTATCCAACTACATCATGGTATATCAAAATTAGATTCGTATGCATCGCGATTTTCTAAAACACAGCAATTCTATGCACTTTTTCTTTTAAACCATGTTCAAATTATTTGCGAGCGCATATCTGGCTCTGAATATATGCCAAAAGGCATTGTATGCATTACATTTTCTCATGACTGAATTGCTATAAAAAAAAAAAAAATCATGTGACTAGGAAAGAAAACCAGCATTAAACAAGTATAAAATAAATAACTGAGATTTATCCTAAGATCTCAATGGAAAATGCTAGGCATAATAAATTTATTGATATCCATTCTAATCAATTTGGTCCTGAAATGGTTAATACTGCCATTACTTGCGACACATTAAAATGGTCCTCCTTAGGCACTTTATAATGGAGTTTTGTGGTCAACATTGTTCTCCTTAAGCAACCTAGAATGGAGGTGTGGCCAAGTCTCAACATCATTCTCCTTAACCACCTTAAAATGGAGTTGTGTGGCCAACATCACCCTCTTTAGACACTTTAAAATGGAGCTTAAGCACTTCAAAATGTAGTTGTTCGAGTCTTTAAGTAGGCTTGTTCACATGCAATATTATGGAACAATACAATGGGTTATGAAATACCATGAGCCCAAAAACCCTGAAGTGTAAACATAGCTTTCACTCTATATCTTACTCAAATTTACTTAACAATAAATATGCGCCAAAAAACATTTTATACCTTACATTTTTGTGTGACTTAGATTGTATAAAAAAATTATGATTACTAGAAAGGAAAAAGTTTGCTAGCAATATAGTAAATTTTCCTAAGCCCTCCACTCTTCTTTAGGAGGTGTTTGCCATTTTATTTAATTACTTCTAGATATTTTGAGTAAAAGGTGATTTTTTTATTTAATTTCTTATAAATATTATAAAAAGTAATTTAGGAATATAGTAATTTTTTAAAAACATTTTTGTTTTTCTATTTAATTACTTATAGTTTTAATGTGTGTTTTATTAGTTTTAAATAAAATCTTATGATGTAAATATATTGTTATCCTAGAAGAGGTTAAGAAAACTATGCAACACCCCAAAAATAATAAACATTTTTATTTCTTCTGGAAAAGAATAATTAAAAAACAATTATTATAATTTTTATTATTTTTTACTGAAAAGTAAAAAATGGAACAAACTGTATTGAGAATACTTTTATTTAAATAAAATATAATAAAGGAAGGGAACAAGAATGGATATAGCTATTGAAGAGTGTTTTTTCAAATACAAGAGGGAAGGGACAAATGGTTGAAGCTCTTATAGATGTTGGAGGCATTATCCCTAAAAATCAGGTCACCACTCCTAGTTGAGTGCTACAAAGTAGGAGGTTGTTGATCCGTGCTTAAATGGTAATTTTGCTTGGATATTTTCAGAAAGATGGCTAACCAAGGAAGTGGTCGGGTAGACGTGCCAAAGCCAAAAAAGATTGACCAGCGGAAACTGAGGAAGAAGACCCAAATTATGATTTGGGCAATAATTACTCTGCCGAATTCTGGCTGCCAGTCGGGGGCATTTTTGTTAGCCCTTATACAGCTCCACGTAAATCTTGCGGAAGAAATTCCAACTTCACTGCACGGTCGTATAGAATTTCCTTATCGACATGCACATCTTTTTCGAGAGGAGTATCGAAAGAGATTTGGGAACACGAGGAAGATGCTCCGGATGTAAATGGTGGAAATATATATGTTCGTAGTTTCATAAAATTGTGTTTGTCACTTGTTCAGGGTTGAAGAGTCGACCAACTGCATACAGTGCTTATCTATTTTATTTATATGCTGCTGAATCAAAACTAAATCAAGGGTTTAGGATGTGGTGGCAGAGGGGATCCATTTGTATCCTCTAATACCTTATAACAATTTTAGTCATTATGGAAGTTTTTAAGTGATATAAATAAGTTATTTGTTATTTGTTCGGGCATTTTTGTTATTTCTTTGCTGCACTGAAACAACTTAAGAAAAAATATTAAATATAAAACTAACTTAAAAAAGTTCATATTATAGAATTTGACATATAAGAGATGAACGACATACAGAATTTGACATATAAGAGATGAACAACAATATAGTAGATAAGCAACTAATAATATTGTTAAGTGGTCATATTATGCTGCACTGCAGTTTAATGAAAACATAGAAATTGCCTCGTTTCAAATATAAATAGCATAGTGGTCGTTCATCTCTTATTTTTATTTTATATTTAAAACATTTAGTGATAGGCTTTTGTAATTTTATTGACAGATTTAATACTGATGTTAATGGTAATTAATAAGTATGGTATTCAACAACTTAGTCTAGTGTTTTAATTCGCAAAACATAAATACTCTATAGTTGGACTTGTGAATAGTTATGGGATCTTTGGAATTTGTTTGTGTGGATGTAATATCAAATATTATAATCTAGAAGTATATAACCGCATTACATGGTAGGTTATGAACATTCTCTCACTCGATGGGACGGAAATCGCGAGCTTAGGTTTCTTTCTGTACTCGCTTCTAGGGTTTTTGCCGTGGTGCTCCCTGCTCTCCTTGCAGTAGTGCGCATAGGATGCGGACTATCACCATGACATCATGGTTTTGCATGGGGGGAGGGGCTTCATTTTCTCCTTATCAACCTCCCAGAGCAAACACAGACTGAAACGATAAATCAAAGGTGAACCAAGAGGATTTGGGTGAGGTATTGGGCTCCAAGGATTCCTCGGGACTGAAGCGAATGTCAGGCGGATGTATCCCAATATATGTTGAGCTTCCAGGTCTCCAGATCAACTCAGAAAAGCTTCGTGAATGTGTGGAACTGTGGAAGGAAAAATACCTAATAGGTAATTTTATTGATGTTTGGCCCAAAGAGAAAGATCTACTGAATTGGATCAAATCCACCCAGAACCCTAAAGGCCATTATGACTTGCAACTGGGTTCAAAGGATTTCTTCACAATTATCTTTTTTAACCAAGAAGATAGGGATAGGGTTCTGGAAGGTGACCCTTACTTCTTTTTCTCTTCTGGACTGTACCTCATCCCTTGGAAGGAAAGATTCAATCCAAACACAGAATATATGAGCATTGCCCCTGTTTGGATTCGACTCTATGCTCTCCGCCATGAATACTGGGATCTGAAAATTCTGAAGGATATCAGAAATACTCTCGATGAATTCATGAAAGCTGCTGAACTCACCAAGCAGCAATGCTATACATCTGATGCGCAGATATGTGTCTACATGAACTTATCCCCGGAAATCCTGGAAGCCACTACCCTCACCTGGGATGATGTCGACGAGATCCAGCCACTTGATTACGAAAATGTCCCTTTTCATTGCCGACACTGCCATGCCCATGGTCCTTTTAGTAGAAATTGCCCATAGAATTTGGAAGCCTTGGGCCCTAAAGTCGCTTAGGAGGAAGGGTGGGATCCTAATTGTTTCACACAAGTCAAGAGCAAGAGGTATCCCAACCACAACTCTAATCCTGATCAACGTGTTCGCTGATAGCTAGCCACCTCTAACATATTTCAAACCCTCGCCAATAATAAATAAATTCTTGATCCTGCTATAAAATCTCAGGAGAATGACATCCTCCCTGTTGGAACTATCTCTGTATAAATCCCCAAGATCAAGTTAGAACTTGCTGACCAAACAGCTAGCATGGAGGAGGACCTAGTGGATGAAATTGAGGACATGGTCCTAGGGGATTTAGACTTGGACGGAATAGAGTTTGAGTGCAGCAAAAATGGTAAGGGTTATGTTTCGCCTAGACAACTCGAACTACTTAAAGAGGCCATACTGAAAATTTGGGCTTCTCCCTATCTTGGGATTGCTGCGAATCCACTCAAAAGAACTAAAAGGAAACAACCGAAAGATGGGTAAAAGAGAGGAAGGAATACCAACAAACAAAGGATAGTAGAGACATGCAGTAAGTTGATAGAATCAGGTCAATACCCGACAATCCGAGTGACCTTTTTTTAATTCAATCAGGTTTCCAAATGAAAGTTATCTCTTAGAATATTTGTGGGGTGGATCACCCACACATGATCAAGACCCTACAAAATAAGGTAATGAAGGAAAATCCCTGGATTCTGTGCCTTCAGGAAACCAAATGTGGGACTGAAACCCTACAGAAAATTGGGGAAAAAATTTGGAAAGGTTGTGAAATGATAAACATCGATGCCCAGGGTATGGCGGGCGGCTTGGCAATTATATGGAATCTAGAAATTGTGGTTCTCTCAAACTTTTGGGCTTCAAAAGGAATCCTCTTGGGGGATTTTCATATCTCCCAAACTCAAATCCATGGAATTTTTTAAAATGTCTATGGCCCTAGCATTTACCCCCAGAAGCAGAATTTTCTCGACTCCCTAGATTGGATTGCAGACTGGATAGATGGAAAACCCTAGATCATTGGGGTTGATTTTAATCTAATCACATCGCTTGAGGAGAATAAAGGAGGAAGACGAAGCTTAGGAGTATACAATGAAGCTTTTAGTGACTTTATTACCACTCATAATCTCATAGATACTGAAAATGCCAATGGTTGGTTCACTTGGAACAATAAACGAGGTAGGGATCACCATGTCGCTTCCACGCTTGACAGATTCCTGGTCTTAGAATGGATTGTCAACTGTAGTGGGTACCTTCACTCTTCAGTACTTCCGTGTAGAGGTTTTGATCATTGGCTTGTTAGCTTGCAATGGGAAGGAGTGGGTCCACCCTCTAAACGACAATTTCTCTTTGAATAGTTTTTGTTGGAGCATGTGGACTTTGAAACCCTTGCCACCCAGTGGTGGCTCAAATCCACACCCATGAAGGGTACGTGCATGTACCAATTCCAACAAAAATTAAAAAATCTCAAAGCCAAACTCCGTACCTGGAACAAGGAGGAATTTGGAAACATTTTGTATGATAAAAATGCCCTGATTGAACAAATGGATGAAATCCAAAGGAAGGGGATGACTATAAGGTATGATGACAAGTTAAGGGAGTTGGAAGCAGCCACCACCCTCAAGTTTCGCGCTCAGTAGCAACAGGAGGAAATCTATTGGAAAAAAAGTCTAGACAACAATGGCTCAACGAAGTTGAATGCAATACAAAATTCTTTCATCGTTCTGTTATCCAGAATAGGAAAAGAAAGCGAATTCTTTGCCTTAAGACCACCACTAGATCCTACATGGACGACAAAGTTTCCACGGAAGAAGAGCTGGTGGAATAATTTGGAACCATCATGAAAGAAGACATGGTTAATGTAAAATTAGTCACAGCAGATCTAATGAACAAGTAAATCAATCACAATAGATGAAACTCAGAAAAATGGTGTAAAACTGTGCAAAGCATGCATCAGTGTTCAATATCCCAATGAGGGTGAATAATTACAATACAATACAGTAACAATCAGTGAGCAATTCAAATTGACTAAAGAGGTCATTCGAATCATTGAATGGAGTAGCTTGACTCCAACTAGGAGTCCTCATCATCAATCAGTGGTGGTCATCAATGCACAAGAACCGGTCATACAGGTGTCAATCTAAGTCTAACTGAGTGTAGCATGTGTAACTGAAGTGTGTAGCATTGATATAGGGAAGTGGGCTCAGTGGAGGGTGCATGGGAGGCTAACTGAAGTAAAAAAAAAGTCATCTAGTCAATCTGGAGGTCCATTAGAGTGAAACAGTCAGTCAGGAGTGAAACTAGCCTCAAATCAAGGAGAATCGGAGCTAACTGAGTGTAACTGAAGTGGTAGGTGAAGAAGTGCGCCCTTCTCTGGAAGTAGGTGAGAAGTGGGTGCCTTCCTAACTAGGAGGGATAAAAATATGATGTAAGAAACTCCTGGGTGCTAGAATGAAGTGGATAAGGTGTTGGAGGCATCAACCTGGTGACTGGGATGCATGCAAACCCTAGAATTTGCATGCAAACCCTAATTGTATGCAAGGTCCTGAAAGTGATGATGTGGATATCCGAACACTCCCCCTCAAGCTAGACTATGATGTGCAAAAAAAATAAATGATAGGGCCCTAGTAACTGAGACCAAAGGTCACCCCAATACAATAATAATCCAAACTAATAACAATCAATAAACCGAGGAAATGGGGAAAACCTCACAGGAAAAATACACCCCCCCAAAATAGACTGTAGCACACCAAAAGATTTAACTGCTCCAAAATCAAGTAGATATGTCTGGAGGTATCTTACTCTTGGGATTAAATGAATCATGCTCCAAAAACATGTGCTTGAATTCTCCATCGGTGGATCCAAGCGAATGTGGAGACTTTATGAACTTGCTCTTCATACCGAAAATGGTGAGAACAAATATGAAAATATGACGATGATCCTGGAACCTGTGATTCGAACCAAGTGAGGTAGGAATAGCTCCAATTAGATCAAATAGATATTGAAACTTGAACTTATTATCAATAGAAATTAAATCATCTCCAAAAATAGATGAATGGTTTCTTGAGATCTCCTTTGAACCAACAAGGGTGAGATCAAAACCAAAATCAGAAAAAAGTGCATGAGAATTGAACTCAAGCGAATGGTAGTGCTCTTCATCTTCATTAAATCTGAGAAACTTTGCAAATGACAGAACATAAGTCTATAGGAGGCATACAATCAAGTAGGTTGAATGCTTCACCTCCAAAATCAGAATTTACCTCCAAAACTTCAAGTAGATCATTATTCTGCATGCCGACAAACTCATTTGAAAGAGAGGATTAAGGAACCTCTTCGGAATCTAGAGTATGAGCTTGTTCATATTGCTCAGAATTCAAAATAGAAGAATTTGAGAGAGTGAGTTTTGAATCTACAGTTTCTTCTTCATCTTGAACAATTGTTGAGGCCAATACATGATCGGAAAGAACACATAAGGAGATCTCATTGGGCTTGTTTTTCAAAAGGCTAGCATGATCCTCTTCTTCCTGCTTTCCAAATTCTCTGTCAAGTTGGACCCATAGATCACTTGGATTTTCAGCAGTCTTACTAAGGCAGTGCATACAAGGAGACATAGAAAGACATATTTCTCCAAAAGCTCTGTCACAATCATTGATCCAATCATTCTCCTCTTCATCGGAATCAAAATCTCTTGTATTACCAATGCACATATCAAAAAGACATTGTCTCTTCAAGCATGCAATCATCTTTGGTTTCCATTCATCATAATTGAATGGAGTAAGAAAATTTTGTGAAGAAGAAGCTTCCATCTTTGCAATAGCGAATGCAAATGGAGGAAGTAAGAAACCTGCAAATCACAAGCAAACAAGAACCATTATGGAGCAATAACTACAACTGCAGAAAACTGCTGCAAAGTGAGTAAAAATTGCTCAATCTTCATGTAGAACACCTGTAGAAAAGAGATCTTGTCCGTGCAATGGCTCTGATACCATGTAAAATTAGTCACATCAGATCTAATGAACAAGTAAATCAATCAGAATAGATGAAACTCAGAAAAATGGTATAAAACTATGCAAAGCATGCATCAGTGCTCAATATCCCAATGAGGGTGAATAATTACAATACAATACAGTAACAATCAGTGAGCAATTCGAATTGACTAAGGAGGTCATTCAAATCACTGAATGGAGTAGCTTGACTGCAACTAGGAGTCCTCATCATCAATCAGTGGTGGTCATCAATGCACAAGAACCAATCATCCAGGTGTCAATCTGAGTCTAACTGAGTGTAACATGTGTAACTGAAGTGTCTAGCACTGATATAGGGAAGTGGGCTCAGTGTACGGTGCATGGGAGGCTAATTGAAGTAAGAAGAAGTCATCTAGTCAATCTGGAGGTCCATTGGAGTGAAACAGTCAGTCAGGAGTCAAACTAGCCTCGGATCAAGGAGAATCAGAGCTAATTGAGTGTAACTGAAGTGGTAGGTGAAGAAGTGTGCCCTTCTTTGGCAGTAGGTGAGAAGTGGACTCCTTCTTGACTAGGAGGGATAAAAATCTGACGTAAGAAGCTCCTGGGTGCTAGAATGAAGTGGATAAGGTGCTGGAGGCATTAACCTAGTGACTGGGATGCATGTAAAATGCATGCAAACCCTAAGTGCATGCAAGGTCCTGAAAGTGATGATGTGGATATCCGAACAGTCAATAGAGCCACTAGCATTGCTCAGATCACCCAACATATGCCCTCCTTGATCACGACTGATCAGAATACGCTCTTAACAAAACCTATCTCTCTGTTGGAAGTTGATGAGGTTGTGAATAAAAAGATGGGAGGAAAATCTCCATGCCTGGATGGGTTCACTACCAATTTTTTTCATTACTTTTGGGACCTCGTTAAGAATGAAGTTTGGAATATTGTGGAAGATTCGAGAAAAACCCGTAGGGTCCTCAAATCTTTCAATGCAAATTTCCTCGCACTCATCCCCAAATTTGATGGAGCTGATTCACCTTGTAAGTTTCAACCCATTTCTCTGTGTAATGTTATCTACAAAATCATTACAAAGGTCATGGCGAACAAACTAAAGCCAATTCTCCCTAGTTTCATATCTCTGGAATAGTCTGGGTTTGTGGAAGGCCAACAAATTCTTGACAGTGTCATTTTGGTGCACGAAGTTTTACACTCTTTAAAAATTACAAAAAATCCTCGCATGGTATTAAAATGAGATATTGTGAAATCTTATGATAAATTAAGTTGGCAATTCATGAGTGAGATGCTAAAGGATTTTGGATTTTGCTCAGAATGGATTGAATGGATTATGAACCTCACAACATCTTATTTCTTCTCCATTCTGGTTAATGGGTCTCCTACTGCTACTTTTATCCCTTCCAAAGGTATCAGGAGAGGTGACCCCCTCACCCCTTTCCTTTTTATCCTCATGGATGACGGGTTAGGGAGAATGATTAAAGCTAAAACACAATAGGGAGTTATTAGAGGTTTTTCTGTCCACCCAGCAGCAGAGGTTCAAACTCACCTACCATTTCTTGATGACACAATCTTAATGGGACACGCTTCGGTCCAATAAGCAAGTGTGCTAAAAGCCATTCTCTCTAGCTTTGCTAGAGCTTCCGGCTTGGAGGTTAACTGTGAAAATTCTTAAATCTTCTTTTTAACACCTCAAAAGTCACTCAAAGGAATATTAATCGCATCCTTGGTTTCCAAGGGAGCTCCCTTCCATCCAAATACCTTGGTGCTCTACTAGCCTCTAGTGTTATTTAGAAAGTATTGTGGGAATATCTTCTAGATCGCATCAAACGTAAGCAATCTAGCTAGACCATGCGCCCTCTGAATCTGGCAAGCAGAGTCACCCTACTCAAAGTAGCTATTCAAGCAATGTTGATCTATCTTTTTTCGGTAATAGCTGCACCAAAATATGTTCTTAAGGAACTTCGTGCTTTACAAAGAAATTTCCTTTGGGGAGGGAAGGCTGATAAAACCAAATGGGCCTTAGTCAGCTGGGAAAATATTTTCCAACCAAAGACCATCGGGGGTCTCGACCTTCGAGATATAGAAAAAAACAGTAATGTCCTTGCTGTGAAGATATGGTGGAAGTGGGTATCCTCTAAAACAAAACCCTGGGCCAGGCTTTGGCATGTGAAATATACCCTTATGGCTTGCAGATGGATCTAAGTCGCTTCAATGAGGAGCCTCTAGGTTCTTCTAGCTGGAAAAATGCTCATCAAAAGAGGAGCATTGTTCAAGATCACAGTTTTTGCGAAATATGGAATGGGGAGTATGCAAACTTTTGGGAGGATTCGTGGTAGCAACACCCGAAACTGGCCAGCCAAGCTGATATGTCAGTTTTTCAGGCTAACTGTAGAGCTGCAGGATTAACTAAGGTTAACAAGTACTGGAAAAAGAACCTATGCACCAGTGATTACAATGAATCGAAAGACCACAATTGGTGGGCCCAGAGAGTTTATGAGGACGAATGGTTGAGATTCCAAGACTATCACCCTGGGGACTCCTAGAGATGACACCTGGACAAAGATATGAACAACCAATCCTTGGCCAAAAGTTTCCACATTCATATGGCTTGCCTCATACTGAAGAAATATTACTAGATAAAATCTCATGAATCGTGGTTTCATTGGCCCAACTCAATGTATCCTCTGCCTCCACAGTGAGGAGACTATGGATGATCTTCTGGATGCTTTCCCGTTTATCTCCCATCTCTGGGACAGAGGAGCATAGATTTTTCGATGCTCCGGTCAATGCAGAGGCGATCCCTCTCTCACCATTAAGAGTTGGGAATCTCTGCCCTTTTCCAACCCCATTATCAATTCTACTTGGACTTCCTTCCTTGATTTTCCAGGAAAGAAAGAAACCGATGAATTTTCCAGGATAAGAGTTTCCTTCAGAATAAGGTTTGGAATAAGATATCTAATTCTATCCTAGAAAATACCCATGCCACCCTATGGCATGATAAGCATTGGGAGTGTACTAAAATGGAGAGCCGCATCCTTGCTGTGTGGGGCATTAGCAAAGCCACCCAGATTGTGGCCAAAAGATCAATAAACACTCTACTATGAAAAGTCTGGATTATTGGACACCCCCTCCATTTGGGACTTATAAATTAAATTTTGATGGGGTGTCGTAGGGGAACCCGGGCCTAGCCGGTTTTGGGGGTGTTATACGCAATTGGGATGGGAAATAATGTAGGTTTTTTGGGGAAACATAGGGGAGGAAATCAATAATGTTGTTGAAGTAGAGGGCCTCTTAACCGTCCTCCAACTAGCTTTCAATTTAGAATTGGGACCTATTCTTATTGAAGGGGACTCCGACATTATTATCCAGCTCGCCCATAGTCTCTAGGACGGGAAAAATCCTGCCAAAGTCAGTGACACCTGGTGTCTTGCTTTCAGAGTTGAAAACTTGCATGTTGCTCAATGAACCCCATGCTTGGTCTTTCTGCCACGTTTGCAGAGATGGGAATAAAGTAGAGGATCTGTTGATTAGTATTGGCGTCGACGACACCATCGATTTAAATGAAGGGACACTTGAGGCCTTTGGCAATGTAGAGTTGGCCCACCGATGCACCTTGCTAGTGGCGAATGATGCACGCGCGATTCCTCATGGTATGCAGGAAACAAGGCAGACGTTCAATACTTAGCATCAACCACCGGTTTCCTCCATAATGAGTGGCTCGAATGAATTTAATCACCATGGTCCAGACAATGGTATTCATTGCATTTTAATGACCCCCATTTATGCTCGAGTGTAGACTACCCCGATTCATAATAACCAAAGTACTTGAACTACCCTAGATCATGAAGATGACATCGGCATTCCTAAGGCTCGCATCAGAGCAAGGACAAGGTGAAATGATAACTTAATGCCCAAAGGACCTCCTTTCTTGCGGATTATTCGTGCGTCTAGAAGGATATGGCTATAAATGTAAGCTGGCACTGTTGGCCTCCTCATCCATTAACAATATTTCTTTTTCTTTATCTTCTCAATTTTTTTCATTCTGGTGAGGGGTCTCAGACAAACATGGGGAAATTTTATATTTTTGTTGGGATGGCTCCATTCAGTAAGCATGAGAAGAAGGTTAGTCGTGACCCAAAAAAGGAGAAGGCTCCTGTTAAAAGAGAACAGTCTAAGACCCTAGCACTTGCTTACTTCTTCCGGGACCACATCCCTATGATAGTTAAGGATGAGTTGGAAAAAGTGGAACGTGATTTGTGGCCTCGATTCAAGGCCATGGAGAAGGATGATCTGATAAATGAAGTCGGGGAATGGGTGTTAGACCCTGGCAATACCGTTGGTCGGCTCTCGGCCTACGACCAAATGTTGGCCACTTTCTGGGTCTCGAAGGGTCTATTAGCATGTGTTCTCATGGAATGAAAAAAAAAGCGGCTGCTAATTTTGAGTCAGTTCATGCATGGAAGGTTCACAACCAGGAATGTTCTCTCATCCACCAGTAGATCGACCACATTGTTGCAAAACTTGGCATTCTGCCTTCTCATATTCCTTGGTCGTCCATGACTAGTTCTGGTCTTTTCCATTCCTCCTAGTTCAGCTGATGCGTGCTGTCCAATTCACGGCTCTGGTCCCAGAGCAACTCCTGGAAGTTAAAGTCTGTCTCGATGATACTTTACTTTTTTTTTTCGTTTCTTCAACTTGTCCATTGTCTTTAGGGATAGTCGTCGAGTTTATACAACTTATCATTCTTTCATCGGCTCTGTTTATGCCGCATTTTGGTGTGTGTACCTAGTCTTTTTTCAATGGGTCCTGAGGTGGTCAACTGGTAGCTAGTTTCAAGAACGACCTTTCTAGTCATTCGATAAAAAGTCCCTTTTCTCTTTTTTTTTGGTCACGTCGGAAGGCCTGTAATATGTAAGGGTGGGAATTTTGGTTGGTTGGTTGTGCCCTTTGCATTAGCTAGACCTCAATTTTTGTAACAATCATTGGGTTTGGGTTAATTATACTCTGCTGGCAGAGCTTTCTTATCAGTCTGACCACCAGTTTTTTGTTCGCAATGTAACTATTTCTCAGTAATACAATTTCTTACTTATACAAAAACGAACATTTTCACACCCTAACATGGTAATAAACAGTGGAGATAAAATGCATGCTATGATGCTGGGAATATGTTTTCATAAACTTCAATGTGCCATAGGGAGACTTAGAGGCTCATCTAACAATGTTTTAGGAGCTGAGATAGTTGAATCAATAACAAAATAGAACAATTATAGTTTGGAATTCTCTTATTCAAGGCACATAGACATGCTTAAATCATTCCCCCCATCAAATATATTATTTCATTTTTCTAAAGAACCAATGATACCAACTAATATATCTACAAAGTCCTAACATCCATTCCTCAAATAAAAACATGTGTGTATTCTAGTTATCAAAATTAAATTGATTAGATTCACATTAGAATTATGTGTGATCGTGACAGTTATGTGGTTTATTTGATATTTTTCTCCATTTCTTTTGCCACATTCTAATATGTAATCATAGGCATGTGGCATTATAGATTTACCAATGTAAAATCTTAGTCTAGAATAAAGTAAACTATAAAAAGAAAATAATGGGTCAATTGTAGTCTTTCGCCCTTGTGTATTATCTTTTCAACTTCCACAAAATATGAGTATTCCTGTATTGATCTCACATCCATGTTGCAAAGAATGATTTGGCAAGGGAACATGCCTAGTTTCTTAACATCACACCACCTATTATCTAGGAAATAATATGCAAATCTTGGGAAACTATGGAAGATTTCGTTGGATTCCACCTATCGCCAAGTGATACTAGTAATTGAGATGTAAGTGGTAGTGTGCAACCTAATGTCTAGTTTACAAAATTGGGTTTTCGGTTGAATGACCTTTAGAAAATGTTTATGTGGGTGAAAAAAAGAATATGGGTAACAATTTTTGGATTTAGGCCTGGACAAGGATTGTAAAATGAAAATTAATGAAGAAAAAAGTAACAAAACATTTATTCGCCAATACTTTTACATTTTCTAAGTAAAAATTTAATAAATAACTTGGTCGAGAGTTTGACCCAATAATTTATTAGTTGATAATTTTGGTAGATAGATAATGCTTTCAACCAAAGGATTACATTCTGTACTAAATATTGAGAGTTCGAAAACTCTCTAAGACATTCCTTCGCCTAAATTTTAGAATTTTCTCCTAACTTCTTGAACGCGATTTTAAATTCCTTGACCAATTTATCGATTGAGAATTTGTGAGTCTCTTAGTTTAGATTTCTTATCTTAAGAATTATTTCAAGAAATCATTTGATTTGTTGGAATGACAAATAGGTGATGACATATAGTGCTTACAATGGCTTTACCTCCATGTATATTTCTCATAGCTCCACAACTATACTAATTGATTATGGTTGAATGTAGTAAAAAGGTTGGAATTATGAAAACCTAACGTCTATTTCACACATTCACACTCTCCTTCAATGCTCCAATTGCCTACCCACATCCCAAAATCGTATGGTTTATTTTCCCCATTCTCCTAGTGCAAAATGAGAGATAAGTGACCAGGTAACTAAAACATTTAGCCATCATAGTTTTTTCAATGGACAAATGAGCAAAATTGAGCAAATTTAAGTGATCGAACTAAAAACAACTAAGATGAATGATTAATTTAGGCACGGGATAGACTCTATGACTAGATAACAAGTGATTATACTAAAAATGACTAACAAAACAACTAGTTTAGTCACAGGAATACAAATATGACTAGCTAACAATGAATACGAATATGAATTGGTCATTTATGTTATTCATTTTATTTATGTCACCCTGAAAATGAAAAATTAAAATTTTGAGAATGAATTTGTACAATTTAATAAATTTTAACACTGTAGATGGCCTTAGAAAGCCCCTTAAATGGGAAGGGGGTCTCTAAGTCCATCAATAGTGTGAATACCATTGTATTAAGTTTGTGTATGCATGTTATTTTTTTCATATTGTTGTGCAAAGAATTACACAAGTGCACTCTTCCACTTGATAAGGAGATAATCCTTGTAGGTTACAGCAAGGCCTCAGTACTTGGAGCCCCTTCTGTGTGTGATTGGTATTCCTCCAAGTGATCTCGAAATATATTGTTAGTGTAGTTCACATTCAAACATAGAAATATTAAAAAAAAAAATGAAAGAGATGGGAGGAGAATGCAAGCTCCAACAACAACCAAAGATATGCTAAACCACTCTTGTATTTCCCAATGAAATAGGGTACCACCCAGGAGGTGTGGGCTTCAAGGGAAGCCAAAAATATACCTTAGGGAGGCCTTTCTTGTCCAAAGTAAATTCCAAGTAGATGGTAGAACAATGGAGAGAAACACTTGCCCCTAGATGGAAGGTGGCAAGGGATCTTGGGGATGCTTACAATGGTAGGAAATGGTGGGCTATTAGGAAGCTACAACTCAAATCCAACAACATAACCTTACTATGATTTCTCCCTACAAAATGCATGCCAATGGATTCCTTTTATAGGCCAAGAGGTGGCCAGCAAATAACTATATCCAAATGTTAACTCTCCTCCTCCATGAACTAGTTCCAAGGCATGCAAGTAATGTAGGGGCATTAGTGTAACATCCCCCAAATTCAAACCCTATTGTTATTATCTTGTAAATGTGAGCATGAATTTTGTAAACAGACATGGTGAGGAGCTCAAGCTCAAGGCCCCACCAGTGGACCATGAAACTATTGTTATGTTTATAAATGCTATTTAGGAGACCAATTGTCAAAACTCAGCGATAAGAAAAGCCACTACTCTCTCTCTCTCTCTCTCTCTCTCTCTCAAAATATATATATATATATATATATATATATATATATATATATATATATTAAAAGAACTTCAAACAGTTGAAGTTCATGATGATCTTTAGTCATAATAATAACATTTAAGGATTTCTACTAGGAGAGAGTTTTCCTAAGGAATATATAGATATATGAAAGAAATATGCCGATATGTTACTAACGATCTCATACATATACATATACACTCTTGTGTATAAGAGGAGAGGTAAAATTATCTATTAATGGTTAATTGTGTGAAATACACATATATATATATATATATAAGAGGTCATCGACCCATATATATATATATATATATATATATATATATATATATATATATATATACACTTCTAGTTATATAAATTATGTAAAAGGTAGAGTGAACCTCGTAATCTACTAGGTTAATATATATATGAGATATTCTAGTATGATATTTCATATTTTCTTAAAAGTATATATATATGGAAAGTCATATAAATTAAATATGGCTCGTACAAAATTTACATATTTATAAAGTGATATACAAGGCATACGTTTTCTTGTCCAAACACATATATTCACAAGTATACACATATATAATTCTAGTTATATAAATTATGTAGAAGGTAGAGTGAACCTCGTAATCTACTAGGTTAATATATATATGAGATATTCTAGTATGATATTTCATATTTTCTTAAAACTATATATATATGGAAAGTCATATAAATTAAATATGGCTCGTACAAAATTTACATATTTATAAAGTGATATACAAGGCATACGTTTTCTTGTCCAAACACATATATTCACAAGTATACACATACATGTGTAGCATTGTGTAAAACCACATGGTAATTGAGAACATATTGAGAATAGTATGAAAATAATTATACTTACGAAGTTATATGCTACGAAGGAACTAATTCATTTCTATGTTTCACCTTAGATGAAAAATATTAAGAAAATTCATGTGCCATAGGGACTATAGGACATGATCACTACATAGAAAAAGAATAATTTTCATTATAGAATTAATATAATACTAATTTATGTTCTAATGGTATTCGATAGAGGTCGGTGTCTTACATAGCCTTAAAGGCTTTAAAAAGTAGCACTCTCCTCAAAAGGAGCCAAAATCCAACAAATTTAGTTAAGACGTGGGATGACTCACCCTAGGGGTAGGTAGCATTGGATGAGTTTTCAATGCCACTTGGAAGTCCCTTGGAAACTCCGTGGCACAGATGTCAGATTTTTGGTTGAGTCGATGCTCCGAGTGGTGGCACAAGTTTTTGATACCAAGTTATTTATTTGAGCTGAGAGAACTATGAAAGGGGGGAAAGAGGGTTTGGTGTGGGATTCTCGTTTGGTTTCATGGGAGGGATAGGATGGCTTACTCAATTCGTGTTAGCATATTTAGACACTTAATAGTTAGTTAAGATCAACTTGTGTAATAGATCCGTTAGGTAAAGTGTGTTTCTTTAGTATGCATTTGTAAATACTTAATCCGATGGTCACGATATGTTCCCGACATAGAGTGATCTGATGGCTCAACTTCTCTTAGATCATACCTACCCTTGATCCATGGCTTAACACCCGATTGGTCCATGATCTCTATTTAAAGAGCATGGAGAGTCATTGGAAAGTTGATTGATTATGAGAAGCTCATTTGTAACTTTCTTTCTTTGCAAAATAAATTGTCTCGTAGAAACTATTTGGCTGGGGCCGTGGAGTGTTTCCCTCACGAGGGTTTAAACCACGTCAAAACATTGGTGTATCGATATGTGATCTATTTGTGTGAAGTGGTTGCTCTAGGTGTTCGGTCTTTTGGGAGTACCCTGTGTACCCGAACATGGTATCAGAGCTTTTATGAAGAGCCGCTTCCGGTTATGATCTAGATCTTGAACTGTTTTTGCCGAAACTTGAAAGGGTTTTGGGTTCTGGTATTTCTATGCATTCCTGGGTTGTGGGAGGTTTTCCATTACGTCCGGAGCGTCGTTTTCATTGGAAAATAGTTTTCGTTTGATCCAAAACGGTTCCCGGTTGCTTCAGAAACGCGTATTTCATCAAATCTAAAGGTATAATGTTACAGTGACGCAGGAGAAAAGGAAAGCACGAAAACCGAGCAAGAAGAGTTAAAAAAAAAGAGCCCCCTTCATCATTCTCATAGTTTACATACCTTTTAATCTAGCACACTTGGTTTAAAATTGCTTTATTCATTAATAAGACTTGAGTTCAAGTCTTAGGAAGTTACCTTTAAAAGGAAAAGTTTATGCAATTTCTATTTTCAAGTTACTTTATTATAAAAGTGCATCTCACTTAAATAATAAAAAATAAAAGTAAAAAGTGAGCCACTTAAGTTGTTTTTCATTGTTGCACTATTTAAAAGTAATATCATTATAAAAGTGAAATCACTTATTTTACAAAAGTGATTCACTTAAAGCAACTTTCTTGTAAAGTGATTGTCAAAAGATTAATCTTGGGAAATGGGGGTTCTTTTTTTTATTGTACATTCTCTATCTGCCATGTCACTATTTGGGACATCTTCAACAGTTTCTTTGTTCAAGCATAACTTCATCATCCGAATTCAGTTTTGCAGTGACATTTTTTTTTAAACTGCCTATTTTTTCGAGCTCTTCGAATCCAGACTATTGGTTTCTACTTTTACAACCATTAATTTATAAATATGGCCACTCTTTGTGATATTCTACTTACCAGTTCCAGCTATTTCTCATGGAAATCTTGTATGGAGGATGTTCTACGAAGTAGGGGACTTTTCATAATTACCTCAGGGAAAGAAACAAACCCAATGATGATGATAAGAAAATAAAATGGCCAAATAGATGTGACGAAGCTCGTGGATTGATTGGGATGTCAATCTCTACTGATTTGTGATTCCACATATCTGGAATGGATGAACCTGATGCTGCTTGGGACAAGTTGGAATCTGTGTTTGATAAACACAATGAAATTCGACGTCACCAACTCTAAAATGAGTTGATTTCTTTAAATCCAAGTGATTTTTCATGCATTCAAGATTATTTATCTAAGTACAAAACTCTTAAACTCTTATGTGCAAAATGTAATATTAAGAGGGAAGACAAACAATGCATTTTTCATATTCTTTCAAAACATGGACCTGCATATTCTATTTTTGTATCTACATTTTACTCCATGAAAGAATTCTTGAATGCAGCTAGCTATCAAGAGCCTAGTCTTGAATCCTTTTGTGATTTCTTGATTATAGAGAAAGATAAACTCATTCATCTTGGAATAATCAACAATGCAGATACATTTGGGAAAGCCTTATTGTCCCACTAGAAAGAAAATTCTAAGCCTCCCAAGAAACAAAATTTTCGCAATAATAAGTCAAACAAGGGTCCCAAACCCTCTCAGTCAGCTCCTTCTTTAAAAAATGACAAAGGATCCAAGCCAAAAGGCAAGAAGACTGAGCTTCATTGCAACTATTGTGGGAAAGATAATCATGATGAATCTAAGTGTTTCAAGAAGATGACAGCCTTGGAAGCAGCAATGAAGAAGCACCACATCAGCCTAGATTCGCCTTCAGAATCCACCTCTCATGGACATGCACTTTGTGCTTCTGGTTATTCTTATAATGCATCTACTTATTCTACTTCAAATGAATGGCTCATTGATTCTGGAGCATCTTATCATATTGCAAAGGATCGAGCCATCTTTTCTACTATGCATAAATGTAAAACCAAACAAATATTTATTGGTGATGATAGATCTCTAAGTGTTGTAGGAGCTAGAATAGTTCCAGTAGATAATGGTCATTTTAGTGATGTACTATGTGTTCCAAGAATTTCCTGCAGTTTGTTATTAGTCTATCAGATCACTCATTCTGGTGAAGGTAAAACTGTGACGTTTACACCTCACCAAGTTGTAATCAAGGATTTTAAAGATCCTTAATAGGTCCTAGCTACTGGAATTGTTGATGATGTTACCATGTTGTACAAATTTAACAACTTTAGGTCATCACCTTTTCCTTCAGTTTTTGTTGCTCATAGTGATAACTTGAGCAAACTTTGGCATGAGTGATTTGGTCACTTAAATTATCGCTCATTGCAACAACTATGTAAACACAATATGGTGACAGGTCTTCCGATGGTATCTTGCAGGGATGGTGTTTGTTCTGGTTGTGTACTCGGAAAACATCATTGGGAAAATTTTGACAAACGTGCATCTTGGCACACCTCGATTCCCTTGGAGCTTGTGCATAGTGACTTGTGTGGTCCTCTTCCATCTGCTTCCTTTTTTGGTTTCAAATATTTCTTAAATTTCATTGATGATTACACCAGATGCACTTGGGTTTATTTCCTAAAGATTAAGAGCGAAGTATTTAACATGTTCTTGGCCTATAAGGCCCTTGTTGAAAAAAAATCTGGTCATCAAATTATTAAGTTAAGATCTGACAATGGAGGATAATATTTTAACAAAATTTTCACTACTTTCTGCACTGAATAAGGAATCCAACAACAACACATTGTTCCATATACACCACAACAAAATGGTGTAGCTGAACGGAAGAAATAGAAAATTGTATGATCCAATCTAAGGGACTAAGTCTTCAATTTTGGGCTGAAGCCATTAATTGTGCAAATTACATAGTTAATCGCACCCCCACTAAAGCATTACAAGGTATCACACCAGAATACGCATGGAGTAAAACAAAACCTGATGTAAGTCACTTCCGTGTGTTTGGTAATGAAGCATGGGCTCACATTCCAAATGAAAAATGGAAAGCATTACAACCTAAAAGTGAAAAGTGCATATTTGTTGGATATTTTGAAGATGTAAAAGGTTATAGACTTCTTAAACCACATTCTCATGATGTAATCATTAGAAGAGATGTTAAATTTGATGAAAATCTCTTGGCCTACGAGCCTAACTCGACGATTGTGCCATCTTTGTCTTGCGAGCCTGATTCGACGATTGTGCCTTCTTCTTCTTCTTCCAACTTGCTTGATAGGTTTCCAACTCTAGTTTCTGATGATGACAGTGAGGATGAAAATCCACCTCTGCCTGATCCTGTTCCTTCAGTTGCACTAGCACAAGTGCTTCCTCGATGGGTCCGTTCAACATGTGAAGCAACTGGTGATCTTGGCGGTGATCCTAGAGATCAACGTCGAACACGTTCTTAGTTTCAGCGAGCCTCTTCTCTTTTGGATCAAGTTTCCGAGAATAATGATCCAGAAACTTTTTCAGAAGCTTCGGAAAATCCATATTGGAATGTAGCTATGGATGAAGAATATCGTTCCTTAATGGTGAACAATACTTGGGATCTTGTGCCTCTTCCAAAAGGAAGAAAACTTGTCAAATGTAAATGTGTCTACAGAACTAAGTATGCATCAGATGGAAGTGTTGAAAGACTTAAGGCAAGGTTAGTTGCCAAAGGTTTTTTCCAAGTTGAAGGGATTGACTACAATGAAACCTTTTCTCCTATCGCAAAAATGAACTCCATCCACCTTGTTCTCTCCCTTGCAGCCTTACACAACTACGAAGTCCATCAAATGGATGTCAAGTTTGTTTTCTTACATGGTGATTTACATGAGGAAATTTACATGAAACAACCTCCTAGATATGTTCAGAATAACCCTAGTCTTGTCTGTCACCTTAAGAAATCCTTATATAGCCTTAAGCAAGCTCCTAGAACTTGGTATGCCAAAATGGATAGCTTTCTCCTTGACACTGGTTTTTCTAGATGTCATTTTGACCCCAATGTCTATACCAAGAAAGTAGGAAACCATCTCATTATACTTGTTCTATATGTTGATGACCTTATTCTTACTAGTAGTGACCCTAAGCTTATAACCCATGTGAAATCCAGTCTTAAGCAAAATTTTGAAATGACAGACTTAGGACATTTGCATTATTTTATTGGTCGCCAAGTCCTGCAAACCAAAGAAGGAATCTTTCTTTCTCAGTCTAAGTATGCTTGTGACCTTCTTCATTGCTTTCATATGGAAGATTGTACACTAGCTCCTTCTCCCTTCCAGTATGGAGTCAAACTTTTTGCCACTTGTACTTCACCTGAAGTAGATGCCACCTTGTATTGTTATCTTGTTGGTAGTCTCTTATACTTGACTCATTCTCGTCCTGACCTTTCCTTTGCCATTGGTTGTGTTTCCCATTATATGCAAACACCTCATGAAATTCACTGGAAAGGAGCTAAAAGAATACTTCGATATATTCGAGGTTCAATTCAGTTTGGGATTCATTACAGTAGAGGGGGAAAATCTCTGTTGGTTGGTTTCACTGATTCAGATTGGGTCGGCAATCTTGATGATCGAAAGTCTACTGCAGGTTATGTTTTCAGTCTGGGATATGGACCTATCACTTGGGCTTGTAAGAAACAACAATCTCTTGCTCTTTCTTCAGCAGAGGCAGAATATCGAGCCGCAATTAATGCCAGTCAGGAAGCTTTATGGCTTCGACAGATCCTTTCAGAGTTTGGATTCGAGCAATAGCAGCCTACTCCACTTTGGTGCAACAAGCAAAGTGCCATCAAGCTTGCTAAAGATCCAGTTCTACATCAACACATCAAACACATTGAGCTACATATTCACTTCATTAGAAATCTTGTTCATGATCGTGTTCTTGAAGTGCTCTTTTGCCCTACAGATGACCAAGTTGCAAATATCTTCAGCAAGTCTCTTACAGAAGCGAAGTTTTCTAAACTTCGATCTATGTTAGGAGTTCAGGAACTTCTCGTTAAGGGGGGATAGCCTCTAATGCCTCCTTCCTTCTCCTAATAGTGTCACTTTTGTAAATCCTTCAATCCTATCCCAAGTTGTTCTGAAGGGGGGATTTTAGGATATTTAGACACTTAGGAGTTAGTTAAGATAAACCTTTGTAATAGATCTGTTAGGTAAAGTGTGTTTCTTTAGTATGCATTAGTATTCATTTGTAAATACTTAATCCGACGGTCACGATATGTTCGCAATATAGAGTGATCTAATGGCTCAAATTATCTTAGATCATACCTACCCTTGATATGTGGCTTAACACTCGATCTGTCCATGATCTCTATTTAAAGAGCATGGAGGGTCATTGGAAAGTTGATCGATTATGAGAAGCTCATTTGTAACTTTCTTTCTTTGCATAATAAATTGTCCCGTAGATGCTATTTGGCCGAGGCCGTGGAGTGTTTCCCTCACCAGGGTTTAAACCACATCAAAACATCCATGTACCGATATGTGATCTGTTTGTGTGAAGTGGTTGCTCTAGGTGTTCGGTCTTTTGGGAGTACCCTGTGTACCCAAATTGCTTGATCCCCATCCTGTGCATTATTCATTAATAGGTCTAATGTTTTGAAATGGTCATAGTGGGAACATTGCCAAGTTTTTCCACCCCTCATCTCTGTACAGGTTGACGGTTACTGAGTACTCTATATTGATAGATCTATGTATAAGTAGAAGCCATAATGTATCTTGTGCGAGTGTAAATATATGTTAATGCTAAAATCATCCTGGAATTCATTTGGTGATAGAGAATGTGTTTTAGTTTTCATTTCTGATCAATATGCTAGATATTGAATTTAGATTTGAGCCTTTTTATTGTGTTCTTAAAGTGGAGTGTAAACTTTAAATGTAGGCATGATCATTCTACTTAATGATTTCGTTCTGTAGAGTATAGATTCTGAAAGAAATGAGTCGACATTACCCTTCTAGTATTGTATATCGATGTACTTTCTAATATTTTATTGATTGGTGTTTTTCCCATTCAGGCTGAGGCGTTGACCACTCCCCTTGACAGAGTCTCGAATTTTTATTTCTGCATATCCCTATTAGGCAGTGATAGGATTTACTTTATATATATTATATGAAGACCGGCAAGTACCATAGGAAAGCCTAGGACAGAGTCCAAACCTTGGAAGCTGTTATATGTATGATTCTTTTGGGTTAGTGAGTCCACTTCGCATTAGCTAGAAGGTTGTGACTGTAAAATCTGAGTCTTCCATGGAATGCTGGCATATTCATATTGTTTTCATTATTACATACTCTAGATTGATCTAGGAAGAGGAGGGATTAGCTCGGATGAGCGATTCCTGATCCTATGAAGTATATACGTGTTGAGAATCAATCTTTGGTATTTTTTTAAATGGGTCCTTAGTTGGTCAGCTGGTAGCTAGTTTCAAGAACGACCTTTCTAGTCTTTTCATAAAAAGTCCCTTTTCTCTTTTTTTTGGTCGCGGCTGAAGGCCTGTAATATGTAAGGGTAGGCATTTTGGTTGGTTGCTTGTGCCCTTTGCATCAGTCAGACCTCAATTTTTGTAACAGTCTTTGGGTTTGGGGTAAATTATGCTCGGTTATCAAAGCTTTCTTATCAGTTTGACCACCAGTTTTTTGTTCACAATGTAACTATTTCTCAGTAATACAATTTCTTACATATAAAAAAAAATGAACATTCTCTCACCCTAACATGGAAATAAACAATGGAGAGAAAATGCATGCTATGATGCTAGGAATATTTTTTCATAAACTTCAATGTTCCATAGGGACACTTAGAGGCTCATCTAACAATGTTTGAGGAGCTGAGATAGTTGAATCAATAACAAAATAGAACAATTATAGTTTGCAATTCTCATATTCAAGGCACATAGACATGCTTAAATCATTCCCCCCCATCAAATATATTATTTCATTTTTCTAAAGAACCAATGCTACCAACTAATATATCTACAAAGTCCTAACATCCATTCTTCAAATAAAATCATCTGTGTATTCTAGTTATCAAAATTAAATTGATTAGATTCACATTAGAATTATGTGTGATCATGACAGTTACGTGGTTTATTTGATATTTTTCTCAATTTCTTTTGGCACATATTAATATGTAATCATAGTGTTAACACCCAAAAAGTGCTCACTACCTCATCTACCCCATTACATGGCCCATTTGTCCATTTTCCTACAATATTTCCCTTAAAAACCCTAAAAATCCCACTCAAAAGCCTCCAAAAGGCTTAAAATGCCTCCAAAAGGCCACAAAACCATCAAAAAGCCTAAAAGAAGGCTAAAAAAAACCCTTTTCCTCCAAAAATAGCAAAATCCCTCTAAAAAGGGAATAAAAAATATAAAATAATGAGGAAAAGGAGGAAAAAACCCTATACAACTGCCCTAAACCATATGGTTCCTAAAACCATGGGCCAACACTCCACCACCAAAAAACTATAAATAGGTGATGGAGAACCCTTATTCCACATCCACAATCAAGTATACCCTTACTCTACGAAAATCTCTCTTGAAACCCTAGCTCACCATTGAGCCACTTTCACCTTGAGAGCCCCTTTTGGTCCATTTCCACCATTGGAGAAAGAGAAGGAGCACATTGGATCTTGGAGCAACCCTCTTGGACATTGCAAGAGCTTCACCAACCTTCACATTGAAGGTAATATTAATACAAAAACCATTATTTGCATCTTGTTGTTTATGTTTCATGCACATGTTTTAGATTAGTTTACATTTCTGTTTTAGCTTAATAATTTACATTTACTGAACTGCTACTAAGGAGTCCATTCTACTTAGTAGGTGCTCATTTGCACAAGCGAGGGGAAAGGGATCATAGCTGTATTGGATCGGGGAGGGTAACTGGGCTGAGGGAGACTCAAGCTGGGGTAAAATGGCAGGAGACTACAGAATACTCTGAACAAAGGCAACCTGATTGGGGGTGCTGCCGAGATGATCGATCATAGTGCCTCGAGGCACGGGATAACTTCTTCATGGGTTAAGAAACTAGAAGAAGTGTGTGTAAAATGGCACTGTTGTGTGGATTGAAATGATCCCAGGACAGTTCATGCTCATGGTTGCTTTCAATTTTGAGGAGTCTGAAAGCGATAAGAAGACTCTGAAATGATGGAATGGTACTGTCGTGTGGATTTTACGAGTCCAAAAAGTGCTCATTACCTCATCTACTCCATTACATGGCCCATTTGTCCATTTATGAAACTGACCGAGGGGAATGGGATCATAGTTGTATTGGATCGGGGAGGGTAACTGGGCTGAGGGAGAATCAAGCTAGGGTAAAATGGCAGGAGACTGCAGAATACTCTGAACGAAGGCGACCTGATTGGGGGTGCTGCCGAGATGATCGATCATAGTGCCTGGAGGCACGGGATGACTTCTTCATGGGTTAAGAAACTAGAAGAAGTGTGTGTAAAATGGCAATGTCGTGTGGATTGAAAGGAGCCCAGGACAGTTCATGCTCGTGGTTGCTTTCAATTTTAAGGAGTTTGAAAGCGATAAGAAGACTCTGAAATGATGGAATGGTACTGTCGTGTGGATTTTACGAGCCCAGGACAATTCGTGCTCGAGGCGGGCATACCCATGCTTATATCAAGATACATAAAAAGAACCATGAGGCCCGAAAAGAGGGACCTGTAAGATACATAGAGAACCACTATGTACATCATAAGAGTCCAGAGGGGACACAAATCTGGGACATACTGCTAGGCTAACCATGTCTGAGCTGAAGAACTGATACATTGGAATGACAACAGTGCTACTGAATGTGGTACCAAAGGAACTGATGAGCTGCTGGATCAGAGTGACAAGGGGTACACTCGCAATGGTACACTGAACTGGAACTGATCTGGGACTTAACTGGGTACTCAAGGAAGCATATAACTGGATGGCTTCCAAATACAATCGTCAACGCAGCTCGGACATCCACGGGAACATATAACTGGGTGTTCCGAAGTGACTCACCAATGTGCTAGAGTCAGGGGGAAATCCAGGGTCTTTGACAAACAATGGTAGGTATGTAAATCCTACGCGATTCTCAACGATGCGATCAAGGTGTTGAAGTCGAGCATGTGAGAAACAACCATTCGGAGAGGTAATGATGACTCCTCTCAAAATGGTCCGTAGGCAGTCATCACAGATGGTGATGGGTCCAAGGCACAGGGACCTCTGGGCCTATCCTCTGGAATAGAGGAGCTGTCATCGACAGAGGGAGACCTGCAACTATCAAGGCAATGATGTTTCCTTGACAGGAGCATGAGGTGGAGAATCTGGATGTGGTAGTACTGATGGTAGGACTGACAGACTAGGGGGACAACTGGGCAAGTACAGTGGGTGGACTCAAACTTCCTTTGTTCAGAGTATGATAATAAGGATGATCTGGCAGCATATGAAACTGACCGAGGGGAAAGGGATCATAGCTGTATTGGATCGGGGAGGGTAACTGGGCTAAGGGACACTCAAGCTGGGGTAAAATGGCAGGAGACTGCAGAATACTCTGAACAAAGGCGACCTAATTGGGGGTGCTGTCGAGATGATCAATCATAGTGCCTGGAGGCACGGGATGACTTCTTCATGGGTTAAGAAACTAGAAGAAGTGTGTGTAAAATGACACTATCGTGTGGATTGAAACGAGCCCAGGACAATTCATGCTCGTGGTTGCTTTCAATTTTAAGGAGTCTGAAAGCGATAAGAAGACTCTGAAATGATGGAATGGTACTGTCGTGTGGATTTTACGAGTCCAAATTGCTCACTACCTCATCTACCCCATTAAATGGTCCATTTGTCCATTTTCCTACCATATTTCCCTTAAAAACCCTAAAAATCCCACTAAAAAGCCTCTAAAAGGCTTAAAATGCCTCCAACAGGCCACAAAACCATCAAAAAGCCTCAAAAAAGGCTAAAAAAACCCCTTTTTCCTCCAAAAATAGCAAAATCCCTCTAAAAAGGGAATAAAAAATATAAAATAATGAGGAAAAAGAGGAAAAAACCCTATACAGCTGCCCTAAACCATATGGTTCCTAAAACCATGGGCCAGCACTCCACCACCAAAAAACTATAAATAGGTGATGGAGAACCCTTATTCCACATCCACAATCAAGTATACCCTTACTCTACGAAAATCTCTCTTGAAACCCTAGCTCAACATTGAGCCACTTTCACCTTGAGAGCCCCTTTTGGCCCATTTCCACCATTGGAGAAAGAGAAGGAGCATATTGGATCTTGGAGCAAACCTCTTGGACATTGCAAGAGCTTCATCACCTTCCACATTGGAGGTAATATCAATACCAAAACCATTATTTATCTTTTGTTCTTTATGTTTCATGCATGTGTTTTAGATTAGTTTACATTTTTGTTTTAGTCTAATAATTTACATTTACTGAACTGCTACTAAGGAGTCCATTCTCCTTAGTAGGTGCTAATTTGCACAAGCTAGGGGTAAAACCCTAGCTACAGTTTTGGTGACTCCCCTAAGTTTGAATTTCTGGTTACAATTTTTAAATCTCTTTTCTGTTCGGTTGTCCCTTTCGACCGCCGCATACTGTGTTTTTTCCCCCAACAGTCGCGTCCCGACCGTGTCTGTCAGGCACTTACCTACGACCTAACCGCGGCTCTCAGACTGTTTCCGGCGACCTGCCGACGGCTTTCAGTCTGTTACCTGCGATTCGGCCGCGGCTATTAGCCTGTTTGATCCAGTCTAACTGCTGCTATTTCCTTGTTTTCAGCGTCCCGCCTGCGGCTTTCGGCCAGTTTCCCGCAACCCGCCGACGTCTTTCCTGCATCCCGCCTGCGACTTTCGGCAAGTTTCCCGCAATCCGTTGGTGCCTTTCGACGTCTTTCCCGTGTCCTGACTGCGAATTTCATCCCCTTTGCTGCATCCCGACTGCGTTTGTCTGCCAAAAACCTGCGTCCTGTCTGCGCCTGTTTCCCTCAAACCCGCGGTCTGACTGCTCAGTTTCGCCAGAAACCCGCGGTCTGATTTCTGCGTTTTTTATAGTTTTGAGCCCAGAATTTTGCTGCACCATTTTCTGCACCAGCACAGCCCCCTGTCCTATCTGCAGCCACCCTTCCTTACAACTCTTTTCTGCAGTTTTTTATTTTCTGTTCCATTTACAGAATCATTTTTACATTTTCAGCACTTTACATTGGAAAAAGAAAATTGTGCATTTTAAAAGTTCATTTCTATATTGTTCTTGCTAGATAGAAAGTTGCCCTCCCTAGTGGCACTTTCTACTTGGGTTCATCATCATCTCACGAGCACACACTCTGTCACATAATTCAAGTGAGCCTTCAAAAACTATCTAACTCAACCAATATTCTAACCCCACTTGGGGAACACGAAAGAATCTTTGTAGTTAGGTAGGATCGGGGGGATAGGCTTCCAATAACACCCCTCGGTTACTTACACTTGAGACATAGTTGTTGTCCAAATAGGGAACCAAAATCCCCTAGTACTTTTTGGCACGGTCACGACCAGTTTATTAGAGGGTCTCTCCCTTAGGAGGGTTGAAGTCGGGAGATTGGTTCCGGAGGCCTGAGTGGAATACCGCACTCCATTCAGTAACCGAAGGGATACCTTTCGCAGTTCTCGGGATATCCCTGTATAGGGGTATTGCGGTTAAAAGACCAAACGGCAGATTCACCTTTCTAGACGTGTCATGAACGGGGTATCTTAGTTGCCATTCTTCTAGGATTGACTACCTGGTGTCCCTCCCGGTAGGGGGACATCTTAGCCACTTGGCTTTCCTATTCATATTGTCTGACTTGGATTTCATCACCTTGCAGAGGATATGTCTAGTTGAGTCAGAATACTTTTAGTTAGGTGTTTGCATGCTCCCTTACCTCCCTTTGGTCTAGTGAGTTCACCATTTTTTATTTTTAGGCAACCTGCTGCTTGTTGGTATTCTGACCACTTTGTTGACACTCCACCTATTGTAGCACAGCTGTTACAGTGGGTGTTTTGAGTTGGTTGTTGGCCTGAGTGCCTTGATTTTTGAGCTCTCCTTCTGCACACTCGGTTGCATTAGGGTTTTTGAACTGTTTTATACTCACCTCAATCCACAGAGATTCGACACCATCTGTCACCATTGAGTCCCCGAGACATTCTCGGCGCCTCAGGGGCGAGCCCCCACAGCACGGTTCACTTGACACCACCCGTCATCGCCACAGATCATCATCACTTGATACCACTTATCACAGATCTAGAGCCTTGTCACTTGACTCCACTCGTCAACGGCATAGGACTCCGTCACCAGATATTGACGCCCCTTACATTACCTCCGATTCTGAAGAAGAGTCTGAGAGCCCTATTTACACTGCCCCTACTAGCCCCATGGCTGGTGTGACTTTCACTCCTTTCATTGTAGGGACCACTGGTGGCACATCCACCACTACACCAGTTACCACACCTGCTCTGGGAATGCCCTCGATGGGGGCCACATCCACCATCCCGGTGACCATTCCTATTCCTGTAGCTGGCATACATACCACCACTCCACCAGTGACTCACACTACCCATGGTGGTGCGAGCCCATCCTATACTACCTTAGTTCCCCCACTTGGGGGCAACATTCCCAACCCTGCCCCTCTACTTGCGGGCATGGGCCCCAACTTGGTCCAACCCACTCCTGTGTCACATACTTCTTCCACTCTGCCATTCATGGCTAGCCTCAACCTACCTGACCTAGCTAGACTGACCAACGACCCTATCTGACACGACCCTGCATGGCCTCACGTGCCTACCAAGCTCCCCTCTGACATTCCTAAATTCGAGGGAAAGGCGGGTGAGGACCCACAAAACCATATCATGTCCTTCCATCTATGGTGTTCATCCAACTCCATAGTAGATGACTCTATTCACCTCCGTCTATTACAGCGCACCTTGACTGGCTCTGCAGCCAAGTGATATATCGAGCAACCACATGGGACCCATGCCACTTTTACTTCCCTTGCCTAGACCTTCCTGCAGTTCTTCCAGTTACCTGTACGCTATGACGCGGGCGTTGAGATCCTCTTATCTTGCAGAAAAAACACGGTTACCCACATCACGGACCACATTCATGAGTGGCGTAGACGCCGTAGCTTATGCAAGATCAAATTAGACGACCATATCTTCCTAGATTGGTTCCCCAAGTCCCTTCTTCCTATTATTGCTAAGGATGTCGCTTCCAAAAGACCCCAGTCTGAAGAAGAGGCCATCCTTAAGGCACAGTAGTAAGACCTCATTTACGCCTAGTCGGGTTACCTCTATACCATTATACCTGACGCCCCTCGCGGTGAGTCCTCCCATTACGATGGGCCGGGGGAATCCCACGCTGCAGACGGCATCATTGGTCGTATTTCTTCACATCCCCAACCCTTTTCCATAGCACGTCCTACCCCGGGGCCCGACCTTTCACAGGCCACCTCACAGTCGAGGGCCACCAACTCATGGACCCAGCTGTCCACCTCAGTGGTTCGATCATGTGCCCCCTGTTTACAACCCCCTGGTCGCACCTTAGCCCTATTACCACCAACAGACTGCACCAGCTCCTGTGCCTTCTCAGGCCCAACCCACTTATTACCACCAGCAGGCTGCACCAGCTCCTGCGCCTTCCCAAGCCCAACCAGTTTATTACCCGCCATAGGCAGCCCCTGCGGCCAACCCACAACCTGCTCCGTAGACATATCAGCAACCTCCTCAGGGTCCCGCACCTACGCAGCCTCCACCTACCTATCATCCACTGCAGCCTGCTCCTACACCTGCACAACCTCAAACCCCACCTACTGCTCAAGGGCAAGTTTACGCCCAAAACAACCCGCAGCAAAACCAGAACAACCAACGCAACCAGGGACAACAAAATCGCGGCAAGGGCCGTAATCATGGGAACAACCAACCTACAGACCAAGGTGGTCGACCGGCTAATCGCCCAGACAACAACAACGCAGCCCCCGCTAACCAAAACCCTGATCACCCCGCCCAAGCAGGCTAAAAACCGCAATTTGAGAACAAAACCATCCTTGTTCTATTTGTGGGGTCTATGGCCACTACACACATGCTTGCCCACACTTGGAGTGAGCTCGGTAACTTTGGGTTGATGAGGCCCATCGCCAAGGACATGCAGCTCCTTAAGCGCAACCCAACCCCCCACAACCTCAGTAGCCACCTTTCGTGCTGCAAAACCACTTACCAACCCAAGGCGTGGTGAACACTCAGCCATTGGCCCCCCCTCAAGCCAATGCGCAACCCCAACAACAACAGATCACATACGCCGCTCCTGATCAACCCATGTTTAACTCAGGTATGCATCACTTGTTGATGATGTCTTCCGCTGATGTCAACCTTCAGACTCGCCGAAACCAATATGGCTCCACCTCTGAATCCCCTCCCACTGATAAAAACACTAATGCTCATCCCACTGATCAAGCGTTACGTATCCCTCCCCCTCCGGTAGAGGGCACTTCCAAAGCAGCTCGTTTCCCACTTCGCCGTATCAACAACAACCCCAATGCGCACGCTGCGTCAAACTACAACATTGTAGACGACCTAGCCCAATCTCCCGCAGCCATGTCTGCGTTAGAAGTCTTGAAGAACTGCCCTTCCCAGCGCAAGACTTTGCTCTCATCCATTGGGGCTATTGACCCAAATGATTCGAATTTAATGGCATTTGATTTGGACTAGTCCGAACCACGCCTGCCTTTCACGTTAGCATTCCAAGTTTCTGTTTCCGTTTGGAATCTTGTCATCCATCGATGCATCAACGATGAGGGTGCCTCCACATGCATTATGTCTACATTCGTATGGCAGAAGTTGGGATCCCCTACCCTCCAGCAGTCCACCACTGCGTTACGCACCTACGACGGTCGTTCGGCTCAGCCCCAAGGTCTCCTAGCCAATGTCCCTGTCTAGTTAGGTGGTAAAACCATCCTCGTCGATATCGAGGTCATCAACGCTCAGCTTGATTACAACCTCTTACTCGGTCGCAGCTACATGTATGCTATGCGAGCGGTCGCTTCCTCTGTCTTTCGTACCATGATGTTCCCCCATGATGGACGCGTGATTAAGATTGACCAACTCACTTACTATGATCCAAATGCCCCCGCTGCACCTAAAAATGTTCTCCCCATGGTTGAACAACCGGTCAGTGGTGCTGCTACCTCATTTGTTTCCTCTTTGGGACCTGGAGTTTACTCAGACCCACCGATGACATCCACCTTCCAAAACATTCCTCACCCGTCATCTACGCCCGAAGTGTCTGACTTATGTACCCCTCTCCCACGATAACCAAACAACTACCAATCAGCCACCCTTGTTGCCTAAACCACCACTGGTACCTAGCCACATTGGTGTTACACCTATCCATACAATCCCCTTTCTAGTCCCTCCCTTGGGAGTAGTAAGCGCCCCGGTCATGGCTACCCTTAGCCTCCCCGGGCTAACCTTGAGATTACCTGTTTCGTATCTTTCGCCTCCCGTTCCCCCGCTGACACCAAGCGTCGTCCTCCAACCAGTGTAACCCATGGCTAATACCACTCAGCCACCCCCCGATGTATCTACCCCCTCATCCTCCACGACTCCCCCTCCTACACCCAAACCCACTGGGGGCAGAGGTCCCCAACCTTACACTGCTGTACCACCTCCCAAGACAGTAAAAAACCCTCCAGTATTTCGTGCTCCTCCCAAATGCTCATTGTGCGACGAGTTAGGCCATGCGACTCATCAGTGTGCACAGTTACCAGCATTACAGAAGCACATGCAGATGCTCGACGATGACCCCAACATCCCGGTTGTCGAACTAAACCCCACCCCCAAGCCTAAAGATAAATCCCTGCGTACCAACCACCCCTGTGCTATAGGCAGTGTTTACGGGCACTACTCACATCATTGTCCCGATCTCCTAGATTACAGAGCGGCTCTCTATGAGATGAACAATCTGGATCTTGAAACGGCCCCAACCACTATTGAGGAGATTCACCCCCCGATCTCACCCCCATCAGGAGAGGTCAACACCATTTACATGATCTCTTCCACTACCATTCCCATGTCAACCGATTTGACGGCCCAAACTTTCCGTACTGATGAGGAGATTCTTGAGGCACTCACTGCCCCGGAGTATCCCTGGGATGACATGCACCATCGTTCGTATTTCCTCCCAGAAGCATCTTCCTCTAGCACCGCTACCCAATTTGCGGTTGAATCCAAAGACTTCCTTCCCACTAAGGTCAACTGGTTCAAGGACCCTATTCCTACTCCTGACGCCTTCGAGGAAGGTAACATGGCTAATATCTCACCTGTCATCCAAATTTATATTGCTGCCCCCGGGAGTGCCCCTGAACTCATCACTTTAGGAGCCTCTTGCAGTGAGTCTGAGATTGAGGAGTACAAAAAACTCTTCCAAGAATTCTGTGATGTGTTTGCCTAGTCCTATACCAAAGTGCCCGGTCTTGACCCCGCCATCATAGAGCACCACCTTGACACCTCTGAGTCAAGGGGCATAATAGATTCCCTCGACCCTGGGATAGGGGCCATGATCAATCATTTTGAACCTTCCCCATCACATCTATCTCAACACGTTAATGAACCCATTGTTCAAACCCACACATATGTGATCCATAATCACAAACCCCATGCACATAGCATGGGGGCAATTCATTAACCCTGCTCACTTTTTCACACTTGTGATCTCAACCATTTTTGAGGTCACATATCACTTGTAGATTTGATTTGATTTTATACACCTAGTATTCTGCCCCCGCGGGCCATCATGATACACCTAGTATTATGCCCTTCATTTTTTCACACCATTTGCACCGTCGGATTCATATTTCCGTGCACGTGACGATGCTTGAGATCATTTCTCGCTCTCACCAGGACCAATATCAACATTGTGTCCCAACCCCTAGTTGCCTCGGTTTGCACGCCACTTCGGCCGTTCTCCGTTTTTCACCTATTTTATATCATCGGATTCATTTTTCCGAGCCGGTGATGATACTTGAGATCATTTCTCGCTCTCACCCCTAGATTTTTTGGGTATTTTTTTCAAAATGCCCCCGTCACCTCGGTTTGCGTGCCACATCGGCCGTTGTCCGTTTTTGGCACTCTTTATATCGCCGGATTCATTTTTCCGAGCTCGTGATGATGCTTGAGATCATTTCTCGCTCTCACTTGGTACAGTTTCAACATTGTGTCCAAACACCTTGCTGCCTCGGTTTGCGCGCCACATCAGCCGCCATCGGATTGTTCCACCCTTTGTTACATGAGCCATTCACTCCTGTCATACTGCAAATATTCCGTTATTTTGCCACCATTCATTCACCCCGCAAGGAGGCCCACCAGTGTTCCCCCCTACCCTCGTTCTTGGTCATCATTAATGTCCCTTAATTGAACACTTCCTCCTTGCCTGGCCATTTCTTTTGTTTGGTAAAATTTTATCCCTTTTTCGGGCTGGACAAGTCCTTTACGAAAAAGGCACTTAGGGAGTTTCCATTAAGCTCTTTTCTGACTCCTAAAACAATGAAAAGATCGCCGAGCAATCTTGCTTCCTTTCATGCTCGTTAAAGTACCTGAAAGGGCGTCTACCTGGTATAAGTTTACCCCTTTTCCAGACCTGGTGAACTAATTACGAAAAAGGAATACTCTAGTCACACCGGCTAGAAGAGTTCTTCATTGTATCCTTTTATGATTCTTTGGGCCTTGGAGACTAAATATACGAAAAAGCAACCCCCTGGAGTCTTCTTATTTGCTTTCAGACTCTCTAAAATTGAAATCAACCACGAGCACGAACTGTCTTGGGCTCGTAAAATCCACATGACAGTACCATTCCATCATTTCAGAGTCTTCTTATCGCTTTCAGACTCCTTAAAATTGAAAGAAACCACGAGCATGAACTGTCTTGGGGTCGTTTCAATCCACACGATAGTGCCATTTTACACACACTTCTTCTAGTTCCTTAACCCATGAAGAAGTCATCTCGTGCCTCCAGGAACTATGATCGATCATCTCGGCAGCACCCCCAATCAGGTCACCTTTGTTCAGAGTATTCTAGAGTCTCCTGCCATTTTACCCCAGCTTGAGTCTCCCTCAACCCAGTCCCCATCCCAGATCCAATACCGCTATGATCCCTTTCCCATCAGTCAGTTTCATATGCTGCCCGATCATCCCCATTATCATACTCTGAACAAAGGAAGTTTGCGTTCACCCACTTTACTTGCCTAGTTGTCCCCCCAATCTGTCAGTCCTACCATCAGTATTACCACATTCCGGTTCTCCACCTCGCGCTTCTGTCAAGGAAACATCATTGCCTTGATAGTTGCAGGTCTCCCTCTGTCGACGACAACTCCTCTATTCCAGAGGATAGGCCCAGAGGTCCCTGTGCCTTGGACCCATCACCATCTGTGATGAGTGCCTACGGACCATTTTGAGAGGAGTCATCATTGCCTCTCCGAATGGTTGTTTCTCACATGCTCGACTCCAGCACCTTGATCGCATCATTAAGAATCGCACAGGATTTACATACCTACCATTGTTAGTCAAAGACCCCGGATTTCCCCCTGACTCTAGCACATTGGTGAGTCACTTCGGAACACCCAGTTATATGTTCCCGTGGATGTCCGGGCTGCGTTGACGATTGTATTCGGAAGCCATCCAGTTATATGCTTCCTTGAGTACCCAGTTAAGTCCCAGATCAGTTCCAGTTCAGTGTACCATTGCGAGTGTACCCCTTGTTCCTCTGATCCAGCAGCTCATCAGTTCCTTTGGTACCACATTCAGTAGCACTGTTGTCATTCCAATGTATCAGTTCTTTAGCTCAGACATGGTCAGCCCAGCAGTATGTCCCAGATTTGTGTCCCCTCTGGACTCTTATGATGTACACAGTGGTTCTCTATGTATCTTACAGGTCCCTCTTTTTGGGCGTCACAGTTCTTTTTATGTATCTTGATACGAGCATGGGTATGCTCGCCTCGTCCATATATTGAGATTCTGCCTCATTCAGTACTTGAGGTCATGTATATTTCAGGTCCCCATGTTTTGGACCCCATTGTTATTATGTTATATCCTGATACGAGCATGAGAATGCCCGCCTCGTCCATATGATCAGATGATTCCTCATCCATTATTGAGGTGATGTACTTTTAGTTCTTGCAGTTTGTTCGGGATCGTTGTTCCGGGCTTCAGTTTGTTTCTTCTCTTCTCCATACCCCAGGAAAACCATATATGACTTATGATGTCCATCGGCCATACGATGAGCTCCTGCCCTCGCACATCAGGGGGCAATCTGTTAACACCCAAAAAGTGCTCACTACCTCATCTACCCCATTACATGGCCCATTTGTCCATTTTCCTACCATATTTCCCTTAAAACCCCTAAAAATCCCACTAAAAAGACTCCAAAAGGCTTAAAATGCCTCCAAAAGGCCACAAAACCATCAAAAAGCCTAAAAAACGGCTAAAAAAAACCCCTTTTTCCTCCAAAAATAGCAAAATCCCTCTAAAAAGGGAATAAAAAATATAAAATAATGAGGAAAAGGAGGAAAAAACCCTATACAGCTGCCCTAAACTATATGGTTCCTAAAACCATGGGCCAGCACTTCACCACCAAAAAACTATAAATAGGTGATGGAGAACCCTTATTCCACATCCACAATCAAGTATACCCTTACTCTGCCAAAATCTCTCTTGAAACCCTAGCTCACCATTGAGCCACTTTCACCTTGAGAGCCCCTTTTGGCCCATTTCCACCATTGGAGAAAGAGAAGGAGCACATTGGAGCTTGGAGCAACCCTCTTGGACATTGCAAGAGCTTCATCAACTTCCACATTGGAGGTATTATCAATACCAAAACCATTATTTATCTTTTGTTCTTTATGTTTCATGCATGTGTTTTAGATTAGTTTACATTTCTGTTTTAGTCTAATAATTTACATTTATTGAACTGCTACTAAGGAGTCCATTCTCCTTAGTAGGTGCTCATTTGCACAAGCTAGGGGTAAAACCCTAGCTACACATAGGCATGTGGAATTATAGATTTACCAATGTAAAATCTTAGTCTAGAATCAAGTAAACTATAAAAAGAAAATAGTGGGTCAATTGTAGTCTCTCACCCTTGTCTATTATCTTTTCAAATTCCATAAAATATGAGTATTCCTGTATTTATCTCACATCCAAGTGGCAAAGAATGATTTGGTAAGGGAACATGCCTAGTCTCTTAACATCACGCCACCTATTATCTAGGAAATAATATGCAAATATTGGGAAACTATGGAAGATTTCGTTGGATTCCACCTATCGCCAAGTGATACTAGTAATTGAGATGTAAGTGGTAGTTTGCAACCTAATGTCTAGTCTACAAAATTGGGTTTTCGGTTGAATGACCATTAGGAAATGTTTATGTGGGTGAAGAAAAGAAGAGGGGTAACATTCTTGGATTTAGGCATGGACAAGGATTGTAAAAAGAAAATTAATGAAGAAAAATGTAACGAAACATTTATTCGCCAATACTTTTACATTTTCTAAGTAAAAATTTAATAAATAACTTGGTCGAGAGTTTGACCCAATAATTTATTAGTTGATAATTTTATTAGATAGATAATGCTTTCAACCAAAGGATTACCTTCTGTACTATATATTGAGAGTTTGAAAACTCTTAGAGACATTCCTTCGCCTAGATTTTAGAATTTTATCCTAACTTCTTGAACAAGATTTTAAATTCCTTGACCAATTTAATGACCGAGAATTTGTCAATCTCTTACTTTAGATTTCTTATCTTAAAATTTATTTCAAGAAATCATTTGATTTGTTGGAATGACAAATAGGAGATGACATATAGTGCTTACAATGGCTTTACCTCCATGTATATTTCTCATAGCTCCACAACTATAGTGATTGATTATGGTTGAATGTAGTAAAAAGGTTGGAATTATGAAAACCTAACGTCCATTTCACACATTCACACTCTCCTTCAATGCTCCAATTGCCTACCCACATCCCAAAATCATATGGTTTATTTTCCCTATTCTACTAGTGAAAAATTCGAGATAAGTGACCAGGTAACTAAAACATTTAGCCATCATAGTTTTTTCAAGGGACAAATGACCAAAATTGAGCAAATTTAAGTGATCGAACTAAAAACAACTACGATGAATGATTAATTTTGGCACAAGATAGACTCTATGACTAGATAACAACTGATTAAACTAAAAATGACTAACAAAACAACTAATTTAGTCACAGGAATACAAATATGACTAGCTAACAATGACTATGAATATGAATTAGTCATTTATGTTATTGATTTTATTTATGTCACCCTGAAAATCAAAAATTAAAATTTTGAGAATGAATTTGTACAATTTAATAAATTTTAACACTGTAGATGGATTTAGAGACCCCCTTAAAGGAGAAGGGGGTCTCTAAGTCCATCAATAGTGTGAAGACCATTGTATTAAGTTTGTGTTTGCATATGCGTTTGTGCGTATTGTTGTACAAAGAATTGCACAAGTGCACTCTTCCACTTGATAAGGAGATAATCCTTGTAGGTTGCAGCAAGGCCTCAGTCTTTGGAGCCCCTTCTGTGTGTGGTTGGTATTCCTCCAAGTGATATCGAAATATATTGTTAGTATAGTTCGCATTCAAACATAAAAATATTTATAAAAAAAAATGAAAGGGATGGGAGAAGAATGCAAACTCCAACAACAACCAAATATATGCTAAACCACTCTTGTATTTCCCAATGGAATAGTGGTACTACCCAGGAGGTGTGGGATTCAAGGGAAGCGAACAATATCCCTTAGGGAGGCCTTTCTTGTCCAAAGTAAATTCCAAGTAGATTGTAGAACAATGGAGAGAAACACATGCCCCTAGATGGAAGGTGGCAAGGGATCTTGGGGATGCTTACAATGGTAGGAAATGGTGGGCTATTAGGAAGCTACAACTCAAATCCAACAACATAACCTTACTACGATTTCTCCCTACAAAATGCATGCCAATGGATTCCTTTTCTAGGCCAAGAGGTGGCCAACAAATAACTATATCCAAATGTGAACTCTCCACCTCCATGAACTAGTTCCAAGGTATGGAAGTGATGCAGGGGCATCGGTGTAACATCCCCCAAATTCAAACCCTATTGTTATTATCTTGTAAATATAAGTATGAATTTTGTAAATGGACATGGTGAGGAGCTCAAGGCAAAGGCTCCACCAGTGGAAAATGAAACTATTGTTATGTTTGTAAATGCTATTTAGGAGACCAATTGTTGCAACTAAGCGATAAGAAAAGCCACTACGATCTCTCTCTCTCTCTCTCTCTCTCTCTCTCTCTCGAGAGAGAGAAAGAGAGAGCGCTATTAAAAGAACCTCAAAAGGTTGAAGTTCATGATGATCTTTAGTCATAATCATAACATTTAAGGATTTCTACTAGGAGAGAGTTATCCTAAGGAATATATAGATTTATGAAAGAAATATGTCGATATGTTACTAACGATCTCATACATGTACATATACACTCTTGTGTATAAAAGGAGAGGTAAAATTATCTATTAATGGTTAATTGTGTAAAATACATATATATATATAAGAGAGGTTCTGGACCCGTTTAAATATATACATATATATATATATACGCTTCTAGTTATATAAATTATGTAGAAGGTAGAGTGAACAGGTAAATATATGTATGAGATATTCTAGTATGATATTTCATATTTTCTTAAAATTATATATATATGGCAAGTCACATAAATTAAATATCGCTCGTACAAAATTTACATACTTATAAAGTGATATATAAGGCATACGTTTTCTTGTCCAAACGCATATATTCACAAGTATACACATACATGCGTAGCATTGTGTAAAACCACATGGTAATTGAGATCATAGTGAGAATAGTATGAAAATAATTATACTTACGAAGTTATATGCTACGAAGGAATTAATTCATTGCTATGTTTCACTTGAGATGAAAAATATTAAGAAAAGTCATGTGCCATAGGGACTATAGGACGTGGTCACTACATAGAAGAAGAATAATTTTCATTATAGAATTAATACAATACTAATTTATGTTCTAATGGTATTCGATAGAGGTCTATGTCTTACGTAGCCTTAAAGTCTTTAAAAAGTAGCACTCTCCTCAAATGGAGCCAAACTCCAACAAATTCAGTTAAGATGTGGGATGAGTCACCCTAGGGGTAGGTAGCATTGGACGAGGTTTCAACGCCACTTGGAAGTCCCTTGGAAACTCCGTGGCATAGATGTCAGATTTTTGGTTGAGTCGACGCTCCAAGTGGTGGCACCAATTTTTGATACCAAGTTATTTATTTGAGCCGAGAGAGCTGTGAAAGGGGGGCCAAAAGGGTTTGATATGGGATTCTCATTTGGTTTCATTAGAGGGACAGGACGGCTTACTCAGCTCAATCGCCATCCTATGCATTATTCATTCATAGGTGTAATGTTTTGAAATGATCATATTGTGAACGTTGTCAAGTTTCTGCACCCCTCATCTCTGTACAGGCTGACAGTTACTGAGTACCGTATATTGATAGATCTCTGTATAAGTAGAAGCAATAATGTATCTTGTGTGAGTGTAAATCTATGTTAATGCCGAAATGCATTTTAGTTTTCATTTCTGATCAATATGCTAGATATTGAATTTAGATTTGAGCCTTTTTATTGTGTTCTTAAAGTAGAGTGTAAACTTTAAACGTAGGAGTGATCATTCTGCTCAATGATTTCGTTCTGCAGAGTATAGATTCTGAAAGAATCGAGTCGACATTACCGTGCTAGTATTGTATATCGATCTACTTTCTAATATTTTCCTGATTGGCGTTTTCCCCCTGCTAGTATTGCATTGTTCACTCCCCTTGACAGAGTCTCGAAGTTTTATTTCTGCATATCCCTATTGGGAAGCGATAGGATATACTCTATATATATTATATGAAGAACGGCGAGTACCATAGGAAAGCCTAGGACAAAGCCCAAACCTTGGAAGTTGCTATATGTATGATTCTTTTGGGTTGGTTAGTCTACTTCGCGTTAGCTAGAAGGTTGCGATTGTAGAATTCGACTCTTCCATGGAATGCTGGCTTATTCATAGTGTTTTCATTATTACACACTCTGGATTAATCTAGGAAGAGGAGGGATCAGCTCGGATGAGCGATTCCTGATCCTATGAAGTATATACCTGCAACGAAGATAACATTCATAGTACCTGCGAAACGCCTCGATGGATAGACTGGTACGAGCATCCTCAAAAGAGGTATGCATATGGTTCCCTCATATCTGAAACCTTTTATGTTTTAGCGATCTTCTTGGAGAAGAAACAACCCACACTTTTGAATTTCAAATGAATGGCTTTATCTTTGCAATAAGTGGAAGCAAGGGGACAGCGCAAAAACGTTGGAGAAATCATTGTTTTTCATACTCCTTGGTTAAATCATAGTTGATCACTGCTTTCTAGTTTTTATGCTAGTTGACCTCCTTTTTATTTGTGTGATCGCTGCTACAAAATGCGTAGATGAATCAGGATTTCGATAAGTCTTTCAAGTTCCTTAGATCATGATTTTCTTTCATCTTTATTGCGAACCGTGTAGACCCATAGCGTCAGTTAAGGAGATTGATAGATGCGTTATCTTTCTAGGCACTAGTTATAAGTTTACCTTACTGAGTGCATCATCAGAGATGCGGTCTCTGTTCGTATGGGTTTTGTTTTCTGCTCACATAACCAAGGGATTAGTTGCTTGACACCATCTGAGATATTCGTTGTTAGTTAGTTTTAGGTTTTATTATTATAATCTTTATCGTTTCCTCTCCAATTTGAATGATCGCAAAGATCTGGATCATAGTAGGCAATACCAAATCCCTTTTCTTTTCCTTTAAACAAGAGTTTAATTGTTTTTGGATCCCTGTATGTATTGTTAAGATATATATTCCAACCTTGGTAGATCGAAAGGTAGTTGAGAACCCGATTTAGTTGAATAAGTGTAGTGGCGTGTTTCTCTCTTCATGTGCCTGCATATCTTTTGGTGGTAGGTTAAATGCTTAGATCCTAGGTAGGATGTCAACTTATAAAAATATATATATATATATATATTTATATATATACCTTCATGCTATACCCTTAGGCCAACATTATTTTCACGATAAAAGACTCTTAACTTATTATTATATTATACATATATAGATATATCGTGGATATGTTTATGTAAAAGTCCTTTACAGTTTTTCTCCCTTCTCTAGACTTTGAATTACATATTACAATGATCACATATGTTAGGAGATTATATTTTATTGGTATAAAAGATTTAGGATTTAGAAAGGAACTAACGACATAACTATGTATAAATTTCAAGGAAGATGCTGTCTTTACTTAATAACTTAGACAAATAAATTATATAGAGAAAGGGTTATGGCTTAAATATCCTTTAAACCTTATCCACATAGAAAAGACATTTGAAAATAAATTACTTTAGAATAAACCTTTGTCTAGTTTCAGTATAGTATTTATGAGCTGGAAGAAACAATGATAAGGATTGAGGATATCCTTGTAACGACAGAGTTACTTTTGTAAAGCCTCTTTTAAAATCATTAAAAAAACAAAACCCTTTTGTGGACGTAGCCCAAGATGCGGGTGAACCACGTCAAAATGTTCTCCTTGGTATGTATCTTCTTATGTGCATCTCTCTCTTGAATTTACCAGTTTTGTTTCTTTTATGTTCCAAATCTTTTGTGTTTCAAAATGTTTAAAATGGAATTTCTTATCTTGTAAGATGGAAAAATATATTTAGTGGTTGCTTAACTATACATTTATGTGTTTATTTTAGAAGTAGATGTAAGTGTACTTAAATTCGTTGATATTTTGCTAGTGTCTCTTAACATCTTTTAGCCTCCGGTAGATATGTCTCATTGTGTAAATATTCATCTCTCATTTACATATATGATTTTAATAGCATAGTTAAGCATATTGAATGTATGATTGAAGAATTTGGTGAAATATGTGTTCTTGGTTGACTATGATATCCATGGGATAGAAGTTTACTAAAGGTTTCAGTACATACGATTATGTTCACTACTATTAAGTAAAGGTTCCATGAATAGGTTTAAGGTAAAGATGGTAAGACATTTTGTTGCGTCATTAATAAATTGAATGCTTAGATTAAAGACCCTTTAATAGTAGTCAACGCCACTTGGAAGTCCCTTGGAAACTCCGTGGCACAGATGTCAGATTTTTGGTTGAGTCGACGCTCCAAGTGGTGGCACCAGTTTTTGATACCAAGTTATTTATTTGAGCCGAGAGAGCTGTGAAAGGGGGGCAAAAAGGGTTTGGTATGGGATTCTCATTTGGTTTCATGAGAGGGACAGGACGGCTTACTCAGCTCAATCCCCATCCTGTGCATTATTCATTCATAGGTGTAATGTTTTGAAATGATCATAGCGTGAACGTTGTCAAGTTTCTGCACCCCTCATCTCCGTACAGGTTGACAGTTACTGAGTACTGTATATTGATAGATCTCTATATAAGTAGAAGCCATAATGTATCTTGTGTGAGTGTAAATCTATGTTAATGCCGAAATCATACTGGAATTCGTTTGGTGATAGCGAATGCGTTTTAGTTTTCATTTCTGATCAATATGCTAGATCTTAAATTTAGATTTGAACCTTTTTATTTTGTTCTTAAAGTAGAGTGTAAACTTTAAACGTAGGCGTGATCGTTCTGCTCGATAAATTATATAGAGAAAGGGTTATGGCTTAAATATCCTTTAAACCTTATCCACATAGAAAAGACATTTGAAAATAAATTACTTTAGAATAAACCTTTGTCTAGTTTCAGTATAGTACTGATGAGCTGGAAGAAACAATGATGAGGATTGAGTATATCCTTGTAACAACAAAGTTACTTTTGTAAAGCTTCTTTTAAAATTATTAATAAAACAAAACCCTTTGGTGGACGTAGCCCAAGATGCCGGTGAACCACGTCAAAATGTTCTCCTTGGTATGTATCTTCTTATGTGCATCTCTCTCTCTTGAATTTACCAGTTTTGTTTCTTTTATGTTCCAAATCTTTTGTGTTTCAAAATGTTTAAAATGGAATTTCTTATCTTGTAAGATGGAAAATTATATTTAGTGGTTGCTTAACTATACATTTATGTGTTTATTTTAGAAGTAGATGTAAGTGTACTTAAATTCATTGATATTTTGCTAGTGTCTCTTAGCATCTTTTAGCCTCCTGTATATATGTCTCATTGTGTAAGTATTCATCTCTCATTTACATATATGATTTTAATAGCGTAGTTAAGCATATTGAATGTACGATTGAAGAATTTGGTGAAATATGTCTTCTTGGTTGACTAGATATCCATGGGATAGAAGTGTACTAAAGGTTTCAGTACATACGTTTATGTTCACTACTATTAAGTAAAGGTTCCATGAATAGGTTTAAGGTAAAGATGGTAAGACATTTCGTTGCGTCATTGATAAATTGAATGCTTAGATTAAAGACCCCTTTTAATAGTAGTCATACATGTTCACCTTGAATGAATGTACCTTGTGCAAAGTGAAATAGAGTCAATAATAATTGATAATGAGAATCATTTGACAAATGGTGTCAGAAACTTTGTATTAAACTTAATAGCTTAATAATAGTATAAATGCTTATGTCTGTTCCATATCTTTGATAGATAATTAACCAACATTATGTTGAAAGAGGAATTAGTGTGTTTTTGTATTTTATTGTTATCGTCCAAGGTGAAAAGTTAAATTTTTACCAACTTTTACTAGTTTAGAAATTTTGGGTTCGTGACAATCGGGTTTTAAGAGAAACAGTTGAAGTTTATCGATAGAATGAGATCGACCAAGGGGATCACCAATGACCACTGGTGCGAAAGAGACTAGAAGTCGAGTGGAAGCTGTCGAAGTATAGTGGACAAGATGCGGAAGTTGAACGAGTCGAAAGTTGACAAGATGGTAGGGATGCCACATTGACATAAGTGCGGCAAAGGCCAAGCATGGAGGAATGGGCAGATATTTAAAAAGCAGTCGTAGAGACTAAGTAAATTCGATGAGTTAAGTCGAGAATCGAAAAGTTAAGAGGGTCTATGCAATGGAGTGCAAATCAATCGAAAGTGGACAGTGACAAGACCGACAACTGTAGCAAAGTTAGAGAAGTGCGGTAGTCAAGGTAATCGACCTGCAACCGTGGAGGGTGGTTGAGGAAGTTATGGAAGTTAAGAAGGTGGGTAAAATGAGTCCAGGAGTCACCATAGGAGGAGGTTTTGCAGCATAGTCATGTGGCGCTGACAACTACAGGATCTGTCGGTTCAAAGGTAGAGCAGTGGAAAGAGTAAGGACATCTCGGGAAAGCCAGGAGGGTGGACCTCAGGAACAATAGTGGAGCAGAGTAGAAGACTGGTGCGAAGGCACAAAGCGAAGGAGCTGGGAAACCAATATTTCTATCAAAGGACTGGGAGGATGAGAGTATCATACACAGAGGGTAGAAACACACCGAAAGAACATAGTTTTATGCTTGTATATTGTAACAGGCTAAGGCATAATTTTTTGATTTTTCTTTGTATGTAACATTGATTTTGATTCAAGTAGTGGAAGACAACTTCTTGGCATTTCTAGTTCACATCTAGTCTTTGTTAGTGCATTGTGTGTTTACTATGTGTTATAGTTAATCAATAGGGTCTGACAAGACCAGCCCTTGCGCTAGGTGGTATCAGAACAATAGTATCCTAAATATAGGAGGAATACCGATACCGACTTGCATAGAGTCACGTTGTAGTCGAGCAGAAGAATCATGTGAGAAGGAGGAAAAAATGAACATACCTACCTACTCAGGAAGTCTAGATCCAGAAGACTTGATAGTACGGTTCATATAAATGGATAAATACTTCGACATAGAGTGGGTAGAGGATCCTAAGAGTGTTAAGACTGCATGTCTGAAGTTGAAGGGTCATGCCTTGTTGTGGTGGGACAATGTATAGGAAGACAAAGTCAAGAAAGACAAGGAGAAAATCAATTCTTGGGACATAATGGTTTCCAGGATGAAAGGGAAGTTCCTTCCTACCGAATATGTGATTTCCTTGATCAGGAAGTTATAAAACTTTTGTCAGAAAGAGATGACCATGAAGGAATACACGGAAGAGTTCTATAGACTGTTGATTAGATCGAGTCAAATATTGATGAAGGTGAAGAAGTAGTCACAATATATGTAAATGGATTAAAGTATGTCATATAGGATGAGTTTAGCTTGTCAAAGTTCAGAATGGTTTGAGAAGCCTACCAACTAGCTTTGAAGGCAGAAGAAAATCTATCAAGAAGAACCACATCGACTAGAAGAAGGATGATTGGTTGAGGTGTGAAGATTGTTTCTACGAAGGGACAAAGTAGCCAAACCAGGGGAGAAGTCGTTGAATACAACCGGCCTGCGGAAGGGACATAGACTATAGAGAAAGCGTAAGGAAACCGACGGGATGGTCAAGAGACCCGCAGTCAGGGTGTGTTTGGTCAAAGTGGTTCAATGGAAAATAAAGGAGCCGACAGACCAGCTAGTATCTGTTATAAGTGTCGCAGATTGGGACACAAATCCTATGAATTCCCAGGTTATTTTTCACCTAGGGAGACTAATGCAGGGGCATCAGGGCCTAGGACAAACAAACGAAGTTAATTGACAGAATGAGGTCGACCTGTGGGATCACCAACGATGACTAGTGCAAAAGAGACTAGCAGTCGAATCTAGGAAGTCAAGCGGAGGCTGTCGAAGTATAGATGATAGGATGCAGAAGTCGAACAAGTCAAAATTTGATAGGATGTTCAAGATGCGACATCAACAGAAGTGCGGCAAAGGCCAAGCGTGGAGGATGGGGAAAATATTTAAAAGGAAACCATAGAGACTAAGTAAAGTCGATGAGTTAAGTCTAGAATCGACAAGTTAATATGGTCTACACAGTGGAGTGAATATTACTCGGAAGTGGACAACGACAAGACCGAAAAATGTAGCAAAGTCAGAGAAGTGCTGCAGTCAAGGTAATCGACCTGCAACCATATAGGGTTGTTGAGGAATTTATGGAAGTTAAGAAGGTGGGTGAAACCAGTCTGGGTGTCATCACAGGAGGAGGTTGTGCAGCATCGTCAGGGATTGCTAACAACTGCAGGATCCGTCGGTTCAGAGGCAGAGCAGAGGAAAGAGTAAGGACATCTTAGGGAAGCCAGCAGGGTGGACCTCGGGAATAACAATGGAGAAGAGTAGAATACTAGTGCGAAGGCATAGAGTGAAGAAGCTGGGAAATCAATATTTCTATCAGAGGATCGGGAGGCTGAGAGGATCACACACAGAGGGTAGAAACACGCCGACATAATAGATTTTATGTTTGTATATTGTAACAAGATAAGGAAAACTTGTTTGATTTTGCTTTGTATGTAACATTGAATTTTATTCAAGTAGTGGAATCCAATTTCTTGGCATTTCTAGTTCACATCTAGTCTTTGTGAGTGCATTGTATGTTTATTGTGTGTTACTGTTAAGCAAGAGGGCCCAACCAAACCCTCTCTTGTGCCAATAAGGGGGGTTGACTAATGCCACCATGTGTGTGAGGAGCCGAATTCGTATCCTTGGGGAGGATTGACCCTTTAATGAGCTGCTGAAAGTAAGTGGTCCCACCGTTTTTAGAGTAGCACGGATGTCAATATAAAATATGTGTGGGTGTAGCCCAGGAATTCTTCATATAACCTGCGCTATAGAATGATTAAACTGTGTAATACCCACGCTACTCTTTGTTTTGACGGTTTCTTGGAACTTATGGACTCAGGCCGTGTTTTGGATCTGTTGAGGATTCCTTGGGTGATATGCATTATTTATGTTGATGATGCATTACTGAATGAATCGACAAAATCCTGCACATGTGCAAATTTTAGGCATTAACAGATGCCCCCTGATGTATGAGGTTCGGAGGTTATTATAGAGATGATAATGCATCATGTTTTCTATTGTTTCTCTCTTGTTCTATAGGATGAAGCATATGTGGACAAAACAAGGTTCTCCCATGGGGGAATATTGTTGGTGACGACCGTTGGAGCTATAATAAAGAATACTTTTCATACAAACGAGGCAGGCATACCCATGCTCGTGGAATGATTTCGAAGGGATTACAATGAAAGAGGACCAAGGTGTCGACTCTATTATACTATTTCAACATGGATGAAGGCAGATTCGATCCATGTCTGAGTAGATGCCCCAGTAGCTATTGCTGGATATTGAAAAAGTGGAACTGTTGGTGACCATGATAAAACCACTGGGGTGGGGGTCCAAACTAGTATGTAAATCTGCTTAAGAGTATCACTACACCAAAATAGTCTTCTACCATGATTTCCAAATGTCAACACTACTAACTTAAAAATTACATTACCCCCTAATGCGATGATGTGTTTTTGTCACGCATAGGGGAAACCACTTAGTTAGGGAGCACTAATGACTCTCCCTACTAAGTTCAAGGTGATCCCTTATAGTGATTGAAATGGATCCCAAGGTACAACTGCAACTACTGCAACTCTCAAAATGTAATGTTTTGATGTAGATGAGAGCTAAAGGACATGATAAAAATAGAGTCTTATCTTGAGAACCAGGATCATATTGTAACTGACTATTGGATAGACAGACCTGGCACAATACTGGTTGATAAGCACGGGGCTCATAAGTTCCTTTGTTCGATGTAAACATGGGGAGTGGGGATGACAACTTTGTTATTCGGAATGACATAGGTTGATCATGGGAAGGGGAAAACTATACATGAAAGTGATTTGGTGGAGACCCAAAACAAAGGGAAATCGTAACCGGGAAAACACAAACCATTGCAAATCTGGAGAATCAAATATATGGATCAAAGGAGACCATTGATTGCTGCAAAAATATTTTATGTTGTTTCTATATTTTTACTGATCATCACGCAGGATGTCAGCCAAACCTATGAATCTTCCAAGAAAAACAAAACTAGAAACTTATCCAATTCAATCCTTTCTTTAAACACAACAAAATTTACTCAAAAAAGTTCAAAACTCCATGATTCAGAGTCTGAGAGCTCTGAATTTCTTCCCAAATCAAAATCCCAGTATCTCCCATTAGAGCCTGTTTAGACAATTTACCCGCCAGGGAATTATGTTGCCTGTAGATGTGCTGAAAAGTTATATTCCTGAAACATTGTATATTTGATTTGATTCTTTGACACCAGTGGACAAGAGATAATACTTTAAGGTCAAATTCATCTTGAGCCCATTTTATTGTGACTCTAGAGTCACCAAAGACTTTCAGGTCATCAATACCAAATATATTTGCCACCTTTAAGACACACCACAGAGCAATGAGTTCAGTTTTCATATTTGTTCCCAGTCCATAGTTCATTTTGAGTGAGAAATTATGATATTCATTTAGAAAAATTGCTCCACCTACTGCACAAATTCCATCGTGTACCGCACCATCAAAGAAAAGTACAGGACAATTAAAAATAGGCTCAAATACTCCAATCCTTCTTACCACTGTTGGTTTCTTCCCCTTAAAAATGGATTTGTAAAGAGAGAGAATTTGCTCAACCCCATTTTATACCAAAGGAACCATGTCTTCAAAAACTGTTTTGTTCCTGATATACAAAACAACCCATGATATAAAATGTGGTAACACAGGGTGTGTTATACATTCCTTGAACCATTTTAAGAATGAAAACTGAAAGGAATCCCTTCCCCAATCCAGATTTATATCTAATCCAATACAAACCTGTTACCAAATCTCTCTAGTAAAATTGCAGTTCGCGAGAATATGCTAAGTGGATTGTACATCAGATTTGCATAAGGAGTATCTATTTGGTCCAGTCCACCCCATTCTAACCAATGCATACCAAGTTTTAAATTTCTCTTTAAATGCAAACCAACCAAGCACTTGATCTTTATAGGTATCTTCCATCTCCAAAGCTTCTTGAACCACCAGTGTTGTGGGAAGAAATTCCTGTTAGATATAATATAACTATAAGCTATTTTGGCTATTACTTCCCCTGAGATATGGTTTCCAGCCCACTTCAATACATCGCACTTGGTCCAAATCCTACATCCACTTGAATCCAAATGGGAGAAGAAATAATCCCATTCATTTTCATAACATCCTAGAAGACCCAAATCGGCTCCTTTTAACCAATAAGAAGTTCCCTGCAATGAGACATAATTCCTCATACGATCTAATGCAGTGAAATTTCTATCTCTGAGAAATCCAAAATTTCCACTGACAGCTTGAACTCGTCATCAAGTCCCAAAATTTGATCAACACCAATTTGGATTTTCTGTCCATTACCTACCTGCCAAGATAAATCATTACCAATCCAGTGAAAAACCTGCAAAAAACCTTTCCATATCACAAAGGTATTCCTTGTTTTCTTGACTAGATTTTTGATCCAATCCAAAGTATCCAATTTCATGTACTTCACTTTTAATACTTCAGACCATAAAGTATTACCCAACAATCCTCTCCAAAGGCTCTTTAGCAGCAAAGCCTTCCCAAAGATATCCAAATTTTTGAGTCCCCAGCCACCACATTTTTCAGGAATAGTAATATATTCCCATTTTACCATTATTAGACCTTTGCGCTCCAAACCACCTGTCCAAAGAAAGTTTGAGCATAGTCTATTTAATTGCTTGAGGATTGATTTGGGCAACTTGAACAGAGATAACCAGTAAACTGGGATGCTTGTAAGAACATCTTGGACCAATATAAGGCGACCTCCAATTGATAAAACTCGATTTGTCCAGCATTGAATTCTATACTCCGTCTTCTTAACAAGCCAAGACCAGTCCTTGATTCTATAATTATTTGGTTTTAAGAAATATCCCAGATATGTAAAACCATCCTTTAATTCCTGTACTTTATATGGAAGAGCACTCTGTAACTCCACAATTTGCATATCATTCAAATTATGCTGAAATAAGATGGATTTCCTATCACTAACCTTCATACTAGATGCACAGTAGAAGAGTGATATACAATTCCTAAAGCATCTCCTTTCACCAATTGAGTTTGCACCAGCTAGATGTACATCATCAACAAAGAGCAGATGAGATATAGATATCTCTCTGGAAATTTTAATCCCTTTTATAAGACCATCATTTCTTTCCTTGAGAAGAATTCTACTTAAACCATCAATAACCAAATCAAATAGAATAGGTGACAGTGGAAAGCCATGTCTTATCCCTCGCGAGCACTTAAAGAAGTTTGATGCAATCCCATTGACAAGAACAACAATGTTTGTTGAGGTAACACAAGACATAATCCATTTCAACATCATAGGTGACAAACAAATGTTTATAAGAAGAATTCTGAGATAGCACCAATCTACCCGATCATAGGCTTTTTCAAGATCCATTTTAAGAAGAAAATCCTTTTTGTTCCGAACCTTTATAGTATGGATTATTTCCTGGGTGATGCCAAATGCATCAAGAATCTATCTATCATTGAGAAACCCAAACTGATTTGCTGACACAAACTTTGACAGCCCAGGTTTAATCCTCATAGCTATGATCTTGGAAATAAGCTTGTAGATCAAACTACATAATGCAATAGGCCTATATTCACCAAAGGATGAGGGTTTTTTGCATTTCGGAATTAAGGTAAAAAATGTAGAATTCAAGGCTCCCGAAATATAACCATTGATTCTAGAGTATTCCACCATTGCTAGAATTTCTTCACCCATTAGATCAAAAAAGTGAAGAAACAACTCCACAGTCTAGTCATCTGGCGTAGGACTTTTATCATTTGCAAACAGTTTTAATGTGTCTTCAACTTCTTTTAGAGTAACCTCCTGTTCCAGTTCCAATGCTTCCTGTGGACTGAAATTTTTTTGGGAATAGGCGAGCAATCTCTATTTCTTTTAGCAAATCACTACCTCGTGGACCTTTAAAAATATTGCCGAAGAAACTTGCTGCAACATATTGAAGTTGATAATGTCCATTAAAAGAAACCCCGTCATCATCTTTTAACTCCCAGATTGCTTTTTTATTCCTTCTATATGATGGATAGGCATGAAAATACTTCGTATTCCTGTCCCCGAGTTCAAGCCAAAAGGCTCGACTATTTAACTGCCACTCTGCCTCCTCTTGAAACAATATAGCCTCCTTTTTAGCATTCAGTAACTTAAGTAAATCTTGATCCACTTCATTGTCCATGAAGTCAAATTTCTTTTGATAAACATTCTTGATCTGTACCTGCAAATCATCATACTCTTGAAGATCCAATTTCTTTTCATTTCTCATCCATGACTTTACCACAGCCTTCAAATTTCTAAGTTTTAAAACAAATTTTTCCATAGGTTTTAAGCCCCAATCCTGACAAGGATCGAGCCAGAACCATCTAATAGTCTCACAAAAATTTTCAACATGAAGCCATGTGTTATTAAACTTAAATGGGTAATTCTTTGGATCCTGTGTGTCATCACACTGAAGAAAAATGGGCCAATGGTCAGAGAATATATTCTTCCCACCCATGAACGACATCTTTGAAATTGTTGCAGCAGAGGCCATGCAACCAAGAAGAGGTAAAGTATTTTAATGATACCTTCTTTCCCAACTCTGCAATTTGACCACGTTGGCATAATAGGTGAAGGAGCCACATCTACCAAGTCAAAATTTTCCAATAGTTGAGCAAAATATTCAGCTAATTCATCAAAATGAGCCTTGGAGCCCCAGATTTCAGACCAATTTAAAGAGAAATTTAGGTCTCCTACAAGAATAAGATTATGTGAGTTTAGTAGCCCAAAAAACTTGAGCTAATCCCAGAACTCAACCCTGCTAGTGTAAGGACCATAGTAGTTTAGGATAGTAAAATGAAATTTTTTAAATAACCCCCACCCCTACATAAAAATCCCTCACTTGGTTTTATAGGTTTTGAAATAGAAGCAATTAGGGTTCCAGCCAACAATCAAACCTCTAGACTTCCCACATGCATTAATAGCAGAAAACTCCCACCCAGGGCAAACATTAACCAATTTCAGGATAGCCTCTGAATCAATACACATAGTTTCCTGAATGAGAAGAACATCCAAGCTAGTAGCAGATAACAGTTTCGACAAGGCCCTACCCTGGGTAGTCTTGTGTAACCCTTGGATATTTAAGGATACAATTAACATTACTTACCCTGGCTAGTGGGCATCACTGCTCTAAGTGCCCTAGGGTTTGAAGGATCACCACTAACATCAGAAGCATCATCAATTCTCACCGAAAGAGGAACAAAAACATCACCAATTGGCTCATCACTGTTCGCCACTCGGGATTTCTTATCCTTTCTAATAGTAACATTTTTGAACCAGAGACTATGAGCTGGTAAGACATCTGAATTTTGGGATGGATTTTTCGAAAATACCTCCAAAGGGGATAATACGGAAGACCCAATACTAGGTTTATAGCCACTCTCGGAGAGTACCACCTTTTCATCAAAAGATAAAACCCTAGCAACATTGTAGGTAGGAGCATACATAGGTTCCGTAGCAACAGGCTCCAGATCATGTTCAGTAATATCCCAGCTAGTTTGTAAAGAACCCTGGTTTCCCTCTATCAAAAATGGCCCTCCCACAGCATAAAGATTTAAAGCAATCTCCCCTCTAGAAATCCTTTGATTTAATGAGTTTTCAATATCCTCATAGAAATTTAATTCATTCTGTGAAATACCTTTATACGGGGTTTCTTCAAGAGACTTACGTGTAATTATCTTCACCTCTGAGGAATTATTTGATGAAGAAGAAAGCATTACATCCAAAGTAGCCATCGGCACACAGAAAGCCTCCTTCAAGTTTTAAGGGCACTTTGTAGCAACATGTCCAGTTTCTCGGCACACGTAGTAGCAAAATGGAATTTTAAAATAATCCAATCTCTGGCTTATGACCCTAGAGCCCCAATTTAAGTCGATTTCAGCCGGTAAACCCTGCCTCATATCTTTTTCAACCATCACCCTTGCAGCTCTGCGATCATACCCAAATAGGGTTTTCTTTTCAAGTCTGATAAACTTGCCTAAGGTGTTTTCCAACCCAATTAAGTTGTTCTCAGACAACAATTCAATAGGGAATCCTGGCAAGGTCACCCACAGATGGCGAATATGCTGAGAATCCTTAAGTGGGTCAAACCTAACATACCATTTTTTGAGACATAAGGAACCCTCTTTAAAAAGCCACACCTGGTTCAGGATACCATCGACATTAACGCCGACCGAGAACGTGAAGATTATCCATCTGTTAACCAGCAAATTTACTTGTGGAGCCAAACCACAGATTGGTGTCTAGTTCTCGTTCACCCACAACACAATCTCTTCTCGGCAACTACTGGCAAATTCCAAACTGCCCACCACACCACGAGAGGCCAAAACCTTCATCCTTTCCACGTTGTGATTACAGTCTACAGAAAACTGCAAGCGACCCTCGCTAGCGTTAATGACCTTGGCTTGCCTGCGAACCCAAGCCCGAGAGCCCAACAGATTATGATTCACATTTCTAGTGTGTTCTTGCACCATCACAGACGAAACCGGGAGGCAAACTGGTGGAGTCAATGCACGATTTGCCATACTAAAGGCCCAAACCCTAGCCGTCACAAACTCCCAAAAGTTAAACCTAAAAAAATCACCAAAAGCCTCCACCTATCGGGACAAGACTAAAATGACAGAAAAGTATCGGTCTACTAATTTAGGACCATTTCTCTCAAACCATGCCAAAAAGCCGCCAAAGATAGAAACCCTAGATCTGAAAAACCTACCGCTAAATGAAATCAAAAAACAAAGTACCAAGAAAGACAGTAGGAACCTATCAATTTGGCAAAATGGGCATCCACCACCGGTAACAACCCAATAGGGAAAAGATAGAAGCTGAAAATAAGTCAGAATTTGGAACTTGTAGACATAAATCGCATTCCCACTTGTTTTTTACCCAGAAACTCCAATTGTCCGCATGGATGTCGCTCCGGGTTCAAGCATTTCTATTTTTCTATCATGTCATACTTATAAATATTAATTGCTCTATTTTATTGTTTATCCAATTATCTAAAACCTAAAAGGTTGTTGGATGATCCTTAGTGTCCATATGGCTCCTTGAAGTTCATGAAAGCATATTCCCAACATCATAGAATCCATTGTCTCTCCCTCTTTGTGACAACATGCCCATAACTTACCATGTGATAGGGTTATACACCTATAGATTATAAACTTCAATATTGCATTTATACAAGTATGGCAAATTCTAAAGATGAGACAACTAAATTCACAAGTCCAACTACACAATATTTAAGTCTTGTGAACTCAAAAGTAGAAGAAATTGTTTAATACCTTATTTATTTAATTACTATTAACATTAATTTTAAAATGCGGTTAAACTTACATCTTTTTTCCCACAAGTTTTTAGATAATTTTTTTAATAAACTTAATTGTGTTTAAGAAAAATTCGTTACATGCTCACTTTTCGACAAATTATGTACCATTTAATTTAATATTAAATATATATATAATGGAGGAGGCAAAAACCCTAAACCTAGATTTGGTCCGCCAAACAAACTCTTTAGATAATTTTTTTAAGAAGCTTAATTGTGTTTAAAAAAAATAGTTACGGACTCACTTTTCCACAAATCATGTACCATTTAATTTAATGTTTATATATATAATGGAGGCCAAAACCCTAAACCTAGACTTGGTCCACGAAACAAACTCTTTATATAAGTGTCCTTTTCTCTCAGATATTACTTTGTCTTGTTCAAGTTTGAGAGTTTGAGTTTGGTCAGATATTACTTTGTCTTGTTCAAGTTTGAGAGTTTGAGTTTGGTGGTGCAGTTGTCTTGTTCATGTGTTGTTTTTCATACGCTATGTCTTGTTTTTCATTTTTTTATTTTTGATATTATATAAATTTAGATTGAAACTATTTATATTTATATAGGTAGACGGTTATATAATGTTTCGTAAAAAAATTTTATTATATTGAATGTCAATAGGGTTATTAAGAAAAAAATGTTGGATAAACGTCATTGGTACCAGTCATCGAACCGGGGAGGTCGGTCTGGATGAGGATTCTTATTCCATGATGCCTTTTGGTTTTATTGATTCCCCATGCCATGACAGATGTATGAACCAGGCCCGTATGTACGGGGGCCCTTCATTCTATGAGAGGCCTGTGTACTCGTAATAACTATTTCAAACCGGCGAATCCTGGTTTCTACTTAGGTTTACCTTAACGCGGATCCAGTTTTCGAGTTAGGTTTGTCCTTAACGCGAATCCAGTTTTCGAGTTAGGTTTGTCCTTAACCCGAATCCAGTTTTGTGATATCTAGGTCAGTTGGTGCCTAGTGATATCTAGGTTAGTTGGTGTCTAATTTAGTAAAGAATATTAGCATTTTAACGTGGTTGTTTCTAATTTAGTAAGGATATTGACATTTTAACATGGTTACTTCAGGTTATTCATTAAATGTGTTTTAACTTAGATCATGGCAATTTATTATTTTATAATTTGTTATTGCTAGATTACAATTTATGAGATTATGAGTTTTAAATTTACGAGATTATGAGTTTTAAATTTATGGGTATAATTATTATTTTAAGTTTTAATTATAAAAAATATTTTATTATTATTTATAAATGTTATAAGTATTATTTAGATTGTAATTTATTAATAAAATATTTTTTTATTTTAAAATAAATTTGGTTTTAAATGTAAAATATAGTTTGATTTTGTTATTATAAAATAAAATTAATTTTTAAATGTTAAATTTGATTTGATTGAAAAGTTTGTTAAATCAACTTTGAGAATATATTTGTTTTATTATTTAAAAATAATTTTAGGAGTTAAAAAAAAGAAGTGTGGATTTTAGTATATTAAATTTTGATTAAACTAGATATGTTTAAAGAAAAAAGGTACGTGTTTTAAATGTTAAATATGGTTAGACTGAGATGATTCTTAAGTCAAGGGTCTCTCCCCCCAATTGGGTCATGAGTTAGGCATTGGGTAGGTCATAAGCTAAGACTTTGGGTTCCCGTCATAAGTTAGATTGGGTTAAGGTTTGACTTTCAATATTTAATTTATATTAAAATTTTAAATTTTAAATCACTTTCTTTATTAAAATTTTCAATAAGTTAAATTTGACATCACTTTTTTTCTATATAAATTAGATGTTTAATTTTTTCTTATAATATGACTTTATTTTCTGTAACCTTTATTTAATATATATTAAATGGGAGAAAAAAACATATTAAAAAATCTATATATTCAAAATCATTTTAAAATTATGATTATAGTATAAAAAGAAATAAAATTTCATGCAACATTTTTGTATATATGTTTCATAATTCGCAAATTATAGAGCTAGAAAATAAAAATAATTGTATGTTTCCTTTATTTGTGACTATAAATATATTTTTTTATGAAATATATTCATCATTAATGATTATTGAAATGAAATAATCTTTACATTATGTATTTCAAATGATTATATAAATTCTAAATTAGGCTGATTATCATTAATTAAAAAGTTTCTCATTGATATTTTTTATAATAATTATATAAATTTAAAAAAAAAAGCATTCATTAAAAAAGTCATCTATGAGTAGTTAAGTAAAAAAAACACCTCTTTTTAGGAAATGTTACTATACTGATAGCAAGTTTTTTTTCATAATTTTTGATACCATCTCAGTTAGGAGAAAATGTAATGCATACAATACTTTTTCGCTTATATTCAGAGTCAGATCTATGCTCGAAAGTATTGTATGGAAATGCGCATAGAATTATGCATTACATTTTAGATCGAAATGGGCATAGAATCATTATTTTGGATAAAATCTTCATGCATACGAACCTGATTCTCATATACACAAATCTGCTACTAAGAAACAAATAGACATAGTTGGAAATGCAATAATTTTTAGTTTTCTTGCAAGTGGAACCTAGGTTCAAACAAGCCTTATGAAAGAATATTTATTAGGCATGATTTCTTTCCATGTTTACGTCGGCCTCTTCATACGATCTCCCATTGGTTGCAGTGTTAAGGTAATTAAAATTGGTTGCGAAAAGTTCAATAAAATGCCCTTTGAGTAATATTAATTAAAATCTGATTACAATATGTGGAAGGAAGCTATGAGAGGTTTAATTTGTACATGTAGATCATCAAAGAATGAGGAAAAGAGCTGGCCGGGATCAAAGCCGAGATGGGATCCAAAAATGGAAGAGATTGGAATCTTAAAATCCAGATTCAGTTATGGAATGGTGAATCCTTCAAGAAATGAAATTAAAATAATCAGAGCTCAGCCGAAACACTTCAGACAAGTTGGGGATGTTGGCGACACAAATGTCTTGTATTGGTTCCAGAACATAAAGTCCAGATCCAGGCAACACAACCCCACTTTTAGTCTCCAAAGATCTGTAAATCTACAGCAGGGAAGAGTCTGACTGATCAGACTATACGAATCATAGACGTTGCACAAAGGAAGAGTAAGATTCACAAGGTTTGTGCAACTAATTGTATGTTTTGTAAGCTACGTCTATATGATTGACTTAGACTGATCAATCTTACTCTTCTATGCACTAGATTTACAGTTCTCTGCAGAGTGAGAATGGCGTTGCTTTGCTTGGATCGAGACTTTCTGTTCCGGAACCAATAAAAGAGATTAGCGTCAGCAACATGTTGTCTATACTATTTTAGCTGACATTTAATTCTATTTATTTCATCCCATGAAGGTTTCAACATGCCAGAATTGAATGTCTACTTTAACATCAAGATCTATTCTGGTTTTAGATTCCATCTCGTTTTCGGCATGTTGCAGTCCTCATTAGATGTACCTCTAGAAATTACTGTTTACACATATTCTAATTATATTTGAAATGATAATAATAGGAATGGATATTATTTAGCTTTTTTTAACTGGATCTAAAAATCTATATTCAGTTCTGGAATGGTGAATGCTTCACGAAATGAAATTAAAAGAATCAAACCTCAACTCGAAGAGTTTGAACAAGTTCGAGACATTGGGGACGAGCATGTCTTGTATTGGTTCCCGACCATAAATTCCAGATGCAAGTAGATACAACTCCACTTCCAATCTGCAAAGATTTTTAAATCTACAGTAGGGAAGAGTGAGCCTGATCATTCTATAAGAATCACAGACCATAAATTCCAGATCCAAGTATATTTTTAAATCTACAGCAGCGAAGAGTGAGAATGATCAGTCTATAGGAATCACACACGTTGCACAACCAAAGAGTAAGATTCACAGGTTTTGTGCAACTAATGATCTGTTGTATTAGCAATGTCTATGACTGACTTAGACTGATCAATCTTACTCTTCTCCGCAATTGATTTAGAGTTCTCTAGACTGAGAATGGCGTTGCTTTGCTTGATCTGGACTTTGTTATCTAAACTCGTTTAGTTGACATCTGATTCTAGTTACTTCATCGCGTGAAGGTTTCACCTTGCCAAAATTGAATATCTATTCTAACATCGAGATCTATTCTGGTTATAGATTCCATCTTGCTTTTGGCGTGTTGCATTCCTCATTCTCTGCTGAACAAACTATTCTTTGCACATTCTACTCTACAAATTGAATTACTTCCATTATTATGCTGGCTCACCTCTTCACCACAACAAGAAAACCCATCTTTTAGCACTACAAGTTAGCACCACTTATAGTTTGTGGTGTAAATGTGGTGGTATTGGTACCACTTACATTTATGTGGTGTTAAAGTGGTGGTATTAGCACCATTTATATTTTGTGGTGTTAATATCGTGTTGTGTTATATTAGTTAATATTATTGGAAATTGAGTTTTACCTTTATGAGAAATGCCATGTTGGCAAGTACCATAAAGTAGTGCTAAGCTATTATTTTCCACATTGACATGTACACGTAGGATTTAATTATGTGGATTTGCACCATAAACAAATTCACAAATAATTCTTTTGAAAATAACTCAATTCAATATTTATTTATTTTTTCGTCAATTAAAATAAATGATCAAAGATTAATTTATGAGTTTTTGCACCATACTTGCAAGAAGTTCAAATATTTATAATTAGAATATTTAAGCAAATAAATTCACGTGATTCATTTATGCGGTTTACACCACAAGCACAACAAGTTCAAAAATAATATTTAGAAAATAGCTCAAGTAATTTATTCATTTTTATATTATTTAACCATATAAATACCAAGGACAAATAAATAAAAACAACTATTTTTAATTTATTACTATTATAAAGTTGTAATAAAATTATTTGAATTTAAATTTGAGTATTCATTTGAGATATTTTTATCTTCTTAATTTTTTTATGGAAATTAGTATTATTATTAGGTTTTTAAGACAAGACATGGGTCTTAGATCCATCTATATGATCAATGGAGAAAACCTCTAGTTAAGGCCCTAAAATAAGCTTTTATGAATCTAGGACCAAGAAAGACACCACAAAGGTCCCCACACATATTCCTAAGAGTATGCTTAGCCTCTAAGTATGGTCATTCACACTATTATAAGTTTTTAATCACTAAGGATAGGTCCAATGGCTCTCAACATTGTTGAACGAACAATCACAGGCCTTATCCTAAATGAATCCTAAGCCTAAATAAATGTCATGTTGTGAAGTGTACCATATAGTGGGGCTAAGCTCATATTTGTAACATGGACATGTACAAAAATGATTTAATTATGATAATTTGTACCATAAACACAACAACATCAGAAATAATTATTTTGTGATAACTTAATTAAATTTTTTTCATTAAATAAATGCCCATGATTAATTTATGAGGTTTTAAACCACAACCACAAGAAATTCAATTATTTGTTTTTATCACTATTTAAACCAACAAGCTCACATGGTTCATTTATGAGGTGTTGCACAACAAACACAACAAGTTCACAAATAATTATTTTCTAAATAGGTCAAGTTGACTATTCATTTTCAATGTTATGCAAGCAAATAAATACCCATGATTCTTAAATTTGACAAAAAATTGAATACAACCATTTTTAATTTATTACTATTATAAAATATTAATAAAAATGATTTGAATTGAGATTTCATTATTTGACAGGGAATATTTTTATTGATATTATTAAATTTTATAATGGATATTAATATCATTATGAGGATTTGTGCACAAGGCATGGGTCTCAAATCCTTGGAGATGTTCGAGGGAGGAAACCTCTTCCTTGGGCCCTAAATGAATCTTTTAGGAATCCAGGACCAAGAAATATAGTCAACACACATATATTCCTAAGACTATTCTTAACATCTATGTGTGGATGTTGATTGCATTATAAGGTTTTGATCACTAGTGATAGGTATATTGACCCTCTACCTAGTTAAGAGAAGAAACCTAGGCCTTAGCTTAAATTAAACTTCTAGGCTGTAATATCCCGAATTTTGGACTAACTATTTTATGATGTTATATTGGGGCACGACCCCAACACCTATGATGTATTCCTTGTAGACTAACATATTGGGCATGGACCCTAATTGAATTTCATTATTTGATTATATACTCGGCAAGGAAGCCCCAATGTTCTGATTATGTTTTGATATGGGTACAAAACCCTAATATATTGAGTTGACCTTTTTATTACATACTATGCAGTGATGTGAATGACATAGTTGACTTATGTGGCATGTTGAGCGTGGACTCAGAAACACACAAATTACCTACGTACTGGGTGCAAGCCCCAAGGTACCTACATGAATGACGCACCACGAGAAACAAACGAAACATACAAACGCACCACGAGAGATGCAAGAGGCAGAATGACGTGGGTGGGTAGCTGGACTTACCCTACCATTGCCTACGTCTACAGAGTTCCTAGACCCCCACAACAACCAAACGCTGAAACCATTCGCAGAGATCACCTGCCACTTCAACAGGAACCATAAGTTGAAACCGTGAGAGAGATAACAAAGGAAAATGAGTTACATAAGAAGCATGGCGATTTTCTTCTTCATACCTGAGCAGGGTGTAGCACTCTTCACGCCACTAGCAGAGCTAGAATACCCAGTGCACTAACCATGGTGACGAGGCCACCTCCAGAGCACAAGGAACTGCAGAACCATTGCTAACTGAAAGCGCAAAGCTTGTGTGCATAAGGAAAAAAAAAACCCTTTCACGAGAGCTCTTTTTTCCATCCTGTCATCCAATGTGATAGGGTGTAATTAAGACTACACCAAACCCTTCCTAAGTGGAGTCTCAATTTACTATACAAAGCCTATAGTATGAGTCGTATGGATTAGCCACGAAATTATAGGGTAATACAAGTGCTGACCAAAGTCTCATCACCATAGAACTTTACACCATCACCTTTTATTGGGCACTATAGTATTACCACTTAAGACTTGACCTTCATGTTTAAACCTCTACCTTGGAAGGTTAATGTGTTGAAATATTGTAACTTCTAAGAATATTATATTTGTATTATTCCGGAGATGTTTCATTCCTCCAATGGGACTTTATTATGTATCTGGAGATGTTTATTCCTCCGATGGATTATGGTAACTAGGGTTATTAGATCTCCCATGTGGGGGTGGGCCCTGAGTTAATTTATTTTGGGTTATTAGACTCTCTTAGGAGAGGTCGGCCCCATAGGGTAAAAATTTAGTCGGGAAACAAGTATAAGTAAAGGAGGTTGTTCCTTATTTAACTCACTCTTCCATCACTCTGAAAGTAGCGCACAAGTGAGAGAGAAGTCTACATAGGAGGTAGAGAAGGAGCTCTAGTCTTGGACTACATCTTGTATTTGGTTGATCATATTATTGAGGAAAGTTTGCTGGGTTTTCTACCCCATGAGGGTTTCCCAAGGTAAAATCTCTGTCTATCTTGTGATTGTGTTTCTTTCAGTGATATTGCTAGTCAAATTAGTATAAACTTAACATGGTATCATAGCTAGCCTGAATAGGACATCTTTCACAAGGTGAAAATCTCTCCCTCTCCTCCTCTCGTGCAAATTAGGGTTTCTGCAAAAGTTGGTATTTTTGGATTCTGGTTGCATGGATGGATAGCCCTCCTCAAAATCAAAGTTTTGAGGCCTGGATCGAGGTTTTTGGTTGGGTAGAACTCCGGGAAAGTCAAACCCTAGTTTGACCAAAAGTTCAAAAATCCAGAAAACTAGAGAACCACAAAAGCTGCGAACTTGTGCACTAGAAAACCAGAAATTCTGTTGTAGATCCGGAAGGTGAAAAGTTGAAGTCTCTAGAAGCAGAACACACCAGATTTTCCAATTCAATCAAGCACATCTCCTGGTAAGTGTTATTCTATCTCTTTAGAAACTTCAATCTCTTTTGACCCCTAAAGAAGATGGCTCCAAGCACTAAGCTTGAAGACAAGCTAGAGGTTATAGAAAATTTCCGAGCATCGAAATACAGAATTGGCCTCATTCTTGAAGAGAATGACCTTGCCCAGTATATCAATGATGAGATTGCAGAACCTGGAGAGGATGAAGCCAAAGAGAAGTATATGAAGGATTTGATTAGGGCAAAGAGAATCATTGTTGATTCTATAAAAGACCACTTGATTCCCCAAGTGGCATCCAAGAAGACTCGAAAGGAAATGTATGATGCCCTTTCCAGAATGTATGAGGAAAAGAACATCAATAGGAATATGAATTTGAGAGCTCAATTAAAGAGCACAAAGATGAACAAAGGAGAATCTATTCAAGACTATTTCTCAAGGATCTCCTAGCTTAAAGAACAACTAGATGCTATTGGAGATACCCTTGATGAAGATGAGCTAGTAATGACTGCTCTAAATGGTCTCACTAGACCATGGGAGTCATTTATCCAAACCATGTGTGCCAGAAAAGAGAGCATGAAGTTTGATGTGGTATGGGAAGATTGCATCCAAGAAGAAACTAGGGTTTCCAATAGAGAATCCATTCTCAAAGAAGATGACCAAGCCTTGGCTACACACACCAAGAGAAGGAGGAATCAATCTTACTTAAAAAGGATAGTCACAAGGAGTCTCAATCTCCACAAAGATTTCAGAAGAGAGGAAGAAGAAAATATTCTTCTTTTCAATGTTTCAATTGTCATAAAGAAGGACACATTGCTAGATATTGTCCCTCAAAGAAGAAGAAAAATGTTCACCATAAAAGACATCAAGCACATCTTGTAGAAGATGAAAGTGAACAAGAAGAAGAAGAGGAAGAAAGGCCTCACAAGAAAAGATCTAGAAGAGAAGAAGAAGAAGAAGAAAGGCCACTCTTCAAGAAAAGATCTAGAAGGAATGAAGAAGAAGATGTAGAAGAGTATGTTGTATTCTCTGCACTCTAAGGATCTATAACACCTGGAGAAGATACATGGCTGATTGATAGTGGTGCTTCAAAGCACATGACTGGACAAAAGAAAACTCTTTCAAAACTGGAAGAGAAGACCTCCCCAAAAAGGGTGTCATTAGGAGATAACTATCAATATCCCATCAAGGGAATTGGTGAAGCAAGCTACAAGCTTGATTCTGGAACACCATTGAAGATGAAAGAGATATTATATGTCCCGGGATTGAAGAAGAACTTACTTTCTATCTCAGCTCTAGATAAGAAATTTTATAGGGTTGCATTCATAGATGGACAAGTACTCATGTGGTCCAAAGGAAAATCTATTGAGAATGCAATTGCTATTGGTGAAGAGGAAGGAGGTTTATACAAACTCGGGGGACATTCAGAAGCTTCCCTTGTTCATGAAGCCACTAGCCCTAATGAACTATGGCATAGGAGGCTTGCTCATATTAACTACAAAGCACTACCTCATGTGAGTAAGGTTGTCATAGGACTACCATATTTTAAGATTGATCATGATGGCACATGCAAGGGGTGTGCTAAAGGAAAGAATATCAAGAACCCATTTCCAAAGAGTAAAACAAAGACCAAGAGTATTTCGGAATTGATTCATTCAGATGTATGTGGACCAATGCCCTCCACATATTTGAGTGGATATGAATACTACCTTACATTTATTGATGACTATTCCATAAAGACTTGGATTTACATTCTAAAAGGGAAGAATGAAGTCTTTGGAAATTTCAAGGAGTTCAAAGCCTTGATAGAAAATCTTTCAAAAAAGAAGATCAAAATACTCAGGATAGACAATGGTGGAGAATACACTTCAAAGGATTTTGAGCTCTTTTGTAAAGAAAATGGAATCAAGAGGGAGTTAACCACTCCCTATAATCCTCAGCAAAATGGTGTTGCAGAAAGAAAGAATAGAACCATCATGGAAGCTGTGAAGACAATGATACATGATCAAGACCTGCCTATGTATCTATGGGCTGAAGCAGCTAGCACAATAGTCTATGTGCAAAATAGACTATCCCACAGTGCTCTTGATTTCAAGACTCCAGAAGAAGTGTTCACAGGGAAGAACCCTGAGGTAAGTCACCTCAAGATATTTGGATGTCCAGTATACATTCACATTCCAAAAGAAAAGAGGACTAAGTTAGATCCTTTCGGAACGAAGAGAATATTTGTTGGATATTGTGAAACATCCAAGGCATTCATAATATACATCCCAGTATTTCACCATATGGAGATTAGTAGGGATGTGACATTTGATGAAGAGACAACTCTCAAGAAATCTAGGAAGTGCCAGTATGAAGAAGTATATGAAGAAGATGCACCTCCAAGAATTACAGAGACTGCACCCATCTCTGAAGATGTAACACCTGAAGACCATGATATGATAGAACCATAGGAACCCCCCCTTTCAAACATTTCAAGGAAAAGAAATCCAGCATGGGAAAGATATATTATACTAGGAGCAGAAAAGTATGGAGCTCCTGAGGGCTCCACTAGAGTAAGCAAGAAACCAAAGGCATTCTCCAACTATATGGTTTTGATGTGTGATCTTGTAGATCAGGAACCTACTAGTTATGAAGAGGCAGTTCATAAGAAAGAATGGGTAGAGGCAATGATAGAAGAATACCATTCAATAATGAAGAATGATGTTTGGGATATAGTTCCCAAGCCAAAACACAAAAGTTTGGTATCTTCCAAATGGATATACAAAATAAAGCACGTTGCAGATGGTAGCATTGAAAAATACAAACCAAGATTTGTGGCCAAAGGATTCTCTCAGAGAGAGGGAATTGACTATGAAGAAAAAATTTCCCCAGTTGCAAGGTACACTTCGATTAGAACCATCATGGCACTTGCATCCGTGAAGAAATGGGATCTATGCCAGATGGATGTAAAGATAGCCTTCCTGAATGGTGTGATTGAGGAAGAAGTGTACATAGAATAACCACTAGGATTTGATGTAGAAGATGGAAGAACCCATGTAAGCAAACTGAAGAAGGCCTTATATGGGTTGAAGCAAGCTCCCAGAGCTTGGTATGGAAGAATTGATAGTTTCTTGACAAACTTGGGCTTTACCAAAAGTAAAGCTGATCTAAATCTTTATCTCAAGGTTATGAATGATGAACCTGTCATATTGTTGCTATATGTGGATGATCTATTTCTGACTGGAAATGAGAAACAAATTATCGAATGCAAAAAGAAGCTCTCATTAGAATTTGAGATGAAAGATCTCGGATTAATGCACTACTTCCTAGGTCTGGAAGTATGGCAAGGACCAAATGGAATCTTTCTCAACCAAGGTAAGTATGTTGTGGGAATCCTAAAAAGATTCGATATGTTGGAATGCAAATCCATGACCACTCCCATGGATTCCAACTTAAAGCTATTAGTTGATGACTCTTCAGAGTTAGTGGATGTGACTCTGTACAAACAGATTATTGGGTCATTAATGTACCTGACGAATACCAGGCAAGACATATGTTTTGCGGTGAACACTCTGAGTCAGTATCTAGTGGAACCTAGATAGATTCACCTAATTGCTACAAAACATGTGATGTGGTACCTAAAAGGTACGATAGATTTTGGTCTTTATTATCATGGAGATCATGAATTCAGATTATATAGCTACACATATGCTGATTGGGAAGGAAGTGTATTAGATAGGAAGAGTACATCGGGTGGATGTTATTGTCTGGGATCTTCCATGATCTCGTGGTTTAGCAGAAAGCAGTCAAGTGTGGCTCTCAGCATAGTTGAAGTAGAATATATAGCTTCCTACTCCGCTAGTTGCGAAGCGGTATGGATTCGGAAGTTATTATCAGGATTGTTTGACTTAGAGATGGACACCACTGTGATTCTATGTGACAACTAGAGTTGTATCAAGATGACAGAGAATCCAGTGTTCCATGATAAGTCAAAGCACATAGAGATCCAATATTTTTATATATGGAATATGGTTTAGAAAGGAGCTATGAAGCTTGAGTATGTAGGCACTGATGAACAAGTTGTCGATGTATTGACCAAACCTCTGTCTCGAGTAAAGTTTGAGTATTTACGAGAGAAGCTTGGTGTAGTTCAGAAGGACCCTCCTCGAAACAGGGAGTGATATGGTCGATGATAATATTTGGATACTAGTATCGATGGGGATACCTGTATCGATGATTAGATTTCCTATATTGATTGATGAGGATACTTGTATTGATGATATATATTGATGAGGATAGGTATTGATTAGGATACTTGTATTGATGAGATATATTGATGAGGATATGTATTGATATGGATACTTGTATTGATTATATGTATACTTGTATTGATGATGTGTACTAATGATAACTGTATTGATGAGGATACTATATCAATGATTTGGCTACCTGTTCCAACGATGAGGTTGATGATGAGGTTTCCTGTTCCGATGATGAGGTCGATGAAAATGGTCCTTATACTTTGTCTAAATGCACAGTATGGGGATTGTATAATCCTTGGAATTTAGTCCTAAAATGAGCCGCAGACTATATGTCACCGAGAGTGGGGATTGTATCATCCTTGGACTTTAGTCCTAAAATGAGCAGCAGACTATATGTCACCGAGAGTGGGGATTGTATCATCCTTGGACTTTAGTCCTAAAATGAGTCGCAGACTATATGTCACCGATAGTGGGGAATGTATCATCCTTGAACTTTAGTCTTAAAATGAGCCACAAACTATATGTCACCGAGAGTGGGGATTGTATCATCCTTGGACTTTAGTCCTAAAATGAGCCGCAGACTATATGTCACCAAGAGTGGGGATTGCATCATCCTTGGACATCAGTGCTAAAATGAGCCACAGACTATATGTCACCGAGAGTGGGGATTGTATCATCGTTGGACTTCAATTCCAAAATGATCCACAGACATATGTCTCCGAGAGTGATGGGATTGTATTGTCCCCAGACTTCGGTCCCTGAATTGATCTGTAGACATATGTCTCCGAGAAGTGGTCCTTAGACTTTGTCTAAGTTGATGAATGGACTGCATCGTCCCTAGACATGATATGGTGTATTAAATAGATCATGTGTGTTGCATGGTATGCTACTATTGTGATGTTGATCGAGAGGATGCAGTTGATGATGATGATGCCGATCGTGTGATGACGATGATGCAGATCGTGTGGTGACGATGCTATGATCATGATGATCTAGATGATGATGTTGTGGTCGTGATGGTCTGGATGACGGTGCTGCTAATCGTGATGACGATGCTGTTGATCGTGAGGATCTAGATGATGGTATTGATCGGTAGATCGGTGGACAAGATTGTTGGTAGAATCTTTAGGGTATAGTTGTTCCAAGGTAGGCACCTGCATTGAAAATATATAAACCATGCATTAGCAAACAAATGCTAAGTAAGTCAAGAAACACCCAAGAGTACTCTTACGTCTTGGCAACCCTGCTAGGGTATGTTTTCCTCCCCTTGATTGATACAGGTTCCACCACAGACTCAACATCTCATCAACAAAATCCATATCACCTGAAGGTACCATTTCAAACATTCATAACACATTCATCTAATTTCATTAAAACAATATGAAAGAATTGTTATTACAGTCACACTGGCAATTGTAGACTCGTAACCAAGATACATCAATATTTATTTCCACATTGCTTCCACAGGATTGAAAATATAAAAGATAGAGAGACCATGATTATTTAGGAATGTTAGACCTTCTTTTCTCTATAGAAGTAATTACATATTTCTTAGCATTAAGATTTACTCACGATGAATTTGTCCTTATTCAACAGCTCTTACAATCACATAATTTTTTTTTTTGTTATTTTTGGGACATTACATAGGCATGTAGGGATAATAATGATTTGTTGCACTAACACAAATTACTTTTTGAGAAGATATATGGCCTTATAATATGGATAATGGGTGGAGTTGTAGGAACTAAAACTAGGTATAAGTCTTTACGGCATAAAGATGAATCGATGATTAAGGAAGGAACCCCATGCTTGGACCTTAGAGGAAATCTCTAGGCATATAAGATTAACAAGTGTACCTTGAAACACCACATAAGGATTCCTAAGGGTATCCTTGGCTTGATATTGGAGGTATTAACATACGTAACGGGTTGTTTTTAAGCATAGTATATGGGTTTTTAGGCCCTTAACATGTTTGAGAGAGGAAACCTAAGCCTTATTCCTAGTAAAATATTTTGTGCATCCAAGGAAATATACAACAATTCAAAGGACTACACATGACATATTGGGGTTATTATTTACCTCTAAGTAAGGAAATTAACACCATGATGAGTTTTTTTTCTAGTATGCACGGGTCATATGTTTTTGTATAATGTCATAGGAGGAAACTTGGGCCTTAAACCCTAAGGGAAGCTTTAAACCTCACCCATAAACTCCAAACACTATCCTTGGCATCTGAGCATTCATATAAGTGACTCTAGGTATGCAAACCTTAGACATAGTCATGAGAGTAATTACAGTAACTAGGCCCTAAAGGACGGTTTTAGGCATATCAGGCTACTAGCAATGACTCAAACTATCACTTAGAATATCATGCAATGTATATGATATCATTATTCTCAAAGTGGGGTATAGGTGGAAATATGTGGATTTGTGTACTAGTGATGGGCCTGAGTAAATAGTTGGGGAAGAAATTGAAAGAATTATACCCTAACATAATATTATTGAGGTAATGGGCAATGATCAAGACCATGAACCATAAGATACAACATTTAAAGTTGATATTTTACATAATAGTTGGATATGAGCATAATCAAGAGTTTTTGCATAGAGGGATGGATCTCAAGTCCTTTATTGGAGTCATAAAAGTAAAGCAAGAGCCTTATGTAGGTGTCCCAAGGCCTTTGTAATGATATTACATAGAAGGCGACCATGATTTTATCCCTAAAGAAACCATTAAGACATCCAAATCCATTGAGACACTATGTATCTAGGTCTTATGGCCTTTTATCCTTAGATAAGATCAATGGAGGAGACGTAAATATCGACCACTAAAGGAATATTCTAGCCATCTAGGGCTAAGAAGGTTTCCTCCAACAACAACACATGCTTAGTGGAGGATACCTTAATCGTTGCCCCTAAAGGAAGCTTGTAAATATCTAGGGGTAAGAAGTTTGCCTCCACCAACCATACACAACTTCCTAGTTGTATAATTGGCCTATGATTAAGGATGCTGTTATAGTTAGGTGTTTTTAAGTAGCATGCACATGTCTTAATCCCTTGGGAATTATGTTCCATGGAAGATGACCATGTTTTTAGACCTAAAGAGATCATTGACGCATCTAGATCCATAAATACTACCTAAAAGCATAATTGATTACTTCAAAGGGGTATCTATGGCATTATGTATCTATGTATTGTGGCCTTGGGGCCTTATACATGGTTAGTGGAGGAGACCTCAATCTTGAGCTCTAAATTATTTTTCCATCCATCTAAGGCTAAGAAGATTGCCTCCACTAAAAACACATGGCCTCTTGAGGGTATCATTAGCCTATGATTGATTATTTCATTGCCATTAGGTGGTTTTGAGCAGTATCTACATGTCTTAGGGCATTGGGAATGATGTTATATAGGAAAAACAACCATGCCTTTGGCCTTAAAGAAACAATTGGGGCATCTAGAGTGATAAACAATGCCTAGAGTACCATGCAGGACCTTGCAGGGATATCCATGCCACTAGGTATCCATTTCTTGGGGCCTTGGGGACTTGGACATGGTCAAGGGAAGAGACTTAAACCTCTAGAAATAAATTAATCTTATAGCCATCCAAGGCTAAGAAGATCGCCTCAACCAACCACACATGACCTCTTGAGGGTATCATTTCCATATGGTTGAGGATATTAACACCATCATGTGATTTTGAGAAGTATGTAGGTGTCTTGGGACCTCAGGGATGATGCTATCGAGAATAATACTATGCTTTTGGCACTAAATAGACCACTAAGCAATTTAGAGCCCTGAACAATGCCTCAAAGCATCATGCATGACTTTGCAAGGGTATCCATTGAGCTTTGTATCTAGATATTAGGGACTTGAGGTCTTGGACATGGTCAGTGGATGAAATTTGAACCTTGGGCCTTAAAGAAATATTTTATCCATCCAAGGCTAAGAAGGTTTCCTTCACCAACCAAACATGGCCTTCTAAGGCTATCATTGGCATATGATTAAGGATGAAAATTCTTGTAGGTGGGTTTGAAAATATGTATGTGTCCCAATGCCTTGGGAATGTCATTCTATGGTAAAGACCATTCATTTGGCCCTACATAAACCATCAAGGAATCCAAAACCATGAACAATGCCTTAAATAACCATGCATGACTTTGCAAGGGTATCCATGGAACTATGTATCCAAGTATTGGGGACTTGGGGGATTGGAAATGGTCATGGGAGGAGGCATGAAGCTCAAGCTCTAATGGAATCTTCTAGCCATCTAGAGATAGGAAGGTTCTATCCACCAACCACACATCGCCTTTCAATGGTCATTGGCCTATGAATGAGGATGTTAGTGACATTAGGGTGTTTTGAGGAGTATGTACATGTATCAGGGTGTTGGGAATGAAGTTCTAGGGAGGAATAACATGCTTTTATCACTAAAGAAATAATTGAGGATTCCACAACCATGAACAATGCCTCAAAGAACCACACATGAATTTGTAGGGATATCCATGGCATTATGTATCTAGGTCTTGTGGCCTTAGGGAATTCGACATGGTCAATGAAAGAGACTTAAAAATATGGCCCTAAAGGAAGCTTCTAGCCATCTGTGTCAAAGAAGGATGCCTTCACCAACCACAAATGGCCTCTTGAGGTTATCATTAGTTTATGATTAGTGATTTTAATGCCAATAGTGGGTTTTGAGCATTAGACACATGTCTCGGGGCTTTGGGAATGACACTCTATAGAAGAGGACCATGCCTTTGGCCCTAAAGAAACCATTTAGGCATACAAATCCATAAATAATGCCAGGAAGCACCACACATGGCTCCAATAGGTATCCACGGATCGTTAGGACTTGGGGCATTGGACATGGTCAAGGGAGGGGACCTAAACCTTAGGCTCTAAAGGAATTTTCTAGGCATCTAGAACTAAGTAGGTTTCCTCCATCGACCACACATGGCTTATTGAAGGTATAATTGGCCTATGATATAGGATGTTGGTTCCATTACGTGATTTATGAATTATGAAGGTGTCCTAGAGCCTTTGGAATGGAATTATAGGGATGGAAACCATACCTTTGGCTCTAAATAAACCATTCAGGCATATAAATCCATGCCCAATGCCTCAAATAACTACACATGACTTTGCATGGGTATCCATTGTGCTATGTATCTAGGTCTTGTGGTATTAGGACCCTAGACATGGCAATAGAGGAGACATGCAACTCAATCCTTAAAGGAATCTTCTAACCATCTAGGGATATGAAGGTTTCCTCCACCAATAACAAGTTGTCTCCTAAGGTCTTGTATCCATGGAGCAATGGCTCTAAGCACCATGAATGACTTCGTAGAGATATTCATGGCATAATGTACATACATGCCTTGGGGCCTTGGACATGGTAGGGGGGAGACCTGAATATTTGGCCCAAAATTAATGTTTTAGCCATCTAAGGATAGGAATATTTCCTCCCCCAACCACACATGGCCTCTTGAGGTATCATTAACCCATGATTGAGAATATTAATGATTTTAGGTGGTTTTGAGTAGAATGTATGTTTATCAGGGCTTTGGGGATGATTCTCTAGGAAATAAGACCACGAATGTTTCCCTAAAAAACCCATTGAGGCATCTAGATCCATGAAGAATGTCTCAAATCACTATGCATAACATTGCAACAATATCTATGGTGCTATGTATCGAGGTCCTGGGGCCTTGGTCCCTTGGACATGCTCAATGGAAGAGACCTAAACCTTGGCCCCTAAAGAAATTTTCTATCCATCCAAGGATAAGAATGTTTCCTACACCAACCATAGATTGCCTCCTTAAGGTTTCATTGGCATATGACTGATTATATTGGTTCCATTAGGTGGTTTTAAAAAATTTCTATGTGTCTCAAGGCCTTGGGAATGACATTCTAGGGAAAAATACCATGCCCTAAGCCCTAAATAAACCATTTAGGCATTAAGAGCCATGAAACAATATTCAAACCACCATAAATGAATTTGTAGGGGTAACCGTGACACTGTGTATCCAACTATTGGGGACATGGGAGCATCAACATGGTCATGGGATGGGAGCTAAATACGAGGCCATAAAGGAAAAATTATCATCTAGGGATAAGAAGGTTGCCTATAACAACCATAGATGGCCTTCTTAGGGTATCATTAACCTATGATTGAGGATGTTGATGCTATTAGGTAGTTTTGAGAAGTATGTATGTGTCTTAGGGCCTTAAAAATGGTGCTATAGGGAAAAATACCATGCATTTAGCCCTAAATAAATCATTTAGGCATCTAGAGTCATGAACAATGCCATAAATGAATTCGTAGGGGTATCCAAGGCATTATGTATCTAGGTCTTGTGTCCTTGGAAACTTCAACATGGTCAATGGAGGAAGCCTGAACTTAGGGACCTAAAGGAAGAACATGGTCAACAAAGAACACCTAAACCTTGATCCCTAAAGGAATATTATAGCCATCCAAGGATAAGGAAGTTGCTTCCACTAACCACACATAGAATTCTGAGTGTATCATTGACCTATTATTGAGGATGTCAATGACATTAGGTGCTTTTGAGAAGTATGCAGGTGTCTCAAGGTCTTGGAAATGGTATTCCAACGAAGAAGACCATGCCTTTGGCCCTAAAGAAATTGTTGAGGCATCCAGATCCATGAAGACTTCCTTGAAGCACTATGCATGAATTTGCAGTAGTATCTATGGCACTATGTACCTAGGTCTTGTGGCCCTTGGGCCTTGGACATAGTCATTGGAGGAGACTTGAACCTCTGGCTCTAAAAGAATCTTATAGCCATCTAGGGTTAAGTAGGTTGCCTCCACCAACCACACATGGAATCAAGGTATCATTAGCCAATAATATAGAATATTGGCACCATTAGGTGGTTTTTACAATTATGTAGGTGTTTGGGGACATTGGGAATGACATTCTACGAGAGACAACCATGCCTTTGGCCCTAGAGAAACCATTGAGGCATCTGGATCCTTGAACAAGGCCTCAAAGAACAATGCATGGTATCCATGGTTATATATATCTAGGTCTCATAGTCTTGAGGCCTTGGTCATGGTCAATGGAGGAGACATAAACCTCAATCCCTAAAGGAATCTTCCAACCAACCATTGAAGGCTAAGAAGGTCTCCACCAACAACACATCGGATCCTAGGGGTATCATTGGCCTATGATTGATTATATTCATTCCCTTAGGTGGCTTTGAGCAATATGTACCTATCCTATGGCCTTGGGAATGAATTCTTAGGGAAGAAGACCATGCCTTTGGCCCTAAAGAAATCATTGAGGCATCTAAATCCATGAAAAATGCCGCAAATCCCCATGCATGACTTCAGAAGGGTATCCAAATAGACTGAAAATGAGCAATGTCTAATATTTTTACTACCTAAGCCTCCCCAACCCAATTGTTTCTCTAGGTAGCATTCAGCACCAATTGGGATATGTCGATCAATCCCACCTCTTCCCACTTGTGAGTAATGTAGTCCGATAATGGGATCCACCTATTGTTTTTTTGCAAGATCTACCAATAAGGGTTTTCTCACCCATCTATAATAATTTTTTTAATTTAACCTCAACCATACATGACTTCGCATGGGTATCCATTCTACTATGTGTCTAGGTTTTGTGGACTTGGGGCCTTCGACATGGTTAGTGGAGTAGACTTCAACATTCACCCTTAAAGGAAGCTTCTATTCATTTAGGGATAGGAAGTTTGCTACCACCAACTACACCAAACCTCCCAATGGTATAATTAGTTACTATTGAATATGTTGTTACCATTAGGTGGTTTTGATTAGTATGTACATGTCTCAGGTCCTTGGGAATGATTTTCCATGGAAGAAGACCATGCCTTTGGTCATCAAGCAATAATTAAAGCATATAGAGACATGACCACTACCTAAAAATACCATGCATGACTTTGGAGAAGTATTTATGGAACTATGTATCTAGGTCGTGTGGCCTTGGGGCCTTGGACATAGCCAGCGAAGGAGACTTAAATCTTGAGCTCCAAAGGAATCTTCTATCCATATAGGCATAAGAATATTTCCTCCACCAACCATGTATGCCCTCTTCATGGTATCATTGACCTATGATTGATTATGTCATTTCCATTAGGTAGTTTTCAGTAGTATCTACATGTCTTAGGGAATTGTGAATGATGTTTCAAGGAAAATGACCATGCCTGTTGCCCTAAATAAACCGTTGAGGCATCTAGATCAATGGACAATGACTGAAGCACCATGCATGACCTTGCATGGATATTTGTGCCACTATGTATCCATGTCTTGGGGGCTTGGGGTATTCAGGCCTTGGACATGCTCAAGGGAGCAGACATAAACCTATGACCCTAACAAAATCTTCTAGCCATTCAAGGCTAATAAGATCACCTCAACCAACCATACATGGCCTCTTGAGGGTATCATTGGCCAATGATTGAGGATATTAATGTTATTATGTGGTTGGTGGAGGAAAAGATCTTTTCCACTGACCATGTTGAAATCCGTAAGGCCACAAGACCTAGATACATAATGCCATGGATTCCCTGAAAAAGTCATTTGTGTGGTGCTTCAAGACATTGTTCATGGGTATGTATGTATAAGTTATTTCTGAAGCTCCAAATACATGGTCTTCCTCCATAGAACTTCATTCCCAATGCCTTGATACATGTACAAACATGACTCAAAATCACCAAGAGGCACTGAAATCCTCAATCATAGTCCAATGATACCCTTAGAAGGCCATGTGTAGTTGGTGGAGACACCTTTCTTAGCCCTAGATGGATAGAATATTCCTTTAGGTCTTGAGCTTCATGAGGGTATCTATGTCTAATAATTTTTCCTCCACGAACCACACATGGTCTCTTAAGGGTATAATCCTATGATTGGAGATGTTGGTGCCATTAGGTGGTTTTAAGAAATACACACGTGTCTTGGGGTCTTGGGATTGAAATTATATAGAATAGGGTCATTCCTTTGGCCATAAGGAAACTATTTAGGCATCCAAATCCATTAATAATTCCATAAAGCACCACACATGGCTTCATAGTTTTTCAATGGAACTATGCATCCAAGTCAATGGGACTTGTGGCATTGGACATGGTCAAGGGAGGATTCGTAAACTTAGTCCCTAAATGAAACTTCTATCCACGTAGGGATAAGAGGGATACTTAAATCAACAATACATGGAGTCGTTAGGGTATTATCAGCTTATGATCGAGGTTTTTAGTGCAATTATATGGTTTTTAGTAATATCTATGTGTGTCAGGGCCTTGGGAATGATATTCTACGAAAGTCAACTATGTGTTTGGCCATAAATTAATTCTTGGGGCATTTAGAGAAACAAAGAATGTGTCAAGGAATCATGCATGAGTTCATAGGGGTATCATGGAACTATATATCTAGGTTATTGGCCTTGGGGACTTGGACATGTCCATCAAAGGACACCTGATCCTTAATCCCTAAAGGAGTATTCTAGCCATCTAAGGCTAAGGATTTGGTCTCCACCAACCACACGTTGCCTCTTCACTATATCATTAGCCTATGATTGAGAATGTTAGTGTCATTAGTTTTTTTTAGCAGTATGTAGGTGTATCAGGGCCTGGGAAATGGTGTTCTAGTGAAGAAAACCATTCCTTTAGCCCTAAATAATTCATTGAATCATTCAAAGCCATGAAAACTACCTAAAGCGCCATGCATGACATTGGAGTGTTGACTATGGCACTATGTATGTAGGTATTGGGGCCTTGGGGCCTTGGACATGTTTAGTGGAGGAGACTTAAACCTCAACACATGATATCTTGAGGGGATATATGACCTCCATATGAGCATATTAAAAAACAATTAGGAGGTTTTTTACAACAAGGATTGGTCTCAAGGTTCTGTATATGGTTGGGGGAAGAGACCCAAACCTTAGTCCCTAAAGGTAAGTTTGACGACTCAATGATTATGAATGAGACCTTAGACCACTAAACACACCTATATGGGGAATATTGAGCTTATAGTGGGGATATATAATTTTTTTGCAGGTTTGGAGAGCCAAACTTATATCTTAGGATATAGAAATTGTCAAGGATGAAACTTGGGCCTTAGCTCCTAATGGAAGGTTCCAGGGCTTGAGGGTCATGATCAAGGAAAAAATTTTATTAGTGAAAGTAAACTCAATAAAAAAAACTTGAGTTGTATCAACAATCCCATTTCCCTTTAGGCCTTTTGAATCCATTTCCATCAATTTCATTAGTGATCTCTAACCAGTTCGACGAAACATGATTGTACTGTTGTGACCATACTATGGATATTTTCCCAAATGTCAATTTCCATACCATGCAATAGAACTATTAGTGCTTGTAATATGCAACACTTTTCTTCCAACGAGTTGAAGCCATTTTTTAATCACCACTGACTGTTTCTTTTGATTGTAACTCCAAATTTCACTTTCACTATTAATTCTCATATAGATGCAACAATATTCTGGTATAATGTTTGGAGCCATTCTTACTACCAATGATAGTAATTTCTAATTGTGATTCTAAATTTTCCAAGATGGTAGTTTTCATACCAATGAATACTCTCCTCTTCCTTTATGTTTGGAGCCATAGGAACAACACTCCTTTCCCTTCATGTTTGGAGCCATTTTTATCACATGAGCATCATTTATATTATGACTTGGTGACTATAAGATCACTTAAACTCTTAACATTATTTTTTTAATAATAGTGTAAATATTACCTGGATTATTATTTTTACATAGACTCACCTACTAAGGTGTTGCATCCTTTATGTGTAGTGATCCATTGCATGGTAGTTCTTTTCTTTTTATGAATTGTGAATACGCCATTACAAGTTTGTTTGATTTCTTATTAGTAGAACTTACTACGAGAACTCTCTTAACCCACCTACATTGCTTTATATTTTTACACAATAATGGCAGCATATACATTTGTGTTGTTCTATGATGTTGATAACACTGGACAATTATATGGCCTTAGATCATACTTGCACCATAGTTTTGTATGAATACACATATCTAGATAAATGTTGCACTTCCTTAGTTACTTGTAGCATTGGTACTAGTTTGCACCTTCATGTTCATGCATAGGTTCATCTTGTGGTCTTATAAAGCTTAATGTACTATTTGACATCTTTCTGTTGTTCAATAAATGTACAGGATGAAGGTTGAGTCCCTATGTAAAAAGCATCTAGAAGTTCAAGAGGATGGTGGTGAAAGTGTAATTATGTTCAATGCTTATCTAAAACAAGGTTAGGTCCAGTCTCTTGTTCAAACATTAAGGTGCAACACATTACACATAGAGTATACAACATGTTTATGAACTACCCTAGGATATGATAAATAATTTTCCAAGGTAAATATGTAACATAATTTTCACATGATACCTTGTTCACTATCATATTTGGCATAAATTGTGGACATTATAGTACTTAGGTTATATATGTATTTCATTGTCTCGAATGCATAGGTATCATTGAAGTTGTACACTACATTTTTTATCTTAAATGCAACATTGCTCAGTTAGGAAGCGAGTTGTACATTTTTGTACATTTTCATTTACTAGGCCTTGACTTTGGTGAAACTGGGAATGTAGTATTGATTTCAACTACATTTTATATTTTCACTAATTACTCATGGGTTCCTCCTTTGTTAGGTTTTGTTCATGATAGTTTGCGTTTATTATGGGATATTAACCCTTGCATCCATTCCTAGAATGACCTCTTGGTGGGTAAGTTTTATAGTTTCACCTTTCCATTGGATGTTGTTTGTTTCAAACATTTGGCTCTCGGCTCCAATTTACAAGATGAGACTTCTATAGTAATTTTCTTCTGGCTCGAATTTACAGGATGAGACTTGTATAGTAATTTTCTTCAATTGTTTGCTTGGAATAGCTAAGTTTGCCTAAAGTCTAACTATGTTTCTATCCTCATTGTACAAGAAATATTTCATGGAAAAGGTTTCAGGTCAAGATCTTGGCTTGAGTTAGCTCGTAACCATCTTCTTTTTTTCCCTATATTTTGTGGTAATCCCCATTTCCTATTATCACTTGTGACTAGTTTATTTGAGCATATTGGTAATCAATTTATTTATTTATGCAAACAATTTTGTTAACCCCAGTCTATTGGGTGTTAAAATGTGCAATGGTGACTACCCTTCTGCGTTCATCAAGTTGCTCCTATAGGGGATTAACATAACTTCGCCAGGTATGTTAAAATAAAATGTCTCTCAGCCTCTCCTTATTCGTGTGTGGTGAAGACCCCATGTAGCTTGATTGATAAAGGGTGGATGTTGTAGGGTTTTATGTTTGTTTCACTATAAATCTCCTTTTATTAAGAACTGAGCGATGGCCCTTTTACTGGAACTTCTTAAATGGGTTTGATAATGGTTTAACAAATGAAATATTTTTTTGGGTTTTGTTATGTAAAAGGTGTATATATGTTTATTGCAGCTATAACACCATCCCTAGTCTTGAAATTTTGGGAGCTACCACATATATGCTTAATTGAAATAATTATTTATCAATGGAGGATAGGAATAATCCAGATCTTTATTCAGTGCTAATCAAATGCTACAGTACTACATACCTGTAATATAAAACTGGGACACTTGTTGTATATCTGCATAATCGCTTGTTGATCACGCCATCTAGGTCCTGAAGTTGAGGTTTCGATGGTCCTGCAGTTGATGGTTCCATGATGATTAGTTAAAAAAATTTCTTTGAACCTCCCGCTAGGGTTTTCATCATTTCGCATATCAATCTTTTCTTTTTTATGATGATTCCCAAGTTGCCAAGAGTCTGACAGAGCTCCAAAAATTGTCTCCCACTATGGGAAATCGCAAAGCTCCTTCATTCCACGACACTCCGTGAGATCAATAGCTTCTTCTTCCCAATATTTCCAGTGTTATGCTCATTCAAGTTTAGAATTTATTGTGATCAAAGATTCTTCGTGGAAATAAATCCTCTTTCATTTCCCCTTTCTTCGATTTAATTGTTAAAACCTGAATCACCATCTTTTCTTTCCTGCAAATAAAAGGGGATTAAATCAATTATGAAATCCTTCCATATTAGCATCAATTATGAAATCCTTTCCTTGTACTACAGACCGACAAGTATGCATTAAAGCATAGAGATTTAGATCAAGTCCTGATCTTTCCTGCAGCCTGAAAAGAAGGATTCAGCTGGTTGGAAAAAAAGAGACTAGCCTTCCGTTTAGTGCCCAGAGATATAACCTTAATCACTGCTATGATGACGAAGCAGTAAGTCAATGTAAATAAGATCTGATAAACAATGCATTTTTCGCACTTTACAGCCCTTACCAGGTGCAAGCCATACTGAACTGAGTTTCTCAGCATTGGCAAGGTCAAAATCAGAGTAAGCTCTTGTAGATGTTTGAATGTTCACGAGAGGCATGACAAAATATTCAACAGCCCTTGTGGTCCAACCTCCAAACTTCCTGATACCTCCACCACGCTATAAGCCCTAGTGTATCCCTCAAAAGATTCATTATTTCTGGCCATGGAATGCATGCTTTATGTACTGTTATTGAGCATTCCACACAACATGATAATCCTCCTCTAGACCCGAAAACTATGCACACATGACGAGGGTATTTGAACACCCTTTTTCTAGACCGAGAATGCCTTTGTAGGATTTTAACACAAACCAACTAAAATGGTCGATGACGTTTGAGAATAGTGCATATGACTCCTTTGTTTGGTGACACAAAAACTTGACAACATTCCATCCTTATATCATCGCAACATTACAGGGCTAACCCAACATGGAGGTTTCATAAATTTCCACAGCTCTATCAATCGGTTCAAATTATCTTTCAAGCACTTCCTTTCACAATACTTGGTTTTGAATAGCTCTAAATAGTTCTTCTCTTACTTTATGAGTTTGGTCTCAAGGGCAAGGCCCAAATATTGAGGTAGCCAGTATAACGCCTGGACACATGGTGGAATTATGCACCTACCATGAGTAATACCTAAACTCAGTAATGTTCAACACCTACCATCTCCAACGGTCACGAACTTTCTTCTTGTGCAAACTCTGAATCATCAATCTATGCAAATTCAATAATCAATGGCCACATATTCATTTCATTATGAAATTTCTCCATTATTCAACTACTCATTCTCCTCCTTAACGATATTCTTCTCTGCTCGCGTTTGTTGCATGCCAGGTCTACCTAGAATTTTTCTTTGGTGTCCAATCAATCCTACATAGTGAGGCACATTGGCATATGTTGATGGTCTACATGCACTGGTGGATTTATCCTCCATAATTTCTTATGTTCCAGGGATGTCAGTTATATTCTAAGAGATTTCTATCCTTTCGCTAGAAAGAACATGCATGTCCCCTCTTGTTATGCACACCAAATTTCAACTGCCATGATCTCTCTTCCATCTTCCATGTCCACACTCTCAACTACGACATTTGAAATCATTGTTTTCCACCTCCATTGTCATTCCCGTTACCATAGAATATGCTTCTAGGATGGATGCTAAAACTAATATTGAACGTAGGTTCAATACAATGGAATTGGACCTCTCTCTTATGTCCTTTGGTAGAAACAGTCCCGTCTTTTCTTATCTAGATCCCTCACAAATGGATTCTTCCAGCCTTTGTTATTCCCTGAATGCACTCATTTTCTTTTTTGTAATGGCTCTATCTCATTGTTCAATCTGCTTCTCAATGGTTACCTTCTCTTCAACATTGATCATTACTATTGTTCGGGAAATCTACCCTATAGCAAGGAGAGGGACACTACCAAATTCTAGGGTGACAGGTAAATGCATTGATCATATCACATGGGCTTCTACAAAATGAAAGAGATCAAGGTTTTTGAATGAATACCCTATTAACGAAGTTCAATACTAGCTTTCGCTTGCTCCTTCAATCAATCCTCCACTTGATCTTCTGTTCAATGAACCTGCAATACAAAGATACCTTCCTCAGTGTATCTTGACAGATATAACAATGATGAAATTGAAATACAATTTAAACATCAAATACAATCAAGCATTTAATCCAAAAAAATATGCAATCCATTAGACATTTGATTGGGACAGGAAGGGCATTTCAACCTTTATTGTCAAAAGCAAATAATCAATACAAGTATACCTGATCAATCAGAGTGCTTGTGCAACCAGATCCTAGGCTCCTTCTCTTCACACTAACTTTAGAATTCCTCCATCATAACAACCCTTAATGCATAGTTTCTTCCTCCCTCTCTCATCTATCCCACTTGTATTTATGGGACAAGGTAGGAAGTTTGGATCGAGAGCTAGTTTTATTGGGAAGTTGGGGAAGTTGCAAAACCAACTTCAACTAATCCCAAGTCATCAAATTAATATATTTTTGATTACTTTTTAAGATGTGCGCGAGTATTTCACAGTAGAGTAGTGCACAATATGCAACTTCACTGCTTTACAACCAACGTTTGCATGATTTTTTAAGGTGTGCGCTAGTTTGCTTAAGCAAAGTAGGGCATACTAGTAGGTGTGGACTACTGTTATGCTTGTGGAGTAGGGCACATTCCCATTAATTCACTACTATGATTCCTGTAGGGTAGCGTACATGTCAAAACATAGGGTAAAATCGGGGTTTTGTCAGCTGCTGAGGGGCAAATCAAGTCCATGTATCATCTAGGGAAATCTTGCTCTTCGATCCATGTTGTCCTTTTATGCGATCGATAGCTTAATGTAATCACAGACAGAGAAGTGCATATTTGACCTATAACAAATGGCCCCTAATGTGTGAGGTTAGAGGGAAATGATGGCCGAAATAGATTATAATTCCAAGTTAGCAGAGGAGCAAGAAACCACAGAACCAAGTCACAAATGTACATGAAATAACGATCAAGGTCAGCGAGCAATTACAAATTTGACATCATATAGATGTGTAGCATGATACAAAATGATCTCCGATACATAACTAGGAGATGTATATATAGCATGGCCACTGAAATACAAGCGTGGATCCATGTCAAAATGAGAGATCATAGCCATAACAAGAAACTGGATCTATGTCTCATGGAGAGCCAAAATGAGTGATGCTCAGTCTTGCGCAGCTTAGGTGATAACATAAAGAGGTAATGCTATCTAAATCCCAAGGTCTTCATCCAAACAACCCAAGGTACAAACCCTAACCATGTGAATAAATGAGCTGAAAGTCGAATATGGGGGGTATCGTTTGATTACCGGTCATTGATGTATACCTTTAACAAACGCGAGGGCTTCCACCGATAATGATAATGGGGCCCAAGGTACCTAGTACGATCCAACAAGTGTGAATAAGGGGACTTGAAGTCGAACACCTAAGGAACCTGTCAAATAGGAGACATTGATGTATTCTCATAGTTCAACAGTGAGGGAAGTTTCCATAGGTGACTGCAATCCCCAAGGTACTAACCGAAACTCTAAACTTTATTCCTAGAGCAAAATCAGTTGATGTCGATGGGAAGAAGTCCATTGGAAAGGAGGCCTTAAGGAATCCTCCATCATTCAGCATGACGAACACTCAAATGGTATGAGCTGATGTGATGTAGTACAAGTAACAAGACTGACACTAGGAAGGCCAACACATGAGGTCAAGGTAAACTGCAGAATGGCCGACACGAGCTATATCCTTGAACAGTGAGCATGACACAAAGTGACTTAGGTAGTTTTCAACACGATGAGGAAGTGATATAAGCCTGCAATGTAGGAGACATTGGAAGACCCTCCATATAGTTGGACGAATAACCAATCAGGGGAGAAAACAAATCGAAGATCAGGTTTACCCTAAGGTTAAAAACTAAACCCAACTGAAATGATGGACTGAAGCAGGTGCTGTGTTCAACGATAGGACTAACTGAAACTGCCTTCCAAACTGCAAGATGTGATATGCCCTTCTTATCCCTTATTCTTTTTATATAAAAGAATACCTTTCTTGTTGTTTTAATGAGTCCAAGAAAGAATGAAAACTCAGTAGCTCCAACCATGTAAAGAGTTTAACGAGCCCATGGGAGGAAAACTCAAGACCTTCTTCATTGTTTACAGAGTTCGAAGAAGAGATAGAAGAATACTCCATAATACTAATCTCTGGATTTTAATATCAAGCCGAGATCTGTTCTTGCTCACCGGTGTTTTCAATTTTAAGGAGTCTGAAAAACTTAAACAATAACTCAATACACCTACTCGTGGATTTTAATATCAATCCCAAATAGGTTAATGCTGGCCTGGTGTTTTCCTGTTTATATAGTCTGAAAAACTTAAACAATCCTCTTTTTACCCTCTCGTGGATTTCTCATCGAGTCTGAGTAGGTGAATGCTTGCTTGGTGTTTTCATGTTTTGAGAGCCTGAAAACCCTAAAGAAGGATTCAAAATGTCCTTTTTCATAAAGTTAGTCTCCTCCCCCGAAAAAGTGTAAAACAATGGAAGAAGAACTCTTCTAGCCACGGATGACTAGAGTATTTATTTTCCGTAAGTAATCTGCAAAAGTCCGGAAAAGGGTTAAACTTATACTTAAGCAGATGGGACATCAGTTCCTTTAACGAGCTTGAAGAGGACAAGTTTGCTCGGCAATCTTGTTTAGGTTTCAATAGTCCAAACAAGAGCTTAAAATAACTTAAATGATAGCTTCTAGGATCATGAATCATGACTTGCCAAAGACTAAGATCTCAACAAACAAGTTAGTATTAATGACAAAAAATCTTCAATGACATGAAATTTCAACCGTAAAGTACTTAACATGGACCGTCAATAAAGAAATTAAGTCATAATAGATTGATGCTACGAAAATCTAGTAAAACTTTGAGAGATATAGGTTGAAATCATTCTACCAACATTTGTAGGTATTTAATGATCAAATAGATTTTTTTTGTGCAATTTGAAACTATAGACTTTTCACAAAAGTGGGTAAAAAATCAAATTCAAATTCATATATGTAATTTCAACTTGGAAACTCAAATATCACATTTGGAATTTGTAGGGCAAGTTTTTGGAGCAAACCCTTGATCTTAATCCATTTGTGGCAATCAAATCGAGTAACCAATCGACCTCAAACCTCTTCCAAGTAAGTTATTTTCATCCTATCTTGCAATTTGATGGTTTATTTGTCAATTTTTATGCTTAAAAATCAATTTATAGCCATGCTCAAATCGTGAAAAGCGTGTGCGCTACTGTGTAGGAGGGAAAGTAGGGCATACTGGAGGTGTGCACTACTCTTTCTCAAGGACAGTAGCGCCCAAACGTGACTGTGTACCTTGAGGAGTAGTGCACACACCTGAACATGGAGAAAAACATGTCGAGAGCTAAAAATTTGACTTTCTTGTGGAAGGATGGTGCTTGTTTGGAGGGAGAGGGAGAATGAAGAGATGGATAGGGTGGCTATGCAAGACCCGACAACTCTACATGCACTATGAAGGTGTGGTTTGCTAAAATTCTATAGAACCATCAACATGAGGGAACTTAACCGATTGCTTCAAAGACTCATTCAGTATTGGGATGCAGATGCCAATATGTTTGATATCCGGGGACAAACCCTAGACCTCACTATTGATGAAATATAATTCATTACAGGACTCTCTAGGAGGGGAGATCTTGTAAACTTGAAAGGGTCCTCACGTAATGTGGGTGCCATGTCTGTACAATAATACGTGAATGCATACTGTGTGGCATGTACTAGGAAATCAGGAAGTCATATTCTTATTTCTACTATTGATAGCCTCCCTTTGAAATTTATTATAAGTATGTTGAGCCGAATGGGAGGGAGTGCCACACAACACTTAGCCTCAAGCCACTATATGCATATGGGTATCAAATGCTTGCAAGGTCATGTGTATGACTGGTGCACTAGTCTGTTGGCAAACATGAAGCTTCAATTCTCCGAGTGTAAGACCGGGGGGATGAAGAACTTTGGATATGGCAACATCCTTTGTACCTTCTTCTTCGAGAGGGTACCTACTCTTAGTTTGGGTATGCCTTTGCCCCTTGTCTTTCCTCATGAGCCAAGATGGGGCCATTGGGGTGACATTTTTCTCTGCCAGGGTGGTGGTGAAAGCCACTTTTTCTATGACATCGATGATTTTTGGAGATGGTGGGAGAGACAGGTGCTAACATTTGAGCAGTTTCCATATGCTGGTTTAGATTTCCGTCATGATCCAGATCTGGTACTTCCTCCAGGTGGTGCCTGGGGAGAGATAGACATGTTTATGCTTTGAAAATTATTTAATTTTTTCAATTTAAAATATATTATTTTTATGATGAGTTTGAAAATACTAAAACAAAGTGTCATGTGCAGATGTTGGACCAGTTTGTCTAGATGGACATCCTACTATTTTCGTGAGGCCTATTGATGTGGGTGTAGTTGATGCTACACTAGGGGCTATAGAGAGGAAGATGAGTCGGTTGACTCATGATATTCCCACATATCGCATTGAGCGGATACCCATTGACATGCAGGAGGATGTAGTTGGTGTGCCCCCAGCTTGGATTAGATTGCTGCGGAAAGTAGCCAGGCTGGTCATATGTTACCGAGAGGTAGTGGATGCTGATGAGGCCCCACATTCTCCATAGGAGAAGGATATTCTATGTATTTTGAGGCCATCCAGCCCAATTTTGTATCTTCTGACTTGACTTTGTGATAGACTTATGTTCCAAACTCATATTATTTTTTGATACAGTATCGGATATATAAAGAGTATCGGCTTATATCTACATTTGCGTGTTTTAACATTATGTGCAATGCTTATTTATGGAAGTGTATGATACAAATGCCAATCTAAAACATAATTTGCAAATGAATAAGTTAAAACATTCAAATTTCTTGGAATATGTTGATATATGATGGAATCAAACTATCTTTCAAATTATTTAACCCGTAAAAATTGTCGTAGCAAAACAGGATCTCTAATTTGATAAACACCCGTCAACTGAAATACAACTAGTTGCGAATCAAGTTTTACCTCTAAATGTGAAATGGCCTGGATAAGAGCATCCCGGAGAAGTTCTATAACCACACTGTACTCAGCTACATTATTTGTCGTGGGACCCAAATAAACCCCCCCCGAAGAAACCAGTTGGCCAGTCGGTGAGTAAATGACCCAAGATGCTGAAGCCAACTATCGGGTGTGGTGACTGGTGCCATCAGCAAATACTAAAAAGTGTTCAGTTGACATCTGAAACACAAAGTGAGAAAACACACATAAGGTCAACTAATAATCACAAGCAAAAACTAGTTCTACAAAATGTACAACTATAATACATGAAAAAACACAAATGCCTAAGCGTAGTACTTCTTCAGGTAGAGCCCATGTTGATGTATATGTAACTTCGGAATGTATTTCACATATATGTATATTGTATTCCTATAGATATGTTATTATTCCTCTATACAGAAGTGTCGTTATTTATATTGTAAGTGTCGTAACTTATACTTGATGGGTTATTAGACCACCTTGTTTGGGGTCGGCCCTGTATAAGTCATGTGGGTCAAAGGGTTATTAGACAAACCTATTGGGGGTCGGCCATGTGGGTCAAAGGGTTATTAGACCACCCTATTGGGGGTCGGCCCAGTCAGCATTATGTTATGTGGTTAAGTTCGAGCCTACATGAGTTAGGTAAAAAGGCAAGTCAAGTCAAGTATAAATAGAGTGCGGGAGGCACTCTATTTGCTCACTCACTTCTCACTCATGCACTCAAGGAGGAGTTGTGCACTTATGGAGGAGGAGGATCTACTGCTAGGTTATGTCTATCTCTCATGGTTGGTTGTATCATTGCTCTATCTATCTCTGAGGAAGTTATTGGGGTTTTTCACCTTTATGGTTTTCTCCAAGTAAATCTTTGTGTCTCTTGTGTGCTTGCATTATTGTCTCCATGATTGATATGATGTAGATATGCTGTACATGTTGTTCTCTCAGTTAAGATCCTAGATCAGATTGAAGTAAATTCAAAAATTTTAACATGGTATCAGAGCTAGCCTGAAAGAAGGCATGATATGGCATGTATGACACTTGTTGCACTTACAATGCTAGGGCTTGATATATCAAAAACCAGTCATCGTAGTACTTTCACTATAAATCCGTTTTGGCGACGTTTTCGGATCGAAAATTGTTACAAGACGAAGCGAAGATCCACATGTACCTTGTGTCCAAAGGACAACCTCTAATTCGTTGTACTTTGTGATTTATGATCTGTACAATATAGGGTTTCTGCCTCTTCCAGATCTGAGTCAAAATCACGTGACCTTGGGAAAAAGGTCATAACTTGGGCTAGGAAGCTCCAAATGAAATTTCGTAAAAAGTTACAGGTAGTACACAGACTGTACTATCTCAGAAAAAGTTTGCAGAAGCTGAAATTGAACCAGTTACACGTGGCACGCAGTACAAGTTCGCTCTCCTGTATTATCCCATAAACAGGTCACGTTGCGACACTTGGAATAAATCTCTCTCAGAGAATCCAATTGAGGTCAGACCTGTCAGGATGGATAGATAACAGGCCAAGACATCTCAGGAAATGTTTTCAGAGGCCAAAGTTGAAACAGTGACACGTGGCACGCCATACAAGTTCGCTCTCCTGTATTATCCCAAAACAGGTCACGTTGCGACATTTGGCATAACTCTCTCTCAGAGAATCGAATTGAGGTCAGACCTGTCAGGATGGGCTTTCTCTAACAAACCCATATCCAGCTCCAGGTCCAGTTCTTGCAAATCAAGTGGATTGGGTTAATCCTAGAAGAAGATGGATTGGTCACCTGCATAAGTGAAGATGTTCCTGTTTCAGAGGGAGATGAGGCTAAGGCCTTACATAAGAAGATTTCAAGCGATCTCAACAGGTATGACTCATCGAGGTATGTTTCGATATTTGTTCATGATTAAGTTTATGGTATTTTTGTCTTCATGTTATTACGGTTAAGTACAATTTTGCTTTTAGATTTGTCGTATCACCTTAACAAAATTATGAATGCATGATAGAAGATATTCATTGGTTAGGGTGTTGACACTTATGATTGTACTAATGCATTATGGTGTTGTATGAGGTTTATGTTGTCTACTAACATGAGAGGTACAACAAGAAAGACAAATCATGTTCCAGTTCAAGAACATATTATCATGATGACATGAGGATAAAGACTCATCCATTATCATGGATCTCATAGAAGATCCATTTACGAGGTATGTATAACTTGGTTTTATAATGGCTAACCTATGAGATATACAGGTTACTAGCACAAGTCATTGAAGAAGAACAAGAAGACATCATGTGAGTATGTTAGACATAAATAGCTAGCATGCTAATCCAGGTATGTTTTTCCTATATCAAGCTAGAATCCTACCTTGTGTTAGGATCTTATACTGTTGTTGATAATGATTATTCATGAAGTCATAGGTTTGAATAATCACGGTTGTATGCATATTATGTTTCTTACCATAATTGATGATATGACTAACCAGAAGAATCATGAAGGTATAGGTTTGAATAATCACAGGTTTTATGCATATTATATCTCTTATCTTGATTAATGATTCAACTAACCGGAAGAGTCATAGGTTTGAGTAATTATAGGTTTAGACATGTTATGCTTCTTATGATTTGACTAACCATAAGAATCCTACATAAACCTTGAATGCTAATGCTTATTATTTTTGTTTGAAATGATCATGACTATACATGCTTGAGATTATTGTGTTTTAATAGTATATTAATGAATGTATGATTTTTATGAGTTCACAAGGATATCACAATCATGATACTAATAAGCATGCATAGGGACCAAGGATGAATATGAGTTCAAGAACAGGTAATTCAGGAAGCAAAGATCAAGAGGGAGTACACTCCAGTGGTTTATGCAAGGATGCAGATATTCAGAGGGAGTTGACGATCTCTCTACACTCCACAACAGAAAGGTGTAGAAGAAGCTACTTCAGATTAGGACTCTAGTAGCTCCTGCAAGGAAGCGAAGACTCAGAGGGAGTCCACCCAATGAACAAAGAAAGATAAGTATTTTAATCATCATTTCTTGCATATTTGTTTGTTTAAATAAAATTGTTCAATGATGTATATGCTCATGTTCCTAGACTTAGGATATGTACTGCGCATATTAGAATAGTTGCATTGATGAACAGTATACTACTAATATACATGGGTAAGTGGCCTATGGCACTGTACAACATTCCATTGCTACTTATCTAGAATGAAACCTCTTTGCTGACATGTTGGGAGTTGTGCACACTCTTAACAATGTTCTGGTAGAGATTGGAAGGCATCTAGAAAGTTACGGAATATGGATAAATGTTGTATTGAAGAATTGGCTAAGATAATTGCATGACTGTATGACATATTTCTTTATGTGTAAGAATTTGTTCTGAAAACTATGAGATGTTTTCTAATCATGCAATTTAACTTGTTGTGTAGGAAAGATCATATGCCATCTCCTACAAAAGAAGAATTACAACATTTGTTCCAGCAACAAAGATATCTATTGAAGATATTGAAGATATTGAAGTTCCCAGGATCTGGGATGGAATGCCATGATCCGTCGATCATGAAGAATGATGTTTGGGACATAGTCCCAAGACATGAAGGTAAGATTGTTATGACTTCCAAATGGAACTATCAGATCAAACATGTTGTAGATGGCAGCATAGAGAAATATAAAAGTGTTGAGATAGAAGATACACCAGATGGATTTCAAGACAGCTTTCTTGAATGATGTAGTTGAAGAAGAAGTGTATGTGGTGCAGCCACTTGGTTCTAAGACACATGATAGGGATTCATATATGTGCAGAACTTGGTATGGTAGGATAGATAGCTTTCTATGTAGTTTGGGATTTACCAAGAGTAAAGCGAACTCCAACCTTTACTACAAGGTTGAGGAAAACAATCCAGTGATACTACTTTTGTATGCGGATAACCTGTTTGTTACAGGTGAAGATAGATTGATTGCCGACATGCAGCGAAAGCTTACTACCGAGTTTGAGATGAAGAACTTGGGGAAGATGCACTATTTGTTTTTGGCATGAAGGTGTGACAGAGTGCAGATGGAATCTTCCTTGGACAAGGGAAGTATGCAGTAGAGATCCTGAAGAGGTTCGAGATGATGGATTGCAAGGCCATGGCCACACCTATGGCATCGAATCTGAAGCTTCTATGTGATGCTTCATCTGAGCCGGTTGATGTCTCTATGTATCATCATATGATTGGTTCCTTGATGTACCTGACGAACACGAGACCAGACATTTGCTTTGCTGTGAACACATTGAGTCAGTTCCTGACAGATCCGAGGAGTGTTCACCTGGTTGCTGTAAAGCATGTTCTGAGGTACCTGAAGGGTACAGTGGATTATGGGCTCAAGTATGAATCGAATCAAAAGTTTAACCTGCAGGGTTATGTTGATTCAGATTGAGTTGGCAGTGCTGCAGATAGGAAGAGCACATCTGGGTGTTGCTTCAGTATGGGATCAGGTGTGATCTCTTGGTTTAGTAGGAAGCAGTCCTGTGTAGCACTGAATACAGTTGAGGCAGAGTATGTTGCAGCCTGTTCAGCTAGCTGTGAGGCAGTATGGCTACGGAAGCTACTGTCCGAGTCATTTGATCTCCTGTTGGAAGCTACTGGTATCTTCTGTGACAACCAAAGTAGTGTGAAGCTGTTCGAGAACCCAGTGTTTCATGACAGGTTGAAACACATAGAGATCAAATATCACTATATCAGGGATATGGTGCAGAGAGGAGCCGTGAAGCTCCTGTATGTTGAGACGGACGAGCTGATTGTAGATGTGCTGATGAAGCCACTAGCCAGTGTGAAGTTCGAGTACTTCAGAGAGAGGCTTGGCGTTCTTCAGATCGAGGACACTTCGAAGAAGAAATGATGGACACATTTGTTGAAGCCATTCCAAGAATGTTGGAAGGAGGATCCTTCACATGGATGTGGATGTAAGTGCTGGATGATGAGCATCAGGATGATGTTCTAGTTTCTGCCTTGATATGATCAGTTGGATCATTTATATGTATGCATCATGTTGGAAGCTGGATATGATCAGTTGGATCATTTATATGTATGTACGCATCATGTTGGATGCTGGATATGATCAGTTGGATCATGTGTATGTATTTTTGTATATGCATCATGTTGGATGCTTGGACCATGTATCTGTATATGTATCAGGTGGATACATTGTATGATCAGGTGGATCATGTGTGGTGATATGTATCATGTATTTGTATTTGTATCAGGTGGATACATTGTATGATCAGATGGATCATGTATAATGATATATATCAGGTAGATACGTGGTGTGCATCAGATGGATGCATTGTATGATCAGGATGATCATGGATGACGAGCTTCAGGATGTTGCTCCAGATGACATGTAGCAGGATGTTGCAGTGATGATGATCAGGATGATCATGGATGACGAGCTTCAGGATGTTGCTCCAGATGACATGCAGCAGGATGTTGCAGTGATGATGATCAGGATGATCATGGATGACGAGCTTCAGGATGTTGCTCCAGATGACATGCAGCAGGATGTTGCAGTGATGATGATCAGGATGATCATGGATGACGAGCTTTAGGATGTTGCTCCAGATGATATGCAGCAGGATGTTGCAGTGATGATGATCAGGATGATCATGAGTACATCAAGATGATGTATGGTGCGTATCAGGTTGATACTCTATGGCCGTGGATCAGGTTGTGCAGATGAGCATGCAATTCGGTGCCCTGGGAGATTTGCAGATAGTCTTTCAAGGTTTTTCCTATGGCATGTACTTCGGTTCCCTGGGATATCTGGCAAATGATCTTTCGAGGTTTTGCTCTGGGAGGACATGTAATTCGGTGCCCTAGGAGATCTGCAGATAGTCTTTCAAGGTTTTGCCTATGGCATGTAATTTGGTTCCCTGCGATATCTGGTAGATGCTCTTTCGAGGTTTTGTCCTATGGCATGTAATTTGTTTCCCTGGGAGATCCGATAGGTTGGGCTGTGTGCCCGTAATCAGTCCTGGGATGCTCTTGCGAGGTTTTGCCATGACCACATGTAATTCGTTGCCCTGGGAGATCATATAGGTAGAGCTATGTGCTCGTAACAACCTGGGATGCTCCTGCGAGGTTTTGTGGTGAGGTCACATGTAATTCGGTGCCCTGGGAGATCCTATAGGTAGAGCTGTGTGCTCATAACAACCTGGGATGCTCTTTCGAGGTTTTGTGACGCACGTAATAAGTCCTAAGGATTCCACAGTATGGCCAGTGATGATGAAGACCTGCAGGTGGTGGACCTACATCCAGTATGAAAAAGGACTGGCTCTGTAGAACTTCCTATGATGAGTAGATTCAGAGATTGATTGAGATAGCAGCAGTAGTGATGATGATGATGACTCGATGACGATTATCCAGTGACGATGATCCAGAGAAGATGACTTGTGCTAGAAGAACTGTGCTGAGAAATACCTTCCTAGTTAAGAGGGAGTGTTGATGTATATGTAACTTTGGAATGTATTTCACATATATGTATATTGTATTCCTATAGAGATGTTATTATTCCTCTATACGGAAGTGTCATTATTTATATTGTAAGTGTCGTAACTTATACTTGATGGGTTATTAGACCACCTTGTTTGGGGTCGGCCCTGTATAAGTCATGTGGGTAAAAGGGTTATTATGCAACCCTATTGGGGGTCGGCCATGTGGGTCAAAGGGTTATTAGGCCACCCTATTGGGGGTCGTCCCAGTCAGCATTATGTTATGTGGTTAAGTTCGAGCCTACATGAGTTAGGTAAAAAGGCAAGTCAAGTGAAGTATAAATAGAGTGCGAGAGGCACTCTATTTTCTCACTCACTTCTCACTCATGCACTCAAGTAGGAGTGGCGCACTTATGGAGGAGGAGGATCTGCTGCTAGGTTATGTCTATCTCTCATGGTTGGTTGTATCATTGCTCTATCTATCTCTGAGGAAGTTATTGGGGTTTTTCACCTTTATGGTTTTCCCCAAGTAAATCTTTATGTCTCTTGTGTGCTTGCATTATTGTCTCCATGATTGATATGCTGTAGATATGCTGTACATGTTGTTCTCTCAGTTAAGATCCTAGATCATATTGAAGTAAATTCAGAAAATTTAACATTCTAGGCTCGAGCAGCTTATTACCCTCGTAGTCCATTACCTCATAAGCTCCTTTCTTCAGTACCTTCGATATTATGTAAGGACCGAGCCACATGGACTTGAACTTGCCAGCCCCGAAAGGTTCCTTGTCCTGATCCCAAAGCATAACAAGGTCTCCTTCAAGAAAAACCCTAAGTCTGACAAACTTATCGTACTGTCCTTTGGCTCATTTCTTATGGACTTCATTTGCTGTGAGCGCATCGTGGTGTTGCTCATCTAGATGTTCTAAATTAACCAAACGTTCTTCTGGTACTGAAGTTTCTGGTAACAGTTGGACATCCAACTTTAACGAGGGAATCTCGCATTCAATCGGAACGATTGCATCTATCCCATGCACAAGTTGGAAGGGAGAGAACCCGGTAGCAGTCTTTACGTTTGCTCGGTAAGCCTAAAGAGCAGGATACAACATGATGTGCCAGTTATTTCTACTGAAATTAATGGTTCTTTATAGAATAGTCTTCAAAGTTTTTTTAACCGCTTTGACCTGACCATTCACTTGTGGATAGAATGAAGACAAATGCTCCTGAAGAAAACCTAGCATGGTATAAAGCTTAGTCATCATCTTGTTCTGAAAATGGCGACCATGGTGTGTCATGATCACTTTCGGTATGCCGAACCTTGCGATAATCTGATTGAATACAAAATAAGCGACAGTTTCTCCATCCTCCATAATAGTAGGCATTGCCTCGGCCCACTTGGTGAAGTAGTCGACGAAAACGATAATATAACGATGGCCTCCAGCCGAAACTGGATTAAAAGTCATATAATCAACCCCCCATTTGGTGAAGGGACCTACTGTGATCACAGGATGAAGAGGAGCTGGATGTGCTCTCATTTTTCTAGTGAAAAACTAACATGGATGACAGTGTTTCATAGCTTCCACACAATCTTTAAAGATTGTAGGCCAAAAATACCCGGCACGCAGTATTTTTTGAGCTGTTGCCAACCCAGAAAGATGACCCCCACAATCTCCACTGTGAGAATCATTCAATCATGATTCTACTTCTTCTAAAGTCAAACAACATCGTAACATGGAGTCTATCCCACGTCTGTACAAAGTGTCAGAGATAATGAGATAGTTTTTCGCGTGACTTTTCAGTTTGCGTCGTTCTTCTCTAGAAAAAGTGGTAGGACACCTCAAAGTTTGGAGATATACTAAAATATCCCCATACCATGGGTTAGAGTAGGTAATGAGGAAGAGATGTTCATCCGGGAATGATGAGTCTTCCTCAATCTGCACTAAGTCACTCGAAAATTCTGAAATTAATTCAGCGAACACTAGTGATTTCTTTGACTTGGAAGAATAAAAAACCAAATCAAACTCTTGTAGCATTACAATCCATTTATTGTATTTCCCACCAATGATACGTCGAGTGAGAACATATTGGAAAGGATTGACCTCCACAATCACAGTAGTGGTTCGTAAAAGGATATAGTGACTAAGCCTCTGCACCGCATAGACCGTAGACAATGCTAGCTTCTCAACGTGTGAATACTTAATCCAAAGAGCTATCAATGCGTGCGAGAGATAATAAATGACATGCTCTTGGAGTGTGTCATCCTCCTGAACTATTACTATGCCAATTGTGTATAAAGACGCCATCAGATATAAGAGGAAATCCTTTGTATAATCAGGCGGGCTTAACAAGGGGGATGATAGTAATGCCTTTTTCAAGGCCTCAAATGATGTTTAAGCAACCTCATCCCACAAGAAGTAGGTATCTTGTTTAAGCAGTCTCATGAAACCCTTTGTGATTTTACCATAGTTTATGATGAAGCGTCATAAGAAGTTAGACATTCCTTGCAGACTTTGAAGTTGTCGCAAGGTGCGAGGACGAGGCAGATTTACAATCGCCTCTACTTTTAATGGGTTGACCATAATGCCATGACTGGATACGATAAATCCCAGTAAACATCCTGATTCGATGCACAATACACACTTGTTAGGATTCAATCGAATCTTGTATTGTCTGCATCGTTCAAACACAAGTCTCAAAGGAGTTGGATGATCCTGTCTCTTGCGAGATCATGATGGGAGGTCATCTAGGTAGGGTTAAACTATGTGCTTGATATCGTGAAAATCAAAATTCATCGCTCGCTGGAAAGTAGCTCCAGCATTCTTTAAGCCAAACGGCATCTTCCAATAGGCAAAGGTTCCCCACGGGCAAATAAAAGCTGGTTTGTGTTGATCTTTGGTTTGATTTGAATTTGATTATATCCCAAAAATCCATCCATGAAAGAAAACATTTCGTGTCCCACGCACGCATCTATGATCTGGTCGATCAATGGTGTGGGGTAGCTATATTTCGGACAAGCTTTGTTCAGATCCTGAAACTCAGTACAAACTTGGATGGTACCTTGCTTTTTATCAACCAGAATAGGATTTCAAACCCATTTCGTCATGTCGATCGGATAGATAAATCCTGCTTTAAGCAATTTTTCAACCTCTGCCTTAATGGCGGCCGTTTTTCGAGGATTCACAGGATGGAGCTTTTGTCTCACAAGTTTCGTGTTAGGATATGTTGTGATCACATGCTCAACAATGGCAGGATCGATGCCTGGCATCTCATCATAAGACCAGGAAAAAATATCGCGAAATTCTTTAAAAAGTTTGGTATACCGAGCAATCTCCTCCGGAGAACAATCTGCTCCAATAAAAATGTTTTCCACGACCTCCGGTTTGGTGCAAATCTTAATCGGGATGGTTCTCAATATATTATCCATATTTCCTTCAGCATAAAGAACACTTGAATTGGAAGAGGAAAAATCAACATTCCCACTAGGTCTCATCGAAAACTCTCCTCTCTCTATCCTGTCTAGATTTGGAAGCAGATAGGACCTGTGGTGCATGTGTTCCCAAGGTTGATCCAAGCCCATCATGGCTTCCAACATGTCTTCGTCAGAAGGAAAAACCATGTCTAAACAGTTGAAAGAGTGGATTGAATCTACTGACCATGCCGGAGCATAGTCCATATCCAACTCAGCAGAGACTGGCGGAGTCACGATATGTTCCATTGCAGCATGTTGTGCTTCCATGTATGCTACTTCTGCAATGGATAAAGGCACTGATGGTTCTGATACAGTAGGAAGGATCCACGAATCAATCCTTAAACCGATCATGAAAATTTCAGTAGATGTATCTTCATCAAAATGCATGATAAGGATGGGAGTAGGTAGATCAAAAGTTCCTATTAATGACCTGTAAATCCCTTCTCCTAAACTCTCGTGTACTGGGGTAGATTGATCAACTAAAGGAACTGTGGATTCCGATGAAGTCTGGTTGTTTTGCCGAGAGAACAAAAGTTGATCGACCGTGACAATCTTGCCTTCGTGGGGGAACATAACAACTCAAAAAATAGCCGATGCAATAGCTCGCATGGCATATGTCCAACTCCTTCCTGACAACATATTGTAATCAAGCGAAGCATCTAGAATTTCAATCTCTATAGCAACTATTTTACCGGCGAGTGTGACATCAAATGATGACAAGACTCCGTGTGGACGGAAGGTTCTACCATCAAATGCAATAAGCAGTGTGTTAGAGGGGGCTAACTCAGGAGAACCCAAGGCTTTCCAACAAGAAATCGACATTACGCATGTATACATGCCCTCATCGACGACATATCATCTCATGGTCATAGGACCATGAGCTACCTCTATCTAAAGGGAAACGGGTATTTGATATTAGACATATCAAAACATGTAGTCATGTTGGATGATTCCATACTTCCAATTACTGGCAGAAGTGCATTTTGTTGTAATGGACAACTTTGCAAAACTTCTAAGGTGGACATAGCACAAGGGGTCTGGGCTAGATATTCAACCACACTGTAGTTGGCAGCAGCTTGTGCATTGGGATTGTGCAAAGCCCGTTTCAAGACACCTTTCACGATCTTGGGCAATGGGTCCACAGGAATGTGGAGAGGAATGGAAGATTCAGGAACATCTTTATCCTTGTTCTACAAAACCGGCGTATAATTTCTTTCCCGCATTTGTAAAAGAGCATCTGAGTTAACCATAGTAATAAAAGTTTGATCAACTGAAGCATGGGTGGTGCCCCCAGTTTTGGAGGTGCCAGAAGCTGATCCCTGCCATTTCGGAATGGATCTTTCAAGATGGCAGGTTTCTTTTCTTGAAGTATCTTATGGGCTTCTTTGATTAGAGGGCATTGGTGAGTGAGGCGGTCATGCTTGCAAAGTTTGGAAGGGAACTTGACCTTCTTCTTTTCTCTGTTATCCTCCTCAGCATTTTCCTTGTTTTTGGGCTTTTGTTGGTTCCCCTCTCCTTTCTTGCGCTTCTTTTTGTTGTTGGGTTGTCGAGGGCCCTTTTGATTAGTCTGAACCTATTGTACAGATTTAGTAGTAGAAGGAGATGGGAGTCACTTCTGCAGTCAGTTGTTTGACCGATAAGGCATGCACCTGTTTTTTCAATGCTTCGAAGGCTACAGAATCAACTGAACCCACTATGCCGTCAGCATGTGGTCCAAGTTTTGGTCTACCTATATCAATGTTTGATCACAGTGCATCAAGTATAATTTCGTAAAGGAGCCCAGACTGAGCATAAACCAGGTCTAGTTGTTGGGTCCTTAAAATGGCTTCTTCTTTCGATGACACCCCAGAAGTAGCTACTTCCTTAGAAAGATAAGGAAGGAGTGATTTCAGATACCACTCCAATAAGAATTCTGGAGGAATATTGGCATTAATGAGCCTCTTCCGTCTTCGCCACTCCTTAATATGATCAGATAAATGGGTGGCTTTGTTTTGTCTAAAAGTAGACAAAAGATCTATCCTTCCATCGCATCGAACAAGAAGCTGGAAGTGGTTAAAAAAGACTACAGTGAGATCCCAAAACTTAAAAAAGGTGGCTGCAGGTAACTCAATATACCATTTGGTTGCATCACCGGTGAAGGTTCTTTGCAAAAGTCTCAACCTAACAGAATCTTCGTTCAACAAGTTCGAACAACACCAAAGATGAAAAGTGGTAACATGATCACCAGGATCCTCACCAGTTTTACCTTTGAATTTCAGAATGTCTGAAGGTAGCTTAGTGGGAACTGGTGGCCACGTAACGTTATGGCACACTGGATCGGTCGTTAATTTTGAAATATCTGGAAAATTCAAGGTTTCCAGAAATGGTAAATGAGGTCTACAAGATAGCATTTGGTGAGCTGGAGTCATAAAGGGGGAACCTCCCATAGTTTGACCCATAAAATGTTGGTTAGGGTTGCCCCCATCCATCTGCTGGTAGGGGTTTCCCCTAGCCATCTGCTGGTAGGGGTTGCCTCGATCCATCTGCTGGTAGGGGTTTCCCCCTGTCATCTGCTATTGTGTGAAAGTGTTTTTGAAATCCCCCCACCCGAATGAAAGCGGGTTGGTACTTTGTGTATTCGTCCACTATGGCTGGGTGTTAGCCTCGCCATATTGTTGGTTAAAAATATTACCCCCTCCTCCAGAAAACAAAGAAAAGGGGATATTTTGTGCAGGTATATTACTTTGATTTGCATTGTACCTTGCAAAGGTGTTAAAACCAGGGGTAGTCGAGCCGGAAGGCGCAGTCATGGTACTCATGATAGGCATAGTTGTAGAGGGATTCGGCGCAACATTAGGTGTGGAAATCCAAGTACTATGTATATGGTATGACTGTTGTGTTGGAGGAGGTGAGATGACATTCATTATATTACTGGGTCGAAAAGTAGGGGTAGAGGCAGATGTCAAAGCTGTTGAGCTTGACATGCCTAACATACCAGCATTGAAACTGAAGGACGGAGTGGAAACAGAAGTTGTCTGCGTCGAACTCGGTGTAGCAGTGGAAGGAGGATTTATAATACTTGTATTCATACCCATTGTGGGAGTCTATGGGACTCCATGATCGTCTCCTGAATTAGTCATAATATGCCCAAGTGTGAAAAAATATGCACTATACTCGGGTTGCTGGAAACCAACAGGTAATAGAAGCGGATCGTTAAGTCCGGTAAGAGGAGGGTTAAAAGGAGTGTTAAACTCACCAGAAGTGATATCCTCAACCTCAACAATATTGAAAACTTGTTGCTCCGGGGTTCTAGGTTGCGATTCACATGGAACCTCTATTTCCCCAGTAGGTTCAAAAATACCACTGGAGTTAGTCCTCCGTCGTGGTGGTGGCGATAGTGGCTCCACACTGAGTGGGGGAAGCTTTTGCACCCTCTGAGACCTACGAAGTTTATGGTCTTCCACAATTATATAAAAATAACACTAAAAAAAACCTAGTGGCCACTAAGACTAAGGGGCAAACAACATACCACTAAAAAATCCTAAGTAATCAAACCAATCAAATGGATAGTAAATACTCTCGGAAGTAAGTCTAGGATTATTAGGTCCCAGAATAGACTAACAGAGTACTGATGGTCAGTTTCATGGCATCCACCGGAGGTCCACTGGGTGCAAGCGCTTGAATCACCAAACCGTTTTCCCGGGAGTACTGCTAGAGGGTTACCTTCCACACCTGTCCGAGGTGAAGTGGGAATAACCGCCCACTCTACATGTGTAATATCCTAAAGGTCAGATACTAAGGCTACCATACATACGAAATATCCTGGGGACAATCGTCAGCCAGGTCTAAACGCATGGGCAGGGTAGGAAAGCCCGAAGTCAGAAAGGACCCCCGTACGTGAATTGACTCTGGTTTATGGTCAAAAGGAAGGCGAGGGGATATCCTCAATGATTCCAGTCTTCCACGGTCTCGTGCATAACTCTTGTTTGAGTAGACCATCCCAGGGTTATTTGATATATATGGGTTTACATAAATGAAAGTTTGTACTATGATTGTTGCATAATGAAGCCAGTTGCGAGCTGTTTAAGGTGATTTAAGCTCATAACTCTAGCCTAAGCTAGTTGATGTCATGTATACCTAAAAAGAAAATGTTTCTAATTGATTTTATTAAAATTTCTTTTTAAGACAATTTTTTACTCAATGGGGTAGTGCATTGTGTGGAAATGGTTTGAGAAAGCAAAGTGCAAAAGAAATGACTTTCAAAGCAACAAAAGACTCTTTTGCTTTTCTCCGTTTATGCTCTTTCCAAAAATGAAAAACTAAGCAAACCAAAACAAATTTCTTTTTTCTTTTCTTTTCAAATTCAAGATGAAGTAAACTATGCTACTTCGAAATGATTACAAGTCATACTACTTTACACTACCAAACTCATTTTTGCTTTTTCTGATATATGTAAAAGAAAAGAACTCGAAAATGGAAGCAAGTAAGACTTAAAAAAGCAATGTAAGTAAGGAAAAGCAACTCTAAGGTTCACAACAAACAAATCGATGATTTGACGAAGACTTGTCCTACCTTATTAACGAAGTTCGATCCTATCTTTCCCTTGCTCCTTCAATCAATCCTCCACTTGATCTTCCATTCAATGAACTTGTAATACAAAGATACCTTCCTCAATGTATCTTTACTGATATAACAATGATGAAATTGAAATACAATTTAAACATCAAATACAATCAAGCATTTAATCCAAACAAATACGGAATCCATTAGACATTTGATTGGGATAGGAAGGGCATTTCAACCTTTATTGTCAAAAGCAAATAATCAGTACAAGTATACCTGATCATTTAGAGTGCTTGTGCAACTAGACCCTGGGCTCCTTCTCTTCACACTAACTTTAGAATTCCTCCAGCATAACAACCCTTAACGCATAGTTTTTTCCTCCCTCTCTGATCTATCCCTCTTGTATTTATGGGACAAGGAAGGAAGTTTAGATCGAGAGGTAGTTTGATTGGGAAGTTGGGGAAGTTGCAAAAACAACTTCAACTAATCCCAATTTGTCAAATTAATATATTTTTTATTACATTTTAAGATGCTCGCGAGTATTTCACTGTAGAGTAGCACACAATATGTAACTTCACTGCTTTACAACCAGCGTTTGCATGATTTTTTAATCTATGCGCTAGTTTGATTATGCGAAGTAGGGCATACTAGAAGATGTGTGCTACTGTTATGCTTGTGGAGTAGGGCACATTCCCAAAAATGCACTACTATGATGCCTGTAGGGTAGCACACATGTCAAAATGTAGGGTAAAATCAGGGTTTTGTCAGCTGTTGAGGGGCAAATCAAGTCCATGTATCATCTAGGTAAATCTTTCTCTTCGATCCATGTTGTCCTTTTGTGTGATCGACAACTTAATGTGATCACGGACGGAGAAGTGCAGATTTGACCTATAACAATTAGCATTGAATAATCCTTTCAGGTCGAGAGCTCAGATTGATTTATCTTGTAACCATCTTCTTTTTTTTCCAATATATTTTGTGGTAATCCCCATTTCCTATTATCACTTGTAACTGGTTTATTTGAGCATATTGGTAATCCATTTATTTCTTTATGCAAATAATTTTGTTAACCCCAGTCTGTTGGGTGTTAACATGTGCAATGGTGACTACCCTTCTGCGTTCTTCAAGTTGCTCCTACAGGGGATTAAAACCTCAATCACCTGGTCTTTTCTTTCTTTCAAATAGCCACAATTTTAGTTGTGTTCCCCAACAAATCTCTAAATTCTTCACCTAACATGCTTCTTTAATTTAATCTCTTATTATAACCCAGCTTCCTCCTGTTTAGTTTCCTCTCTACCTTTGAAGTACTTCCAGTCTGCTTTCATTTCAACACTTCACAACTAGTATTTATGGTACACCAAGGGACCTGCTCATGTTTGTGATGCTCATTTAATTAATTCTTCAGAATTTCTTCAGTACTATACGTAACGAATATGATTAAAAATAATTTAGTGTGACGTGTACCTAACGCTCCCAGCACAATATCTCGCATCCAATGTTATCCATGGATTTTTTGGTCTTCGTCACATGCACGAGCACTGTTTTTCACCTTAGAGGAAATCTCTGAGTTCCTTATCTGCTGTGTTTTTCAAATTTTATTCCTTTTATATAACGTCCAAATTGACAATTTTTTTTCATAGATGTACTCTGCTAATTTAGTTTGTAATCAAAATTATTTATAATGCATTCATATATGGATTTATTCCTCACAATAACTCTCCGTAATTAACCTTTTTCGAAGTATTTGTAATTCATAATAACCCCTAGTCGATAGGGTTACATAATTTCTCCATAAATTAAGTACAAAAGCCAGTATTGTCTGAAAGTAAGTTCTAGTAAAGCTTATAGAACTGTAATCTAGTTAGCGAGGACAATAAAAGCCCATGTTGTATTTTCACTCAAAAACAAAAAAAAATGCTTTTAACAGAACTTGTTGTAAATTTGGAGAGCTTCATTAAGAATAAGAAAATACAAAATCAAGGTGATTCATCTCCCTAGTAAGGCTTCATAACTAGGATGATACTTCCAAAGCACCTTGAAAAAAGGATCTCCTTAAAGGAACTTACATTAGCACCAATAAGGAGATCTTGTAGCTAAACTTTTGTGTGCTTATACGATTCTGATAAACATTTCAAGCTTCAATTGTTTTTCAATGTTGTAGCTTACTGTCACTTGATAAACTTGTTGGAAAAAGTGGTAACAAGTCTTACCAACCTTCTTGATCTGAGTGTATTTAGAGCAACAGAGAAATGTAATACAACTATTCTTACAACATCTGCAGATATGAAAGATAGAATGTGATACCTTGAAAAAATAAGATTATAGAAAATGAAGTTGACATGTGCTCATAGCCTCAAATGTAGTTACTTTTTGTTTGTTTGTTTTCTTTCTTTGACCTATAGGATTTCAATATTTTGCTTTGTAAAGGTAACTCTCTTATTGCAATTTCCATGGATAGTTGTTTTCTCTCATATATTGCTGACTTTGTTCATGCAGGTTAGTTATAAGCCTAGACCAAGTTGAATTGGTGAAAATATGTGAAATTTTGAATCCTAACAATAAGACTGGGAGATTGACAGTAATTGTATGCATGGGTGCTGAAAAATTGAGGTTCAAGCTGCCACATTTGATAAGAGCAGTAAGACAAGCATGCTTGATAGTGACTTGGGTCACTGATCCTATGGATGGAAACACAATAAATGCACCATGAGGGTTGAAGACATGTCTATTTGATGCTATTCGGGTATTTTGGAAGAATATTCATTTTGTTGTTCAATGATTTTTGGTCCAAGTTGGTCTTGTGTCTGTTCTAAATTAGTCACATTTTCAGAAGTTGGAACTATTATTATTGGCCATGCAATATAATTTGTGAATGCTAAATCATGGTTAACAGGTTCTATATGTACTGGATATGTAGGCAGAGTTGACGGCATTTTTTTATGTTCATGAAGAAGGCAAGGTAGAATCTGTTAACTCTAACAGATTTAACAGAGTTAAATTTTTGATGTTCATGAAGAAGACAGGGCAGAATCTGTTAACATTGTTCATGAGTTGTTAACATTCTAAGTGAAATGTATCCACCATGTACATATCCATTGAATTTCTGGCTTTTATGTTCTCCTGTGAAGTAAACAGGGCCAACAGTCAAATCACATTATGCATAACACATTGTTAAAGATTCCCCAGACCAATTAAAGCACGTCTTACAGGAAAATGCAGATGCAGATTTGATGTTGTCATCATGTTACAACTTACCCTTATGTCATCGAAGTGCTTAGGGTTGACGGAAATTGGATAATTGGTGTAGCTTCCTCGTTGAAACCTATTATTCCACCACTTTGGAACCAGAATTTGCTCTGCTTTAGGAATGCTACCACAAAACATTTTTCTGAGAACCTCCATTGCTTTTGCTTTGGTCTTCTCACCATCTTGTTCTTCTGTCTGCTTCGATTCCTCATCCGTGATTGTTGTAACAAGGATGTTGGATCTTGGATATGTTTCCATGTGCTTCAACAAAAATAATAATTCCAATAGTTGTTACTGTTATAACAATGTTGTAAATGCATTTGGGGTGTTTGAGAACATTATTGGTCTATACTCACATGCCAAAATGTGTAATAACCTCTCTTTTCAGCCGCATAAATAAATAATTTTGTACCATCCCCAGTCGACCAGAACGTGCTGGGAAATTTGATGAATACCTTTGTGTAAATTCTTATCTCGCAGTTGAAGAATGCTTTCGTCTGCATATCATTAATGACATGATTCATTATCAACGATAAATCCTACCAAATTATTCATTTTCATTGGTCTTTAAAATAATATTGTTGATGTGAGGAACCAAAACAATCCTCTTCAGTAATATTAAAATAGTATTGATGATGTGAAATGGCACTGGAAAAAGTCTGGGATATCTTAAATTGCAATTAAATGTGTAACAATTTTTTTTGAAATGAGGTATTAGTGAAGATGTCATTAAAACATTAGTAAGCTATATTATTCATTAATTAATATGGCTTAAGATGGTTAATTTTCATTACTGATTAAAATAGTATTGGTGCTTTGAAAAACCAAAACAATCCATTTTCAGTACTAACTAAAATAGTATTGATGATGTCAAATGGCGGTGGGCTATTTTAAATAGCCACTAAATATGGAAGAGGTAACAATTCTTTTGGAACAGGGTATTAGTGAAGATGGCATTATAAAATAAAGATGGATTTGATTTTTGCAACAACATGCTTAGTGACATGTAAGTGTGCTCTTAACTTGTGTCTATTTAATATACTTAATGTACTTAATTATTAATTTTGTTAATGATGGATTAAAATGAAATAAGATTTAAGAAAATGTTTTAATATACATTTTTAAACCTTGTTAAAAAGTATATATGTGTGTGTGTGGTGCAAACATATATAAATCACATATTATATATAAATATATATACTATGTGATTTATATTTTTTTGTACCATTTATTATTTATGGTGCTTTGCAACACTTGTTATTTTATGGTGCTTTGCACCACTTGTTATTTTAAATAATAATAATAATAATATTTTTTGTGTTTTGCACCAAAAAGTCTCAATCCACGTTGGATTAGGTTTGGTGTTTTGCACCACAAAAATTCAATCCACCTAAGATTGGTTTTGGTGGTTTGCACCATACACCAAGGAATGCCACATATCCATTTACCACCCAAAACAACATTTTTACAAACACCACTTTTGAACCATAAATCTGAGCACCACTTGCCTATCCCCACATTATCACCACTTTTGCACCACTATTTGAAAATTGAGGATTTCCCAAATCCTTTACAAATAGTGATGCTAAGGTGAGGCTAAAATGCCCTTTTTCTTGTAGTGCACTAACAGTGGAAGAAATCATGGCTAAGGATTTATTATCTATAATTTTACAAATAGCAAGCTCTTTCTATGATGTTAGAGGCTTTGGAAGTAAAGTGATGACAATAAGTTCGTTGTTGAGAGTGGTCTTTCCTTTGTAAATATCATCCCACAAGTCGTTGTAAACATACACAGCCTTGATATTCCACCATGATTCTGGAAATGTATCTTTGCCGGTGAATGTAGCACCAACAACAGATACTATTGGATGCATCTTAAACCTCCAACTTATACAACTCTTAAAAAATATAGGACACGGGCTTAAAATCCTACTCCTTACATACAAATTATAAACTTTAATTTTGCAGCTCTATTCTGCAACTTATTACATACAATTTTTTTTCCACACCTTGATAATTATAGCATCAAGAAAACGTTGGTAAACACGCAGCTTACAATAACGAGGAAACTCACTCTCAACGTGGGTGTGGACAGCTCCACGAAAACACAATTTTCGTCGCATCTTTCACCATAGGAACACAATTTCGATCTCAGAAAAAAAATAGGGGAATCTACGCATCTATAGTCCTCACGCAGAGGTCTCAGCTCAGATCTTCCATGCTCAGAAATTGAGATGTTTGGCAGCGCGCAGCTCCAATGATCAATGCACAACAGCTCCAAAAGATGAGAGATGACAGGAAACTCAGCTCAGCTCCACACAGGGACAGCTCGCAGTCTCGATTTCAATATCAAACGTAGTCGTACTCTCGATAGCATTCTCTATAGTAGACTCGATCTCAGTATATAAACGCAGTGTCACGAACTTGCAGCAGCTCCAATAATTTTTTTACGAAGCATTCATTTCGGATCTCTATGATAGCACAAAAACGTGCACCTCTTGTAGGTGTTTCCACTATTTTACGGTCATCAACGCTCATCAATTCAAGCTTCAATGTAAGGTCACGATAGCACTCCACGTAGGGGCACAATGCAAGTCACTCGACGCAGATGGCATACAGACTCAATGTAAGGTCACGATAGCATAGCACTCCACGTAGGGGCACCATGCAAGCCACAATAGTCTTCACGCTAGTCTTCACCATTAGGGTTTCAAAGAATGGTGCTCGTGGGTGCTTGGATATGCTCAAATAGGTCATGCACGGGAGGAGAATGGCATATTAGAGTGGAGTCTTGCGCAACTCTCGTGGAGAGAATGCTTCTTAGAGAGATTAGGGTTTGGGTTTGGGTTTGCAGACGAGAAGAGAAAACACTGCATATGCAGCAAAAAAGGAGTGGCGACAATGCCAAAGAGGATACCAATATTGGACTGCGGGAAAGGGTGAAGTTAGTCCGCAAATTCTCAGAATAATGATGAATGATGCAGAAGGCAGAAAGGACTGAGCATGAAGAGAATGCAACAAGCATATCTTAAGGCCTAGGAAGAGTGCAGGGCCAAATATGGCGAATCTGACAATGGTAGGAGTTATGGTAGGAAACTATGATACCACATGATGGTAAATATGCCCCTGATGATAATTTCATTCACCAAAACCTTTAGTTTATACATTGTTGATGTGCCTTTTGGTATTTGGATTCCATGTACGGGCGATTGCATTATGGCCAACGACATCAAGGGAAGTACGGGCAATCGCAGTATGGCCAACCGCAATATCCGCAACTGCAATATCAACCACCGCACTATGGGCAACCGCCATATAAAAAATTGCAGTATGGTCAACCACAGTACCCACCATATGGGACACCGCGAGGAGATTTTAGAGGAGGATTTCGCAGAGGTCGAGGTACCGACGCAAGATGACGAGGAGCTGCTGGATGAGGATGAGGACCAATTATATGTTACAATTGTGGGAAACAAGGGAATTACTAGAAGGATTTCCCAAATCCAACAACATAGTGCACTTATTTCAACATTGTGGACCATGATGTCGAAGACTGCAGTGCATCGCAAAATGGAAAACGAAGAACCTGCCCCCACCTCAATAGAATCAAAATCAGAATATGCCACCAGCGGTGTAGAAGATATCAGCAGAGGTCAGAAGTCACACTGCAACTATTGGAGTAGTGACCCGTGGAGGAGTTGTGACAGGAGTCGACAGGTCACAGGTTACCGTCCAACCAACGACACAGAATCATGTCACATTTGATGTAGTAGTCGAGAGGGATGTTTTGTTTAAATACCAAGAGGCAATTAGACAGAGGAGGCAGTCACCTCTTCACCAGGAATAAGTTACCTATGATATGCCACCAATGTTCGACACGACGAAGTCGTATAGAAAGACTAACATCTTAAGAGCCTTCTTGGAAAGTTTCTTGGAGTCAGAAAAAGATCAGGACGCATTGGAAGAAATATCCAAATTGTTGCATCGACGGGAGGGTGCACTCTAGGAGCACACAGTCAATCGCATACATAAGAGGAAGATGGGAAGAGAGATGCAGATGTCTGCACTAATTAGAGCATTTGATGTCGAATCCATCATCTTAGACCTGGGGTCAGACATAAACATTCTGACCAACTAGACCTGGGAAACAATGGGAAAAGCACAGTTGGCCTGGTGACCGATACAGCTGCGATTAGCAAATCAAAGTAAGGTTACTCCAATTGGTCAGGTGTGCCAGGTTGACGGTGTGAATGGCGTGAGCCTGAGCTGAACCAATGGGAGGTGTCTTCCAATGATTATTACATTGGACATCTTACGAGGGTCTGTGTCCATATCTTGCACATTTGGGATTTCTTTTTCCACAACTTCCTTGGAATTTTCTTCCTCCTTTTGATTTTGTTGTTAAGTTGCTTCTCTATCCGCTCTTTCTCTCATTTATTGCAACCTTCAGGATTCTTCTTTTCTGGATACTTTCACTCTCTTCCTTCTGGACTCTGTCTGCCTCTTCCTTCTGGATATTTTTGGCTTCTTCCTTCTGGATTCTTTCGGCTTCGTCCAATAGCTTCCTCTCAGCTTCTTCTAACTGGAACCTGACTTCATCCTTTTGTTTCCTTTATGCATCCTCCTTTTGTTTCCTCTTTGCTTCCTTGAGAGTGTTAGCCTTATAAATGGAACCAGCTCCACTTTTGTGACGTAAATGCTTGTTCAATTCGGTCATGTTTCTTGCGCTCCGATACACTTCTTCATAACTTAAGAAGAGATGCGCATAATCAAAGTTAATCTTGCAGGAAGAACAATGGGTAGCGACCTTACATTCGCTATTTTTCCTTCTAAAAATATTTGTCCCAAAATTAAAGGCCTCTAAATCCTTAACAAAATACTCTGCCTCTTTTTCCTTGGGGAATTTGTATGTTGCAGAAATAAATGCACTGTTCTGTTACAGTCTTGAGCCGTTAAATATTTGTCTGTAAATGCCTCTTCAAAAACTGGATATGTTGTAATAGAGTTTCTGAGTGTCGCTTCAGCCTTTAATATTTCAGTCGGTTAGGCAGTGGAGACTTCTTCAGCAATTTGAGCAGTCAGAAAATCCGATCTTCATAACCTTTCAGGAATATAATATATTATTTATGAGCGGTGATGTCTTTTGAATATTTCGGCGGACATCTTCATCAAACGGTGGAGTAATTAATCTTTTTCTGACATTCTCCCCCTTAATTACTACACTCAAAAAAAAAAATTCGAAATACTAGATTTCTGTTACAGCTTACAAGCCACAATATTTTTCCTATGAAACTCAAACAACTCTTTCCCTTGAGGTTTTGTAAATAGGTCTCCAAACTGATTTTTTGATGTGCAAAATTCCGTACTGATTTCATTCTTGTTAATCAGTTCTCGAATGAAATGATACCTTGTATCAATGTGCTTACTTCTTTTATGAAAGACGTGATTTCTTGATAGTGCAATCACTGTTTTGTTGTCACAAAAAATCTGTGTTGCTCCATCTTGTTCATGCTGCAACTCAGAAAGAGTTCTTCTCATCCACACAGTTTGACATGCAGTTGTTGTTGCTGCAACATACTCTACCTCAGCAGATGATAGTGTCACTATGGGTTGCTTCTTTGAGGCCCATGCTACTAAACCCGATCCAAAACTGAATACATATCCAGATGTACTCTTTCTATCATCTGTAGAACCTGCAAAATCATTGTCAGTATATCCAATCAATTTAAAAACTGAGTTTGATGTATATTGGATACCAAAATTTGTTGTTCCAGCAATATATCTCAGCATCCTCTTTCTAGCTTGCTAATGGGTATTCTTTGGGGACTCCATAAATCTCAAAATCATACTTACTGCAAACACTATATCAGGTCTTGTTGTCAAGTACACGAGACTTCCTACCAGTCTCTTATACATCGTTGGATCAACATTTGACCCATCATCCTCCTTACTAAGTTTTGTACCAGTTGCAATTGGAGTTACAACTGGCTTACAATTCATCATTCTGAATCTTTTCAATACATCATTTGCATACTTAGCTTGATTTATAAAAATACCATCCTCAGACTGAGTAAGTTCAATACCAATAAACTATTTCATCATTCCTATATCAGTCATCTCAAATGATGTTTTCATGGCTTTCTTAAACTCATCTACTGAAAGATCTCCAGTGAATATCAAATCATCAACATATGAGCAAACAATCAGTATCTTACCATCTTGGTTTACCTTTGTATATAAGGTTTGCTCACTTGGACTTCTGCTGAATCCTTCACTATTCAAATATTCATCAATCTTGTTGTACCAAACTCTAGGTGCCTGCTTCAATCCATACAATGCTTTCTTTAATCTGTAAACGTTGTCATCATGTCTATCAATTTCATATCCAGGCGGTTGTCTCACATAAACCTCTTCTTCTAAAGATCCATTCAGAAATGCAAACATTACATCCATTTGATATACATACCATTCATTATGAGCAGCAATAGCTAATACAATTCTTACTGTATCAAGTCTGGCTACAGGTCCAAATGTCACATTATAATCAATACTAGGTTGTTGACTAAACCCCTGAGCTACAAGTCTTGCTTTGTATTTTTCAACTTCTCCATCAACATTTAACTTAGTTTTGTAAATCCATTTGACACTAATACAACTTTTATTATCAGGTAGATCTAAAAGATCCCAAGTATTATTTCTTTCTATGGCATCAATTTCTTCATCCATTGCTTTTATCCAAACATCCTTTTTAACTGCTTCATCAAAAATTATTGGATCACATGCTATCAATGCAAAATTTGAAACTTGATCTACTTCTTCATCTTGCTCGTACAATTCCCTTAAACTTCTAGTCTTCTGACCTCTAACTCTGTTTCTCAATGAAGCTAATGTAGGATTTGATTCATTACTTACCTCTGATCCTATTCTTTGTCATCCATCAACACTTGATGGTTCACCACGTTCTTGAGTTCTAGGCATTTTGGCAGGTGTCCTATCTGCTGGTGTAAGCATATGTGGAGTTAACTGTCCACTTTGTATGTCCTGCTCATCTTCTTCACCTTCTACGTGAGATGTAACAGCGTCCTTTGCAACCAACTTATCTATGTTTCCATCCCATGCTTCTTCTTCCTTAAACATCACATCTCTGTTGATGACATACTTCTTGGTGATTGGGTTATATAATCTATATGCTTTAGATTCTTCACTATATCCAACAAAAATACATTTCTGACTTCTGTCATCTAACTTTCTCCTCATTTCTTCAGGTACATGTGCATAAGCTACACAACCGAAATTTCTTAAATGAGATATACTGCTATTCTTACCATTCCATGCTTGCTGGGGAACTTGATCCTTCATGTTCTTAGTTGGACTTCTGTTCAGAATGTACACTGCACAAGAAACAACGTCTCCACAATATTCATTTAAAAGATGCTTCTCCTTCATCATACTTCGAGCCATGTTCATAATGGTTCGATTCTTTCTTTCTGCTACTCCTTTTTGTTGTGGAGTGTATCTGGTAGTAAATTGTCTTTTAATTCCATGATATTTGCAAAATTCCACAAACTCATTCAACATATACTCACCTCCTCTATCTGATATCAAGACTTTAATACTTATGTCACTCTCCTTTTAAACCATAGCTTTAAAGCTTTTAAACACATCAAATGCTTGAGATATATGTTTCAGCAAATACATCCAAGTTTTTCGACTTAAATCATCAATGAAGGTCATAAAGTAAGCATTACCAGTCAAAGAAGGTGTTTGAATCGGTCCACACAAATCTGTGTGTACCATCTCCAATGGTGCTTTTCCTCTGTCTGATACTCCAGAGATGAATTTCTCTCTATGATGTTTTCCCAATATGCAGCTCTCACATGAGCTTGCTGGCTACTGGATACTAGGAAACCCTTTTACCATTTGCTTTTTCTATAATAGACCTAAGCCACCAAAATGTAAATGGCCATACCTCAAATTCCATAACCATGACTAATCTAAACTCTTAGTTTTATAAGCATTCAAAGAGTTAGTCAAATCATTCCTCGTAATCAATGGAAACATTCTGTTCTTTGTCATTTCTACTCTGGCTATCAATTGCTTACTTGGAAATTTGTCATAAATAGTACATACCTTGTCTTTAAAAACCACTTTGTACTTCTTCTCCAACAACAGTCCCACACTCAATAAATTACACGTTAAACCAGGAACATAATAAACATCATGAATTGTTCTTCTTTTTCCATTCTTGGAATATACAGTAATCATACCTTTACCATTAACTTTTACCTTACAGTCATTACCCAACTTCACTTCAAACTGAATGCTTGTATCCAGATTTACAAATAACTCCTTATTTCCAGTCATATGATTGCTGTATGCACTATCCAAGAACCATATATCCTTTGAAATTTCCTGGGTGACATTACAAGTTAGAAACATAGGCTTCTCTTCAATTTCAGCCTCCTCTGTAATGTGTGTAGACAGCTTACGAATATCATCTTGCTTCTTCCAACACTTGTTAGCATAATGCCCAAATTTCTTGCAATAGAAACATTGAACTTTAGATCTATCATACCTTTGATTCTTTGGCTACCACGTTCTACTACTACTCCCCCTTGCGCTAGGAGTATTCCGCTATGACTTCTCTTCAGATTCTGAATCATGTTTGCTGTCACAATGATCAGCAGTTTGACCTCCTATTCCTCTTCTACTAGATCTTCCTCTGCCTCTGCCTCTAGTAACATGTAAGTGAAATTTAAAAGAATTTTCTAATGAGTGTCATCATACCTGTTCAGTCTTGATTCATGAGCAATTAATGTGCATTTGACTGAGATCTTTAAACTCTTCAATTAGAACAACCACTGCTTCAAACTTCTTTGGCAAACATCTCAACAATTTCTCTATCACACGCTGATCTGGAAGGACTTCACCATACTGTCTCTGTTGGTTTACAGTACTCATAACTTGAGTCATAAAATTATCAACAGTCTCACTATACTTCATCTTCAGATTCTCGAAATCCCTTCTTAAAGTCTACAACTTAACATTCTTCACCTTGGTCACACCTTGATAGCAGGTTTCAAGAGTGTCCCAAGATTTCTTCAAAGACTCAACATTTGATATCTTCGGAAATATTGATTCATTTAGGCGTTGCTGAATAAGGCCAAGAGTTTTGTTGCCTTTCTTCCTATTCTCCTTCAACAGAACATGCTCAACATTTGACAGAGCCAATTCAACAACTTGATTAGCTAGCTCTGGATAGCTAACCGTAACGAACTCCCAAATATCCTGAGCACACATGATAGTTCTCATCTTAATAAACCATGTGTCATAATTCCTCTCATTCAACACAAGAATTTGTGGCTGCACTGAACTGCTGTTAGTAGCCATCACTAATTAAATCCAAATTACTCAAAACAAAAACAAGAAATAAACCTTAACCAGGATTTGATACCACTGTGGGGAGGCAGGCGAGGTGCTGCAGCTGCTCCAACAACACAGAAAGATATTCAAAATTCAGAAAACTCGCCTACAATACAGTCTCAGCTCACTGCCACAGTTGACTGTAATCTTCAGCACAGTCACAGCTGATAGTATCAGCTGACTATTTTACTCAACAGTAACCTACAGGATAGTCACAGGTCTGTTCCAGTTGTCTGCAACAGCAACGTTATGATGATCCCTGCGTTCACAAACTTATCTAATAAAAACTAATTATAATAAGCTCTCAAATATCATCAATCACTTAAGCTGCTACAGCAAACTAATCAGCACAAATATTTCTGAGTTTACAAACTCATAAATAGAGCAAAACTGAAACACACAGGAAAAAATTCTGAGTTTAACATAAACTTCATCCGCTTTGTATTGGTTGAAATCATGATTACAATGTTGGGTATAAATAGTGTTTCAACCCAGTTGATCATTAAATGTTTAATTGGCCCTTCATTACAAAATTTACCGCAGAAATAAATGCACTATTCTGTTACAGTCTTGAGCCATTAAATATATGTCTGTAAATGCCTCTTCAAAACCTAGATATGCTGTAGTAGAGTTTATGAGTGTCGCTTCAGCCTTTAATATTTCAGTTGGTTAGGCAGTGGAGACTTCTTCAGAAATTTGAGCAGTCAGCAAAATCCGATCTTCATAACCTTTTAGGAATATAATATATTATTTCTGAGTGGTGATGTCTTTTGAATATTTCGGAGGACATCTTCATCAAACGGTGGAGTAATTAATCATTTTTTGACAATTTTATCATAAAGGAAGAGGGTGTTGGTAAGACAGTCCCTGGCTGGAAATGGCTGAATGAATTGACGATTCATGCCCCTGATTTTTTGATGTTGAAGCATTCACTTTGAACAATCTCCCCATTGGAGAGGGGAGATTGTTGTCCAATATTCCATTGTGTATATTCAAAGCATAAGAATTCCTAGCACTTCTTAGAATCTGCAGGGGAAACTAATCTTACAAGTGATTTAAAAACAAAGTGCATTGTACAAATCCACTTTGCACGATGTGAAAGTACAAATGCAAGGCAGGATGAGGACATCTAGAAAAGGAAATTTTTGTAAATTTGGATATGAAATATATGAGGAAGATGTAACAAGTTGAAGTGTAATGATACCGTTGGGTGTTTTAATACTGATTTTATGGCACTAGTTCTAAATTCGAAATAAACATATTTAAAAAGTATATATATATAAAATAATTGATCACTAATACATGGATACTATTTAAATAATACATAGATAACGAGCATTGTGGCACGTAATTTATTTAACTAAAACAAATAACATATAGCAATCCTCTCTGAATGGCTTGAACAGAGAAACCAATAATGTTAGTGAGTGTGTCGGGGTCCTATCTTACTTAATGATAAATCAGGAATACGTTTAACTTCCATTGTGTTGATCTCGATTCCCATACAACAAACAAGTAGAGGAGGCTTTACATACATGCTTACTACACCCTGCTACACAAAACCTTATTACTATATTATTTGTAGCACTTAAATTGTAGTCTTAAGAAGATTCTCTATTATACATTAAAGTTGGACCTATCAATAAACAAATATTTCTTCTTTCTTTAATAATGTTGATCCTTGTGATTATGATAAATAGTTTAAATTACTATCGGTTATTGAAGAAAAAGTTGGAAATGGGTAGAAACAAATTACAATCAAAGGAAATAATTTGTTGAATTGGTGTCCGCAGAAATTATTGCTCACAAGACAAGAAACACATAGTACAAGGAATTTATGATCAAATGAAAGGATATAGATTGAAAATATTCATCAAGGATTCTAGAAGAGTATCTCTGTAAAGTTGTGGGATGGCAATCCTTTGATAAATTTGCTAACCATGCGTCATGAGAAAGATTTTAGTTTTCAAGGAAGTTTGATGTATGAGGGTCCCTAGGGTTTGGCAATCCCACATCACCAAAAAATATTTTCTATTCACTTTTAGTTTTATTTCAAGTTTTTCAAATATCTGGTGTGAAAATGGTCTGAACTTTTCGTTAATAAACACTTGTATACTGAGATCAAAAGTTGGATTTTGAATATCTGGTTAATTAATAAGCACTTGTACACTAAGATCAAAAGTTGGAAAAAATGTGAGTTTAGAGCCTATGCCTACATCCATCACCAATATATACAAAATTTATATATTTCATTTCAATGACTTCTTATTTTTCCAAACACATACTTGCTAAAATTGTGACATCTAATTAACCAAAAGTGGGTAATTTGTCTAACTAGTTGTTGGTTGAAAGTTATTCTAACCAATGGGCAGTTCTCCTAACTTGTAACTTCTTGATCAAATGTATTTCTATGAAGATTGATAGGAGTATTTATATACGTGTGAATGTAATCTCCATTGTTTAAAAAACAATAAGATATCAATACTTTGCCTGGTGGATGTTTCCCCAAATTGGGGTTTTGCCACGTTAAACTCCTGGGTATTTTATGTGTCCATTCTTGTATTTATTTTGATGTCCAATTCTTGTTTATAGACTCCAAATACCAACAAGTGGTATTAGAGCCGAAGGTGGAGCAAGCCGCCATTTTCATCGATCTTGTAGCCGGTCCCGTGGAGAGCCGCTATTTCTTATGGAATACACCATTCATGGATCTTGTAGCTGGTCCCGTGGAGAGCCGAGCTATGAAGAAATCAAATGTTGGTCATGCGATGATGAGAGGGTCACTGTCTGTGAAGAAGAACACCCGAACACTAGTTAAAATATATCCCTCCCCCCATAGTTCACCAGAGAAGACGTGATTTATGTTGCAGTCAGTGAAGAGACAATCGGTGAAGAAATTTTTCACAATGAAGAGGGGACACATATATCCTCTTTCCTGCATGAGGAGAAGTCAACAATTTTTCTGCTGCAGTCACCATTGAAAAGAGGAGAGCGTGCTTCTCTGTGAAAGATTGGGCACTTCTATGTGAGAGATTGGGAGGAGCCTGCTGTTGACAATAAATGTTGAGCTTGTGTGAATCAGCATGAAGGGAGTTGCAACTTGTAGCATCCCATAGACTGTGAAGGAAGATTCTGTATTTTTTGGAAGCCTATGTTAAAAATTGATGGCAAAGATTTCTAATACTAAATTTAAAACTAAGAAGTTTAATGAAAAAACTAACTTTGAATTTTGGAAATTTAAGATGCGAGGTCTATTAGTTCAACAAGGGTTGCAAAAGGCCTTACATGGAAAGAGAAAGAAACCTGTAACTATGATAGATGATGAACGGGAGGACCTTGATTCCAGAGCACTTAGCACAGTTCGGTTATGTCTTGTGGAAGATGTGTTGTTTGATATCATTGCAGAAAAGTCGGCAGCAAGTTTATGGAGCAAGTTGGAAAGCTTGTATATGACGAAGTCTTTAACCAACAAAATTTAATTGAAGATGCAACTATATGGTATGAAAATGAAAGAAGGTACGAAGGTTGCATATCATTTGAATGTCTTTAATACTCTTATTTTCCAGTTGACTAGTATGGATGTTAAGAGTATTTTCTACTCCAAAGTGTCCTGTAGTCTTGCTGTAGTGCACATCCCAAATGAGCTGATGTCAATGCTCACCTATCACTACATAAAGCTATCCAAGATTGTATAGCAAGGTGTATTTTAGGAAATAGTTGAAGGTCAATGACTTGTCAGTCTCAAGTTGTCGATAGACTAATGAAAAGTTGTTGTCGTCCTGATACAATTGAGGCCAAGTTGTGGTGTCATAACCCTGCATACTCGTCACTATAAGAAGGATATTAATGGGTGTCCGACTTAGAAAATCAGAGGAGGCATTGGCTTTACCTTTTCGATACTTAATTACCAACTGTATTATTGTAGGTAATTAATCCACTTGAGTTGTCGATGATTTTGTAACTTTGTCTGGGACGGAGCGAGTTGTAAGGGCTGGTGACCAGTGAGAATGACCATCTCCTTTCCAACGATATAATGTATCTGTTAACACCCAAAAATTGTTCACTAGCTCATCTCCCTAGTCACATAACCCATTTGTCCAGTTTTCCTACACTTTTGGTCTCCAAACCCCCCAACAAAAAACCCTCAAATGGTTACCAAAAGGGGAAAAAATCATTATTTCCCCCCTCAATTAATGAAATTCCTCCAAAAAATATAAAAAAAACCCTAAAAAAGGGCCCATAATTCCCAAAATAAAAGAAAAAAGGGAAAAAAGTCAATAATAAATTCAAAAGGAGGAAAAAACCCTAAACCGATTTACCAATACTATTGGTTTCCCGAAACCATGGGTCAATACTCTACCACACAAAATATCTGTAAAAGTTGATGGAGGCCCCCCATTTAGCATCAATCAATCACTTTTCATACCCTTACATTGTTGAAATGCCTGTTGAACCCTGGCCTATCACCTTGAGCTTATGTTCACCATTTCAATTGAGTCTTGGCCACCTATTGAGCATTTGGAGAAGGGAAAGTAAATCTGGAGATCTAGTGCACTACTGTCGTATAACTGCAAGGACTCCAACAACCCAACCATTTGAGGAAAACACCATTGCAAACCCTTGTTTTCCCATTAATACAAAAAATTTCAAATTCCATTAATGAGTTCCTCATGATTGCCTATTTTTTTTACTCATATTGTTAGGATTATTTTTATGTTATCACTTGCACATAGCACTCTTTTAATATCTATTTTTTACTCATTATTTTGAACTGCTACTAAGCATTCCTGAATCCTTAGTAGGTGCTCTTTAGCACGAGATGGGGTGAAAACTCCAACTACAGTTTTCGCGACTACACTAGTTCTATCAAATTCAAATATTTGGTTGCTTTTAGTTTTGTACTTGTTATTTTGATTCCATTTTACAACTCTGGTCTACCCCTTGGACCCCATATTTGCATATATGGCCCTTGGCTTCACTATCAACTTCATAAAATCTGTTTTTACGGCTCGTCCCATGACCTCAGCAGTCATTTCCCGTGTCATAGATCATGCTCGTCTACCCGATAGCTACGCTCTGTAGCACACTTTCCATCCTGAAAGTCACGTTCCCGAGCACGCTTTCCAGCCCGAAGTCTGCGCTTTGCAATAGGCTTTCCATCCTGAAAGTCGCGCTTTGCAGTGCGCTTTGCATCCCAAAAGTTGTGCTCCTCAATGTGATTTTCACTGAGAAACCTATGCCCTTGAGTGCGACTGTCGCCCTGAAAGTCGTACCCTTTTTCTTATCATTGTCGGTTTGTTCTAGCACAACTTCTTTGTAGTTTGTCGCACCCAGAAGCATGAGTTTTTGCCTCAAAGCCACATCCCACAACCATGTTTTCCACTTTTTATTTTCCTAATAACCATCTGTTTGCTTGCATCCATTTTGCTAGATGTACTTTTCTACTATTTACTTGCTGTAGCATTTACAATATTTTACTTTGCATTACATTTCAGCAAGTTCAATTATTTCTATTTTACATAGCAGTTAATACTTTTCATTTCATGTTTTAGTCATTGATTTTCTCATTGGACAATCTTGGGTACACACCACTTGTGCACACACTCGTTTACCATAAGGCAAGTGAGACCTAAAATCTACTTAAATCAACCAACTTTAACACCACTTGGGGAACAAAGAAAAGAAATTTGTAGCTAGGTAGGACATTGGGGATAGGCATCCAAATAACACCCCATTTGTCATTTACATTTGAGACATAGTTGTTGTCGATTAGGGATCCAAAATCCTCTATTATTTATTGGTACGGTTAACACCGATTTGTTGGAGGGCCTCTCCATTAGGAGGGAAAGTAGCAAGACTGGTTCCATAATTCTGAGTGGAATGTTGCACTCCATTCTATACTGAAGGACACCTACTCATTATTCTCATCATGCATACTGGATACCATACCGGGTGTACGACGGTCAAAGAAATGAAGCTGTGGGACACCTTTCTAGATGTTCCATGAACATGGTAGCTTAGTTTGCATTCTTCTAGGATTCGTTTACCCGGAGGGGATTTCAGTAGAGGGATATCCTTAGCCATTGGGTTCTCCATTTCATATTTCTTGACTGTGGATTTCATCGCCCTACACGGAATACAATTTGTGTGAGCTTTCATATCTTTTAGATAGGTGTTTGCATGCTCCTATACCCCCATTGGATTAGTGAGTCTACCTTTTTATTTTTTAGGAGTGTTTCGTGTTTGTATTCTAACCATTTTATTGTCACTCCACTTGTTGTAGCACACGAATGCAACAAAAAATTTTGAACTTGTTGTTGGTCTAAGCACCGCATTTTTTGAGAGCTCTTCTTTTGAACACACGGTTGCACTAGGATTTTTGAGCATTTTATATCCCATAGATACTTTAGCACTTTTACACCTATCACAATTGATTCAACAAGACACTCTCGCCACCTACGAGGCCAGTCCCCACACTACGGCTCACTTGACACCACACATGACAAATGAACAACTTCGTCACCGGATACTTATCCCGACGCCCCTTATTTTAATTATGATTCTATGTTAGAGTTACACATCTTCACAGCTCTGTCTATCCCCATGGTCAGCATGAATCTCATCCCCTTTACCACTAGGTTCATTGGCATTGGTTCCACCGCTATCACAGCTACCATTTCAGCATCCATCCCCACTATACCATCCACTAGACCTACACCTATAATTCCAATCATTAGGTCCATACCCATCGGTATCAAATCTATTCCGACTACCATCCCTTTGGTCACCAGTAGTACACTTGGGGGCACTGGCCCTTCCTACTCAATCCCTGCTGTGACACACAGTTTCCCCGCCTCTCGATGTAGGTGGCCCCACGGCCACCACCATGGCTATCACACATGTCACTACCACTATGTCACATCCTTCTGCTAGTTTTACATTCATGGCCAGTCTCAACCTCCCTAATCTGGCTCGGTTGACCAACGATCCGATCCGACATGATCCCACATGGCATCTCATGCCTACCAAACTCCCTTCGAACATCCCAAAGTTTGAAGGGAAGGGTGGTGAGGACCCACAAAGCCATATCATGTCCTTCCACTTATGGTATTCCTCCAAATCCATTATGGATGACTTGATCCTCCACCTCCTTTTACAACGAAACCTTACTGGCTTTACAACTAACTAGTATATTGAACAGTTCTTTTTCAGTTACCATTTTATGGGACCCAATCAAATTTTTCATCCCTCGCTTCGCATTTCCTACAGTTTTTTCAGTTACCATTCTATTATGATGTTGGTGTTGAGATTCTACTGGCTTGTAGAGAGAACATGACTACCCATATCACTGACCATATTCATGAGTGGCGTAGACATCATAGTTTGTGCAATACGAAGTTAGATGACCGCATCTTCTTAGATTGGTTCTTGAAAGCCCTCATACCAGTTGTCGCCAAGGATGTGGCATCCAAAAGGCCCCAAACTGAATAAGAATCCACCCTTAAAGCCAAATAGTTTTACATTATCTATCCACAGTTGGGCTAGCTGTACTCCATTTTACTTAATGCTCCCCATGGTGATTCCTCTCGGAAAGATGCCCTGGGGGCATCCCATGTTGCCGACAGAATTATTGGCCACAATGCACCTCATATCCATCCTTATACTTATATGCCTGCAGCTAGCCCCCCGACTTATAAACCTACACCCAATTCCTCCATGAGTGGTCCTGACATTTTGCCCGCCACAACACATTCAGGAGCAACATCTTCGTTGCTCCACCGGCACAAGCCCACCATACACATGGCCCTTTTTGTTCAACACATTGTTATAGACATGCCCCGCATGTCTACACTCCCCCTTCCACACCATCTGCCTACTACCATCAACCATCACCACATGCGCCTGCACAACCTGAATCCCCTCTAGCTTATTATGAACCAACAGCCCCTACGCCTACACAAACTGAAGCCCCTCCAGCTTATTATCCACCATAGCCTACCACAACACCTGCTCAACCACAGAATCCCCTGGTTCCCCAAGTGAAAGTCTATGCTAAAATAAACCAACAGCAGAACCAACCTGCGCAAAAGAACCAACAAAGACAACAAAATCGGGGATGTGCTCGTAACCGCGGCAACAACCAACCTCCTGGTAGAGGCGATCCACCATCGAATCCTCCCGATAATAACGGTTCCACCCCGGTTAACCAAAATATTGATCGATGACCTAAACAAGGTAAAAACCCCAACCTACGCACGAACCACCCATGTTCTATCTGCGGGGTATATGGACATTACACGCACAATTGTCCCCACCTAGAGTGAGCTCTCCAACTTTGGAATGATGACACCCAATGGAAAGGACATGTTGCCCCTCACACACCACCAAACCCACCACAACCTAATGCACAATCCATGGTGTTGCAAAACCCCTTACCCAAACAAGGGATCATATCCACCCAACCTTTGGCTCCCCATCAAGGTGGCCCCACACAACAACAACAAGTTACTTACGCTGCTCTTGATAGTCAACCCATTGGCTCAAGTACCCATCACCTTTTAATGATGTCTTCCGCAAATGTAAACCTACAAACACATTGTAACCAGTACAGTTCCACCACAGAAACCATTAATGCAGATAAGGCTTCTAACACTCTTCCCAGAGATCAGTCATTATGCATACCGCCAGCACCAATCAACGGAGCCCCCAAAGCTCCTCGTTTTCCTCTGCAACGAATTAATAACAATCCTAATGCTCCTGCTACCACAAAAAACAATACCGTGGATGACTTAGCCCATTTCCCTGCTGCTATGTCATTCCTATAAGTTTTGAAGAACTCCCCAACACAGCGCAAAACACTGTTGTCTGCCATAGATGCAATAGACCCTTCCGACTCACAGATGATGGCATTCGATTTAGACAAATATGAACCATGCATGCCTTCCAGATTAGCATTTCAAGTTTTGGTTTCAGTCTAGAATCTTGTTATCCATCGGTGCATCATCGATGAGGGTTCCTCTACATGCGTTATGTCTACATTCGTGTGGAAGAAGCTTGGATCCCCTACCCTCCATCCATCCACGACTTCTTTACAAGCTTATGATGGCCACTCATCTCAACCACAAGGTCTCTTGGCCAATGTCCCATTCCAATTAGCTGGTAAAATTGTCCTGATTGACATAGAAGTCGCCAATGCACAACTCGACTATAATCTAATCGTAGGATGAAGTTATATGTACTCCATGAAGGATGTCGCTTCATCGGTGTTCCACATTATGATGTACCTCCATGAGGGTCGGGTTGTTAAGGTCGACCAAGTCACATACTACGACCCAAATGCACCCGCTACACCTGAGAATGTTCTCCCCATGGTTGAACAACCCATTTTTGGTGCACCCACCTCTTTGGTTTCCACCGTCGGCCTTGGAATTTATTTTGAGACTCCAACGGTCTCCACTTTTCGTTCATTACCACCTCCTTCGCGAACCATTGATATTTCTAACTTGTGCACTATTTCCTCAAATCAATCGGTACCTAACCCGCAACCACCAATGTTCCCTCAACCACCATCAGTGCCCAACCACGTTGGAGCCACACCAATCCATACAATCCCATTCTTGTTCCTACCATCTAGAGTAGTAAGCATGCCTGTAATGGCCACACTGAATCATCCGGGGTTGTCATTAGGACTTCCCCTATGGTATCTTCCTTCTCCCAATCCCACTCCAACACCACAAGTCATCCTTCAACCGATCCTACCGATTACAACTGTTATCCACCCACCTCCTGTCATGGTGACCGCATCTACATCCAAACCTGCCCCTCCACCACTGAAGAACACTAGGGGAAGAGTCCCACAAACATATAGTGCCCCACATGTGATGAAACTTATGAAACCTCACCCACATGTTCAACCTTTTCAAATTCATGAGGAAATCACATGTCTACACCATGGGGGCAGGCCCAAAAAATTTCCTACTCATCATCGTCATCATTCTCGTCGACAATACTGGGGGAATACATCCCACAAGAGGAATTCCCCATCATCATATCATCAATTTAGTGTACCACCATGTCCAATAACCTCACAATACACCCCCCTTCTAGCAGTTGGTCAATGCCCTGTTGATCCCTCTCTGAGATAGCATCTGCACCGCATTGACACCTATGAGTTCGGGGGAATAATAGATTGCCTAGAACCTGTGATAGGAGGTCTACTTAATCATTTTATCCCTGCACCATCACATCTATCTCAGTATTGTAATGAACCCATCATTCAAACCAACACATATGTGATCGACAATCACAAACACCATGCACATAGCATGGGGGCAGGTCATTAAACCTACTCACTTTTTCACATGCATGATCTCAGCCATTTTCTAGGTCATGTGTCACTTGTATATTTTATTTGATTTGATATGCCTAGTATGGTGCCCCCGCAGATTATCAGTTCTCCCCACCACCACATCCTTGGTTTTTTCGTCTCACCTTTATTTATAGCTTTTTTTTTTCCACATTCCTGTTTTGACCATTCCGGAACCATATGACCTCCGTTTCTCACACCGTTTGCACTGTAAAATTCATATTTCCACACCCATGATGATGCCTAAGATGATTTATCACTCTGACCAAAAAATTGTATTGGAATTTTATCCATGCCCATCGCCACCTTGATGTGCGTGCCACAAAGGCTGCAATCATTTTTTTCCATGTTTTGCATCGTGGCCTATCCATGAGCCCTTCGCTCCATCTAGACTGCATTCATTGCGTTCTTTTTCAACCATTCAGTAATCCTCAAGGAGTCCTGATTAGTGTTCCCCCCGCCTTCATTCCTTGTTCTCATTATTGTCCCTTCATTGAACACTTCCTCCCTGCCTAGCCATTATATTTGTTCGGTATAATTTTATCCCTTTTTTCAGGTCGAGCAACTCCTTTAAGAAAAAGGCACTCAGGGAGTTTCCCTTAATCTCTTTTCTGACTCCTTAAACAATGAAAATATCGTCAAGCAATCTTGCTTCCTTTCATGCTCGTTCTAGTACCTGAAAGGGCGTCTATCTGGTATAAGTTTAATTCTTTCGTGGACCTTGTAGAACAATTATGAAAAATGAATACTCTAGTCATAGTAGCTAGAAGAGTTCTTCATTGCATACTTTTATGCTTTTTCGGGCCTTGAAGACTAACACACGAAAAAGAAACCCCCCTGGAATCTTCTTATTGCTTTCAGAATCACTAAAATTGAAATCTCCCATGAGCATTCACCATCTCGGGCTTGTATAAATCCACACGACAGTACCTTTTCACCATTTCATAGTCTTCATATCTCTTTGAGACTCCTTAAAATTGAAGCAACCACGAGCATGGACTATCCTAGGCTCGCACAAATCCACATGATAGTACCATTTTGAGCACACCTTTATCCATTCTTCCAACTCCTTAAACAATGAAGAAAGCCCAAACGGTGCCTCTCGTCGCCAAGACAGATCATATATAGTCCCCACATTATGGCATCACCCCCAGTATGGTCGCCTTTCTTCATAGTATTCTGCAATCTGTAACCCTTCGAGTCTCTTGATATCATTCATCATTCCCCCCCCCCCCTTGAGTCTTCCCCATTTTAGTCACCACCCCTGGTCCAATCAAATATGATCCCCTTCCGCGAAGTAAGTTTCATATGATTCCAGGTGAGCCTTTCCATCATACTCTGAATAGATGAAGTTTGAGTCCCCCCACTCTACACACCCATCCCCCCCCATAGTATGTCAGTCTCCCATCACGTACTATCACCTCTTGGTTATACACCTCACGCTCCTATCAAGGAAACATAATTTCCTTGGTAGTTGCAGGTCTCCGTCTGTCGATGCCAACACACTTATTACAAAGAATAGACCTAGAGGCCCCTATACCTTGGACTCATCTCCATTTGTGGTGAGTTCCTACGGACCATTTGAGAGGAGTCCTTAGCTCCTATTACATGGTTGTTTCTCATGTGCTCGACTCCAACTCCATTATCGCACCGTTGAGATTCGTACAAGGTATTGATCCTTTTAGTTATTGGTGGAAGACCCCGGATGTCCCTTGACTCCAACACATTGGTGAGTCAATTTGGAACCTCCCTGTTGTATGTTCCCGTGGATATCCAGGCTGCGTTGGCGACAATGTTCGGAAGCATTCCAATTGTATGCTTCCTCGAGTATCTAGATAAAATGTCATCCAGCGTACCTTTCAGATTTTGAATCTCATTCATTGAGTCCATACAGTTGTTGGACACTTTCAGCTCTAGCAGAGCATCAGTTCATATGGTACCGCATTTATTATGGAATCCATTCTTTCCATGTAATAGCTCTTCAGATTAGTCATGGTCAGACCATAAGTATGTCCCAGATTTGTGTCCCCTCTAGACCAGTATGATGTACACAACAATTCTATATGTAATTTTCAGTTCCTCTTTTTGGGCCTCATCATTATTTGTATATCTCGATACGAGCATGGGTATTCCCACCTCGTATTTGAGATTATTCCTCATCCATTATTGAGTTGATGTATTTTAAGTTTTAACCTTTGTAGTTTGTATGGAACACGTGTTCCAATCTCCAACCAGTTTTTTCTCTCCTCCATCACAATGCTCACACCCCTAGAAAAATTCAAAACCTATGATGCCTATCGGCCATACAATGAGATTTTTCCCTCACACATCAGGGGGCAATATGTTAACACCCAAAAATTGTTCACTAGCTCATCTCCCTAGTCAAATAACTCATTTGTCTATTTTTCCTACACTTTTGGCCTCCAAAGCCCCTAAAAAACCCTCAAATGGTTATCAAAAGGGAAAAAAATCATTATTTCCCTCCTCGATTAATGAAATTCCTCCAAAAAAGGTCAAAATCCCTCAAAAAAGGGTCAAAAATTCCAAAAATAAAAGAAAAAAGTCAAAAATAAATTCAAAAAGAGGAAAAAACCCTAAAACCATTTACAAATACTATTGGTTTCCCAAAACCATGGGTCAATACTCCACCACCCAAAATATCTATAAAAGGTGATGGAGGACTATCATTTCACATCAATCAATCACTCTTCATACCCTTATGTTGTTGAAATTCCTCTTGAACCCTATCCTATCACCTTGAGCTTCTTTTCAGCATTTCAGTTGAGTTGTGGCCACTTATTGAGCATTTGGAGAAGGGAAAGGAACTCTAGAGATCAGTTGCACTACTCTCGTATAACTGCAAGGATTCCAACAACCTCACCATTTTAGTTAAACACCATTGCAAATCCTTGTCTATTTTTACTGTTATTGTTAGGTTTATTTTTATGTTATCACTTGCACATGTCAGCCTTTTAATATCTGGTTTTTACTCATTATTTTGAACTACTACTAAGGGTTCCTGAATCCTTAGTAGGTGATCTTTAGCATGAGCTGGGGTGAAAACTTGAGCTACAATCCCCATCAGGTGATATGATAAAAAACAATGGAGAATAAAAATGCATCTTTTATAACAAGAAGCCCCAGCGAGAGTTGCAAAAGATAGCTAACTTTCCTTCATGGGAGAGAGTAAGTTCCATTCTAAAGTCACATACAAGCAAATATTCCCAAGGGACACACGAGGGATAACAATAAATCATCCTACAATGATCACCATCACACTAAATCCAAAACCATGACTAAAAGGGAAGTTTCATTGGTCCATACAGATATGGATATTCATGAACTGGAATAAAAAATAACAATCAAAAAGGTCAAATCATGATAAGATGGACAAACAAAGATGCATATGAACATGTTATACTTCAAATCCCAAATGGATGAGTATAGAGAAAAATTTGATGACTTAATCTTGATTTTTATAGTATGACACTAATCAAATTTCAAAATAAGTTATATAGAAATTAAAATACATAAAAAAAAATCAAAACTCTAATTATACTTCAAGTATGTTTATAAATTAAATTTATGTTTATGAAAATAACTGAAAAAAGTGAAAAAAATATTCTCTGCTCTCGGCAGGGACTAATAAATTCATATACAAATAAAAAAAATAAATCAAAATTTTATGTTGCACATTAAGAGGTCAAAAATGTAATGCAGACAAAAGAACTATAATGAAAAAAAACAAAAACAATAATGTATGCCTAATAACCAGATCTAGATGAAAAGAAATTTGAGTTTTAGCTAACGTAATTGAAAAGAAATTTGAGTTTTAGCTAACGTAATTGAAAAGAAATTTGAGTTTTAGCTCATGTAATTGAAGATTCTATGTATCCAAAACACATAGAACTATGTCAGTTTCATTTTTCTACCAAAAATCTCCAATTGAAATAATATTATGCATTTATTAGACATGATTTAATTCCAAAGCTTAACTCTGTTTCTTAAACACTTCCCACTAGTTTCAGAGTCAGGGTAAGGATTTTAAGATCTGGATCTCTTCTGGTTTTGGATTCTATATAGGATTTGATACCCACCGACTCCTTTCATCATTATCATGGAATATTAATGAATATATCCACATGGAATATCTATACCGGTAAATAGTAAGGACAGAATCCTGTAGAAGCGAGCAAGGGAGACGATTCATGAATTGTTCACTGACAGGTTGATTCTTTTATGTTTTGATTAATGTTTTGATTTGGTTGATTTGAAATTCAAAGTACAACAAGGTCACCTACTACATAGGGAAGCGCCGAACATAAAAGAAAATCTCACTTCCCCGTGTAGTTGGTTATCTCGCTGTACTCTGAATTTTAATTAATCAAATATAAACATTAAATGCCCCATGAACATAAAAAAACTCACTGGACAATTCATAAATCGTCTCCCTTGCTAGCTTCTATCGGATTCCGTCCTTACTATTTGCAGCTATAGCTATTCCATGTTGATATATTCATTATCCCAACTTACATACATTTATTCTCTTGTGTACAGTTGCATTTTATATGGATGTCAATAGCGGCTTCTGCAAATTAAACCTACCAGAGCTTCATTCCACATATCCTAATCAGATTTGAAATATTATTCGTGTAAAGATGTTTTATTGACTTTTTCACCGTCAGGTTACTTCCCTTAACCCTGAAACTAATGGGGAATCGACCGAAGAGGCCGACTTAAATATGGAATGAAAATCGTGGCTAATAAACATGCATATAGATTTCCGTTTGAACCTAAATTCCCCTTGCATGAAACTAAAAAATTAAATGTATTTCCTCAATTCATGTTTATTAGTTATTAGCGGATTTGGGTATCCAACTACATCATGGTATATCAAAATTAGATTCGTATGCATCGCGATTTTCTAAAACACAGCAATTCTATGCACTTTTTCTTTTAAACCATGTTCAAATTATTTGCGAGCGCATATCTGGCTCTGAATATATGCCAAAAGGCATTGTATGCATTACATTTTCTCATGACTGAATTGCTATAAAAAAAAAAAAAATCATGTGACTAGGAAAGAAAACCAGCATTAAACAAGTATAAAATAAATAACTGAGATTTATCCTAAGATCTCAATGGAAAATGCTAGGCATAATAAATTTATTGATATCCATTCTAATCAATTTGGTCCTGAAATGGTTAATACTGCCATTACTTGCGACACATTAAAATGGTCCTCCTTAGGCACTTTATAATGGAGTTTTGTGGTCAACATTGTTCTCCTTAAGCAACCTAGAATGGAGGTGTGGCCAAGTCTCAACATCATTCTCCTTAACCACCTTAAAATGGAGTTGTGTGGCCAACATCACCCTCTTTAGACACTTTAAAATGGAGCTTAAGCACTTCAAAATGTAGTTGTTCGAGTCTTTAAGTAGGCTTGTTCACATGCAATATTATGGAACAATACAATGGGTTATGAAATACCATGAGCCCAAAAACCCTGAAGTGTAAACATAGCTTTCACTCTATATCTTACTCAAATTTACTTAACAATAAATATGCGCCAAAAAACATTTTATACCTTACATTTTTGTGTGACTTAGATTGTATAAAAAAATTATGATTACTAGAAAGGAAAAAGTTTGCTAGCAATATAGTAAATTTTCCTAAGCCCTCCACTCTTCTTTAGGAGGTGTTTGCCATTTTATTTAATTACTTCTAGATATTTTGAGTAAAAGGTGATTTTTTTATTTAATTTCTTATAAATATTATAAAAAGTAATTTAGGAATATAGTAATTTTTTAAAAACATTTTTGTTTTTCTATTTAATTACTTATAGTTTTAATGTGTGTTTTATTAGTTTTAAATAAAATCTTATGATGTAAATATATTGTTATCCTAGAAGAGGTTAAGAAAACTATGCAACACCCCAAAAATAATAAACATTTTTATTTCTTCTGGAAAAGAATAATTAAAAAACAATTATTATAATTTTTATTATTTTTTACTGAAAAGTAAAAAATGGAACAAACTGTATTGAGAATACTTTTATTTAAATAAAATATAATAAAGGAAGGGAACAAGAATGGATATAGCTATTGAAGAGTGTTTTTTCAAATACAAGAGGGAAGGGACAAATGGTTGAAGCTCTTATAGATGTTGGAGGCATTATCCCTAAAAATCAGGTCACCACTCCTAGTTGAGTGCTACAAAGTAGGAGGTTGTTGATCCGTGCTTAAATGGTAATTTTGCTTGGATATTTTCAGAAAGATGGCTAACCAAGGAAGTGGTCGGGTAGACGTGCCAAAGCCAAAAAAGATTGACCAGCGGAAACTGAGGAAGAAGACCCAAATTATGATTTGGGCAATAATTACTCTGCCGAATTCTGGCTGCCAGTCGGGGGCATTTTTGTTAGCCCTTATACAGCTCCACGTAAATCTTGCGGAAGAAATTCCAACTTCACTGCACGGTCGTATAGAATTTCCTTATCGACATGCACATCTTTTTCGAGAGGAGTATCGAAAGAGATTTGGGAACACGAGGAAGATGCTCCGGATGTAAATGGTGGAAATATATATGTTCGTAGTTTCATAAAATTGTGTTTGTCACTTGTTCAGGGTTGAAGAGTCGACCAACTGCATACAGTGCTTATCTATTTTATTTATATGCTGCTGAATCAAAACTAAATCAAGGGTTTAGGATGTGGTGGCAGAGGGGATCCATTTGTATCCTCTAATACCTTATAACAATTTTAGTCATTATGGAAGTTTTTAAGTGATATAAATAAGTTATTTGTTATTTGTTCGGGCATTTTTGTTATTTCTTTGCTGCACTGAAACAACTTAAGAAAAAATATTAAATATAAAACTAACTTAAAAAAGTTCATATTATAGAATTTGACATATAAGAGATGAACGACATACAGAATTTGACATATAAGAGATGAACAACAATATAGTAGATAAGCAACTAATAATATTGTTAAGTGGTCATATTATGCTGCACTGCAGTTTAATGAAAACATAGAAATTGCCTCGTTTCAAATATAAATAGCATAGTGGTCGTTCATCTCTTATTTTTATTTTATATTTAAAACATTTAGTGATAGGCTTTTGTAATTTTATTGACAGATTTAATACTGATGTTAATGGTAATTAATAAGTATGGTATTCAACAACTTAGTCTAGTGTTTTAATTCGCAAAACATAAATACTCTATAGTTGGACTTGTGAATAGTTATGGGATCTTTGGAATTTGTTTGTGTGGATGTAATATCAAATATTATAATCTAGAAGTATATAACCGCATTACATGGTAGGTTATGAACATTCTCTCACTCGATGGGACGGAAATCGCGAGCTTAGGTTTCTTTCTGTACTCGCTTCTAGGGTTTTTGCCGTGGTGCTCCCTGCTCTCCTTGCAGTAGTGCGCATAGGATGCGGACTATCACCATGACATCATGGTTTTGCATGGGGGGAGGGGCTTCATTTTCTCCTTATCAACCTCCCAGAGCAAACACAGACTGAAACGATAAATCAAAGGTGAACCAAGAGGATTTGGGTGAGGTATTGGGCTCCAAGGATTCCTCGGGACTGAAGCGAATGTCAGGCGGATGTATCCCAATATATGTTGAGCTTCCAGGTCTCCAGATCAACTCAGAAAAGCTTCGTGAATGTGTGGAACTGTGGAAGGAAAAATACCTAATAGGTAATTTTATTGATGTTTGGCCCAAAGAGAAAGATCTACTGAATTGGATCAAATCCACCCAGAACCCTAAAGGCCATTATGACTTGCAACTGGGTTCAAAGGATTTCTTCACAATTATCTTTTTTAACCAAGAAGATAGGGATAGGGTTCTGGAAGGTGACCCTTACTTCTTTTTCTCTTCTGGACTGTACCTCATCCCTTGGAAGGAAAGATTCAATCCAAACACAGAATATATGAGCATTGCCCCTGTTTGGATTCGACTCTATGCTCTCCGCCATGAATACTGGGATCTGAAAATTCTGAAGGATATCAGAAATACTCTCGATGAATTCATGAAAGCTGCTGAACTCACCAAGCAGCAATGCTATACATCTGATGCGCAGATATGTGTCTACATGAACTTATCCCCGGAAATCCTGGAAGCCACTACCCTCACCTGGGATGATGTCGACGAGATCCAGCCACTTGATTACGAAAATGTCCCTTTTCATTGCCGACACTGCCATGCCCATGGTCCTTTTAGTAGAAATTGCCCATAGAATTTGGAAGCCTTGGGCCCTAAAGTCGCTTAGGAGGAAGGGTGGGATCCTAATTGTTTCACACAAGTCAAGAGCAAGAGGTATCCCAACCACAACTCTAATCCTGATCAACGTGTTCGCTGATAGCTAGCCACCTCTAACATATTTCAAACCCTCGCCAATAATAAATAAATTCTTGATCCTGCTATAAAATCTCAGGAGAATGACATCCTCCCTGTTGGAACTATCTCTGTATAAATCCCCAAGATCAAGTTAGAACTTGCTGACCAAACAGCTAGCATGGAGGAGGACCTAGTGGATGAAATTGAGGACATGGTCCTAGGGGATTTAGACTTGGACGGAATAGAGTTTGAGTGCAGCAAAAATGGTAAGGGTTATGTTTCGCCTAGACAACTCGAACTACTTAAAGAGGCCATACTGAAAATTTGGGCTTCTCCCTATCTTGGGATTGCTGCGAATCCACTCAAAAGAACTAAAAGGAAACAACCGAAAGATGGGTAAAAGAGAGGAAGGAATACCAACAAACAAAGGATAGTAGAGACATGCAGTAAGTTGATAGAATCAGGTCAATACCCGACAATCCGAGTGACCTTTTTTTAATTCAATCAGGTTTCCAAATGAAAGTTATCTCTTAGAATATTTGTGGGGTGGATCACCCACACATGATCAAGACCCTACAAAATAAGGTAATGAAGGAAAATCCCTGGATTCTGTGCCTTCAGGAAACCAAATGTGGGACTGAAACCCTACAGAAAATTGGGGAAAAAATTTGGAAAGGTTGTGAAATGATAAACATCGATGCCCAGGGTATGGCGGGCGGCTTGGCAATTATATGGAATCTAGAAATTGTGGTTCTCTCAAACTTTTGGGCTTCAAAAGGAATCCTCTTGGGGGATTTTCATATCTCCCAAACTCAAATCCATGGAATTTTTTAAAATGTCTATGGCCCTAGCATTTACCCCCAGAAGCAGAATTTTCTCGACTCCCTAGATTGGATTGCAGACTGGATAGATGGAAAACCCTAGATCATTGGGGTTGATTTTAATCTAATCACATCGCTTGAGGAGAATAAAGGAGGAAGACGAAGCTTAGGAGTATACAATGAAGCTTTTAGTGACTTTATTACCACTCATAATCTCATAGATACTGAAAATGCCAATGGTTGGTTCACTTGGAACAATAAACGAGGTAGGGATCACCATGTCGCTTCCACGCTTGACAGATTCCTGGTCTTAGAATGGATTGTCAACTGTAGTGGGTACCTTCACTCTTCAGTACTTCCGTGTAGAGGTTTTGATCATTGGCTTGTTAGCTTGCAATGGGAAGGAGTGGGTCCACCCTCTAAACGACAATTTCTCTTTGAATAGTTTTTGTTGGAGCATGTGGACTTTGAAACCCTTGCCACCCAGTGGTGGCTCAAATCCACACCCATGAAGGGTACGTGCATGTACCAATTCCAACAAAAATTAAAAAATCTCAAAGCCAAACTCCGTACCTGGAACAAGGAGGAATTTGGAAACATTTTGTATGATAAAAATGCCCTGATTGAACAAATGGATGAAATCCAAAGGAAGGGGATGACTATAAGGTATGATGACAAGTTAAGGGAGTTGGAAGCAGCCACCACCCTCAAGTTTCGCGCTCAGTAGCAACAGGAGGAAATCTATTGGAAAAAAAGTCTAGACAACAATGGCTCAACGAAGTTGAATGCAATACAAAATTCTTTCATCGTTCTGTTATCCAGAATAGGAAAAGAAAGCGAATTCTTTGCCTTAAGACCACCACTAGATCCTACATGGACGACAAAGTTTCCACGGAAGAAGAGCTGGTGGAATAATTTGGAACCATCATGAAAGAAGACATGGTTAATGTAAAATTAGTCACAGCAGATCTAATGAACAAGTAAATCAATCACAATAGATGAAACTCAGAAAAATGGTGTAAAACTGTGCAAAGCATGCATCAGTGTTCAATATCCCAATGAGGGTGAATAATTACAATACAATACAGTAACAATCAGTGAGCAATTCAAATTGACTAAAGAGGTCATTCGAATCATTGAATGGAGTAGCTTGACTCCAACTAGGAGTCCTCATCATCAATCAGTGGTGGTCATCAATGCACAAGAACCGGTCATACAGGTGTCAATCTAAGTCTAACTGAGTGTAGCATGTGTAACTGAAGTGTGTAGCATTGATATAGGGAAGTGGGCTCAGTGGAGGGTGCATGGGAGGCTAACTGAAGTAAAAAAAAAGTCATCTAGTCAATCTGGAGGTCCATTAGAGTGAAACAGTCAGTCAGGAGTGAAACTAGCCTCAAATCAAGGAGAATCGGAGCTAACTGAGTGTAACTGAAGTGGTAGGTGAAGAAGTGCGCCCTTCTCTGGAAGTAGGTGAGAAGTGGGTGCCTTCCTAACTAGGAGGGATAAAAATATGATGTAAGAAACTCCTGGGTGCTAGAATGAAGTGGATAAGGTGTTGGAGGCATCAACCTGGTGACTGGGATGCATGCAAACCCTAGAATTTGCATGCAAACCCTAATTGTATGCAAGGTCCTGAAAGTGATGATGTGGATATCCGAACACTCCCCCTCAAGCTAGACTATGATGTGCAAAAAAAATAAATGATAGGGCCCTAGTAACTGAGACCAAAGGTCACCCCAATACAATAATAATCCAAACTAATAACAATCAATAAACCGAGGAAATGGGGAAAACCTCACAGGAAAAATACACCCCCCCAAAATAGACTGTAGCACACCAAAAGATTTAACTGCTCCAAAATCAAGTAGATATGTCTGGAGGTATCTTACTCTTGGGATTAAATGAATCATGCTCCAAAAACATGTGCTTGAATTCTCCATCGGTGGATCCAAGCGAATGTGGAGACTTTATGAACTTGCTCTTCATACCGAAAATGGTGAGAACAAATATGAAAATATGACGATGATCCTGGAACCTGTGATTCGAACCAAGTGAGGTAGGAATAGCTCCAATTAGATCAAATAGATATTGAAACTTGAACTTATTATCAATAGAAATTAAATCATCTCCAAAAATAGATGAATGGTTTCTTGAGATCTCCTTTGAACCAACAAGGGTGAGATCAAAACCAAAATCAGAAAAAAGTGCATGAGAATTGAACTCAAGCGAATGGTAGTGCTCTTCATCTTCATTAAATCTGAGAAACTTTGCAAATGACAGAACATAAGTCTATAGGAGGCATACAATCAAGTAGGTTGAATGCTTCACCTCCAAAATCAGAATTTACCTCCAAAACTTCAAGTAGATCATTATTCTGCATGCCGACAAACTCATTTGAAAGAGAGGATTAAGGAACCTCTTCGGAATCTAGAGTATGAGCTTGTTCATATTGCTCAGAATTCAAAATAGAAGAATTTGAGAGAGTGAGTTTTGAATCTACAGTTTCTTCTTCATCTTGAACAATTGTTGAGGCCAATACATGATCGGAAAGAACACATAAGGAGATCTCATTGGGCTTGTTTTTCAAAAGGCTAGCATGATCCTCTTCTTCCTGCTTTCCAAATTCTCTGTCAAGTTGGACCCATAGATCACTTGGATTTTCAGCAGTCTTACTAAGGCAGTGCATACAAGGAGACATAGAAAGACATATTTCTCCAAAAGCTCTGTCACAATCATTGATCCAATCATTCTCCTCTTCATCGGAATCAAAATCTCTTGTATTACCAATGCACATATCAAAAAGACATTGTCTCTTCAAGCATGCAATCATCTTTGGTTTCCATTCATCATAATTGAATGGAGTAAGAAAATTTTGTGAAGAAGAAGCTTCCATCTTTGCAATAGCGAATGCAAATGGAGGAAGTAAGAAACCTGCAAATCACAAGCAAACAAGAACCATTATGGAGCAATAACTACAACTGCAGAAAACTGCTGCAAAGTGAGTAAAAATTGCTCAATCTTCATGTAGAACACCTGTAGAAAAGAGATCTTGTCCGTGCAATGGCTCTGATACCATGTAAAATTAGTCACATCAGATCTAATGAACAAGTAAATCAATCAGAATAGATGAAACTCAGAAAAATGGTATAAAACTATGCAAAGCATGCATCAGTGCTCAATATCCCAATGAGGGTGAATAATTACAATACAATACAGTAACAATCAGTGAGCAATTCGAATTGACTAAGGAGGTCATTCAAATCACTGAATGGAGTAGCTTGACTGCAACTAGGAGTCCTCATCATCAATCAGTGGTGGTCATCAATGCACAAGAACCAATCATCCAGGTGTCAATCTGAGTCTAACTGAGTGTAACATGTGTAACTGAAGTGTCTAGCACTGATATAGGGAAGTGGGCTCAGTGTACGGTGCATGGGAGGCTAATTGAAGTAAGAAGAAGTCATCTAGTCAATCTGGAGGTCCATTGGAGTGAAACAGTCAGTCAGGAGTCAAACTAGCCTCGGATCAAGGAGAATCAGAGCTAATTGAGTGTAACTGAAGTGGTAGGTGAAGAAGTGTGCCCTTCTTTGGCAGTAGGTGAGAAGTGGACTCCTTCTTGACTAGGAGGGATAAAAATCTGACGTAAGAAGCTCCTGGGTGCTAGAATGAAGTGGATAAGGTGCTGGAGGCATTAACCTAGTGACTGGGATGCATGTAAAATGCATGCAAACCCTAAGTGCATGCAAGGTCCTGAAAGTGATGATGTGGATATCCGAACAGTCAATAGAGCCACTAGCATTGCTCAGATCACCCAACATATGCCCTCCTTGATCACGACTGATCAGAATACGCTCTTAACAAAACCTATCTCTCTGTTGGAAGTTGATGAGGTTGTGAATAAAAAGATGGGAGGAAAATCTCCATGCCTGGATGGGTTCACTACCAATTTTTTTCATTACTTTTGGGACCTCGTTAAGAATGAAGTTTGGAATATTGTGGAAGATTCGAGAAAAACCCGTAGGGTCCTCAAATCTTTCAATGCAAATTTCCTCGCACTCATCCCCAAATTTGATGGAGCTGATTCACCTTGTAAGTTTCAACCCATTTCTCTGTGTAATGTTATCTACAAAATCATTACAAAGGTCATGGCGAACAAACTAAAGCCAATTCTCCCTAGTTTCATATCTCTGGAATAGTCTGGGTTTGTGGAAGGCCAACAAATTCTTGACAGTGTCATTTTGGTGCACGAAGTTTTACACTCTTTAAAAATTACAAAAAATCCTCGCATGGTATTAAAATGAGATATTGTGAAATCTTATGATAAATTAAGTTGGCAATTCATGAGTGAGATGCTAAAGGATTTTGGATTTTGCTCAGAATGGATTGAATGGATTATGAACCTCACAACATCTTATTTCTTCTCCATTCTGGTTAATGGGTCTCCTACTGCTACTTTTATCCCTTCCAAAGGTATCAGGAGAGGTGACCCCCTCACCCCTTTCCTTTTTATCCTCATGGATGACGGGTTAGGGAGAATGATTAAAGCTAAAACACAATAGGGAGTTATTAGAGGTTTTTCTGTCCACCCAGCAGCAGAGGTTCAAACTCACCTACCATTTCTTGATGACACAATCTTAATGGGACACGCTTCGGTCCAATAAGCAAGTGTGCTGAAAGCCATTCTCTCTAGCTTTGCTAGAGCTTCCGGCTTGGAGGTTAACTGTGAAAATTCTTAAATCTTCTTTTTAACACCTCAAAAGTCACTCAAAGGAATATTAATCGCATCCTTGGTTTCCAAGGGAGCTCCCTTCCATCCAAATACCTTGGTGCTCTACTAGCCTCTAGTGTTATTTAGAAAGTATTGTGGGAATATCTTCTAGATCGCATCAAACGTAAGCAATCTAGCTAGACCATGCGCCCTCTGAATCTGGCAAGCAGAGTCACCCTACTCAAAGTAGCTATTCAAGCAATGTTGATCTATCTTTTTTCGGTAATAGCTGCACCAAAATATGTTCTTAAGGAACTTCGTGCTTTACAAAGAAATTTCCTTTGGGGAGGGAAGGCTGATAAAACCAAATGGGCCTTAGTCAGCTGGGAAAATATTTTCCAACCAAAGACCATCGGGGGTCTCGACCTTCGAGATATAGAAAAAAACAGTAATGTCCTTGCTGTGAAGATATGGTGGAAGTGGGTATCCTCTAAAACAAAACCCTGGGCCAGGCTTTGGCATGTGAAATATACCCTTATGGCTTGCAGATGGATCTAAGTCGCTTCAATGAGGAGCCTCTAGGTTCTTCTAGCTGGAAAAATGCTCATCAAAAGAGGAGCATTGTTCAAGATCACAGTTTTTGCGAAATATGGAATGGGGAGTATGCAAACTTTTGGGAGGATTCGTGGTAGCAACACCCGAAACTGGCCAGCCAAGCTGATATGTCAGTTTTTCAGGCTAACTGTAGAGCTGCAGGATTAACTAAGGTTAACAAGTACTGGAAAAAGAACCTATGCACCAGTGATTACAATGAATCGAAAGACCACAATTGGTGGGCCCAGAGAGTTTATGAGGACGAATGGTTGAGATTCCAAGACTATCACCCTGGGGACTCCTAGAGATGACACCTGGACAAAGATATGAACAACCAATCCTTGGCCAAAAGTTTCCACATTCATATGGCTTGCCTCATACTGAAGAAATATTACTAGATAAAATCTCATGAATCGTGGTTTCATTGGCCCAACTCAATGTATCCTCTGCCTCCACAGTGAGGAGACTATGGATGATCTTCTGGATGCTTTCCCGTTTATCTCCCATCTCTGGGACAGAGGAGCATAGATTTTTCGATGCTCCGGTCAATGCAGAGGCGATCCCTCTCTCACCATTAAGAGTTGGGAATCTCTGCCCTTTTCCAACCCCATTATCAATTCTACTTGGACTTCCTTCCTTGATTTTCCAGGAAAGAAAGAAACCGATGAATTTTCCAGGATAAGAGTTTCCTTCAGAATAAGGTTTGGAATAAGATATCTAATTCTATCCTAGAAAATACCCATGCCACCCTATGGCATGATAAGCATTGGGAGTGTACTAAAATGGAGAGCCGCATCCTTGCTGTGTGGGGCATTAGCAAAGCCACCCAGATTGTGGCCAAAAGATCAATAAACACTCTACTATGAAAAGTCTGGATTATTGGACACCCCCTCCATTTGGGACTTATAAATTAAATTTTGATGGGGTGTCGTAGGGGAACCCGGGCCTAGCCGGTTTTGGGGGTGTTATACGCAATTGGGATGGGAAATAATGTAGGTTTTTTGGGGAAACATAGGGGAGGAAATCAATAATGTTGTTGAAGTAGAGGGCCTCTTAACCGTCCTCCAACTAGCTTTCAATTTAGAATTGGGACCTATTCTTATTGAAGGGGACTCCGACATTATTATCCAGCTCGCCCATAGTCTCTAGGACGGGAAAAATCCTGCCAAAGTCAGTGACACCTGGTGTCTTGCTTTCAGAGTTGAAAACTTGCATGTTGCTCAATGAACCCCATGCTTGGTCTTTCTGCCACGTTTGCAGAGATGGGAATAAAGTAGAGGATCTGTTGATTAGTATTGGCGTCGACGACACCATCGATTTAAATGAAGGGACACTTGAGGCCTTTGGCAATGTAGAGTTGGCCCACCGATGCACCTTGCTAGTGGCGAATGATGCACGCGCGATTCCTCATGGTATGCAGGAAACAAGGCAGACGTTCAATACTTAGCATCAACCACCGGTTTCCTCCATAATGAGTGGCTCGAATGAATTTAATCACCATGGTCCAGACAATGGTATTCATTGCATTTTAATGACCCCCATTTATGCTCGAGTGTAGACTACCCCGATTCATAATAACCAAAGTACTGGAACTACCCTAGATCATGAAGATGACATCGGCATTCCTAAGGCTCGCATCAGAGCAAGGACAAGGTGAAATGATAACTTAATGCCCAAAGGACCTCCTTTCTTGCGGATTATTCGTGCGTCTAGAAGGATATGGCTATAAATGTAAGCTGGCACTGTTGGCCTCCTCATCCATTAACAATATTTCTTTTTCTTTATCTTCTCAATTTTTTTCATTCTGGTGAGGGGTCTCAGACAAACATGGGGAAATTTTATATTTTTGTTGGGATGGCTCCATTCAGTAAGCATGAGAAGAAGGTTAGTCGTGACCCAAAAAAGGAGAAGGCTCCTGTTAAAAGAGAACAGTCTAAGACCCTAGCACTTGCTTACTTCTTCCGGGACCACATCCCTATGATAGTTAAGGATGAGTTGGAAAAAGTGGAAAGTGATTTGTGGCCTCGATTCAAGGCCATGGAGAAGGATGATCTGATAAATGAAGTCGGGGAATGGGTGTTAGACCCTGGCAATACCGTTGGTCGGCTCTCGGCCTACGACCAAATGTTGGCCACTTTCTGGGTCTCGAAGGGTCTATTAGCATGTGTTCTCATGGAATGAAAAAAAAAGCGGCTGCTAATTTTGAGTCAGTTCATGCATGGAAGGTTCACAACCAGGAATGTTCTCTCATCCACCAGTAGATCGACCACATTGTTGCAAAACTTGGCATTCTGCCTTCTCATATTCCTTGGTCGTCCATGACTAGTTCTGGTCTTTTCCATTCCTCCTAGTTCAGCTGATGCGTGCTGTCCAATTCACGGCTCTGGTCCCAGAGCAACTCCTGGAAGTTAAAGTCTGTCTCGATGATACTTTACTTTTTTTTTTCGTTTCTTCAACTTGTCCATTGTCTTTAGGGATAGTCGTCGAGTTTATACAACTTATCATTCTTTCATCGGCTCTGTTTATGCCGCATTTTGGTGCGTGTACCTAGTCTTTTTTCAATGGGTCCTGAGGTGGTCAACTGGTAGCTAGTTTCAAGAACGACCTTTCTAGTCATTCGATAAAAAGTCCCTTTTCTCTTTTTTTTTGGTCACGTCGGAAGGCCTGTAATATGTAAGGGTGGGAATTTTGGTTGGTTGGTTGTGCCCTTTGCATTAGCTAGACCTCAATTTTTGTAACAATCATTGGGTTTGGGTTAATTATACTCTGCTGGCAGAGCTTTCTTATCAGTCTGACCACCAGTTTTTTGTTCGCAATGTAACTATTTCTCAGTAATACAATTTCTTACTTATACAAAAACGAACATTTTCACACCCTAACATGGTAATAAACAGTGGAGATAAAATGCATGCTATGATGCTGGGAATATGTTTTCATAAACTTCAATGTGCCATAGGGAGACTTAGAGGCTCATCTAACAATGTTTTAGGAGCTGAGATAGTTGAATCAATAACAAAATAGAACAATTATAGTTTGGAATTCTCTTATTCAAGGCACATAGACATGCTTAAATCATTCCCCCCATCAAATATATTATTTCATTTTTCTAAAGAACCAATGATACCAACTAATATATCTACAAAGTCCTAACATCCATTCCTCAAATAAAAACATGTGTGTATTCTAGTTATCAAAATTAAATTGATTAGATTCACATTAGAATTATGTGTGATCGTGACAGTTATGTGGTTTATTTGATATTTTTCTCCATTTCTTTTGCCACATTCTAATATGTAATCATAGGCATGTGGCATTATAGATTTACCAATGTAAAATCTTAGTCTAGAATAAAGTAAACTATAAAAAGAAAATAATGGGTCAATTGTAGTCTTTCGCCCTTGTGTATTATCTTTTCAACTTCCACAAAATATGAGTATTCCTGTATTGATCTCACATCCATGTTGCAAAGAATGATTTGGCAAGGGAACATGCCTAGTTTCTTAACATCACACCACCTATTATCTAGGAAATAATATGCAAATCTTGGGAAACTATGGAAGATTTCGTTGGATTCCACCTATCGCCAAGTGATACTAGTAATTGAGATGTAAGTGGTAGTGTGCAACCTAATGTCTAGTTTACAAAATTGGGTTTTCGGTTGAATGACCTTTAGAAAATGTTTATGTGGGTGAAAAAAAGAATATGGGTAACAATTTTTGGATTTAGGCCTGGACAAGGATTGTAAAATGAAAATTAATGAAGAAAAAAGTAACAAAACATTTATTCGCCAATACTTTTACATTTTCTAAGTAAAAATTTAATAAATAACTTGGTCGAGAGTTTGACCCAATAATTTATTAGTTGATAATTTTGGTAGATAGATAATGCTTTCAACCAAAGGATTACATTCTGTACTAAATATTGAGAGTTCGAAAACTCTCTAAGACATTCCTTCGCCTAAATTTTAGAATTTTCTCCTAACTTCTTGAACGCGATTTTAAATTCCTTGACCAATTTATCGATTGAGAATTTGTGAGTCTCTTAGTTTAGATTTCTTATCTTAAGAATTATTTCAAGAAATCATTTGATTTGTTGGAATGACAAATAGGTGATGACATATAGTGCTTACAATGGCTTTACCTCCATGTATATTTCTCATAGCTCCACAACTATACTAATTGATTATGGTTGAATGTAGTAAAAAGGTTGGAATTATGAAAACCTAACGTCTATTTCACACATTCACACTCTCCTTCAATGCTCCAATTGCCTACCCACATCCCAAAATCGTATGGTTTATTTTCCCCATTCTCCTAGTGCAAAATGAGAGATAAGTGACCAGGTAACTAAAACATTTAGCCATCATAGTTTTTTCAATGGACAAATGAGCAAAATTGAGCAAATTTAAGTGATCGAACTAAAAACAACTAAGATGAATGATTAATTTAGGCACGGGATAGACTCTATGACTAGATAACAAGTGATTATACTAAAAATGACTAACAAAACAACTAGTTTAGTCACAGGAATACAAATATGACTAGCTAACAATGAATACGAATATGAATTGGTCATTTATGTTATTCATTTTATTTATGTCACCCTGAAAATGAAAAATTAAAATTTTGAGAATGAATTTGTACAATTTAATAAATTTTAACACTGTAGATGGCCTTAGAAAGCCCCTTAAATGGGAAGGGGGTCTCTAAGTCCATCAATAGTGTGAATACCATTGTATTAAGTTTGTGTATGCATGTTATTTTTTTCATATTGTTGTGCAAAGAATTACACAAGTGCACTCTTCCACTTGATAAGGAGATAATCCTTGTAGGTTACAGCAAGGCCTCAGTACTTGGAGCCCCTTCTGTGTGTGATTGGTATTCCTCCAAGTGATCTCGAAATATATTGTTAGTGTAGTTCACATTCAAACATAGAAATATTAAAAAAAAAAATGAAAGAGATGGGAGGAGAATGCAAGCTCCAACAACAACCAAAGATATGCTAAACCACTCTTGTATTTCCCAATGAAATAGGGTACCACCCAGGAGGTGTGGGCTTCAAGGGAAGCCAAAAATATACCTTAGGGAGGCCTTTCTTGTCCAAAGTAAATTCCAAGTAGATGGTAGAACAATGGAGAGAAACACTTGCCCCTAGATGGAAGGTGGCAAGGGATCTTGGGGATGCTTACAATGGTAGGAAATGGTGGGCTATTAGGAAGCTACAACTCAAATCCAACAACATAACCTTACTATGATTTCTCCCTACAAAATGCATGCCAATGGATTCCTTTTATAGGCCAAGAGGTGGCCAGCAAATAACTATATCCAAATGTTAACTCTCCTCCTCCATGAACTAGTTCCAAGGCATGCAAGTAATGTAGGGGCATTAGTGTAACATCCCCCAAATTCAAACCCTATTGTTATTATCTTGTAAATGTGAGCATGAATTTTGTAAACAGACATGGTGAGGAGCTCAAGCTCAAGGCCCCACCAGTGGACCATGAAACTATTGTTATGTTTATAAATGCTATTTAGGAGACCAATTGTCAAAACTCAGCGATAAGAAAAGCCACTACTCTCTCTCTCTCTCTCTCTCTCTCTCTCAAAATATATATATATATATATATATATATATATATATATATATATTAAAAGAACTTCAAACAGTTGAAGTTCATGATGATCTTTAGTCATAATAATAACATTTAAGGATTTCTACTAGGAGAGAGTTTTCCTAAGGAATATATAGATATATGAAAGAAATATGCCGATATGTTACTAACGATCTCATACATATACATATACACTCTTGTGTATAAGAGGAGAGGTAAAATTATCTATTAATGGTTAATTGTGTGAAATACACATATATATATATATATATAAGAGGTCATCGACCCATTTATATATATATATATATATATATATATATATATATATATATATATATATATATATATATATATATATATATACTTCTAGTTATATAAATTATGTAAAAGGTAGAGTGAACCTCGTAATCTACTAGGTTAATATATATATGAGATATTCTAGTATGATATTTCATATTTTCTTAAAAGTATATATATATGGAAAGTCATATAAATTAAATATGGCTCGTACAAAATTTACATATTTATAAAGTGATATACAAGGCATACGTTTTCTTGTCCAAACACATATATTCACAAGTATACACATATATAATTCTAGTTATATAAATTATGTAGAAGGTAGAGTGAACCTCGTAATCTACTAGGTTAATATATATATGAGATATTCTAGTATGATATTTCATATTTTCTTAAAACTATATATATATGGAAAGTCATATAAATTAAATATGGCTCGTACAAAATTTACATATTTATAAAGTGATATACAAGGCATACGTTTTCTTGTCCAAACACATATATTCACAAGTATACACATACATGTGTAGCATTGTGTAAAACCACATGGTAATTGAGAACATATTGAGAATAGTATGAAAATAATTATACTTACGAAGTTATATGCTACGAAGGAACTAATTCATTTCTATGTTTCACCTTAGATGAAAAATATTAAGAAAATTCATGTGCCATAGGGACTATAGGACATGATCACTACATAGAAAAAGAATAATTTTCATTATAGAATTAATATAATACTAATTTATGTTCTAATGGTATTCGATAGAGGTCGGTGTCTTACATAGCCTTAAAGGCTTTAAAAAGTAGCACTCTCCTCAAAAGGAGCCAAAATCCAACAAATTTAGTTAAGACGTGGGATGACTCACCCTAGGGGTAGGTAGCATTGGATGAGTTTTCAATGCCACTTGGAAGTCCCTTGGAAACTCCGTGGCACAGATGTCAGATTTTTGGTTGAGTCGATGCTCCGAGTGGTGGCACAAGTTTTTGATACCAAGTTATTTATTTGAGCTGAGAGAACTATGAAAGGGGGGAAAGAGGGTTTGGTGTGGGATTCTCGTTTGGTTTCATGGGAGGGATAGGATGGCTTACTCAATTCGTGTTAGCATATTTAGACACTTAATAGTTAGTTAAGATCAACTTGTGTAATATATCCGTTAGGTAAAGTGTGTTTCTTTAGTATGCATTTGTAAATACTTAATCCGATGGTCACGATATGTTCCCGACATAGAGTGATCTGATGGCTCAACTTCTCTTAGATCATACCTACCCTTGATCCATGGCTTAACACCCGATTGGTCCATGATCTCTATTTAAAGAGCATGGAGAGTCATTGGAAAGTTGATTGATTATGAGAAGCTCATTTGTAACTTTCTTTCTTTGCAAAATAAATTGTCTCGTAGAAACTATTTGGCTGGGGCCGTGGAGTGTTTCCCTCACGAGGGTTTAAACCACGTCAAAACATTGGTGTATCGATATGTGATCTATTTGTGTGAAGTGGTTGCTCTAGGTGTTCGGTCTTTTGGGAGTACCCTGTGTACCCGAACATGGTATCAGAGCTTTTATGAAGAGCCGCTTCCGGTTATGATCTAGATCTTGAACTGTTTTTGCCGAAACTTGAAAGGGTTTTGGGTTCTGGTATTTCTATGCATTCCTGGGTTGTGGGAGGTTTTCCATTACGTCCGGAGCGTCGTTTTCATTGGAAAATAGTTTTCGTTTGATCCAAAACGGTTCCCGGTTGCTTCAGAAACGCGTATTTCATCAAATCTAAAGGTATAATGTTACAGTGACGCAGGAGAAAAGGCAAGCACGAAAACCGAGCAAGAAGAGTTAAAAAAAAAGAGCCCCCTTCATCATTCTCATAGTTTACATACCTTTTAATCTAGCACACTTGGTTTAAAATTGCTTTATTCATTAATAAGACTTGAGTTCAAGTCTTAGGAAGTTACCTTTAAAAGGAAAAGTTTATGCAATTTCTATTTTCAAGTTACTTTATTATAAAAGTGCATCTCACTTAAATAATAAAAAATAAAAGTAAAAAGTGAGCCACTTAAGTTGTTTTTCATTGTTGCACTATTTAAAAGTAATATCATTATAAAAGTGAAATCACTTATTTTACAAAAGTGATTCACTTAAAGCAACTTTCTTGTAAAGTGATTGTCAAAAGATTAATCTTGGGAAATGGGGGTTCTTTTTTTTATTGTACATTCTCTATCTGCCATGTCACTATTTGGGACATCTTCAACAGTTTCTTTGTTCAAGCATAACTTCATCATCCGAATTCAGTTTTGCAGTGACATTTTTTTTTAAACTGCCTATTTTTTCGAGCTCTTCGAATCCAGACTATTGGTTTCTACTTTTACAACCATTAATTTATAAATATGGCCACTCTTTGTGATATTCTACTTACCAGTTCCAGCTATTTCTCATGGAAATCTTGTATGGAGGATGTTCTACGAAGTAGGGGACTTTTCATAATTACCTCAGGGAAAGAAACAAACCCAATGATGATGATAAGAAAATAAAATGGCCAAATAGATGTGACGAAGCTCGTGGATTGATTGGGATGTCAATCTCTACTGATTTGTGATTCCACATATCTGGAATGGATGAACCTGATGCTGCTTGGGACAAGTTGGAATCTGTGTTTGATAAACACAATGAAATTCGACGTCACCAACTCTAAAATGAGTTGATTTCTTTAAATCCAAGTGATTTTTCATGCATTCAAGATTATTTATCTAAGTACAAAACTCTTAAACTCTTATGTGCAAAATGTAATATTAAGAGGGAAGACAAACAATGCATTTTTCATATTCTTTCAAAACATGGACCTGCATATTCTATTTTTGTATCTACATTTTACTCCATGAAAGAATTCTTGAATGCAGCTAGCTATCAAGAGCCTAGTCTTGAATCCTTTTGTGATTTCTTGATTATAGAGAAAGATAAACTCATTCATCTTGGAATAATCAACAATGCAGATACATTTGGGAAAGCCTTATTGTCCCACTAGAAAGAAAATTCTAAGCCTCCCAAGAAACAAAATTTTCGCAATAATAAGTCAAACAAGGGTCCCAAACCCTCTCAGTCAGCTCCTTCTTTAAAAAATGACAAAGGATCCAAGCCAAAAGGCAAGAAGACTGAGCTTCATTGCAACTATTGTGGGAAAGATAATCATGATGAATCTAAGTGTTTCAAGAAGATGACAGCCTTGGAAGCAGCAATGAAGAAGCACCACATCAGCCTAGATTCGCCTTCAGAATCCACCTCTCATGGACATGCACTTTGTGCTTCTGGTTATTCTTATAATGCATCTACTTATTCTACTTCAAATGAATGGCTCATTGATTCTGGAGCATCTTATCATATTGCAAAGGATCGAGCCATCTTTTCTACTATGCATAAATGTAAAACCAAACAAATATTTATTGGTGATGATAGATCTCTAAGTGTTGTAGGAGCTAGAATAGTTCCAGTAGATAATGGTCATTTTAGTGATGTACTATGTGTTCCAAGAATTTCCTGCAGTTTGTTATTAGTCTATCAGATCACTCATTCTGGTGAAGGTAAAACTGTGACGTTTACACCTCACCAAGTTGTAATCAAGGATTTTAAAGATCCTTAATAGGTCCTAGCTACTGGAATTGTTGATGATGTTACCATGTTGTACAAATTTAACAACTTTAGGTCATCACCTTTTCCTTCAGTTTTTGTTGCTCATAGTGATAACTTGAGCAAACTTTGGCATGAGTGATTTGGTCACTTAAATTATCGCTCATTGCAACAACTATGTAAACACAATATGGTGACAGGTCTTCCGATGGTATCTTGCAGGGATGGTGTTTGTTCTGGTTGTGTACTCGGAAAACATCATTGGGAAAATTTTGACAAACGTGCATCTTGGCACACCTCGATTCCCTTGGAGCTTGTGCATAGTGACTTGTGTGGTCCTCTTCCATCTGCTTCCTTTTTTGGTTTCAAATATTTCTTAAATTTCATTGATGATTACACCAGATGCACTTGGGTTTATTTCCTAAAGATTAAGAGCGAAGTATTTAACATGTTCTTGGCCTATAAGGCCCTTGTTGAAAAAAAATCTGGTCATCAAATTATTAAGTTAAGATCTGACAATGGAGGATAATATTTTAACAAAATTTTCACTACTTTCTGCACTGAATAAGGAATCCAACAACAACACATTGTTCCATATACACCACAACAAAATGGTGTAGCTGAACGGAAGAAATAGAAAATTGTATGATCCAATCTAAGGGACTAAGTCTTCAATTTTGGGCTGAAGCCATTAATTGTGCAAATTACATAGTTAATCGCACCCCCACTAAAGCATTACAAGGTATCACACCAGAATACGCATGGAGTAAAACAAAACCTGATGTAAGTCACTTCCGTGTGTTTGGTAATGAAGCATGGGCTCACATTCCAAATGAAAAATGGAAAGCATTACAACCTAAAAGTGAAAAGTGCATATTTGTTGGATATTTTGAAGATGTAAAAGGTTATAGACTTCTTAAACCACATTCTCATGATGTAATCATTAGAAGAGATGTTAAATTTGATGAAAATCTCTTGGCCTACGAGCCTAACTCGACGATTGTGCCATCTTTGTCTTGCGAGCCTGATTCGACGATTGTGCCTTCTTCTTCTTCTTCCAACTTGCTTGATAGGTTTCCAACTCTAGTTTCTGATGATGACAGTGAGGATGAAAATCCACCTCTGCCTGATCCTGTTCCTTCAGTTGCACTAGCACAAGTGCTTCCTCGATGGGTCCGTTCAACATGTGAAGCAACTGGTGATCTTGGCGGTGATCCTAGAGATCAACGTCGAACACGTTCTTAGTTTCAGCGAGCCTCTTCTCTTTTGGATCAAGTTTCCGAGAATAATGATCCAGAAACTTTTTCAGAAGCTTCGGAAAATCCATATTGGAATGTAGCTATGGATGAAGAATATCGTTCCTTAATGGTGAACAATACTTGGGATCTTGTGCCTCTTCCAAAAGGAAGAAAACTTGTCAAATGTAAATGTGTCTACAGAACTAAGTATGCATCAGATGGAAGTGTTGAAAGACTTAAGGCAAGGTTAGTTGCCAAAGGTTTTTTCCAAGTTGAAGGGATTGACTACAATGAAACCTTTTCTCCTATCGCAAAAATGAACTCCATCCACCTTGTTCTCTCCCTTGCAGCCTTACACAACTACGAAGTCCATCAAATGGATGTCAAGTTTGTTTTCTTACATGGTGATTTACATGAGGAAATTTACATGAAACAACCTCCTAGATATGTTCAGAATAACCCTAGTCTTGTCTGTCACCTTAAGAAATCCTTATATAGCCTTAAGCAAGCTCCTAGAACTTGGTATGCCAAAATGGATAGCTTTCTCCTTGACACTGGTTTTTCTAGATGTCATTTTGACCCCAATGTCTATACCAAGAAAGTAGGAAACCATCTCATTATACTTGTTCTATATGTTGATGACCTTATTCTTACTAGTAGTGACCCTAAGCTTATAACCCATGTGAAATCCAGTCTTAAGCAAAATTTTGAAATGACAGACTTAGGACATTTGCATTATTTTATTGGTCGCCAAGTCCTGCAAACCAAAGAAGGAATCTTTCTTTCTCAGTCTAAGTATGCTTGTGACCTTCTTCATTGCTTTCATATGGAAGATTGTACACTAGCTCCTTCTCCCTTCCAGTATGGAGTCAAACTTTTTGCCACTTGTACTTCACCTGAAGTAGATGCCACCTTGTATTGTTATCTTGTTGGTAGTCTCTTATACTTGACTCATTCTCGTCCTGACCTTTCCTTTGCCATTGGTTGTGTTTCCCATTATATGCAAACACCTCATGAAATTCACTGGAAAGGAGCTAAAAGAATACTTCGATATATTCGAGGTTCAATTCAGTTTGGGATTCATTACAGTAGAGGGGGAAAATCTCTGTTGGTTGGTTTCACTGATTCAGATTGGGTCGGCAATCTTGATGATCGAAAGTCTACTGCAGGTTATGTTTTCAGTCTGGGATATGGACCTATCACTTGGGCTTGTAAGAAACAACAATCTCTTGCTCTTTCTTCAGCAGAGGCAGAATATCGAGCCGCAATTAATGCCAGTCAGGAAGCTTTATGGCTTCGACAGATCCTTTCAGAGTTTGGATTCGAGCAATAGCAGCCTACTCCACTTTGGTGCAACAAGCAAAGTGCCATCAAGCTTGCTAAAGATCCAGTTCTACATCAACACATCAAACACATTGAGCTACATATTCACTTCATTAGAAATCTTGTTCATGATCGTGTTCTTGAAGTGCTCTTTTGCCCTACAGATGACCAAGTTGCAAAGATCTTCAGCAAGTCTCTTACAGAAGCGAAGTTTTCTAAACTTCGATCTATGTTAGGAGTTCAGGAACTTCTCGTTAAGGGGGGATAGCCTCTAATGCCTCCTTCCTTCTCCTAATAGTGTCACTTTTGTAAATCCTTCAATCCTATCCCAAGTTGTTCTGAAGGGGGGATTTTAGGATATTTAGACACTTAGGAGTTAGTTAAGATAAACCTTTGTAATAGATCTGTTAGGTAAAGTGTGTTTCTTTAGTATGCATTAGTATTCATTTGTAAATACTTAATCCGACGGTCACGATATGTTCGCAATATAGAGTGATCTAATGGCTCAAATTATCTTAGATCATACCTACCCTTGATATGTGGCTTAACACTCGATCTGTCCATGATCTCTATTTAAAGAGCATGGAGGGTCATTGGAAAGTTGATCGATTATGAGAAGCTCATTTGTAACTTTCTTTCTTTGCATAATAAATTGTCCCGTAGATGCTATTTGGCCGAGGCCGTGGAGTGTTTCCCTCACCAGGGTTTAAACCACATCAAAACATCCATGTACCGATATGTGATCTGTTTGTGTGAAGTGGTTGCTCTAGGTGTTCGGTCTTTTGGGAGTACCCTGTGTACCCAAATTGCTTGATCCCCATCCTGTGCATTATTCATTAATAGGTCTAATGTTTTGAAATGGTCATAGTGGGAACATTGCCAAGTTTTTCCACCCCTCATCTCTGTACAGGTTGACGGTTACTGAGTACTCTATATTGATAGATCTATGTATAAGTAGAAGCCATAATGTATCTTGTGCGAGTGTAAATATATGTTAATGCTAAAATCATCCTGGAATTCATTTGGTGATAGAGAATGTGTTTTAGTTTTCATTTCTGATCAATATGCTAGATATTGAATTTAGATTTGAGCCTTTTTATTGTGTTCTTAAAGTGGAGTGTAAACTTTAAATGTAGGCATGATCATTCTACTTAATGATTTCGTTCTGTAGAGTATAGATTCTGAAAGAAATGAGTCGACATTACCCTTCTAGTATTGTATATCGATGTACTTTCTAATATTTTATTGATTGGTGTTTTTCCCATTCAGGCTGAGGCGTTGACCACTCCCCTTGACAGAGTCTCGAATTTTTATTTCTGCATATCCCTATTAGGCAGTGATAGGATTTACTTTATATATATTATATGAAGACCGGCAAGTACCATAGGAAAGCCTAGGACAGAGTCCAAACCTTGGAAGCTGTTATATGTATGATTCTTTTGGGTTAGTGAGTCCACTTCGCATTAGCTAGAAGGTTGTGACTGTAAAATCTGAGTCTTCCATGGAATGCTGGCATATTCATATTGTTTTCATTATTACATACTCTAGATTGATCTAGGAAGAGGAGGGATTAGCTCGGATGAGCGATTCCTGATCCTATGAAGTATATACGTGTTGAGAATCAATCTTTGGTATTTTTTTAAATGGGTCCTTAGTTGGTCAGCTGGTAGCTAGTTTCAAGAACGACCTTTCTAGTCTTTTCATAAAAAGTCCCTTTTCTCTTTTTTTTGGTCGCGGCTGAAGGCCTGTAATATGTAAGGGTAGGCATTTTGGTTGGTTGCTTGTGCCCTTTGCATCAGTCAGACCTCAATTTTTGTAACAGTCTTTGGGTTTGGGGTAAATTATGCTCGGTTATCAAAGCTTTGTTATCAGTTTGACCACCAGTTTTTTGTTCACAATGTAACTATTTCTCAGTAATACAATTTCTTACATATAAAAAAAAATGAACATTCTCTCACCCTAACATGGAAATAAACAATGGAGAGAAAATGCATGCTATGATGCTAGGAATATTTTTTCATAAACTTCAATGTTCCATAGGGACACTTAGAGGCTCATCTAACAATGTTTGAGGAGCTGAGATAGTTGAATCAATAACAAAATAGAACAATTATAGTTTGCAATTCTCATATTCAAGGCACATAGACATGCTTAAATCATTCCCCCCCATCAAATATATTATTTCATTTTTCTAAAGAACCAATGCTACCAACTAATATATCTACAAAGTCCTAACATCCATTCTTCAAATAAAATCATCTGTGTATTCTAGTTATCAAAATTAAATTGATTAGATTCACATTAGAATTATGTGTGATCATGACAGTTACGTGGTTTATTTGATATTTTTCTCAATTTCTTTTGGCACATATTAATATGTAATCATAGTGTTAACACCCAAAAAGTGCTCACTACCTCATCTACCCCATTACATGGCCCATTTGTCCATTTTCCTACAATATTTCCCTTAAAAACCCTAAAAATCCCACTCAAAAGCCTCCAAAAGGCTTAAAATGCCTCCAAAAGGCCACAAAACCATCAAAAAGCCTAAAAGAAGGCTAAAAAAAACCCTTTTCCTCCAAAAATAGCAAAATCCCTCTAAAAAGGGAATAAAAAATATAAAATAATGAGGAAAAGGAGGAAAAAACCCTATACAACTGCCCTAAACCATATGGTTCCTAAAACCATGGGCCAACACTCCACCACCAAAAAACTATAAATAGGTGATGGAGAACCCTTATTCCACATCCACAATCAAGTATACCCTTACTCTACGAAAATCTCTCTTGAAACCCTAGCTCACCATTGAGCCACTTTCACCTTGAGAGCCCCTTTTGGTCCATTTCCACCATTGGAGAAAGAGAAGGAGCACATTGGATCTTGGAGCAACCCTCTTGGACATTGCAAGAGCTTCACCAACCTTCACATTGAAGGTAATATTAATACAAAAACCATTATTTGCATCTTGTTGTTTATGTTTCATGCACATGTTTTAGATTAGTTTACATTTCTGTTTTAGCTTAATAATTTACATTTACTGAACTGCTACTAAGGAGTCCATTCTACTTAGTAGGTGCTCATTTGCACAAGCGAGGGGAAAGGGATCATAGCTGTATTGGATCGGGGAGGGTAACTGGGCTGAGGGAGACTCAAGCTGGGGTAAAATGGCAGGAGACTACAGAATACTCTGAACAAAGGCAACCTGATTGGGGGTGCTGCCGAGATGATCGATCATAGTGCCTCGAGGCACGGGATAACTTCTTCATGGGTTAAGAAACTAGAAGAAGTGTGTGTAAAATGGCACTGTTGTGTGGATTGAAATGATCCCAGGACAGTTCATGCTCATGGTTGCTTTCAATTTTGAGGAGTCTGAAAGCGATAAGAAGACTCTGAAATGATGGAATGGTACTGTCGTGTGGATTTTACGAGTCCAAAAAGTGCTCATTACCTCATCTACTCCATTACATGGCCCATTTGTCCATTTATGAAACTGACCGAGGGGAATGGGATCATAGTTGTATTGGATCGGGGAGGGTAACTGGGCTGAGGGAGAATCAAGCTAGGGTAAAATGGCAGGAGACTGCAGAATACTCTGAACGAAGGCGACCTGATTGGGGGTGCTGCCGAGATGATCGATCATAGTGCCTGGAGGCACGGGATGACTTCTTCATGGGTTAAGAAACTAGAAGAAGTGTGTGTAAAATGGCAATGTCGTGTGGATTGAAAGGAGCCCAGGACAGTTCATGCTCGTGGTTGCTTTCAATTTTAAGGAGTTTGAAAGCGATAAGAAGACTCTGAAATGATGGAATGGTACTGTCGTGTGGATTTTACGAGCCCAGGACAATTCGTGCTCGAGGCGGGCATACCCATGCTTATATCAAGATACATAAAAAGAACCATGAGGCCCGAAAAGAGGGACCTGTAAGATACATAGAGAACCACTATGTACATCATAAGAGTCCAGAGGGGACACAAATCTGGGACATACTGCTAGGCTAACCATGTCTGAGCTGAAGAACTGATACATTGGAATGACAACAGTGCTACTGAATGTGGTACCAAAGGAACTGATGAGCTGCTGGATCAGAGTGACAAGGGGTACACTCGCAATGGTACACTGAACTGGAACTGATCTGGGACTTAACTGGGTACTCAAGGAAGCATATAACTGGATGGCTTCCAAATACAATCGTCAACGCAGCTCGGACATCCACGGGAACATATAACTGGGTGTTCCGAAGTGACTCACCAATGTGCTAGAGTCAGGGGGAAATCCAGGGTCTTTGACAAACAATGGTAGGTATGTAAATCCTACGCGATTCTCAACGATGCGATCAAGGTGTTGAAGTCGAGCATGTGAGAAACAACCATTCGGAGAGGTAATGATGACTCCTCTCAAAATGGTCCGTAGGCAGTCATCACAGATGGTGATGGGTCCAAGGCACAGGGACCTCTGGGCCTATCCTCTGGAATAGAGGAGCTGTCATCGACAGAGGGAGACCTGCAACTATCAAGGCAATGATGTTTCCTTGACAGGAGCATGAGGTGGAGAATCTGGATGTGGTAGTACTGATGGTAGGACTGACAGACTAGGGGGACAACTGGGCAAGTACAGTGGGTGGACTCAAACTTCCTTTGTTCAGAGTATGATAATAAGGATGATCTGGCAGCATATGAAACTGACCGAGGGGAAAGGGATCATAGCTGTATTGGATCGGGGAGGGTAACTGGGCTAAGGGACACTCAAGCTGGGGTAAAATGGCAGGAGACTGCAGAATACTCTGAACAAAGGCGACCTAATTGGGGGTGCTGTCGAGATGATCAATCATAGTGCCTGGAGGCACGGGATGACTTCTTCATGGGTTAAGAAACTAGAAGAAGTGTGTGTAAAATGACACTATCGTGTGGATTGAAACGAGCCCAGGACAATTCATGCTCGTGGTTGCTTTCAATTTTAAGGAGTCTGAAAGCGATAAGAAGACTCTGAAATGATGGAATGGTACTGTCGTGTGGATTTTACGAGTCCAAATTGCTCACTACCTCATCTACCCCATTAAATGGTCCATTTGTCCATTTTCCTACCATATTTCCCTTAAAAACCCTAAAAATCCCACTAAAAAGCCTCTAAAAGGCTTAAAATGCCTCCAACAGGCCACAAAACCATCAAAAAGCCTCAAAAAAGGCTAAAAAAACCCCTTTTTCCTCCAAAAATAGCAAAATCCCTCTAAAAAGGGAATAAAAAATATAAAATAATGAGGAAAAAGAGGAAAAAACCCTATACAGCTGCCCTAAACCATATGGTTCCTAAAACCATGGGCCAGCACTCCACCACCAAAAAACTATAAATAGGTGATGGAGAACCCTTATTCCACATCCACAATCAAGTATACCCTTACTCTACGAAAATCTCTCTTGAAACCCTAGCTCAACATTGAGCCACTTTCACCTTGAGAGCCCCTTTTGGCCCATTTCCACCATTGGAGAAAGAGAAGGAGCATATTGGATCTTGGAGCAAACCTCTTGGACATTGCAAGAGCTTCATCACCTTCCACATTGGAGGTAATATCAATACCAAAACCATTATTTATCTTTTGTTCTTTATGTTTCATGCATGTGTTTTAGATTAGTTTACATTTTTGTTTTAGTCTAATAATTTACATTTACTGAACTGCTACTAAGGAGTCCATTCTCCTTAGTAGGTGCTAATTTGCACAAGCTAGGGGTAAAACCCTAGCTACAGTTTTGGTGACTCCCCTAAGTTTGAATTTCTGGTTACAATTTTTAAATCTCTTTTCTGTTCGGTTGTCCCTTTCGACCGCCGCATACTGTGTTTTTTCCCCCAACAGTCGCGTCCCGACCGTGTCTGTCAGGCACTTACCTACGACCTAACCGCGGCTCTCAGACTGTTTCCGGCGACCTGCCGACGGCTTTCAGTCTGTTACCTGCGATTCGGCCGCGGCTATTAGCCTGTTTGATCCAGTCTAACTGCTGCTATTTCCTTGTTTTCAGCGTCCCGCCTGCGGCTTTCGGCCAGTTTCCCGCAACCCGCCGACGTCTTTCCTGCATCCCGCCTGCGACTTTCGGCAAGTTTCCCGCAATCCGTTGGTGCCTTTCGACGTCTTTCCCGTGTCCTGACTGCGAATTTCATCCCCTTTGCTGCATCCCGACTGCGTTTGTCTGCCAAAAACCTGCGTCCTGTCTGCGCCTGTTTCCCTCAAACCCGCGGTCTGACTGCTCAGTTTCGCCAGAAACCCGCGGTCTGATTTCTGCGTTTTTTATAGTTTTGAGCCCAGAATTTTGCTGCACCATTTTCTGCACCAGCACAGCCCCCTGTCCTATCTGCAGCCACCCTTCCTTACAACTCTTTTCTGCAGTTTTTTATTTTCTGTTCCATTTACAGAATCATTTTTACATTTTCAGCACTTTACATTGGAAAAAGAAAATTGTGCATTTTAAAAGTTCATTTCTATATTGTTCTTGCTAGATAGAAAGTTGCCCTCCCTAGTGGCACTTTCTACTTGGGTTCATCATCATCTCACGAGCACACACTCTGTCACATAATTCAAGTGAGCCTTCAAAAACTATCTAACTCAACCAATATTCTAACCCCACTTGGGGAACACGAAAGAATCTTTGTAGTTAGGTAGGATCGGGGGGATAGGCTTCCAATAACACCCCTCGGTTACTTACACTTGAGACATAGTTGTTGTCCAAATAGGGAACCAAAATCCCCTAGTACTTTTTGGCACGGTCACGACCAGTTTATTAGAGGGTCTCTCCCTTAGGAGGGTTGAAGTCGGGAGATTGGTTCCGGAGGCCTGAGTGGAATACCGCACTCCATTCAGTAACCGAAGGGATACCTTTCGCAGTTCTCGGGATATCCCTGTATAGGGGTATTGCGGTTAAAAGACCAAACGGCAGATTCACCTTTCTAGACGTGTCATGAACGGGGTATCTTAGTTGCCATTCTTCTAGGATTGACTACCTGGTGTCCCTCCCGGTAGGGGGACATCTTAGCCACTTGGCTTTCCTATTCATATTGTCTGACTTGGATTTCATCACCTTGCAGAGGATATGTCTAGTTGAGTCAGAATACTTTTAGTTAGGTGTTTGCATGCTCCCTTACCTCCCTTTGGTCTAGTGAGTTCACCATTTTTTATTTTTAGGCAACCTGCTGCTTGTTGGTATTCTGACCACTTTGTTGACACTCCACCTATTGTAGCACAGCTGTTACAGTGGGTGTTTTGAGTTGGTTGTTGGCCTGAGTGCCTTGATTTTTGAGCTCTCCTTCTGCACACTCGGTTGCATTAGGGTTTTTGAACTGTTTTATACTCACCTCAATCCACAGAGATTCGACACCATCTGTCACCATTGAGTCCCCGAGACATTCTCGGCGCCTCAGGGGCGAGCCCCCACAGCACGGTTCACTTGACACCACCCGTCATCGCCACAGATCATCATCACTTGATACCACTTATCACAGATCTAGAGCCTTGTCACTTGACTCCACTCGTCAACGGCATAGGACTCCGTCACCAGATATTGACGCCCCTTACATTACCTCCGATTCTGAAGAAGAGTCTGAGAGCCCTATTTACACTGCCCCTACTAGCCCCATGGCTGGTGTGACTTTCACTCCTTTCATTGTAGGGACCACTGGTGGCACATCCACCACTACACCAGTTACCACACCTGCTCTGGGAATGCCCTCGATGGGGGCCACATCCACCATCCCGGTGACCATTCCTATTCCTGTAGCTGGCATACATACCACCACTCCACCAGTGACTCACACTACCCATGGTGGTGCGAGCCCATCCTATACTACCTTAGTTCCCCCACTTGGGGGCAACATTCCCAACCCTGCCCCTCTACTTGCGGGCATGGGCCCCAACTTGGTCCAACCCACTCCTGTGTCACATACTTCTTCCACTCTGCCATTCATGGCTAGCCTCAACCTACCTGACCTAGCTAGACTGACCAACGACCCTATCTGACACGACCCTGCATGGCCTCACGTGCCTACCAAGCTCCCCTCTGACATTCCTAAATTCGAGGGAAAGGCGGGTGAGGACCCACAAAACCATATCATGTCCTTCCATCTATGGTGTTCATCCAACTCCATAGTAGATGACTCTATTCACCTCCGTCTATTACAGCGCACCTTGACTGGCTCTGCAGCCAAGTGATATATCGAGCAACCACATGGGACCCATGCCACTTTTACTTCCCTTGCCTAGACCTTCCTGCAGTTCTTCCAGTTACCTGTACGCTATGACGCGGGCGTTGAGATCCTCTTATCTTGCAGAAAAAACACGGTTACCCACATCACGGACCACATTCATGAGTGGCGTAGACGCCGTAGCTTATGCAAGATCAAATTAGACGACCATATCTTCCTAGATTGGTTCCCCAAGTCCCTTCTTCCTATTATTGCTAAGGATGTCGCTTCCAAAAGACCCCAGTCTGAAGAAGAGGCCATCCTTAAGGCACAGTAGTAAGACCTCATTTACGCCTAGTCGGGTTACCTCTATACCATTATACCTGACGCCCCTCGCGGTGAGTCCTCCCATTACGATGGGCCGGGGGAATCCCACGCTGCAGACGGCATCATTGGTCGTATTTCTTCACATCCCCAACCCTTTTCCATAGCACGTCCTACCCCGGGGCCCGACCTTTCACAGGCCACCTCACAGTCGAGGGCCACCAACTCATGGACCCAGCTGTCCACCTCAGTGGTTCGATCATGTGCCCCCTGTTTACAACCCCCTGGTCGCACCTTAGCCCTATTACCACCAACAGACTGCACCAGCTCCTGTGCCTTCTCAGGCCCAACCCACTTATTACCACCAGCAGGCTGCACCAGCTCCTGCGCCTTCCCAAGCCCAACCAGTTTATTACCCGCCATAGGCAGCCCCTGCGGCCAACCCACAACCTGCTCCGTAGACATATCAGCAACCTCCTCAGGGTCCCGCACCTACGCAGCCTCCACCTACCTATCATCCACTGCAGCCTGCTCCTACACCTGCACAACCTCAAACCCCACCTACTGCTCAAGGGCAAGTTTACGCCCAAAACAACCCGCAGCAAAACCAGAACAACCAACGCAACCAGGGACAACAAAATCGCGGCAAGGGCCGTAATCATGGGAACAACCAACCTACAGACCAAGGTGGTCGACCGGCTAATCGCCCAGACAACAACAACGCAGCCCCCGCTAACCAAAACCCTGATCACCCGCCCAAGCAGGCTAAAAACCGCAATTTGAGAACAAACCATCCTTGTTCTATTTGTGGGGTCTATGGCCACTACACACATGCTTGCCCACACTTGGAGTGAGCTCGGTAACTTTGGGTTGATGAGGCCCATCGCCAAGGACATGCAGCTCCTTAAGCGCAACCCAACCCCCCACAACCTCAGTAGCCACCTTTCGTGCTGCAAAACCACTTACCAACCCAAGGCGTGGTGAACACTCAGCCATTGGCCCCCCCTCAAGCCAATGCGCAACCCCAACAACAACAGATCACATACGCCGCTCCTGATCAACCCATGTTTAACTCAGGTATGCATCACTTGTTGATGATGTCTTCCGCTGATGTCAACCTTCAGACTCGCCGAAACCAATATGGCTCCACCTCTGAATCCCCTCCCACTGATAAAAACACTAATGCTCATCCCACTGATCAAGCGTTACGTATCCCTCCCCCTCCGGTAGAGGGCACTTCCAAAGCAGCTCGTTTCCCACTTCGCCGTATCAACAACAACCCCAATGCGCACGCTGCGTCAAACTACAACATTGTAGACGACCTAGCCCAATCTCCCGCAGCCATGTCTGCGTTAGAAGTCTTGAAGAACTGCCCTTCCCAGCGCAAGACTTTGCTCTCATCCATTGGGGCTATTGACCCAAATGATTCGAATTTAATGGCATTTGATTTGGACTAGTCCGAACCACGCCTGCCTTTCACGTTAGCATTCCAAGTTTCTGTTTCCGTTTGGAATCTTGTCATCCATCGATGCATCAACGATGAGGGTGCCTCCACATGCATTATGTCTACATTCGTATGGCAGAAGTTGGGATCCCCTACCCTCCAGCAGTCCACCACTGCGTTACGCACCTACGACGGTCGTTCGGCTCAGCCCCAAGGTCTCCTAGCCAATGTCCCTGTCTAGTTAGGTGGTAAAACCATCCTCGTCGATATCGAGGTCATCAACGCTCAGCTTGATTACAACCTCTTACTCGGTCGCAGCTACATGTATGCTATGCGAGCGGTCGCTTCCTCTGTCTTTCGTACCATGATGTTCCCCCATGATGGACGCGTGATTAAGATTGACCAACTCACTTACTATGATCCAAATGCCCCCGCTGCACCTAAAAATGTTCTCCCCATGGTTGAACAACCGGTCAGTGGTGCTGCTACCTCATTTGTTTCCTCTTTGGGACCTGGAGTTTACTCAGACCCACCGATGACATCCACCTTCCAAAACATTCCTCACCCGTCATCTACGCCCGAAGTGTCTGACTTATGTACCCTCTCCCACGATAACCAAACAACTACCAATCAGCCACCCTTGTTGCCTAAACCACCACTGGTACCTAGCCACATTGGTGTTACACCTATCCATACAATCCCCTTTCTAGTCCCTCCCTTGGGAGTAGTAAGCGCCCCGGTCATGGCTACCCTTAGCCTCCCCGGGCTAACCTTGAGATTACCTGTTTCGTATCTTTCGCCTCCCGTTCCCCCGCTGACACCAAGCGTCGTCCTCCAACCAGTGTAACCCATGGCTAATACCACTCAGCCACCCCCCGATGTATCTACCCCCTCATCCTCCACGACTCCCCCTCCTACACCCAAACCCACTGGGGGCAGAGGTCCCCAACCTTACACTGCTGTACCACCTCCCAAGACAGTAAAAAACCCTCCAGTATTTCGTGCTCCTCCCAAATGCTCATTGTGCGACGAGTTAGGCCATGCGACTCATCAGTGTGCACAGTTACCAGCATTACAGAAGCACATGCAGATGCTCGACGATGACCCCAACATCCCGGTTGTCGAACTAAACCCCACCCCCAAGCCTAAAGATAAATCCCTGCGTACCAACCACCCCTGTGCTATAGGCAGTGTTTACGGGCACTACTCACATCATTGTCCCGATCTCCTAGATTACAGAGCGGCTCTCTATGAGATGAACAATCTGGATCTTGAAACGGCCCCAACCACTATTGAGGAGATTCACCCCCCGATCTCACCCCCATCAGGAGAGGTCAACACCATTTACATGATCTCTTCCACTACCATTCCCATGTCAACCGATTTGACGGCCCAAACTTTCCGTACTGATGAGGAGATTCTTGAGGCACTCACTGCCCCGGAGTATCCCTGGGATGACATGCACCATCGTTCGTATTTCCTCCCAGAAGCATCTTCCTCTAGCACCGCTACCCAATTTGCGGTTGAATCCAAAGACTTCCTTCCCACTAAGGTCAACTGGTTCAAGGACCCTATTCCTACTCCTGACGCCTTCGAGGAAGGTAACATGGCTAATATCTCACCTGTCATCCAAATTTATATTGCTGCCCCCGGGAGTGCCCCTGAACTCATCACTTTAGGAGCCTCTTGCAGTGAGTCTGAGATTGAGGAGTACAAAAAACTCTTCCAAGAATTCTGTGATGTGTTTGCCTAGTCCTATACCAAAGTGCCCGGTCTTGACCCCGCCATCATAGAGCACCACCTTGACACCTCTGAGTCAAGGGGCATAATAGATTCCCTCGACCCTGGGATAGGGGCCATGATCAATCATTTTGAACCTTCCCCATCACATCTATCTCAACACGTTAATGAACCCATTGTTCAAACCCACACATATGTGATCCATAATCACAAACCCCATGCACATAGCATGGGGGCAATTCATTAACCCTGCTCACTTTTTCACACTTGTGATCTCAACCATTTTTGAGGTCACATATCACTTGTAGATTTGATTTGATTTTATACACCTAGTATTCTGCCCCCGCGGGCCATCATGATACACCTAGTATTATGCCCTTCATTTTTTCACACCATTTGCACCGTCGGATTCATATTTCCGTGCCCGTGACGATGCTTGAGATCATTTCTCGCTCTCACCAGGACCAATATCAACATTGTGTCCCAACCCCTAGTTGCCTCGGTTTGCACGCCACTTCGGCCGTTCTCCGTTTTTCACCTATTTTATATCATCGGATTCATTTTTCCGAGCCGGTGATGATACTTGAGATCATTTCTCGCTCTCACCCCTAGATTTTTTGGGTATTTTTTTCAAAATGCCCCCGTCACCTCGGTTTGCGTGCCACATCGGCCGTTGTCCGTTTTTGGCACTCTTTATATCGCCGGATTCATTTTTCCGAGCTCGTGATGATGCTTGAGATCATTTCTCGCTCTCACTTGGTACAGTTTCAACATTGTGTCCAAACACCTTGCTGCCTCGGTTTGCGCGCCACATCAGCCGCCATCGGATTGTTCCACCCTTTGTTACATGAGCCATTCACTCCTGTCATACTGCAAATATTCCGTTATTTTGCCACCATTCATTCACCCCGCAAGGAGGCCCACCAGTGTTCCCCCCTACCCTCGTTCTTGGTCATCATTAATGTCCCTTAATTGAACACTTCCTCCTTGCCTGGCCATTTCTTTTGTTTGGTAAAATTTTATCCCTTTTTCGGGCTGGACAAGTCCTTTACGAAAAAGGCACTTAGGGAGTTTCCATTAAGCTCTTTTCTGACTCCTAAAACAATGAAAAGATCGCCGAGCAATCTTGCTTCCTTTCATGCTCGTTAAAGTACCTGAAAGGGCGTCTACCTGGTATAAGTTTACCCCTTTTCCAGACCTGGTGAACTAATTACGAAAAAGGAATACTCTAGTCACACCGGCTAGAAGAGTTCTTCATTGTATCCTTTTATGATTCTTTGGGCCTTGGAGACTAAATATACGAAAAAGCAACCCCCTGGAGTCTTCTTATTTTCTTTCAGACTCTCTAAAATTGAAATCAACCACGAGCACGAACTGTCTTGGGCTCGTAAAATCCACATGACAGTACCATTCCATCATTTCAGAGTCTTCTTATCGCTTTCAGACTCCTTAAAATTGAAAGAAACCACGAGCATGAACTGTCTTGGGGTCGTTTCAATCCACACGATAGTGCCATTTTACACACACTTCTTCTAGTTCCTTAACCCATGAAGAAGTCATCTCGTGCCTCCAGGAACTATGATCGATCATCTCGGCAGCACCCCCAATCAGGTCACCTTTGTTCAGAGTATTCTAGAGTCTCCTGCCATTTTACCCCAGCTTGAGTCTCCCTCAACCCAGTCCCCATCCCAGATCCAATACCGCTATGATCCCTTTCCCATCAGTCAGTTTCATATGCTGCCCGATCATCCCCATTATCATACTCTGAACAAAGGAAGTTTGCGTTCACCCACTTTACTTGCCTAGTTGTCCCCCCAATCTGTCAGTCCTACCATCAGTATTACCACATTCCGGTTCTCCACCTCGCGCTTCTGTCAAGGAAACATCATTGCCTTGATAGTTGCAGGTCTCCCTCTGTCGACGACAACTCCTCTATTCCAGAGGATAGGCCCAGAGGTCCCTGTGCCTTGGACCCATCACCATCTGTGATGAGTGCCTACGGACCATTTTGAGAGGAGTCATCATTGCCTCTCCGAATGGTTGTTTCTCACATGCTCGACTCCAGCACCTTGATCGCATCATTAAGAATCGCACAGGATTTACATACCTACCATTGTTAGTCAAAGACCCCGGATTTCCCCCTGACTCTAGCACATTGGTGAGTCACTTCGGAACACCCAGTTATATGTTCCCGTGGATGTCCGGGCTGCGTTGACGATTGTATTCGGAAGCCATCCAGTTATATGCTTCCTTGAGTACCCAGTTAAGTCCCAGATCAGTTCCAGTTCAGTGTACCATTGCGAGTGTACCCCTTGTTCCTCTGATCCAGCAGCTCATCAGTTCCTTTGGTACCACATTCAGTAGCACTGTTGTCATTCCAATGTATCAGTTTTTTAGCTCAGACATGGTCAGCCCAGCAGTATGTCCCAGATTTGTGTCCCCTCTGGACTCTTATGATGTACACAGTGGTTCTCTATGTATCTTACAGGTCCCTCTTTTTGGGCGTCACAGTTCTTTTTATGTATCTTGATACGAGCATGGGTATGCTCGCCTCGTCCATATATTGAGATTCTGCCTCATTCAGTACTTGAGGTCATGTATATTTCAGGTCCCCATGTTTTGGACCCCATTGTTATTATGTTATATCCTGATACGAGCATGAGAATGCCCGCCTCGTCCATATGATCAGATGATTCCTCATCCATTATTGAGGTGATGTACTTTTAGTTCTTGCAGTTTGTTCGGGATCGTTGTTCCGGGCTTCAGTTTGTTTCTTCTCTTCTCCATACCCCAGGAAAACCATATATGACTTATGATGTCCATCGGCCATACGATGAGCTCCTGCCCTCGCACATCAGGGGGCAATCTGTTAACACCCAAAAAGTGCTCACTACCTCATCTACCCCATTACATGGCCCATTTGTCCATTTTCCTACCATATTTCCCTTAAAACCCCTAAAAATCCCACTAAAAAGACTCCAAAAGGCTTAAAATGCCTCCAAAAGGCCACAAAACCATCAAAAAGCCTAAAAAACGGCTAAAAAAACCCCTTTTTCCTCCAAAAATAGCAAAATCCCTCTAAAAAGGGAATAAAAAATATAAAATAATGAGGAAAATGAGGAAAAAACCCTATACAGCTGCCCTAAACTATATGGTTCCTAAAACCATGGGCCAGCACTTCACCACCAAAAAACTATAAATAGGTGATGGAGAACCCTTATTCCACATCCACAATCAAGTATACCCTTACTCTGCCAAAATCTCTCTTGAAACCCTAGCTCACCATTGAGCCACTTTCACCTTGAGAGCCCCTTTTGGCCCATTTCCACCATTGGAGAAAGAGAAGGAGCACATTGGAGCTTGGAGCAACCCTCTTGGACATTGCAAGAGCTTCATCAACTTCCACATTGGAGGTATTATCAATACCAAAACCATTATTTATCTTTTGTTCTTTATGTTTCATGCATGTGTTTTAGATTAGTTTACATTTCTGTTTTAGTCTAATAATTTACATTTATTGAACTGCTACTAAGGAGTCCATTCTCCTTAGTAGGTGCTCATTTGCACAAGCTAGGGGTAAAACCCTAGCTACACATAGGCATGTGGAATTATAGATTTACCAATGTAAAATCTTAGTCTAGAATCAAGTAAACTATAAAAAGAAAATAGTGGGTCAATTGTAGTCTCTCACCCTTGTCTATTATCTTTTCAAATTCCATAAAATATGAGTATTCCTGTATTTATCTCACATCCAAGTGGCAAAGAATGATTTGGTAAGGGAACATGCCTAGTCTCTTAACATCACGCCACCTATTATCTAGGAAATAATATGCAAATATTGGGAAACTATGGAAGATTTCGTTGGATTCCACCTATCGCCAAGTGATACTAGTAATTGAGATGTAAGTGGTAGTTTGCAACCTAATGTCTAGTCTACAAAATTGGGTTTTCGGTTGAATGACCATTAGGAAATGTTTATGTGGGTGAAGAAAAGAAGAGGGGTAACAATTCTTGGATTTAGGCATGGACAAGGATTGTAAAAAGAAAATTAATGAAGAAAAATGTAACGAAACATTTATTCGCCAATACTTTTACATTTTCTAAGTAAAAATTTAATAAATAACTTGGTCGAGAGTTTGACCCAATAATTTATTAGTTGATAATTTTATTAGATAGATAATGCTTTCAACCAAAGGATTACCTTCTGTACTATATATTGAGAGTTTGAAAACTCTTAGAGACATTCCTTCGCCTAGATTTTAGAATTTTATCCTAACTTCTTGAACAAGATTTTAAATTCCTTGACCAATTTAATGACCGAGAATTTGTCAATCTCTTACTTTAGATTTCTTATCTTAAAATTTATTTCAAGAAATCATTTGATTTGTTGGAATGACAAATAGGAGATGACATATAGTGCTTACAATGGCTTTACCTCCATGTATATTTCTCATAGCTCCACAACTATAGTGATTGATTATGGTTGAATGTAGTAAAAAGGTTGGAATTATGAAAACCTAACGTCCATTTCACACATTCACACTCTCCTTCAATGCTCCAATTGCCTACCCACATCCCAAAATCATATGGTTTATTTTCCCTATTCTACTAGTGAAAAATTCGAGATAAGTGACCAGGTAACTAAAACATTTAGCCATCATAGTTTTTTCAAGGGACAAATGACCAAAATTGAGCAAATTTAAGTGATCGAACTAAAAACAACTACGATGAATGATTAATTTTGGCACAAGATAGACTCTATGACTAGATAACAACTGATTAAACTAAAAATGACTAACAAAACAACTAATTTAGTCACAGGAATACAAATATGACTAGCTAACAATGACTATGAATATGAATTAGTCATTTATGTTATTGATTTTATTTATGTCACCCTGAAAATCAAAAATTAAAATTTTGAGAATGAATTTGTACAATTTAATAAATTTTAACACTGTAGATGGATTTAGAGACCCCCTTAAAGGAGAAGGGGGTCTCTAAGTCCATCAATAGTGTGAAGACCATTGTATTAAGTTTGTGTTTGCATATGCGTTTGTGCGTATTGTTGTACAAAGAATTGCACAAGTGCACTCTTCCACTTGATAAGGAGATAATCCTTGTAGGTTGCAGCAAGGCCTCAGTCTTTGGAGCCCCTTCTGTGTGTGGTTGGTATTCCTCCAAGTGATATCGAAATATATTGTTAGTATAGTTCGCATTCAAACATAAAAATATTTATAAAAAAAAATGAAAGGGATGGGAGAAGAATGCAAACTCCAACAACAACCAAATATATGCTAAACCACTCTTGTATTTCCCAATGGAATAGTGGTACTACCCAGGAGGTGTGGGATTCAAGGGAAGCGAACAATATCCCTTAGGGAGGCCTTTCTTGTCCAAAGTAAATTCCAAGTAGATTGTAGAACAATGGAGAGAAACACATGCCCCTAGATGGAAGGTGGCAAGGGATCTTGGGGATGCTTACAATGGTAGGAAATGGTGGGCTATTAGGAAGCTACAACTCAAATCCAACAACATAACCTTACTACGATTTCTCCCTACAAAATGCATGCCAATGGATTCCTTTTCTAGGCCAAGAGGTGGCCAACAAATAACTATATCCAAATGTGAACTCTCCACCTCCATGAACTAGTTCCAAGGTATGGAAGTGATGCAGGGGCATCGGTGTAACATCCCCCAAATTCAAACCCTATTGTTATTATCTTGTAAATATAAGTATGAATTTTGTAAATGGACATGGTGAGGAGCTCAAGGCAAAGGCTCCACCAGTGGAAAATGAAACTATTGTTATGTTTGTAAATGCTATTTAGGAGACCAATTGTTGCAACTAAGCGATAAGAAAAGCCACTACGATCTCTCTCTCTCTCTCTCGAGAGAGAGAGAGAGAGAGAGAGAGAAAGAGAGAGCGCTATTAAAAGAACCTCAAAAGGTTGAAGTTCATGATGATCTTTAGTCATAATCATAACATTTAAGGATTTCTACTAGGAGAGAGTTATCCTAAGGAATATATAGATTTATGAAAGAAATATGTCGATATGTTACTAACGATCTCATACATGTACATATACACTCTTGTGTATAAAAGGAGAGGTAAAATTATCTATTAATGGTTAATTGTGTAAAATACATATATATATATAAGAGAGGTTCTGGACCCGTTTAAATATATACATATATATATATATACGCTTCTAGTTATATAAATTATGTAGAAGGTAGAGTGAACAGGTAAATATATGTATGAGATATTCTAGTATGATATTTCATATTTTCTTAAAATTATATATATATGGCAAGTCACATAAATTAAATATCGCTCGTACAAAATTTACATACTTATAAAGTGATATATAAGGCATACGTTTTCTTGTCCAAACGCATATATTCACAAGTATACACATACATGCGTAGCATTGTGTAAAACCACATGGTAATTGAGATCATAGTGAGAATAGTATGAAAATAATTATACTTACGAAGTTATATGCTACGAAGGAATTAATTCATTGCTATGTTTCACTTGAGATGAAAAATATTAAGAAAAGTCATGTGCCATAGGGACTATAGGACGTGGTCACTACATAGAAGAAGAATAATTTTCATTATAGAATTAATACAATACTAATTTATGTTCTAATGGTATTCGATAGAGGTCTATGTCTTACGTAGCCTTAAAGTCTTTAAAAAGTAGCACTCTCCTCAAATGGAGCCAAACTCCAACAAATTCAGTTAAGATGTGGGATGAGTCACCCTAGGGGTAGGTAGCATTGGACGAGGTTTCAACGCCACTTGGAAGTCCCTTGGAAACTCCGTGGCATAGATGTCAGATTTTTGGTTGAGTCGACGCTCCAAGTGGTGGCACCAATTTTTGATACCAAGTTATTTATTTGAGCCGAGAGAGCTGTGAAAGGGGGGCCAAAAGGGTTTGATATGGGATTCTCATTTGGTTTCATTAGAGGGACAGGACGGCTTACTCAGCTCAATCGCCATCCTATGCATTATTCATTCATAGGTGTAATGTTTTGAAATGATCATATTGTGAACGTTGTCAAGTTTCTGCACCCCTCATCTCTGTACAGGCTGACAGTTACTGAGTACCGTATATTGATAGATCTCTGTATAAGTAGAAGCAATAGTGTATCTTGTGTGAGTGTAAATCTATGTTAATGCCGAAATGCATTTTAGTTTTCATTTCTGATCAATATGCTAGATATTGAATTTAGATTTGAGCCTTTTTATTGTGTTCTTAAAGTAGAGTGTAAACTTTAAACGTAGGAGTGATCATTCTGCTCAATGATTTCGTTCTGCAGAGTATAGATTCTGAAAGAATCGAGTCGACATTACCGTGCTAGTATTGTATATCGATCTACTTTCTAATATTTTCCTGATTGGCGTTTTCCCCCTGCTAGTATTGCATTGTTCACTCCCCTTGACAGAGTCTCGAAGTTTTATTTCTGCATATCCCTATTGGGAAGCGATAGGATATACTCTATATATATTATATGAAGAACGGCGAGTACCATAGGAAAGCCTAGGACAAAGCCCAAACCTTGGAAGTTGCTATATGTATGATTCTTTTGGGTTGGTTAGTCTACTTCGCGTTAGCTAGAAGGTTGCGATTGTAGAATTCGACTCTTCCATGGAATGCTGGCTTATTCATAGTGTTTTCATTATTACACACTCTGGATTAATCTAGGAAGAGGAGGGATCAGCTCGGATGAGCGATTCCTGATCCTATGAAGTATATACCTGCAACGAAGATAACATTCATAGTACCTGCGAAACGCCTCGATGGATAGACTGGTACGAGCATCCTCAAAAGAGGTATGCATATGGTTCCCTCATATCTGAAACCTTTTATGTTTTAGCGATCTTCTTGGAGAAGAAACAACCCACACTTTTGAATTTCAAATGAATGGCTTTATCTTTGCAATAAGTGGAAGCAAGGGGACAGCGCAAAAACGTTGGAGAAATCATTGTTTTTCATACTCCTTGGTTAAATCATAGTTGATCACTGCTTTCTAGTTTTTATGCTAGTTGACCTCCTTTTTATTTGTGTGATCGCTGCTACAAAATGCGTAGATGAATCAGGATTTCGATAAGTCTTTCAAGTTCCTTAGATCATGATTTTCTTTCATCTTTATTGCGAACCGTGTAGACCCATAGCGTCAGTTAAGGAGATTGATAGATGCGTTATCTTTCTAGGCACTAGTTATAAGTTTACCTTACTGAGTGCATCATCAGAGATGCGGTCTCTGTTCGTATGGGTTTTGTTTTCTGCTCACATAACCAAGGGATTAGTTGCTTGACACCATCTGAGATATTCGTTGTTAGTTAGTTTTAGGTTTTATTATTATAATCTTTATCGTTTCCTCTCCAATTTGAATGATCGCAAAGATATGGATCATAGTAGGCAATACCAAATCCCTTTTCTTTTCCTTTAAACAAGAGTTTAATTGTTTTTGGATCCCTGTATGTATTGTTAAGATATATATTCCAACCTTGGTAGATCGAAAGGTAGTTGAGAACCCGATTTAGTTGAATAAGTGTAGTGGCGTGTTTCTCTCTTCATGTGCCTGCATATCTTTTGGTGGTAGGTTAAATGCTTAGATCCTAGGTAGGATGTCAACTTATAAAAATATATATATATATATATATTTATATATATACCTTCATGCTATACCCTTAGGCCAACATTATTTTCACGATAAAAGACTCTTAACTTATTAGTATATTATACATATATAGATATATCGTGGATATGTTTATGTAAAAGTCCTTTACAGTTTTTCTCCCTTCTCTAGACTTTGAATTACATATTACAATGATCACATATGTTAGGAGATTATATTTTATTGGTATAAAAGATTTAGGATTTAGAAAGGAACTAACGACATAACTATGTATAAATTTCAAGGAAGATGCTGTCTTTACTTAATAACTTAGACAAATAAATTATATAGAGAAAGGGTTATGGCTTAAATATCCTTTAAACCTTATCCACATAGAAAAGACATTTGAAAATAAATTACTTTAGAATAAACCTTTGTCTAGTTTCAGTATAGTATTTATGAGCTGGAAGAAACAATGATAAGGATTGAGGATATCCTTGTAACGACAGAGTTACTTTTGTAAAGCCTCTTTTAAAATCATTAAAAAAACAAAACCCTTTTGTGGACGTAGCCCAAGATGCGGGTGAACCACGTCAAAATGTTCTCCTTGGTATGTATCTTCTTATGTGCATCTCTCTCTTGAATTTACCAGTTTTGTTTCTTTTATGTTCCAAATCTTTTGTGTTTCAAAATGTTTAAAATGGAATTTCTTATCTTGTAAGATGGAAAAATATATTTAGTGGTTGCTTAACTATACATTTATGTGTTTATTTTAGAAGTAGATGTAAGTGTACTTAAATTCGTTGATATTTTGCTAGTGTCTCTTAACATCTTTTAGCCTCCGGTAGATATGTCTCATTGTGTAAATATTCATCTCTCATTTACATATATGATTTTAATAGCATAGTTAAGCATATTGAATGTATGATTGAAGAATTTGGTGAAATATGTGTTCTTGGTTGACTATGATATCCATGGGATAGAAGTTTACTAAAGGTTTCAGTACATACGATTATGTTCACTACTATTAAGTAAAGGTTCCATGAATAGGTTTAAGGTAAAGATGGTAAGACATTTTGTTGCGTCATTAATAAATTGAATGCTTAGATTAAAGACCCTTTAATAGTAGTCAACGCCACTTGGAAGTCCCTTGGAAACTCCGTGGCACAGATGTCAGATTTTTGGTTGAGTCGACGCTCCAAGTGGTGGCACCAGTTTTTGATACCAAGTTATTTATTTGAGCCGAGAGAGCTGTGAAAGGGGGGCAAAAAGGGTTTGGTATGGGATTCTCATTTGGTTTCATGAGAGGGACAGGACGGCTTACTCAGCTCAATCCCCATCCTGTGCATTATTCATTCATAGGTGTAATGTTTTGAAATGATCATAGCGTGAACGTTGTCAAGTTTCTGCACCCCTCATCTCCGTACAGGTTGACAGTTACTGAGTACTGTATATTGATAGATCTCTATATAAGTAGAAGCCATAATGTATCTTGTGTGAGTGTAAATCTATGTTAATGCCGAAATCATACTGGAATTCGTTTGGTGATAGCGAATGCGTTTTAGTTTTCATTTCTGATCAATATGCTAGATCTTAAATTTAGATTTGAACCTTTTTATTTTGTTCTTAAAGTAGAGTGTAAACTTTAAACGTAGGCGTGATCGTTCTGCTCGATAAATTATATAGAGAAAGGGTTATGGCTTAAATATCCTTTAAACCTTATCCACATAGAAAAGACATTTGAAAATAAATTACTTTAGAATAAACCTTTGTCTAGTTTCAGTATAGTACTGATGAGCTGGAAGAAACAATGATGAGGATTGAGTATATCCTTGTAACAACAAAGTTACTTTTGTAAAGCTTCTTTTAAAATTATTAATAAAACAAAACCCTTTGGTGGACGTAGCCCAAGATGCCGGTGAACCACGTCAAAATGTTCTCCTTGGTATGTATCTTCTTATGTGCATCTCTCTCTCTTGAATTTACCAGTTTTGTTTCTTTTATGTTCCAAATCTTTTGTGTTTCAAAATGTTTAAAATGGAATTTCTTATCTTGTAAGATGGAAAATTATATTTAGTGGTTGCTTAACTATACATTTATGTGTTTATTTTAGAAGTAGATGTAAGTGTACTTAAATTCATTGATATTTTGCTAGTGTCTCTTAGCATCTTTTAGCCTCCTGTATATATGTCTCATTGTGTAAGTATTCATCTCTCATTTACATATATGATTTTAATAGCGTAGTTAAGCATATTGAATGTACGATTGAAGAATTTGGTGAAATATGTCTTCTTGGTTGACTAGATATCCATGGGATAGAAGTGTACTAAAGGTTTCAGTACATACGTTTATGTTCACTACTATTAAGTAAAGGTTCCATGAATAGGTTTAAGGTAAAGATGGTAAGACATTTCGTTGCGTCATTGATAAATTGAATGCTTAGATTAAAGACCCCTTTTAATAGTAGTCATACATGTTCACCTTGAATGAATGTACCTTGTGCAAAGTGAAATAGAGTCAATAATAATTGATAATGAGAATCATTTGACAAATGGTGTCAGAAACTTTGTATTAAACTTAATAGCTTAATAATAGTATAAATGCTTATGTCTGTTCCATATCTTTGATAGATAATTAACCAACATTATGTTGAAAGAGGAATTAGTGTGTTTTTGTATTTTATTGTTATCGTCCAAGGTGAAAAGTTAAATTTTTACCAACTTTTACTAGTTTAGAAATTTTGGGTTCGTGACAATCGGGTTTTAAGAGAAACAGTTGAAGTTTATCGATAGAATGAGATCGACCAAGGGGATCACCAATGACCACTGGTGCGAAAGAGACTAGAAGTCGAGTGGAAGCTGTCGAAGTATAGTGGACAAGATGCGGAAGTTGAACGAGTCGAAAGTTGACAAGATGGTAGGGATGCCACATTGACATAAGTGCGGCAAAGGCCAAGCATGGAGGAATGGGCAGATATTTAAAAAGCAGTCGTAGAGACTAAGTAAATTCGATGAGTTAAGTCGAGAATCGAAAAGTTAAGAGGGTCTATGCAATGGAGTGCAAATCAATCGAAAGTGGACAGTGACAAGACCGACAACTGTAGCAAAGTTAGAGAAGTGCGGTAGTCAAGGTAATCGACCTGCAACCGTGGAGGGTGGTTGAGGAAGTTATGGAAGTTAAGAAGGTGGGTAAAATCAGTCCAGGAGTCACCATAGGAGGAGGTTTTGCAGCATAGTCATGTGGCGCTGACAACTACAGGATCTGTCGGTTCAAAGGTAGAGCAGTGGAAAGAGTAAGGACATCTCGGGAAAGCCAGGAGGGTGGACCTCAGGAACAATAGTGGAGCAGAGTAGAAGACTGGTGCGAAGGCACAAAGCGAAGGAGCTGGGAAACCAATATTTCTATCAAAGGACTGGGAGGATGAGAGTATCATACACAGAGGGTAGAAACACACCGAAAGAACATAGTTTTATGCTTGTATATTGTAACAGGCTAAGGCATAATTTTTTGATTTTTCTTTGTATGTAACATTGATTTTGATTCAAGTAGTGGAAGACAACTTCTTGGCATTTCTAGTTCACATGTAGTCTTTGTTAGTGCATTGTGTGTTTACTATGTGTTATAGTTAATCAATAGGGTCTGACAAGACCAGCCCTTGCGCTAGGTGGTATCAGAACAATAGTATCCTAAATATAGGAGGAATACCGATACCGACTTGCATAGAGTCACGTTGTAGTCGAGCAGAAGAATCATGTGAGAAGGAGGAAAAAATGAACATACCTACCTACTCAGGAAGTCTAGATCCAGAAGACTTGATAGTACGGTTCATATAAATGGATAAATACTTCGACATAGAGTGGGTAGAGGATCCTAAGAGTGTTAAGACTGCATGTCTGAAGTTGAAGGGTCATGCCTTGTTGTGGTGGGACAATGTATAGGAAGACAAAGTCAAGAAAGACAAGGAGAAAATCAATTCTTGGGACATAATGGTTTCCAGGATGAAAGGGAAGTTCCTTCCTACCGAATATGTGATTTCCTTGATCAGGAAGTTATAAAACTTTTGTCAGAAAGAGATGACCATGAAGGAATACACGGAAGAGTTCTATAGACTGTTGATTAGATCGAGTCAAATATTGATGAAGGTGAAGAAGTAGTCACAATATATGTAAATGGATTAAAGTATGTCATATAGGATGAGTTTAGCTTGTCAAAGTTCAGAATGGTTTGAGAAGCCTACCAACTAGCTTTGAAGGCAGAAGAAAATCTATCAAGAAGAACCACATCGACTAGAAGAAGGATGATTGGTTGAGGTGTGAAGATTGTTTCTACGAAGGGACAAAGTAGCCAAACCAGGGGAGAAGTCGTTGAATACAACCGGCCTGCGGAAGGGACATAGACTATAGAGAAAGCGTAAGGAAACCGACGGGATGGTCAAGAGACCCGCAGTCAGGGTGTGTTTGGTCAAAGTGGTTCAATGGAAAATAAAGGAGCCGACAGACCAGCTAGTATCTGTTATAAGTGTCGCAGATTGGGACACAAATCCTATGAATTCCCAGGTTATTTTTCACCTAGGGAGACTAATGCAGGGGCATCAGGGCCTAGGACAAACAAACGAAGTTAATTGACAGAATGAGGTCGACCTGTGGGATCACCAACGATGACTAGTGCAAAAGAGACTAGCAGTCGAATCTAGGAAGTCAAGCGGAGGCTGTCGAAGTATAGATGATAGGATGCAGAAGTCGAACAAGTCAAAATTTGATAGGATGTTCAAGATGCGACATCAACAGAAGTGCGGCAAAGGCCAAGCGTGGAGGATGGGGAAAATATTTAAAAGGAAACCATAGAGACTAAGTAAAGTCGATGAGTTAAGTCTAGAATCGACAAGTTAATATGGTCTACACAGTGGAGTGAATATTACTCGGAAGTGGACAACGACAAGACCGAAAAATGTAGCAAAGTCAGAGAAGTGCTGCAGTCAAGGTAATCGACCTGCAACCATATAGGGTTGTTGAGGAATTTATGGAAGTTAAGAAGGTGGGTGAAACCAGTCTGGGTGTCATCACAGGAGGAGGTTGTGCAGCATCGTCAGGGATTGCTAACAACTGCAGGATCCGTCGGTTCAGAGGCAGAGCAGAGGAAAGAGTAAGGACATCTTAGGGAAGCCAGCAGGGTGGACCTCGGGAATAACAATGGAGAAGAGTAGAATACTAGTGCGAAGGCATAGAGTGAAGAAGCTGGGAAATCAATATTTCTATCAGAGGATCGGGAGGCTGAGAGGATCACACACAGAGGGTAGAAACACGCCGACATAATAGATTTTATGTTTGTATATTGTAACAAGATAAGGAAAACTTGTTTGATTTTGCTTTGTATGTAACATTGAATTTTATTCAAGTAGTGGAATCCAATTTCTTGGCATTTCTAGTTCACATCTAGTCTTTGTGAGTGCATTGTATGTTTATTGTGTGTTACTGTTAAGCAAGAGGGCCCAACCAAACCCTCTCTTGTGCCAATAAGGGGGGTTGACTAATGCCACCATGTGTGTGAGGAGCCGAATTCGTATCCTTGGGGAGGATTGACCCTTTAATGAGCTGCTGAAAGTAAGTGGTCCCACCGTTTTTAGAGTAGCACGGATGTCAATATAAAATATGTGTGGGTGTAGCCCAGGAATTCTTCATATAACCTGCGCTATAGAATGATTAAACTGTGTAATACCCACGCTACTCTTTGTTTTGACGGTTTCTTGGAACTTATGGACTCAGGCCGTGTTTTGGATCTGTTGAGGATTCCTTGGGTGATATGCATTATTTATGTTGATGATGCATTACTGAATGAATCGACAAAATCCTGCACATGTGCAAATTTTAGGCATTAACAGATGCCCCCTGATGTATGAGGTTCGGAGGTTATTATAGAGATGATAATGCATCATGTTTTCTATTGTTTCTCTCTTGTTCTATAGGATGAAGCATATGTGGACAAAACAAGGTTCTCCCATGGGGGAATATTGTTGGTGACGACCGTTGGAGCTATAATAAAGAATACTTTTCATACAAACGAGGCAGGCATACCCATGCTCGTGGAATGATTTCGAAGGGATTACAATGAAAGAGGACCAAGGTGTCGACTCTATTATACTATTTCAACATGGATGAAGGCAGATTCGATCCATGTCTGAGTAGATGCCCCAGTAGCTATTGCTGGATATTGAAAAAGTGGAACTGTTGGTGACCATGATAAAACCACTGGGGTGGGGGTCCAAACTAGTATGTAAATCTGCTTAAGAGTATCACTACACCAAAATAGTCTTCTACCATGATTTCCAAATGTCAACACTACTAACTTAAAAATTACATTACCCCCTAATGCGATGATGTGTTTTTGTCACGCATAGGGGAAACCACTTAGTTAGGGAGCACTAATGACTCTCCCTACTAAGTTCAAGGTGATCCCTTATAGTGATTGAAATGGATCCCAAGGTACAACTGCAACTACTGCAACTCTCAAAATGTAATGTTTTGATGTAGATGAGAGCTAAAGGACATGATAAAAATAGAGTCTTATCTTGAGAACCAGGATCATATTGTAACTGACTATTGGATAGACAGACCTGGCACAATACTGGTTGATAAGCACGGGGCTCATAAGTTCCTTTGTTCGATGTAAACATGGGGAGTGGGGATGACAACTTTGTTATTCGGAATGACATAGGTTGATCATGGGAAGGGGAAAACTATACATGAAAGTGATTTGGTGGAGACCCAAAACAAAGGGAAATCGTAACCGGGAAAACACAAACCATTGCAAATCTGGAGAATCAAATATATGGATCAAAGGAGACCATTGATTGCTGCAAAAATATTTTATGTTGTTTCTATATTTTTACTGATCATCACGCAGGATGTCAGCCAAACCTATGAATCTTCCAAGAAAAACAAAACTAGAAACTTATCCAATTCAATCCTTTCTTTAAACACAACAAAATTTACTCAAAAAAGTTCAAAACTCCATGATTCAGAGTCTGAGAGCTCTGAATTTCTTCCCAAATCAAAATCCCAGTATCTCCCATTAGAGCCTGTTTAGACAATTTACCCGCCAGGGAATTATGTTGCCTGTAGATGTGCTGAAAAGTTATATTCCTGAAACATTGTATATTTGATTTGATTCTTTGACACCAGTGGACAAGAGATAATACTTTAAGGTCAAATTCATCTTGAGCCCATTTTATTGTGACTCTAGAGTCACCAAAGACTTTCAGGTCATCAATACCAAATATATTTGCCACCTTTAAGACACACCACAGAGCAATGAGTTCAGTTTTCATATTTGTTCCCAGTCCATAGTTCATTTTGAGTGAGAAATTATGATATTCATTTAGAAAAATTGCTCCACCTACTGCACAAATTCCATCGTGTACCGCACCATCAAAGAAAAGTACAGGACAATTAAAAATAGGCTCAAATACTCCAATCCTTCTTACCACTGTTGGTTTCTTCCCCTTAAAAATGGATTTGTAAAGAGAGAGAATTTGCTCAACCCCATTTTATACCAAAGGAACCATGTCTTCAAAAACTGTTTTGTTCCTGATATACAAAACAACCCATGATATAAAATGTGGTAACACAGGGTGTGTTATACATTCCTTGAACCATTTTAAGAATGAAAACTGAAAGGAATCCCTTCCCCAATCCAGATTTATATCTAATCCAATACAAACCTGTTACCAAATCTCTCTAGTAAAATTGCAGTTCGCGAGAATATGCTAAGTGGATTGTACATCAGATTTGCATAAGGAGTATCTATTTGGTCCAGTCCACCCCATTCTAACCAATGCATACCAAGTTTTAAATTTCTCTTTAAATGCAAACCAACCAAGCACTTGATCTTTATAGGTATCTTCCATCTCCAAAGCTTCTTGAACCACCAGTGTTGTGGGAAGAAATTCCTGTTAGATATAATATAACTATAAGCTATTTTGGCTATTACTTCCCCTGAGATATGGTTTCCAGCCCACTTCAATACATCGCACTTGGTCCAAATCCTACATCCACTTGAATCCAAATGGGAGAAGAAATAATCCCATTCATTTTCATAACAACCTAGAAGACCCAAATCGGCTCCTTTTAACCAATAAGAAGTTCCCTGCAATGAGACATAATTCCTCATACGATCTAATGCAGTGAAATTTCTATCTCTGAGAAATCCAAAATTTCCACTGACAGCTTGAACTCGTCATCAAGTCCCAAAATTTGATCAACACCAATTTGGATTTTCTGTCCATTACCTACCTGCCAAGATAAATCATTACCAATCCAGTGAAAAACCTGCAAAAAACCTTTCCATATCACAAAGGTATTCCTTGTTTTCTTGACTAGATTTTTGATCCAATCCAAAGTATCCAATTTCATGTACTTCACTTTTAATACTTCAGACCATAAAGTATTACCCAACAATCCTCTCCAAAGGCTCTTTAGCAACAAAGCCTTCCCAAAGATATCCAAATTTTTGAGTCCCCAGCCACCACATTTTTCAGGAATAGTAATATATTCCCATTTTACCATTATTAGACCTTTGCGCTCCAAACCACCTGTCCAAAGAAAGTTTGAGCATAGTCTATTTAATTGCTTGAGGATTGATTTGGGCAACTTGAACAGAGATAACCAGTAAACTGGGATGCTTGTAAGAACATCTTGGACCAATATAAGGCGACCTCCAATTGATAAAACTCGATTTGTCCAGCATTGAATTCTATACTCCGTCTTCTTAACAAGCCAAGACCAGTCCTTGATTCTATAATTATTTGGTTTTAAGAAATATCCCAGATATGTAAAACCATCCTTTAATTCCTGTACTTTATATGGAAGAGCACTCTGTAACTCCACAATTTGCATATCATTCAAATTATGCTGAAATAAGATGGATTTCCTATCACTAACCTTCATACTAGATGCACAGTAGAAGAGTGATATACAATTCCTAAAGCATCTCCTTTCACCAATTGAGTTTGCACCAGCTAGATGTACATCATCAACAAAGAGCAGATGAGATATAGATATCTCTCTGGAAATTTTAATCCCTTTTATAAGACCATCATTTCTTTCCTTGAGAAGAATTCTACTTAAACCATCAATAACCAAATCAAATAGAATAGGTGACAGTGGAAAGCCATGTCTTATCCCTCGCGAGCACTTAAAGAAGTTTGATGCAATCCCATTGACAAGAACAACAATGTTTGTTGAGGTAACACAAGACATAATCCATTTCAACATCATAGGTGACAAACAAATGTTTATAAGAAGAATTCTGAGATAGCACCAATCTACCCGATCATAGGCTTTTTCAAGATCCATTTTAAGAAGAAAATCCTTTTTGTTCCGAACCTTTATAGTATGGATTATTTCCTGGGTGATGCCAAATGCATCAAGAATCTATCTATCATTGAGAAACCCAAACTGATTTGCTGACACAAACTTTGACAGCCCAGGTTTAATCCTCATAGCTATGATCTTGGAAATAAGCTTGTAGATCAAACTACATAATGCAATAGGCCTATATTCACCAAAGGATGAGGGTTTTTTGCATTTCGGAATTAAGGTAAAAAATGTAGAATTCAAGGCTCCCGAAATATAACCATTGATTCTAGAGTATTCCACCATTGCTAGAATTTCTTCACCCATTAGATCAAAAAAGTGAAGAAACAACTCCACAGTCTAGTCATCTGGCGTAGGACTTTTATCATTTGCAAACAGTTTTAATGTGTCTTCAACTTCTTTTAGAGTAACCTCCTGTTCCAGTTCCAATGCTTCCTGTGGACTGAAATTTTTTTGGGAATAGGCGAGCAATCTCTATTTCTTTTAGCAAATCACTACCTCGTGGACCTTTAAAAATATTGCCGAAGAAACTTGCTGCAACATATTGAAGTTGATAATGTCCATTAAAAGAAACCCCGTCATCATCTTTTAACTCCCAGATTGCTTTTTTATTCCTTCTATATGATGGATAGGCATGAAAATACTTCGTATTCCTGTCCCCGAGTTCAAGCCAAAAGGCTCGACTATTTAACTGCCACTCTGCCTCCTCTTGAAACAATATAGCCTCCTTTTTAGCATTCAGTAACTTAAGTAAATCTTGATCCACTTCATTGTCCATGAAGTCAAATTTCTTTTGATAAACATTCTTGATCTGTACCTGCAAATCATCATACTCTTGAAGATCCAATTTCTTTTCATTTCTCATCCATGACTTTACCACAGCCTTCAAATTTCTAAGTTTTAAAACAAATTTTTCCATAGGTTTTAAGCCCCAATCCTGACAAGGATCGAGCCAGAACCATCTAATAGTCTCACAAAAATTTTCAACATGAAGCCATGTGTTATTAAACTTAAATGGGTAATTCTCTGGATCCTGTGTGTCATCACACTGAAGAAAAATGGGCCAATGGTCAGAGAATATATTCTTCCCACCCATGAACGACATCTTTGAAATTGTTGCAGCAGAGGCCATGCAACCAAGAAGAGGTAAAGTATTTTAATGATACCTTCTTTCCCAACTCTGCAATTTGACCACGTTGGCATAATAGGTGAAGGAGCCACATCTACCAAGTCAAAATTTTCCAATAGTTGAGCAAAATATTCAGCTAATTCATCAAAATGAGCCTTGGAGCCCCAGATTTCAGACCAATTTAAAGAGAAATTTAGGTCTCCTACAAGAATAAGATTATGTGAGTTTAGTAGCCCAAAAAACTTGAGCTAATCCCAGAACTCAACCCTGCTAGTGTAAGGACCATAGTAGTTTAGGATAGTAAAATGAAATTTTTTAAATAACCCCCACCCCTACATAAAAATCCCTCACTTGGTTTTATAGGTTTTGAAATAGAAGCAATTAGGGTTCCAGCCAACAATCAAACCTCTAGACTTCCCACATGCATTAATAGCAGAAAACTCCCACCCAGGGCAAACATTAACCAATTTCAGGATAGCCTCTGAATCAATACACATAGTTTCCTGAATGAGAAGAACATCCAAGCTAGTAGCAGATAACAGTTTCGACAAGGCCCTACCCTGGGTAGTCTTGTGTAACCCTTGGATATTTAAGGATACAATTAACATTACTTACCCTGGCTAGTGGGCATCACTGCTCTAAGTGCCCTAGGGTTTGAAGGATCACCACTAACATCAGAAGCATCATCAATTCTCACCGAAAGAGGAACAAAAACATCACCAATTGGCTCATCACTGTTCGCCACTCGGGATTTCTTATCCTTTCTAATAGTAACATTTTTGAACCAGAGACTATGAGCTGGTAAGACATCTGAATTTTGGGATGGATTTTTCGAAAATACCTCCAAAGGGGATAATACGGAAGACCCAATACTAGGTTTATAGCCACTCTCGGAGAGTACCACCTTTTCATCAAAAGATAAAACCCTAGCAACATTGTAGGTAGGAGCATACATAGGTTCCGTAGCAACAGGCTCCAGATCATGTTCAGTAATATCCCAGCTAGTTTGTAAAGAACCCTGGTTTCCCTCTATCAAAAATGGCCCTCCCACAGCATAAAGATTTAAAGCAATCTCCCCTCTAGAAATCCTTTGATTTAATGAGTTTTCAATATCCTCATAGAAATTTAATTCATTCTGTGAAATACCTTTATACGGGGTTTCTTCAAGAGACTTACGTGTAATTATCTTCACCTCTGAGGAATTATTTGATGAAGAAGAAAGCATTACATCCAAAGTAGCCATCGGCACACAGAAAGCCTCCTTCAAGTTTTAAGGGCACTTTGTAGCAACATGTCCAGTTTCTCGGCACACGTAGTAGCAAAATGGAATTTTAAAATAATCCAATCTCTGGCTTATGACCCTAGAGCCCCAATTTAAGTCGATTTCAGCCGGTAAACCCTGCCTCATATCTTTTTCAACCATCACCCTTGCAGCTCTGCGATCATACCCAAATAGGGTTTTCTTTTCAAGTCTGATAAACTTGCCTAAGGTGTTTTCCAACCCAATTAAGTTGTTCTCAGACAACAATTCAATAGGGAATCCTGGCAAGGTCACCCACAGATGGCGAATATGCTGAGAATCCTTAAGTGGGTCAAACCTAACATACCATTTTTTGAGACATAAGGAACCCTCTTTAAAAAGCCACACCTGGTTCAGGATACCATCGACATTAACGCCGACCGAGAACGTGAAGATTATCCATCTGTTAACCAGCAAATTTACTTGTGGAGCCAAACCACAGATTGGTGTCTAGTTCTCGTTCACCCACAACACAATCTCTTCTCGGCAACTACTGGCAAATTCCAAACTGCCCACCACACCACGAGAGGCCAAAACCTTCATCCTTTCCACGTTGTGATTACAGTCTACAGAAAACTGCAAGCGACCCTCGCTAGCGTTAATGACCTTGGCTTGCCTGCGAACCCAAGCCCGAGAGCCCAACAGATTATGATTCACATTTCTAGTGTGTTCTTGCACCATCACAGACGAAACCGGGAGGCAAACTGGTGGAGTCAATGCACGATTTGCCATACTAAAGGCCCAAACCCTAGCCGTCACAAACTCCCAAAAGTTAAACCTAAAAAAATCACCAAAAGCCTCCACCTATCGGGACAAGACTAAAATGACAGAAAAGTATCGGTCTACTAATTTAGGACCATTTCTCTCAAACCATGCCAAAAAGCCGCCAAAGATAGAAACCCTAGATCTGAAAAACCTACCGCTAAATGAAATCAAAAAACAAAGTACCAAGAAAGACAGTAGGAACCTATCAATTTGGCAAAATGGGCATCCACCACCGGTAACAACCCAATAGGGAAAAGATAGAAGCTGAAAATAAGTCAGAATTTGGAACTTGTAGACATAAATCGCATTCCCACTTGTTTTTTACCCAGAAACTCCAATTGTCCGCATGGATGTCGCTCCGGGTTCAAGCATTTCTATTTTTCTATCATGTCATACTTATAAATATTAATTGCTCTATTTTATTGTTTATCCAATTATCTAAAACCTAAAAGGTTGTTGGATGATCCTTAGTGTCCATATGGCTCCTTGAAGTTCATGAAAGCATATTCCCAACATCATAGAATCCATTGTCTCTCCCTCTTTGTGACAACATGCCCATAACTTACCATGTGATAGGGTTATACACCTATAGATTATAAACTTCAATATTGCATTTATACAAGTATGGCAAATTCTAAAGATGAGACAACTAAATTCACAAGTCCAACTACACAATATTTAAGTCTTGTGAACTCAAAAGTAGAAGAAATTGTTTAATACCTTATTTATTTAATTACTATTAACATTAATTTTAAAATGCGGTTAAACTTACATCTTTTTTCCCACAAGTTTTTAGATAATTTTTTTAATAAACTTAATTGTGTTTAAGAAAAATTCGTTACATGCTCACTTTTCGACAAATTATGTACCATTTAATTTAATATTAAATATATATATAATGGAGGAGGCAAAAACCCTAAACCTAGATTTGGTCCGCCAAACAAACTCTTTAGATAATTTTTTTAAGAAGCTTAATTGTGTTTAAAAAAAATAGTTACGGACTCACTTTTCCACAAATCATGTACCATTTAATTTAATGTTTATATATATAATGGAGGCCAAAACCCTAAACCTAGACTTGGTCCACGAAACAAACTCTTTATATAAGTGTCCTTTTCTCTCAGATATTACTTTGTCTTGTTCAAGTTTGAGAGTTTGAGTTTGGTCAGATATTACTTTGTCTTGTTCAAGTTTGAGAGTTTGAGTTTGGTGGTGCAGTTGTCTTGTTCATGTGTTGTTTTTCATACGCTATGTCTTGTTTTTCATTTTTTTATTTTTGATATTATATAAATTTAGATTGAAACTATTTATATTTATATAGGTAGACGGTTATATAATGTTTCGTAAAAAAATTTTATTATATTGAATGTCAATAGGGTTATTAAGAAAAAAATGTTGGATAAACGTCATTGGTACCAGTCATCGAACCGGGGAGGTCGGTCTGGATGAGGATTCTTATTCCATGATGCCTTTTGGTTTTATTGATTCCCCATGCCATGACAGATGTATGAACCAGGCCCGTATGTACGGGGGCCCTTCATTCTATGAGAGGCCTGTGTACTCGTAATAACTATTTCAAACCGGCGAATCCTGGTTTCTACTTAGGTTTACCTTAACGCGGATCCAGTTTTCGAGTTAGGTTTGTCCTTAACGCGAATCCAGTTTTCGAGTTAGGTTTGTCCTTAACCCGAATCCAGTTTTGTGATATCTAGGTCAGTTGGTGCCTAGTGATATCTAGGTTAGTTGGTGTCTAATTTAGTAAAGAATATTAGCATTTTAACGTGGTTGTTTCTAATTTAGTAAGGATATTGACATTTTAACATGGTTACTTCAGGTTATTCATTAAATGTGTTTTAACTTAGATCATGGCAATTTATTATTTTATAATTTGTTATTGCTAGATTACAATTTATGAGATTATGAGTTTTAAATTTACGAGATTATGAGTTTTAAATTTATGGGTATAATTATTATTTTAAGTTTTAATTATAAAAAATATTTTATTATTATTTATAAATGTTATAAGTATTATTTAGATTGTAATTTATTAATAAAATATTTTTTTATTTTAAAATAAATTTGGTTTTAAATGTAAAATATAGTTTGATTTTGTTATTATAAAATAAAATTAATTTTTAAATGTTAAATTTGATTTGATTGAAAAGTTTGTTAAATCAACTTTGAGAATATATTTGTTTTATTATTTAAAAATAATTTTAGGAGTTAAAAAAAAGAAGTGTGGATTTTAGTATATTAAATTTTGATTAAACTAGATATGTTTAAAGAAAAAAGGTACGTGTTTTAAATGTTAAATATGGTTAGACTGAGATGATTCTTAAGTCAAGGGTCTCTCCCCCCAATTGGGTCATGAGTTAGGCATTGGGTAGGTCATAAGCTAAGACTTTGGGTTCCCGTCATAAGTTAGATTGGGTTAAGGTTTGACTTTCAATATTTAATTTATATTAAAATTTTAAATTTTAAATCACTTTCTTTATTAAAATTTTCAATAAGTTAAATTTGACATCACTTTTTTTCTATATAAATTAGATGTTTAATTTTTTCTTATAATATGACTTTATTTTCTGTAACCTTTATTTAATATATATTAAATGGGAGAAAAAAACATATTAAAAAATCTATATATTCAAAATCATTTTAAAATTATGATTATAGTATAAAAAGAAATAAAATTTCATGCAACATTTTTGTATATATGTTTCATAATTCGCAAATTATAGAGCTAGAAAATAAAAATAATTGTATGTTTCCTTTATTTGTGACTATAAATATATTTTTTTATGAAATATATTCATCATTAATGATTATTGAAATGAAATAATCTTTACATTATGTATTTCAAATGATTATATAAATTCTAAATTAGGCTGATTATCATTAATTAAAAAGTTTCTCATTGATATTTTTTATAATAATTATATAAATTTAAAAAAAAAAGCATTCATTAAAAAAGTCATCTATGAGTAGTTAAGTAAAAAAAACACCTCTTTTTAGGAAATGTTACTATACTGATAGCAAGTTTTTTTTCATAATTTTTTGATACCATCTCAGTTAGGAGAAAATGTAATGCATACAATACTTTTTCGCTTATATTCAGAGTCAGATCTATGCTCGAAAGTATTGTATGGAAATGCGCATAGAATTATGCATTACATTTTAGATCGAAATGGGCATAGAATCATTATTTTGGATAAAATCTTCATGCATACGAACCTGATTCTCATATACACAAATCTGCTACTAAGAAACAAATAGACATAGTTGGAAATGCAATAATTTTTAGTTTTCTTGCAAGTGGAACCTAGGTTCAAACAAGCCTTATGAAAGAATATTTATTAGGCATGATTTCTTTCCATGTTTACGTCGGCCTCTTCATACGATCTCCCATTGGTTGCAGTGTTAAGGTAATTAAAATTGGTTGCGAAAAGTTCAATAAAATGCCCTTTGAGTAATATTAATTAAAATCTGATTACAATATGTGGAAGGAAGCTATGAGAGGTTTAATTTGTACATGTAGATCATCAAAGAATGAGGAAAAGAGCTGGCCGGGATCAAAGCCGAGATGGGATCCAAAAATGGAAGAGATTGGAATCTTAAAATCCAGATTCAGTTATGGAATGGTGAATCCTTCAAGAAATGAAATTAAAATAATCAGAGCTCAGCCGAAACACTTCAGACAAGTTGGGGATGTTGGCGACACAAATGTCTTGTATTGGTTCCAGAACATAAAGTCCAGATCCAGGCAACACAACCCCACTTTTAGTCTCCAAAGATCTGTAAATCTACAGCAGGGAAGAGTCTGACTGATCAGACTATACGAATCATAGACGTTGCACAAAGGAAGAGTAAGATTCACAAGGTTTGTGCAACTAATTGTATGTTTTGTAAGCTACGTCTATATGATTGACTTAGACTGATCAATCTTACTCTTCTATGCACTAGATTTACAGTTCTCTGCAGAGTGAGAATGGCGTTGCTTTGCTTGGATCGAGACTTTCTGTTCCGGAACCAATAAAAGAGATTAGCGTCAGCAACATGTTGTCTATACTATTTTAGCTGACATTTAATTCTATTTATTTCATCCCATGAAGGTTTCAACATGCCAGAATTGAATGTCTACTTTAACATCAAGATCTATTCTGGTTTTAGATTCCATCTCGTTTTCGGCATGTTGCAGTCCTCATTAGATGTACCTCTAGAAATTACTGTTTACACATATTCTAATTATATTTGAAATGATAATAATAGGAATGGATATTATTTAGCTTTTTTTAACTGGATCTAAAAATCTATATTCAGTTCTGGAATGGTGAATGCTTCACGAAATGAAATTAAAAGAATCAAACCTCAACTCGAAGAGTTTGAACAAGTTCGAGACATTGGGGACGAGCATGTCTTGTATTGGTTCCCGACCATAAATTCCAGATGCAAGTAGATACAACTCCACTTCCAATCTGCAAAGATTTTTAAATCTACAGTAGGGAAGAGTGAGCCTGATCATTCTATAAGAATCACAGACCATAAATTCCAGATCCAAGTATATTTTTAAATCTACAGCAGCGAAGAGTGAGAATGATCAGTCTATAGGAATCACACACGTTGCACAACCAAAGAGTAAGATTCACAGGTTTTGTGCAACTAATGATCTGTTGTATTAGCAATGTCTATGACTGACTTAGACTGATCAATCTTACTCTTCTCCGCAATTGATTTAGAGTTCTCTAGACTGAGAATGGCGTTGCTTTGCTTGATCTGGACTTTGTTATCTAAACTCGTTTAGTTGACATCTGATTCTAGTTACTTCATCGCGTGAAGGTTTCACCTTGCCAAAATTGAATATCTATTCTAACATCGAGATCTATTCTGGTTATAGATTCCATCTTGCTTTTGGCGTGTTGCATTCCTCATTCTCTGCTGAACAAACTATTCTTTGCACATTCTACTCTACAAATTGAATTACTTCCATTATTATGCTGGCTCACCTCTTCACCACAACAAGAAAACCCATCTTTTAGCACTACAAGTTAGCACCACTTATAGTTTGTGGTGTAAATGTGGTGGTATTGGTACCACTTACATTTATGTGGTGTTAAAGTGGTGGTATTAGCACCATTTATATTTTGTGGTGTTAATATCGTGTTGTGTTATATTAGTTAATATTATTGGAAATTGAGTTTTACCTTTATGAGAAATGCCATGTTGGCAAGTACCATAAAGTAGTGCTAAGCTATTATTTTCCACATTGACATGTACACGTAGGATTTAATTATGTGGATTTGCACCATAAACAAATTCACAAATAATTCTTTTGAAAATAACTCAATTCAATATTTATTTATTTTTTCGTCAATTAAAATAAATGATCAAAGATTAATTTATGAGTTTTTGCACCATACTTGCAAGAAGTTCAAATATTTATAATTAGAATATTTAAGCAAATAAATTCACGTGATTCATTTATGCGGTTTACACCACAAGCACAACAAGTTCAAAAATAATATTTAGAAAATAGCTCAAGTAATTTATTCATTTTTATATTATTTAACCATATAAATACCAAGGACAAATAAATAAAAACAACTATTTTTAATTTATTACTATTATAAAGTTGTAATAAAATTATTTGAATTTAAATTTGAGTATTCATTTGAGATATTTTTATCTTCTTAATTTTTTTATGGAAATTAGTATTATTATTAGGTTTTTAAGACAAGACATGGGTCTTAGATCCATCTATATGATCAATGGAGAAAACCTCTAGTTAAGGCCCTAAAATAAGCTTTTATGAATCTAGGACCAAGAAAGACACCACAAAGGTCCCCACACATATTCCTAAGAGTATGCTTAGCCTCTAAGTATGGTCATTCACACTATTATAAGTTTTTAATCACTAAGGATAGGTCCAATGGCTCTCAACATTGTTGAACGAACAATCACAGGCCTTATCCTAAATGAATCCTAAGCCTAAATAAATGTCATGTTGTGAAGTGTACCATATAGTGGGGCTAAGCTCATATTTGTAACATGGACATGTACAAAAATGATTTAATTATGATAATTTGTACCATAAACACAACAACATCAGAAATAATTATTTTGTGATAACTTAATTAAATTTTTTTCATTAAATAAATGCCCATGATTAATTTATGAGGTTTTAAACCACAACCACAAGAAATTCAATTATTTGTTTTTATCACTATTTAAACCAACAAGCTCACATGGTTCATTTATGAGGTGTTGCACAACAAACACAACAAGTTCACAAATAATTATTTTCTAAATAGGTCAAGTTGACTATTCATTTTCAATGTTATGCAAGCAAATAAATACCCATGATTCTTAAATTTGACAAAAAATTGAATACAACCATTTTTAATTTATTACTATTATAAAATATTAATAAAAATGATTTGAATTGAGATTTCATTATTTGACAGGGAATATTTTTATTGATATTATTAAATTTTATAATGGATATTAATATCATTATGAGGATTTGTGCACAAGGCATGGGTCTCAAATCCTTGGAGATGTTCGAGGGAGGAAACCTCTTCCTTGGGCCCTAAATGAATCTTTTAGGAATCCAGGACCAAGAAATATAGTCAACACACATATATTCCTAAGACTATTCTTAACATCTATGTGTGGATGTTGATTGCATTATAAGGTTTTGATCACTAGTGATAGGTATATTGACCCTCTACCTAGTTAAGAGAAGAAACCTAGGCCTTAGCTTAAATTAAACTTCTAGGCTGTAATATCCCGAATTTTGGACTAACTATTTTATGATGTTATATTGGGGCACGACCCCAACACCTATGATGTATTCCTTGTAGACTAACATATTGGGCATGGACCCTAATTGAATTTCATTATTTGATTATATACTCGGCAAGGAAGCCCCAATGTTCTGATTATGTTTTGATATGGGTACAAAACCCTAATATATTGAGTTGACCTTTTTATTACATACTATGCAGTGATGTGAATGACATAGTTGACTTATGTGGCATGTTGAGCGTGGACTCAGAAACACACAAATTACCTACGTACTGGGTGCAAGCCCCAAGGTACCTACATGAATGACGCACCACGAGAAACAAACGAAACATACAAACGCACCACGAGAGATGCAAGAGGCAGAATGACGTGGGTGGGTAGCTGGACTTACCCTACCATTGCCTACGTCTACAGAGTTCCTAGACCCCCACAACAACCAAACGCTGAAACCATTCGCAGAGATCACCTGCCACTTCAACAGGAACCATAAGTTGAAACCGTGAGAGAGATAACAAAGGAAAATGAGTTACATAAGAAGCATGGCGATTTTCTTCTTCATACCTGAGCAGGGTGTAGCACTCTTCACGCCACTAGCAGAGCTAGAATACCCAGTGCACTAACCATGGTGACGAGGCCACCTCCAGAGCACAAGGAACTGCAGAACCATTGCTAACTGAAAGCGCAAAGCTTGTGTGCATAAGGAAAAAAAAAACCCTTTCACGAGAGCTCTTTTTTCCATCCTGTCATCCAATGTGATAGGGTGTAATTAAGACTACACCAAACCCTTCCTAAGTGGAGTCTCAATTTACTATACAAAGCCTATAGTATGAGTCGTATGGATTAGCCACGAAATTATAGGGTAATACAAGTGCTGACCAAAGTCTCATCACCATAGAACTTTACACCATCACCTTTTATTGGGCACTATAGTATTACCACTTAAGACTTGACCTTCATGTTTAAACCTCTACCTTGGAAGGTTAATGTGTTGAAATATTGTAACTTCTAAGAATATTATATTTGTATTATTCCGGAGATGTTTCATTCCTCCAATGGGACTTTATTATGTATCTGGAGATGTTTATTCCTCCGATGGATTATGGTAACTAGGGTTATTAGATCTCCCATGTGGGGGTGGGCCCTGAGTTAATTTATTTTGGGTTATTAGACTCTCTTAGGAGAGGTCGGCCCCATAGGGTAAAAATTTAGTCGGGAAACAAGTATAAGTAAAGGAGGTTGTTCCTTATTTAACTCACTCTTCCATCACTCTGAAAGTAGCGCACAAGTGAGAGAGAAGTCTACATAGGAGGTAGAGAAGGAGCTCTAGTCTTGGACTACATCTTGTATTTGGTTGATCATATTATTGAGGAAAGTTTGCTGGGTTTTCTACCCCATGAGGGTTTCCCAAGGTAAAATCTCTGTCTATCTTGTGATTGTGTTTCTTTCAGTGATATTGCTAGTCAAATTAGTATAAACTTAACATGGTATCATAGCTAGCCTGAATAGGACATCTTTCACAAGGTGAAAATCTCTCCCTCTCCTCCTCTCGTGCAAATTAGGGTTTCTGCAAAAGTTGGTATTTTTGGATTCTGGTTGCATGGATGGATAGCCCTCCTCAAAATCAAAGTTTTGAGGCCTGGATCGAGGTTTTTGGTTGGGTAGAACTCCGGGAAAGTCAAACCCTAGTTTGACCAAAAGTTCAAAAATCCAGAAAACTAGAGAACCACAAAAGCTGCGAACTTGTGCACTAGAAAACCAGAAATTCTGTTGTAGATCCGGAAGGTGAAAAGTTGAAGTCTCTAGAAGCAGAACACACCAGATTTTCCAATTCAATCAAGCACATCTCCTGGTAAGTGTTATTCTATCTCTTTAGAAACTTCAATCTCTTTTGACCCCTAAAGAAGATGGCTCCAAGCACTAAGCTTGAAGACAAGCTAGAGGTTATAGAAAATTTCCGAGCATCGAAATACAGAATTGGCCTCATTCTTGAAGAGAATGACCTTGCCCAGTATATCAATGATGAGATTGCAGAACCTGGAGAGGATGAAGCCAAAGAGAAGTATATGAAGGATTTGATTAGGGCAAAGAGAATCATTGTTGATTCTATAAAAGACCACTTGATTCCCCAAGTGGCATCCAAGAAGACTCGAAAGGAAATGTATGATGCCCTTTCCAGAATGTATGAGGAAAAGAACATCAATAGGAAGATGAATTTGAGAGCTCAATTAAAGAGCACAAAGATGAACAAAGGAGAATCTATTCAAGACTATTTCTCAAGGATCTCCTAGCTTAAAGAACAACTAGATGCTATTGGAGATACCCTTGATGAAGATGAGCTAGTAATGACTGCTCTAAATGGTCTCACTAGACCATGGGAGTCATTTATCCAAACCATGTGTGCCAGAAAAGAGAGCATGAAGTTTGATGTGGTATGGGAAGATTGCATCCAAGAAGAAACTAGGGTTTCCAATAGAGAATCCATTCTCAAAGAAGATGACCAAGCCTTGGCTACACACACCAAGAGAAGGAGGAATCAATCTTACTTAAAAAGGATAGTCACAAGGAGTCTCAATCTCCACAAAGATTTCAGAAGAGAGGAAGAAGAAAATATTCTTCTTTTCAATGTTTCAATTGTCATAAAGAAGGACACATTGCTAGATATTGTCCCTCAAAGAAGAAGAAAAATGTTCACCATAAAAGACATCAAGCACATCTTGTAGAAGATGAAAGTGAACAAGAAGAAGAAGAGGAAGAAAGGCCTCACAAGAAAAGATCTAGAAGAGAAGAAGAAGAAGAAGAAAGGCCACTCTTCAAGAAAAGATCTAGAAGGAATGAAGAAGAAGATGTAGAAGAGTATGTTGTATTCTCTGCACTCTAAGGATCTATAACACCTGGAGAAGATACATGGCTGATTGATAGTGGTGCTTCAAAGCACATGACTGGACAAAAGAAAACTCTTTCAAAACTGGAAGAGAAGACCTCCCCAAAAAGGGTGTCATTAGGAGATAACTATCAATATCCCATCAAGGGAATTGGTGAAGCAAGCTACAAGCTTGATTCTGGAACACCATTGAAGATGAAAGAGATATTATATGTCCCGGGATTGAAGAAGAACTTACTTTCTATCTCAGCTCTAGATAAGAAATTTTATAGGGTTGCATTCATAGATGGACAAGTACTCATGTGGTCCAAAGGAAAATCTATTGAGAATGCAATTGCTATTGGTGAAGAGGAAGGAGGTTTATACAAACTCGGGGGACATTCAGAAGCTTCCCTTGTTCATGAAGCCACTAGCCCTAATGAACTATGGCATAGGAGGCTTGCTCATATTAACTACAAAGCACTACCTCATGTGAGTAAGGTTGTCATAGGACTACCATATTTTAAGATTGATCATGATGGCACATGCAAGGGGTGTGCTAAAGGAAAGAATATCAAGAACCCATTTCCAAAGAGTAAAACAAAGACCAAGAGTATTTCGGAATTGATTCATTCAGATGTATGTGGACCAATGCCCTCCACATATTTGAGTGGATATGAATACTACCTTACATTTATTGATGACTATTCCATAAAGACTTGGATTTACATTCTAAAAGGGAAGAATGAAGTCTTTGGAAATTTCAAGGAGTTCAAAGCCTTGATAGAAAATCTTTCAAAAAAGAAGATCAAAATACTCAGGATAGACAATGGTGGAGAATACACTTCAAAGGATTTTGAGCTCTTTTGTAAAGAAAATGGAATCAAGAGGGAGTTAACCACTCCCTATAATCCTCAGCAAAATGGTGTTGCAGAAAGAAAGAATAGAACCATCATGGAAGCTGTGAAGACAATGATACATGATCAAGACCTGCCTATGTATCTATGGGCTGAAGCAGCTAGCACAATAGTCTATGTGCAAAATAGACTATCCCACAGTGCTCTTGATTTCAAGACTCCAGAAGAAGTGTTCACAGGGAAGAACCCTGAGGTAAGTCACCTCAAGATATTTGGATGTCCAGTATACATTCACATTCCAAAAGAAAAGAGGACTAAGTTAGATCCTTTCGGAACGAAGAGAATATTTGTTGGATATTGTGAAACATCCAAGGCATTCATAATATACATCCCAGTATTTCACCATATGGAGATTAGTAGGGATGTGACATTTGATGAAGAGACAACTCTCAAGAAATCTAGGAAGTGCCAGTATGAAGAAGTATATGAAGAAGATGCACCTCCAAGAATTACAGAGACTGCACCCATCTCTGAAGATGTAACACCTGAAGACCATGATATGATAGAACCATAGGAACCCCCCCTTTCAAACATTTCAAGGAAAAGAAATCCAGCATGGGAAAGATATATTATACTAGGAGCAGAAAAGTATGGAGCTCCTGAGGGCTCCACTAGAGTAAGCAAGAAACCAAAGGCATTCTCCAACTATATGGTTTTGATGTGTGATCTTGTAGATCAGGAACCTACTAGTTATGAAGAGGCAGTTCATAAGAAAGAATGGGTAGAGGCAATGATAGAAGAATACCATTCAATAATGAAGAATGATGTTTGGGATATAGTTCCCAAGCCAAAACACAAAAGTTTGGTATCTTCCAAATGGATATACAAAATAAAGCACGTTGCAGATGGTAGCATTGAAAAATACAAACCAAGATTTGTGGCCAAAGGATTCTCTCAGAGAGAGGGAATTGACTATGAAGAAAAAATTTCCCCAGTTGCAAGGTACACTTCGATTAGAACCATCATGGCACTTGCATCCGTGAAGAAATGGGATCTATGCCAGATGGATGTAAAGATAGCCTTCCTGAATGGTGTGATTGAGGAAGAAGTGTACATAGAATAACCACTAGGATTTGATGTAGAAGATGGAAGAACCCATGTAAGCAAACTGAAGAAGGCCTTATATGGGTTGAAGCAAGCTCCCAGAGCTTGGTATGGAAGAATTGATAGTTTCTTGACAAACTTGGGCTTTACCAAAAGTAAAGCTGATCTAAATCTTTATCTCAAGGTTATGAATGATGAACCTGTCATATTGTTGCTATATGTGGATGATCTATTTCTGACTGGAAATGAGAAACAAATTATCGAATGCAAAAAGAAGCTCTCATTAGAATTTGAGATGAAAGATCTCGGATTAATGCACTACTTCCTAGGTCTGGAAGTATGGCAAGGACCAAATGGAATCTTTCTCAACCAAGGTAAGTATGTTGTGGGAATCCTAAAAAGATTCGATATGTTGGAATGCAAATCCATGACCACTCCCATGGATTCCAACTTAAAGCTATTAGTTGATGACTCTTCAGAGTTAGTGGATGTGACTCTGTACAAACAGATTATTGGGTCATTAATGTACCTGACGAATACCAGGCAAGACATATGTTTTGCGGTGAACACTCTGAGTCAGTATCTAGTGGAACCTAGATAGATTCACCTAATTGCTACAAAACATGTGATGTGGTACCTAAAAGGTACGATAGATTTTGGTCTTTATTATCATGGAGATCATGAATTCAGATTATATAGCTACACATATGCTGATTGGGAAGGAAGTGTATTAGATAGGAAGAGTACATCGGGTGGATGTTATTGTCTGGGATCTTCCATGATCTCGTGGTTTAGCAGAAAGCAGTCAAGTGTGGCTCTCAGCATAGTTGAAGTAGAATATATAGCTTCCTACTCCGCTAGTTGCGAAGCGGTATGGATTCGGAAGTTATTATCAGGATTGTTTGACTTAGAGATGGACACCACTGTGATTCTATGTGACAACTAGAGTTGTATCAAGATGACAGAGAATCCAGTGTTCCATGATAAGTCAAAGCACATAGAGATCCAATATTTTTATATATGGAATATGGTTTAGAAAGGAGCTATGAAGCTTGAGTATGTAGGCACTGATGAACAAGTTGTCGATGTATTGACCAAACCTCTGTCTCGAGTAAAGTTTGAGTATTTACGAGAGAAGCTTGGTGTAGTTCAGAAGGACCCTCCTCGAAACAGGGAGTGATATGGTCGATGATAATATTTGGATACTAGTATCGATGGGGATACCTGTATCGATGATTAGATTTCCTATATTGATTGATGAGGATACTTGTATTGATGATATATATTGATGAGGATAGGTATTGATTAGGATACTTGTATTGATGAGATATATTGATGAGGATATGTATTGATATGGATACTTGTATTGATTATATGTATACTTGTATTGATGATGTGTACTAATGATAACTGTATTGATGAGGATACTATATCAATGATTTGGCTACCTGTTCCAACGATGAGGTTGATGATGAGGTTTCCTGTTCCGATGATGAGGTCGATGAAAATGGTCCTTATACTTTGTCTAAATGCACAGTATGGGGATTGTATAATCCTTGGAATTTAGTCCTAAAATGAGCCGCAGACTATATGTCACCGAGAGTGGGGATTGTATCATCCTTGGACTTTAGTCCTAAAATGAGCAGCAGACTATATGTCACCGAGAGTGGGGATTGTATCATCCTTGGACTTTAGTCCTAAAATGAGTCGCAGACTATATGTCACCGATAGTGGGGAATGTATCATCCTTGAACTTTAGTCTTAAAATGAGCCACAAACTATATGTCACCGAGAGTGGGGATTGTATCATCCTTGGACTTTAGTCCTAAAATGAGCCGCAGACTATATGTCACCAAGAGTGGGGATTGCATCATCCTTGGACATCAGTGCTAAAATGAGCCACAGACTATATGTCACCGAGAGTGGGGATTGTATCATCGTTGGACTTCAATTCCAAAATGATCCACAGACATATGTCTCCGAGAGTGATGGGATTGTATTGTCCCCAGACTTCGGTCCCTGAATTGATCTGTAGACATATGTCTCCGAGAAGTGGTCCTTAGACTTTGTCTAAGTTGATGAATGGACTGCATCGTCCCTAGACATGATATGGTGTATTAAATAGATCATGTGTGTTGCATGGTATGCTACTATTGTGATGTTGATCGAGAGGATGCAGTTGATGATGATGATGCCGATCGTGTGATGACGATGATGCAGATCGTGTGGTGACGATGCTATGATCATGATGATCTAGATGATGATGTTGTGGTCGTGATGGTCTGGATGACGGTGCTGCTAATCGTGATGACGATGCTGTTGATCGTGAGGATCTAGATGATGGTATTGATCGGTAGATCGGTGGACAAGATTGTTGGTAGAATATTTAGGGTATAGTTGTTCCAAGGTAGGCACCTGCATTGAAAATATATAAACCATGCATTAGCAAACAAATGCTAAGTAAGTCAAGAAACACCCAAGAGTACTCTTACGTCTTGGCAACCCTGCTAGGGTATGTTTTCCTCCCCTTGATTGATACAGGTTCCACCACAGACTCAACATCTCATCAACAAAATCCATATCACCTGAAGGTACCATTTCAAACATTCATAACACATTCATCTAATTTCATTAAAACAATATGAAAGAATTGTTATTACAGTCACACTGGCAATTGTAGACTCGTAACCAAGATACATCAATATTTATTTCCACATTGCTTCCACAGGATTGAAAATATAAAAGATAGAGAGACCATGATTATTTAGGAATGTTAGACCTTCTTTTCTCTATAGAAGTAATTACATATTTCTTAGCATTAAGATTTACTCACGATGAATTTGTCCTTATTCAACAGCTCTTACAATCACATAATTTGTTTTTTTGTTATTTTTGGGACATTACATAGGCATGTAGGGATAATAATGATTTGTTGCACTAACACAAATTACTTTTTGAGAAGATATATGGCCTTATAATATGGATAATGGGTGGAGTTGTAGGAACTAAAACTAGGTATAAGTCTTTACGGCATAAAGATGAATCGATGATTAAGGAAGGAACCCCATGCTTGGACCTTAGAGGAAATCTCTAGGCATATAAGATTAACAAGTGTACCTTGAAACACCACATAAGGATTCCTAAGGGTATCCTTGGCTTGATATTGGAGGTATTAACATACGTAACGGGTTGTTTTTAAGCATAGTATATGGGTTTTTAGGCCCTTAACATGTTTGAGAGAGGAAACCTAAGCCTTATTCCTAGTAAAATATTTTGTGCATCCAAGGAAATATACAACAATTCAAAGGACTACACATGACATATTGGGGTTATTATTTACCTCTAAGTAAGGAAATTAACACCATGATGAGTTTTTTTTCTAGTATGCACGAGTCATATGTTTTTGTATAATGTCATAGGAGGAAACTTGGGCCTTAAACCCTAAGGGAAGCTTTAAACCTCACCCATAAACTCCAAACACTATCCTTGGCATCTGAGCATTCATATAAGTGACTCTAGGTATGCAAACCTTAGACATAGTCATGAGAGTAATTACAGTAACTAGGCCCTAAAGGACGGTTTTAGGCATATCAGGCTACTAGCAATGACTCAAACTATCACTTAGAATATCATGCAATGTATATGATATCATTATTCTCAAAGTGGGGTATAGGTGGAAATATGTGGATTTGTGTACTAGTGATGGGCCTGAGTAAATAGTTGGGGAAGAAATTGAAAGAATTATACCCTAACATAATATTATTGAGGTAATGGGCAATGATCAAGACCATGAACCATAAGATACAACATTTAAAGTTGATATTTTACATAATAGTTGGATATGAGCATAATCAAGAGTTTTTGCATAGAGGGATGGATCTCAAGTCCTTTATTGGAGTCATAAAAGTAAAGCAAGAGCCTTATGTAGGTGTCCCAAGGCCTTTGTAATGATATTACATAGAAGGCGACCATGATTTTATCCCTAAAGAAACCATTAAGACATCCAAATCCATTGAGACACTATGTATCTAGGTCTTATGGCCTTTTATCCTTAGATAAGATCAATGGAGGAGACGTAAATATCGACCACTAAAGGAATATTCTAGCCATCTAGGGCTAAGAAGGTTTCCTCCAACAACAACACATGCTTAGTGGAGGATACCTTAATCGTTGCCCCTAAAGGAAGCTTGTAAATATCTAGGGGTAAGAAGTTTGCCTCCACCAACCATACACAACTTCCTAGTTGTATAATTGGCCTATGATTAAGGATGCTGTTATAGTTAGGTGTTTTTAAGTAGCATGCACATGTCTTAATCCCTTGGGAATTATGTTCCATGGAAGATGACCATGTTTTTAGACCTAAAGAGATCATTGACGCATCTAGATCCATAAATACTACCTAAAAGCATAATTGATTACTTCAAAGGGGTATCTATGGCATTATGTATCTATGTATTGTGGCCTTGGGGCCTTATACATGGTTAGTGGAGGAGACCTCAATCTTGAGCTCTAAATTATTTTTCCATCCATCTAAGGCTAAGAAGATTGCCTCCACTAAAAACACATGGCCTCTTGAGGGTATCATTAGCCTATGATTGATTATTTCATTGCCATTAGGTGGTTTTGAGCAGTATCTACATGTCTTAGGGCATTGGGAATGATGTTATATAGGAAAAACAACCATGCCTTTGGCCTTAAAGAAACAATTGGGGCATCTAGAGTGATAAACAATGCCTAGAGTACCATGCAGGACCTTGCAGGGATATCCATGCCACTAGGTATCCATTTCTTGGGGCCTTGGGGACTTGGACATGGTCAAGGGAAGAGACTTAAACCTCTAGAAATAAATTAATCTTATAGCCATCCAAGGCTAAGAAGATCGCCTCAACCAACCACACATGACCTCTTGAGGGTATCATTTCCATATGGTTGAGGATATTAACACCATCATGTGATTTTGAGAAGTATGTAGGTGTCTTGGGACCTCAGGGATGATGCTATCGAGAATAATACTATGCTTTTGGCACTAAATAGACCACTAAGCAATTTAGAGCCCTGAACAATGCCTCAAAGCATCATGCATGACTTTGCAAGGGTATCCATTGAGCTTTGTATCTAGATATTAGGGACTTGAGGTCTTGGACATGGTCAGTGGATGAAATTTGAACCTTGGGCCTTAAAGAAATATTTTATCCATCCAAGGCTAAGAAGGTTTCCTTCACCAACCAAACATGGCCTTCTAAGGCTATCATTGGCATATGATTAAGGATGAAAATTCTTGTAGGTGGGTTTGAAAATATGTATGTGTCCCAATGCCTTGGGAATGTCATTCTATGGTAAAGACCATTCATTTGGCCCTACATAAACCATCAAGGAATCCAAAACCATGAACAATGCCTTAAATAACCATGCATGACTTTGCAAGGGTATCCATGGAACTATGTATCCAAGTATTGGGGACTTGGGGGATTGGAAATGGTCATGGGAGGAGGCATGAAGCTCAAGCTCTAATGGAATCTTCTAGCCATCTAGAGATAGGAAGGTTCTATCCACCAACCACACATCGCCTTTCAATGGTCATTGGCCTATGAATGAGGATGTTAGTGACATTAGGGTGTTTTGAGGAGTATGTACATGTATCAGGGTGTTGGGAATGAAGTTCTAGGGAGGAATAACATGCTTTTATCACTAAAGAAATAATTGAGGATTCCACAACCATGAACAATGCCTCAAAGAACCACACATGAATTTGTAGGGATATCCATGGCATTATGTATCTAGGTCTTGTGGCCTTAGGGAATTCGACATGGTCAATGAAAGAGACTTAAAAATATGGCCCTAAAGGAAGCTTCTAGCCATCTGTGTCAAAGAAGGATGCCTTCACCAACCACAAATGGCCTCTTGAGGTTATCATTAGTTTATGATTAGTGATTTTAATGCCAATAGTGGGTTTTGAGCATTAGACACATGTCTCGGGGCTTTGGGAATGACACTCTATAGAAGAGGACCATGCCTTTGGCCCTAAAGAAACCATTTAGGCATACAAATCCATAAATAATGCCAGGAAGCACCACACATGGCTCCAATAGGTATCCACGGATCGTTAGGACTTGGGGCATTGGACATGGTCAAGGGAGGGGACCTAAACCTTAGGCTCTAAAGGAATTTTCTAGGCATCTAGAACTAAGTAGGTTTCCTCCATCGACCACACATGGCTTATTGAAGGTATAATTGGCCTATGATATAGGATGTTGGTTCCATTACGTGATTTATGAATTATGAAGGTGTCCTAGAGCCTTTGGAATGGAATTATAGGGATGGAAACCATACCTTTGGCTCTAAATAAACCATTCAGGCATATAAATCCATGCCCAATGCCTCAAATAACTACACATGACTTTGCATGGGTATCCATTGTGCTATGTATCTAGGTCTTGTGGTATTAGGACCCTAGACATGGCAATAGAGGAGACATGCAACTCAATCCTTAAAGGAATCTTCTAACCATCTAGGGATATGAAGGTTTCCTCCACCAATAACAAGTTGTCTCCTAAGGTCTTGTATCCATGGAGCAATGGCTCTAAGCACCATGAATGACTTCGTAGAGATATTCATGGCATAATGTACATACATGGCTTGGGGCCTTGGACATGGTAGGGGGGAGACCTGAATATTTGGCCCAAAATTAATGTTTTAGCCATCTAAGGATAGGAATATTTCCTCCCCCAACCACACATGGCCTCTTGAGGTATCATTAACCCATGATTGAGAATATTAATGATTTTAGGTGGTTTTGAGTAGAATGTATGTTTATCAGGGCTTTGGGGATGATTCTCTAGGAAATAAGACCACGAATGTTTCCCTAAAAAACCCATTGAGGCATCTAGATCCATGAAGAATGTCTCAAATCACTATGCATAACATTGCAACAATATCTATGGTGCTATGTATCGAGGTCCTGGGGCCTTGGTCCCTTGGACATGCTCAATGGAAGAGACCTAAACCTTGGCCCCTAAAGAAATTTTCTATCCATCCAAGGATAAGAATGTTTCCTACACCAACCATAGATTGCCTCCTTAAGGTTTCATTGGCATATGACTGATTATATTGGTTCCATTAGGTGGTTTTAAAAAATTTCTATGTGTCTCAAGGCCTTGGGAATGACATTCTAGGGAAAAATACCATGCCCTAAGCCCTAAATAAACCATTTAGGCATTAAGAGCCATGAAACAATATTCAAACCACCATAAATGAATTTGTAGGGGTAACCGTGACACTGTGTATCCAACTATTGGGGACATGGGAGCATCAACATGGTCATGGGATGGGAGCTAAATACGAGGCCATAAAGGAAAAATTATCATCTAGGGATAAGAAGGTTGCCTATAACAACCATAGATGGCCTTCTTAGGGTATCATTAACCTATGATTGAGGATGTTGATGCTATTAGGTAGTTTTGAGAAGTATGTATGTGTCTTAGGGCCTTAAAAATGGTGCTATAGGGAAAAATACCATGCATTTAGCCCTAAATAAATCATTTAGGCATCTAGAGTCATGAACAATGCCATAAATGAATTCGTAGGGGTATCCAAGGCATTATGTATCTAGGTCTTGTGTCCTTGGAAACTTCAACATGGTCAATGGAGGAAGCCTGAACTTAGGGACCTAAAGGAAGAACATGGTCAACAAAGAACACCTAAACCTTGATCCCTAAAGGAATATTATAGCCATCCAAGGATAAGGAAGTTGCTTCCACTAACCACACATAGAATTCTGAGTGTATCATTGACCTATTATTGAGGATGTCAATGACATTAGGTGCTTTTGAGAAGTATGCAGGTGTCTCAAGGTCTTGGAAATGGTATTCCAACGAAGAAGACCATGCCTTTGGCCCTAAAGAAATTGTTGAGGCATCCAGATCCATGAAGACTTCCTTGAAGCACTATGCATGAATTTGCAGTAGTATCTATGGCACTATGTACCTAGGTCTTGTGGCCCTTGGGCCTTGGACATAGTCATTGGAGGAGACTTGAACCTCTGGCTCTAAAAGAATCTTATAGCCATCTAGGGTTAAGTAGGTTGCCTCCACCAACCACACATGGAATCAAGGTATCATTAGCCAATAATATAGAATATTGGCACCATTAGGTGGTTTTTACAATTATGTAGGTGTTTGGGGACATTGGGAATGACATTCTACGAGAGACAACCATGCCTTTGGCCCTAGAGAAACCATTGAGGCATCTGGATCCTTGAACAAGGCCTCAAAGAACAATGCATGGTATCCATGGTTATATATATCTAGGTCTCATAGTCTTGAGGCCTTGGTCATGGTCAATGGAGGAGACATAAACCTCAATCCCTAAAGGAATCTTCCAACCAACCATTGAAGGCTAAGAAGGTCTCCACCAACAACACATCGGATCCTAGGGGTATCATTGGCCTATGATTGATTATATTCATTCCCTTAGGTGGCTTTGAGCAATATGTACCTATCCTATGGCCTTGGGAATGAATTCTTAGGGAAGAAGACCATGCCTTTGGCCCTAAAGAAATCATTGAGGCATCTAAATCCATGAAAAATGCCGCAAATCCCCATGCATGACTTCAGAAGGGTATCCAAATAGACTGAAAATGAGCAATGTCTAATATTTTTACTACCTAAGCCTCCCCAACCCAATTGTTTCTCTAGGTAGCATTCAGCACCAATTGGGATATGTCGATCAATCCCACCTCTTCCCACTTGTGAGTAATGTAGTCCGATAATGGGATCCACCTATTGTTTTTTTGCAAGATCTACCAATAAGGGTTTTCTCACCCATCTATAATAATTTTTTTAATTTAACCTCAACCATACATGACTTCGCATGGGTATCCATTCTACTATGTGTCTAGGTTTTGTGGACTTGGGGCCTTCGACATGGTTAGTGGAGTAGACTTCAACATTCACCCTTAAAGGAAGCTTCTATTCATTTAGGGATAGGAAGTTTGCTACCACCAACTACACCAAACCTCCCAATGGTATAATTAGTTACTATTGAATATGTTGTTACCATTAGGTGGTTTTGATTAGTATGTACATGTCTCAGGTCCTTGGGAATGATTTTCCATGGAAGAAGACCATGCCTTTGGTCATCAAGCAATAATTAAAGCATATAGAGACATGACCACTACCTAAAAATACCATGCATGACTTTGGAGAAGTATTTATGGAACTATGTATCTAGGTCGTGTGGCCTTGGGGCCTTGGACATAGCCAGCGAAGGAGACTTAAATCTTGAGCTCCAAAGGAATCTTCTATCCATATAGGCATAAGAATATTTCCTCCACCAACCATGTATGCCCTCTTCATGGTATCATTGACCTATGATTGATTATGTCATTTCCATTAGGTAGTTTTCAGTAGTATCTACATGTCTTAGGGAATTGTGAATGATGTTTCAAGGAAAATGACCATGCCTGTTGCCCTAAATAAACCGTTGAGGCATCTAGATCAATGGACAATGACTGAAGCACCATGCATGACCTTGCATGGATATTTGTGCCACTATGTATCCATGTCTTGGGGGCTTGGGGTATTCAGGCCTTGGACATGCTCAAGGGAGCAGACATAAACCTATGACCCTAACAAAATCTTCTAGCCATTCAAGGCTAATAAGATCACCTCAACCAACCATACATGGCCTCTTGAGGGTATCATTGGCCAATGATTGAGGATATTAATGTTATTATGTGGTTGGTGGAGGAAAAGATCTTTTCCACTGACCATGTTGAAATCCGTAAGGCCACAAGACCTAGATACATAATGCCATGGATTCCCTGAAAAAGTCATTTGTGTGGTGCTTCAAGACATTGTTCATGGGTATGTATGTATAAGTTATTTCTGAAGCTCCAAATACATGGTCTTCCTCCATAGAACTTCATTCCCAATGCCTTGATACATGTACAAACATGACTCAAAATCACCAAGAGGCACTGAAATCCTCAATCATAGTCCAATGATACCCTTAGAAGGCCATGTGTAGTTGGTGGAGACACCTTTCTTAGCCCTAGATGGATAGAATATTCCTTTAGGTCTTGAGCTTCATGAGGGTATCTATGTCTAATAATTTTTCCTCCACGAACCACACATGGTCTCTTAAGGGTATAATCCTATGATTGGAGATGTTGGTGCCATTAGGTGGTTTTAAGAAATACACACGTGTCTTGGGGTCTTGGGATTGAAATTATATAGAATAGGGTCATTCCTTTGGCCATAAGGAAACTATTTAGGCATCCAAATCCATTAATAATTCCATAAAGCACCACACATGGCTTCATAGTTTTTCAATGGAACTATGCATCCAAGTCAATGGGACTTGTGGCATTGGACATGGTCAAGGGAGGATTCGTAAACTTAGTCCCTAAATGAAACTTCTATCCACGTAGGGATAAGAGGGATACTTAAATCAACAATACATGGAGTCGTTAGGGTATTATCAGCTTATGATCGAGGTTTTTAGTGCAATTATATGGTTTTTAGTAATATCTATGTGTGTCAGGGCCTTGGGAATGATATTCTACGAAAGTCAACTATGTGTTTGGCCATAAATTAATTCTTGGGGCATTTAGAGAAACAAAGAATGTGTCAAGGAATCATGCATGAGTTCATAGGGGTATCATGGAACTATATATCTAGGTTATTGGCCTTGGGGACTTGGACATGTCCATCAAAGGACACCTGATCCTTAATCCCTAAAGGAGTATTCTAGCCATCTAAGGCTAAGGATTTGGTCTCCACCAACCACACGTTGCCTCTTCACTATATCATTAGCCTATGATTGAGAATGTTAGTGTCATTAGTTTTTTTTAGCAGTATGTAGGTGTATCAGGGCCTGGGAAATGGTGTTCTAGTGAAGAAAACCATTCCTTTAGCCCTAAATAATTCATTGAATCATTCAAAGCCATGAAAACTACCTAAAGCGCCATGCATGACATTGGAGTGTTGACTATGGCACTATGTATGTAGGTATTGGGGCCTTGGGGCCTTGGACATGTTTAGTGGAGGAGACTTAAACCTCAACACATGATATCTTGAGGGGATATATGACCTCCATATGAGCATATTAAAAAACAATTAGGAGGTTTTTTACAACAAGGATTGGTCTCAAGGTTCTGTATATGGTTGGGGGAAGAGACCCAAACCTTAGTCCCTAAAGGTAAGTTTGACGACTCAATGATTATGAATGAGACCTTAGACCACTAAACACACCTATATGGGGAATATTGAGCTTATAGTGGGGATATATAATTTTTTTGCAGGTTTGGAGAGCCAAACTTATATCTTAGGATATAGAAATTGTCAAGGATGAAACTTGGGCCTTAGCTCCTAATGGAAGGTTCCAGGGCTTGAGGGTCATGATCAAGGAAAAAATTTTATTAGTGAAAGTAAACTCAATAAAAAAAACTTGAGTTGTATCAACAATCCCATTTCCCTTTAGGCCTTTTGAATCCATTTCCATCAATTTCATTAGTGATCTCTAACCAGTTCGACGAAACATGATTGTACTGTTGTGACCATACTATGGATATTTTCCCAAATGTCAATTTCCATACCATGCAATAGAACTATTAGTGCTTGTAATATGCAACACTTTTCTTCCAACGAGTTGAAGCCATTTTTTAATCACCACTGACTGTTTCTTTTGATTGTAACTCCAAATTTCACTTTCACTATTAATTCTCATATAGATGCAACAATATTCTGGTATAATGTTTGGAGCCATTCTTACTACCAATGATAGTAATTTCTAATTGTGATTCTAAATTTTCCAAGATGGTAGTTTTCATACCAATGAATACTCTCCTCTTCCTTTATGTTTGGAGCCATAGGAACAACACTCCTTTCCCTTCATGTTTGGAGCCATTTTTATCACATGAGCATCATTTATATTATGACTTGGTGACTATAAGATCACTTAAACTCTTAACATTATTTTTTTAATAATAGTGTAAATATTACCTGGATTATTATTTTTACATAGACTCACCTACTAAGGTGTTGCATCCTTTATGTGTAGTGATCCATTGCATGGTAGTTCTTTTCTTTTTATGAATTGTGAATACGCCATTACAAGTTTGTTTGATTTCTTATTAGTAGAACTTACTACGAGAACTCTCTTAACCCACCTACATTGCTTTATATTTTTACACAATAATGGCAGCATATACATTTGTGTTGTTCTATGATGTTGATAACACTGGACAATTATATGGCCTTAGATCATACTTGCACCATAGTTTTGTATGAATACACATATCTAGATAAATGTTGCACTTCCTTAGTTACTTGTAGCATTGGTACTAGTTTGCACCTTCATGTTCATGCATAGGTTCATCTTGTGGTCTTATAAAGCTTAATGTACTATTTGACATCTTTCTGTTGTTCAATAAATGTACAGGATGAAGGTTGAGTCCCTATGTAAAAAGCATCTAGAAGTTCAAGAGGATGGTGGTGAAAGTGTAATTATGTTCAATGCTTATCTAAAACAAGGTTAGGTCCAGTCTCTTGTTCAAACATTAAGGTGCAACACATTACACATAGAGTATACAACATGTTTATGAACTACCCTAGGATATGATAAATAATTTTCCAAGGTAAATATGTAACATAATTTTCACATGATACCTTGTTCACTATCATATTTGGCATAAATTGTGGACATTATAGTACTTAGGTTATATATGTATTTCATTGTCTCGAATGCATAGGTATCATTGAAGTTGTACACTACATTTTTTATCTTAAATGCAACATTGCTCAGTTAGGAAGCGAGTTGTACATTTTTGTACATTTTCATTTACTAGGCCTTGACTTTGGTGAAACTGGGAATGTAGTATTGATTTCAACTACATTTTATATTTTCACTAATTACTCATGGGTTCCTCCTTTGTTAGGTTTTGTTCATGATAGTTTGCGTTTATTATGGGATATTAACCCTTGCATCCATTCCTAGAATGACCTCTTGGTGGGTAAGTTTTATAGTTTCACCTTTCCATTGGATGTTGTTTGTTTCAAACATTTGGCTCTCGGCTCCAATTTACAAGATGAGACTTCTATAGTAATTTTCTTCTGGCTCGAATTTACAGGATGAGACTTGTATAGTAATTTTCTTCAATTGTTTGCTTGGAATAGCTAAGTTTGCCTAAAGTCTAACTATGTTTCTATCCTCATTGTACAAGAAATATTTCATGGAAAAGGTTTCAGGTCAAGATCTTGGCTTGAGTTAGCTCGTAACCATCTTCTTTTTTTCCCTATATTTTGTGGTAATCCCCATTTCCTATTATCACTTGTGACTAGTTTATTTGAGCATATTTGTAATCAATTTATTTATTTATGCAAACAATTTTGTTAACCCCAGTCTATTGGGTGTTAAAATGTGCAATGGTGACTACCCTTCTGCGTTCATCAAGTTGCTCCTATAGGGGATTAACATAACTTCGCCAGGTATGTTAAAATAAAATGTCTCTCAGCCTCTCCTTATTCGTGTGTGGTGAAGACCCCATGTAGCTTGATTGATAAAGGGTGGATGTTGTAGGGTTTTATGTTTGTTTCACTATAAATCTCCTTTTATTAAGAACTGAGCGATGGCCCTTTTACTGGAACTTCTTAAATGGGTTTGATAATGGTTTAACAAATGAAATATTTTTTTGGGTTTTGTTATGTAAAAGGTGTATATATGTTTATTGCAGCTATAACACCATCCCTAGTCTTGAAATTTTGGGAGCTACCACATATATGCTTAATTGAAATAATTATTTATCAATGGAGGATAGGAATACTCCAGATCTTTATTCAGTGCTAATCAAATGCTACAGTACTACATACCTGTAATATAAAACTGGGACACTTGTTGTATATCTGCATAATCGCTTGTTGATCACGCCATCTAGGTCCTGAAGTTGAGGTTTCGATGGTCCTGCAGTTGATGGTTCCATGATGATTAGTTAAAAAAATTTCTTTGAACCTCCCGCTAGGGTTTTCATCATTTCGCATATCAATCTTTTCTTTTTTATGATGATTCCCAAGTTGCCAAGAGTCTGACAGAGCTCCAAAAATTGTCTCCCACTATGGGAAATCGCAAAGCTCCTTCATTCCACGACACTCCGTGAGATCAATAGCTTCTTCTTCCCAATATTTCCAGTGTTATGCTCATTCAAGTTTAGAATTTATTGTGATCAAAGATTCTTCGTGGAAATAAATCCTCTTTCATTTCCCCTTTCTTCGATTTAATTGTTAAAACCTGAATCACCATCTTTTCTTTCCTGCAAATAAAAGGGGATTAAATCAATTATGAAATCCTTCCATATTAGCATCAATTATGAAATCCTTTCCTTGTACTACAGACCGACAAGTATGCATTAAAGCATAGAGATTTAGATCAAGTCCTGATCTTTCCTGCAGCCTGAAAAGAAGGATTCAGCTGGTTGGAAAAAAAGAGACTAGCCTTCCGTTTAGTGCCCAGAGATATAACCTTAATCACTGCTATGATGACGAAGCAGTAAGTCAATGTAAATAAGATCTGATAAACAATGCATTTTTCGCACTTTACAGCCCTTACCAGGTGCAAGCCATACTGAACTGAGTTTCTCAGCATTGGCAAGGTCAAAATCAGAGTAAGCTCTTGTAGATGTTTGAATGTTCACGAGAGGCATGACAAAATATTCAACAGCCCTTGTGGTCCAACCTCCAAACTTCCTGATACCTCCACCACGCTATAAGCCCTAGTGTATCCCTCAAAAGATTCATTATTTCTGGCCATGGAATGCATGCTTTATGTACTGTTATTGAGCATTCCACACAACATGATAATCCTCCTCTAGACCCGAAAACTATGCACACATGACGAGGGTATTTGAACACCCTTTTTCTAGACCGAGAATGCCTTTGTAGGATTTTAACACAAACCAACTAAAATGGTCGATGACGTTTGAGAATAGTGCATATGACTCCTTTGTTTGGTGACACAAAAACTTGACAACATTCCATCCTTATATCATCGCAACATTACAGGGCTAACCCAACATGGAGGTTTCATAAATTTCCACAGCTCTATCAATCGGTTCAAATTATCTTTCAAGCACTTCCTTTCACAATACTTGGTTTTGAATAGCTCTAAATAGTTCTTCTCTTACTTTATGAGTTTGGTCTCAAGGGCAAGGCCCAAATATTGAGGTAGCCAGTATAACGCCTGGACACATGGTGGAATTATGCACCTACCATGAGTAATACCTAAACTCAGTAATGTTCAACACCTACCATCTCCAACGGTCACGAACTTTCTTCTTGTGCAAACTCTGAATCATCAATCTATGCAAATTCAATAATCAATGGCCACATATTCATTTCATTATGAAATTTCTCCATTATTCAACTACTCATTCTCCTCCTTAACGATATTCTTCTCTGCTCGCGTTTGTTGCATGCCAGGTCTACCTAGAATTTTTCTTTGGTGTCCAATCAATCCTACATAGTGAGGCACATTGGCATATGTTGATGGTCTACATGCACTGGTGGATTTATCCTCCATAATTTCTTATGTTCCAGGGATGTCAGTTATATTCTAAGAGATTTCTATCCTTTCGCTAGAAAGAACATGCATGTCCCCTCTTGTTATGCACACCAAATTTCAACTGCCATGATCTCTCTTCCATCTTCCATGTCCACACTCTCAACTACGACATTTGAAATCATTGTTTTCCACCTCCATTGTCATTCCCGTTACCATAGAATATGCTTCTAGGATGGATGCTAAAACTAATATTGAACGTAGGTTCAATACAATGGAATTGGACCTCTCTCTTATGTCCTTTGGTAGAAACAGTCCCGTCTTTTCTTATCTAGATCCCTCACAAATGGATTCTTCCAGCCTTTGTTATTCCCTGAATGCACTCATTTTCTTTTTTGTAATGGCTCTATCTCATTGTTCAATCTGCTTCTCAATGGTTACCTTCTCTTCAACATTGATCATTACTATTGTTCGGGAAATCTACCCTATAGCAAGGAGAGGGACACTACCAAATTCTAGGGTGACAGGTAAATGCATTGATCATATCACATGGGCTTCTACAAAATGAAAGAGATCAAGGTTTTTGAATGAATACCCTATTAACGAAGTTCAATACTAGCTTTCGCTTGCTCCTTCAATCAATCCTCCACTTGATCTTCTGTTCAATGAACCTGCAATACAAAGATACCTTCCTCAGTGTATCTTGACAGATATAACAATGATGAAATTGAAATACAATTTAAACATCAAATACAATCAAGCATTTAATCCAAAAAAATATGCAATCCATTAGACATTTGATTGGGACAGGAAGGGCATTTCAACCTTTATTGTCAAAAGCAAATAATCAATACAAGTATACCTGATCAATCAGAGTGCTTGTGCAACCAGATCCTAGGCTCCTTCTCTTCACACTAACTTTAGAATTCCTCCATCATAACAACCCTTAATGCATAGTTTCTTCCTCCCTCTCTCATCTATCCCACTTGTATTTATGGGACAAGGTAGGAAGTTTGGATCGAGAGCTAGTTTTATTGGGAAGTTGGGGAAGTTGCAAAACCAACTTCAACTAATCCCAAGTCATCAAATTAATATATTTTTGATTACTTTTTAAGATGTGCGCGAGTATTTCACAGTAGAGTAGTGCACAATATGCAACTTCACTGCTTTACAACCAACGTTTGCATGATTTTTTAAGGTGTGCGCTAGTTTGCTTAAGCAAAGTAGGGCATACTAGTAGGTGTGGACTACTGTTATGCTTGTGGTGTAGGGCACATTCCCATTAATTCACTACTATGATTCCTGTAGGGTAGCGTACATGTCAAAACATAGGGTAAAATCGGGGTTTTGTCAGCTGCTGAGGGGCAAATCAAGTCCATGTATCATCTAGGGAAATCTTGCTCTTCGATCCATGTTGTCCTTTTATGCGATCGATAGCTTAATGTAATCACAGACAGAGAAGTGCATATTTGACCTATAACAAATGGCCCCTAATGTGTGAGGTTAGAGGGAAATGATGGCCGAAATAGATTATAATTCCAAGTTAGCAGAGGAGCAAGAAACCACAGAACCAAGTCACAAATGTACATGAAATAACGATCAAGGTCAGCGAGCAATTACAAATTTGACATCATATAGATGTGTAGCATGATACAAAATGATCTCCGATACATAACTAGGAGATGTATATATAGCATGGCCACTGAAATACAAGCGTGGATCCATGTCAAAATGAGAGATCATAGCCATAACAAGAAACTGGATCTATGTCTCATGGAGAGCCAAAATGAGTGATGCTCAGTCTTGCGCAGCTTAGGTGATAACATAAAGAGGTAATGCTATCTAAATCCCAAGGTCTTCATCCAAACAACCCAAGGTACAAACCCTAACCATGTGAATAAATGAGCTGAAAGTCGAATATGGGGGGTATCGTTTGATTACCGGTCATTGATGTATACCTTTAACAAACGCGAGGGCTTCCACCGATAATGATAATGGGGCCCAAGGTACCTAGTACGATCCAACAAGTGTGAATAAGGGGACTTGAAGTCGAACACCTAAGGAACCTGTCAAATAGGAGACATTGATGTATTCTCATAGTTCAACAGTGAGGGAAGTTTCCATAGGTGACTGCAATCCCCAAGGTACTAACCGAAACTCTAAACTTTATTCCTAGAGCAAAATCAGTTGATGTCGATGGGAAGAAGTCCATTGGAAAGGAGGCCTTAAGGAATCCTCCATCATTCAGCATGACGAACACTCAAATGGTATGAGCTGATGTGATGTAGTACAAGTAACAAGACTGACACTAGGAAGGCCAACACATGAGGTCAAGGTAAACTGCAGAATGGCCGACACGAGCTATATCCTTGAACAGTGAGCATGACACAAAGTGACTTAGGTAGTTTTCAACACGATGAGGAAGTGATATAAGCCTGCAATGTAGGAGACATTGGAAGACCCTCCATATAGTTGGATGAATAACCAATCAGGGGAGAAAACAAATCGAAGATCAGGTTTACCCTAAGGTTAAAAACTAAACCCAACTGAAATGATGGACTGAAGCAGGTGCTGTGTTCAACGATAGGACTAACTGAAACTGCCTTCCAAACTGCAAGATGTGATATGCCCTTCTTATCCCTTATTCTTTTTATATAAAAGAATACCTTTCTTGTTGTTTTAATGAGTCCAAGAAAGAATGAAAACTCAGTAGCTCCAACCATGTAAAGAGTTTAACGAGCCCATGGGAGGAAAACTCAAGACCTTCTTCATTGTTTACAGAGTTCGAAGAAGAGATAGAAGAATACTCCATAATACTAATCTCTGGATTTTAATATCAAGCCGAGATCTGTTCTTGCTCACCGGTGTTTTCAATTTTAAGGAGTCTGAAAAACTTAAACAATAACTCAATACACCTACTCGTGGATTTTAATATCAATCCCAAATAGGTTAATGCTGGCCTGGTGTTTTCCTGTTTATATAGTCTGAAAAACTTAAACAATCCTCTTTTTACCCTCTCGTGGATTTCTCATCGAGTCTGAGTAGGTGAATGCTTGCTTGGTGTTTTCATGTTTTGAGAGCCTGAAAACCCTAAAGAAGGATTCAAAATGTCCTTTTTCATAAAGTTAGTCTCCTCCCCCGAAAAAGTGTAAAACAATGGAAGAAGAACTCTTCTAGCCACGGATGACTAGAGTATTTATTTTCCGTAAGTAATCTGCAAAAGTCCGGAAAAGGGTTAAACTTATACTTAAGCAGATGGGACATCAGTTCCTTTAACGAGCTTGAAGAGGACAAGTTTGCTCGGCAATCTTGTTTAGGTTTCAATAGTCCAAACAAGAGCTTAAAATAACTTAAATGATAGCTTCTAGGATCATGAATCATGACTTGCCAAAGACTAAGATCTCAACAAACAAGTTAGTATTAATGACAAAAAATCTTCAATGACATGAAATTTCAACCGTAAAGTACTTAACATGGACCGTCAATAAAGAAATTAAGTCATAATAGATTGATGCTACGAAAATCTAGTAAAACTTTGAGAGATATAGGTTGAAATCATTCTACCAACATTTGTAGGTATTTAATGATCAAATAGATTTTTTTTGTGCAATTTGAAACTATAGACTTTTCACAAAAGTGGGTAAAAAATCAAATTCAAATTCATATATGTAATTTCAACTTGGAAACTCAAATATCACATTTGGAATTTGTAGGGCAAGTTTTTGGAGCAAACCCTTGATCTTAATCCATTTGTGGCAATCAAATCGAGTAACCAATCGACCTCAAACCTCTTCCAAGTAAGTTATTTTCATCCTATCTTGCAATTTGATGGTTTATTTGTCAATTTTTATGCTTAAAAATCAATTTATAGCCATGCTCAAATCGTGAAAAGCGTGTGCGCTACTGTGTAGGAGGGAAAGTAGGGCATACTGGAGGTGTGCACTACTCTTTCTCAAGGACAGTAGCGCCCAAACGTGACTGTGTACCTTGAGGAGTAGTGCACACACCTGAACATGGAGAAAAACATGTCGAGAGCTAAAAATTTGACTTTCTTGTGGAAGGATGGTGCTTGTTTGGAGGGAGAGGGAGAATGAAGAGATGGATAGGGTGGCTATGCAAGACCCGACAACTCTACATGCACTATGAAGGTGTGGTTTGCTAAAATTCTATAGAACCATCAACATGAGGGAACTTAATCGATTGCTTCAAAGACTCATTCAGTATTGGGATGCAGATGCCAATATGTTTGATATCCGGGGACAAACCCTAGACCTCACTATTGATGAAATATAATTCATTACAGGACTCTCTAGGAGGGGAGATCTTGTAAACTTGAAAGGGTCCTCACGTAATGTGGGTGCCATGTCTGTACAATAATACGTGAATGCATACTGTGTGGCATGTACTAGGAAATCAGGAAGTCATATTCTTATTTCTACTATTGATAGCCTCCCTTTGAAATTTATTATAAGTATGTTGAGCCGAATGGGAGGGAGTGCCACACAACACTTAGCCTCAAGCCACTATATGCATATGGGTATCAAATGCTTGCAAGGTCATGTGTATGACTGGTGCACTAGTCTGTTGGCAAACATGAAGCTTCAATTCTCCGAGTGTAAGACCGGGGGGATGAAGAACTTTGGATATGGCAACATCCTTTGTACCTTCTTCTTCGAGAGGGTACCTACTCTTAGTTTGGGTATGCCTTTGCCCCTTGTCTTTCCTCATGAGCCAAGATGGGGCCATTGGGGTGACATTTTTCTCTGCCAGGGTGGTGGTGAAAGCCACTTTTTCTATGACATCGATGATTTTTGGAGATGGTGGGAGAGACAGGTGCTAACATTTGAGCAGTTTCCATATGCTGGTTTAGATTTCCGTCATGATCCAGATCTGGTACTTCCTCCAGGTGGTGCCTGGGGAGAGATAGACATGTTTATGCTTTGAAAATTATTTAATTTTTTCAATTTAAAATATATTATTTTTATGATGAGTTTGAAAATACTAAAACAAAGTGTCATGTGCAGATGTTGGACCAGTTTGTCTAGATGGACATCCTACTATTTTCGTGAGGCCTATTGATGTGGGTGTAGTTGATGCTACACTAGGGGCTATAGAGAGGAAGATGAGTCGGTTGACTCATGATATTCCCACATATCGCATTGAGCGGATACCCATTGACATGCAGGAGGATGTAGTTGGTGTGCCCCCAGCTTGGATTAGATTGCTGCGGAAAGTAGCCAGGCTGGTCATATGTTACCGAGAGGTAGTGGATGCTGATGAGGCCCCACATTCTCCATAGGAGAAGGATATTCTATGTATTTTGAGGCCATCCAGCCCAATTTTGTATCTTCTGACTTGACTTTGTGATAGACTTATGTTCCAAACTCATATTATTTTTTGATACAGTATCGGATATATAAAGAGTATCGGCTTATATCTACATTTGCGTGTTTTAACATTATGTGCAATGCTTATTTATGGAAGTGTATGATACAAATGCCAATCTAAAACATAATTTGCAAATGAATAAGTTAAAACATTCAAATTTCTTGGAATATGTTGATATATGATGGAATCAAACTATCTTTCAAATTATTTAACCCGTAAAAATTGTCGTAGCAAAACAGGATCTCTAATTTGATAAACACCCGTCAACTGAAATACAACTAGTTGCGAATCAAGTTTTACCTCTAAATGTGAAATGGCCTGGATAAGAGCATCCCGGAGAAGTTCTATAACCACACTGTACTCAGCTACATTATTTGTCGTGGGACCCAAATAAACCCCCCCCGAAGAAACCAGTTGGCCAGTCGGTGAGTAAATGACCCAAGATGCTGAAGCCAACTATCGGGTGTGGTGACTGGTGCCATCAGCAAATACTAAAAAGTGTTCAGTTGACATCTGAAACACAAAGTGAGAAAACACACATAAGGTCAACTAATAATCACAAGCAAAAACTAGTTCTACAAAATGTACAACTATAATACATGAAAAAACACAAATGCCTAAGCGTAGTACTTCTTCAGGTAGAGCCCATGTTGATGTATATGTAACTTCGGAATGTATTTCACATATATGTATATTGTATTCCTATAGATATGTTATTATTCCTCTATACAGAAGTGTCGTTATTTATATTGTAAGTGTCGTAACTTATACTTGATGGGTTATTAGACCACCTTGTTTGGGGTCGGCCCTGTATAAGTCATGTGGGTCAAAGGGTTATTAGACAAACCTATTGGGGGTCGGCCATGTGGGTCAAAGGGTTATTAGACCACCCTATTGGGGGTCGGCCCAGTCAGCATTATGTTATGTGGTTAAGTTCGAGCCTACATGAGTTAGGTAAAAAGGCAAGTCAAGTCAAGTATAAATAGAGTGCGGGAGGCACTCTATTTGCTCACTCACTTCTCACTCATGCACTCAAGGAGGAGTTGTGCACTTATGGAGGAGGAGGATCTACTGCTAGGTTATGTCTATCTCTCATGGTTGGTTGTATCATTGCTCTATCTATCTCTGAGGAAGTTATTGGGGTTTTTCACCTTTATGGTTTTCTCCAAGTAAATCTTTGTGTCTCTTGTGTGCTTGCATTATTGTCTCCATGATTGATATGATGTAGATATGCTGTACATGTTGTTCTCTCAGTTAAGATCCTAGATCAGATTGAAGTAAATTCAAAAATTTTAACATGGTATCAGAGCTAGCCTGAAAGAAGGCATGATATGGCATGTATGACACTTGTTGCACTTACAATGCTAGGGCTTGATATATCAAAAACCAGTCATCGTAGTACTTTCACTATAAATCCGTTTTGGCGACGTTTTCGGATCGAAAATTGTTACAAGACGAAGCGAAGATCCACATGTACCTTGTGTCCAAAGGACAACCTCTAATTCGTTGTACTTTGTGATTTATGATCTGTACAATATAGGGTTTCTGCCTCTTCCAGATCTGAGTCAAAATCACGTGACCTTGGGAAAAAGGTCATAACTTGGGCTAGGAAGCTCCAAATGAAATTTCGTAAAAAGTTACAGGTAGTACACAGACTGTACTATCTCAGAAAAAGTTTGCAGAAGCTGAAATTGAACCAGTTACACGTGGCACGCAGTACAAGTTCGCTCTCCTGTATTATCCCATAAACAGGTCACGTTGCGACACTTGGAATAACTCTCTCTCAGAGAATCCAATTGAGGTCAGACCTGTCAGGATGGATAGATAACAGGCCAAGACATCTCAGGAAATGTTTTCAGAGGCCAAAGTTGAAACAGTGACACGTGGCACGCCATACAAGTTCGCTCTCCTGTATTATCCCAAAACAGGTCACGTTGCGACATTTGGCATAACTCTCTCTCAGAGAATCGAATTGAGGTCAGACCTGTCAGGATGGGCTTTCTCTAACAAACCCATATCCAGCTCCAGGTCCAGTTCTTGCAAATCAAGTGGATTGGGTTAATCCTAGAAGAAGATGGATTGGTCACCTGCATAAGTGAAGATGTTCCTGTTTCAGAGGGAGATGAGGCTAAGGCCTTACATAAGAAGATTTCAAGCGATCTCAACAGGTATGACTCATCGAGGTATGTTTCGATATTTGTTCATGATTAAGTTTATGGTATTTTTGTCTTCATGTTATTACGGTTAAGTACAATTTTGCTTTTAGATTTGTCGTATCACCTTAACAAAATTATGAATGCATGATAGAAGATATTCATTGGTTAGGGTGTTGACACTTATGATTGTACTAATGCATTATGGTGTTGTATGAGGTTTATGTTGTCTACTAACATGAGAGGTACAACAAGAAAGACAAATCATGTTCCAGTTCAAGAACATATTATCATGATGACATGAGGATAAAGACTCATCCATTATCATGGATCTCATAGAAGATCCATTTACGAGGTATGTATAACTTGGTTTTATAATGGCTAACCTATGAGATATACAGGTTACTAGCACAAGTCATTGAAGAAGAACAAGAAGACATCATGTGAGTATGTTAGACATAAATAGCTAGCATGCTAATCCAGGTATGTTTTTCCTATATCAAGCTAGAATCCTACCTTGTGTTAGGATCTTATACTGTTGTTGATAATGATTATTCATGAAGTCATAGGTTTGAATAATCACGGTTGTATGCATATTATGTTTCTTACCATAATTGATGATATGACTAACCAGAAGAATCATGAAGGTATAGGTTTGAATAATCACAGGTTTTATGCATATTATATCTCTTATCTTGATTAATGATTCAACTAACCGGAAGAGTCATAGGTTTGAGTAATTATAGGTTTAGACATGTTATGCTTCTTATGATTTGACTAACCATAAGAATCCTACATAAACCTTGAATGCTAATGCTTATTATTTTTGTTTGAAATGATCATGACTATACATGCTTGAGATTATTGTGTTTTAATAGTATATTAATGAATGTATGATTTTTATGAGTTCACAAGGATATCACAATCATGATACTAATAAGCATGCATAGGGACCAAGGATGAATATGAGTTCAAGAACAGGTAATTCAGGAAGCAAAGATCAAGAGGGAGTACACTCCAGTGGTTTATGCAAGGATGCAGATATTCAGAGGGAGTTGACGATCTCTCTACACTCCACAACAGAAAGGTGTAGAAGAAGCTACTTCAGATTAGGACTCTAGTAGCTCCTGCAAGGAAGCGAAGACTCAGAGGGAGTCCACCCAATGAACAAAGAAAGATAAGTATTTTAATCATCATTTCTTGCATATTTGTTTGTTTAAATAAAATTGTTCAATGATGTATATGCTCATGTTCCTAGACTTAGGATATGTACTGCGCATATTAGAATAGTTGCATTGATGAACAGTATACTACTAATATACATGGGTAAGTGGCCTATGGCACTGTACAACATTCCATTGCTACTTATCTAGAATGAAACCTCTTTGCTGACATGTTGGGAGTTGTGCACACTCTTAACAATGTTCTGGTAGAGATTGGAAGGCATCTAGAAAGTTACGGAATATGGATAAATGTTGTATTGAAGAATTGGCTAAGATAATTGCATGACTGTATGACATATTTCTTTATGTGTAAGAATTTGTTCTGAAAACTATGAGATGTTTTCTAATCATGCAATTTAACTTGTTGTGTAGGAAAGATCATATGCCATCTCCTACAAAAGAAGAATTACAACATTTGTTCCAGCAACAAAGATATCTATTGAAGATATTGAAGATATTGAAGTTCCCAGGATCTGGGATGGAATGCCATGATCCGTCGATCATGAAGAATGATGTTTGGGACATAGTCCCAAGACATGAAGGTAAGATTGTTATGACTTCCAAATGGAACTATCAGATCAAACATGTTGTAGATGGCAGCATAGAGAAATATAAAAGTGTTGAGATAGAAGATACACCAGATGGATTTCAAGACAGCTTTCTTGAATGATGTAGTTGAAGAAGAAGTGTATGTGGTGCAGCCACTTGGTTCTAAGACACATGATAGGGATTCATATATGTGCAGAACTTGGTATGGTAGGATAGATAGCTTTCTATGTAGTTTGGGATTTACCAAGAGTAAAGCGAACTCCAACCTTTACTACAAGGTTGAGGAAAACAATCCAGTGATACTACTTTTGTATGCGGATAACCTGTTTGTTACAGGTGAAGATAGATTGATTGCCGACATGCAGCGAAAGCTTACTACCGAGTTTGAGATGAAGAACTTGGGGAAGATGCACTATTTGTTTTTGGCATGAAGGTGTGACAGAGTGCAGATGGAATCTTCCTTGGACAAGGGAAGTATGCAGTAGAGATCCTGAAGAGGTTCGAGATGATGGATTGCAAGGCCATGGCCACACCTATGGCATCGAATCTGAAGCTTCTATGTGATGCTTCATCTGAGCCGGTTGATGTCTCTATGTATCATCATATGATTGGGTCCTTGATGTACCTGACGAACACGAGACCAGACATTTGCTTTGCTGTGAACACATTGAGTCAGTTCCTGACAGATCCGAGGAGTGTTCACCTGGTTGCTGTAAAGCATGTTCTGAGGTACCTGAAGGGTACAGTGGATTATGGGCTCAAGTATGAATCGAATCAAAAGTTTAACCTGCAGGGTTATGTTGATTCAGATTGAGTTGGCAGTGCTGCAGATAGGAAGAGCACATCTGGGTGTTGCTTCAGTATGGGATCAGGTGTGATCTCTTGGTTTAGTAGGAAGCAGTCCTGTGTAGCACTGAATACAGTTGAGGCAGAGTATGTTGCAGCCTGTTCAGCTAGCTGTGAGGCAGTATGGCTACGGAAGCTACTGTCCGAGTCATTTGATCTCCTGTTGGAAGCTACTGGTATCTTCTGTGACAACCAAAGTAGTGTGAAGCTGTTCGAGAACCCAGTGTTTCATGACAGGTTGAAACACATAGAGATCAAATATCACTATATCAGGGATATGGTGCAGAGAGGAGCCGTGAAGCTCCTGTATGTTGAGACGGACGAGCTGATTGTAGATGTGCTGATGAAGCCACTAGCCAGTGTGAAGTTCGAGTACTTCAGAGAGAGGCTTGGCGTTCTTCAGATCGAGGACACTTCGAAGAAGAAATGATGGACACATTTGTTGAAGCCATTCCAAGAATGTTGGAAGGAGGATCCTTCACATGGATGTGGATGTAAGTGCTGGATGATGAGCATCAGGATGATGTTCTAGTTTCTGCCTTGATATGATCAGTTGGATCATTTATATGTATGCATCATGTTGGAAGCTGGATATGATCAGTTGGATCATTTATATGTATGTACGCATCATGTTGGATGCTGGATATGATCAGTTGGATCATGTGTATGTATTTTTGTATATGCATCATGTTGGATGCTTGGACCATGTATCTGTATATGTATCAGGTGGATACATTGTATGATCAGGTGGATCATGTGTGGTGATATGTATCATGTATTTGTATTTGTATCAGGTGGATACATTGTATGATCAGATGGATCATGTATAATGATATATATCAGGTAGATACGTGGTGTGCATCAGATGGATGCATTGTATGATCAGGATGATCATGGATGACGAGCTTCAGGATGTTGCTCCAGATGACATGTAGCAGGATGTTGCAGTGATGATGATCAGGATGATCATGGATGACGAGCTTCAGGATGTTGCTCCAGATGACATGCAGCAGGATGTTGCAGTGATGATGATCAGGATGATCATGGATGACGAGCTTCAGGATGTTGCTCCAGATGACATGCAGCAGGATGTTGCAGTGATGATGATCAGGATGATCATGGATGATGAGCTTTAGGATGTTGCTCCAGATGATATGCAGCAGGATGTTGCAGTGATGATGATCAGGATGATCATGAGTACATCAAGATGATGTATGGTGCGTATCAGGTTGATACTCTATGGCCGTGGATCAGGTTGTGCAGATGAGCATGTAATTCGGTGCCCTGGGATATTTGCAGATAGTCTTTCAAGGTTTTTCCTATGGCATGTACTTCGGTTCCCTGGGATATCTGGCAAATGATCTTTCGAGGTTTTGCTCTGGGAGGACATGTAATTCGGTGCCCTAGGAGATCTGCAGATAGTCTTTCAAGGTTTTGCCTATGGCATGTAATTTGGTTCCCTGCGATATCTGGTAGATGCTCTTTCGAGGTTTTGTCCTATGGCATGTAATTTGTTTCCCTGGGATATCCGATAGGTTGGGCTGTGTGCCCGTAATCAGTCCTGGGATGCTCTTGCGAGGTTTTGCCATGACCACATGTAATTCGTTGCCCTGGGAGATCATATAGGTAGAGCTATGTGCTCGTAACAACCTGGGATGCTCCTGCGAGGTTTTGTGGTGAGGTCACATGTAATTCGGTGCCCTGGGAGATCCTATAGGTAGAGCTGTGTGCTCATAACAACCTGGGATGCTCTTTCGAGGTTTTGTGACGCACGTAATAAGTCCTAAGGATTCCACAGTATGGCCAGTGATGATGAAGACCTGCAGGTGGTGGACCTACATCCAGTATGAAAAAGGACTGGCTCTGTAGAACTTCCTATGATGAGTAGATTCAGAGATTGATTGAGATAGCAGCAGTAGTGATGATGATGATGACTCGATGACGATTATCCAGTGACGATGATCCAGAGAAGATGACTTGTGCTAGAAGAACTGTGCTGAGAAATACCTTCCTAGTTAAGAGGGAGTGTTGATGTATATGTAACTTTGGAATGTATTTCACATATATGTATATTGTATTCCTATAGAGATGTTATTATTCCTCTATATGGAAGTGTCGTTATTTATATTGTAAGTGTCATAACTTATACTTGATGGGTTATTAGACCACCTTGTTTGGGGTCGGCCCTGTATAAGTCATGTGGGTAAAAGGGTTATTATGCAACCCTATTGGGGGTCGGCCATGTGGGTCAAAGGGTTATTAGGCCACCCTATTGGGGGTCGTCCCAGTCAGCATTATGTTATGTGGTTAAGTTCGAGCCTACATGAGTTAGGTAAAAAGGCAAGTCAAGTGAAGTATAAATAGAGTGCGAGAGGCACTCTATTTGCTCACTCACTTCTCACTCATGCACTCAAGTAGGAGTGGCGCACTTATGGAGGAGGAGGATCTGCTGCTAGGTTATGTCTATCTCTCATGGTTGGTTGTATCATTGCTCTATCTATCTCTGAGGAAGTTATTGGGGTTTTTCACCTTTATGGTTTTCCCCAAGTAAATCTTTATGTCTCTTGTGTGCTTGCATTATTGTCTCCATGATTGATATGCTGTAGATATGCTGTACATGTTGTTCTCTCAGTTAAGATCCTAGATCATATTGAAGTAAATTCAGAAAATTTAACATTCTAGGCTCGAGCAGCTTATTACCCTCGTAGTCCATTACCTCATAAGCTCCTTTCTTCAGTACCTTCGATATTATGTAAGGACCGAGCCACATGGACTTGAACTTGCCAGCCCCGAAAGGTTCCTTGTCCTGATCCCAAAGCATAACAAGGTCTCCTTCAAGAAAAACCCTAAGTCTGACAAACTTATCGTACTGTCCTTTGGCTCATTTCTTATGGACTTCATTTGCTGTGAGCGCATCGTGGTGTTGCTCATCTAGATGTTCTAAATTAACCAAACGTTCTTCTGGTACTGAAGTTTCTGGTAACAGTTGGACATCCAACTTTAACGAGGGAATCTCGCATTCAATCGGAACGATTGCATCTATCCCATGCACAAGTTGGAAGGGAGAGAACCCGGTAGCAGTCTTTACGTTTGCTCGGTAAGCCTAAAGAGCAGGATACAACATGATGTGCCAGTTATTTCTACTGAAATTAATGGTTCTTTATAGAATAGTCTTCAAAGTTTTTTTAACCTCTTTGACCTGACCATTCACTTGTGGATAGAATGAAGACAAATGCTCCTGAAGAAAACCTAGCATGGTATAAAGCTTAGTCATCATCTTGTTCTGAAAATGGCGACCATGGTGTGTCATGATCACTTTCGGTATGCCGAACCTTGCGATAATCTGATTGAATACAAAATAAGCGACAGTTTCTCCATCCTCCATAATAGTAGGCATTGCCTCGGCCCACTTGGTGAAGTAGTCGACGAAAACGATAATATAACGATGGCCTCCAGCCGAAACTGGATTAAAAGTCATATAATCAACCCCCCATTTGGTGAAGGGACCTACTGTGATCACAGGATGAAGAGGAGCTGGATGTGCTCTCATTTTTCTAGTGAAAAACTAACATGGATGACAGTGTTTCATAGCTTCCACACAATCTTTAAAGATTGTAGGCCAAAAATACCCGGCACGCAGTATTTTTTGAGCTGTTGCCAACCCAGAAAGATGACCCCCACAATCTCCACTGTGAGAATCATTCAATCATGATTCTACTTCTTCTAAAGTCAAACAACATCGTAACATGGAGTCTATCCCACGTCTGTACAAAGTGTCAGAGATAATGAGATAGTTTTTCGCGTGACTTTTCAGTTTGCGTCGTTCTTCTCTAGAAAAAGTGGTAGGACACCTCAAAGTTTGGAGATATACTAAAATATCCCCATACCATGGGTTAGAGTAGGTAATGAGGAAGAGATGTTCATCCGGGAATGATGAGTCTTCCTCAATCTGCACTAAGTCACTCGAAAATTCTGAAATTAATTCAGCGAACACTAGTGATTTCTTTGACTTGGAAGAATAAAAAACCAAATCAAACTCTTGTAGCATTACAATCCATTTATTGTATTTCCCACCAATGATACGTCGAGTGAGAACATATTGGAAAGGATTGACCTCCACAATCACAGTAGTGGTTCGTAAAAGGATATAGTGACTAAGCCTCTGCACCGCATAGACCGTAGACAATGCTAGCTTCTCAACGTGTGAATACTTAATCCCAAGAGCTATCAATGCGTGCGAGAGATAATAAATGACATGCTCTTGGAGTGTGTCATCCTCCTGAACTATTACTATGCCAATTGTGTATAAAGACGCCATCAGATATAAGAGGAAATCCTTTGTATAATCAGGCGGGCTTAACAAGGGGGATGATAGTAATGCCTTTTTCAAGGCCTCAAATGATGTTTAAGCAACCTCATCCCACAAGAAGTAGGTATCTTGTTTAAGCAGTCTCATGAAACCCTTTGTGATTTTACCATAGTTTATGATGAAGCGTCATAAGAAGTTAGACATTCCTTGCAGACTTTGAAGTTGTCGCAAGGTGCGAGGACGAGGCAGATTTACAATCGCCTCTACTTTTAATGGGTTGACCATAATGCCATGACTGGATACGATAAATCCCAGTAAACATCCTGATTCGATGCACAATACACACTTGTTAGGATTCAATCGAATCTTGTATTGTCTGCATCGTTCAAACACAAGTCTCAAAGGAGTTGGATGATCCTGTCTCTTGCGAGATCATGATGGGAGGTCATCTAGGTAGGGTTAAACTATGTGCTTGATATCGTGAAAATCAAAATTCATCGCTCGCTGGAAAGTAGCTCCAGCATTCTTTAAGCCAAACGGCATCTTCCAATAGGCAAAGGTTCCCCACGGGCAAATAAAAGCTGGTTTGTGTTGATCTTTGGTTTGATTTGAATTTGATTATATCCCGAAAATCCATCCATGAAAGAAAACATTTCGTGTCCCACGCACGCATCTATGATCTGGTCGATCAATGGTGTGGGGTAGCTATATTTCGGACAAGCTTTGTTCAGATCCTGAAACTCAGTACAAACTTGGATGGTACCTTGCTTTTTATCAACCAGAATAGGATTTCAAACCCATTTCGTCATGTCGATCGGATAGATAAATCCTGCTTTAAGCAATTTTTCAACCTCTGCCTTAATGGCGGCCGTTTTTCGAGGATTCACAGGATGGAGCTTTTGTCTCACAAGTTTCGTGTTAGGATATGTTGTGATCACATGCTCAACAATGGCAGGATCGATGCCTGGCATCTCATCATAAGACCAGGAAAAAATATCGCGAAATTCTTTAAAAAGTTTGGTATACCGAGCAATCTCCTCCGGAGAACAATCTGCTCCAATAAAAATGTTTTCCACGACCTCCGGTTTGGTGCAAATCTTAATCGGGATGGTTCTCAATATATTATCCATATTTCCTTCAGCATAAAGAACACTTGAATTGGAAGAGGAAAAATCAACATTCCCACTAGGTCTCATCGAAAACTCTCCTCTCTCTATCCTGTCTAGATTTGGAAGCAGATAGGACCTGTGGTGCATGTGTTCCCAAGGTTGATCCAAGCCCATCATGGCTTCCAACATGTCTTCGTCAGAAGGAAAAACCATGTCTAAACAGTTGAAAGAGTGGATTGAATCTACTGACCATGCCGGAGCATAGTCCATATCCAACTCAGCAGAGACTGGCGGAGTCACGATATGTTCCATTGCAGCATGTTGTGCTTCCATGTATGCTACTTCTGCAATGGATAAAGGCACTGATGGTTCTGATACAGTAGGAAGGATCCACGAATCAATCCTTAAACCGATCATGAAAATTTCAGTAGATGTATCTTCATCAAAATGCATGATAAGGATGGGAGTAGGTAGATCAAAAGTTCCTATTAATGACCTGTAAATCCGTTCTCCTAAACTCTCGTGTACTGGGGTAGATTGATCAACTAAAGGAACTGTGGATTCCGATGAAGTCTGGTTGTTTTGCCGAGAGAACAAAAGTTGATCGACCGTGACAATCTTGCTTTCGTGGGGGAACATAACAACTCAAAAAATAGCCGATGCAATAGCTCGCATGGCATATGTCCAACTCCTTCCTGACAACATATTGTAATCAAGCGAAGCATCTAGAATTTCAATCTCTATAGCAACTATTTTACCGGCGAGTGTGACATCAAATGATGACAAGACTCCGTGTGGACGGAAGGTTCTACCATCAAATGCAATAAGCAGTGTGTTAGAGGGGGCTAACTCAGGAGAACCCAAGGCTTTCCAACAAGAAATCGACATTACGCATGTATACATGCCCTCATCGACGACATATCATCTCATGGTCATAGGACCATGAGCTACCTCTATCTAAAGGGAAACGGGTATTTGATATTAGACATATCAAAACATGTAGTCATGTTGGATGATTCCATACTTCCAATTACTGGCAGAAGTGCATTTTGTTGTAATGGACAACTTTGCAAAACTTCTAAGGTGGACATAGCACAAGGGGTCTGGGCTAGATATTCAACCACACTGTAGTTGGCAGCAGCTTGTGCATTGGGATTGTGCAAAGCCCGTTTCAAGACACCTTTCACGATCTTGGGCAATGGGTCCACAGGAATGTGGAGAGGAATGGAAGATTCATGAACATCTTTATCCTTGTTCTACAAAACCGGCGTATAATTTCTTTCCCGCATTTGTAAAAGAGCATCTGAGTTAACCATAGTAATAAAAGTTTGATCAACTGAAGCATGGGTGGTGCCCCCAGTTTTGGAGGTGCCAGAAGCTGATCCCTGCCATTTCGGAATGGATCTTTCAAGATGGCAGGTTTCTTTTCTTGAAGTATCTTATGGGCTTCTTTGATTAGAGGGCATTGGTGAGTGAGGCGGTCATGCTTGCAAAGTTTGGAAGGGAACTTGACCTTCTTCTTTTCTCTGTTATCCTCCTCGGCATTTTCCTTGTTTTTGGGCTTTTGTTGGTTCCCCTCTCCTTTCTTGCGCTTCTTTTTGTTGTTGGGTTGTCGAGGGCCCTTTTGATTAGTCTGAACCTATTGTACAGATTTAGTAGTAGAAGGAGATGGGAGTCACTTCTGCAGTCAGTTGTTTGACCGATAAGGCATGCACCTGTTTTTTCAATGCTTCGAAGGCTACAGAATCAACTGAACCCACTATGCCGTCAGCATGTGGTCCAAGTTTTGGTCTACCTATATCAATGTTTGATCACAGTGCATCAAGTATAATTTCGTAAAGGAGCCCAGACTGAGCATAAACCAGGTCTAGTTGTTGGGTCCTTAAAATGGCTTCTTCTTTCGATGACACCCCAGAAGTAGCTACTTCCTTAGAAAGATAAGGAAGGAGTGATTTCAGATACCACTCCAATAAGAATTCTGGAGGAATATTGGCATTAATGAGCCTCTTCCGTCTTCGCCACTCCTTAATATGATCAGATAAATGGGTGGCTTTGTTTTGTCTAAAAGTAGACAAAAGATCTATCCTTCCATCGCATCGAACAAGAAGCTGGAAGTGGTTAAAAAATACTACAGTGAGATCCCAAAACTTAAAAAAGGTGGCTGCAGGTAACTCAATATACCATTTGGTTGCATCACCGGTGAAGGTTCTTTGCAAAAGTCTCAACCTAACAGAATCTTCGTTCAACAAGTTCGAACAACACCAAAGATGAAAAGTGGTAACATGATCACCAGGATCCTCACCAGTTTTACCTTTGAATTTCAGAATGTCTGAAGGTAGCTTAGTGGGAACTGGTGGCCACGTAACGTTATGGCACACTGGATCGGTCGTTAATTTTGAAATATCTGGAAAATTCAAGGTTTCCAGAAATGGTAAATGAGGTCTACAAGATAGCATTTGGTGAGCTGGAGTCATAAAGGGGGAACCTCCCATAGTTTGACCCATAAAATGTTGGTTAGGGTTGCCCCCATCCATCTGCTGGTAGGGGTTTCCCCTAGCCATCTGCTGGTAGGGGTTGCCTCGATCCATCTGCTGGTAGGGGTTTCCCCCTGTCATCTGCTATTGTGTGAAAGTGTTTTTGAAATCCCCCCACCCGAATGAAAGCGGGTTGGTACTTTGTGTATTCGTCCACTATGGCTGGGTGTTAGCCTCGCCATATTGTTGGTTAAAAATATTACCCCCTCCTCCAGAAAACAAAGAAAAGGGGATATTTTGTGCAGGTATATTACTTTGATTTGCATTGTACCTTGCAAAGGTGTTAAAACCAGGGGTAGTCGAGCCGGAAGGCGCAGTCATGGTACTCATGATAGGCATAGTTGTAGAGGGATTCGGCGCAACATTAGGTGTGGAAATCCAAGTACTATGTATATGGTATGACTGTTGTGTTGGAGGAGGTGAGATGACATTCATTATATTACTGGGTCGAAAAGTAGGGGTAGAGGCAGATGTCAAAGCTGTTGAGCTTGACATGCCTAACATACCAGCATTGAAACTGAAGGACGGAGTGGAAACAGAAGTTGTCTGCGTCGAACTCGGTGTAGCAGTGGAAGGAGGATTTATAATACTTGTATTCATACCCATTGTGGGAGTCTATGGGACTCCATGATCGTCTCCTGAATTAGTCATAATATGCCCAAGTGTGAAAAAATATGCACTATACTCGGGTTGCTGGAAACCAACAGGTAATAGAAGCGGATCGTTAAGTCCGGTAAGAGGAGGGTTAAAAGGAGTGTTAAACTCACCAGAAGTGATATCCTCAACCTCAACAATATTGAAAACTTGTTGCTCCGGGGTTCTAGGTTGCGATTCACATGGAACCTCTATTTCCCCAGTAGGTTCAAAAATACCACTGGAGTTAGTCCTCCGTCGTGGTGGTGGCGATAGTGGCTCCACACTGAGTGGGGGAAGCTTTTGCACCCTCTGAGACCTACGAAGTTTATGGTCTTCCACAATTATATAAAAATAACACTAAAAAAAACCTAGTGGCCACTAAGACTAAGGGGCAAACAACATACCACTAAAAAATCCTAAGTAATCAAACCAATCAAATGGATAGTAAATACTCTCGGAAGTAAGTCTAGGATTATTAGGTCCCAGAATAGACTAACAGAGTACTGATGGTCAGTTTCATGGCATCCACCGGAGGTCCACTGGGTGCAAGCGCTTGAATCACCAAACCGTTTTCCCGGGAGTACTGCTAGAGGGTTACCTTCCACACCTGTCCGAGGTGAAGTGGGAATAACCGCCCACTCTACATGTGTAATATCCTAAAGGTCAGATACTAAGGCTACCATACATACGAAATATCCTGGGGACAATCGTCAGCCAGGTCTAAACGCATGGGCAGGGTAGGAAAGCCCGAAGTCAGAAAGGACCCCCGTACGTGAATTGACTCTGGTTTATGGTCAAAAGGAAGGCGAGGGGATATCCTCAATGATTCCAGTCTTCCACGGTCTCGTGCATAACTCTTGTTTGAGTAGACCATCCCAGGGTTATTTGATATATATGGGTTTACCTAAATGAAAGTTTGTACTATGATTGTTGCATAATGAAGCCAGTTGCGAGCTGTTTAAGGTGATTTAAGCTCGTAACTCTAGCCTAAGCTAGTTGATGTCATGTATACCTAAAAAGAAAATGTTTCTAATTGATTTTATTAAAATTTCTTTTTAAGACAATTTTTTACTCAATGGGGTAGTGCATTGTGTGGAAATGGTTTGAGAAAGCAAAGTGCAAAAGAAATGACTTTCAAAGCAACAAAAGACTCTTTTGCTTTTCTCCGTTTATGCTCTTTCCAAAAATGAAAAACTAAGCAAACCAAAACAAATTTCTTTTTTCTTTTCTTTTCAAATTCAAGATGAAGTAAACTATGCTACTTCGAAATGATTACAAGTCATACTACTTTACACTACCAAACTCATTTTTGCTTTTTCTGATATATGTAAAAGAAAAGAACTCGAAAATGGAAGCAAGTAAGACTTAAAAAAGCAATGTAAGTAAGGAAAAGCAACTCTAAGGTTCACAACAAACAAATCGATGATTTGACGAAGACTTGTCCTACCTTATTAACGAATTTCGATCCTATCTTTCCCTTGCTCCTTCAATCAATCCTCCACTTGATCTTCCATTCAATGAACTTGTAATACAAAGATACCTTCCTCAATGTATCTTTACTGATATAACAATGATGAAATTGAAATACAATTTAAACATCAAATACAATCAAGCATTTAATCCAAACAAATACGGAATCCATTAGACATTTGATTGGGATAGGAAGGGCATTTCAACCTTTATTGTCAAAAGCAAATAATCAGTACAAGTATACCTGATCATTTAGAGTGCTTGTGCAACTAGACCCTGGGCTCCTTCTCTTCACACTAACTTTAGAATTCCTCCAGCATAACAACCCTTAACGCATAGTTTTTTCCTCCCTCTCTGATCTATCCCTCTTGTATTTATGGGACAAGGAAGGAAGTTTAGATCGAGAGGTAGTTTGATTGGGAAGTTGGGGAAGTTGCAAAAACAACTTCAACTAATCCCAATTTGTCAAATTAATATATTTTTTATTACATTTTAAGATGCTCGCGAGTATTTCACTGTAGAGTAGCACACAATATGTAACTTCACTGCTTTACAACCAGCGTTTGCATGATTTTTTAATCTATGCGCTAGTTTGATTATGCGAAGTAGGGCATACTAGAAGATGTGTGCTACTGTTATGCTTGTGGAGTAGGGCACATTCCCAAAAATGCACTACTATGATGCCTGTAGGGTAGCACACATGTCAAAATGTAGGGTAAAATCAGGGTTTTGTCAGCTGTTGAGGGGCAAATCAAGTCCATGTATCATCTAGGTAAATCTTTCTCTTCGATCCATGTTGTCCTTTTGTGTGATCGACAACTTAATGTGATCACGGACGGAGAAGTGCAGATTTGACCTATAACAATTAGCATTGAATAATCCTTTCAGGTCGAGAGCTCAGATTGATTTATCTTGTAACCATCTTCTTTTTTTTCCAATATATTTTGTGGTAATCCCCATTTCCTATTATCACTTGTAACTGGTTTATTTGAGCATATTGGTAATCCATTTATTTCTTTATGCAAATAATTTTGTTAACCCCAGTCTGTTGGGTGTTAACATGTGCAATGGTGACTACCCTTCTGCGTTCTTCAAGTTGCTCCTACAGGGGATTAAAACCTCAATCACCTGGTCTTTTCTTTCTTTCAAATAGCCACAATTTTAGTTGTGTTCCCCAACAAATCTCTAAATTCTTCACCTAACATGCTTCTTTAATTTAATCTCTTATTATAACCCAGCTTCCTCCTGTTTAGTTTCCTCTCTACCTTTGAAGTACTTCCAGTCTGCTTTCATTTCAACACTTCACAACTAGTATTTATGGTACACCAAGGGACCTGCTCATGTTTGTGATGCTCATTTAATTAATTCTTCAGAATTTCTTCAGTACTATACGTAACGAATATGATTAAAAATAATTTAGTGTGACGTGTACCTAACGCTCCCAGCACAATATCTCGCATCCAATGTTATCCATGGATTTTTTGGTCTTCGTCACATGCACGAGCACTGTTTTTCACCTTAGAGGAAATCTCTGAGTTCCTTATCTGCTGTGTTTTTCAAATTTTATTCCTTTTATATAACGTCCAAATTGACAATTTTTTTTCATAGATGTACTCTGCTAATTTAGTTTGTAATCAAAATTATTTATAATGCATTCATATATGGATTTATTCCTCACAATAACTCTCCGTAATTAACCTTTTTCGAAGTATTTGTAATTCATAATAACCCCTAGTCGATAGGGTTACATAATTTCTCCATAAATTAAGTACAAAAGCCAGTATTGTCTGAAAGTAAGTTCTAGTAAAGCTTATAGAACTGTAATCTAGTTAGCTAGGACAATAAAAGCCCATGTTGTATTTTCACTCAAAAACAAAAAAAAATGCTTTTAACAGAACTTGTTGTAAATTTGGAGAGCTTCATTAAGAATAAGAAAATACAAAATCAAGGTGATTCATCTCCCTAGTAAGGCTTCATAACTAGGATGATACTTCCAAAGCACCTTGAAAAAAGGATCTCCTTAAAGGAACTTACATTAGCACCAATAAGGAGATCTTGTAGCTAAACTTTTGTGTGCTTATACGATTCTGATAAACATTTCAAGCTTCAATTGTTTTTCAATGTTGTAGCTTACTGTCACTTGATAAACTTGTTGGAAAAAGTGGTAACAAGTCTTACCAACCTTCTTGATCTGAGTGTATTTAGAGCAACAGAGAAATGTAATACAACTATTCTTACAACATCTGCAGATATGAAAGATAGAATGTGATACCTTGAAAAAATAAGATTATAGAAAATGAAGTTGACATGTGCTCATAGCCTCAAATGTAGTTACTTTTTGTTTGTTTGTTTTCTTTCTTTGACCTATAGGATTTCAATATTTTGCTTTGTAAAGGTAACTCTCTTATTGCAATTTCCATGGATAGTTGTTTTCTCTCATATATTGCTGACTTTGTTCATGCAGGTTAGTTATAAGCCTAGACCAAGTTGAATTGGTGAAAATATGTGAAATTTTGAATCCTAACAATAAGACTGGGAGATTGACAGTAATTGTATGCATGGGTGCTGAAAAATTGAGGTTCAAGCTGCCACATTTGATAAGAGCAGTAAGACAAGCATGCTTGATAGTGACTTGGGTCACTGATCCTATGGATGGAAACACAATAAATGCACCATGAGGGTTGAAGACATGTCTATTTGATGCTATTCGGGTATTTTGGAAGAATATTCATTTTGTTGTTCAATGATTTTTGGTCCAAGTTGGTCTTGTGTCTGTTCTAAATTAGTCACATTTTCAGAAGTTGGAACTATTATTATTGGCCATGCAATATAATTTGTGAATGCTAAATCATGGTTAACAGGTTCTATATGTACTGGATATGTAGGCAGAGTTGACGGCATTTTTTTATGTTCATGAAGAAGGCAAGGTAGAATCTGTTAACTCTAACAGATTTAACAGAGTTAAATTTTTGATGTTCATGAAGAAGACAGGGCAGAATCTGTTAACATTGTTCATGAGTTGTTAACATTCTAAGTGAAATGTATCCACCATGTACATATCCATTGAATTTCTGGCTTTTATGTTCTCCTGTGAAGTAAACAGGGCCAACAGTCAAATCACATTATGCATAACACATTGTTAAAGATTCCCCAGACCAATTAAAGCACGTCTTACAGGAAAATGCAGATGCAGATTTGATGTTGTCATCATGTTACAACTTACCCTTATGTCATCGAAGTGCTTAGGGTTGACGGAAATTGGATAATTGGTGTAGCTTCCTCGTTGAAACCTATTATTCCACCACTTTGGAACCAGAATTTGCTCTGCTTTAGGAATGCTACCACAAAACATTTTTCTGAGAACCTCCATTGCTTTTGCTTTGGTCTTCTCACCATCTTGTTCTTCTGTCTGCTTCGATTCCTCATCCGTGATTGTTGTAACAAGGATGTTGGATCTTGGATATGTTTCCATGTGCTTCAACAAAAATAATAATTCGAATAGTTGTTACTGTTATAACAATGTTGTAAATGCATTTGGGGTGTTTGAGAACATTATTGGTCTATACTCACATGCCAAAATGTGTAATAACCTCTCTTTTCAGCCGCATAAATAAATAATTTTGTACCATCCCCAGTCGACCAGAACGTGCTGGGAAATTTGATGAATACCTTTGTGTAAATTCTTATCTCGCAGTTGAAGAATGCTTTCGTCTGCATATCATTAATGACATGATTCATTATCAACGATAAATCCTACCAAATTATTCATTTTCATTGGTCTTTAAAATAATATTGTTGATGTGAGGAACCAAAACAATCCTCTTCAGTAATATTAAAATAGTATTGATGATGTGAAATGGCACTGGAAAAAGTCTGGGATATCTTAAATTGCAATTAAATGTGTAACAATTTTTTTTGAAATGAGGTATTAGTGAAGATGTCATTAAAACATTAGTAAGCTATATTATTCATTAATTAATATGGCTTAAGATGGTTAATTTTCATTACTGATTAAAATAGTATTGGTGCTTTGAAAAACCAAAACAATCCATTTTCAGTACTAACTAAAATAGTATTGATGATGTCAAATGGCGGTGGGCTATTTTAAATAGCCACTAAATATGGAAGAGGTAACAATTCTTTTGGAACAGGGTATTAGTGAAGATGGCATTATAAAATAAAGATGGATTTGATTTTTGCAACAACATGCTTAGTGACATGTAAGTGTGCTCTTAACTTGTGTCTATTTAATATACTTAATGTACTTAATTATTAATTTTGTTAATGATGGATTAAAATGAAATAAGATTTAAGAAAATGTTTTAATATACATTTTTAAACCTTGTTAAAAAGTATATATGTGTGTGTGTGGTGCAAACATATATAAATCACATATTATATATAAATATATATACTATGTGATTTATATTTTTTTGTACCATTTATTATTTATGGTGCTTTGCAACACTTGTTATTTTATGGTGCTTTGCACCACTTGTTATTTTAAATAATAATAATAATAATATTTTTTGTGTTTTGCACCAAAAAGTCTCAATCCACGTTGGATTAGGTTTGGTGTTTTGCACCACAAAAATTCAATCCACCTAAGATTGGTTTTGGTGGTTTGCACCATACACCAAGGAATGCCACATATCCATTTACCACCCAAAACAACATTTTTACAAACACCACTTTTGAACCATAAATCTGAGCACCACTTGCCTATCCCCACATTATCACCACTTTTGCACCACTATTTGAAAATTGAGGATTTCCCAAATCCTTTACAAATAGTGATGCTAAGGTGAGGCTAAAATGCCCTTTTTCTTGTAGTGCACTAACAGTGGAAGAAATCATGGCTAAGGATTTATTATCTATAATTTTACAAATAGCAAGCTCTTTCTATGATGTTAGAGGCTTTGGAAGTAAAGTGATGACAATAAGTTCGTTGTTGAGAGTGGTCTTTCCTTTGTAAATATCATCCCACAAGTCGTTGTAAACATACACAGCCTTGATATTCCACCATGATTCTGGAAATGTATCTTTGCCGGTGAATGTAGCACCAACAACAGATACTATTGGATGCATCTTAAACCTCCAACTTATACAACTCTTAAAAAATATAGGACACGGGCTTAAAATCCTACTCCTTACATACAAATTATAAACTTTAATTTTGCAGCTCTATTCTGCAACTTATTACATACAAATTTTTTTCCACACCTTGATAATTATAGCATCAAGAAAACGTTGGTAAACACGCAGCTTACAATAACGAGGAAACTCACTCTCAACGTGGGTGTGGACAGCTCCACGAAAACACAATTTTCGTCGCATCTTTCACCATAGGAACACAATTTCGATCTCAGAAAAAAAATAGGGGAATCTACGCATCTATAGTCCTCACGCAGAGGTCTCAGCTCAGATCTTCCATGCTCAGAAATTGAGATGTTTGGCAGCGCGCAGCTCCAATGATCAATGCACAACAGCTCCAAAAGATGAGAGATGACAGGAAACTCAGCTCAGCTCCACACAGGGACAGCTCGCAGTCTCGATTTCAATATCAAACGTAGTCGTACTCTCGATAGCATTCTCTATAGTAGACTCGATCTCAGTATATAAACGCAGTGTCACGAACTTGCAGCAGCTCCAATAATTTTTTTACGAAGCATTCATTTCGGATCTCTATGATAGCACAAAAACGTGCACCTCTTGTAGGTGTTTCCACTATTTTACGGTCATCAACGCTCATCAATTCAAGCTTCAATGTAAGGTCACGATAGCACTCCACGTAGGGGCACAATGCAAGTCACTCGACGCAGATGGCATACAGACTCAATGTAAGGTCACGATAGCATAGCACTCCACGTAGGGGCACCATGCAAGTCACTCGCAGCAGACAATATGGACATAACGACAATAATTCATAACACAACATAGGATGTCGGTCTCCACCATCACCATAAGAGAGCCACAATAGTCTTCACGCTAGTCTTCACCATTAGGGTTTCAAAGAATGGTGCTCGTGGGTGCTTGGATATGCTCAAATAGGTCATGCACGGGAGGAGAATGGCATATTAGAGTGGAGTCTTGCGCAACTCTCGTGGAGAGAATGCTTCTTAGAGAGATTAGGGTTTGGGTTTGGGTTTGCAGACGAGAAGAGAAAACACTGCATATGCAGCAAAAAAGGAGTGGCGACAATGCCAAAGAGGATACCAATATTGGACTGCGGGAAAGGGTGAAGTTAGTCCGCAAATTCTCAGAATAATGATGAATGATGCAGAAGGCAGAAAGGACTGAGCATGAAGAGAATGCAACAAGCATATCTTAAGGCCTAGGAAGAGTGCAGGGCCAAATATGGCGAATCTGACAATGGTAGGAGTTATGGTAGGAAACTATGATACCACATGATGGTAAATATGCCCCTGATGATAATTTCATTCACCAAAACCTTTAGTTTATACATTGTTGATGTGCCTTTTGGTATTTGGATTCCATGTACGGGCGATTGCATTATGGCCAACGACATCAAGGGAAGTACGGGCAATCGCAGTATGGCCAACCGCAATATCCGCAACTGCAATATCAACCACCGCACTATGGGCAACCGCCATATAAAAAATTGCAGTATGGTCAACCACAGTACCCACCATATGGGACACCGCGAGGAGATTTTAGAGGAGGATTTCGCAGAGGTCGAGGTACCGACGCAAGATGACGAGGAGCTGCTGGATGAGGATGAGGACCAATTATATGTTACAATTGTGGGAAACAAGGGAATTACTAGAAGGATTTCCCAAATCCAACAACATAGTGCACTTATTTCAACATTGTGGACCATGATGTCGAAGACTGCAGTGCATCGCAAAATGGAAAACGAAGAACCTGCCCCCACCTCAATAGAATCAAAATCAGAATATGCCACCAGCGGTGTAGAAGATATCAGCAGAGGTCAGAAGTCACACTGCAACTATTGGAGTAGTGACCCGTGGAGGAGTTGTGACAGGAGTCGACAGGTCACAGGTTACCATCCAACCAACGACACAGAATCATGTCACATTTGATGTAGTAGTCGAGAGGGATGTTTTGTTTAAATACCAAGAGGCAATTAGACAGAGGAGGCAGTCACCTCTTCACCAGGAATAAGTTACCTATGATATGCCACCAATGTTCGACACGACGAATTCGTATAGAAAGACTAACATCTTAAGAGCCTTCTTGGAAAGTTTCTTGGAGTCAGAAAAAGATCAGGACGCATTGGAAGAAATATCCAAATTGTTGCATCGACGGGAGGGTGCACTCTAGGAGCACACAGTCAATCGCATACATAAGAGGAAGATGGGAAGAGAGATGCAGATGTCTGCACTAATTAGAGCATTTGATGTCGAATCCATCATCTTAGACCTGGGGTCAGACATAAACATTCTGACCAACTAGACCTGGGAAACAATGGGAAAAGCACAGTTGGCCTGGTGACCGATACAGCTGCGATTAGCAAATCAAAGTAAGGTTACTCCAATTGGTCAGGTGTGCCAGGTTGACGGTGTGAATGGCGTGAGCCTGAGCTGAACCAATGGGAGGTGTCTTCCAATGATTATTACATTGGACATCTTACGAGGGTCTGTGTCCATATCTTGCACATTTGGGATTTCTTTTTCCACAACTTCCTTGGAATTTTCTTCCTCCTTTTGATTTTGTTGTTAAGTTGCTTCTCTATCCGCTCTTTCTCTCATTTATTGCAACCTTCAGGATTCTTCTTTTCTGGATACTTTCACTCTCTTCCTTCTGGACTCTGTCTGCCTCTTCCTTCTGGATATTTTTGGCTTCTTCCTTCTGGATTCTTTCGGCTTCGTCCAATAGCTTCCTCTCAACTTCTTCTAACTGGAACCTGACTTCATCCTTTTGTTTCCTTTATGCATCCTCCTTTTGTTTCCTCTTTGCTTCCTTGAGAGTGTTAGCCTTATAAATGGAACCAGCTCCACTTTTGTGACGTAAATGCTTGTTCAATTCGGTCATGTTTCTTGCACTCCGATACACTTCTTCATAACTTAAGAAGAGATGCGCATAATCAAAGTTCATCTTGCAGGAAGAACAATGGGTAGCGACCTTACATTCGCTATTTTTCCTTCTAAAAATATTTGTCCCAAAATTAAAGGCCTCTAAATCCTTAACAAAATACTCTGCCTCTTTTTCCTTGGGGAATTTGTATGTTGCAGAAATAAATGCACTGTTCTGTTACAGTCTTGAGCCGTTAAATATTTGTCTGTAAATGCCTCTTCAAAAACTGGATATGTTGTAATAGAGTTTCTGAGTGTCGCTTCAGCCTTTAATATTTCAGTCGGTTAGGCAGTGGAGACTTCTTCAGCAATTTGAGCAGTCAGAAAATCCGATCTTCATAACCTTTCAGGAATATAATATATTATTTATGAGCGGTGATGTCTTTTGAATATTTCGGCGGACATCTTCATCAAACGGTGGAGTAATTAATCTTTTTCTGACATTCTCCCCCTTAATTACTACACTCAAAAAAAAAAATTCGAAATACTAGATTTCTGTTACAGCTTACAAGCCACAATATTTTTCCTATGAAACTCAAACAACTCTTTCCCTTGAGGTTTTGTAAATAGGTCTCCAAACTGATTTTTTGATGTGCAAAATTCCGTACTGATTTCATTCTTGTTAATCAGTTCTCGAATGAAATGATACCTTGTATCAATGTGCTTACTTCTTTTATGAAAGACGTGATTTCTTGATAGTGCAATCACTGTTTTGTTGTCACAAAAAATCTGTGTTGCTCCATCTTGTTCATGCTGCAACTCAGAAAGAGTTCTTCTCATCCACACAGTTTGACATGCAGTTGTTGTTGCTGCAACATACTCTACCTCAGCAGATGATAGTGTCACTATGGGTTGCTTCTTTGAGGCCCATGCTACTAAACCCGATCCAAAACTGAATACATATCCAGATGTACTCTTTCTATCATCTGTAGAACCTGCAAAATCATTGTCAGTATATCCAATCAATTTAAAAACTGAGTTTGATGTATATTGGATACCAAAATTTGTTGTTCCAGCAATATATCTCAGCATCCTCTTTCTAGCTTGCTAATGGGTATTCTTTGGGGACTCCATAAATCTCAAAATCATACTTACTGCAAACACTATATCAGGTCTTGTTGTCAAGTACACGAGACTTCCTACCAGTCTCTTATACATCGTTGGATCAACATTTGACCCATCATCCTCCTTACTAAGTTTTGTACCAGTTGCAATTGGAGTTACAACTGGCTTACAATTCATCATTCTGAATCTTTTCAATACATCATTTGCATACTTAGCTTGATTTATAAAAATACCATCCTCAGACTGAGTAAGTTCAATACCAATAAACTATTTCATCATTCCTATATCAGTCATCTCAAATGATGTTTTCATGGCTTTCTTAAACTCATCTACTGAAAGATCTCCAGTGAATATCAAATCATCAACATATGAGCAAACAATCAGTATCTTACCATCTTGGTTTACCTTTGTATATAAGGTTTGCTCACTTGGACTTCTGCTGAATCCTTCACTATTCAAATATTCATCAATCTTGTTGTACCAAACTCTAGGTGCCTGCTTCAATCCATACAATGCTTTCTTTAATCTGTAAACGTTGTCATCATGTCTATCAATTTCATATCCAGGCGGTTGTCTCACATAAACCTCTTCTTCTAAAGATCCATTCAGAAATGCAAACATTACATCCATTTGATATACATACCATTCATTATGAGCAGCAATAGCTAATACAATTCTTACTGTATCAAGTCTGGCTACAGGTCCAAATGTCACATTATAATCAATACTAGGTTGTTGACTAAACCCCTGAGCTACAAGTCTTGCTTTGTATTTTTCAACTTCTCCATCAACATTTAACTTAGTTTTGTAAATCCATTTGACACTAATACAACTTTTATTATCAGGTAGATCTAAAAGATCCCAAGTATTATTTCTTTCTATGGCATCAATTTCTTCATCCATTGCTTTTATCCAAACATCCTTTTTAACTGCTTCATCAAAAATTATTGGATCACATGCTATCAATGCAAAATTTGAAACTTGATCTACTTCTTCATCTTGCTCGTACAATTCCCTTAAACTTCTAGTCTTCTGACCTCTAACTCTGTTTCTCAATGAAGCTAATGTAGGATTTGATTCATTACTTACCTCTGATCCTATTCTTTGTCATCCATCAACACTTGATGGTTCACCACGTTCTTGAGTTCTAGGCATTTTGGCAGGTGTCCTATCTGCTGGTGTAGGCATATGTGGAGTTAACTGTCCACTTTGTATGTCCTGCTCATCTTCTTCACCTTCTACGTGAGATGTAACAGCGTCCTTTGCAACCAACTTATCTATGTTGCCATCCCATGCTTCTTCTTCCTTAAACATCACATCTCTGTTGATGACATACTTCTTGGTGATTGGGTTATATAATCTATATGCTTTAGATTCTTCACTATATCCAACAAAAATACATTTCTGACTTCTGTCATCTAACTTTCTCCTCATTTCTTCAGGTACATGTGCATAAGCTACACAACCGAAATTTCTTAAATGAGATATACTGCTATTCTTACCATTCCATGCTTGCTGGGGAACTTGATCCTTCATGTTCTTAGTTGGACTTCTGTTCAGAATGTACACTGCACAAGAAACAACGTCTCCACAATATTCATTTAAAAGATGCTTCTCCTTCATCATACTTCGAGCCATGTTCATAATGGTTCGATTCTTTCTTTCTGCTACTCCTTTTTGTTGTGGAGTGTATCTGGTAGTAAATTGTCTTTTAATTCCATGATATTTGCAAAATTCCACAAACTCATTCAACATATACTCACCTCCTCTATCTGATATCAAGACTTTAATACTTATGTCACTCTCCTTTTAAACCATAGCTTTAAAGCTTTTAAACACATCAAATGCTTGAGATATATGTTTCAGCAAATACATCCAAGTTTTTTGACTTAAATCATCAATGAAGGTCATAAAGTAAGCATTACCAGTCAAAGAAGGTGTTTGAATCGGTCCACACAAATCTGTGTGTACCATCTCCAATGGTGCTTTTCCTCTGTCTGATACTCCAGAGATGAATTTCTCTCTATGATGTTTTCCCAATATGCAGCTCTCACATGAGCTTGCTGGCTACTGGATACTAGGAAACCCTTTTACCATTTGCTTTTTCTATAATAGACCTAAGCCACCAAAATGTAAATGGCCATACCTCAAATTCCATAACCATGACTAATCTAAACTCTTAGTTTTATAAGCATTCAAAGAGTTAGTCAAATCATTCCTCGTAATCAATGGAAACATTCTGTTCTTTGTCATTTCTACTCTGGCTATCAATTGCTTACTTGGAAATTTGTCATAAATAGTACATACCTTGTCTTTAAAAACCACTTTGTACTTCTTCTCCAACAACAGTCCCACACTCAATAAATTACACGTTAAACCAGGAACATAATAAACATCATGAATTGTTCTTCTTTTTCCATTCTTGGAATATACAGTAATCATACCTTTACCATTAACTTTTACCTTACAGTCATTACCCAACTTCACTTCAAACTGAATGCTTGTATCCAGATTTACAAATAACTCCTTATTTCCAGTCATATGATTGCTGTATGCACTATCCAAGAACCATATATCCTTTGAAATTTCCTGGGTGACATTACAAGTTAGAAACATAGGCTTCTCTTCAATTTCAGCCTCCTCTGTAATGTGTGTAGACAGCTTACGAATATCATCTTGCTTCTTCCAACACTTGTTAGCATAATGCCCAAATTTCTTGCAATAGAAACATTGAACTTTAGATCTATCATACCTTTGATTCTTTGGCTACCACGTTCTACTACTACTCCCCCTTGCGCTAGGAGTATTCCGCTATGACTTCTCTTCAGATTCTGAATCATGTTTGCTGTCACAATGATCAGCAGTTTGACCTCCTATTCCTCTTCTACTAGATCTTCCTCTGCCTCTGCCTCTAGTAACATGTAAGTGAAATTTAAAAGAATTTTCTAATGAGTGTCATCATACCTGTTCAGTCTTGATTCATGAGCAATTAATGTGCATTTGACTGAGATCTTTAAACTCTTCAATTAGAACAACCACTGCTTCAAACTTCTTTGGCAAACATCTCAACAATTTCTCTATCACACGCTGATCTGGAAGGACTTCACCATACTGTCTCTGTTGGTTTACAGTACTCATAACTTGAGTCATAAAATTATCAACAGTCTCACTATACTTCATCTTCAGATTCTCGAAATCCCTTCTTAAAGTCTACAACTTAACATTCTTCACCTTGGTCACACCTTGATAGCAGGTTTCAAGAGTGTCCCAAGATTTCTTCAAAGACTCAACATTTGATATCTTCGGAAATATTGATTCATTTAGGCGTTGCTGAATAAGGCCAAGAGTTTTGTTGCCTTTCTTCCTATTCTCCTTCAACAGAACATGCTCAACATTTGACAGAGCCAATTCAACAACTTGATTAGCTAGCTCTGGATAGCTAACCGTAACGAACTCCCAAATATCCTGAGCACACATGATAGTTCTCATCTTAATAAACCATGTGTCATAATTCCTCTCATTCAACACAAGAATTTGTGGCTGCACTGAACTGCTGTTAGTAGCCATCACTAATTAAATCCAAATTACTCAAAACAAAAACAAGAAATAAACCTTAACCAGGATTTGATACCACTGTGGGGAGGCAGGCGAGGTGCTGCAGCTGCTCCAACAACACAGAAAGATATTCAAAATTCAGAAAACTCGCCTACAATACAGTCTCAGCTCACTGCCACAGTTGACTGTAATCTTCAGCACAGTCACAGCTGATAGTATCAGCTGACTATTTTACTCAACAGTAACCTACAGGATAGTCACAGGTCTGTTCCAGTTGTCTGCAACAGCAACGTTATGATGATCCCTGCGTTCACAAACTTATCTAATAAAAACTAATTATAATAAGCTCTCAAATATCATCAATCACTTAAGCTGCTACAGCAAACTAATCAGCACAAATATTTCTGAGTTTACAAACTCATAAATAGAGCAAAACTGAAACACACAGGAAAAAATTCTGAGTTTAACATAAACTTCATCCGCTTTGTATTGGTTGAAATCATGATTACAATGTTGGGTATAAATAGTGTTTCAACCCAGTTCATCATTAAATGTTTAATTGGCCCTTCATTACAAAATTTACCGCAGAAATAAATGCACTATTCTGTTACAGTCTTGAGCCATTAAATATATGTCTGTAAATGCCTCTTCAAAACCTAGATATGCTGTAGTAGAGTTTATGAGTGTCGCTTCAGCCTTTAATATTTCAGTTGGTTAGGCAGTGGAGACTTCTTCAGAAATTTGAGCAGTCAGCAAAATCCGATCTTCATAACCTTTTAGGAATATAATATATTATTTCTGAGTGGTGATGTCTTTTGAATATTTCGGAGGACATCTTCATCAAATGGTGGAGTAATTAATCATTTTTTGACAATTTTATCATAAAGGAAGAGGGTGTTGGTAAGACAGTCCCTGGCTGGAAATGGCTGAATGAATTGACGATTCATGCCCCTGATTTTTTGATGTTGAAGCATTCACTTTGAACAATCTCCCCATTGGAGAGGGGAGATTGTTGTCCAATATTCCATTGTGTATATTCAAAGCATAAGAATTCCTAGCACTTCTTAGAATCTGCAGGGGAAACTAATCTTACAAGTGATTTAAAAACAAAGTGCATTGTACAAATCCACTTTGCACGATGTGAAAGTACAAATGCAAGGCAGGATGAGGACATCTAGAAAAGGAAATTTTTGTAAATTTGGATATGAAATATATGAGGAAGATGTAACAAGTTGAAGTGTAATGATACCGTTGGGTGTTTTAATACTGATTTTATGGCACTAGTTCTAAATTCGAAATAAACATATTTAAAAAGTATATATATATAAAATAATTGATCACTAATACATGGATACTATTTAAATAATACATAGATAACGAGCATTGTGGCACGTAATTTATTTAACTAAAACAAATAACATATAGCAATCCTCTCTGAATGGCTTGAACAGAGAAACCAATAATGTTAGTGAGTGTGTCGGGGTCCTATCTTACTTAATGATAAATCAGGAATACGTTTAACTTCCATTGTGTTGATCTCGATTCCCATACAACAAACAAGTAGAGGAGGCTTTACATACATGCTTACTACACCCTGCTACACAAAACCTTATTACTATATTATTTGTAGCACTTAAATTGTAGTCTTAAGAAGATTCTCTATTATACATTAAAGTTGGACCTATCAATAAACAAATATTTCTTCTTTCTTTAATAATGTTGATCCTTGTGATTATGATAAATAGTTTAAATTACTATCGGTTATTGAAGAAAAAGTTGGAAATGGGTAGAAACAAATTACAATCAAAGGAAATAATTTGTTGAATTGGTGTCCGCAGAAATTATTGCTCACAAGACAAGAAACACATAGTACAAGGAATTTATGATCAAATGAAAGGATATAGATTGAAAATATTCATCAAGGATTCTAGAAGAGTATCTCTGTAAAGTTGTGGGATGGCAATCCTTTGATAAATTTGCTAACCATGCGTCATGAGAAAGATTTTAGTTTTCAAGGAAGTTTGATGTATGAGGGTCCCTAGGGTTTGGCAATCCCACATCACCAAAAAATATTTTCTATTCACTTTTAGTTTTATTTCAAGTTTTTCAAATATCTGGTGTGAAAATGGTCTGAACTTTTCGTTAATAAACACTTGTATACTGAGATCAAAAGTTGGATTTTGAATATCTGGTTAATTAATAAGCACTTGTACACTAAGATCAAAAGTTGGAAAAAATGTGAGTTTAGAGCCTATGCCTACATCCATCACCAATATATACAAAATTTATATATTTCATTTCAATGACTTCTTATTTTTCCAAACACATACTTGCTAAAATTGTGACATCTAATTAACCAAAAGTGGGTAATTTGTCTAACTGGTTGTTGGTTGAAAGTTATTCTAACCAATGGGCAGTTCTCCTAACTTGTAACTTCTTGATCAAATGTATTTCTATGAAGATTGATAGGAGTATTTATATACGTGTGAATGTAATCTCCATTGTTTAAAAAACAATAAGATATCAATACTTTGCCTGGTGGATGTTTCCCCAAATTGGGGTTTTGCCACGTTAAACTCCTGGGTATTTTATGTGTCCATTCTTGTATTTATTTTGATGTCCAATTCTTGTTTATAGACTCCAAATACCAACAAGTGGTATTAGAGCCGAAGGTGGAGCAAGCCGCCATTTTCATCGATCTTGTAGCCGGTCCCGTGGAGAGCCGCTATTTCTTATGGAATACACCATTCATGGATCTTGTAGCTGGTCCCGTGGAGAGCCGAGCTATGAAGAAATCAAATGTTGGTCATGCGATGATGAGAGGGTCACTGTCTGTGAAGAAGAACACCCGAACACTAGTTAAAATATATCCCTCCCCCCATAGTTCACCAGAGAAGACGTGATTTATGTTGCAGTCAGTGAAGAGACAATCGGTGAAGAAATTTTTCACAATGAAGAGGGGACACATATATCCTCTTTCCTGCATGAGGAGAAGTCAACAATTTTTCTGCTGCAGTCACCATTGAAAAGAGGAGAGCGTGCTTCTCTGTGAAAGATTGGGCACTTCTATGTGAGAGATTGGGAGGAGCCTGCTGTTGACAATAAATGTTGAGCTTGTGTGAATCAGCATGAAGGGAGTTGCAACTTGTAGCATCCCATAGACTGTGAAGGAAGATTCTGTATTTTTTGGAAGCCTATGTTAAAAATTGATGGCAAAGATTTCTAATACTAAATTTAAAACTAAGAAGTTTAATGAAAAAACTAACTTTGAATTTTGGAAATTTAAGATGCGAGGTCTATTAGTTCAACAAGGGTTGCAAAAGGCCTTACATGGAAAGAGAAAGAAACCTGTAACTATGATAGATGATGAACGGGAGGACCTTGATTCCAGAGCACTTAGCACAGTTCGGTTATGTCTTGTGGAAGATGTGTTGTTTGATATCATTGCAGAAAAGTCGGCAGCAAGTTTATGGAGCAAGTTGGAAAGCTTGTATATGACGAAGTCTTTAACCAACAGAATTTAATTGAAGATGCAACTATATGGTATGAAAATGAAAGAAGGTACGAAGGTTGCATATCATTTGAATGTCTTTAATACTCTTATTTTCCAGTTGACTAGTATGGATGTTAAGAGTATTTTCTACTCCAAAGTGTCCTGTAGTCTTGCTGTAGTGCACATCCCAAATGAGCTGATGTCAATGCTCACCTATCACTACATAAAGCTATCCAAGATTGTATAGCAAGGTGTATTTTAGGAAATAGTTGAAGGTCAATGACTTGTCAGTCTCAAGTTGTCGATAGACTAATGAAAAGTTGTTGTCGTCCTGATACAATTGAGGCCAAGTTGTGGTGTCATAACCCTGCATACTCGTCACTATAAGAAGGATATTAATGGGTGTCCGACTTAGAAAATCAGAGGAGGCATTGGCTTTACCTTTTCGATACTTAATTACCAACTGTATTATTGTAGGTAATTAATCCACTTGAGTTGTCGATGATTTTGTAACTTTGTCTGGGACGGAGCGAGTTGTAAGGGCTGGTGACCAGTGAGAATGACCATCTCCTTTCCAACGATATAATGTATCTGTTAACACCCAAAAATTGTTCACTAGCTCATCTCCCTAGTCACATAACCCATTTGTCCAGTTTTCCTACACTTTTGGTCTCCAAACCCCCCAACAAAAAACCCTCAAATGGTTACCAAAAGGGGAAAAAATCATTATTTCCCCCCTCAATTAATGAAATTCCTCCAAAAAATATAAAAAAACCCTAAAAAAGGGCCCATAATTCCCAAAATAAAAGAAAAAAGGGAAAAAAGTCAATAATAAATTCAAAAGGAGGAAAAAACCCTAAACCCATTTACCAATACTATTGGTTGCCCGAAACCATGGGTCAATACTCTACCACACAAAATATCTGTAAAAGTTGATGGAGGCCCCCCATTTAGCATCAATCAATCACTTTTCATACCCTTACATTGTTGAAATGCCTGTTGAACCCTGGCCTATCACCTTGAGCTTATGTTCACCATTTCAATTGAGTCTTGGCCACCTATTGAGCATTTGGAGAAGGGAAAGTAAATCTGGAGATCTAGTGCACTACTGTCGTATAACTGCAAGGACTCCAACAACCCAACCATTTGAGGAAAACACCATTGCAAACCCTTGTTTTCCCATTAATACAAAAAATTTCAAATTCCATTAATGAGTTCCTCATGATTGCCTATTTTTTTTACTCATATTGTTAGGTTTATTTTTATGTTATCACTTGCACATAGCACTCTTTTAATATCTATTTTTTACTCATTATTTTGAACTGCTACTAAGCATTCCTGAATCCTTAGTAGGTGCTCTTTAGCACGAGATGGGGTGAAAACTCCAACTACAGTTTTCGCGACTACACTAGTTCTATCAAATTCAAATATTTGGTTGCTTTTAGTTTTGTACTTGTTATTTTGATTCCATTTTACAACTCTGGTCTACCCCTTGGACCCCATATTTGCATATATGGCCCTTGGCTTCACTATCAACTTCATAAAATCTGTTTTTACGGCTCGTCCCATGACCTCAGCAGTCATTTCCCGTGTCATAGATCATGCTCGTCTACCCGATAGCTACGCTCTGTAGCACACTTTCCATCCTGAAAGTCACGTTCCCGAGCACGCTTTCCAGCCCGAAGTCTGCGCTTTGCAATAGGCTTTCCATCCTGAAAGTCGCGCTTTGCAGTGCGCTTTGCATCCCAAAAGTTGTGCTCCTCAATGTGATTTTCACTGAGAAACCTACGCCCTTGAGTGCGACTGTCTCCCTGAAAGTCGTACCCTTTTTCTTATCATTGTCGGTTTGTTCTAGCACAACTTCTTTGTAGTTTGTCGCACCCAGAAGCATGAGTTTTTGCCTCAAAGCCACATCCCACAACCATGTTTTCCACTTTTTATTTTCCTAATAACCATCTGTTTGCTTGCATCCATTTTGCTAGATGTACTTTTCTACTATTTACTTGCTGTAGCATTTACAATATTTTACTTTGCATTACATTTCAGCAAGTTCAATTATTTCTATTTTACATAGCAGTTAATACTTTTCATTTCATGTTTTAGTCATTGATTTTCTCATTGGACAATCTTGGGTACACACCACTTGTGCACACACTCGTTTACCATAAGGCAAGTGAGACCTAAAATCTACTTAAATCAACCAACTTTAACACCACTTGGGGAACAAAGAAAAGAAATTTGTAGCTAGGTAGGACATTGGGGATAGGCATCCAAATAACACCCCATTTGTCATTTACATTTGAGACATAGTTGTTGTCGATTAGGGATCCAAAATCCTCTATTATTTATTGGTACGGTTAACACCGATTTGTTGGAGGGCCTCTCCATTAGGAGGGAAAGTAGCAAGACTGGTTCCATAATTCTGAGTGGAATGTTGCACTCCATTCTATACTGAAGGACACCTACTCATTATTCTCATCATGCATACTGGCTACCATACCGGGTGTACGACGGTCAAAGAAATGAAGCTGTGGGACACCTTTCTAGATGTTCCATGAACATGGTAGCTTAGTTTGCATTCTTCTAGGATTCGTTTACCCGGAGGGGATTTCAGTAGAGGGATATCCTTAGCCATTGGGTTCTCCATTTCATATTTCTTGACTGTGGATTTCATCGCCCTACACGGAATACAATTTGTGTGAGCTTTCATATCTTTTAGATAGGTGTTTGCATGCTCCTATACCCCCATTGGATTAGTGAGTCTACCTTTTTATTTTTTAGGAGTGTTTCGTGTTTGTATTCTAACCATTTTATTGTCACTCCACTTGTTGTAGCACACTAATGCAACAAAAATTTTTGAACTTGTTGTTGGTCTAAGCACCGCATTTTTTGAGAGCTCTTCTTTTGAACACACGGTTGCACTAGGATTTTTGAGCATTTTATATCCCATAGATACTTTAGCACTTTTACACCTATCACAATTGATTCAACAAGACACTCTCGCCACCTACGAGGCCAGTCCCCACACTACGGCTCACTTGACACCACACATGACAAATGAACAACTTCGTCACCGGATACTTATCCCGACGCCCCTTATTTTAATTATGATTCTATGTTAGAGTTACACATCTTCACAGCTCTGTCTATCCCCATGGTCAGCATGAATCTCATCCCCTTTACCACTAGGTTCATTGGCATTGGTTCCACCGCTATCACAGCTACCATTTCAGCATCCATCCCCACTATACCATCCACTAGACCTACACCTATAATTCCAATCATTAGGTCCATACCCATCGGTATCAAATCTATTCCGACTACCATCCCTTTGGTCACCAGTAGTACACTTGGGGGCACTGGCCCTTCCTACTCAATCCCTGCTGTGACACACAGTTTCCCCGCCTCTCGATGTAGGTGGCCCCACGGCCACCACCATGGCTATCACACATGTCACTACCACTATGTCACATCCTTCTGCTAGTTTTACATTCATGGCCAGTCTCAACCTCCCTAATCTGGCTCGGTTGACCAACGATCCGATCCGACATGATCCCACATGGCATCTCATGCCTACCAAACTCCCTTCGAACATCCCAAAGTTTGAAGGGAAGGGTGGTGAGGACCCACAAAGCCATATCATGTCCTTCCACTTATGGTATTCCTCCAAATCCATTATGGATGACTTGATCCTCCACCTCCTTTTACAACGAAACCTTACTGGCTTTACAACTAACTAGTATATTGAACAGTTCTTTTTCAGTTACCATTTTATGGGACCCAATCAAATTTTTCATCCCTCGCTTCGCATTTCCTACAGTTTTTTCAGTTACCATTCTATTATGATGTTGGTGTTGAGATTCTACTGGCTTGTAGAGAGAACATGACTACCCATATCACTGACCATATTCATGAGTGGCGTAGACATCATAGTTTGTGCAATACGAAGTTAGATGAACGCATCTTCTTAGATTGGTTCTTGAAAGCCCTCATACCAGTTGTCGCCAAGGATGTGGCATCCAAAAGGCCCCAAACTGAATAAGAATCCATCCTTAAAGCCAAATAGTTTAACATTATCTATCCACAGTTGGGCTAGCTGTACTCCATTTTACTTAATGCTCCCCATGGTGATTCCTCTCGGAAAGATGCCCTGGGGGCATCCCATGTTGCCGACAGAATTATTGGCCACAATGCACCTCATATCCATCCTTATACTTATATGCCTGCAGCTAGCCCCCCGACTTATAAACCTACACCCAATTCCTCCATGAGTGGTCCTGACATTTTGCCCGCCACAACACATTCAGGAGCAACATCTTCGTTGCTCCACCGGCACAAGCCCACCATACACATGGCCCTTTTTGTTCAACACATTGTTATAGACATGCCCCGCATGTCTACACTCCCCCTTCCACACCATCTGCCTACTACCATCAACCATCACCACATGCGCCTGCACAACCTGAATCCCCTCTAGCTTATTATGAACCAACAGCCCCTACGCCTACACAAACTGAAGCCCCTCCAGCTTATTATCCACCATAGCCTACCACAACACCTGCTCAACCACAGAATCCCCTGGTTCCCCAAGTGAAAGTCTATGCTAAAATAAACCAACAGCAGAACCAACCTGCGCAAAAGAACCAACAAAGACAACAAAATCGGGGATGTGCTCGTAACCGCGGCAACAACCAACCTCCTGGTAGAGGCGATCCACCATCGAATCCTCCCGATAATAACGGTTCCACCCCGGTTAACCAAAATATTGATCGATGACGTAAACAAGGTAAAAACCCCAACCTACGCACGAACCACCCATGTTCTATCTGCGGGGTATATGGACATTACACGCACAATTGTCCCCACCTAGAGTGAGCTCTCCAACTTTGGAATGATGACACCCAATGGAAAGGACATGTTGCCCCTCACACACCACCAAACCCACCACAACCTAATGCACAATCCATGGTGTTGCAAAACCCCTTACCCAAACAAGGGATCATATCCACCCAACCTTTGGCTCCCCATCAAGGTGGCCCCACACAACAACAACAAGTTACTTACGCTGCTCTTGATAGTCAACCCATTGGCTCAAGTACCCATCACCTTTTAATGATGTCTTCCGCAAATGTAAACCTACAAACACATTGTAACCAGTACAGTTCCACCACAGAAACCATTAATGCAGATAAGGCTTCTAACACTCTTCCCAGAGATCAGTCATTATGCATACCGCCAGCACCAATCAACGGAGCCCCCAAAGCTCCTCGTTTTCCTCTGCAACGAATTAATAACAATCCTAATGCTCCTGCTACCACAAAAAACAATACCGTGGATGACTTAGCCCATTTCCCTGCTGCTATGTCATTCCTATAAGTTTTGAAGAACTCCCCAACACAGCGCAAAACACTGTTGTCTGCCATAGATGCAATAGACCCTTCCGACTCACAGATGATGGCATTCGATTTAGACAAATATGAACCATGCATGCCTTCCAGATTAGCATTTCAAGTTTTTGTTTCAGTCTAGAATCTTGTTATCCATCGGTGCATCATCGATGAGGGTTCCTCTACATGCGTTATGTCTACATTCGTGTGGAAGAAGCTTGGATCCCCTACCCTCCATCCATCCACGACTTCTTTACAAGCTTATGATGGCCACTCATCTCAACCACAAGGTCTCTTGGCCAATGTCCCATTCCAATTAGCTGGTAAAATTGTCCTGATTGACATAGAAGTCGCCAATGCACAACTCGACTATAATCTAATCGTAGGATGAAGTTATATGTACTCCATGAAGGATGTCGCTTCATCGGTGTTCCACATTATGATGTACCTCCATGAGGGTCGGGTTGTTAAGGTCGACCAAGTCACATACTATGACCCAAATGCACCCGCTACACCTGAGAATGTTCTCCCCATGGTTGAACAACCCATTTTTGGTGCACCCACCTCTTTGGTTTCCACCGTCGGCCTTGGAATTTATTTTGAGACTCCAATGGTCTCCACTTTTCGTTCATTACCACCTCCTTCGCGAACCATTGATATTTCTAACTTGTGCACTATTTCCTCAAATCAATCGGTACCTAACCCGCAACCACCAATGTTCCCTCAACCACCATCAGTGCCCAACCACGTTGGAGCCACACCAATCCATACAATCCCATTCTTGTTCCTACCATCTAGAGTAGTAAGCATGCCTGTAATGGCCACACTGAATCATCCGGGGTTGTCATTAGGACTTCCCCTATGGTATCTTCCTTCTCCCAATCCCACTCCAACACCACAAGTCATCCTTCAACCGATCCTACCGATTACAACTGTTATCCACCCACCTCCTGTCATGGTGACCGCATCTACATCCAAACCTGCCCCTCCACCACTGAAGAACACTAGGGGAAGAGTCCCACAAACATATAGTGCCCCACATGTGATGAAACTTATGAAACCTCACCCACATGTTCAACCTTTTCAAATTCATGAGGAAATCACATGTCTACAACATGGGGGCAGGCCCAAAAAATTTCCTACTCATCATCGTCATCATTCTCGTCGACAATACTGGGGGAATACATCCCACAAGAGGAATTCCCCATCATCATATCATCAATTTAGTGTACCACCATGTCCAATAACCTCACAATACACCCCCCTTCTAGCAGTTGGTCAATGCCCTGTTGATCCCTCTCTGAGATAGCATCTGCACCGCATTGACACCTATGAGTTCGGGGGAATAATAGATTGCCTAGAACCTGTGATAGGAGGTCTACTTAATCATTTTATCCCTGCACCATCACATCTATCTCAGTATTGTAATGAACCCATCATTCAAACCAACACATATGTGATCGACAATCACAAACACCATGCACATAGCATGGGGGCAGGTCATTAAACCTACTCACTTTTTCACATGCATGATCTCAGCCATTTTCTAGGTCATGTGTCACTTGTATATTTTATTTGATTTGATATGCCTAGTATGGTGCCCCCCGCAGATTATCAGTTCTCCCCACCACCACATCCTTGGTTTTTTCGTCTCACCTTTATTTATAGCTTTTTTTTTTCCACATTCCTGTTTTGACCATTCCGGAACCATATGACCTCCGTTTCTCACACCGTTTGCACTGTAAAATTCATATTTCCACACCCATGATGATGCCTAAGATGATTTATCACTCTGACCAAAAAATTGTATTGGAATTTTATCCATGCCCATCGCCACCTTGATGTGCGTGCCACAAAGGCTGCAATCATTTTTTTCCATGTTTTGCATCGTGGCCTATCCATGAGCCCTTCGCTCCATCTAGACTGCATTCATTGCGTTCTTTTTCAACCATTCAGTAATCCTCAAGGAGTCCTGATTAGTGTTCCCCCCGCCTTCATTCCTTGTTCTCATTATTGTCCCTTCATTGAACACTTCCTCCCTGCCTAGCCATTATATTTGTTCGGTATAATTTTATCCCTTTTTTCAGGTCGAGCAACTCCTTTAAGAAAAAGGCACTCAGGGAGTTTCCCTTAATCTCTTTTCTGACTCCTTAAACAATGAAAATATCGTCAAGCAATCTTGCTTCCTTTCATGCTCGTTCTAGTACCTGAAAGGGCGTCTATCTGGTATAAGTTTAATTCTTTCGTGGACCTTGTAGAACAATTATGAAAAATGAATACTCTAGTCATAGTAGCTAGAAGAGTTCTTCATTGCATACTTTTATGCTTTTTCGGGCCTTGAAGACTAACACACGAAAAAGAAACCCCCCTGGAATCTTCTTATTGCTTTCAGAATCACTAAAATTGAAATCTCCCATGAGCATTCACCATCTCGGGCTTGTATAAATCCACACGACAGTACCTTTTCACCATTTCATAGTCTTCATATCTCTTTGAGACTCCTTAAAATTGAAGCAACCACGAGCATGGACTATCCTAGGCTCGCACAAATCCACATGATAGTACCATTTTGAGCACACCTTTATCCATTCTTCCAACTCCTTAAACAATGAAGAAAGCCCAAACGGTGCCTCTCGTCGCCAAGACAGATCATATATAGTCCCCACATTATGGCATCACCCCCAGTATGGTCGCCTTTCTTCATAGTATTCTGCAATCTGTAACCCTTCGAGTCTCTTGATATCATTCATCATCCCCCCCCCCCCTTGAGTCTTCCCCATTTTAGTCACCACCCCTGGTCCAATCAAATATGATCCCCTTCCGCGAAGTAAGTTTCATATGATTCCAGGTGAGCCTTTCCATCATACTCTGAATAGATGAAGTTTGAGTCCCCCCACTCTACACACCCATCCCCCCCCATAGTATGTCAGTCTCCCATCACGTACTATCACCTCTTGGTTATACACCTCACGCTCCTATCAAGGAAACATAATTTCCTTGGTAGTTGCAGGTCTCCGTCTGTCGATGCCAACACACTTATTACAAAGAATAGACCTAGAGGCCCCTATACCTTGGACTCATCTCCATTTGTGGTGAGTTCCTACGGACCATTTGAGAGGAGTCCTTAGCTCCTATTACATGGTTGTTTCTCATGTGCTCGACTCCAACTCCATTATCGCACCGTTGAGATTCGTACAAGGTATTGATCCTTTTAGTTATTGGTGGAAGACCCCGGATGTCCCTTGACTCCAACACATTGGTGAGTCAATTTGGAACCTCCCTGTTGTATGTTCCCGTGGATATCCAGGCTGCGTTGGCGACAATGTTCGGAAGCATTCCAATTGTATGCTTCCTCGAGTATCTAGATAAAATGTCGTCCAGCGTACCTTTCAGATTTTGAATCTCATTCATTGAGTCCATACAGTTGTTGGACACTTTCAGCTCTAGCAGAGCATCAGTTCATATGGTACCGCATTTATTATGGAATCCATTCTTTCCATGTAATAGCTCTTCAGATTAGTCATGGTCAGACCATAAGTATGTCCCAGATTTGTGTCCCCTCTAGACCAGTATGATGTACACAACAATTCTATATGTAATTTTCAGTTCCTCTTTTTGGGCCTCATCATTATTTGTATATCTCGATACGAGCATGGGTATTCCCACCTCGTATTTGAGATTATTCCTCATCCATTATTGAGTTGATGTATTTTAAGTTTTAACCTTTGTAGTTTGTATGGAACACGTGTTCCAATCTCCAACCAGTTTTTTCTCTCCTCCATCACAATGCTCACACCCCTAGAAAAATTCAAAACCTATGATGCCTATCGGCCATACAATGAGATTTTTCCCTCACACATCAGGGGGCAATATGTTAACACCCAAAAATTGTTCACTAGCTCATCTCCCTAGTCAAATAACTCATTTGTCTATTTTTCCTACACTTTTGGCCTCCAAAGCCCCTAAAAAACCCTCAAATGGTTATCAAAAGGGAAAAAAATCATTATTTCCCTCCTCGATTAATGAAATTCCTCCAAAAAAGGTCAAAATCCCTCAAAAAAGGGTCAAAAATTCCAAAAATAAAAGAAAAAAGTCAAAAATAAATTCAAAAAGAGGAAAAAACCCTAAAACCATTTACAAATACTATTGGTTTCCCAAAACCATGGGTCAATACTCCACCACCCAAAATATCTATAAAAGGTGATGGAGGACTATCATTTCACATCAATCAATCACTCTTCATACCCTTATGTTGTTGAAATTCCTCTTGAACCCTATCCTATCACCTTGAGCTTCTTTTCAGCATTTCAGTTGAGTTGTGGCCACTTATTGAGCATTTGGAGAAGGGAAAGGAACTCTAGAGATCAGTTGCACTACTCTCGTATAACTGCAAGGATTCCAACAACCTCACCATTTTAGTTAAACACCATTGCAAATCCTTGTCTATTTTTACTGTTATTGTTAGGTTTATTTTTATGTTATCACTTGCACATGTCAGCCTTTTAATATCTGGTTTTTACTCATTATTTTGAACTACTACTAAGGGTTCCTGAATCCTTAGTAGGTGATCTTTAGCATGAGCTGGGGTGAAAACTTGAGCTACAATCCCCATCAGGTGATATGATAAAAAACAATGGAGAATAAAAATGCATCTTTTATAACAAGAAGCCCCAGCGAGAGTTGCAAAAGATAGCTAACTTTCCTTCATGGGAGAGAGTAAGTTCCATTCTAAAGTCACATACAAGCAAATATTCCCAAGGGACACACGAGGGATAACAATAAATCATCCTACAATGATCACCATCACACTAAATCCAAAACCATGACTAAAAGGGAAGTTTCATTGGTCCATACAGATATGGATATTCATGAACTGGAATAAAAAATAACAATCAAAAAGGTCAAATCATGATAAGATGGACAAACAAAGATGCATATGAACATGTTATACTTCAAATCCCAAATGGATGAGTATAGAGAAAAATTTGATGACTTAATCTTGATTTTTATAGTATGACACTAATCAGATTTCAAAATAAGTTATATAGAAATTAAAATACATAAAAAAAAATCAAAACTCTAATTATACTTCAAGTATGTTTATAAATTAAATTTATGTTTATGAAAATAACTGAAAAAAGTGAAAAAAATATTCTCTGCTCTCGGCAGGGACTAATAAATTCATATACAAATAAAAAAAATAAATCAAAATTTTATGTTGCACATTAAGAGGTCAAAAATGTAATGCAGACAAAAGAACTATAATGAAAAAAAAACAAAAACAATAATGTATGCCTAATAACCAGATCTAGATGAAAAGAAATTTGAGTTTTAGCTAACGTAATTGAAAAGAAATTTGAGTTTTAGCTAACGTAATTGAAAAGAAATTTGAGTTTTAGCTCATGTAATTGAAGATTCTATGTATCCAAAACACATAGAACTATGTCAGTTTCATTTTTCTACCAAAAATCTCCAATTGAAATAATATTATGCATTTATTAGACATGATTTAATTCCAAAGCTTAACTCTGTTTCTTAAACACTTCCCACTAGTTTCAGAGTCAGGGTAAGGATTTTAAGATCTGGATCTCTTCTGGTTTTGGATTCTATATAGGATTTGATACCCACCGACTCCTTTCATCATTATCATGGAATATTAATGAATATATCCACATGGAATATCTATACCGGTAAATAGTAAGGACAGAATCCTGTAGAAGCGAGCAAGGGAGACGATTCATGAATTGTTCACTGACAGGTTGATTCTTTTATGTTTTGATTAATGTTTTGATTTGGTTGATTTGAAATTCAAAGTACAACAAGGTCACCTACTACATAGGGAAGCGCCGAACATAAAAGAAAATCTCACTTCCCCGTGTAGTTGGTTATCTCGCTGTACTCTGAATTTTAATTAATCAAATATAAACATTAAATGCCCCATGAACATAAAAAAACTCACTGGACAATTCATAAATCGTCTCCCTTGCTAGCTTCTATCGGATTCCGTCCTTACTATTTGCAGCTATAGCTATTCCATGTTGATATATTCATTATCCCAACTTACATACATTTATTCTCTTGTGTACAGTTGCATTTTATATGGATGTCAATAGCGGCTTCTGCAAATTAAACCTACCAGAGCTTCATTCCACATATCCTAATCAGATTTGAAATATTATTCGTGTAAAGATGTTTTATTGACTTTTTCACCGTCAGGTTACTTCCCTTAACCCTGAAACTAATGGGGAATCGACCGAAGAGGCCGACTTAAATATGGAATGAAAATCGTGGCTAATAAACATGCATATAGATTTCCGTTTGAACCTAAATTCCCCTTGCATGAAACTAAAAAATTAAATGTATTTCCTCAATTCATGTTTATTAGTTATTAGCGGATTTGGGTATCCAACTACATCATGGTATATCAAAATTAGATTCGTATGCATCGCGATTTTCTAAAACACAGCAATTCTATGCACTTTTTCTTTTAAACCATGTTCAAATTATTTGCGAGCGCATATCTGGCTCTGAATATATGCCAAAAGGCATTGTATGCATTACATTTTCTCATGACTGAATTGCTATAAAAAAAAAAAAAATCATGTGACTAGGAAAGAAAACCAGCATTAAACAAGTATAAAATAAATAACTGAGATTTATCCTAAGATCTCAATGGAAAATGCTAGGCATAATAAATTTATTGATATCCATTCTAATCAATTTGGTCCTGAAATGGTTAATACTGCCATTACTTGCGACACATTAAAATGGTCCTCCTTAGGCACTTTATAATGGAGTTTTGTGGTCAACATTGTTCTCCTTAAGCAACCTAGAATGGAGGTGTGGCCAAGTCTCAACATCATTCTCCTTAACCACCTTAAAATGGAGTTGTGTGGCCAACATCACCCTCTTTAGACACTTTAAAATGGAGCTTAAGCACTTCAAAATGTAGTTGTTCGAGTCTTTAAGTAGGCTTGTTCACATGCAATATTATGGAACAATACAATGGGTTATGAAATACCATGAGCCCAAAAACCCTGAAGTGTAAACATAGCTTTCACTCTATATCTTACTCAAATTTACTTAACAATAAATATGCGCCAAAAAACATTTTATACCTTACATTTTTGTGTGACTTAGATTGTATAAAAAAATTATGATTACTAGAAAGGAAAAAGTTTGCTAGCAATATAGTAAATTTTCCTAAGCCCTCCACTCTTCTTTAGGAGGTGTTTGCCATTTTATTTAATTACTTCTAGATATTTTGAGTAAAAGGTGATTTTTTTATTTAATTTCTTATAAATATTATAAAAAGTAATTTAGGAATATAGTAATTTTTTAAAAACATTTTTGTTTTTCTATTTAATTACTTATAGTTTTAATGTGTGTTTTATTAGTTTTAAATAAAATCTTATGATGTAAATATATTGTTATCCTAGAAGAGGTTAAGAAAACTATGCAACACCCCAAAAATAATAAACATTTTTATTTCTTCTGGAAAAGAATAATTAAAAAACAATTATTATAATTTTTATTATTTTTTACTGAAAAGTAAAAAATGGAACAAACTGTATTGAGAATACTTTTATTTAAATAAAATATAATAAAGGAAGGGAACAAGAATGGATATAGCTATTGAAGAGTGTTTTTTCAAATACAAGAGGGAAGGGACAAATGGTTGAAGCTGTTATAGATGTTGGAGGCATTATCCCTAAAAATCAGGTCACCACTCCTAGTTGAGTGCTACAAAGTAGGAGGTTGTTGATCCGTGCTTAAATGGTAATTTTGCTTGGATATTTTCAGAAAGATGGCTAACCAAGGAAGTGGTGGGGTAGACGTGCCAAAGCCAAAAAAGATTGACCAGCGGAAACTGAGGAAGAAGACCCAAATTATGATTTGGGCAATAATTACTCTGCCGAATTCTGGCTGCCAGTCGGGGGCATTTTTGTTAGCCCTTATACAGCTCCACGTAAATCTTGCGGAAGAAATTCCAACTTCACTGCACGGTCGTATAGAATTTCCTTATCGACATGCACATCTTTTTCGAGAGGAGTATCGAAAGAGATTTGGGAACACGAGGAAGATGCTCCGGATGTAAATGGTGGAAATATATATGTTCGTAGTTTCATAAAATTGTGTTTGTCACTTGTTCAGGGTTGAAGAGTCGACCAACTGCATACAGTGCTTATCTATTTTATTTATATGCTGCTGAATCAAAACTAAATCAAGGGTTTAGGATGTGGTGGCAGAGGGGATCCATTTGTATCCTCTAATACCTTATAACAATTTTAGTCATTATGGAAGTTTTTAAGTGATATAAATAAGTTATTTGTTATTTGTTCGGGCATTTTTGTTATTTCTTTGCTGCACTGAAACAACTTAAGAAAAAATATTAAATATAAAACTAACTTAAAAAAGTTCATATTATAGAATTTGACATATAAGAGATGAACGACATACAGAATTTGACATATAAGAGATGAACAACAATATAGTAGATAAGCAACTAATAATATTGTTAAGTGGTCATATTATGCTGCACTGCAGTTTAATGAAAACATAGAAATTGCCTCGTTTCAAATATAAATAGCATAGTGGTCGTTCATCTCTTATTTTTATTTTATATTTAAAACATTTAGTGATAGGCTTTTGTAATTTTATTGACAGATTTAATACTGATGTTAATGGTAATTAATAAGTATGGTATTCAACAACTTAGTCTAGTGTTTTAATTCGCAAAACATAAATACTCTATAGTTGGACTTGTGAATAGTTATGGGATCTTTGGAATTTGTTTGTGTGGATGTAATATCAAATATTATAATCTAGAAGTATATAACCGCATTACATGGTAGGTTATGAACATTCTCTCACTCGATGGGACGGAAATCGCGAGCTTAGGTTTCTTTCTGTACTCGCTTCTAGGGTTTTTTCCGTGGTGCTCCCTGCTCTCCTTGCAGTAGTGCGCATAGGATGCGGACTATCACCATGACATCATGGTTTTGCATGGGGGGAGGGGCTTCATTTTCTCCTTATCAACCTCCCAGAGCGAACACAGACTGAAACGATAAATCAAAGGTGAACCAAGAGGATTTGGGTGAGGTATTGGGCTCCAAGGATTCCTCGGGACTGAAGCGAATGTCAGGCGGATGTATCCCAATATATGTTGAGCTGCCAGGTCTCCAGATCAACTCAGAAAAGCTTCGTGAATGTGTGGAACTGTGGAAGGAAAAATACCTAATAGGTAATTTTATTGATGTTTGGCCCAAAGAGAAAGATCTACTGAATTGGATCAAATCCACCCAGAACCCTAAAGGCCATTATGACTTGCAACTGGGTTCAAAGGATTTCTTCACAATTATCTTTTTTAACCAAGAAGATAGGGATAGGGTTCTGGAAGGTGACCCTTACTTCTTTTTCTCTTCTGGACTGTACCTCATCCCTTGGAAGGAAAGATTCAATCCAAACACAGAATATATGAGCATTGCCCCTGTTTGGATTCGACTCTATGCTCTCCGCCATGAATACTGGGATCTGAAAATTCTGAAGGATATCAGAAATACTCTCGATGAATTCATGAAAGCTGCTGAACTCACCAAGCAGCAATGCTATACATCTGATGCGCAGATATGTGTCTACATGAACTTATCCCCGGAAATCCTGGAAGCCACTACCCTCACCTGGGATGATGTCGACGAGATCCAGCCACTTGATTACGAAAATGTCCCTTTTCATTGCCGACACTGCCATGCCCATGGTCCTTTTAGTAGAAATTGCCCACAGAATTTGGAAGCCTTGGGCCCTAAAGTCGCTTAGGAGGAAGGGTGGGATCCTAATTGTTTCACACAAGTCAAGAGCAAGAGGTATCCCAACCACAACTCTAATCCTGATCAACGTGTTCGCTGATAGCTAGCCACCTCTAACATATTTCAAACCCTCGCCAATAATAAATAAATTCTTGATCCTGCTATAAAATCTCAGGAGAATGACATCCTCCCTGTTGGAACTATCTCTGTATAAATCCCCAAGATCAAGTTAGAACTTGCTGACCAAACAGCTAGCATGGAGGAGGACCTAGTGGATGAAATTGAGGACATGGTCCTAGGGGATTTAGACTTGGACGGAATAGAGTTTGAGTGCAGCAAAAATGGAAAGGGTTATGTTTCGCCTAGACAACTCGAACTACTTAAAGAGGCCATACTGAAAATTTGGGCTTCTCCCTATCTTGGGATTGCTGCGAATCCACTCAAAAGAACTAAAAGGAAACAACCGAAAGATGGGTAAAAGAGAGGAAGGAATACCAACAAACAAAGGATAGTAGAGACATGCAGTAAGTTGATAGAATCAGGTCAATACCCGACAATCCGAGTGACCTTTTTTTAATTCAATCAGGTTTCCAAATGAAAGTTATCTCTTAGAATATTTGTGGGGTGGATCACCCACACATGATCAAGACCCTACAAAATAAGGTAATGAAGGAAAATCCCTGGATTCTGTGCCTTCAGGAAACCAAATGTGGGACTGAAACCCTACAGAAAATTGGGGAAAAAATTTGGAAAGGTTGTGAAATGATAAACATCGATGCCCAGGGTATGGCGGGCGGCTTGGCAATTATATGGAATCTAGAAATTGTGGTTCTCTCAAACTTTTGGGCTTCAAAAGGAATCCTCTTGGGGGATTTTCATATCTCCCAAACTCAAATCCATGGAATTTTTTAAAATGTCTATGGCCCTAGCATTTACCCCCAGAAGCAGAATTTTCTCGACTCCCTAGATTGGATTGCAGACTGGATAGATGGAAAACCCTAGATCATTGGGGTTGATTTTAATCTAATCACATCGCTTGAGGAGAATAAAGGAGGAAGACGAAGCTTAGGAGTATACAATGAAGCTTTTAGTGACTTTATTACCACTCATAATCTCATAGATACTGAAACTGCCAATGGTTGGTTCACTTGGAACAATAAACGAGGTAGGGATCACCATGTCGCTTCCACGCTTGACAGATTCCTGGTCTTAGAATGGATTGTCAACTGTAGTGGGTACCTTCACTCTTCAGTACTTCCGTGTAGAGGTTTTGATCATTGGCTTGTTAGCTTGCAATGGGAAGGAGTGGGTCCACCCTCTAAACGACAATTTCTCTTTGAATAGTTTTTGTTGGAGCATGTGGACTTTGAAACCCTTGCCACCCAGTGGTGGCTCAAATCCACACCCATGAAGGGTACGTGCATGTACCAATTCCAACAAAAATTAAAAAATCTCAAAGCCAAACTCCGTACCTGGAACAAGGAGGAATTTGGAAACATTTTGTATGATAAAAATGCCCTGATTGAACAAATGGATGAAATCCAAAGGAAGGGGATGACTATAAGGTATGATGACAAGTTAAGGGAGTTGGAAGCAGCCACCACCCTCAAGTTTCGCGCTCAGTAGCAACAGGAGGAAATCTATTGGAAAAAAAGTCTAGACAACAATGGCTCAAGGAAGTTGAATGCAATACAAAATTCTTTCATCGTTCTGTTATCCAGAATAGGAAAAGAAAGCGAATTCTTTGCCTTAAGACCACCACTAGATCCTACATGGAAGACAAAGTTTCCACGGAAGAAGAGCTGGTGGAATAATTTGGAACCATCATGAAAGAAGACATGGTTAATGTAAAATTAGTCACAGCAGATCTAATGAACAAGTAAATCAATCACAATAGATGAAACTCAGAAAAATGGTGTAAAACTGTGCAAAGCATGCATCAGTGTTCAATATCCCAATGAGGGTGAATAATTACAATACAATACAGTAACAATCAGTGAGCAATTCAAATTGACTAAAGAGGTCATTCGAATCATTGAATGGAGTAGCTTGACTCCAACTAGGAGTCCTCATCATCAATCAGTGGTGGTCATCAATGCACAAGAACCGGTCATACAGGTGTCAATCTAAGTCTAACTGAGTGTAGCATGTGTAACTGAAGTGTGTAGCATTGATATAGGGAAGTGGGCTCAGTGGAGGGTGCATGGGAGGCTAACTGAAGTAAAAAAAAAGTCATCTAGTCAATCTGGAGGTCCATTAGAGTGAAACAGTCAGTCAGGAGTGAAACTAGCCTCAAATCAAGGAGAATCGGAGCTAACTGAGTGTAACTGAAGTGGTAGGTGAAGAAGTGCGCCCTTCTCTGGAAGTAGGTGAGAAGTGGGTGCCTTCCTAACTAGGAGGGATAAAAATATGATGTAAGAAACTCCTGGGTGCTAGAATGAAGTGGATAAGGTGTTGGAGGCATCAACCTGGTGACTGGGATGCATGCAAACCCTAGAATTTGCATGCAAACCCTAATTGTATGCAAGGTCCTGAAAGTGATGATGTGGATATCCGAACACTCCCCCTCAAGCTAGACTATGATGTGCAAAAAAAATAAATGATAGGGCCCTAGTAACTGAGACCAAAGGTCACCCCAATACAATAATAATCCAAACTAATAACAATCAATAAACCGAGGAAATGGGGAAAACCTCACAGGAAAAATACACCCCCCCAAAATAGACTGTAGCACACCAAAAGATTTAACTGCTCCAAAATCAAGTAGATATGTCTGGAGGTATCTTACTCTTGGGATTAAATGAATCATGCTCCAAAAACATGTGCTTGAATTCTCCATCGGTGGATCCAAGCGAATGTGGAGACTTTATGAACTTGCTCTTCATACCGAAAATGGTGAGAACAAATATGAAAATATGACGATGATCCTGGAACCTGTGATTCGAACCAAGTGAGGTAGGAATAGCTCCAATTAGATCAAATAGATATTGAAACTTGAACTTATTATCAATAGAAATTAAATCATCTCCAAAAATAGATGAATGGTTTCTTGAGATCTCCTTTGAACCAACAAGGGTGAGATCAAAACCAAAATCAGAAAAAAGTGCATGAGAATTGAACTCAAGCGAATGGTAGTGCTCTTCATCTTCATTAAATATGAGAAACTTTGCAAATGACAGAACATAAGTCTATAGGAGGCATACAATCAAGTAGGTTGAATGCTTCACCTCCAAAATCAGAATTTACCTCCAAAACTTCAAGTAGATCATTATTCTGCATGCCGACAAACTCATTTGAAAGAGAGGATTAAGGAACCTCTTCGGAATCTAGAGTATGAGCTTGTTCATATTGCTCAGAATTCAAAATAGAAGAATTTGAGAGAGTGAGTTTTGAATCTACAGTTTCTTCTTCATCTTGAACAATTGTTGAGGCCAATACATGATCGGAAAGAACACATAAGGAGATCTCATTGGGCTTGTTTTTCAAAAGGCTAGCATGATCCTCTTCTTCCTGCTTTCCAAATTCTCTGTCAAGTTGGACCCATAGATCACTTGGATTTTCAGCAGTCTTACTAAGGCAGTGCATACAAGGAGACATAGAAAGACATATTTCTCCAAAATCTCTGTCACAATCATTGATCCAATCATTCTCCTCTTCATCGGAATCAAAATCTCTTGTATTACCAATGCACATATCAAAAAGACATTGTCTCTTCAAGCATGCAATCATCTTTGGTTTCCATTCATCATAATTGAATGGAGTAAGAAAATTTTGTGAAGAAGAAGCTTCCATCTTTGCAATAGCGAATGCAAATGGAGGAAGTAAGAAACCTGCAAATCACAAGCAAACAAGAACCATTATGGAGCAATAACTACAACTGCAGAAAACTGCTGCAAAGTGAGTAAAAATTGCTCAATCTTCATGTAGAACACCTGTAGAAAAGAGATCTTGTCCGTGCAATGGCTCTGATACCATGTAAAATTAGTCACATCAGATCTAATGAACAAGTAAATCAATCAGAATAGATGAAACTCAGAAAAATGGTATAAAACTATGCAAAGCATGCATCAGTGCTCAATATCCCAATAAGGGTGAATAATTACAATACAATACAGTAACAATCAGTGAGCAATTCGAATTGACTAAGGAGGTCATTCAAATCACTGAATGGAGTAGCTTGACTGCAACTAGGAGTCCTCATCATCAATCAGTGGTGGTCATCAATGCACAAGAACCAATCATCCAGGTGTCAATCTGAGTCTAACTGAGTGTAACATGTGTAACTGAAGTGTCTAGCACTGATATAGGGAAGTGGGCTCAGTGTACGGTGCATGGGAGGCTAATTGAAGTAAGAAGAAGTCATCTAGTCAATCTGGAGGTCCATTGGAGTGAAACAGTCAGTCAGGAGTCAAACTAGCCTCGGATCAAGGAGAATCAGAGCTAATTGAGTGTAACTGAAGTGGTAGGTGAAGAAGTGTGCCCTTCTTTGGCAGTAGGTGAGAAGTGGACTCCTTCTTGACTAGGAGGGATAAAAATCTGACGTAAGAAGCTCCTGGGTGCTAGAATGAAGTGGATAAGGTGCTGGAGGCATTAACCTAGTGACTGGGATGCATGTAAAATGCATGCAAACCCTAAGTGCATGCAAGGTCCTGAAAGTGATGATGTGGATATCCGAACAGTCAATAGAGCCACTAGCATTGCTCAGATCACCCAACATATGCCCTCCTTGATCACGACTGATCAGAATACGCTCTTAACAAAACCTATCTCTCTGTTGGAAGTTGATGAGGTTGTGAATAAAAAGATGGGAGGAAAATCTCCATGCCTGGATGGGTTCACTACCAATTTTTTTCATTACTTTTGGGACCTCGTTAAGAATGAAGTTTGGAATATTGTGGAAGATTCGAGAAAAACCCGTAGGGTCCTCAAATCTTTCAATGCAAATTTCCTCGCACTCATCCCCAAATTTGATGGAGCTGATTCACCTTGTAAGTTTCAACCCATTTCTCTGTGTAATGTTATCTACAAAATCATTACAAAGGTCATGGCGAACAAACTAAAGCCAATTCTCCCTAGTTTGATATCTCTGGAATAGTCTGGGTTTGTGGAAGGCCAACAAATTCTTGACAGTGTCATTTTGGTGCACGAAGTTTTACACTCTTTAAAAATTACAAAAAATCCTCGCATGGTATTAAAATGAGATATTGTGAAATCTTATGATAAATTAAGTTGGCAATTCATGAGTGAGATGCTAAAGGATTTTGGATTTTGCTCAGAATGGATTGAATGGATTATGAACCTCACAACATCTTATTTCTTCTCCATTCTGGTTAATGGGTCTCCTACTGCTACTTTTATCCCTTCCAAAGGTATCAGGAGAGGTGACCCCCTCACCCCTTTCCTTTTTATCCTCATGGATGACGGGTTAGGGAGAATGATTAAAGCTAAAACACAATAGGGAGTTATTAGAGGTTTTTCTGTCCACCCAGCAGCAGAGGTTCAAACTCACCTACCATTTCTTGATGACACAATCTTAATGGGACACGCTTCGGTCCAATAAGCAAGTGTGCTAAAAGCCATTCTCTCTAGCTTTGCTAGAGCTTCCGGCTTGGAGGTTAACTGTGAAAATTCTTAAATCTTCTTTTTAACACCTCAAAAGTCACTCAAAGGAATATTAATCGCATCCTTGGTTTCCAAGGGAGCTCCCTTCCATCCAAATACCTTGGTGCTCTACTAGCCTCTAGTGTTATTTAGAAAGTATTGTGGGAATATCTTCTAGATCGCATCAAACGTAAGCAATCTAGCTAGACCATGCGCCCTCTGAATCTGGCAAGCAGAGTCACCCTACTCAAAGTAGCTATTCAAGCAATGTTGATCTATCTTTTTTCGGTAATAGCTGCACCAAAATATGTTCTTAAGGAACTTCGTGCTTTACAAAGAAATTTCCTTTGGGGAGGGAAGGCTGATAAAACCAAATGGGCCTTAGTCAGCTGGGAAAATATTTTCCAACCAAAGACCATCGGGGATCTCGACCTTCGAGATATAGAAAAAAACAGTAATGTCCTTGCTGTGAAGATATGGTGGAAGTGGGTATCCTCTAAAACAAAACCCTGGGCCAGGCTTTGGCATGTGAAATATACCCTTATGGCTTGCAGATGGATCTAAGTCGCTTCAATGAGGAGCCTCTAGGTTCTTCTAGCTGGAAAAATGCTCATCAAAAGAGGAGCATTGTTCAAGATCACAGTTTTTGCGAAATATGGAATGGGGAGTATGCAAACTTTTGGGAGGATTCGTGGTAGCAACACCCGAAACTGGCCAGCCAAGCTGATATGTCAGTTTTTCAGGCTAACTGTAGAGCTGCAGGATTAACTAAGGTTAACAAGTACTGGAAAAAGAACCTATGCACCAGTGATTACAATGAATCGAAAGACCACAATTGGTGGGCCCAGAGAGTTTATGAGGACGAATGGTTGAGATTCCAAGACTATCACCCTGGGGACTCCTAGAGATGACACCTGGACAAAGATATGAACAACCAATCCTTGGCCAAAAGTTTCCACATTCATATGGCTTGCCTCATACTGAAGAAATATTACTAGATAAAATCTCATGAATCGTGGTTTCATTGGCCCAACTCAATGTATCCTCTGCCTCCACAGTGAGGAGACTATGGATGATCTTCTGGATGCTTTCCCGTTTATCTCCCATCTCTGGGACAGAGGAGCATAGATTTTTCGATGCTCCGGTCAATGCAGAGGCGATCCCTCTCTCACCATTAAGAGTTGGGAATCTCTGCCCTTTTCCAACCCCATTATCAATTCTACTTGGACTTCCTTCCTTGATTTTCCAGGAAAGAAAGAAACCGATGAATTTTCCAGGATAAGAGTTTCCTTCAGAATAAGGTTTGGAATAAGATATCTAATTCTATCCTAGAAAATACCCATGCCACCCTATGGCATGATAAGCATTGGGAGTGTACTAAAATGGAGAGCCGCATCCTTGCTGTGTGGGGCATTAGCAAAGCCACCCAGATTGTGGCCAAAAGATCAATAAACACTCTACTATGAAAAGTCTGGATTATTGGACACCCCCTCCATTTGGGACTTATAAATTAAATTTTGATGGGGTGTCGTAGGGGAACCCGGGCCTAGCCGGTTTTGGGGGTGTTATACGCAATTGGGATGGGAAATAATGTAGGTTTTTTGGGGAAACATAGGGGAGGAAATCAATAATGTTGTTGAAGTAGAGGGCCTCTTAACCGTCCTCCAACTAGCTTTCAATTTAGAATTGGGACCTATTCTTATTGAAGGGGACTCCGACATTATTATCCAGCTCGCCCATAGTCTCTAGGACGGGAAAAATCCTGCCAAAGTCAGTGACACCTGGTGTCTTGCTTTCAGAGTTGAAAACTTGCATGTTGCTCAATGAACCCCATGCTTGGTCTTTCTGCCACGTTTGCAGAGATGGGAATAAAGTAGAGGATCTGTTGATTAGTATTGGCGTCGACGACACCATCGATTTAAATGAAGGGACACTTGAGGCCTTTGGCAATGTAGAGTTGGCCCACCGATGAACCTTGCTAGTGGCGAATGATGCACGCGCGATTCCTCATGGTATGCAGGAAACAAGGCAGACGTTCAATACTAAGCATCAACCACCGGTTTCCTCCATAATGAGTGGCTCGAATGAATTTAATCACCATGGTCCAGACAATGGTATTCATTGCATTTTAATGACCCCCATTTATGCTCGAGTGTAGACTACCCCGATTCATAATAACCAAAGTACTTGAACTACCCTAGATCATGAAGATGACATCGGCATTCCTAAGGCTCGCATCAGAGCAAGGACAAGGTGAAATGATAACTTAATGCCCAAAGGACCTCCTTTCTTGCGGATTATTCGTGCGTCTAGAAGGATATGGCTATAAATGTAAGCTGGCACTGTTGGCCTCCTCATCCATTAAAAATATTTCTTTTTCTTTATCTTCTCAATTTTTTTCATTCTGGTGAGGGGTCTCAGACAAACATGGGGAAATTTTATATTTTTGTTGGGATGGCTCCATTCAGTAAGCATGAGAAGAAGGTTAGTCGTGACCCAAAAAAGGAGAAGGCTCCTGTTAAAAGAGAACAGTCTAAGACCCTAGCACTTGCTTACTTCTTCCGGGACCACATCCCTATGATAGTTAAGGATGAGTTGGAAAAAGTGGAACGTGATTTGTGGCCTCGATTCAAGGCCATGGAGAAGGATGATCTGATAAATGAAGTCGGGGAATGGGTGTTAGACCCTGGCAATACCGTTGGTCGGCTCTCGGCCTACGACCAAATGTTGGCCACTTTCTGGGTCTCGAAGGGTCTATTAGCATGTGTTCTCATGGAATGAAAAAAAAAGCGGCTGCTAATTTTGAGTCAGTTCATGCATGGAAGGTTCACAACCAGGAATGTTCTCTCATCCACCAGTAGATCGACCACATTGTTGCAAAACTTGGCATTCTGCCTTCTCATATTCCTTGGTCGTCCATGACTAGTTCTGGTCTTTTCCATTCCTCCTAGTTCAGCTGATGCGTGCTGTCCAATTCACGGCTCTGGTCCCAGAGCAACTCCTGGAAGTTAAAGTCTGTCTCGATGATACTTTACTTTTTTTTTCGTTTCTTCAACTTGTCCATTGTCTTTAGGGATAGTCGTCGAGTTTATACAACTTATCATTCTTTCATCGGCTCTGTTTATGCCGCATTTTGGTGTGTGTACCTAGTCTTTTTTCAATGGGTCCTGAGGTGGTCAACTGGTAGCTAGTTTCAAGAACGACCTTTCTAGTCATTCGATAAAAAGTCCCTTTTCTCTTTTTTTTTGGTCACGTCGGAAGGCCTGTAATATGTAAGGGTGGGAATTTTGGTTGGTTGGTTGTGCCCTTTGCATTAGCTAGACCTCAATTTTTGTAACAATCATTGGGTTTGGGTTAATTATACTCTGCTGGCAGAGCTTTCTTATCAGTCTGACCACCAGTTTTTTGTTCGCAATGTAACTATTTCTCAGTAATACAATTTCTTACTTATACAAAAACGAACATTTTCACACCCTAACATGGTAATAAACAGTGGAGATAAAATGCATGCTATGATGCTGGGAATATGTTTTCATAAACTTCAATGTGCCATAGGGAGACTTAGAGGCTCATCTAACAATGTTTTAGGAGCTGAGATAGTTGAATCAATAACAAAATAGAACAATTATAGTTTGGAATTCTCTTATTCAAGGCACATAGACATGCTTAAATCATTCCCCCCATCAAATATATTATTTCATTTTTCTAAAGAACCAATGATACCAACTAATATATCTACAAAGTCCTAACATCCATTCCTCAAATAAAAACATGTGTGTATTCTAGTTATCAAAATTAAATTGATTAGATTCACATTAGAATTATGTGTGATCGTGACAGTTATGTGGTTTATTTGATATTTTTCTCCATTTCTTTTGCCACATTCTAATATGTAATCATAGGCATGTGGCATTATAGATTTACCAATGTAAAATCTTAGTCTAGAATAAAGTAAACTATAAAAAGAAAATAATGGGTCAATTGTAGTCTTTCGCCCTTGTGTATTATCTTTTCAACTTCCACAAAATATGAGTATTCCTGTATTGATCTCACATCCATGTTGCAAAGAATGATTTGGCAAGGGAACATGCCTAGTTTCTTAACATCACACCACCTATTATCTAGGAAATAATATGCAAATCTTGGGAAACTATGGAAGATTTCGTTGGATTCCACCTATCGCCAAGTGATACTAGTAATTGAGATGTAAGTGGTAGTGTGCAACCTAATGTCTAGTTTACAAAATTGGGTTTTCGGTTGAATGACCTTTAGAAAATGTTTATGTGGGTGAAAAAAAGAATATGGGTAACAATTTTTGGATTTAGGCCTGGACAAGGATTGTAAAATGAAAATTAATGAAGAAAAAAGTAACAAAACATTTATTCGCCAATACTTTTACATTTTCTAAGTAAAAATTTAATAAATAACTTGGTCGAGAGTTTGACCCAATAATTTATTAGTTGATAATTTTGGTAGATAGATAATGCTTTCAACCAAAGGATTACATTCTGTACTAAATATTGAGAGTTCGAAAACTCTCTAAGACATTCCTTCGCCTAAATTTTAGAATTTTCTCCTAACTTCTTGAACGCGATTTTAAATTCCTTGACCAATTTATCGATTGAGAATTTGTGAGTCTCTTAGTTTAGATTTCTTATCTTAAGAATTATTTCAAGAAATCATTTGATTTGTTGGAATGACAAATAGGTGATGACATATAGTGCTTACAATGGCTTTACCTCCATGTATATTTCTCATAGCTCCACAACTATACTAATTGATTATGGTTGAATGTAGTAAAAAGGTTGGAATTATGAAAACCTAACGTCTATTTCACACATTCACACTCTCCTTCAATGCTCCAATTGCCTACCCACATCCCAAAATCGTATGGTTTATTTTCCCCATTCTCCTAGTGCAAAATGAGAGATAAGTGACCAGGTAACTAAAACATTTAGCCATCATAGTTTTTTCAATGGACAAATGAGCAAAATTGAGCAAATTTAAGTGATCGAACTAAAAACAACTAAGATGAATGATTAATTTAGGCACGGGATAGACTCTATGACTAGATAACAAGTGATTATACTAAAAATGACTAACAAAACAACTAGTTTAGTCACAGGAATACAAATATGACTAGCTAACAATGAATACGAATATGAATTGGTCATTTATGTTATTCATTTTATTTATGTCACCCTGAAAATGAAAAATTAAAATTTTGAGAATGAATTTGTACAATTTAATAAATTTTAACACTGTAGATGGCCTTAGAAAGCCCCTTAAATGGGAAGGGGGTCTCTAAGTCCATCAATAGTGTGAATACCATTGTATTAAGTTTGTGTATGCATGTTATTTTTTTCATATTGTTGTGCAAAGAATTACACAAGTGCACTCTTCCACTTGATAAGGAGATAATCCTTGTAGGTTACAGCAAGGCCTCAGTACTTGGAGCCCCTTCTGTGTGTGATTGGTATTCCTCCAAGTGATCTCGAAATATATTGTTAGTGTAGTTCACATTCAAACATAGAAATATTAAAAAAAAAAATGAAAGAGATGGGAGGAGAATGCAAGCTCCAACAACAACCAAAGATATGCTAAACCACTCTTGTATTTCCCAATGAAATAGGGTACCACCCAGGAGGTGTGGGCTTCAAGGGAAGCCAAAAATATACCTTAGGAAGGCCTTTCTTGTCCAAAGTAAATTCCAAGTAGATGGTAGAACAATGGAGAGAAACACTTGCCCCTAGATGGAAGGTGGCAAGGGATCTTGGGGATGCTTACAATGGTAGGAAATGGTGGGCTATTAGGAAGCTACAACTCAAATCCAACAACATAACCTTACTATGATTTCTCCCTACAAAATGCATGCCAATGGATTCCTTTTATAGGCCAAGAGGTGGCCAGCAAATAACTATATCCAAATGTTAACTCTCCTCCTCCATGAACTAGTTCCAAGGCATGCAAGTAATGTAGGGGCATTAGTGTAACATCCCCCAAATTCAAACCCTATTGTTATTATCTTGTAAATGTGAGCATGAATTTTGTAAACAGACATGGTGAGGAGCTCAAGCTCAAGGCCCCACCAGTGGACCATGAAACTATTGTTATGTTTATAAATGCTATTTAGGAGACCAATTGTCAAAACTCAGCGATAAGAAAAGCCACTACTCTCTCTCTCTCTCTCTCTCTCTCTCTCTCAAAATATATATATATATATATATATATATATATATATATATTAAAAGAACTTCAAACAGTTGAAGTTCATGATGATCTTTAGTCATAATAATAACATTTAAGGATTTCTACTAGGAGAGAGTTTTCCTAAGGAATATATAGATATATGAAAGAAATATGCCGATATGTTACTAACGATCTCATACATATACATATACACTCTTGTGTATAAGAGGAGAGGTAAAATTATCTATTAATGGTTAATTGTGTGAAATACACATATATATATATATATAAGAGGTCATCGACCCATATATATATATATATATATATATATATATATATATATATATATATATATACTTCTAGTTATATAAATTATGTAAAAGGTAGAGTGAACCTCGTAATCTACTAGGTTAATATATATATGAGATATTCTAGTATGATATTTCATATTTTCTTAAAAGTATATATATATGGAAAGTCATATAAATTAAATATGGCTCGTACAAAATTTACATATTTATAAAGTGATATACAAGGCATACGTTTTCTTGTCCAAACACATATATTCACAAGTATACACATATATAATTCTAGTTATATAAATTATGTAGAAGGTAGAGTGAACCTCGTAATCTACTAGGTTAATATATATATGAGATATTCTAGTATGATATTTCATATTTTCTTAAAACTATATATATATGGAAAGTCATATAAATTAAATATGGCTCGTACAAAATTTACATATTTATAAAGTGATATACAAGGCATACGTTTTCTTGTCCAAACACATATATTCACAAGTATACACATACATGTGTAGCATTGTGTAAAACCACATGGTAATTGAGAACATATTGAGAATAGTATGAAAATAATTATACTTACGAAGTTATATGCTACGAAGGAACTAATTCATTTCTATGTTTCACCTTAGATGAAAAATATTAAGAAAATTCATGTGCCATAGGGACTATAGGACATGATCACTACATAGAAAAAGAATAATTTTCATTATAGAATTAATATAATACTAATTTATGTTCTAATGGTATTCGATAGAGGTCGGTGTCTTACATAGCCTTAAAGGCTTTAAAAAGTAGCACTCTCCTCAAAAGGAGCCAAAATCCAACAAATTTAGTTAAGACGTGGGATGACTCACCCTAGGGGTAGGTAGCATTGGATGAGTTTTCAATGCCACTTGGAAGTCCCTTGGAAACTCCGTGGCACAGATGTCAGATTTTTGGTTGAGTCGATGCTCCGAGTGGTGGCACAAGTTTTTGATACCAAGTTATTTATTTGAGCTGAGAGAACTATGAAAGGGGGGAAAGAGGGTTTGGTGTGGGATTCTCGTTTGGTTTCATGGGAGGGATAGGATGGCTTACTCAATTCGTGTTAGCATATTTAGACACTTAATAGTTAGTTAAGATCAACTTGTGTAATAGATCCGTTAGGTAAAGTGTGTTTCTTTAGTATGCATTTGTAAATACTTAATCCGATGGTCACGATATGTTCCCGACATAGAGTGATCTGATGGCTCAACTTCTCTTAGATCATACCTACCCTTGATCCATGGCTTAACACCCGATTGGTCCATGATCTCTATTTAAAGAGCATGGAGAGTCATTGGAAAGTTGATTGATTATGAGAAGCTCATTTGTAACTTTCTTTCTTTGCAAAATAAATTGTCTCGTAGAAACTATTTGGCTGGGGCCGTGGAGTGTTTCCCTCACGAGGGTTTAAACCACGTCAAAACATTGGTGTATCGATATGTGATCTATTTGTGTGAAGTGGTTGCTCTAGGTGTTCGGTCTTTTGGGAGTACCCTGTGTACCCGAACATGGTATCAGAGCTTTTATGAAGAGCCGCTTCCGGTTATGATCTAGATCTTGAACTGTTTTTGCCGAAACTTGAAAGGGTTTTGGGTTCTGGTATTTCTATGCATTCCTGGGTTGTGGGAGGTTTTCCATTACGTCCGGAGCGTCGTTTTCATTGGAAAATAGTTTTCGTTTGATCCAAAACGGTTCCCGGTTGCTTCAGAAACGCGTATTTCATCAAATCTAAAGGTATAATGTTACAGTGACGCAGGAGAAAAGGCAAGCACGAAAACCGAGCAAGAAGAGTTAAAAAAAAAGAGCCCCCTTCATCATTCTCATAGTTTACATACCTTTTAATCTAGCACACTTGGTTTAAAATTGCTTTATTCATTAATAAGACTTGAGTTCAAGTCTTAGGAAGTTACCTTTAAAAGGAAAAGTTTATGCAATTTCTATTTTCAAGTTACTTTATTATAAAAGTGCATCTCACTTAAATAATAAAAAATAAAAGTAAAAAGTGAGCCACTTAAGTTGTTTTTCATTGTTGCACTATTTAAAAGTAATATCATTATAAAAGTGAAATCACTTATTTTACAAAAGTGATTCACTTAAAGCAACTTTCTTGTAAAGTGATTGTCAAAAGATTAATCTTGGGAAATGGGGGTTCTTTTTTTTATTGTACATTCTCTATCTGCCATGTCACTATTTGGGACATCTTCAACAGTTTCTTTGTTCAAGCATAACTTCATCATCCGAATTCAGTTTTGCAGTGACATTTTTTTTTAAACTGCCTATTTTTTCGAGCTCTTCGAATCCAGACTATTGGTTTCTACTTTTACAACCATTAATTTATAAATATGGCCACTCTTTGTGATATTCTACTTACCAGTTCCAGCTATTTCTCATGGAAATCTTGTATGGAGGATGTTCTACGAAGTAGGGGACTTTTCATAATTACCTCAGGGAAAGAAACAAACCCAATGATGATGATAAGAAAATAAAATGGCCAAATAGATGTGACGAAGCTCGTGGATTGATTGGGATGTCAATCTCTACTGATTTGTGATTCCACATATCTGGAATGGATGAACCTGATGCTGCTTGGGACAAGTTGGAATCTGTGTTTGATAAACACAATGAAATTCGACGTCACCAACTCTAAAATGAGTTGATTTCTTTAAATCCAAGTGATTTTTCATGCATTCAAGATTATTTATCTAAGTACAAAACTCTTAAACTCTTATGTGCAAAATGTAATATTAAGAGGGAAGACAAACAATGCATTTTTCATATTCTTTCAAAACATGGACCTGCATATTCTATTTTTGTATCTACATTTTACTCCATGAAAGAATTCTTGAATGCAGCTAGCTATCAAGAGCCTAGTCTTGAATCCTTTTGTGATTTCTTGATTATAGAGAAAGATAAACTCATTCATCTTGGAATAATCAACAATGCAGATACATTTGGGAAAGCCTTATTGTCCCACTAGAAAGAAAATTCTAAGCCTCCCAAGAAACAAAATTTTCGCAATAATAAGTCAAACAAGGGTCCCAAACCCTCTCAGTCAGCTCCTTCTTTAAAAAATGACAAAGGATCCAAGCCAAAAGGCAAGAAGACTGAGCTTCATTGCAACTATTGTGGGAAAGATAATCATGATGAATCTAAGTGTTTCAAGAAGATGACAGCCTTGGAAGCAGCAATGAAGAAGCACCACATCAGCCTAGATTCGCCTTCAGAATCCACCTCTCATGGACATGCACTTTGTGCTTCTGGTTATTCTTATAATGCATCTACTTATTCTACTTCAAATGAATGGCTCATTGATTCTGGAGCATCTTATCATATTGCAAAGGATCGAGCCATCTTTTCTACTATGCATAAATGTAAAACCAAACAAATATTTATTGGTGATGATAGATCTCTAAGTGTTGTAGGAGCTAGAATAGTTCCAGTAGATAATGGTCATTTTAGTGATGTACTATGTGTTCCAAGAATTTCCTGCAGTTTGTTATTAGTCTATCAGATCACTCATTCTGGTGAAGGTAAAACTGTGACGTTTACACCTCACCAAGTTGTAATCAAGGATTTTAAAGATCCTTAATAGGTCCTAGCTACTGGAATTGTTGATGATGTTACCATGTTGTACAAATTTAACAACTTTAGGTCATCACCTTTTCCTTCAGTTTTTGTTGCTCATAGTGATAACTTGAGCAAACTTTGGCATGAGTGATTTGGTCACTTAAATTATCGCTCATTGCAACAACTATGTAAACACAATATGGTGACAGGTCTTCCGATGGTATCTTGCAGGGATGGTGTTTGTTCTGGTTGTGTACTCGGAAAACATCATTGGGAAAATTTTGACAAACGTGCATCTTGGCACACCTCGATTCCCTTGGAGCTTGTGCATAGTGACTTGTGTGGTCCTCTTCCATCTGCTTCCTTTTTTGGTTTCAAATATTTCTTAAATTTCATTGATGATTACACCAGATGCACTTGGGTTTATTTCCTAAAGATTAAGAGCGAAGTATTTAACATGTTCTTGGCCTATAAGGCCCTTGTTGAAAAAAAATCTGGTCATCAAATTATTAAGTTAAGATCTGACAATGGAGGATAATATTTTAACAAAATTTTCACTACTTTCTGCACTGAATAAGGAATCCAACAACAACACATTGTTCCATATACACCACAACAAAATGGTGTAGCTGAACGGAAGAAATAGAAAATTGTATGATCCAATCTAAGGGACTAAGTCTTCAATTTTGGGCTGAAGCCATTAATTGTGCAAATTACATAGTTAATCGCACCCCCACTAAAGCATTACAAGGTATCACACCAGAATACGCATGGAGTAAAACAAAACCTGATGTAAGTCACTTCCGTGTGTTTGGTAATGAAGCATGGGCTCACATTCCAAATGAAAAATGGAAAGCATTACAACCTAAAAGTGAAAAGTGCATATTTGTTGGATATTTTGAAGATGTAAAAGGTTATAGACTTCTTAAACCACATTCTCATGATGTAATCATTAGAAGAGATGTTAAATTTGATGAAAATCTCTTGGCCTACGAGCCTAACTCGACGATTGTGCCATCTTTGTCTTGCGAGCCTGATTCGACGATTGTGCCTTCTTCTTCTTCTTCCAACTTGCTTGATAGGTTTCCAACTCTAGTTTCTGATGATGACAGTGAGGATGAAAATCCACCTCCGCCTGATCCTGTTCCTTCAGTTGCACTAGCACAAGTGCTTCCTCGATGGGTCCGTTCAACATGTGAAGCAACTGGTGATCTTGGCGGTGATCCTAGAGATCAACGTCGAACACGTTCTTAGTTTCAGCGAGCCTCTTCTCTTTTGGATCAAGTTTCCGAGAATAATGATCCAGAAACTTTTTCAGAAGCTTCGGAAAATCCATATTGGAATGTAGCTATGGATGAAGAATATCGTTCCTTAATGGTGAACAATACTTGGGATCTTGTGCCTCTTCCAAAAGGAAGAAAACTTGTCAAATGTAAATGTGTCTACAGAACTAAGTATGCATCAGATGGAAGTGTTGAAAGACTTAAGGCAAGGTTAGTTGCCAAAGGTTTTTTCCAAGTTGAAGGGATTGACTACAATGAAACCTTTGCTCCTATCGCAAAAATGAACTCCATCCACCTTGTTCTCTCCCTTGCAGCCTTACACAACTACGAAGTCCATCAAATGGATGTCAAGTTTGTTTTCTTACATGGTGATTTACATGAGGAAATTTACATGAAACAACCTCCTAGATATGTTCAGAATAACCCTAGTCTTGTCTGTCACCTTAAGAAATCCTTATATAGCCTTAAGCAAGCTCCTAGAACTTGGTATGCCAAAATGGATAGCTTTCTCCTTGACACTGGTTTTTCTAGATGTCATTTTGACCCCAATGTCTATACCAAGAAAGTAGGAAACCATCTCATTATACTTGTTCTATATGTTGATGACCTTATTCTTACTAGTAGTGACCCTAAGCTTATAACCCATGTGAAATCCAGTCTTAAGCAAAATTTTGAAATGACAGACTTAGGACATTTGCATTATTTTATTGGTCGCCAAGTCCTGCAAACCAAAGAAGGAATCTTTCTTTCTCAGTCTAAGTATGCTTGTGACCTTCTTCATTGCTTTCATATGGAAGATTGTACACTAGCTCCTTCTCCCTTCCAGTATGGAGTCAAACTTTTTGCCACTTGTACTTCACCTGAAGTAGATGCCACCTTGTATTGTTATCTTGTTGGTAGTCTCTTATACTTGACTCATTCTCGTCCTGACCTTTCCTTTGCCATTGGTTGTGTTTCCCATTATATGCAAACACCTCATGAAATTCACTGGAAAGGAGCTAAAAGAATACTTCGATATATTCGAGGTTCAATTCAGTTTGGGATTCATTACAGTAGAGGGGGAAAATCTCTGTTGGTTGGTTTCACTGATTCAGATTGGGTCGGCAATCTTGATGATCGAAAGTCTACTGCAGGTTATGTTTTCAGTCTGGGATATGGACCTATCACTTGGGCTTGTAAGAAACAACAATCTCTTGCTCTTTCTTCAGCAGAGGCAGAATATCGAGCCGCAATTAATGCCAGTCAGGAAGCTTTATGGCTTCGACAGATCCTTTCAGAGTTTGGATTCGAGCAATAGCAGCCTACTCCACTTTGGTGCAACAAGCAAAGTGCCATCAAGCTTGCTAAAGATCCAGTTCTACATCAACACATCAAACACATTGAGCTACATATGCACTTCATTAGAAATCTTGTTCATGATCGTGTTCTTGAAGTGCTCTTTTGCCCTACAGATGACCAAGTTGCAAAGATCTTCAGCAAGTCTCTTACAGAAGCGAAGTTTTCTAAACTTCGATCTATGTTAGGAGTTCAGGAACTTCTCGTTAAGGGGGGATAGCCTCTAATGCCTCCTTCCTTCTCCTAATAGTGTCACTTTTGTAAATCCTTCAATCCTATCCCAAGTTGTTCTGAAGGGGGGATTTTAGGATATTTAGACACTTAGGAGTTAGTTAAGATAAACCTTTGTAATAGATCTGTTAGGTAAAGTGTGTTTCTTTAGTATGCATTAGTATTCATTTGTAAATACTTAATCCGACGGTCACGATATGTTCGCAATATAGAGTGATCTAATGGCTCAAATTCTCTTAGATCATACCTACCCTTGATATGTGGCTTAACACTCGATCTGTCCATGATCTCTATTTAAAGAGCATGGAGGGTCATTGGAAAGTTGATCGATTATGAGAAGCTCATTTGTAACTTTCTTTCTTTGCATAATAAATTGTCCCGTAGATGCTATTTGGCCGAGGCCGTGGAGTGTTTCCCTCACCAGGGTTTAAACCACATCAAAACATCCATGTACCGATATGTGATCTGTTTGTGTGAAGTGGTTGCTCTAGGTGTTCGGTCTTTTGGGAGTACCCTGTGTACCCAAATTGCTTGATCCCCATCCTGTGCATTATTCATTAATAGGTCTAATGTTTTGAAATGGTCATAGTGGGAACATTGCCAAGTTTTTCCACCCCTCATCTCTGTACAGGTTGACGGTTACTGAGTACTCTATATTGATAGATCTATGTATAAGTAGAAGCCATAATGTATCTTGTGCGAGTGTAAATATATGTTAATGCTAAAATCATCCTGGAATTCATTTGGTGATAGAGAATGTGTTTTAGTTTTCATTTCTGATCAATATGCTAGATATTGAATTTAGATTTGAGCCTTTTTATTGTGTTCTTAAAGTGGAGTGTAAACTTTAAATGTAGGCATGATCATTCTACTTAATGATTTCGTTCTGTAGAGTATAGATTCTGAAAGAAATGAGTCGACATTACCCTTCTAGTATTGTATATCGATGTACTTTCTAATATTTTATTGATTGGTGTTTTTCCCATTCAGGCTGAGGCGTTGACCACTCCCCTTGACAGAGTCTCGAATTTTTATTTCTGCATATCCCTATTAGGCAGTGATAGGATTTACTTTATATATATTATATGAAGACCGGCAAGTACCATAGGAAAGCCTAGGACAGAGTCCAAACCTTGGAAGCTGTTATATGTATGATTCTTTTGGGTTAGTGAGTCCACTTCGCATTAGCTAGAAGGTTGTGACTGTAAAATCTGAGTCTTCCATGGAATGCTGGCATATTCATATTGTTTTCATTATTACATACTCTAGATTGATCTAGGAAGAGGAGGGATTAGCTCGGATGAGCGATTCCTGATCCTATGAAGTATATACGTGTTGAGAATCAATCTTTGGTATTTTTTTAAATGGGTCCTTAGTTGGTCAGCTGGTAGCTAGTTTCAAGAACGACCTTTCTAGTCTTTTCATAAAAAGTCCCTTTTCTCTTTTTTTTGGTCGCGGCTGAAGGCCTGTAATATGTAAGGGTAGGCATTTTGGTTGGTTGCTTGTGCCCTTTGCATCAGTCAGACCTCAATTTTTGTAACAGTCTTTGGGTTTGGGGTAAATTATGCTCGGTTATCAAAGCTTTCTTATCAGTTTGACCACCAGTTTTTTGTTCACAATGTAACTATTTCTCAGTAATACAATTTCTTACATATAAAAAAAAATGAACATTCTCTCACCCTAACATGGAAATAAACAATGGAGAGAAAATGCATGCTATGATGCTAGGAATATTTTTTCATAAACTTCAATGTTCCATAGGGACACTTAGAGGCTCATCTAACAATGTTTGAGGAGCTGAGATAGTTGAATCAATAACAAAATAGAACAATTATAGTTTGCAATTCTCATATTCAAGGCACATAGACATGCTTAAATCATTCCCCCCCATCAAATATATTATTTCATTTTTCTAAAGAACCAATGCTACCAACTAATATATCTACAAAGTCCTAACATCCATTCTTCAAATAAAATCATCTGTGTATTCTAGTTATCAAAATTAAATTGATTAGATTCACATTAGAATTATGTGTGATCATGACAGTTACGTGGTTTATTTGATATTTTTCTCAATTTCTTTTGGCACATATTAATATGTAATCATAGTGTTAACACCCAAAAAGTGCTCACTACCTCATCTACCCCATTACATGGCCCATTTGTCCATTTTCCTACAATATTTCCCTTAAAAACCCTAAAAATCCCACTCAAAAGCCTCCAAAAGGCTTAAAATGCCTCCAAAAGGCCACAAAACCATCAAAAAGCCTAAAAGAAGGCTAAAAAAAACCCTTTTCCTCCAAAAATAGCAAAATCCCTCTAAAAAGGGAATAAAAAATATAAAATAATGAGGAAAAGGAGGAAAAAACCCTATACAACTGCCCTAAACCATATGGTTCCTAAAACCATGGGCCAACACTCCACCACCAAAAAACTATAAATAGGTGATGGAGAACCCTTATTCCACATCCACAATCAAGTATACCCTTACTCTACGAAAATCTCTCTTGAAACCCTAGCTCACCATTGAGCCACTTTCACCTTGAGAGCCCCTTTTGGTCCATTTCCACCATTGGAGAAAGAGAAGGAGCACATTGGATCTTGGAGCAACCCTCTTGGACATTGCAAGAGCTTCACCAACCTTCACATTGAAGGTAATATTAATACAAAAACCATTATTTGCATCTTGTTGTTTATGTTTCATGCACATGTTTTAGATTAGTTTACATTTCTGTTTTAGCTTAATAATTTACATTTACTGAACTGCTACTAAGGAGTCCATTCTACTTATTAGGTGCTCATTTGCACAAGCGAGGGGAAAGGGATCATAGCTGTATTGGATCGGGCAGGGTAACTGGGCTGAGGGAGACTCAAGCTGGGGTAAAATGGCAGGAGACTACAGAATACTCTGAACAAAGGCAACCTGATTGGGGGTGCTGCCGAGATGATCGATCATAGTGCCTCGAGGCACGGGATAACTTCTTCATGGGTTAAGAAACTAGAAGAAGTGTGTGTAAAATGGCACTGTTGTGTGGATTGAAATGATCCCAGGACAGTTCATGCTCATGGTTGCTTTCAATTTTGAGGAGTCTGAAAGCGATAAGAAGACTCTGAAATGATGGAATGGTACTGTCGTGTGGATTTTACGAGTCCAAAAAGTGCTCATTACCTCATCTACTCCATTACATGGCCCATTTGTCCATTTATGAAACTGACCGAGGGGAAAGGGATCATAGTTGTATTGGATCGGGGAGGGTAACTGGGCTGAGGGAGAATCAAGCTAGGGTAAAATGGCAGGAGACTGCAGAATACTCTGAACGAAGGCGACCTGATTGGGGGTGCTGCCGAGATGATCGATCATAGTGCCTGGAGGCACGGGATGACTTCTTCATGGGTTAAGAAACTAGAAGAAGTGTGTGTAAAATGGCAATGTCGTGTGGATTGAAAGGAGCCCAGGACAGTTCATGCTCGTGGTTGCTTTCAATTTTAAGGAGTTTGAAAGCGATAAGAAGACTCTGAAATGATGGAATGGTACTGTCGTGTGGATTTTACGAGCCCAGGACAATTCGTGCTCGAGGCGGGCATACCCATGCTTATATCAAGATACATAAAAAGAACCATGAGGCCCGAAAAGAGGGACCTGTAAGATACATAGAGAACCACTATGTACATCATAAGAGTCCAGAGGGGACACAAATCTGGGACATACTGCTAGGCTAACCATGTCTGAGCTGAAGAACTGATACATTGGAATGACAACAGTGCTACTGAATGTGGTACCAAAGGAACTGATGAGCTGCTGGATCAGAGTGACAAGGGGTACACTCGCAATGGTACACTGAACTGGAACTGATCTGGGACTTAACTGGGTACTCAAGGAAGCATATAACTGGATGGCTTCCAAATACAATCGTCAACGCAGCTCGGACATCCACGGGAACATATAACTGGGTGTTCCGAAGTGACTCACCAATGTGCTAGAGTCAGGGGGAAATCCAGGGTCTTTGACAAACAATGGTAGGTATGTAAATCCTACGCGATTCTCAACGATGCGATCAAGGTGTTGAAGTCGAGCATGTGAGAAACAACCATTCGGAGAGGTAATGATGACTCCTCTCAAAATGGTCCGTAGGCAGTCATCACAGATGGTGATGGGTCCAAGGCACAGGGACCTCTGGGCCTATCCTCTGGAATAGAGGAGCTGTCATCGACAGAGGGAGACCTGCAACTATCAAGGCAATGATGTTTCCTTGACAGGAGCATGAGGTGGAGAATCTGGATGTGGTAGTACTGATGGTAGGACTGACAGACTAGGGGGACAACTGGGCAAGTAGAGTGGGTGGACTCAAACTTCCTTTGTTCAGAGTATGATAATAAGGATGATCTGGCAGCATATGAAACTGACCGAGGGGAAAGGGATCATAGCTGTATTGGATCGGGGAGGGTAACTGGGCTAAGGGACACTCAAGCTGGGGTAAAATGGCAGGAGACTGCAGAATACTCTGAACAAAGGCGACCTAATTGGGGGTGCTGTCGAGATGATCAATCATAGTGCCTGGAGGCACGGGATGACTTCTTCATGGGTTAAGAAACTAGAAGAAGTGTGTGTAAAATGACACTATCGTGTGGATTGAAACGAGCCCAGGACAATTCATGCTCGTGGTTGCTTTCAATTTTAAGGAGTCTGAAAGCGATAAGAAGACTCTGAAATGATGGAATGGTACTGTCGTGTGGATTTTACGAGTCCAAATTGCTCACTACCTCATCTACCCCATTAAATGGTCCATTTGTCCATTTTCCTACCATATTTCCCTTAAAAACCCTAAAAATCCCACTAAAAAGCCTCTAAAAGGCTTAAAATGCCTCCAACAGGCCACAAAACCATCAAAAAGCCTCAAAAAAGGCTAAAAAAAACCCCTTTTTCCTCCAAAAATAGCAAAATCCCTCTAAAAAGGGAATAAAAAATATAAAATAATGAGGAAAAGGAGGAAAAAACCCTATACAGCTGCCCTAAACCATATGGTTCCTAAAACCATGGGCCAGCACTCCACCACCAAAAAACTATAAATAGGTGATGGAGAACCCTTATTCCACATCCACAATCAAGTATACCCTTACTCTACGAAAATCTCTCTTGAAACCCTAGCTCAACATTGAGCCACTTTCACCTTGAGAGCCCCTTTTGGCCCATTTCCACCATTGGAGAAAGAGAAGGAGCATATTGGATCTTGGAGCAAACCTCTTGGACATTGCAAGAGCTTCATCACCTTCCACATTGGAGGTAATATCAATACCAAAACCATTATTTATCTTTTGTTCTTTATGTTTCATGCATGTGTTTTAGATTAGTTTACATTTTTGTTTTAGTCTAATAATTTACATTTACTGAACTGCTACTAAGGAGTCCATTCTCCTTAGTAGGTGCTAATTTGCACAAGCTAGGGGTAAAACCCTAGCTACAGTTTTGGTGACTCCCCTAAGTTTGAATTTCTGGTTACAATTTTTAAATCTCTTTTCTGTTCGGCTGTCCCTTTCGACCGCCGCATACTGTGTTTTTTCCCCCAACGGTCGCGTCCCGACCGTGTCTGTCAGGCACTTACCTACGACCTAACCGCGGCTCTCAGACTGTTTCCGGCGACCTGCCGACGGCTTTCAGTCTGTTACCTGCGATTCGGCCGCGGCTATTAGCCTGTTTGATCCAGTCTAACTGCTGCTATTTCCTTGTTTTCAGCGTCCCGCCTGCGGCTTTCGGCCAGTTTCCCGCAACCCGCCGACGTCTTTCCTGCATCCCGCCTGCGACTTTCGGCAAGTTTCCCGCAATCCGTTGGTGCCTTTCGACGTCTTTCCCGTGTCCTGACTGCGAATTTCATCCCCTTTGCTGCATCCCGACTGCGTTTGTCTGCCAAAAACCTGCGTCCTGTCTGCGCCTGTTTCCCTCAAACCCGCGGTCTGACTGCTCAGTTTCGCCAGAAACCCGCGGTCTGATTTCTGCGTTTTTTATAGTTTTGAGCCCAGAATTTTGCTGCACCATTTTCTGCACCAGCACAGCCCCCTGTCCTATCTGCAGCCACCCTTCCTTACAACTCTTTTCTGTAGTTTTTTATTTTCTGTTCCATTTACAGAATCATTTTTACATTTTCAGCAATTTACATTGGAAAAAGAAAATTGTGCATTTTAAAAGTTCATTTCTATATTGTTCTTGCTAGATAGAAAGTTGCCCTCCCTAGTGGCACTTTCTACTTGGGTTCATCATCATCTCACGAGCACACACTCTGTCACATAATTCAAGTGAGCCTTCAAAAACTATCTAACTCAACCAATATTCTAAACCCACTTGGGGAACACGAAAGAATCTTTGTAGTTAGGTAGGATCGGGGGGATAGGCTTCCAATAACACCCCTCGGTTACTTACACTTGAGACATAGTTGTTGTCCAAATAGGGAACCAAAATCCCCTAGTACTTTTTGGCACGGTCACGACCAGTTTATTAGAGGGTCTCTCCCTTAGGAGGGTTGAAGTCGGGAGATTGGTTCCGGAGGCCTGAGTGGAATACCGCACTCCATTCAGTAACCGAAGGGATACCTTTCGCAGTTCTCGGGATATCCCTGTATAGGGGTATTGCGGTTAAAAGACCAAACGGCAGATTCACCTTTCTAGACGTGTCATGAACGGGGTATCTTAGTTGCCATTCTTCTAGGATTGACTACCTGGTGTCCCTCCCGGTAGGGGGACATCTTAGCCACTTGGCTTTCCTATTCATATTGTCTGACTTGGATTTCATCACCTTGCAGAGGATATGTCTAGTTGAGTCAGAATACTTTTAGTTAGGTGTTTGCATGCTCCCTTACCTCCCTTTGGTCTAGTGAGTTCACCATTTTTTATTTTTAGGCAACCTGCTGCTTGTTGGTATTCTGACCACTTTGTTGACACTCCACCTATTGTAGCACAGCTGTTACAGTGGGTGTTTTGAGTTGGTTGTTGGCCTGAGTGCCTTGATTTTTGAGCTCTCCTTCTGCACACTCGGTTGCATTAGGGTTTTTGAACTGTTTTATACTCACCTCAATCCACAGAGATTCGACACCATCTGTCACCATTGAGTCCCCGAGACATTCTCGGCGCCTTAGGGGCGAGCCCCCACAGCACGGTTCACTTGACACCACCCGTCATCGCCACAGATCATCATCACTTGATACCACTTATCACAGATCTAGAGCCTTGTCACTTGACTCCACTCGTCAACGGCATAGGACTCCGTCACCAGATATTGACGCCCCTTACATTACCTCCGATTCTGAAGAAGAGTTTGAGAGCCCTATTTACACTGCCCCTACTAGCCCCATGGCTGGTGCGACTTTCACTCCTTTCGTTGTAGGGACCACTGGTGGCACATCCACCACTACACCAGTTACCACACCTGCTCTGGGAATGCCCTCGATGGGGGCCACATCCACCATCCCGGTGACCATTCCTATTCCTGTAGCTGGCATACATACCACCACTCCACCAGTGACTCACACTACCCATGGTGGTGCGAGCCCATCCTATACTACCTTAGTTCCCCCACTTGGGGGCAACATTCCCAACCCTGCCCCTCTACTTGCGGGCATGGGCCCCAACTTGGTCCAACCCACTCCTGTGTCACATACTTCTTCCACTCTGCCATTCATGGCTAGCCTCAACCTACCTGACCTAGCTAGACTGACCAACGACCCTATCTGACACGACCCTGCATGGCCTCACATGCCTACCAAGCTCCCCTCTGACATTCCTAAATTCAAGGGAAAGGCGGGTGAGGACCCACAAAACCATATCATGTCCTTCCATCTATGGTGTTCATCCAACTCCATAGTAGATGACTCTATTCGCCTCCGTCTATTACAGCGCACCTTGACTGGCTCTGCAGCCAAGTGATATATCGAGCAACCACATGGGACCCATGCCACTTTTACTTCCCTTGCCTAGACCTTCCTGCAGTTCTTCCAGTTACCTGTACGCTATGACGCGGGCGTTGAGATCCTCTTATCTTGCAGAAAAAACACGGTTACCCACATCACGGACCACATTCATGAGTGGCGTAGACGCCGTAGCTTATGCAAGATCAAATTAGACGACCATATCTTCCTAGATTGGTTCCCCAAGTCCCTTCTTCCTATTATTGCTAAGGATGTCGCTTCCAAAAGACCCCAGTCTGAAGAAGAGGCCATCCTTAAGGCACAGTAGTAAGACCTCATTTACGCCTAGTCGGGTTACCTCTATACCATTATACCTGACGCCCCTCGCGGTGAGTCCTCCCATTACGATGGGCCGGGGGAATCCCACGCTGCAGACGGCATCATTGGTCGTATTTCTTCACATCCCCAACCCTTTTCCATAGCACGTCCTACCCCGGGGCCCGACCTTTCACAGGCCACCTCACAGTCGAGGGCCACCAACTCATGGACCCAGCTGTCCACCTCAGTGGTTCGATCATGTGCCCCCTGTTTACAACCCCCTGGTCGCACCTTAGCCCTATTACCACCAACAGACTGCACCAGCTCCTGTGCCTTCTCAGGCCCAACCCACTTATTACCACCAGCAGGCTGCACCAGCTCCTGCGCCTTCCCAAGCCCAACCAGTTTATTACCCGCCATAGGCAGCCCCTGCGGCCAACCCACAACCTGCTCCGTAGACATATCAGCAACCTCCTCAGGGTCCCGCACCTACGCAGCCTCCACCTACCTATCATCCACTGCAGCCTGCTCCTACACCTGCACAACCTCAAACCCCACCTACTGCTCAAGGGCAAGTTTACGCCCAAAACAACCCGCAGCAAAACCAGAACAACCAACGCAACCAGGGACAACAAAATCGCGGCAAGGGCCGTAATCATGGGAACAACCAACCTACAGACCAAGGTGGTCGACCGGCTAATCGCCCAGACAACAACAACGCAGCCCCCGCTAACCAAAACCCTGATCACCCGCCCAAGCAGGCTAAAAACCGCAATTTGAGAACAAACCATCCTTGTTCTATTTGTGGGGTCTATGGCCACTACACACATGCTTGCCCACACTTGGAGTGAGCTCGGTAACTTTGGGTTGATGAGGCCCATCGCCAAGGACATGCAGCTCCTTAAGCGCAACCCAACCCCCCACAACCTCAGTAGCCACCTTTCGTGCTGCAAAACCACTTACCAACCCAAGGCGTGGTGAACACTCAGCCATTGGCCCCCCCTCAAGCCAATGCGCAACCCCAACAACAACAGATCACATACGCCGCTCCTGATCAACCCATGTTTAACTCAGGTATGCATCACTTGTTGATGATGTCTTCCGCTGATGTCAACCTTCAGACTCGCCGAAACCAATATGGCTCCACCTCTGAATCCCCTCCCACTGATAAAAACACTAATGCTCATCCCACTGATCAAGCGTTACGTATCCCTCCCCCTCCGGTAGAGGGCACTTCCAAAGCAGCTCGTTTCCCACTTCGCCGTATCAACAACAACCCCAATGCACACGCTGCGTCAAACTACAACATTGTAGACGACCTAGCCCAATCTCCCGCAGCCATGTCTGCGTTAGAAGTCTTGAAGAACTGCCCTTCCCAGCGCAAGACTTTGCTCTCATCCATTGGGGCTATTGACCCAAATGATTCGAATTTAATGGCATTTGATTTGGACTAGTCCGAACCACGCCTGCCTTTCACGTTAGCATTCCAAGTTTCTGTTTCCGTTTGGAATCTTGTCATCCATCGATGCATCAACGATGAGGGTGCCTCCACATGCATTATGTCTACATTCGTATGGCAGAAGTTGGGATCCCCTACCCTCCAGCAGTCCACCACTGCGTTACGCACCTACGACGGTCGTTCGGCTCAGCCCCAAGGTCTCCTAGCCAATGTCCCTGTCTAGTTAGGTGGTAAAACCATCCTCGTCGATATCGAGGTCATCAACGCTCAGCTTGATTACAACCTCTTACTCGGTCGCAGCTACATGTATGCTATGCGAGCGGTCGCTTCCTCTGTCTTTCGTACCATGATGTTCCCCCATGATGGACGCGTGATTAAGATTGACCAACTCACTTACTATGATCCAAATGCCCCCGCTGCACCTAAAAATGTTCTCCCCATGGTTGAACAACCGGTCAGTGGTGCTGCTACCTCATTTGTTTCCTCTTTGGGACCTGGAGTTTACTCAGACCCACCGATGACATCCACCTTCCAAAACATTCCTCACCCGTCATCTACGCCCGAAGTGTCTGACTTATGTACCCTCTCCCACGATAACCAAACAACTACCAATCAGCCACCCTTGTTGCCTAAACCACCACTGGTACCTAGCCACATTGGTGTTACACCTATCCATACAATCCCCTTTCTAGTCCCTCCCTTGGGAGTAGTAAGCGCCCCGGTCATGGCTACCCTTAGCCTCCCCGGGCTAACCTTGAGATTACCTGTTTCGTATCTTTCGCCTCCCGTTCCCCCGCTGACACCAAGCGTCGTCCTCCAACCAGTGTAACCCATGGCTAATACCACTCAGCCACCCCCCGATGTATCTACCCCCTCATCCTCCACGACTCCCCCTCCTACACCCAAACCCACTGGGGGCAGAGGTCCCCAACCTTACACTGCTGTACCACCTCCCAAGACAGTAAAAAACCCTCCAGTATTTCGTGCTCCTCCCAAATGCTCATTGTGCGACGAGTTAGGCCATGCGACTCATTAGTGTGCACAGTTACCAGCATTACAGAAGCACATGCAGATGCTCGACGATGACCCCAACATCCCGGTTGTCGAACTAAACCCCACCCCCAAGCCTAAAGATAAATCCCTGCGTACCAACCACCCCTGTGCTATAGGCAGTGTTTACGGGCACTACTCACATCATTGTCCCGATCTCCTAGATTACAGAGCGGCTCTCTATGAGATGAACAATCTGGATCTTGAAACGGCCCCAACCACTATTGAGGAGATTCACCCCCCGATCTCACCCCCATCAGGAGAGGTCAACACCATTTACATGATCTCTTCCACTACCATTCCCATGTCAACCGATTTGACGGCCCAAACTTTCCGTACTGATGAGGAGATTCTTGAGGCACTCACTGCCCCGGAGTATCCCTGGGATGACATGCACCATCGTTCGTATTTCCTCCCAGAAGCATCTTCCTCTAGCACCGCTACCCAATTTGCGGTTGAATCCAAAGACTTCCTTCCCACTAAGGTCAACTGGTTCAAGGACCCTATTCCTACTCCTGACGCCTTCGAGGAAGGTAACATGGCTAATATCTCACCTGTCATCCAAATTTATATTGCTGCCCCCCGGGAGTGCCCCTGAACTCATCACTTTAGGAGCCTCTTGCAGTGAGTCTGAGATTGAGGAGTACAAAAAACTCTTCCAAGAATTCTGTGATGTCTTTGCCTAGTCCTATACCAAAGTGCCCGGTCTTGACCCCGCCATCATAGAGCACCACCTTGACACCTCTGAGTCAAGGGGCATAATAGATTCCCTCGACCCTGGGATAGGGGCCATGATCAATCATTTTGAACCTTCCCCATCACATCTATCTCAACACGTTAATGAACCCATTGTTCAAACCCACACATATGTGATCCATAATCACAAACCCCATGCACATAGCATGGGGGCAATTCATTAACCCTGCTCACTTTTTCACACTTGTGATCTCAACCATTTTTGAGGTCACATATCACTTGTAGATTTGATTTGATTTTATACACCTAGTATTCTGCCCCCGCGGGCCATCATGATACACCTAGTATTATGCCCTTCATTTTTTCACACCATTTGCACCGTCGGATTCATATTTCCGTGCCCGTGACGATGCTTGAGATCATTTCTCGCTCTCACCAGGACCAATATCAACATTGTGTCCCAACCCCTAGTTGCCTCGGTTTGCACGCCACTTCGGTCGTTCTCCGTTTTTCACCTATTTTATATCATCGGATTCATTTTTCCGAGCCGGTGATGATACTTGAGATCATTTCTCGCTCTCACCCCTAGATTTTTTGGGTATTTTTTTCAAAATGCCCCCGTCACCTCGGTTTGCGTGCCACATCGGCCGTTGTCCGTTTTTGGCACTCTTTATATCGCCGGATTCATTTTTCCGAGCTCGTGATGATGCTTGAGATCATTTCTCGCTCTCACTTGGTACAGTTTCAACATTGTGTCCCAACACCTTGCTGCCTCGGTTTGCGCGCCACATCAGCCGCCATCGGATTGTTCCACCCTTTGTTACATGAGCCATTCACTCCTGTCATACTGCAAATATTCCGTTATTTTGCCACCATTCATTCACCCCGCAAGGAGTCCCACCAGTGTTCCCCCCTACCCTCGTTCTTGGTCATCATTAATGTCCCTTAATTGAACACTTCCTCCTTGCCTGGCCATTTCTTTTGTTTGGTAAAATTTTATCTCTTTTTCAGGCTGGACAAGTCCTTTACGAAAAAGGCACTTAGGGAGTTTCCATTAAGCTCTTTTCTGACTCCTAAAACAATGAAAAGATCGCCGAGCAATCTTGCTTCCTTTCATGCTCGTTAAAGTACCTGAAAGGGCGTCTACCTGGTATAAGTTTACCCCTTTTCCAGACCTGGTGAACTAATTACGAAAAAGGAATACTCTAGTCACACCGGCTAGAAGAGTTCTTCATTGTATCCTTTTATGATTCTTTGGGCCTTGGAGACTAAATATACGAAAAAGCAACCCCCTGGAGTCTTCTTATTTGCTTTCAGACTCTCTAAAATTGAAATCAACCACGAGCACGAACTGTCTTGGGCTCGTAAAATCCACATGACAGTACCATTCCATCATTTCAGAGTCTTCTTATCGCTTTCAGACTCCTTAAAATTGAAAGAAACCACGAGCATGAACTGTCTTGGGGTCGTTTCAATCCACACGACAGTGCCATTTTACACACACTTCTTCTAGTTCCTTAACCCATGAAGAAGTCATCTCGTGCCTCCAGGAACTATGATCGATCATCTCGGCAGCACCCCCAATCAGGTCACCTTTGTTCAGAGTATTCTAGAGTCTCCTGCCATTTTACCCCAGCTTGAGTCTCCCTCAACCCAGTCCCCATCCCAGATCCAATACCGCTATGATCCCTTTCCCATCAGTCAGTTTCATATGCTGCCCGATCATCCCCATTATCATACTCTGAACAAAGGAAGTTTGCGTTCACCCACTTTACTTGCCTAGTTGTCCCCCCAATCTGTCATTCCTACCATCAGTATTACCACATTCCGGTTCTCCACCTCGCGCTTCTGTCAAGGAAACATCATTGCCTTGATAGTTGCAGGTCTCCCTCTGTCGACGACAACTCCTCTATTCCAGAGGATAGGCCCAGAGGTCCCTGTGCCTTGGACCCATCACCATCTGTGATGAGTGCCTACGGACCATTTTGAGAGGAGTCATCATTGCCTCTCCGAATGGTTGTTTCTCACATGCTCGACTCCAGCACCTTGATCGCATCATTAAGAATCGCACAGGATTTACATACCTACCATTGTTAGTCAAAGACCCCGGATTTCCCCCTGACTCTAGCACATTGGTGAGTCACTTCGGAACACCCAGTTATATGTTCCCGTGGATGTCCGGGCTGCGTTGACGATTGTATTCGGAAGCCATCCAGTTATATGCTTCCTTGAGTACCCAGTTAAGTCCCAGATCAGTTCCAGTTCAGTGTACCATTGCGAGTGTACCCCTTGTTCCTCTGATCCAGCAGCTCATCAGTTCCTTTGGTACCACATTCAGTAGCACTGTTGTCATTCCAATGTATCAGTTCTTTAGCTCAGACATGGTCAGCCCAGCAGTATGTCCCAGATTTGTGTCCCCTCTGGACTCTTATGATGTACACAGTGGTTCTCTATGTATCTTACAGGTCCCTCTTTTTGGGCGTCACAGTTCTTTTTATGTATCTTGATACGAGCATGGGTATGCTCGCCTCGTCCATATATTGAGATTCTGCCTCATTCAGTACTTGAGGTCATGTATATTTCAGGTCCCCATGTTTTGGACCCCATTGTTATTATGTTATATCCTGATACGAGCATGAGAATGCCCGCCTCGTCCATATGATCAGATGATTCCTCATCCATTATTGAGGTGATGTACTTTTAGTTCTTGCAGTTTGTTCGGGATCGTTGTTCCGGGCTTCAGTTTGTTTCTTCTCTTCTCCATACCCCAGGAAAACCATATATGACTTATGATGTCCATCGGCCATACGATGAGCTCCTGCCCTCGCACATCAGGGGGCAATCTGTTAACACCCAAAAAGTGCTCACTACCTCATCTACCCCATTACATGGCCCATTTGTCCATTTTCCTACCATATTTCCCTTAAAACCCCTAAAAATCCCACTAAAAAGACTCCAAAAGGCTTAAAATGCCTCCAAAAGGCCACAAAACCATCAAAAAGCCTAAAAAACGGCTAAAAAAACCCCTTTTTCCTCCAAAAATAGCAAAATCCCTCTAAAAAGGGAATAAAAAATATAAAATAATGAGGAAAAGGAGGAAAAAACCCTATATAGCTGCCCTAAACTATATGGTTCCTAAAACCATGGGCCAGCACTTCACCACCAAAAAACTATAAATAGGTGATGGAGAACCCTTATTCCACATCCACAATCAAGTATACCCTTACTCTGCCAAAATCTCTCTTGAAACCCTAGCTCACCATTGAGCCACTTTCACCTTGAGAGCCCCTTTTGGCCCATTTCCACCATTGGAGAAAGAGAAGGAGCACATTGGAGCTTGGAGCAACCCTCTTGGACATTGCAAGAGCTTCATCAACTTCCACATTGGAGGTAATATCAATACCAAAACCATTATTTATCTTTTGTTCTTTATGTTTCATGCATGTGTTTTAGATTAGTTTACATTTCTGTTTTAGTCTAATAATTTACATTTATTGAACTGCTACTAAGGAGTCCATTCTCCTTAGTAGGTGCTCATTTGCACAAGCTAGGGGTAAAACCCTAGCTACACATAGGCATGTGGAATTATAGATTTACCAATGTAAAATCTTAGTCTAGAATCAAGTAAACTATAAAAAGAAAATAGTGGGTCAATTGTAGTCTCTCACCCTTGTCTATTATCTTTTCAAATTCCATAAAATATGAGTATTCCTGTATTTATCTCACATCCAAGTGGCAAAGAATGATTTGGTAAGGGAACATGCCTAGTCTCTTAACATCACGCCACCTATTATCTAGGAAATAATATGCAAATATTGGGAAACTATGGAAGATTTCGTTGGATTCCACCTATCGCCAAGTGATACTAGTAATTGAGATGTAAGTGGTAGTTTGCAACCTAATGTCTAGTCTACAAAATTGGGTTTTCGGTTGAATGACCATTAGGAAATGTTTATGTGGGTGAAGAAAAGAAGAGGGGTAACAATTCTTGGATTTAGGCATGGACAAGGATTGTAAAAAGAAAATTAATGAAGAAAAATGTAACGAAACATTTATTCGCCAATACTTTTACATTTTCTAAGTAAAAATTTAATAAATAACTTGGTCGAGAGTTTGACCCAATAATTTATTAGTTGATAATTTTATTAGATAGATAATGCTTTCAACCAAAGGATTACCTTCTGTACTATATATTGAGAGTTTGAAAACTCTTAGAGACATTCCTTCGCCTAGATTTTAGAATTTTATCCTAACTTCTTGAACACGATTTTAAATTCCTTGACCAATTTAATGACCGAGAATTTGTCAATCTCTTACTTTAGATTTCTTATCTTAAAATTTATTTCAAGAAATCATTTGATTTGTTGGAATGACAAATAGGAGATGACATATAGTGCTTACAATGGCTTTACCTCCATGTATATTTCTCATAGCTCCACAACTATAGTGATTGATTATGGTTGAATGTAGTAAAAAGGTTGGAATTATGAAAACCTAACGTCCATTTCACACATTCACACTCTCCTTCAATGCTCCAATTGCCTACCCACATCCCAAAATCATATGGTTTATTTTCCCTATTCTACTAGTGAAAAATTCGAGATAAGTGACCAGGTAACTAAAACATTTAGCCATCATAGTTTTTTCAAGGGACAAATGACAAAAATTGAGCAAATTTAAGTGATCGAACTAAAAACAACTACGATGAATGATTAATTTTGGCACAAGATAGACTCTATGACTAGATAACAACTGATTAAACTAAAAATGACTAACAAAACAACTAATTTAGTCACAGGAATACAAATATGACTAGCTAACAATGACTATGAATATGAATTAGTCATTTATGTTATTGATTTTATTTATGTCACCCTGAAAATCAAAAATTAAAATTTTGAGAATGAATTTGTACAATTTAATAAATTTTAACACTGTAGATGGATTTAGAGACCCCCTTAAAGGAGAAGGGGGTCTCTAAGTCCATCAATAGTGTGAAGACCATTGTATTAAGTTTGTGTTTGCATATGCGTTTGTGCGTATTGTTGTACAAAGAATTGCACAAGTGCACTCTTCCACTTGATAAGGAGATAATCCTTGTAGGTTGCAGCAAGGCCTCAGTCTTTGGAGCCCCTTCTGTGTGTGGTTGGTATTCCTCCAAGTGATATCGAAATATATTGTTAGTATAGTTCGCATTCAAACATAAAAATATTTATAAAAAAAAATGAAAGGGATGGGAGAAGAATGCAAACTCCAACAACAACCAAATATATGCTAAACCACTCTTGTATTTCCCAATGGAATAGTGGTACTACCCAGGAGGTGTGGGATTCAAGGGAAGCGAACAATATCCCTTAGGGAGGCCTTTCTTGTCCAAAGTAAATTCCAAGTAGATTGTAGAACAATGGAGAGAAACACATGCCCCTAGATGGAAGGTGGCAAGGGATCTTGGGGATGCTTACAATGGTAGGAAATGGTGGGCTATTAGGAAGCTACAACTCAAATCCAACAACATAACCTTACTACGATTTCTCCCTACAAAATGCATGCCAATGGATTCCTTTTCTAGGCCAAGAGGTGGCCAACAAATAACTATATCCAAATGTGAACTCTCCACCTCCATGAACTAGTTCCAAGGTATGGAAGTGATGCAGGGGCATCGGTGTAACATCCCCCAAATTCAAACCCTATTGTTATTATCTTGTAAATATAAGTATGAATTTTGTAAATGGACATGGTGATGAGCTCAAGGCAAAGGCTCCACCAGTGGAAAATGAAACTATTGTTATGTTTGTAAATGCTATTTAGGAGACCAATTGTTGCAACTAAGCGATAAGAAAAGCCACTACGATCTCTCTCTCTCTCTCTCTCTCTCTCTCTCGAGAGAGAGAGAGAAAGAGAGAGCGCTATTAAAAGAACCTCAAAAGGTTGAAGTTCATGATGATCTTTAGTCATAATCATAACATTTAAGGATTTCTACTAGGAGAGAGTTATCCTAAGGAATATATAGATTTATGAAAGAAATATGTCGATATGTTACTAACGATCTCATACATGTACATATACACTCTTGTGTATAAAAGGAGAGGTAAAATTATCTATTAATGGTTAATTGTGTAAAATACATATATATATATAAGAGAGGTTCTGGACCCGTTTAAATATATACATATATATATATATACGCTTCTAGTTATATAAATTATGTAGAAGGTAGAGTGAACAGGTAAATATATGTATGAGATATTCTAGTATGATATTTCATATTTTCTTAAAATTATATATATATGGCAAGTCACATAAATTAAATATCGCTCGTACAAAATTTACATACTTATAAAGTGATATATAAGGCATACGTTTTCTTGTCCAAACGCATATATTCACAAGTATACACATACATGCGTAGCATTGTGTAAAACCACATGGTAATTGAGATCATAGTGAGAATAGTATGAAAATAATTATACTTACGAAGTTATATGCTACGAAGGAATTAATTCATTGCTATGTTTCACTTGAGATGAAAAATATTAAGAAAAGTCATGTGCCATAGGGACTATAGGACGTGGTCACTACATAGAAGAAGAATAATTTTCATTATAGAATTAATACAATACTAATTTATGTTCTAATGGTATTCGATAGAGGTCTATGTCTTACGTAGCCTTAAAGTCTTTAAAAAGTAGCACTCTCCTCAAATGGAGCCAAACTCCAACAAATTCAGTTAAGATGTGGGATGAGTCACCCTAGGGGTAGGTAGCATTGGACGAGGTTTCAACGCCACTTGGAAGTCCCTTGGAAACTCCGTGGCATAGATGTCAGATTTTTGGTTGAGTCGACGCTCCAAGTGGTGGCACCAATTTTTGATACCAAGTTATTTATTTGAGCCGAGAGAGCTGTGAAAGGGGGGCCAAAAGGGTTTGATATGGGATTCTCATTTGGTTTCATTAGAGGGACAGGACGGCTTACTCAGCTCAATCGCCATCCTATGCATTATTCATTCATAGGTGTAATGTTTTGAAATGATCATATTGTGAACGTTGTCAAGTTTCTGCACCCCTCATCTCTGTACAGGCTGACAGTTACTGAGTACCGTATATTGATAGATCTCTGTATAAGTAGAAGCAATAATGTATCTTGTGTGAGTGTAAATCTATGTTAATGCCGAAATGCATTTTAGTTTTCATTTCTGATCAATATGCTAGATATTGAATTTAGATTTGAGCCTTTTTATTGTGTTCTTAAAGTAGAGTGTAAACTTTAAACGTAGGAGTGATCATTCTGCTCAATGATTTCGTTCTGCAGAGTATAGATTCTGAAAGAATCGAGTCGACATTACCGTGCTAGTATTGTATATCGATCTACTTTCTAATATTTTCCTGATTGGCGTTTTCCCCCTGCTAGTATTGCATTGTTCACTCCCCTTGACAGAGTCTCGAAGTTTTATTTCTGCATATCCCTATTGGGAAGCGATAGGATATACTCTATATATATTATATGAAGAACGGCGAGTACCATAGGAAAGCCTAGGACAAAGCCCAAACCTTGGAAGTTGCTATATGTATGATTCTTTTGGGTTGGTTAGTCTACTTCGCGTTAGCTAGAAGGTTGCGATTGTAGAATTCGACTCTTCCATGGAATGCTGGCTTATTCATAGTGTTTTCATTATTACACACTCTGGATTAATCTAGGAAGAGGAGGGATCAGCTCGGATGAGCGATTCCTGATCCTATGAAGTATATACCTGCAACGAAGATAACATTCATAGTACCTGCGAAACGGCTCGATGGATAGACTGGTACGAGCATCCTCAAAAGAGGTATGCATATGGTTCCCTCATATCTGAAACCTTTTATGTTTTAGCGATCTTCTTGGAGAAGAAACAACCCACACTTTTGAATTTCAAATGAATGGCTTTATCTTTGCAATAAGTGGAAGCAAGGGGACAGCGCAAAAACGTTGGAGAAATCATTGTTTTTCATACTCCTTGGTTAAATCATAGTTGATCACTGCTTTCTAGTTTTTATGCTAGTTGACCTCCTTTTTATTTGTGTGATCGCTGCTACAAAATGCGTAGATGAATCAGGATTTCGATAAGTCTTTCAAGTTCCTTAGATCATGATTTTCTTTCATCTTTATTGCGAACCGTGTAGACCCATAGCGTCAGTTAAGGAGATTGATAGATGCGTTATCTTTCTAGGCACTAGTTATAAGTTTACCTTACTGAGTGCATCATCAGAGATGCGGTCTCTGTTCGTATGGGTTTTGTTTTCTGCTCACATAACCAAGGGATTAGTTGCTTGACACCATCTGAGATATTCGTTGTTAGTTAGTTTTAGGTTTTATTATTATAATCTTTATCGTTTCCTCTCCAATTTGAATGATCGCAAAGATCTGGATCATAGTAGGCAATACCAAATCCCTTTTCTTTTCCTTTAAACAAGAGTTTAATTGTTTTTGGATCCCTGTATGTATTGTTAAGATATATATTCCAACCTTGGTAGATCGAAAGGTAGTTGAGAACCCGATTTAGTTGAATAAGTGTAGTGGCGTGTTTCTCTCTTCATGTGCCTGCATATCTTTTGGTGGTAGGTTAAATGCTTAGATCCTAGGTAGGATGTCAACTTATAAAAATATATATATATATATATATTTATATATATACCTTCATGCTATACCCTTAGGCCAACATTATTTTCACGATAAAAGACTCTTAACTTATTATTATATTATACATATATAGATATATCGTGGATATGTTTATGTAAAAGTCCTTTACAGTTTTTCTCCCTTCTCTAGACTTTGAATTACATATTACAATGATCACATATGTTAGGAGATTATATTTTATTGGTATAAAAGATTTAGGATTTAGAAAGGAACTAACGACATAACTATGTATAAATTTCAAGGAAGATGCTGTCTTTACTTAATAACTTAGACAAATAAATTATATAGAGAAAGGGTTATGGCTTAAATATCCTTTAAACCTTATCCACATAGAAAAGACATTTGAAAATAAATTACTTTAGAATAAACCTTTGTCTAGTTTCAGTATAGTATTTATGAGCTGGAAGAAACAATGATAAGGATTGAGGATATCCTTGTAACGACAGAGTTACTTTTGTAAAGCCTCTTTTAAAATCATTAAAAAAACAAAACCCTTTTGTGGACGTAGCCCAAGATGCGGGTGAACCACGTCAAAATGTTCTCCTTGGTATGTATCTTCTTATGTGCATCTCTCTCTTGAATTTACCAGTTTTGTTTCTTTTATGTTCCAAATCTTTTGTGTTTCAAAATGTTTAAAATGGAATTTCTTATCTTGTAAGATGGAAAAATATATTTAGTGGTTGCTTAACTATACATTTATGTGTTTATTTTAGAAGTAGATGTAAGTGTACTTAAATTCGTTGATATTTTGCTAGTGTCTCTTAACATCTTTTAGCCTCCGGTAGATATGTCTCATTGTGTAAATATTCATCTCTCATTTACATATATGATTTTAATAGCATAGTTAAGCATATTGAATGTATGATTGAAGAATTTGGTGAAATATGTGTTCTTGGTTGACTATGATATCCATGGGATAGAAGTTTACTAAAGGTTTCAGTACATACGATTATGTTCACTACTATTAAGTAAAGGTTCCATGAATAGGTTTAAGGTAAAGATGGTAAGACATTTTGTTGCGTCATTAATAAATTGAATGCTTAGATTAAAGACCCTTTAATAGTAGTCAACGCCACTTGGAAGTCCCTTGGAAACTCCGTGGCACAGATGTCAGATTTTTGGTTGAGTCGACGCTCCAAGTGGTGGCACCAGTTTTTGATACCAAGTTATTTATTTGAGCCGAGAGAGCTGTGAAAGGGGGGCAAAAAGGGTTTGGTATGGGATTCTCATTTGGTTTCATGAGAGGGACAGGACGGCTTACTCAGCTCAATCCCCATCCTGTGCATTATTCATTCATAGGTGTAATGTTTTGAAATGATCATAGCGTGAACGTTGTCAAGTTTCTGCACCCCTCATCTCCGTACAGGTTGACAGTTACTGAGTACTGTATATTGATAGATCTCTATATAAGTAGAAGCCATAATGTATCTTGTGTGAGTGTAAATCTATGTTAATGCCGAAATCATACTGGAATTCGTTTGGTGATAGCGAATGCGTTTTAGTTTTCATTTCTGATCAATATGCTAGATCTTAAATTTAGATTTGAACCTTTTTATTTTGTTCTTAAAGTAGAGTGTAAACTTTAAACGTAGGCGTGATCGTTCTGCTCGATAAATTATATAGAGAAAGGGTTATGGCTTAAATATCCTTTAAACCTTATCCACATAGAAAAGACATTTGAAAATAAATTACTTTAGAATAAACCTTTGTCTAGTTTCAGTATAGTACTGATGAGCTGGAAGAAACAATGATGAGGATTGAGTATATCCTTGTAACAACAAAGTTACTTTTGTAAAGCTTCTTTTAAAATTATTAATAAAACAAAACCCTTTGGTGGACGTAGCCCAAGATGCCGGTGAACCACGTCAAAATGTTCTCCTTGGTATGTATCTTCTTATGTGCATCTCTCTCTCTTGAATTTACCAGTTTTGTTTCTTTTATGTTCCAAATCTTTTGTGTTTCAAAATGTTTAAAATGGAATTTCTTATCTTGTAAGATGGAAAATTATATTTAGTGGTTGCTTAACTATACATTTATGTGTTTATTTTAGAAGTAGATGTAAGTGTACTTAAATTCATTGATATTTTGCTAGTGTCTCTTAGCATCTTTTAGCCTCCTGTATATATGTCTCATTGTGTAAGTATTCATCTCTCATTTACATATATGATTTTAATAGCGTAGTTAAGCATATTGAATGTACGATTGAAGAATTTGGTGAAATATGTCTTCTTGGTTGACTAGATATCCATGGGATAGAAGTGTACTAAAGGTTTCAGTACATACGTTTATGTTCACTACTATTAAGTAAAGGTTCCATGAATAGGTTTAAGGTAAAGATGGTAAGACATTTCGTTGCGTCATTGATAAATTGAATGCTTAGATTAAAGACCCCTTTTAATAGTAGTCATACATGTTCACCTTGAATGAATGTACCTTGTGCAAAGTGAAATAGAGTCAATAATAATTGATAATGAGAATCATTTGACAAATGGTGTCAGAAACTTTGTATTAAACTTAATAGCTTAATAATAGTATAAATGCTTATGTCTGTTCCATATCTTTGATAGATAATTAACCAACATTATGTTGAAAGAGGAATTAGTGTGTTTTTGTATTTTATTGTTATCGTCCAAGGTGAAAAGTTAAATTTTTACCAACTTTTACTAGTTTAGAAATTTTGGGTTCGTGACAATCGGGTTTTAAGAGAAACAGTTGAAGTTGATCGATAGAATGAGATCGACCAAGGGGATCACCAATGACCACTGGTGCGAAAGAGACTAGAAGTCGAGTGGAAGCTGTCGAAGTATAGTGGACAAGATGCGGAAGTTGAACGAGTCGAAAGTTGACAAGATGGTAGGGATGCCACATTGACATAAGTGCGGCAAAGGCCAAGCATGGAGGAATGGGCAGATATTTAAAAAGCAGTCGTAGAGACTAAGTAAATTCGATGAGTTAAGTCGAGAATCGAAAAGTTAAGAGGGTCTATGCAATGGAGTGCAAATCAATCGAAAGTGGACAGTGACAAGACCGACAACTGTAGCAAAGTTAGAGAAGTGCGGTAGTCAAGGTAATCGACCTGCAACCGTGGAGGGTGGTTGAGGAAGTTATGGAAGTTAAGAAGGTGGGTAAAATCAGTCCAGGAGTCACCATAGGAGGAGGTTTTGCAGCATAGTCATGTGGCGCTGACAACTACAGGATCTGTCGGTTCAAAGGTAGAGCAGTGGAAAGAGTAAGGACATCTCGGGAAAGCCAGGAGGGTGGAACCTCAGGAACAATAGTGGAGCAGAGTAGAAGACTGGTGCGAAGGCACAAAGCGAAGGAGCTGGGAAACCAATATTTCTATCAAAGGACTGGGAGGATGAGAGTATCATACACAGAGGGTAGAAACACACCGAAAGAACATAGTTTTATGCTTGTATATTGTAACAGGCTAAGGCATAATTTTTTGATTTTTCTTTGTATGTAACATTGATTTTGATTCAAGTAGTGGAAGACAACTTCTTGGCATTTCTAGTTCACATCTAGTCTTTGTTAGTGCATTGTGTGTTTACTATGTGTTATAGTTAATCAATAGGGTCTGACAAGACCAGCCCTTGCGCTAGGTGGTATCAGAACAATAGTATCCTAAATATAGGAGGAATACCGATACCGACTTGCATAGAGTCACGTTGTAGTCGAGCAGAAGAATCATGTGAGAAGGAGGAAAAAATGAACATACCTACCTACTCAGGAAGTCTAGATCCAGAAGACTTGATAGTACGGTTCATATAAATGGATAAATACTTCGACATAGAGTGGGTAGAGGATCCTAAGAGTGTTAAGACTGCATGTCTGAAGTTGAAGGGTCATGCCTTGTTGTGGTGGGACAATGTATAGGAAGACAAAGTCAAGAAAGACAAGGAGAAAATCAATTCTTGGGACATAATGGTTTCCAGGATGAAAGGGAAGTTCCTTCCTACCGAATATGTGATTTCCTTGATCAGGAAGTTATAAAACTTTTGTCAGAAAGAGATGACCATGAAGGAATACACGGAAGAGTTCTATAGACTGTTGATTAGATCGAGTCAAATATTGATGAAGGTGAAGAAGTAGTCACAATATATGTAAATGGATTAAAGTATGTCATATAGGATGAGTTTAGCTTGTCAAAGTTCAGAATGGTTTGAGAAGCCTACCAACTAGCTTTGAAGGCAGAAGAAAATCTATCAAGAAGAACCACATCGACTAGAAGAAGGATGATTGGTTGAGGTGTGAAGATTGTTTCTACGAAGGGACAAAGTAGCCAAACCAGGGGAGAAGTCGTTGAATACAACCGGCCTGCGGAAGGGACATAGACTATAGAGAAAGCGTAAGGAAACCGACGGGATGGTCAAGAGACCCGCAGTCAGGGTGTGTTTGGTCAAAGTGGTTCAATGGAAAATAAAGGAGCCGACAGACCAGCTAGTATCTGTTATAAGTGTCGCAGATTGGGACACAAATCCTATGAATTCCCAGGTTATTTTTCACCTAGGGAGACTAATGCAGGGGCATCAGGGCCTAGGACAAACAAACGAAGTTAATTGACAGAATGAGGTCGACCTGTGGGATCACCAACGATGACTAGTGCAAAAGAGACTAGCAGTCGAATCTAGGAAGTCAAGCGGAGGCTGTCGAAGTATAGATGATAGGATGCAGAAGTCGAACAAGTCAAAATTTGATAGGATGTTCAAGATGCGACATCAACAGAAGTGCGGCAAAGGCCAAGCGTGGAGGATGGGGAAAATATTTAAAAGGAAACCATAGAGACTAAGTAAAGTCGATGAGTTAAGTCTAGAATCGACAAGTTAATATGGTCTACACAGTGGAGTGAATATTACTCGGAAGTGGACAACGACAAGACCGAAAAATGTAGAAAAGTCAGAGAAGTGCTGCAGTCAAGGTAATCGACCTGCAACCATATAGGGTTGTTGAGGAATTTATGGAAGTTAAGAAGGTGGGTGAAACCAGTCTGGGTGTCATCACAGGAGGAGGTTGTGCAGCATCGTCAGGGATTGCTAACAACTGCAGGATCCGTCGGTTCAGAGGCAGAGCAGAGGAAAGAGTAAGGACATCTTAGGGAAGCCAGCAGGGTGGACCTCGGGAATAACAATGGAGAAGAGTAGAATACTAGTGCGAAGGCATAGAGTGAAGAAGCTGGGAAATCAATATTTCTATCAGAGGATCGGGAGGCTGAGAGGATCACACACAGAGGGTAGAAACACGCCGACATAATAGATTTTATGTTTGTATATTGTAACAAGATAAGGAAAACTTGTTTGATTTTGCTTTGTATGTAACATTGAATTTTATTCAAGTAGTGGAATCCAATTTCTTGGCATTTCTAGTTCACATCTAGTCTTTGTGAGTGCATTGTATGTTTATTGTGTGTTACTGTTAAGCAAGAGGGCCCAACCAAACCCTCTCTTGTGCCAATAAGGGGGGTTGACTAATGCCACCATGTGTGTGAGGAGCCGAATTCGTATCCTTGGGGAGGATTGACCCTTTAATGAGCTGCTGAAAGTAAGTGGTCCCACCGTTTTTAGAGTAGCACGGATGTCAATATAAAATATGTGTGGGTGTAGCCCAGGAATTCTTCATATAACCTGCGCTATAGAATGATTAAACTGTGTAATACCCACGCTACTCTTTGTTTTGACGGTTTCTTGGAACTTATGGACTCAGGCCGTGTTTTGGATCTGTTGAGGATTCCTTGGGTGATATGCATTATTTATGTTGATGATGCATTACTGAATGAATCGACAAAATCCTGCACATGTGCAAATTTTAGGCATTAACAGATGCCCCCTGATGTATGAGGTTCGGAGGTTATTATAGAGATGATAATGCATCATGTTTTCTATTGTTTCTCTCTTGTTCTATAGGATGAAGCATATGTGGACAAAACAAGGTTCTCCCATGGGGGAATATTGTTGGTGACGACCGTTGGAGCTATAATAAAGAATACTTTTCATACAAACGAGGCAGGCATACCCATGCTCGTGGAATGATTTCGAAGGGATTACAATGAAAGAGGACCAAGGTGTCGACTCTATTATACTATTTCAACATGGATGAAGGCAGATTCGATCCATGTCTGAGTAGATGCCCCAGTAGCTATTGCTGGATATTGAAAAAGTGGAACTGTTGGTGACCATGATAAAACCACTGGGGTGGGGGTCCAAACTAGTATGTAAATCTGCTTAAGAGTATCACTACACCAAAATAGTCTTCTACCATGATTTCCAAATGTCAACACTACTAACTTAAAAATTACATTACCCCCTAATGCGATGATGTGTTTTTGTCACGCATAGGGGAAACCACTTAGTTAGGGAGCACTAATGACTCTCCCTACTAAGTTCAAGGTGATCCCTTATAGTGATTGAAATGGATCCCAAGGTACAACTGCAACTACTGCAACTCTCAAAATGTAATGTTTTGATGTAGATGAGAGCTAAAGGACATGATAAAAATAGAGTCTTATCTTGAGAACCAGGATCATATTGTAACTGACTATTGGATAGACAGACCTGGCACAATACTGGTTGATAAGCACGGGGCTCATAAGTTCCTTTGTTCGATGTAAACATGGGGAGTGGGGATGACAACTTTGTTATTCGGAATGACATAGGTTGATCATGGGAAGGGGAAAACTATACATGAAAGTGATTTGGTGGAGACCCAAAACAAAGGGAAATCGTAACCGGGAAAACACAAACCATTGCAAATCTGGAGAATCAAATATATGGATCAAAGGAGACCATTGATTGCTGCAAAAATATTTTATGTTGTTTCTATATTTTTACTGATCATCACGCAGGATGTCAGCCAAACCTATGAATCTTCCAAGAAAAACAAAACTAGAAACTTATCCAATTCAATCCTTTCTTTAAACACAACAAAATTTACTCAAAAAAGTTCAAAACTCCATGATTCAGAGTCTGAGAGCTCTGAATTTCTTCCCAAATCAAAATCCCAGTATCTCCCATTAGAGCCTGTTTAGACAATTTACCCGCCAGGGAATTATGTTGCCTGTAGATGTGCTGAAAAGTTATATTCCTGAAACATTGTATATTTGATTTGATTCTTTGACACCAGTGGACAAGAGATAATACTTTAAGGTCAAATTCATCTTGAGCCCATTTTATTGTGACTCTAGAGTCACCAAAGACTTTCAGGTCATCAATACCAAATATATTTGCCACCTTTAAGACACACCACAGAGCAATGAGTTCAGTTTTCATATTTGTTCCCAGTCCATAGTTCATTTTGAGTGAGAAATTATGATATTCATTTAGAAAAATTGCTCCACCTACTGCACAAATTCCATCGTGTACCGCACCATCAAAGAAAAGTACAGGACAATTAAAAATAGGCTCAAATACTCCAATCCTTCTTACCACTGTTGGTTTCTTCCCCTTAAAAATGGATTTGTAAAGAGAGAGAATTTGCTCAACCCCATTTTATACCAAAGGAACCATGTCTTCAAAAACTGTTTTGTTCCTGATATACAAAACAACCCATGATATAAAATGTGGTAACACAGGGTGTGTTATACATTCCTTGAACCATTTTAAGAATGAAAACTGAAAGGAATCCCTTCCCCAATCCAGATTTATATCTAATCCAATACAAACCTGTTACCAAATCTCTCTAGTAAAATTGCAGTTCGCGAGAATATGCTAAGTGGATTGTACATCAGATTTGCATAAGGAGTATCTATTTGGTCCAGTCCACCCCATTCTAACCAATGCATACCAAGTTTTAAATTTCTCTTTAAATGCAAACCAACCAAGCACTTGATCTTTATAGGTATCTTCCATCTCCAAAGCTTCTTGAACCACCAGTGTTGTGGGAAGAAATTCCTGTTAGATATAATATAACTATAAGCTATTTTGGCTATTACTTCCCCTGAGATATGGTTTCCAGCCCACTTCAATACATCGCACTTGGTCCAAATCCTACATCCACTTGAATCCAAATGGGAGAAGAAATAATCCCATTCATTTTCATAACAACCTAGAAGACCCAAATCGGCTCCTTTTAACCAATAAGAAGTTCCCTGCAATGAGACATAATTCCTCATACGATCTAATGCAGTGAAATTTCTATCTCTGAGAAATCCAAAATTTCCACTGACAGCTTGAACTCGTCATCAAGTCCCAAAATTTGATCAACACCAATTTGGATTTTCTGTCCATTACCTACCTGCCAAGATAAATCATTACCAATCCAGTGAAAAACCTGCAAAAAACCTTTCCATATCACAAAGGTATTCCTTGTTTTCTTGACTAGATTTTTGATCCAATCCAAAGTATCCAATTTCATGTACTTCACTTTTAATACTTCAGACCATAAAGTATTACCCAACAATCCTCTCCAAAGGCTCTTTAGCAGCAAAGCCTTCCCAAAGATATCCAAATTTTTGAGTCCCCAGCCACCACATTTTTCAGGAATAGTAATATATTCCCATTTTACCATTATTAGACCTTTGCGCTCCAAACCACCTGTCCAAAGAAAGTTTGAGCATAGTCTATTTAATTGCTTGAGGATTGATTTGGGCAACTTGAACAGAGATAACCAGTAAACTGGGATGCTTGTAAGAACATCTTGGACCAATATAAGGCGACCTCCAATTGATAAAACTCGATTTGTCCAGCATTGAATTCTATACTCCGTCTTCTTAACAAGCCAAGACCAGTCCTTGATTCTATAATTATTTGGTTTTAAGAAATATCCCAGATATGTAAAACCATCCTTTAATTCCTGTACTTTATATGGAAGAGCACTCTGTAACTCCACAATTTGCATATCATTCAAATTATGCTGAAATAAGATGGATTTCCTATCACTAACCTTCATACTAGATGCACAGTAGAAGAGTGATATACAATTCCTAAAGCATCTCCTTTCACCAATTGAGTTTGCACCAGCTAGATGTACATCATCAACAAAGAGCAGATGAGATATAGATATCTCTCTGGAAATTTTAATCCCTTTTATAAGACCATCATTTCTTTCCTTGAGAAGAATTCTACTTAAACCATCAATAACCAAATCAAATAGAATAGGTGACAGTGGAAAGCCATGTCTTATCCCTCGCGAGCACTTAAAGAAGTTTGATGCAATCCCATTGACAAGAACAACAATGTTTGTTGAGGTAACACAAGACATAATCCATTTCAACATCATAGGTGACAAACAAATGTTTATAAGAAGAATTCTGAGATAGCACCAATCTACCCGATCATAGGCTTTTTCAAGATCCATTTTAAGAAGAAAATCCTTTTTGTTCCGAACCTTTATAGTATGGATTATTTCCTGGGTGATGCCAAATGCATCAAGAATCTATCTATCATTGAGAAACCCAAACTGATTTGCTGACACAAACTTTGACAGCCCAGGTTTAATCCTCATAGCTATGATCTTGGAAATAAGCTTGTAGATCAAACTACATAATGCAATAGGCCTATATTCACCAAAGGATGAGGGTTTTTTGCATTTCGGAATTAAGGTAAAAAATGTAGAATTCAAGGCTCCCGAAATATAACCATTGATTCTAGAGTATTCCACCATTGCTAGAATTTCTTCACCCATTAGATCAAAAAAGTGAAGAAACAACTCCACAGTCTAGTCATCTGGCGTAGGACTTTTATCATTTGCAAACAGTTTTAATGTGTCTTCAACTTCTTTTAGAGTAACCTCCTGTTCCAGTTCCAATGCTTCCTGTGGACTGAAATTTTTTTGGGAATAGGCGAGCAATCTCTATTTCTTTTAGCAAATCACTACCTCGTGGACCTTTAAAAATATTGCCGAAGAAACTTGCTGCAACATATTGAAGTTGATAATGTCCATTAAAAGAAACCCCGTCATCATCTTTTAACTCCCAGATTGCTTTTTTATTCCTTCTATATGATGGATAGGCATGAAAATACTTCGTATTCCTGTCCCCGAGTTCAAGCCACAAGGCTCGACTATTTAACTGCCACTCTGCCTCCTCTTGAAACAATATAGCCTCCTTTTTAGCATTCAGTAACTTAAGTAAATCTTGATCCACTTCATTGTCCATGAAGTCAAATTTCTTTTGATAAACATTCTTGATCTGTACCTGCAAATCATCATACTCTTGAAGATCCAATTTCTTTTCATTTCTCATCCATGACTTTACCACAGCCTTCAAATTTCTAAGTTTTAAAACAAATTTTTCCATAGGTTTTAAGCCCCAATCCTGACAAGGATCGAGCCAGAACCATCTAATAGTCTCACAAAAATTTTCAACATGAAGCCATGTGTTATTAAACTTAAATGGGTAATTCTCTGGATCCTGTGTGTCATCACACTGAAGAAAAATGGGCCAATGGTCAGAGAATATATTCTTCCCACCCATGAACGACATCTTTGAAATTGTTGCAGCAGAGGCCATGCAACCAAGAAGAGGTAAAGTATTTTAATGATACCTTCTTTCCCAACTCTGCAATTTGACCACGTTGGCATAATAGGTGAAGGAGCCACATCTACCAAGTCAAAATTTTCCAATAGTTGAGCAAAATATTCAGCTAATTCATCAAAATGAGCCTTGGAGCCCCAGATTTCAGACCAATTTAAAGAGAAATTTAGGTCTCCTACAAGAATAAGATTATGTGAGTTTAGTAGCCCAAAAAACTTGAGCTAATCCCAGAACTCAACCCTGCTAGTGTAAGGACCATAGTAGTTTAGGATAGTAAAATGAAATTTTTTAAATAACCCCCACCCCTACATAAAAATCCCTCACTTGGTTTTATAGGTTTTGAAATAGAAGCAATTAGGGTTCCAGCCAACAATCAAACCTCTAGACTTCCCACATGCATTAATAGCAGAAAACTCCCACCTAGGGCAAACATTAACCAATTTCAGGATAGCCTCTGAATCAATACACATAGTTTCCTGAATGAGAAGAACATCCAAGCTAGTAGCAGATAACAGTTTCGACAAGGCCCTACCCTGGGTAGTCTTGTGTAACCCTTGGATATTTAAGGATACAATTAACATTACTTACCCTGGCTAGTGGGCATCACTGCTCTAAGTGCCCTAGGGTTTGAAGGATCACCACTAACATCAGAAGCATCATCAATTCTCACCGAAAGAGGAACAAAAACATCACCAATTGGCTCATCACTGTTCGCCACTCGGGATTTCTTATCCTTTCTAATAGTAACATTTTTGAACCAGAGACTATGAGCTGGTAAGACATCTGAATTTTGGGATGGATTTTTCGAAAATACCTCCAAAGGGGATAATACGGAAGACCCAATACTAGGTTTATAGCCACTCTCGGAGAGTACCACCTTTTCATCAAAAGATAAAACCCTAGCAACATTGTAGGTAGGAGCATACATAGGTTCCGTAGCAACAGGCTCCAGATCATGTTCAGTAATATCCCAGCTAGTTTGTAAAGAACCCTGGTTTCCCTCTATCAAAAATGGCCCTCCCACAGCATAAAGATTTAAAGCAATCTCCCCTCTAGAAATCCTTTGATTTAATGAGTTTTCAATATCCTCATAGAAATTTAATTCATTCTGTGAAATACCTTTATACGGGGTTTCTTCAAGAGACTTACGTGTAATTATCTTCACCTCTGAGGAATTATTTGATGAAGAAGAAAGCATTACATCCAAAGTAGCCATCGGCACACAGAAAGCCTCCTTCAAGTTTTAAGGGCACTTTGTAGCAACATGTCCAGTTTCTCGGCACACGTAGTAGCAAAATGGAATTTTAAAATAATCCAATCTCTGGCTTATGACCCTAGAGCCCCAATTTAAGTCGATTTCAGCCGGTAAACCCTGCCTCATATCTTTTTCAACCATCACCCTTGCAGCTCTGCGATCATACCCAAATAGGGTTTTCTTTTCAAGTCTGATAAACTTGCCTAAGGTGTTTTCCAACCCAATTAAGTTGTTCTCAGACAACAATTCAATAGGGAATCCTGGCAAGGTCACCCACAGATGGCGAATATGCTGAGAATCCTTAAGTGGGTCAAACCCAACATACCATTTTTTGAGACATAAGGAACCCTCTTTAAAAAGCCACACCTGGTTCAGGATACCATCGACATTAACGCCGACCGAGAACGTGAAGATTATCCATCTGTTAACCAGCAAATTTACTTGTGGAGCCAAACCACAGATTGGTGTCTAGTTCTCGTTCACCCACAACACAATCTCTTCTCGGCAACTACTGGCAAATTCCAAACTGCCCACCACACCACGAGAGGCCAAAACCTTCATCCTTTCCACGTTGTGATTACAGTCTACAGAAAACTGCAAGCGACCCTCGCTAGCGTTAATGACCTTGGCTTGCCTGCGAACCCAAGCCCGAGAGCCCAACAGATTATGATTCACATTTCTAGTGTGTTCTTGCACCATCACAGACGAAACCGGGAGGCAAACTGGTGGAGTCAATGCACGATTTGCCATACTAAAGGCCCAAACCCTAGCCGTCACAAACTCCCAAAAGTTAAACCTAAAAAAATCACCAAAAGCCTCCACCTATCGGGACAAGACTAAAATGACAGAAAAGTATCGGTCTACTAATTTAGGACCATTTCTCTCAAACCATGCCAAAAAGCCGCCAAAGATAGAAACCCTAGATCTGAAAAACCTACCGCTAAATGAAATCAAAAAACAAAGTACCAAGAAAGACAGTAGGAACCTATCAATTTGGCAAAATGGGCATCCACCACCGGTAACAACCCAATAGGGAAAAGATAGAAGCTGAAAATAAGTCAGAATTTGGAACTTGTAGACATAAATCGCATTCCCACTTGTTTTTTACCCAGAAACTCCAATTGTCCGCATGGATGTCGCTCCGGGTTCAAGCATTTCTATTTTTCTATCATGTCATACTTATAAATATTAATTGCTCTATTTTATTGTTTATCCAATTATCTAAAACCTAAAAGGTTGTTGGATGATCCTTAGTGTCCATATGGCTCCTTGAAGTTCATGAAAGCATATTCCCAACATCATAGAATCCATTTTCTCTCCCTCTTTGTGACAACATGCCCATAACTTACCATGTGATAGGGTTATACACCTATAGATTATAAACTTCAATATTGCATTTATACAAGTATGGCAAATTCTAAAGATGAGACAACTAAATTCACAAGTCCAACTACACAATATTTAAGTCTTGTGAACTCAAAAGTAGAAGAAATTGTTTAATACCTTATTTATTTAATTACTATTAACATTAATTTTAAAATGCGGTTAAACTTACATCTTTTTTCCCACAAGTTTTTAGATAATTTTTTTAATAAACTTAATTGTGTTTAAGAAAAATTCGTTACATGCTCACTTTTCGACAAATTATGTACCATTTAATTTAATATTAAATATATATATAATGGAGGAGGCAAAAACCCTAAACCTAGATTTGGTCCGCCAAACAAACTCTTTAGATAATTTTTTTAAGAAGCTTAATTGTGTTTAAAAAAAATAGTTACGGACTCACTTTTCCACAAATCATGTACCATTTAATTTAATGTTTATATATATAATGGAGGCCAAAACCCTAAACCTAGACTTGGTCCACGAAACAAACTCTTTATATAAGTGTCCTTTTCTCTCAGATATTACTTTGTCTTGTTCAAGTTTGAGAGTTTGAGTTTGGTCAGATATTACTTTGTCTTGTTCAAGTTTGAGAGTTTGAGTTTGGTGGTGCAGTTGTCTTGTTCATGTGTTGTTTTTCATACGCTATGTCTTGTTTTTCATTTTTTTATTTTTGATATTATATAAATTTAGATTGAAACTATTTATATTTATATAGGTAGACGGTTATATAATGTTTCGTAAAATTTTTTTATTATATTGAATGTCAATAGGGTTATTAAGAAAAAAATGTTGGATAAACGTCATTGGTACCAGTCATCGAACCGGGGAGGTCGGTCTGGATGAGGATTCTTATTCCATGATGCCTTTTGGTTTTATTGATTCCCCATGCCATGACAGATGTATGAACCAGGCCCGTATGTACGGGGGCCCTTCATTCTATGAGAGGCCTGTGTACTCGTAATAACTATTTCAAACCGGCGAATCCTGGTTTCTACTTAGGTTTACCTTAACGCGGATCCAGTTTTCGAGTTAGGTTTGTCCTTAACGCGAATCCAGTTTTCGAGTTAGGTTTGTCCTTAACCCGAATCCAGTTTTGTGATATCTAGGTCAGTTGGTGCCTAGTGATATCTAGGTTAGTTGGTGTCTAATTTAGTAAAGAATATTAGCATTTTAACGTGGTTGTTTCTAATTTAGTAAGGATATTGACATTTTAACATGGTTACTTCAGGTTATTCATTAAATGTGTTTTAACTTAGATCATGGCAATTTATTATTTTATAATTTGTTATTGCTAGATTACAATTTATGAGATTATGAGTTTTAAATTTACGAGATTATGAGTTTTAAATTTATGGGTATAATTATTATTTTAAGTTTTAATTATAAAAAATATTTTATTATTATTTATAAATGTTATAAGTATTATTTAGATTGTAATTTATTAATAAAATATTTTTTTATTTTAAAATAAATTTGGTTTTAAATGTAAAATATAGTTTGATTTTGTTATTATAAAATAAAATTAATTTTTAAATGTTAAATTTGATTTGATTGAAAAGTTTGTTAAATCAACTTTGAGAATATATTTGTTTTATTATTTAAAAATAATTTTAGGAGTTAAAAAAAAGAAGTGTGGATTTTAGTATATTAAATTTTGATTAAACTAGATATGTTTAAAGAAAAAAGGTACGTGTTTTAAATGTTAAATATGGTTAGACTGAGATGATTCTTAAGTCAAGGGTCTCTCCCCCCAATTGGGTCATGAGTTAGGCATTGGGTAGGTCATAAGCTAAGACTTTGGGTTCCCGTCATAAGTTAGATTGGGTTAAGGTTTGACTTTCAATATTTAATTTATATTAAAATTTTAAATTTTAAATCACTTTCTTTATTAAAATTTTCAATAAGTTAAATTTGACATCACTTTTTTTCTATATAAATTAGATGTTTAATTTTTTCTTATAATATGACTTTATTTTCTGTAACCTTTATTTAATATATATTAAATGGGAGAAAAAAACATATTAAAAAATCTATATATTCAAAATCATTTTAAAATTATGATTATAGTATAAAAAGAAATAAAATTTCATGCAACATTTTTGTATATATGTTTCATAATTCGCAAATTATAGAGCTAGAAAATAAAAATAATTGTATGTTTCCTTTATTTGTGACTATAAATATATTTTTTTATGAAATATATTCATCATTAATGATTATTGAAATGAAATAATCTTTACATTATGTATTTCAAATGATTATATAAATTCTAAATTAGGCTGATTATCATTAATTAAAAAGTTTCTCATTGATATTTTTTATAATAATTATATAAATTTAAAAAAAAAAGCATTCATTAAAAAAGTCATCTATGAGTAGTTAAGTAAAAAAAACACCTCTTTTTAGGAAATGTTACTATACTGATAGCAAGTTTTTTTTCATAATTTTTTGATACCATCTCAGTTAGGAGAAAATGTAATGCATACAATACTTTTTCGCTTATATTCAGAGTCAGATCTATGCTCGAAAGTATTGTATGGAAATGCGCATAGAATTATGCATTACATTTTAGATCGAAATGGGCATAGAATCATTATTTTGGATAAAATCTTCATGCATACGAACCTGATTCTCATATACACAAATCTGCTACTAAGAAACAAATAGACATAGTTGGAAATGCAATAATTTTTAGTTTTCTTGCAAGTGGAACCTAGGTTCAAACAAGCCTTATGAAAGAATATTTATTAGGCATGATTTCTTTCCATGTTTACGTCGGCCTCTTCATACGATCTCCCATTGGTTGCAGTGTTAAGGTAATTAAAATTGGTTGCGAAAAGTTCAATAAAATGCCCTTTGAGTAATATTAATTAAAATCTGATTACAATATGTGGAAGGAAGCTATGAGAGGTTTAATTTGTACATGTAGATCATCAAAGAATGAGGAAAAGAGCTGGCCGGGATCAAAGCCGAGATGGGATCCAAAAATGGAAGAGATTGGAATCTTAAAATCCAGATTCAGTTATGGAATGGTGAATCCTTCAAGAAATGAAATTAAAATAATCAGAGCTCAGCCGAAACACTTCAGACAAGTTGGGGATGTTGGCGACACAAATGTCTTGTATTGGTTCCAGAACATAAAGTCCAGATCCAGGCAACACAACCCCACTTTTAGTCTCCAAAGATCTGTAAATCTACAGCAGGGAAGAGTCTGACTGATCAGACTATACGAATCATAGACGTTGCACAAAGGAAGAGTAAGATTCACAAGGTTTGTGCAACTAATTGTATGTTTTGTAAGCTACGTCTATATGATTGACTTAGACTGATCAATCTTACTCTTCTATGCACTAGATTTACAGTTCTCTGCAGAGTGAGAATGGCGTTGCTTTGCTTGGATCGAGACTTTCTGTTCCGGAACCAATAAAAGAGATTAGCGTCAGCAACATGTTGTCTATACTATTTTAGCTGACATTTAATTCTATTTATTTCATCCCATGAAGGTTTCAACATGCCAGAATTGAATGTCTACTTTAACATCAAGATCTATTCTGGTTTTAGATTCCATCTCGTTTTCGGCATGTTGCAGTCCTCATTAGATGTACCTCTAGAAATTACTGTTTACACATATTCTAATTATATTTGAAATGATAATAATAGGAATGGATATTATTTAACTTTTTTTAACTGGATCTAAAAATCTATATTCAGTTCTGGAATGGTGAATGCTTCACGAAATGAAATTAAAAGAATCAAACCTCAACTCGAAGAGTTTGAACAAGTTCGAGACATTGGGGACGAGCATGTCTTGTATTGGTTCCCGACCATAAATTCCAGATGCAAGTAGATACAACTCCACTTCCAATCTGCAAAGATTTTTAAATCTACAGTAGGGAAGAGTGAGCCTGATCATTCTATAAGAATCACAGACCATAAATTCCAGATCCAAGTATATTTTTAAATCTACAGCAGCGAAGAGTGAGAATGATCAGTCTATAGGAATCACACACGTTGCACAACCAAAGAGTAAGATTCACAGGTTTTGTGCAACTAATGATCTGTTGTATTAGCAATGTCTATGACTGACTTAGACTGATCAATCTTACTCTTCTCCGCAATTGATTTAGAGTTCTCTAGACTGAGAATGGCGTTGCTTTGCTTGATCTGGACTTTGTTATCTAAACTCGTTTAGTTGACATCTGATTCTAGTTACTTCATCGCGTGAAGGTTTCACCTTGCCAAAATTGAATATCTATTCTAACATCGAGATCTATTCTGGTTATAGATTCCATCTTGCTTTTGGCGTGTTGCATTCCTCATTCTCTGCTGAACAAACTATTCTTTGCACATTCTACTCTACAAATTGAATTACTTCCATTATTATGCTGGCTCACCTCTTCACCACAACAAGAAAACCCATCTTTTAGCACTACAAGTTAGCACCACTTATAGTTTGTGGTGTAAATGTGGTGGTATTGGTACCACTTACATTTATGTGGTGTTAAAGTGGTGGTATTAGCACCATTTATATTTTGTGGTGTTAATATCGTGTTGTGTTATATTAGTTAATATTATTGGAAATTGAGTTTTACCTTTATGAGAAATGCCATGTTGGCAAGTACCATAAAGTAGTGCTAAGCTATTATTTTCCACATTGACATGTACACGTAGGATTTAATTATGTGGATTTGCACCATAAACAAATTCACAAATAATTCTTTTGAAAATAACTCAATTCAATATTTATTTATTTTTTCGTCAATTAAAATAAATGATCAAAGATTAATTTATGAGTTTTTGCACCATACTTGCAAGAAGTTCAAATATTTATAATTAGAATATTTAAGCAAATAAATTCACGTGATTCATTTATGCGGTTTACACCACAAGCACAACAAGTTCAAAAATAATATTTAGAAAATAGCTCAAGTAATTTATTCTTTTTTATATTATTTAACCATATAAATACCAAGGACAAATAAATAAAAACAACTATTTTTAATTTATTACTATTATAAAGTTGTAATAAAATTATTTGAATTTAAATTTGAGTATTCATTTGAGATATTTTTATCTTCTTAATTTTTTTATGGAAATTAGTATTAATATTAGGTTTTTAAGACAAGACATGGGTCTTAGATCCATCTATATGATCAATGGAGAAAACCTCTAGTTAAGGCCCTAAAATAAGCTTTTATGAATCTAGGACCAAGAAAGACACCACAAAGGTCCCCACACATATTCCTAAGAGTATGCTTAGCCTCTAAGTATGGTCATTCACACTATTATAAGTTTTTAATCACTAAGGATAGGTCCAATGGCTCTCAACATTGTTGAACGAACAATCACAGGCCTTATCCTAAATGAATCCTAAGCCTAAATAAATGTCATGTTGTGAAGTGTACCATATAGTGGGGCTAAGCTCATATTTGTAACATGGACATGTACAAAAATGATTTAATTATGATAATTTGTACCATAAACACAACAACATCAGAAATAATTATTTTGTGATAACTTAATTAAATTTTTTTCATTAAATAAATGCCCATGATTAATTTATGAGGTTTTAAACCACAACCACAAGAAATTCAATTATTTGTTTTTATCACTATTTAAACCAACAAGCTCACATGGTTCATTTATGAGGTGTTGCACAACAAACACAACAAGTTCACAAATAATTATTTTCTAAATAGGTCAAGTTGACTATTCATTTTCAATGTTATGCAAGCAAATAAATACCCATGATTCTTAAATTTGACAAAAAATTGAATACAACCATTTTTAATTTATTACTATTATAAAATATTAATAAAAATGATTTGAATTGAGATTTCATTATTTGACAGGGAATATTTTTATTGATATTATTAAATTTTATAATGGATATTAATATCATTATGAGGATTTGTGCACAAGGCATGGGTCTCAAATCCTTGGAGATGTTCGAGGGAGGAAACCTCTTCCTTGGGCCCTAAATGAATCTTTTAGGAATCCAGGACCAAGAAATATAGTCAACACACATATATTCCTAAGAGTATTCTTAACATCTATGTGTGGATGTTGATTGCATTATAAGGTTTTGATCACTAGTGATAGGTATATTGACCCTCTACCTAGTTAAGAGAAGAAACCTAGGCCTTAGCTTAAATTAAACTTCTAGGCTGTAATATCCCGAATTTTGGACTAACTATTTTATGATGTTATATTGGGGCACGACCCCAACACCTATGATGTATTCCTTGTAGACTAACATATTGGGCATGGACCCTAATTGAATTTCATTATTTGATTATATACTCGGCAAGGAAGCCCCAATGTTCTGATTATGTTTTGATATGGGTACAAAACCCTAATATATTGAGTTGACCTTTTTATTACATACTATGCAGTGATGTGAATGACATAGTTGACTTATGTGGCATGTTGAGCGTGGACTCAGAAACACACAAATTACCTACGTACTGGGTGCAAGCCCCAAGGTACCTACATGAATGACGCACCACAAGAAACAAACGAAACATACAAACGCACCACGAGAGATGCAAGAGGCAGAATGACGTGGGTGGGTAGCTGGACTTACCCTACCATTGCCTACGTCTACAGAGTTCCTAGACCCCCACAACAACCAAACGCTGAAACCATTCGCAGAGATCACCTGCCACTTCAACAGGAACCATAAGTTGAAACCGTGAGAGAGATAACAAAGGAAAATGAGTTACATAAGAAGCATGGCGATTTTCTTCTTCATACCTGAGCAGGGTGTAGCACTCTTCACGCCACTAGCAGAGCTAGAATACCCAGTGCACTAACCATGGTGACGAGGCCACCTCCAGAGCACAAGGAACTGCAGAACCATTGCTAACTGAAAGCGCAAAGCTTGTGTGCATAAGGAAAAAAAAAACCCTTTCACGAGAGCTCTTTTTTCCATCCTGTCATCCAATGTGATAGGGTGTAATTAAGACTACACCAAACCCTTCCTAAGTGGAGTCTCAATTTACTATACAAAGCCTATAGTATGAGTCGTATGGATTAGCCACGAAATTATAGGGTAATACAAGTGCTGACCAAAGTCTCATCACCATAGAACTTTACACCATCACCTTTTATTGGGCACTATAGTATTACCACTTAAGACTTGACCTTCATGTTTAAACCTCTACCTTGGAAGGTTAATGTGTTGAAATATTGTAACTTCTAAGAATATTATATTTGTATTATTCCGGAGATGTTTCATTCCTCCAATGGGACTTTATTATGTATCTGGAGATGTTTATTCCTCCGATGGATTATGGTAACTAGGGTTATTAGATCTCCCATGTGGGGGTGGGCCCTGAGTTAATTTATTTTGGGTTATTAGACTCTCTTAGGAGAGGTCGGCCCCATAGGGTAAAAATTTAGTCGGGAAACAAGTATAAGTAAAGGAGGTTGTTCCTTATTTAACTCACTCTTCCATCACTCTGAAAGTAGCGCACAAGTGAGAGAGAAGTCTACATAGGAGGTAGAGAAGGAGCTCTAGTCTTGGACTACATCTTGTATTTGGTTGATCATATTATTGAGGAAAGTTTGCTGGGTTTTCTACCCCATGAGGGTTTCCCAAGGTAAAATCTCTGTCTATCTTGTGATTGTGTTTCTTTCAGTGATATTGCTAGTCAAATTAGTATAAACTTAACATGGTATCATAGCTAGCCTGAATAGGACATCTTTCACAAGGTGAAAATCTCTCCCTCTCCTCCTCTCGTGCAAATTAGGGTTTCTGCAAAAGTTGGTATTTTTGGATTCTGGTTGCATGGATGGATAGCCCTCCTCAAAATCAAAGTTTTGACGCCTGGATCGAGGTTTTTGGTTGGGTAGAACTCCGGGAAAGTCAAACCCTAGTTTGACCAAAAGTTCAAAAATCCAGAAAACTAGAGAACCACAAAAGCTGCGAACTTGTGCACTAGAAAACCAGAAATTCTGTTGTAGATCCGGAAGGTGAAAAGTTGAAGTCTCTAGAAGCAGAACACACCAGATTTTCCAATTCAATCAAGCACATCTCCTGGTAAGTGTTATTCTATCTCTTTAGAAACTTCAATCTCTTTTGACCCCTAAAGAAGATGGCTCCAAGCACTAAGCTTGAAGACAAGCTAGAGGTTATAGAAAATTTCCGAGCATCGAAATACAGAATTGGCCTCATTCTTGAAGAGAATGACCTTGCCCAGTATATCAATGATGAGATTGCAGAACCTGGAGAGGATGAAGCCAAAGAGAAGTATATGAAGGATTTGATTAGGGCAAAGAGAATCATTGTTGATTCTATAAAAGACCACTTGATTCCCCAAGTGGCATCCAAGAAGACTCGAAAGGAAATGTATGATGCCCTTTCCAGAATGTATGAGGAAAAGAACATCAATAGGAAGATGAATTTGAGAGCTCAATTAAAGAGCACAAAGATGAACAAAGGAGAATCTATTCAAGACTATTTCTCAAGGATCTCCTAGCTTAAAGAACAACTAGATGCTATTGGAGATACCCTTGATGAAGATGAGCTAGTAATGACTGCTCTAAATGGTCTCACTAGACCATGGGAGTCATTTATCCAAACCATGTGTGCCAGAAAAGAGAGCATGAAGTTTGATGTGGTATGGGAAGATTGCATCCAAGAAGAAACTAGGGTTTCCAATAGAGAATCCATTCTCAAAGAAGATGACCAAGCCTTGGCTACACACACCAAGAGAAGGAGGAATCAATCTTACTTAAAAAGGATAGTCACAAGGAGTCTCAATCTCCACAAAGATTTCAGAAGAGAGGAAGAAGAAAATATTCTTCTTTTCAATGTTTCAATTGTCATAAAGAAGGACACATTGCTAGATATTGTCCCTCAAAGAAGAAGAAAAATGTTCACCATAAAAGACATCAAGCACATCTTGTAGAAGATGAAAGTGAACAAGAAGAAGAAGAGGAAGAAAGGCCTCACAAGAAAAGATCTAGAAGAGAAGAAGAAGAAGAAGAAAGGCCACTCTTCAAGAAAAGATCTAGAAGGAATGAAGAAGAAGATGTAGAAGAGTATGTTGTATTCTCTGCACTCTAAGGATCTATAACACCTGGAGAAGATACATGGCTGATTGATAGTGGTGCTTCAAAGCACATGACTGGACAAAAGAAAACTCTTTCAAAACTGGAAGAGAAGACCTCCCCAAAAAGGGTGTCATTAGGAGATAACTATCAATATCCCATCAAGGGAATTGGTGAAGCAAGCTACAAGCTTGATTCTGGAACACCATTGAAGATGAAAGAGATATTATATGTCCCGGGATTGAAGAAGAACTTACTTTCTATCTCAGCTCTAGATAAGAAATTTTATAGGGTTGCATTCATAGATGGACAAGTACTCATGTGGTCCAAAGGAAAATCTATTGAGAATGCAATTGCTATTGGTGAAGAGGAAGGAGGTTTATACAAACTCGGGGGACATTCAGAAGCTTCCCTTGTTCATGAAGCCACTAGCCCTAATGAACTATGGCATAGGAGGCTTGCTCATATTAACTACAAAGCACTACCTCATGTGAGTAAGGTTGTCATAGGACTACCATATTTTAAGATTGATCATGATGGCACATGCAAGGGGTGTGCTAAAGGAAAGAATATCAAGAACCCATTTCCAAAGAGTAAAACAAAGACCAAGAGTATTTCGGAATTGATTCATTCAGATGTATGTGGACCAATGCCCTCCACATATTTGAGTGGATATGAATACTACCTTACATTTATTGATGACTATTCCATAAAGACTTGGATTTACATTCTAAAAGGGAAGAATGAAGTCTTTGGAAATTTCAAGGAGTTCAAAGCCTTGATAGAAAATCTTTCAAAAAAGAAGATCAAAATACTCAGGATAGACAATGGTGGAGAATACACTTCAAAGGATTTTGAGCTCTTTTGTAAAGAAAATGGAATCAAGAGGGAGTTAACCACTCCCTATAATCCTCAGCAAAATGGTGTTGCAGAAAGAAAGAATAGAACCATCATGGAAGCTGTGAAGACAATGATACATGATCAAGACCTGCCTATGTATCTATGGGCTGAAGCAGCTAGCACAATAGTCTATGTGCAAAATAGACTATCCCACAGTGCTCTTGATTTCAAGACTCCAGAAGAAGTGTTCACAGGGAAGAACCCTGAGGTAAGTCACCTCAAGATATTTGGATGTCCAGTATACATTCACATTCCAAAAGAAAAGAGGACTAAGTTAGATCCTTTCGGAACGAAGAGAATATTTGTTGGATATTGTGAAACATCCAAGGCATTCATAATATACATCCCAGTATTTCACCATATGGAGATTAGTAGGGATGTGACATTTGATGAAGAGACAACTCTCAAGAAATCTAGGAAGTGCCAGTATGAAGAAGTATATGAAGAAGATGCACCTCCAAGAATTACAGAGACTGCACCCATCTCTGAAGATGTAACACCTGAAGACCATGATATGATAGAACCATAGGAACCCCCCCTTTCAAACATTTCAAGGAAAAGAAATCCAGCATGGGAAAGATATATTATACTAGGAGCAGAAAAGTATGGAGCTCCTGAGGGCTCCACTAGAGTAAGCAAGAAACCAAAGGCATTCTCCAACTATATGGTTTTGATGTGTGATCTTGTAGATCAGGAACCTACTAGTTATGAAGAGGCAGTTCATAAGAAAGAATGGGTAGAGGCAATGATAGAAGAATACCATTCAATAATGAAGAATGATGTTTGGGATATAGTTCCCAAGCCAAAACACAAAAGTTTGGTATCTTCCAAATGGATATACAAAATAAAGCATGTTGCAGATGGTAGCATTGAAAAATACAAACCAAGATTTGTGGCCAAAGGATTCTCTCAGAGAGAGGGAATTGACTATGAAGAAAAAATTTCCCCAGTTGCAAGGTACACTTCGATTAGAACCATCATGGCACTTGCATCCGTGAAGAAATGGGATCTATGCCAGATGGATGTAAAGATAGCCTTCCTGAATGGTGTGATTGAGGAAGAAGTGTACATAGAATAACCACTAGGATTTGATGTAGAAGATGGAAGAACCCATGTAAGCAAACTGAAGAAGGCCTTATATGGGTTGAAGCAAGCTCCCAGAGCTTGGTATGGAAGAATTGATAGTTTCTTGACAAACTTGGGCTTTACCAAAAGTAAAGCTGATCTAAATCTTTATCTCAAGGTTATGAATGATGAACCTGTCATATTGTTGCTATATGTGGATGATCTATTTCTGACTGGAAATGAGAAACAAATTATCGAATGCAAAAAGAAGCTCTCATTAGAATTTGAGATGAAAGATCTCGGATTAATGCACTACTTCCTAGGTCTGGAAGTATGGCAAGGACCAAATGGAATCTTTCTCAACCAAGGTAAGTATGTTGTGGGAATCCTAAAAAGATTCGATATGTTGGAATGCAAATCCATGACCACTCCCATGGATTCCAACTTAAAGCTATTAGTTGATGACTCTTCAGAGTTAGTGGATGTGACTCTGTACAAACAGATTATTGGGTCATTAATGTACCTGACGAATACCAGGCAAGACATATGTTTTGCGGTGAACACTCTGAGTCAGTATCTAGTGGAACCTAGATAGATTCACCTAATTGCTACAAAACATGTGATGTGGTACCTAAAAGGTACGATAGATTTTGGTCTTTATTATCATGGAGATCATGAATTCAGATTATATAGCTACACATATGCTGATTGGGAAGGAAGTGTATTAGATAGGAAGAGTACATCGGGTGGATGTTATTGTCTGGGATCTTCCATGATCTCGTGGTTTAGCAGAAAGCAGTCAAGTGTGGCTCTCAGCATAGTTGAAGTAGAATATATAGCTTCCTACTCCGCTAGTTGCGAAGCGGTATGGATTCGGAAGTTATTATCAGGATTGTTTGACTTAGAGATGGACACCACTGTGATTCTATGTGACAACTAGAGTTGTATCAAGATGACAGAGAATCCAGTGTTCCATGATAAGTCAAAGCACATAGAGATCCAATATTTTTATATATGGAATATGGTTTAGAAAGGAGCTATGAAGCTTGAGTATGTAGGCACTGATGAACAAGTTGTCGATGTATTGACCAAACCTCTGTCTCGAGTAAAGTTTGAGTATTTACGAGAGAAGCTTGGTGTAGTTCAGAAGGACCCTCCTCGAAACAGGGAGTGATATGGTCGATGATAATATTTGGATACTAGTATTGATGGGGATACCTGTATCGATGATTAGATTTCCTATATTGATTGATGAGGATACTTGTATTGATGATATATATTGATGAGGATAGGTATTGATTAGGATACTTGTATTGATGAGATATATTGATGAGGATATGTATTGATATGGATACTTGTATTGATTATATGTATACTTGTATTGATGATGTGTACTAATGATAACTGTATTGATGAGGATACTATATCAATGATTTGGCTACCTGTTCCAACGATGAGGTTGATGATGAGGTTTCCTGTTCCGATGATGAGGTCGATGAAAATGGTCCTTATACTTTGTCTAAATGCACAGTATGGGGATTGTATAATCCTTGGAATTTAGTCCTAAAATGAGCCGCAGACTATATGTCACCGAGAGTGGGGATTGTATCATCCTTGGACTTTAGTCCTAAAATGAGCAGCAGACTATATGTCACCGAGAGTGGGGATTGTATCATCCTTGGACTTTAGTCCTAAAATGAGTCGCAGACTATATGTCACCGATAGTGGGGAATGTATCATCCTTGAACTTTAGTCTTAAAATGAGCCACAAACTATATGTCACCGAGAGTGGGGATTGTATCATCCTTGGACTTTAGTCCTAAAATGAGCCGCAGACTATATGTCACCAAGAGTGGGGATTGCATCATCCTTGGACATCAGTGCTAAAATGAGCCACAGACTATATGTCACCGAGAGTGGGGATTGTATCATCGTTGGACTTCAATTCCAAAATGATCCACAGACATATGTCTCCGAGAGTGATGGGATTGTATTGTCCCCAGACTTCGGTCCCTGAATTGATCTGTAGACATATGTCTCCGAGAAGTGGTCCTTAGACTTTGTCTAAGTTGATGAATGGACTGCATCGTCCCTAGACATGATATGGTGTATTAAATAGATCATGTGTGTTGCATGGTATGCTACTATTGTGATGTTGATCGAGAGGATGCAGTTGATGATGATGATGCCAATCGTGTGATGACGATGATGCAGATCGTGTGGTGACGATGCTATGATCATGATGATCTAGATGATGATGTTGTGGTCGTGATGGTCTGGATGACGGTGCTGCTAATCGTGATGACGATGCTGTTGATCGTGAGGATCTAGATGATGGTATTGATCGGTAGATCGGTGGACAAGATTGTTGGTAGAATCTTTAGGGTATAGTTGTTCCAAGGTAGGCACCTGCATTGAAAATATATAAACCATGCATTAGCAAACAAATGCTAAGTAAGTCAAGAAACACCCAAGAGTACTCTTACGTCTTGGCAACCCTGCTAGGGTATGTTTTCCTCCCCTTGATTGATACAGGTTCCACCACAGACTCAACATCTCATCAACAAAATCCATATCACCTGAAGGTGCCATTTCAAACATTCATAACACATTCATCTAATTTCATTAAAACAATATGAAAGAATTGTTATTACAGTCACACTGGCAATTGTAGACTCGTAACCAAGATACATCAATATTTATTTCCACATTGCTTCCACAGGATTGAAAATATAAAAGATAGAGAGACCATGATTATTTAGGAATGTTAGACCTTCTTTTCTCTATAGAAGTAATTACATATTTCTTAGCATTAAGATTTACTCACGATGAATTTGTCCTTATTCAACAGCTCTTACAATCACATAATTTTTTTTTTTGTTATTTTTGGGACATTACATAGGCATGTAGGGATAATAATGATTTGTTGCACTAACACAAATTACTTTTTGAGAAGATATATGGCCTTATAATATGGATAATGGGTGGAGTTGTAGGAACTAAAACTAGGTATAAGTCTTTACGGCATAAAGATGAATCGATGATTAAGGAAGGAACCCCATGCTTGGACCTTAGAGGAAATCTCTAGGCATATAAGATTAACAAGTGTACCTTGAAACACCACATAAGGATTCCTAAGGGTATCCTTGGCTTGATATTGGAGGTATTAACATACGTAACGGGTTGTTTTTAAGCATAGTATATGGGTTTTTAGGCCCTTAACATGTTTGAGAGAGGAAACCTAAGCCTTATTCCTAGTAAAATATTTTGTGCATCCAAGGAAATATACAACAATTCAAAGGACTACACATGACATATTGGGGTTATTATTTACCTCTAAGTAAGGAAATTAACACCATGATGAGTTTTTTTTCTAGTATGCACGGGTCATATGTTTTTGTATAATGTCATAGGAGGAAACTTGGGCCTTAAACCCTAAGGGAAGCTTTAAACCTCACCCATAAACTCCAAACACTATCCTTGGCATCTGAGCATTCATATAAGTGACTCTAGGTATGCAAACCTTAGACATAGTCATGAGAGTAATTACAGTAACTAGGCCCTAAAGGACGGTTTTAGGCATATCAGGCTACTAGCAATGACTCAAACTATCACTTAGAATATCATGCAATGTATATGATATCATTATTCTCAAAGTGGGGTATAGGTGGAAATATGTGGATTTGTGTACTAGTGATGGGCCTGAGTAAATAGTTGGGGAAGAAATTGAAAGAATTATACCCTAACATAATATTATTGAGGTAATGGGCAATGATCAAGACCATGAACCATAAGATACAACATTTAAAGTTGATATTTTACATAATAGTTGGATATGAGCATAATCAAGAGTTTTTGCATAGAGGGATGGATCTCAAGTCCTTTATTGGAGTCATAAAAGTAAAGCAAGAGCCTTATGTAGGTGTCCCAAGGCCTTTGTAATGATATTACATAGAAGGCGACCATGATTTTATCCCTAAAGAAACCATTAAGACATCCAAATCCATTGAGACACTATGTATCTAGGTCTTATGGCCTTTTATCCTTAGATAAGATCAATGGAGGAGACGTAAATATCGACCACTAAAGGAATATTCTAGCCATCTAGGGCTAAGAAGGTTTCCTCCAACAACAACACATGCTTAGTGGAGGATACCTTAATCGTTGCCCCTAAAGGAAGCTTGTAAATATCTAGGGGTAAGAAGTTTGCCTCCACCAACCATACACAACTTCCTAGTTGTATAATTGGCCTATGATTAAGGATGCTGTTATAGTTAGGTGTTTTTAAGTAGCATGCACATGTCTTAATCCCTTGGGAATTATGTTCCATGGAAGATGACCATGTTTTTAGACCTAAAGAGATCATTGACGCATCTAGATCCATAAATACTACCTAAAAGCATAATTGATTACTTCAAAGGGGTATCTATGGCATTATGTATCTATGTATTGTGGCCTTGGGGCCTTATACATGGTTAGTGGAGGAGACCTCAATCTTGAGCTCTAAATTATTTTTCCATCCATCTAAGGCTAAGAAGATTGCCTCCACTAAAAACACATGGCCTCTTGAGGGTATCATTAGCCTATGATTGATTATTTCATTGCCATTAGGTGGTTTTGAGCAGTATCTACATGTCTTAGGGCATTGGGAATGATGTTATATAGGAAAAACAACCATGCCTTTGGCCTTAAAGAAACAATTGGGGCATCTAGAGTGATAAACAATGCCTAGAGTACCATGCATGACCTTGCAGGGATATCCATGCCACTAGGTATCCATTTCTTGGGGCCTTGGCGACTTGGACATGGTCAAGGGAAGAGACTTAAACCTCTAGAAATAAATTAATCTTATAGCCATCCAAGGCTAAGAAGATCGCCTCAACCAACCACACATGACCTCTTGAGGGTATCATTTCCATATGGTTGAGGATATTAACACCATCATGTGATTTTGAGAAGTATGTAGGTGTCTTGGGACCTCAGGGATGATGCTATCGAGAATAATACTATGCTTTTGGCACTAAATAGACCACTAAGCAATTTAGAGCCCTGAACAATGCCTCAAAGCATCATGCATGACTTTGCAAGGGTATCCATTGAGCTTTGTATCTAGATATTAGGGACTTGAGGTCTTGGACATGGTCAGTGGATGAAATTTGAACCTTGGGCCTTAAAGAAATATTTTATCCATCCAAGGCTAAGAAGGTTTCCTTCACCAACCAAACATGGCCTTCTAAGGCTATCATTGGCATATGATTAAGGATGAAAATTCTTGTAGGTGGGTTTGAAAATATGTATGTGTCCCAATGCCTTGGGAATGTAATTCTATGGTAAAGACCATTCATTTGGCCCTACATAAACCATCAAGGAATCCAAAACCATGAACAATGCCTTAAATAACCATGCATGACTTTGCAAGGGTATCCATGGAACTATGTATCCAAGTCTTGGGGACTTGGGGGATTGGAAATGGTCATGGGAGGAGGCATGAAGCTCAAGCTCTAATGGAATCTTCTAGCCATCTAGAGATAGGAAGGTTCTATCCACCAACCACACATCGCCTTTCAATGGTCATTGGCCTATGAATGAGGATGTTAGTGACATTAGGGTGTTTTGAGGAGTATGTACATGTATCAGGGTGTTGGGAATGAAGTTCTAGGGAGGAATAACATGCTTTTATCACTAAAGAAATAATTGAGGATTCCACAACCATGAACAATGCCTCAAAGAACCACACATGAATTTGTAGGGATATCCATGGCATTATGTATCTAGGTCTTGTGGCCTTAGGGAATTCGACATGGTCAATGAAAGAGACTTAAAAATATGGCCCTAAAGGAAGCTTCTAGCCATCTGTGTCAAAGAAGGATGCCTTCACCAACCACAAATGGCCTCTTGAGGTTATCATTAGTTTATGATTAGTGATTTTAATGCCAATAGTGGGTTTTGAGCATTAGACACATGTCTCGGGGCTTTGGGAATGACACTCTATAGAAGAGGACCATGCCTTTGGCCCTAAAGAAACCATTTAGGCATACAAATCCATAAATAATGCCAGGAAGCACCACACATGGCTCCAATAGGTATCCACGGATCGTTAGGACTTGGGGCATTGGACATGGTCAAGGGAGGGGACCTAAACCTTAGGCTCTAAAGGAATTTTCTAGGCATCTAGAACTAAGTAGGTTTCCTCCATCGACCACACATGGCTTATTGAAGGTATAATTGGCCTATGATATAGGATGTTGGTTCCATTACGTGATTTATGAATTATGAAGGTGTCCTAGAGCCTTTGGAATGGAATTATAGGGATGGAAACCATACCTTTGGCTCTAAATAAACCATTCAGGCATATAAATCCATGCCCAATGCCTCAAATAACTACACATGACTTTGCATGGGTATCCATTGTGCTATGTATCTAGGTCTTGTGGTATTAGGACCCTAGACATGGCAATAGAGGAGACATGCAACTCAATCCTTAAAGGAATCTTCTAACCATCTAGGGATATGAAGGTTTCCTCCACCAATAACAAGTTGTCTCCTAAGGTCTTGTATCCATGGAGCAATGGCTCTAAGCACCATGAATGACTTCGTAGAGATATTCATGGCATAATGTACATACATGCCTTGGGGCCTTGGACATGGTAGGGGGGAGACCTGAATATTTGGCCCAAAATTAATGTTTTAGCCATCTAAGGATAGGAATATTTCCTCCCCCAACCACACATGGCCTCTTGAGGTATCATTAACCCATGATTGAGAATATTAATGATTTTAGGTGGTTTTGAGTAGAATGTATGTTTATCAGGGCTTTGGGGATGATTCTCTAGGAAATAAGACCACGAATGTTTCCCTAAAAAACCCATTGAGGCATCTAGATCCATGAAGAATGTCTCAAATCACTATGCATAACATTGCAACAATATCTATGGTGCTATGTATCGAGGTCCTGGGGCCTTGGTCCCTTGGACATGCTCAATGGAAGAGACCTAAACCTTGGCCCCTAAAGAAATTTTCTATCCATCCAAGGATAAGAATGTTTCCTACACCAACCATAGATTGCCTCCTTAAGGTTTCATTGGCATATGACTGATTATATTGGTTCCATTAGGTGGTTTTAAAAAATTTCTATGTGTCTCAAGGCCTTGGGAATGACATTCTAGGGAAAAATACCATGCCCTAAGCCCTAAATAAACCATTTAGGCATTAAGAGCCATGAAACAATATTCAAACCACCATAAATGAATTTGTAGGGGTAACCGTGACACTGTGTATCCAACTATTGGGGACATGGGAGCATCAACATGGTCATGGGATGGGAGCTAAATACGAGGCCATAAAGGAAAAATTATCATCTAGGGATAAGAAGGTTGCCTATAACAACCATAGATGGCCTTCTTAGGGTATCATTAACCTATGATTGAGGATGTTGATGCTATTAGGTAGTTTTGAGAAGTATGTATGTGTCTTAGGGCCTTAAAAATGGTGCTATAGGGAAAAATACCATGCATTTAGCCCTAAATAAATCATTTAGGCATCTAGAGTCATGAACAATGCCATAAATGAATTCGTACGGGTATCCAAGGCATTATGTATCTAGGTCTTGTGTCCTTGGAAACTTCAACATGGTCAATGGAGGAAGCCTGAACTTAGGGACCTAAAGGAAGAACATGGTCAACAAAGAACACCTAAACCTTGATCCCTAAAGGAATATTATAGCCATCCAAGGATAAGGAAGTTGCTTCCACTAACCACACATAGAATTCTGAGTGTATCATTGACCTATTATTGAGGATGTCAATGACATTAGGTGCTTTTGAGAAGTATGCAGGTGTCTCAAGGTCTTGGAAATGGTATTCCAACGAAGAAGACCATGCCTTTGGCCCTAAAGAAATTGTTGAGGCATCCAGATCCATGAAGACTTCCTTGAAGCACTATGCATGAATTTGCAGTAGTATCTATGGCACTATGTACCTAGGTCTTGTGGCCCTTGGGCCTTGGACATAGTCATTGGAGGAGACTTGAACCTCTGGCTCTAAAAGAATCTTATAGCCTTCTAGGGTTAAGTAGGTTGCCTCCACCAACCACACATGGAATCAAGGTATCATTAGCCAATAATATAGAATATTGGCACCATTAGGTGGTTTTTACAATTATGTAGGTGTTTGGGGACATTGGGAATGACATTCTACGAGAGACAACCATGCCTTTGGCCCTAGAGAAACCATTGAGGCATCTGGATCCTTGAACAAGGCCTCAAAGAACAATGCATGGTATCCATGGTTATATATATCTAGGTCTCATAGTCTTGAGGCCTTGGTCATGGTCAATGGAGGAGACATAAACCTCAATCCCTAAAGGAATCTTCCAACCAACCATTGAAGGCTAAGAAGGTCTCCACCAACAACACATCGGATCCTAGGGGTATCATTGGCCTATGATTGATTATATTCATGCCCTTAGGTGGCTTTGAGCAATATGTACCTATCCTAGGGCCTTGGGAATGAATTCTTAGGGAAGAAGACCATGCCTTTGGCCCTAAAGAAATCATTGAGGCATCTAAATCCATGAAAAATGCCGCAAATCCCCATGCATGACTTCAGAAGGGTATCCAAATAGACTGAAAATGAGCAATGTCTAATATTTTTACTACCTAAGCCTCCCCAACCCAATTGTTTCTCTAGGTAGCATTCAGCACCAATTGGGATATGTCGATCAATCCCACCTCTTCCCACTTGTGAGTAATGTAGTCCGATAATGGGATCCACCTATTGTTTTTTTGCAAGATCTACCAATAAGGGTTTTCTCACCCATCTATAATAATTTTTTTAATTTAACCTCAACCATACATGACTTCGCATGGGTATCCATTCTACTATGTGTCTAGGTTTTGTGGACTTGGGGCCTTCGACATGGTTAGTGGAGTAGACTTCAACATTCACCCTTAAAGGAAGCTTCTATTCATTTAGGGATAAGAAGTTTGCTACCACCAACTACACCAAACCTCCCAATGGTATAATTAGTTACTATTGAATATGTTGTTACCATTAGGTGGTTTTGATTAGTATGTACATGTCTCAGGTCCTTGGGAATGATTTTCCATGGAAGAAGACCATGCCTTTGGTCATCAAGCAATAATTAAAGCATATAGAGACATGACCACTACCTAAAAATACCATGCATGACTTTGGAGAAGTATTTATGGAACTATGTATCTAGGTCGTGTGGCCTTGGGGCCTTGGACATAGCCAGCGAAGGAGACTTAAATCTTGAGCTCCAAAGGAATCTTCTATCCATATAGGCATAAGAATATTTCCTCCACCAACCATGTATGCCCTCTCCATGGTATCATTGACCTATGATTGATTATGTCATTTCCATTAGGTAGTTTTCAGTAGTATCTACATGTCTTAGGGAATTGTGAATGATGTTTCAAGGAAAATGACCATGCCTGTTGCCCTAAATAAACCGTTGAGGCATCTAGATCAATGGACAATGACTGAAGCACCATGCATGACCTTGCATGGATATTTGTGCCACTATGTATCCATGTCTTGGGGGCTTGGGGTATTCAGGCCTTGGACATGCTCAAGGGAGCAGACATAAACCTATGACCCTAACAAAATCTTCTAGCCATTCAAGGCTAATAAGATCACCTCAACCAACCATACATGGCCTCTTGAGGGTATCATTGGCCAATGATTGAGGATATTAATGTTATTATGTGGTTGGTGGAGGAAAAGATCTTTTCCACTGACCATGTTGAAATCCGTAAGGCCACAAGACCTAGATACATAATGCCATGGATTCCCTGAAAAAGTCATTTGTGTGGTGCTTCAAGACATTGTTCATGGGTATGTATGTATAAGTTATTTCTGAAGCTCCAAATACATGGTCTTCCTCCATAGAACTTCATTCCCAATGCCTTGATACATGTACAAACATGACTCAAAATCACCAAGAGGCACTGAAATCCTCAATCATAGTCCAATGATACCCTTAGAAGGCCATGTGTAGTTGGTGGAGACACCTTTCTTAGCCCTAGATGGATAGAATATTCCTTTAGGTCTTGAGCTTCATGAGGGTATCTATGTCTAATAATTTTTCCTCCACGAACCACACATGGTCTCTTAAGGGTATAATCCTATGATTGGAGATGTTGGTGCCATTAGGTGGTTTTAAGAAATACACACGTGTCTTGGGGTCTTGGGATTGAAATTATATAGAATAGGGTCATTCCTTTGGCCATAAGGAAACTATTTAGGCATCCAAATCCATTAATAATTCCATAAAGCACCACACATGGCTTCATAGTTTGTCAATGGAACTATGCATCCAAGTCAATGGGACTTGTGGCATTGGACATGGTCAAGGGAGGATTCGTAAACTTAGTCCCTAAATGAAACTTCTATCCACGTAGGGATAAGAGGGATACTTAAATCAACAATACATGGAGTCGTTAGGGTATTATCAGCTTATGATCGAGGTTTTTAGTGCAATTATATGGTTTTTAGTAATATCTATGTGTGTCAGGGCCTTGGGAATGATATTCTACGAAAGTCAACTATGTGTTTGGCCATAAATTAATTCTTGGGGCATTTAGAGAAACAAAGAATGTGTCAAGGAATCATGCATGAGTTCATAGGGGTATCATGGAACTATATATCTAGGTTATTGGCCTTGGGGACTTGGACATGTCCATCAAAGGACACCTGATCCTTAATCCCTAAAGGAGTATTCTAGCCATCTAAGGCTAAGGATTTGGTCTCCACCAACCACACGTTGCCTCTTCACTATATCATTAGCCTATGATTGAGAATGTTAGTGTCATTAGTTTTTTTTAGCAGTATGTAGGTGTATCAGGGCCTGGGAAATGGTGTTCTAGTGAAGAAAACCATTCCTTTAGCCCTAAATAATTCATTGAATCATTCAAAGCCATGAAAACTACCTAAAGCGCCATGCATGACATTGGAGTGTTGACTATGGCACTATGTATGTAGGTATTGGGGCCTTGGGGCCTTGGACATGTTTAGTGGAGGAGACTTAAACCTCAACACATGATATCTTGAGGGGATATATGACCTCCATATGAGCATATTAAAAAACAATTAGGAGGTTTTTTACAACAAGGATTGGTCTCAAGGTTCTGTATATGGTTGGGGGAAGAGACCCAAACCTTAGTCCCTAAAGGTAAGTTTGACGACTCAATGATTATGAATGAGACCTTAGACCACTAAACACACCTATATGGGGAATATTGAGCTTATAGTGGGGATATATAATTTTTTTGCAGGTTTGGAGAGCCAAACTTATATCTTAGGATATAGAAATTGTCAAGGATGAAACTTGGGCCTTAGCTCCTAATGGAAGGTTCCAGGGCTTGAGGGTCATGATCAAGGAAAAAATTTTATTAGTGAAAGTAAACTCAATAAAAAAAACTTGAGTTGTATCAACAATCCCATTTCCCTTTAGGCCTTTTGAATCCATTTCCATCAATTTCATTAGTGATCTCTAACCAGTTCGACGAAACATGATTGTACTGTTGTGACCATACTATGGATATTTTCCCAAATGTCAATTTCCATACCATGCAATAGAACTATTAGTGCTTGTAATATGCAACACTTTTCTTCCAACGAGTTGAAGCCATTTTTTAATCACCACTGACTGTTTCTTTTGATTGTAACTCCAAATTTCACTTTCACTATTAATTCTCATATAGATGCAACAATATTCTGGTATAATGTTTGGAGCCATTCTTACTACCAATGATAGTAATTTCTAATTGTGATTCTAAATTTTCCAAGATGGTAGTTTTCATACCAATGAATACTCTCCTCTTCCTTTATGTTTGGAGCCATAGGAACAACACTCCTTTCCCTTCATGTTTGGAGCCATTTTTATCACTTGAGCATCATTTATATTATGACTTGGTGACTATAAGATCACTTAAACTCTTAACATTATTTTTTTAATAATAGTGTAAATATTACCTGGATTATTATTTTTACATAGACTCACCTACTAAGGTGTTGCATCCTTTATGTGTAGTGATCCATTGCATGGTAGTTCTTTTCTTTTTATGAATTGTGAATACGCCATTACAAGTTTGTTTGATTTCTTATTAGTAGAACTTACTACGAGAACTCTCTTAACCCACCTACATTGCTTTATATTTTTACACAATAATGGAAGCATATACATTTGTGTTGTTCTATGATGTTGATAACACTGGACAATTATATGGCCTTAGATCATACTTGCACCATAGTTTTGTATGAATACACATATCTAGATAAATGTTGCACTTCCTTAGTTACTTGTAGCATTGGTACTAGTTTGCACCTTCATGTTCATGCATAGGTTCATCTTGTGGTCTTATAAAGCTTAATGTACTATTTGACATCTTTCTGTTGTTCAATAAATGTACAGGATGAAGGTTGAGTCCCTATGTAAAAAGCATCTAGAAGTTCAAGAGGATGGTGGTGAAAGTGTAATTATGTTCAATGCTTATCTAAAACAAGGTTAGGTCCAGTCTCTTGTTCAAACATTAAGGTGCAACACATTACACATAGAGTATACAACATGTTTATGAACTACCCTAGGATATGATAAATAATTTTCCAAGGTAAATATGTAACATAATTTTCACATGATACCTTGTTCACTATCATATTTGGCATAAATTGTGGACATTATAGTACTTAGGTTATATATGTATTTCATTGTCTCGAATGCATAGGTATCATTGAAGTTGTACACTACATTTTTTATCTTAAATGCAACATTGCTCAGTTAGGAAGCGAGTTGTACATTTTTGTACATTTTCATTTACTAGGCCTTGACTTTGGTGAAACTGGGAATGTAGTATTGATTTCAACTACATTTTATATTTTCACTAATTACTCATGGGTTCCTCCTTTGTTAGGTTTTGTTCATGATAGTTTGCGTTTATTATGGGATATTAACCCTTGCATCCATTCCTAGAATGACCTCTTGGTGGGTAAGTTTTATAGTTTCACCTTTCCATTGGATGTTGTTTGTTTCAAACATTTGGCTCTCGGCTCCAATTTACAAGATGAGACTTCTATAGTAATTTTCTTCTGGCTCGAATTTACAGGATGAGACTTGTATAGTAATTTTCTTCAATTGTTTGCTTGGAATAGCTAAGTTTGCCTAAAGTCTAACTATGTTTCTATCCTCATTGTACAAGAAATATTTCATGGAAAAGGTTTCAGGTCAAGATATTGGCTTGAGTTAGCTCGTAACCATCTTCTTTTTTTCCCTATATTTTGTGGTAATCCCCATTTCCTATTATCACTTGTGACTAGTTTATTTGAGCATATTGGTAATCAATTTATTTATTTATGCAAACAATTTTGTTAACCCCAGTCTATTGGGTGTTAAAATGTGCAATGGTGACTACCCTTCTGCGTTCATCAAGTTGCTCCTATAGGGGATTAACATAACTTCTCCAGGTATGTTAAAATAAAATGTCTCTCAGCCTCTCCTTATTCGTGTGTGGTGAAGACCCCATGTAGCTTGATTGATAAAGGGTGGATGTTGTAGGGTTTTATGTTTGTTTCACTATAAATCTCCTTTTATTAAGAACTGAGCGATGGCCCTTTTACTGGAACTTCTTAAATGGGTTTGATAATGGTTTAACAAATGAAATATTTTTTTGGGTTTTGTTATGTAAAAGGTGTATATATGTTTATTGCAGCTATAACACCATCCCTAGTCTTGAAATTTTGGGAGCTACCACATATATGCTTAATTGAAATAATTATTTATCAATGGAGGATAGGAATACTCCAGATCTTTATTCAGTGCTAATCAAATGCTACAGTACTACATACCTGTAATATAAAACTGGGACACTTGTTGTATATCTGCATAATCGCTTGTTGATCACGCCATCTAGGTCCTGAAGTTGAGGTTTCGATGGTCCTGCAGTTGATGGTTCCATGATGATTAGTTAAAAAAATTTCTTTGAACCTCCCGCTAGGGTTTTCATCATTTCGCATATCAATCTTTTCTTTTTTATGATGATTCCCAAGTTGCCAAGAGTCTGACAGAGCTCCAAAAATTGTCTCCCACTATGGGAAATCGCAAAGCTCCTTCATTCCACGACACTCCGTGAGGTCAATAGCTTCTTCTTCCCAATATTTCCAGTGTTATGCTCATTCAAGTTTAGAATTTATTGTGATCAAAGATTCTTCGTGGAAATAAATCCTCTTTCATTTCCCCTTTCTTCGATTTAATTGTTAAAACCTGAATCACCATCTTTTCTTTCCTGCAAATAAAAGGGGATTAAATCAATTATGAAATCCTTCCATATTAGCATCAATTATGAAATCCTTTCCTTGTACTACAGACCGACAAGTATGCATTAAAGCATAGAGATTTAGATCAAGTCCTGATCTTTCCTGCAGCCTGAAAAGAAGGATTCAGCTGGTTGGAAAAAAAGAGACTAGCCTTCCGTTTAGTGCCCAGAGATATAACCTTAATCACTGCTATGATGACGAAGCAGTAAGTCAATGTAAATAAGATCTGATAAACAATGCATTTTTCGCACTTTACAGCCCTTACCAGGTGCAAGCCATACTGAACTGAGTTTCTCAGCATTGGCAAGGTCAAAATCAGAGTAAGCTCTTGTAGATGTTTGAATGTTCACGAGAGGCATGACAAAATATTCAACAGCCCTTGTGGTCCAACCTCCAAACTTCCTGATACCTCCACCACGCTATAAGCCCTAGTGTATCCCTCAAAAGATTCATTATTTCTGGCCATGGAATGCATGCTTTATGTACTGTTATTGAGCATTCCACACAACATGATAATCCTCCTCTAGACCCGAAAACTATGCACACATGACGAGGGTATTTGAACACCCTTTTTCTAGACCGAGAATGCCTTTGTAGGATTTTAACACAAACCAACTAAAATGGTCGATGACGTTTGAGAATAGTGCATATGACTCCTTTGTTTGGTGACACAAAAACTTGACAACATTCCATCCTTATATCATCGCAACATTACAGGGCTAACCCAACATGGAGGTTTCATAAATTTCCACAGCTCTATCAATCGGTTCAAATTATCTTTCAAGCACTTCCTTTCACAATACTTGGTTTTGAATAGCTCTAAATAGTTCTTCTCTTACTTTATGAGTTTGGTCTCAAGGGCAAGGCCCAAATATTGAGGTAGCCAGTATAACGCCTGGACACATGGTGGAATTATGCACCTACCATGAGTAATACCTAAACTCAGTAATGTTCAACACCTACCATCTCCAACGGTCACGAACTTTCTTCTTGTGCAAACTCTGAATCATCAATCTATGCAAATTCAATAATCAATGGCCACATATTCATTTCATTATGAAATTTCTCCATTATTCAACTACTCATTCTCCTCCTTAACGATATTCTTCTCTGCTCGCGTTTGTTGCATGCCAGGTCTACCTAGAATTTTTCTTTGGTGTCCAATCAATCCTACATAGTGAGGCACATTGGCATATGTTGATGGTCTACATGCATTGGTGGATTTATCCTCCATAATTTCTTATGTTCCAGGGATGTCAGTTATATTCTAAGAGATTTCTATCCTTTCGCTAGAAAGAACATGCATGTCCCCTCTTGTTATGCACACCAAATTTCAACTGCCATGATCTCTCTTCCATCTTCCATGTCCACACTCTCAACTACGACATTTGAAATCATTGTTTTCCACCTCCATTGTCATTCCCGTTACCATAGAATATGCTTCTAGGATGGATGCTAAAACTAATATTGAACGTAGGTTCAATACAATGGAATTGGACCTCTCTCTTATGTCCTTTGGTAGAAACAGTCCCGTCTTTTCTTATCTAGATCCCTCACAAATGGATTCTTCCAGCCTTTGTTATTCCCTGAATGCACTCATTTTCTTTTTTGTAATGGCTCTATCTCATTGTTCAATCTGCTTCTCAATGGTTACCTTCTCTTCAACATTGATCATTACTATTGTTCGGGAAATCTACCCTATAGCAAGGAGAGGGACACTACCAAATTCTAGGGTGACAGGTAAATGCATTGATCATATCACATGGGCTTCTACAAAATGAAAGAGATCAAGGTTTTTGAATGAATACCCTATTAACGAAGTTCAATACTAGCTTTCGCTTGCTCCTTCAATCAATCCTCCACTTGATCTTCTGTTTAATGAACCTGCAATACAAAGATACCTTCCTCAGTGTATCTTGACAGATATAACAATGATGAAATTGAAATACAATTTAAACATCAAATACAATCAAGCATTTAATCCAAAAAAATATGCAATCCATTAGACATTTGATTGGGACAGGAAGGGCATTTCAACCTTTATTTAAATACCCATGATTCTTAAATTTGACAAAAAATTGAATACAACCATTTTTAATTTATTACTATTATAAAATATTAATAAAAATGATTTGAATTGAGATTTCATTATTTGACAGGGAATATTTTTATTGATATTATTAAATTTTATAATGGATATTAATATCATTATGAGGATTTGTGCACAAGGCATGGGTCTCAAATCCTTGGAGATGTTCGAGGGAGGAAACCTCTTCCTTGGGCCCTAAATGAATCTTTTAGGAATCTAGGACCAAGAAATATAGTCAACACACATATATTCCTAAGAATATTCTTAACATCTATGTGTGGATGTTGATTGCATTATAAGGTTTTGATCACTAGTGATAGGTATATTGACCCTCGACCTAGTTAAGAGAAGAAACCTAGGCCTTAGCTTAAATTAAACTTCTCGACTGTAATATCCCGAATTTTGGACTAACTATTTTATGATGTTATATTGGGCCACGGCCCCAACACCTATGATGTATTCTTTGTAGACTGACAAATTGGGCATGGACCTTGACTGCATTTCATTATTTGATTATATAGTGGGCAAGCAAGCCACAATGTTCTGATTATGTTTTGATATGGGTACAAAACCCTAATATACTGAGTTGACCTTTTTATTACATACTGTGCAGTGATGTGAATGACATAATTGACTTATGTTGTGTGTTGAGCGTGGACTTAGAAACAGACAAATTAACTACGTACTAGGGGCTTGCGCCCAAAGGTACCTACATGAATGACACACCATGAGAAACAGACGAAACATATAAACGCACCACGAGAGATGCAAGAGGCAGAATGACGTGGGTGGGTAGCTGGACTTACCCTACCATTGCCTACGTCTACAGAGTCCCTGGACACCCACAGCAACCAAACGCTGAAACCATTTGCAGAGATCACCTGCCACTTCAACAGGAACCATAAGTTGAAACCGTGAGAGAGATAACAAAGGAAAATGAGTTACATAAGAAGCATGGTGATTTTCTTCTTCATACCTGAGCAGGGTCTAGCACTCTTCATGCCACCAGTAGAGCTAGAATATCGAGTGCACTAACCATGGTAACGAGGCCACCTCCAGAGCACAAGGAACTGCAGAACCATTGCTAACTGAAAGCGAAAAGCTTGTGTGCATAAGGAAAAAAAACCCCTTTCACGAGAGCTCTTTTTTCCAGCCTGTCATCCAATGTGATAGGGTGTAATTAAGACTACACCAAACCCTACCTTAGTGGAGTCTCAATTTACTATACAAAGCCTATATTAAGAGTCGTATGGATTAGCCACGAAATTACATGATAATACAAGTGCTGACCAAAGTCTCATCACCATAGAACTTTACACCATCACCTTTTATTGGGCACTTTAGTATTACCACTTAAGATTTGACCTTCATGTTTAAACCTCTACCTTGGAAGGTTAATGTGTTGAAATATTGTAACTTCTAAGAATATTATATTTGTATTATTCCAGAGATGTTTCATTCCTTTAATGGGACTTTATTCTGTATCCGGAAATGTTTATTCCTCTAATGGATTATGGTAACTAGGTTTATTAGATCTCCCATGTGGGGGTCGGCCCTGAGTTAATTTATTTTGGGTTATTAGACTCTTTTAGGAGAGGTCAGCCCCATAGGGTAAAAAGTCAGTCGGGAAACAAGTATAAGTAGAGGAGGTTGTTCCTTATTTAACTCACTCTGAAAGTAGCACACAAGTGAGAGAGAGGTCAGCGTAGGAGGTAGAGAAGGAGCTCCAGTCTTGGACTACATCTTGTATTTGGTTGATCATCTTATTGAGGAAATTTTGCTGGGTTTTCTACCCCATGAGGGTTTCCTAGGGTAAAATATCTGTCTATCTTGTGATTGTGCTTCTTTCAGTGATCTTGCTAGTCAAATTAGTATAAACTTAACATGGTGTCAGAGCTAGCCTGAATAGGACATCTTTCACAGGGTGAAAATCTCTCTCTCTCCTCCTCTGGTGAAAATTAGGGTTTCTGCAAAAGTTGGTATTTTTGGATTCTTATTGCATGGATGGATAGCCCTCCTCAAAATCAAAGTTTTGAGGCCTGGATCGAGGTTTTTGGTTGGGTATATCTCCGGGAAAGTCAAACCCTAGTTTGACCAAAAGTGCAGAAAACCAGAGAACCAGAAAAGCTGCGAACCTGTGCACCAGAAAACCAGAAATTCTGTTACAGATCGGGAAGGTGAAAAGTTGAAGTCTCTAGAAGCAGATCACACCAGATTTTCCAATTCAATCAAGCACATCTCCTGGTAAGTGTTATTCTATCTCTTGAGAAACTTCAATCTCTTTTGACCCCTAAAGAAGATGGCTCCAAGCACTAAGCTTGAAGACAAGCTAGAGGGTATAGAAAATTTCCGGGCATGGAAATACAGAATTGGCCTCATTCTTGAAGAGAATGACCTTCCTGATTATATCAAGGATGAGATTGCCGAACCTGGAGAGGATGAATCCAAAGAGAAGTATATGAAGGATTTGATTAGGGCAAAGAGAATCATTGTTGATTCTATTAAAGACCACTTGATTCCCTAAGTGGCATTCAAGAAGACTCCAAAGGAAATGTATGATGCCCTTTACAGAATGTATGAGGAAAAGAACATCAATAGGAAGATGAATTTGAGAGCTCAATTAAAGAGCACAAAGATGAACAAAGGAGAATTTGTTCAAGACTATTTCTCAAGGATCTCCCAGCTCAAAGAACAACTAGATTCTATTGGAAATACCCTTGATGAAGATGAACTAGTCATGACTACTCTAAATGGTCTCACTAGACCATGGGAGTCATTTATCCAAACCATGTGTGCCAGAAAAGAGAGCATGAAGTTTGATGTGGTATGGGAAGATTGCATCCAAGAAGAAACTAGGTTTTCCAACAAAGAAGCCCTGCTCAACGAAGATGACCAAGCCTTCGCTACACACACCAAGAGGAGGAATCAATCTCACTTCAAGAAGGATAGTCACAAGGAGTCTCAATGTCCACAAAGATTTCAGAAGAGAGGAAGAAGAAAATATTCTTCTTTCCAATGTTTCAATTGTCATAATGAAGAACACACTACTATATATTGTCCCTCGAAGAAGAAGAAAAATGTTCACCATAAAAGACATCAAGCACATCTTGTAGAAGATGAAAGTGAAGAAGAAGAAGAAGAGGAAGAAAGGCCTCAGAAGAAAAGATCTAGAAGAGAAGAAGAAGAAGAAGAAAGGCCCCTCTTCAAGAAAAGATCTAGAAGGAATGAAGAAGAAGATGTAAAAGAGTATGTTCTATTCTCTGCACTCTCAGGATCTATAAAACTTGGAGAAGATACATGGCTGATTGATAGTGGTGCTTCAAAGCACATGACTAGACAAAAGAAAACTCTTTCAAAACTGGAAGAGAAGACATCCCCACAAAAGGTGTCATTAGGATATAACTATCAATATCCCATCAAGGGAATTGTTGAAGCAAGCTACAAGCTTGATTCTGGAACACCATTGAAGATGAAAGAGATATTATATGTCCCAAGATTGAAGAAGAACTTACTTTCTATCTCAGCTCTAGATAAGGAATGTTATAGGGTTGCATTCATAGATGGACAGGTACTCATGTGGTCCAAAGAAAAATCTATTGAGGATGAAATTGCTATTGGTGAAGAGGAAGGAGGTTTATACAAACTTGGGGGACATCGAGAAGCTGCCCTTGTTCATGAAGCCACTAGCCCTAATGAACTATGGCATAGGAGGCTTGCTCATATTAATTACAAAGCACTACCTCATGTGAGTAAGGTTTTCATAGGACTATCATATTTGAATATTTATCATGATGGCACATGCAAGGGGTGTGCAAAAGGAAAGAATATCAAGAACCCATTTCCAAAGAGTAAAACAAAGACCAAGAGTATTTTGGAATTGATTCATTCAGATGTATGTGGACCAATGCCCTCCACATCTTTGAGTGGATATTAATACTACCTCACATTTATTGATGACTACTCCATAAAGACTTGGATTTACTTTCTCATAGGGAAGAATGAAGCCTTTGGAAAGTTCAAGGAGTTCAAAGCCTTGATAGAAAATCTTTCAGAAAAGAAGATCAAAATACTCAAGATAGACAATGGTGGAGAATACACTTCAAAGGATTTTGAAGTCTTTTGTAAAGAAGATGGAATCAAGACGGAGTTAACCACTCCCTATAATTCTCAGCAAAATGGTGTTGTAGAAAGAAAGAATAGAACCACCATGGAAGTTATGAAGATAATGATACATTATCAAGACCTGCCTATGTATCTATGGGCTGAAGCAGCTAGGACAATAGCCTATGTGCAAAATAGACTATCCCACAGTGCTCTTGATTTCAAGACTCCAGAAGAAGTCTACACAGGGAAGAAGCCTGAGGTAAGTCACCTCAAGATATTCGGATGTCCAGTATACATTCACATTCCAAACGAAAAGAGGACTAAGTTAGATCCTTCCGGAACGAAGGGAATATTTGTTGGATATTGTGAAACATCCAAGGCATTCAGAATATACATCCCAGTATTTCACCATATGGAGATTAGTAGGGATGTGACATTTGATGAGGAGACAACTCTCAAGAAATCTAGGAGGTGCTAGTATGAAGAAGTATATGAAGAAGATGCACCTCCAAGAATTACAGAGACTGCACCCATCTTTGAAGATCTAACACATAAAGACAATGATATGATAGAACCACAAGAACCTCCCCTTTCAAACATTTCAAGGAAAAGAAATCCAGCATGGGAAAGAGATATTATACTAGGAGCAGAAAAGTATGGAGCTCCTGAGGGCTCCACTAGAGTAAGTAAGAAACCAAAGCCATTCTCCAACTATATGGTTTTGATGTGTGATCTTGTAGATCAGGAACCTACTAGTTATGAAGAGACATTTCATAAGAAAGAATGGGTAGAGGCAATGACAAAAGAATACCATTCAATAATGAAGAATGATGTTTGGGATATAGTTCCCAAGCCAAAACAAAAAAGTGTGGTATCTTCCAAATGGATATACAAAATAAAGCATGCTGCGGATGGTAGCATTGAAAAATACAAAGCAAGATTTGTGGCCAGAGGATTCTCTCAGAAAGAGGGAATTGACTATGAAGAAACTTTTTCCCCAGTTGCAAGGTACACTTCGATTAGAACCATCATGGCACTTGTATCCATGATGAAATGGGATCTACACCAGATGGATGTAAATACAACCTTCCTGAATGGTGTGATTGAGGAAGAAATGTACATAGAACAACCACAAAGATTTGAGGTAGAAGATGGAAGAACCCATGTATGCGAACTGAAGAAGGCCTTATATGGGTTGAAGCAAGCTCCCAGAGCTTGGTATGGAAGAATTGACAGTTTCTTGACAAACTTGGGCTTTACCAAAAGTAAAGTTGATCCCAATCTTTATCTCAAGGTTATGAATGATGAACCTGTCATATTGTTGCTATATGTGGATGATCTATTTCTGACTGGAAATGAGAAACAAATTATCGAATGCAAAAAGAATCTCTCATTAGAATTTGAGATGAAAGATATCGGATTAATGCACTACTTCCTAGGTCTGGAAGTATGGCAAGGACCAAATGGAATCTTTCTCAACCAAGGTAAGTATGTTGTGGGAATCCTGAAAAGATTCGATATGTTGGACTGCAAAGCCATGGCCACTCCCATGGATTCCAACTTAAAGATATTAGTTGATGACTCTTCAGAGTTAGTGGATGTGACTCTGTACAGACAGATTATTGGGTCATTAATGTACCTGACGAATACCAGGCCAGACATATTTTTTGCGGTGAACACTCTGAGTCAGTATCTAGTGGAACCTAGACAGGTTCACCTAATTACTGCAAAACATGTGATGAGGTACCTAAAAGGTACCATAGATTTTGGTCTTTATTATCATGGAGATCATGAATTCAGATTATATGGCTACACAGATGCTGATTGGGTAGGAAGTGTATTAGATAGGAAGAGTACATTGGGTGGATGTTATTGTCTAGGTTTTGCAATGATCTCGTGGTTTAGCAGAAAGTAGTCAAGTGTGGCTCTTAGCATAGATGAAGCAGAATATATAGCTGCTTGCTCTGCTAGTTGCAAAGCGGTATGGCTTCGGATGTTATTAGCAGGATTGTATGACTTAGAGATGGACCCCACTGTGATTCTATGTGACAACCAGAGTTGTATCAAGATGACAGAGAATCCAATGTTCCATGACAATTCAAAGCACATAGAGATCCGATATTTTTATATACGGGATATGGTGTAGAAAGGATCTATCAAGCTCGAGTATGTAGGCACTGATGAACAAGTTGCCGATGTATTGACCAAACCTCTGTCTCGAGTAAAGTTTGAGTATTTACGAGACAATCTTGTTGTAGTTTAGAAGGACCCTCCTCAAAAGAGGGAGTGATATGATCAATGATAATATTTGGATACTGGTATCGATGGGGATACCTTAGATTGCCTATATTGATTGATGAGGATACTTGTATTGATGATATATATTGATGAGGATAGGTATTGATTAGGATACTTGTATTGATGATATATATTGATGAGGATATGTATTGATGAGGATACTTGTATTGATGATATATATTGATGAGGATATGTATTGATATGGATACTTGTATTGATGATATGTATACTTGTATTGATGATGTGTACTAATGACAACTATATTGATGAGGATACTATATCAATGATTTGGCTACCTATTCCAACGATGAGGTCGATGATGAGGTTGTTTGTTCCGACGATGAGGTCGATGAAAATGGTCCTTAGACTTTGTCTAAGTGGACAGTGTGGGGATTGTATAATCCTTGGACTTTAGTCCTAAAATGAGCCATAGACTATATGTCACCGAGAGTGGGGATTGTATCATCCTTGGAATTTAGTCCTAAAATGAGCCACAGACTATATGTCACCGAGAGTGGGGATTGTATCATCCTTGGACTTTAGTCCTAAAATGAGCCACAAACTATATGTCACCAACAGTGGGGACTGTATCATCCTTGGACTTTAGTCCTAAAATGAGCCATAGACTATATGTCACCAAGAGTGGGGATTGTATCATCCTTGGACTTTAGTCCTAAAATGAGCCGTAGAGTATATGTCACTGAGAGTGGGGATTGTATCATCCTTGGGCTTCAGTCCTAAAATGAGCCATAGACTATATGTCACCGAGAGTGGGGATTGTATCATCCTTGGACTTCAATTCCAAAATGATCCGCAGACAGATGTCTTCGAGAGTGAGGGGATTGTATCGTCCCCAAACTTCAGTCCCTGAATTGATCTGTAGACATATGTCTCCGAGAAGTGGTCCTTAGACTTTGTCTAAGTTGATGAATGGACTGCATCGTCCCTAGACATGATATGGTGTCTTAAATAGATCATGTGTGTTGCATGGTATGCTGCTATTGTGTTGTTGATTGAGAGGATCTAGTTGATGATCATGATGCCAATCGTGTGATGATGATGATGCAGATCATGTGGTGACGATGCTATGATCATGATGATCTAGATGACAATGATATGGTCGTGATGGTCTGGATGACGATGTTGCTGATCATGATGACGATGCTATTGATCATGAGGATCCAGATGATGATATTGATCGGTAGATCCATATGATGAGGCTGTTGATCGAGAGATCCGGATGATGATGCTATAGTTGATCGAGTGCTGCGAAAGATGAAGACCCAATACGGACAATGCTGATGTTCCAGTATTGATTATGTTCCATTAAATGTCTGAGTTACTAATGATGATGTATAAAGAAAGCTTCCAATGATTTATAGATGTATCATGTATCATGTAGTCAATGACTCCTTGCTCCTGCAGATGTTGTTATAATATCCTTCTCGTTAAGGGGGAGTGCTGAAATATTGTAACTTCTAGGAATATTATATTTGTATTATTCCGGAGATGTTTCATTCCTCTAATGGGACTTTATTATGTATCAAGAGATGTTTATTCCTCTGATGGATTATGGTAACTAGAGTTATTAGATCTCCGATGTGGGGATCGGCCTGAGTTAATTTATTAGGGGTTATTAGACTCTCTTAGGAGAGGTCGGCCCCATATGGTAAAAAGTCAGTTGGGAAACAGGTATAAGTAGAGGAGTTTGTTCCTCACTTAACTCACTCTTCCATAACTTGGAAAGTAGCGCACAAGTGAGAGAGAGGTTTGCATAGGAGGTAGAGAAGGAGCTCTAGTCTTGGACTACATCTTGTATTTGGTTGATCATCTTATTGATGAAAGCTTTGTTGAGTTTTCTACCCCATGGGGGTTTCCCAGGGTAAAATCTATGTCTATCTTGTGATTGTGTTTCTTTTAGTGATCTTGCTAGTCAAATTAGTATAAACTTAACATAATGGTGGACAAGATTGTTGGTAGAATCTTTAGGGTAGAGTTGTTCCAAGTTAGGCACCTACATTGAAAATATATAAACCATGCATTAGCAAACAAATGCTAAGTAAGTCCAAAAACACCCAAGAGTACTCTTACCTCTTGGCAACCCTGCTGGGGTATGTTTTCCTCCCCTTGATTGATACAGGTTCCACCACAGACTCAACATCTCATCACCAAAAGCCATATCACCTGAAGGTGCCATTTCAAACATTCATAACACATTCATCTGATTTCATTAAAACAGTATGAAAGAATTGCTATTACAGTCACACCGGCAATTGTAGACTCGTAACCAGGGTACATCAATATTTATTTCCACATTGCTTCCACGAGATTGAAAATATAAAAAGATAGAGAGACCATGATTATTTAGGAACATTAGACCTTCTTTTCTCTATAGTAGTAATTACATATTTATTAGCATTAAGATTTACTCACGGTGAATTTGTCCTTATTCAACATCTCTTACAAGCACATAATTTTATTATATTTTTTGTTATTTTTGGGACATTACATAGGCATGTAGGGATAATAATGATTTGTCACACTAACACAAATTACTTTTTGAGAAGATATATGGCCTTGTAATATGGATAATTGGGGGAGTTGGAGGAACTAAAACTAGGTATAAGTCTTTAGGGCATAAAGATGAATCGATGATTAAGGAAGGAACCCCATGCTTGGACCTTAGAGGAAATCTCTAGGCATATAAGATTAACAAGTATACCTTGAAACACCACATAAGGATTCCTAAGGGTATCCTTGGCTTGATATTGGGGGTATTAACATACGTAACAGGTTGTTTTTAACCACACTATATGGGCTTTTAGGCCCTTAATATGTTTGAGAGAGGAAACCTAGGCCTTATTCCCTAGTAAAATATTTTGTGCATCCAAGGAAATATACAACAACTCAAAGCACTACACATGACATATTGGGGTTATTATTTGCCTCTAAGTAAGGAAATTAACACCATTATGAGTTTTTTTCTAGTATGCATGGGTCTTAGGTTTTTCTATAATGTCATAGGAGGAAACTTGGGCCTTAAACCCTAAGGGAAGCTTTAAACCTCACCCATAAACTCCAAACACTATCCTTAGCATCTGAGCATTCATATAAATGACACTAGGTATGAAAACCTTAGACATAGTCATGAGATTAATTACAGGAACTAGGCCCTAAAGGACGGTTTTAGGCATATCGGGCTACTAGCAATGACTCAAACTATGACTTAGCAGATCATGCAATGTATAAGATATCATTATTCTCAAAGTGGAGTATGGGTGGAAATATGTGGATTTGTGTACTAGTGATGGGTCTGAGTAAATAGTTGGGGAAGAAATTGAAAGAATTATACCCTAACATAATATTATTGAGGTAATGGGCAATGATCAAGACCACAAACTATAAGATACACCATTTAAAGTTGATATTTTACATAATAGTTGGATATGAGCATAATCAAGATTTTTTGCATAGAGGGATGGATCTCAAGTCCTTTATTGGAGTCATAAAAGTAAAGCAAGAGGCTTATGTAGGTGTCCCAAGGCCTTTGTAATGATATTACATAGAAGATGACCATGATTTTATCCCTAAAGAAACCATTAAGACAACCAAATCCATTGAGACACTATGTATCTAGGTATTATGGCCTTTTATCCTTAGATAAGATCAATGGAGGAGACCTAAATATCGACCACTAAAGGAATATTCTAGCCATCTAGGGCTAAGAAGGTTTCCTCCAACAACAACACATGCTTAGTGGAGGATACCTTAATCTTTGCCCCTAAAGGAAGCTTGTAAATATCTAGTGGTAAGAAGTTTGCCTCCACCAACCATACACAAATTCCTAGTTGTATAATTGGCCTATGATTAAGGATGTTGTTATAGTTAGGTGTTTTTAAGTAGCATGGGCATGTCTTAATCCCTTCGGAATTATGTTCCATGGAAGAAGACCATGTTTTTGGACCTAAAGAGATCATTGACGAAGGAACTAATTCATTGCTATGTTTCACCTTAGATGAAAAATATTAAGAAAAGTCATGTGCCATAGGGGCTATAGGATATGATCACTAAATAGAAAAATAATAATTTTCATTATAGAATTAATATAATACTAATTTATGTTATAATGGTATTCGATAGAGGTATGTGTCTTACATAGCCTTAAAGGCTTTAAAAAGTAGCGCTGTCCTCAAAAGGAGCCAAAATCCAACAAATTTAGTTAAGACATGGGATGACTCACCCTAGGGGTAGGTAGCATTGGATGAGTTTTCAATGCCACTTGGAAGTCCCTTGGAAACTCCGTGGCACAGATGTCAGATTTTTGGTTGAGTCGATGCTCCAAGTGGTGGCATGAGTTTTTGATACCAAGTTATTTCTTTGAGCCGAGAGAGTTGTGAAAGGGGGGAAAAAGGGTTTGGTATGGGATTCTCGTTTGGTTTCATGAGAGGGACAGGATGGCTTACTCAGTTCGTGTTAGAATATTTAGACACTTAAGAGTTAGTTAAGATAAACTTGTGTAATAGATCCGTTAGGTAAAGTGTGTTTCTTTAGTATGTATTAGTATGCATTTGTAAATACTTAATCCAACGGTCATGCTATGTTCTCGACATAGAGTGATCCGACGGCTCAACTTCTCTTAGATCATACCTACCCTTGATCCATGGCTTAACACCCGATTGGTCCATGATCTCTATTTAAAGAGCATGGAGAGTCATTGGAAAGTTGATTGATTATGAGAAGTTCAATTGTAACTTTCTTTCTTTTCATAATAAATTGTCCCATAGAAGCTATTTGGCCGGGGCCGTGGAGTGTTTCCCTCACGAGAGTTTAAACCATGTCAAAACATCGGTGTATCGATATGTGATCTATTTGTGTGAAGTGGTTTCTCTAGGTGTTTGGTCTTTTGGGAGTACCCTGTGTACCCGAAAATGGTATCAGAGCTTTTATGAAGAGCCGCTTCCGGTTATGATCTAGATTTTGAGCTGTTGTTGCCGAAACTTGAAATGGTTTTTGGTTCTAGTATTTCTATGCATTTCTGGGCTGTGGGAGGTTTTTCATTGCGTCCAGAGCGCCGTTTTCATTTGGAAATAGTTTTCGTTTGAGCGAAAACGGTTCCCGGTTGCTTCAGAAACGCGCATTTCATCAAACCTAAAGGTATAATGTTACAGTGACGCAAGAGAAAAGGCAAGCATGAAAACCGAGCAAAAAGAGTTAAAAAAAAAAAGAGCCCCCTTTGTCATTATCATATTTTACATACCTTTTAATCTAGCTCACTTGGTTCAAAAATGTTTTATTCCTTAATAGGTCTTGAGTTCAAGTCTTAGGAAGTTACTTTTAAAAGGCAAAGAGCATACAATTTCAATTTTCAAGTTACTTTATTGTAAAAGTGCGTCTCACTTAAATAATAAAAAATAAAAATAAAAAGTGAGCCACTCAAGTTCTTTTTTATTGTTGCACTATTTAAAAGTAATATCATTGTAAAAGTGAAATCAATTATTTTACAAAAGTGATTCACTTAAAGCAACTTTATTGTAAAGTGATTGTCAAAAGGTTCATCTTGGGAAGGGGGTTTTTTTTTTTTTTTGCTGGACATTCTCTATTTGCTACGTCACTATTTGGGACATCTTCAACAGTTTCTTTGTTCAAGCATAACTTCATAATCCGAAGTTAGTTTTCAGTGCCGTTTTTTTTTAAACTGCCTATTTTTTCGAGCTCTTCGAATCTAGATTATTGGTTTCTGGTTTTACATCAATTACTTTATAAATATGGCCACCCTTTATGATATTCTACTTACCAGTTCCAACTATTTCTCATGGAAATCTCGTATGGAGGATGTTCTACGAAGTACGGGACTTTTCAGAATTACATCAGGAAAAGAAACAGAACCCAGTGATGATGATCAGAAAATAAAATGGGAAAATAGATTTGACGAAGTTCGTGGATTGATTGGGATGTCTATCTCTACTGATTTGCGATTCCACATATCTGGAATTGATGAACCTGATGCTGCTTGGGACAAGTTGGAATCTATGTTTGGTAAACACAATGAAATTCGATGTCACCAACTCGAAAATGAGTTGATTTCTTTAAATCCAAGTGATTTTCCATGCATTCAAGATTATTTATCTAAGTACAAAACTCTTAAACTCTTATGTGCAGAATGTAAGATTAAGAGGAAGACAAACAATGCATTTATCATCTTCTTTCAAAACTTAGACTTGCATATTCTGTTTTTGTATCTACATTTTACGCCATGAAAGAATCCTTGAATGAAGCTAGCTATCAAGAGCCTAGTCTTGAATCCTTTTGTGATTCCTTGATTACAGAGCAAGATAAACTCATCCATATTGGAATAATCAACAATGCAGATACATTTGGGAAAGCCTTATTGTCCCAACAGAAAGAAAAGTCCAAGTCTCCCAAGAAACAAAATTTTCGCAATAATAAGTCAAACAAAGGTCCCAAACCCTATTAGTTAGCTCCTTCTTTAAAAAATGACAAAGGATCCAAGCCAAAAGGCAAGAAGACTGAGCTTCATTGCAACTATTGCGAGAAAGATAATCATGATGAATCTAAGTGTTTCAAGAAGATGACAGCCTTGAAAGTACCATTGAAGAAGCACCACATCAGCCTCGATTCGCCTTCAGAATCTACCTCTCATGGACATGCACTTTGTGTTTCTAGTTATTCTTATAATGCATCTACTTCTTCTACTTCAAATGAATGGCTCATTCATTCTGGAGCATCTTATCATATGGCTAAGGATCAAGCCATCTTTTCTACTATGCATGAATGTAACACCAAACAAATATTTGTTGGTGATGATAGATCTCTAAGTGTTGTAGGAGCTAGAATAGTTCCAGTAGATAATGGTCATTTTAGCGATGTACTATGTGTTCCAAGAATTTCCTGCAATTTGTTATTAGTCTATTAGATCACTCATTCTGGTGAAGGTAAAACTGTGACGTTTACACCTCACCAAGTTGTAATCAAGGATTTTAAAGATCCTCAATAGGTCCTAGATACCGGAATTGTTGATGATGTTACCAGATTGTACAAATTTAACAACTTTGGGTCATCATCTTTTCCTTCAGTTTTTGTTGCTCATAGTGATAACTTGAGCAAACTTTGGCATGAGCGATTTGGTCACTTAAATTATCGCTCATTTCAACAACTATGTAAAGACAATATGGTGACAAGTCTTCCGATGGTATCTTGTAGGGATGGTGTTTGTCCCGGTTGTGTACTCGGAAAACATCATTGGGATAGTTTTGACAAACGTGCCTCTTGGCACGCCTCGATTCCCTTGGAGATTGTGCATAGTGACTTGTGTGGTCCTCTTCCATCTGCTTCCTTTTCTGGTTTCTAATATTTATTAACTTTCATTGATGATTACACCGGATGCACTTGGGTTTATTTCCTAAATATTAAGAGCGAAGTATTTAACATGTTCGTGGCCTACAAGGCCCTTGTTGAAAAACAATCTGGTCATTAAATTATTAAGTTAAGATCTGACAATGGAGGATAATATGTTAACAAAACGTTCACTACTTTCTGCACTGAACAAGGAATCCAACAACAACACAGTGTTCCATATACACCACAACAAAATGGTGTAGCTGAATGGAAGAAATGACAAATTGTATGATCCAATCTAAGGGACTAAGTCTTCAATTTTCGGCTGAAGCCATTAATTGTGCAAATTACATAGTTAATCGCACCCCCACTAAAGCATTACAAGGTATCACACCGGAATAAGCATGGAGTAAAACAAAACCTAATGTAAGTCACTTCCATGTGTTTGGTAATGAAGAATGGGCTCACATTCCGAATGAAAAACAGAAATCATTGCAGCATAAAAGTGAAAAGTGCATATTTGATGGATATTCTGAAGATGTAAAAGGTTATAGAATTCTTTAATCACATTCTCATGATGTAATCATTAGAAGAGATGTTAAATTTGATGAAAATCTCTTGGCTTGTGAGCCTAACTCGGTGATTGTGCCATCTTTGGCCTGCGAGCCTGATTCAGCGATTGTGCCTTCTTCTTCTTCCAACTTCCTTGACAGGTTTCCGACTCCAGTTTCTGATGATGACATTGAGGATGAAAATCCACCTCCGCCTGCTCCTGTTCCTCCAGTTGCACCAGCACGAGTGCTTCCTCGATGGGTCCATTCAACATGTGAAGCAGCTGGTGATCTTGCCGGTGATCCTAACAATCAACGTCGAACACATTCTTAGTTTCAGCGAGCCTCTTCTCTTTTGGCTCAAGTTTTCGAGAATCATGATCTAGAAACTTTTTCAGAAGCTTTAGGAAATCCATATTGGGATGCAGCTATGGATGAAGAATATTGTTCCTTAATGGAGAACGATACTTGGGATCTTGTACCTCTTCCAAAAGAAAGAAAACTTGTCAGATGTAAATGGGTCTACAAAACTAAGTATGCATTAGATGGAAGTGTTGAAAGACTTAAGGCAAGGTTAGTTTCCAAAGGTTTTTCCCAAGTTGAAGGGATTGACTACAATGAAACCTTTGCTCCTATCGCAAAAATGAACTCCATCCGCCTTGTTCTCTCCCTTGTAGCCTTACACAACTGCGAAGTCCATCAAATGGATGTCAAGTCTGCCTTCTTACATGGTGATTTACAGGAGAAAATTTACATGAAACAACCTCCTGGATATGTTCAGAATAACTCTAGCTTTTTCTGCTACCTTAAGAAATCCTTATATGGCCTTAAGCAAGCTCCTAGAACTTGGTATGCCAAAATGGATAGCTTTCTCCTTGACACTGGTTTTTCTAGATGCCATTCTGAACCCAATGTCTATACCAAGAAAGTAGGAAACCATCTCATCATACTTGTTCTATATGTTGATGACCTTATTCTTACTAGTAGTGACCCTAAGCTTATAACCCATGTGAAATCCAGTCTTAAGCAAAATTTTTAAATGATAGACTTAGGACATTTGCATTATTTTCTTAGTCGCCAAGTCCTGCAAACCAATGAAGGAATCTTTCTTTCTCAGTATAATTATGCTTGTGACCTTCTTCGTCACTTTCACATGGAATATTGTACACCGGCCCCTTCTCCCTTCCAGTCTGGAGTCAAACTTGCTGCCACTTGTACTTCACCTGAAGTAGATGCCACCTTGTTGGTAGTCTCTTATACTTGACTCATTCTCGTCCTGACCTTTCCTTTGTCATTGGTCGTGTTTCCCGTTATATGCAAACACCTCATGAAAGTCACTGGAAAGCAGCTAAAAGAATACTTCGATATATTCGAGGTACAACTCAGTTTGGGATTCATTACAGTACACGGGGGAAACCTTTGTTGGTTGGTTTCACTGATTCAGATTGGGCCGACGATCTTGATGATCGAAATTCTACTGTAGGTTATGTTTTCAGTCTGGTATCTAGACCTATCACTTGGGCTTGTAAGAAACAACAAGCTCTTGCTCTTTCTTCAACAGACGCGGAATATCGAGCCGCAGTTAATGCCTGTCAGGAAGCTTTATAGCTTTGACAGATCCTTTCAGAGTTTGGATTCAAGCAATAGCAGCCTACTCCACTTTGGTGCGACATTCAAAGTGCCATCAAGCTTGACAAAGATCCAGTTCTACATCAACACATCAAACACATTGAGCTACATATGCACTTTATTAGAAATCTTGTTCATGATCGTGTTCTTGAAGTGCTCCTTTTCCCTACAAATGACCAAGTTGCAGACATCTTCACCAAGTCCCTTACAGAAGCGAAGTTTTCTAAACTTCGATCTATGTTAGGAGTTCAGGAACTTGTCGTTAAGGGGGGATAGCCTCTAATGCCTCCTTCCTTCTCCTAATAGTGTTACTTTTGTAAATCCTTCAATCCTATCCCAATTTGTTCTTAAGGGGGGATGTTAGGATATTTAGACACTTAGGAGTTAGTTAAGATCAACTTGTGTAATAGATCCGTTAGGTAAAGTGTGTTTCTCTAGTATGCATTAGTATTCATTTGTAAATAATTTATCCGATGGTCACGATATGTTCCCAACATAGAGTGATCCGATGGCTCAAATTCTCTTAGATCATACCTACCCTTGATCTGTGGCTTATCACCTGATTGGTCCATGATCTCTATTTAAAGAGCATGGAGGGTCATTGGAAAGTTGATCGATTATGAGAAGCTCATTTGTAACTTTCTTTCTTTGCATAATAAATTGTCCCGTACATGCTATTTGGCTGGGACCGTGGAGTGTTTCCCTCACGAGGGTTTAAACAACGTCAAAACATCGGTGTATCAATCTATGATCCGTTTGTGTGAAGTGGTTGCTCTGGGTGTTCGGTCTTTTGGGAGTACGCTGTGTACCCAAACAACTCGATCCCCATCTTTTGCATTATTCATTAATAGACATAATGTTTTGAAATGATCATAGTGGGAACATTGCCAAGTTTTTCCACCCCTCATCTTTGTACAGGCTGATGGTTACTGAGTACTGTATATTGATAGATCTCTGTATAAGTAGAAGCCATAATGTATCTTGTGCGAGTGTAAATATCTGTTAATGCCGAAATCATCCTAGAATTCATTTGGTGATAGCGAATGTGTTTTAGTTTTCATTTCTGATCAATATGCTAGATCTTGAATTTAGATTTGAGCCTTTTTATTGTGTTCTTAAAGCAGAGTGCAAACTTTAAACGTAGGCATGATTGTTCTGCTCAATGATTTCGTTCTGCAGAGTATAGATTCTGAAAGAATTGAGTCGACATTACCCTTCTAGTATTCTATATCGATCTACTTTCTAATATTTTACTGATTGGTGTTTTTCCCATTCGGGCTGAGGCGTTGATCACTCCCCTTGATAGAGTCTCGAAGTTTTATTTCTGGATATCCCTATTGGGAAGCGATAGGATTTACTTTATATATATATTATATGAAGACCGATAAGTACCATAGGAAAGACTAGGACAGAGCCCAAACCTTGGAAGCTGTTATATGTATGATTCTTTTGGGTTAGTTAGTCCACTTCACATTAGCTAGAAGGTTGCGACTGTAGAATCTGAGTCTTCCATGGAATGCTGGCATATTCATATTGTTTTCATTATTACATACTCTAGATTGATCTAGGAAGAGGAGGGATCAGCTCGGATGAGCGATTCCTAATCCTATGAAGTATATACGTGTTGAGAATCAATCTTTGGTCTTTTTTCAATGGGTCCTTAGGTGGTCAGCTGGTAGCTAGTTTCAAGAATGACCTTTCTAGTCTTTTCATAAAAAGTCCCTTTTTTATTTTTTTTTTGGTTGCAGCGGAAGGCCTATAATATGTAAGGGTGAGCATTTTGGTTGGTTGGTTGTGCCCTTTGCATCAGTCAGACCTCAATTTTTGTAACAGTCTTTGGGTTTGGGGTAAATTATACTCGGCTATCAGAGCTTTCTTATCAGTCTGACCACCAGTTTTTTGTTCGCATTTCTCAGTAATACAATTTCTTACTTATAAAAAAAAATCAACATTCTCTCACCCTAACATGGTAATAAACAGTGGAGAGAAAATGCATGCTATGATGCTAGGAATATTTTTTCATAAACTTCAATGTGCCATAGGGACACTTTGAGGCTCATCTAACAATGTTTGAGGAGCTGAGATAGTTGAATCAATAACAAAATAGAACAATTATAGTTTGCAATTCTCATATTCAAGGCACATAGACATGCTTAAATCATTCCCCCCCATCAAATATATTATTTCATTTTTCTAAACAACCAATCCTACCAACTAATATATCTACAAAGTCCTAACATCCATTCTTCAAATAACATCATGTGTGTATTCTAGTTATCAAAATTAAATTGATTAGATTCACATTAGAATTATGTGTGATCGTGACAGTTATGTGGTTTATTTGATATTTTTCTCCATTTCTTTTGGCACATACTAATATGTACTCATAGGCATGTGGAATTATAGATTTACCAATGTGAAATCTTAGTCTAGAATAAAGTAAACTATAAAAAGAAAATAATGGGTCAATTGTAGTCTCTCACCCTTGTCTATTATCTTTTTAAATTCCATAAAATATGAGTATTCCTGTATTTATCTCACATCCAAGTGGCAAAGAATGATTTGTTAAGGGAACATGCCTAGTCTCTTAACATCACACCACCTATTATCTAGGAAATAATATGCAAATATTGGGAAACTATGGAAGATTTCGTTGGATTCCACCTATCGCCAAGTGATACTAGTAATTGAGATGGAAGTGGTAGTTTGCAACCTAATGTCTAGTCTACAAAATTGGGTTTTCGGTTGAATGACCATTAGGAAATGTTTATGTGGGTGAAAAAAAGAAGAGGGGTTACAATTTTTGCATTTAGGTGTGTACACGGATTGTAAAAAGAAAATTAATGAAGAAAAATGTAACAAAACATTGAGAGTTTGAAAACTCTTAGAGACATTCCTTCGCCTAGATTTTAGAATTTTCTCCTAACTTCTTGAACGAGATTTTAAATTCCTTGACCAATTTATCGATCAAGAATTTGTCAATCTCTTACTTTAGATTTCTTATCTTAAAAATTATTTCAAGAAATCATTTGATTTGTTGGAATCACAAATAGGAGATGACATATAGTGCTTACAATGGCTTTACCTCCATGTATATTTCTCATAGCTCCACAACTATAGTGATTGATTATGGTTGAATGTAGTAAAAAGGTTGGAATTATGAAAACCTAATGTCTATTTCACACATTCACACTCTCCTTCAATGCTCCAATTGCCTACCCAAATCCCAAAATCGTATGGTTTATTTTCCCCATTCTACTAGTGCAAAATGTGAGATAAGTGACCAGGTAACTAAAACATTTAGCCATCATAGTTTTTCAAGGGACAAATGACCAAAATTGAGCAAATTTAAGTGATTGAACTAAAAACAACTAAGATGAATCATTAATTTTGGCACGGGATAGACTCTATGACTAGATAACAAGTGATTAAACTAAAAATGACTAACAAAACAACTAATTTAGTCACAGGAATACAAATATGACTAGCTAACAATGACTATAAATATGAATTAGTCATTTATGTTATTCATTTTATTTATGTCACCCTGAAAATCAAAAATTAAAACTTTGAGAATGACTTTGTACAATTTAATAAATTTTAACATTGTAGATGGATTTAGAGACCCCCTTAAAGGGGAAGGGGGTCTCTAAGTCCATCAATAGTGTGAAGACCATTGTATTAAGTTTGTGTATGCATGTGAGTTTGTGCATATTGTTGTGCACATAATTGCACAAGTGCACTCTTCCACTTGATAACGAGATAATCCTTGTAGGTTGTAGAAAGGCCTGAGTCTTTGGAGCCCCTTCTGTGTGTGGTTGGTACTCTTCCAAGTGATATTGGAATATATTGTTAGTGTAGTTCACATTCAAACATAGAAATATTAATAAAAAAAAATGAAAGAGATGGGAGGAGAATGCAAACTCCAACAACAACCAAAGATATGCTAAACCACTCTTGTATTTTCCAATGAAATAGTGGTACCACCCAAGAGGTGTGGGCTTCAAGGGAAGCCAACAATATCCCTTAGGGAGGCCTTTCTTATCCAAAGTAAATTCCAAGTAGATGGTAGAACAATCGAGACAAACACTTGCCCTTAGATGGAAGGTGGCAAGGGATCTTGGCAATGCTTAAAATGGTAGGAAATGGTGGGCTATTAGGAAGCTACAACTCAAATCCAACAACATAACCTTACTACGATTTCTCCCTGCAAAATGCATGCCAATGGATTCGTTTTATAGGACAAGAGATGGCCAACAAATAACTATATCCAAATGTGAACTCTCCACCTCCATGAACTAGTTCCAAGGTATGCAAGTGATGCAGGGGCATCAGTGTAACATCCCCCAAATTCAAACCCTATTGTTATTATCTTGTAAATGTAAGTATGAAATTTGTAAATGGACATGGTGAGGAGTTCAAGGCAAAGGCCCCACCAGCGGACCATGAAACTATTGTTATGTTTGTAAATGCTATTTAGGAGACCAATTGTCGCAACTAAACGATAAGAAAAGTCACTACGATATCTCTCTGTCTCTCTCTCTCTCTATATACCTATTAAAAGAACCTCAAAAGGTTGAAGTTCATGATGATCTTTAGTCATAATCATAACATAGAAGGATTTCTACTAGGAGAGAGTTATCCTAAGGAATATATAGATATATGAAAGAAATACGTCGATATGTTACTAACGATCTCATACATATACATATACACTCTTGTGTATAAGAGGAGAGGTAAAATTATCTATTAATGGTTAATTGTGTAAAATACATATATATATATAAGAGAGGTTCTGGACCCGTTTAAATATATACATATACACTTCTAGTTATATCAATTATGTAGAAGGTAGAGTGAACCTCGTAATCTACGAGGTAAATATATATAGTGATATATAAGGCATACGTTTTCTTGTCCAAACGCATATATTCACAAGTATACACATACATGCGTAGCATTGTGTAAAACCACATGGTAATTGAGAACATAATGAGAATAGTATGAAAATAATTATACTTACGAAGTTATATGCTACGAAGGAACTAATTCATTGCTATGCTTCACCTGAGATGAAAAATATTAAGAAAAGTCATGTGCCTAGGGACTATAGGACGTGGTCACTACATAGAAAAAGAATAATTTTCATTATAGAATTAATATAATACTAATTTATGTTCTAATGGTATTCGATAGAGGTCTTTGTCTTACGTAGCCTTAAAGTCTTTAAAAAGTAGCACTCTCCTCAAAAGGAGCCAAACTCCAACAAATTTAGTTAAGACGTGGGATGACTCACCCTAGGGGTAGGTAGCATTGGACGAGTTTTCAACGCCACTTGGAAGTCCCTTGGAAACTCCGTGGCATAGATGTCAGATTTTTGGTTGAGTCGACGCTCCAAGTGGTGGCACCAGTTTTTGATACCAAGTTATTTCTTTGAGCTGAGAGAGCTGTGAAAGGGGGGCAAAAAGGGTTTGATATGGGATTCTCATTTGGTTTCATGAGAGGGACAGGATGGCTTACTCAGCTCAATCCCCATCCTATGCATTATTCATTCATAGGTGTAATGTTTTGAAATGATCATATCGTGAACGTTGTCAAGTTTCTGCACCCCTCATCTCTGTACAGGCTGACAGTTACTGAGTACTTTATATTGATAGATCTCTGTATAAGTAGAAGCCATAATGTATCTTGTGTGAGTGTAAATCTATGTTAATGCCGAAATCATCCTGGAATTCGTTTGGTGATAGCGAATGCGTTTTAGTTTTCATTTCTGATCAATATGCTAGATCTTGAATTTAGATTTGAGCCTTTTTATTTTGTTCTTAAAGCAGAGTGTAAACTTTAAACGTAGGCGTGATCGTTTTGCTCAATGATTTCGTTCTGCAGAGTATTGTATATCGATCTACTTTCTAATATTTTCCTGATTGGCGATTTTCCCCTTCACTCCCCTTGACAGAGTCTCGAAGTTTTATTTCTGCATATCCCTGTTGGGAAGCGATAGGATTTACTTTATATATATTATATGAAGAACGGCTAGTACCATAGGCAAGCCTAGGACAAAGCCCAAACCTTGGAAACTGTTATATGTATGATTCTTTCGGGTTGGTTAGTCCACTTTGCGTTAGCTAGAAAGTTGCGATTGTAGAATCCGACTCTTATTCATATTGTTTTCATTATTACACACTCTGGATTAATCTAGGAAGAGGAGGGATCAGTTCAGATGAGCGATTCCTGATCCTATGAAGTATATACGTGTTGAGAATCAATCTTTATGTTGGGGGGAAAAGCGAACCGTGCAACGAAGATAACATTCGTAGTACCTGCGAAATGCCTCGATGGATATGGTTCCCTCATATCTGAAACCTTTTATGTTTTAGCGATCTTCTTTGAGAAGAAACAACCCGCACTTTTGAATTTCAAATGAATGGCTTTATCTCTGCATTAATATATCTATACATATTATCTTTGCGATAAGTGGAAGCAAAGTGACAGCACAAAAACATTGGAGAAATCATTGTTTTTCATACTCCTTGGTTAAATCATAGTTGATCACTGTTTTCTAGTTTTTATGCTAGTTGACCTCCTTTTTATTTGTGTGATCGCTGCTACAAAATGCGTAGATGAATCAGGATTTCGATAAGTCTTTCAAGTTCCTTAAATCATGATTTTCTTTCATCTTTATTGCAAACCCTGTAGACCCATAGCGTCAGTTAAGGAGATTGATAGATGCGTTATCTTTCTAGGCACTAGTTATAAGTTTACCTTACTGAGTGCATCATCAGAGATGCGGTCTCTGTTCGTATGGGTTTTGTTTTCTGCTCACATAACCAAGGGATTAGTTGCTTGACACCATCTGAGATATTCGTTGTTAGTTAGTTTTAGGTTTTATTATTGTAATCTTTATCGTTTCCTCTCCAATTTGAATGATCGCGAAGGTCTCGATCATAGTAGGCAATACCAAATCCCTTTTCTTTTCCTTTAAACAAGAGTTTAATTGTTTTTGGATCCCTGTATGTATTGTTAAGATATATATTCAAACCTTGGTAGATCGAAAGGTAGCTGAGAACCCGATTTAGCTGAATAAGTGTAGTGGCGTGTTTCTCTCTTCATGTGCCCGCATCTCTTTTGGTGGTAGGTTAAATGCTTAGATCCTAGGTAGGACGTCAACTTATAAAAATATATATATATATATTTATATATATACCTTCATGCTATACCCTTAGGCCAACATTATTTTCACGATAAAAGACTCTTAACTTATTATTATATTTTACATATATAGATATATCGTGGATATGTTTATGTAAAAGTCCTTTACATTTTTTCTCCCTTCGCTAGACTTTGAATTACATATTACAATGATGAGATATGTTAGGAGATTATATTTTATTGGTATATAAGATTTAGGATTTAGAAAGGAACTAACGACATAACTATGTATGAATTTCAAGGAAGATGCTATCTTTACTTAATAACTTAGACAAATAAATTATATAGAGAAAGGGTTATGGCTTAAATATCCTTGAAACCTTATCCACATAGAAAAGACATTTGAAAATAAATTACTTTAGAATAAACCTTTGTCTAGTTTAAGTATAATACTGATGAGCTAGAAGAAACAATGATAAGGATTGAGTATATCTTTGTAATGACAAAGTTACTTTTGTAAAGCCTCTTTTAAAATCATTAATAAAACAAAACCCTTTTGTGGACGTAGCCTAAGATGCGGGTGAACCACGTCAAAATGTTCTCCTTGGTATGTATCTTCTTATGTGCATCTCTCTCTTGAATTTACCGGTTTTGTTTCTTTTGTGTTCCAAATCTTTTGTGTTTCAAAATGTTTAAAATGGAATTTCTTATGTTGTAAGATGGAAAAATATATTTAGTGGTTGCTTAACTATACATTTATGTGTTTAATTTAGAAGTAGATGTAAGTGTACTTAAATTTGTTGATATTTTGCTAGTGTCTCCTAGCGTCTTTTAGCCTCTGGTATATATGTCTCATTGTGTAAGTATTCATCTCTCGTTTACATATATGATTTTAATATCATAGTTAAGCATATTGAATGTATGATTGAAGAATTTGGTGAAATATGTCTTCTTGGTTGACTATGATATCCATGGGATAGAAGTGTACTAAAGGTTTCAGTACATACGATTATGTTCACTACTATTAAGTAAAGGTTCCATGAATAGGTTTAAGGTAAAGATGGTAAGTCATTTTGTTGCGTCATTGATAAATTGAATGCTTAGATGAAAGACCCTTTTTAATAGTAGTCATACATGTTCACCTTGAATGAATGTACCTTGTGCAAAGTGAAATAGAGTGAATAATAATTGATAATGAGAATCATTTGACAAATGGTGTCAGAAACTTTGTATTAAAGTTAATAGCTTAATAATAGTATAAATGCTTATGTATGTTCCATATATTTGATGGATAATTAACCAACGTTATGTTGAAAGAGGAATTAGTGTGTTTTTGTATTTTATTGTTACCGTCCATGGTGAAAAGTTTAAATTTTTACTAGTTTAGAAACTGTGGGTTCGTGACAATTGGATTTTAGGAGAAATAGTTGAAGTTGATCGATAGAATGAGGTCGACCAAGGTGATCACCAACGACCACTGGTGCGAAAGAGACTGGAAGTCGAGCGGAAGCTGTCAAAGTATAGTGGACAAGATGCAGAAGTCGAACAAGTCGAAAGTCGACAAGATGGCCAGGATGCGACATTGACATAAGTGTGACAAAGGCCAAACGTGGAGGACGGGGCAGATATTTAAAAGCCAGCCCTAGAGACTAAGTAAATTCAGCGAGTTAAGTCGAGAATCAAAAAGTTAAGAGGGTCTACGCGGTGGAGTGCAAATCAATCGAAAGTGGACAGCGACAAGACCGACAACTGTAGCAAAGTTAGAGAAGTGCGGTAGTCAAGGTAATCGACCTGCAATCATGGAGGGTGGTTGAGGAAGCTATGGAAGTTAAGAAGGTGGGTGAAACTAGTCCAGGAGTCACCATAGGAGGAGGTTTTGCAACATAGTCATGGGGCACTGACAACTATAGGATCTATTGAGTCAGAGGCAAAGCGGTGGAAAGAGTAAGGACGTCTCAGGAAATCCAAGAGGGTGGACCTCGGGAATAATAGTGGAGCAGAGTAGAAGACTGGTGTGAAGGCACAAAGTGAAGGAGCCGGGAAACCAATATTTCTATCCAAGGATTGGGAGGATTAGAGTATCACACACAGAGGGTAGAAACACACCAAAATAACATAGTTTTATGTTTGTATATTGTAACAGGCTCAGGCAGAATTGTTTGATTTTTCTTTGTATGTAACATTGAATTTGATTCAAGTAGTGGAAGACAACTTCTTGGCATTTCTAGTTCACATCTAGTCTTTGTTAGTGCAATGTGTGTTTACTATGTGTTATAGTTAATCAAGAGGGTCCGACAAGACCCACCCTTGTGCCAGGTGGTATCAGAACAATAATATCCTGAATATAGGAGGAATCCTGATACTGACTTGCATAGAGTCAAGTTGTAGTCGAGCAAAAGAATCATGTAGAAGGAAGAATATGTGAAGGTGTGAAAAGCTTCAGCTTCGGTTGGGTAGAGTTCTGTGTGCGTGGTGAAAGTACTGTTGCGATCGGACAAGAGGTGATTTTAGCTAAGATTGAAAGAATGGCGCAAAGAGGTGTAAATCTCTGTGGTGTAGGATGAAGAGCATGAGGCGCAAGAGGTACAGTTGATCGTGAAATGTTCGACGAGTGCATGAGAACAATGAGAATCTTGACCAATGAGGTCGCAACAATCAAAGAAATCGAGAGACTTGGATTCATTCCCGATGCACTTGACCACAGTGACGAGGAAATCGAGGAAGTGGAAGCCCATGAAGAAGTCGAAGAAGAACCAGCAGATAAATTCATCAAGTTACTAACATAGATGAGGGGTAAGGAAAAAATGAACATACCTACCTACTCAGGAAGTCTAGATCCAGAAGAATTGATAGTACGGTTCATAGAAATGGATAAATACTTTGACATAGAGCGGGTAGAGGATCCTAAGAGTGTTAAGAATGCATGTCTGAAGTTGAAGGGTCATGCCTCCTTGTGGTGGGACAATGTATAGGAAGACAAAGTCAAGAAAGACAAGGAGAAAATCAATTCTTGGGACATAATGGTTTCCAGGATGAAAGGGAAGTTCCTTCCTAGCAAATATGTGATTTTCTTGTTTAGGAGTCAAGAAAGACAAGGAGAAAATCAATTCTTGGGACATAATGATTTCCAAGATGAAAGGGAAGTTCCTTCCTAGCAAATATGTGATTTTCTTGTTTAGGAGGTTATAAAACTTTTGTCAGAAAGAGATGACCGTGAAGGAATACACGGAAGAGTTCTATAGATTGTTGATTAGATCCAGTCAAATTGATGAAGGTGAAGAAGCAGTCACAATATATGTAAATGGATTAAAGTATGTCATACAGGATGAGTTCATCTTGTCGAAGTTCATAATGGTTTGAGAAGCCTACCAACTAGCTCTGAAGGTAGAAGAAAAGCTATCAAGAAGAACCACATCGACTAGAAGAAGGATGACTGGTCGAGGTGTGAAGACTGTTTCTACAAAGGGACAAAGTAGCCGAACCAGGGGAGAAGTCATTGAATACAACCGGCCTGCGGAAGGGACATAGACTAGAGAGAAAGCATAAGGAAACTGACGGGATGGTCAAGAGACCCGCACTCAGGGTGTGTTTGGTCAAAGTGGTCCAACATAAAATAAAGGAGCCGACATACCAGCGAGTGTCTATTATAAGTGTCGCGGAGTGGGACACAAATCCTATGAATTCCCAGGTTATTTTTCACCTAAGGAGACTAATGTAGGGGCATTAGGGCCTAGGACAAACAAACGAAGTTAATCGATAGAATGAGGTCGACCTGTGGGATCACCGACGATGACTAGTGCAAAAGAGACTAGTAGTCGAATCCAGGAAGTCGAGCGGAAGCTGTCGAAGTATAGATGATAGGATGCGAAAGTCGAACAAGTCAAAATTTGATAGGATGTTTGGGATGCGACATTAACAAAAGTGCGGCAAAGGCCAAGCATGGAGGACGGGGCAAAATTTAAAAGGAAATCGTAGAGACCAAGTAAAGTCGACGAGTTAAGTCTGGAATCGACAAGTTAATAGGGTCTACACAGTGGAGTGAAGATTAGTCGGAAGAGGACAACGACAAGACCGAAAAATGTAGCACAGTCAGAGAAGCGCTGTAGTCAAGGTAATCGACCTGCAACCGTAGAGGGTTGTTGAGGAATTTATGGAAGTTAAGAAGGTGAGTGAAACTAGTCCAGGTGTCACTAGAGGAGGAGGTTGTGCAGCATCGTCAGGGATCTCTAACAACTACAGGATTCGTCGGTTCAGAGGCACAACAAAGGACAGAGTAAGGACGTCTTAGAAAATCCAGCATTGTGGACCTTGGGAACAACAATGGAGAAGAGTAGAATACTAGTGTGAAGGCATAGAGTGAAGAAGCCTAGAAATCAATATTTTTATCAGAGGATCGGGAGGCTGAGAGGATCAGACACAGAGGGTAGAAACACACCAACAGAATAGATTTTATGTCTGTATATTGTAACCAGCTAAGGAAAACTTGTTTGATTTTGCTTTGTATGTAACATTGAATTTGATTCAAGTAGTGGAATCCAATTTCTTGGCATTTCCAGTTCACATCTAGTCTTTGTGAGTGCATTGTATGTTTATTGTGTGTTATAGTTAAGCAAGAGGGCCCAACCAGACCCTCTCTTGTGCCAATAAGGGGGGTTGACTAATGCCACCAAGTGTGTGAGGAGCCGAATTCATATCCTTGGGGAGGATTGACCCTTTAGTGAGCTACTGAAAGTAAGTGGTCCTGCCATTTTAGAGTAGCACGGATATCAATATAAAATATGTGTGGGTCTAGCCCAGGAATTCTTCATATAACCTGTGCTATAGAATGATTGAACTGTGTAATACCCACGCTACCCTTTGTTTTGACGGTTTCTTGGAACTTATGGACTCAGGCCGTGTTTTGGATCTGCTGAGGATTCCTTGGGTGATATGCATTCTTTATGTTGATGATGCATTACTGAATGAATCGACAAAATGTCGCATGCGTGCAACTTTTAGGCATTAACAGATGCCCCCTGATGTATGAGGTTCGGAGGTTATTGTAGAGATGATAATGCATCATGTTTTCAATTGTTTCTCTCTTGTTCTATAGGATGAAGCATATGTGGACAAAACAAGGTTCTCCCATGGGGGAATATTGTTGGTGACGACCATTGGAGCTATAATAAAGAATACTTTTCATACAAACAAGGCAGGCATACCCATGCTCGTGGAATGATTTCAAAGGGATTAATATGAAAGAGGACCAAGGTGTCGACTCTATTATACTATTTTGACATGGATGAAGGCAGGTTCGATCCATGTTTGAGTAGATGCCCCAGTAACTGTTGCTGGATATTGAAGAAGTGGAACTGTTGGTGACCATGATAAAACCACTGGCGTGGGGGTCCAAACTAGTATGTAAATCTGCTTGAGAGTATCACTACACCAAAATAGACTGCTACCATGATTTCCAAATGTGAACACTGCTACCTTAAAAATTACATTTCCCCCTAATGCGATGATGTGTTGTTGTCACGCATAGGGGAAACCACTTAGTTATGGAGAACTAATGACTCTCCCTACTAAGTTCAAGGTGATCCCTTATAGTGATTGAAATGGATCCCAAGGTACAACTGCAACTACTGCAGCTCTCAAAATGTAATGTTTTGATGTAGATGAGAGCTAAAGGACATGATAAAAATAGAGTCTTATCATGAGAACCGGGATCATCTTGTAACTGACTGGTGGATAGATAGACCTAACACAATACTGGTCGATAAGCATAAAGCTCATAAGTTCCTTTGTTCGATGTAAACATGGGGAGTGGGGATGACAACTTTGTTATTCAGAACAACATAGATTGATCATGGGAAGGGGAAAACTATACATGAAAGTGATTTGATGGAGACACAAAACAAAGGGAAATGGTAATCGTGAAAACACAAACCATTGAAAATATGGAGAATCAAATATATGGATCAAAGGAGACCATTGATTGCTGCAAAAATATTTTATGTTGTTTCTATATTTTTACTGATCATCACGCAGGATGTCAGTCAAACCTCTGAATCTTCCAAAAAAAACAAAACTAGAAACTTATCTAATCCAATCATTTCTTTAAACACAACAAAATTTACTCAAAAAAGTTCAAAACTCCATGATTCAGAGTCTGAGAGCTCTGAATTTCTTCCCAAATCAAAATTGCAGTATCTCCCATTAGAGCCTGTTTAGACAATTTATCCGCCAGGGAATTATGTTGCCTATAGATGTGCTGAAAAGTTATATTCCTGAAACCTTGTATATCTGATTTGATTCTTTGACACCAGTGGACAAGAGATAATACTTTAAGGTCAAATTCATCTTGAGCGCATTTTATTGTGACTCTAGAGTCGCCAAAGACTTTTAGGTCATCAATACCAAATATATTTGCTACCCTTAAGACACACCACAGAGCAATGAGTTCAGCTTTCATATTTGTTCCCAGTCCACCGTTCATTTTGAGTGAGAAATTATGATATTCATTTAGAAAAATTGCTCCACCTACCACACAAATTCCATCTTGTGCCGCACCATCAAAGAAAAGTACACGACAATTAAAAACAGGCTCAAATACTCCAATCCTTCTTACCACTGTTGGTTTCTTCCCCTTAAAAATGGATTTGTAATGAGAGAGAATTTGCTCAACCCCATTTGATACCAAAGGAACCATGTCTTCAAAAACTGTTTTGTTCCTGATATACCAAACAACCCATGATATAAAAAGTGGTAACACAGGGTGTGTTATACATTCCTTGAACCATTTTAAGAATGAAATCTCAAAGGACTCCCTTCCCCAATCCAGATTTATATCTAAACCAACACAAACCTGATCCCAAATCTCTCTAGTAAAACTACAGTTCACCAGAATATGCTGAGTGGATTCTGCATCAGATTTGCATAAGGAGCATCTATTTGGTCTAGTCCACCCCATTCTAACCAATGCATCCGAAGTTTTCAATTTCTCTTTAAATGCAAACCAACCAAGCAATTGATCTTTATAGGTATATTCCATCTCCACAGCTTCTTGAACCACCAGTGTTGTGGGTAGAAATTCCTGTTAGATATAATATAATTGTAAGCTGTTTTGACTATTACTTCCCCTGAGATAGGGTTTCCATCCCACTTCAATACATCACACTGGGTCGAAATCCTACATCGACTTGAATCCAAATGGGAGAAGAAATAATCCCATTCTCTTTCATAACAACCCAGAAGACCCAAATCTACTCCTTTTAACCAATAAGAAGTTCCCTGCAATGAGACACAATTCCTCATACAATCTAATGTAGTGAAATTTATATCTCTGAGAAATTCTAAAATTTCCACTGACAGCTTGAACTACTCATCAAGTCCCAAAATTTGATCAACACCAATTTGGATTTTCTGTCCATTACCTACCTACCAAAGTAAATCATTACCAATCCAGTGAAAAACCTGCAAAAAACCTTTCCATATCACAGAGGTATTCCTTGTTTTCTTGACTGGATTTTTGATCCAATCCAAAGTATCTGATTTCATGTACTTCACTTTTAATACTTCAAACCATAAAGTATTACCCAACAATCCTCTCCAAAGGCTCTTTAGTAGCAAAGCCTTCCCAAAGATATCCAAATTTTTAAGCCCCCAGCCACCACATTTTCAGGAGTAGTAATATATTCCCATTTTGCCATTATTAGACCTTTGCGCTCCAAACCACCTGTCCAAAGAAAGTTTGAGCATAGTATATTTAATTGCTTGAGGATAGATTTGGGCAATTTGAACAGAGATAACCAGTAAACTGGGATGCTTGTAAGAACATCTTGGACCAATATAAGGCGACCTCCAACTGATAAAAGTCAATTTGTCTAGCATTGAATTCTATACTCCATCTTCTTAACAAGCCAATACCAATCCTTGATTCTATAATTATTCGGTTTTAAGAAATATCCGAGATATGTAAAACCATCCTTTAATGCCTGTACTTTATATGGAAGAGTACTCTGTAACTCCACAATTTGCATATCATTCAAATTATGCTGAAATAAGATGGATTTCCTATCACTAACCTTCATTCCAGATGCACAGCAGAAAAGTGATATACAATTCCTAAAGCATCTCCTTTCACCAATTGAGTTTGCACCAGCTAGATGTACATCACCAACAAAGAGCAGATGAGATATAGATATCTCTCTAGAAATTTTAATCCCTTTTGTAAGACCATCATTTTTTTCCTTGAGAAGAATTCTACTTAAACCATCAATAACCAGCACAAATAGAATAGGTGACAGTGCAAAGCCATGTCTTATCCCCCACGACCACTTAAAGAAGTTTGATGGGATCCCATTGACAAGAACAACAATGTTTGTTGAGGTAACACAAGACATAATCCATTTCAACATCATAGGTGGCAAACCAATTTTTATAAGAAGAATTCTAAGATAGTACCAATCTACCCGATCATAGGCTTTTTCAAGATCCATTTTAAGAAGGAAATCCTTTTTGTTCCGAACCTTTATAGTATGGATTATTTCCTGGGTGATGCCAACTGCATCCAAAATCTGTCTATCATGGAGAAACGTAAACTGATTTGCTGACACAAACTTTGACAGCCCAGGTTTAATCCTCACAACTATGATCTTGGAAATAAGCTTGTAGATCAAACTACATAATGCAATAGTCCTATATTCACCAAAGGATGAGGGTTTGTTGCATTTCGGAATTAAGGTAAAAAATGTAGAATTCAAGGCTCTCGAAATATAACCATTGATTCTGGAGTATTCCACCATTGCTAGAATTTCTTCACCCATTAGATCAAAAAAGTGAAGAAACAACTCCACAGTCCATCCATCTTGCCCAGGACTTTTATCTTTTGCAAATAGTTTTAATGTGTCTTCAGCTTCTTTTAGAGTAACCTCATGTTCCAGTTGCAATGCTTCTTGTGGACTGAAAAAAAACTAGGAATAGGCAAGCCATCTCTATTTGTTTTAGCAAATCACTGACTCCTGGATCTTTAAAAATATTGCAAAAGAAACTTGCTGAAGCAGATTGAAGTTGATAATGTCCATTAAAAGAAACCCCATCATCATCTTTTAACTCCCATATTGCTTTTTTATTCCTTCTATACGATGCATAGGCATGAAAATACTTCGTATTCATGTCCCCGAGTTTAAGCCACAAGGCTCAACTTTTCAATCGTCACTCTGCCTCCTCTTGAAACAATATAGCCTCCTTTTTAGCATTCAGTAACTTAAGTAAATCTCGATCCACTTCATTGTCCATGAAGTCAAATTTCTTTTGATAAATATTCTTGATCTGTACCTGCAAATCATCATACTCATGAAGATCCAATCTCTTTTTATTTCTGATCCATGACTTTACCACAGCCTTCAAATTTCTGAGTTTTGAAACAAATTTGTCCATAGGGTTTAAGCCCCAATCCTGACAAGGATCGAGCCAGAACCGTCTAATAGTCTCACAAAAATTTTCATCATGAAGCCATGTGTTATTAAACTTAAATGGGTAATTCTTTGGACTCTGTGTGTCATCACACTGAAGAAAAATTGGCCAATGGTCCGAGAATATATTCTCCCCCACCCATGAACGATATCTTTGAAATTGTTGCAGCAAAGGCCGCACAACCAAGAAGTAGTAAAGTATTTTAACGATACCTTCTTTGCCAACTCTGCCATCTGACCACATTGGCATAATAGGTGAAGGAGCCACATCCACCAAGTCAAAATTTACCAATAGTTCAGCAAAATATTTAGCTAATATCATCAAAATGAGCCTTGGAGCCCCATATTTCAGACCAATTTAAAGAGAAATTTAGGTCTCTTGCAAGAATAAGATTATGTGAGTTTAGTAGCCCAGAAAACTTGAGCTGATCCCAGAACTCAACCGTGCTAGTATAAGGACCATAGCAGTTTAGGATAGTAAAATGAAAATTTTGAAATAACCCCCGCCCCTACTTCAAAATCCCCCACTTGGTTTTATAGGTTTTGAAACAGAAGCAATTAAGGTTCCAACCAACAATCAAACCTCCAGACTTCCCACATGCACTAATAGTAGAAAACTCCCACCTAGGGCAAACATTAACCAATTTCAAGATAGCCTCTGAATCAATACACATAGTTTCCTAAATGAGAAGAACATCCGGGCTAGTAGCAGATAACAGTTTCGACAAGGCCCTACCCCGGCTAATCTTACCTAACCCTCGGATATTTAAGGATACAATTAACATTACTTACCCTCGGTAGTGGGAATCACTGCTCTAAGTGCCCTAGGGTTTGAAGGATCACCACTAACATCAGAAGCATCATCAATTCTCACCAAAAGAGGAACAAAAACATCACCAATTGGCTCATCACTGTTCGCCACTCGGGATTTCTTAGCCTTTCTAATAGTAACGTTTTTGAACCGGAGACTCTCAGCTTGTAAGACATCTGAATTTTGGGATGGATTTTTTGAAAATACCTCCAAAGGGGATAATACGGAAGACCCATTACTAGGTTTATAGCCACTCTTGGCGAGTACCACCTTTTCATCAAAAGATAAAACCCTAGCAACATTGTAGGTAGGAGCATACACAGGTTCCGTAGCAATAGGCTCCAGATCATGTTCAGTAATATCCCGACTAGTTTGTAAAGAACCCTGGTTTCCCTCTATCAAAAATGGCCCTCCCATAGTAGAAAGATTTAAAGCAATCTCCCCTCTAGAAATCCTTTGATTTAATGAGTTTTCAATATCCTCATAGAAATTTAATTCATTATGTGAAATACCTTTATATGGGGTTTCTTCAAGAGACTTACCCATAATTATCTTCACCTCCGAGGAATTATTTGATGAAGAAGAAAGCATTACATCCAAAGTAGCCATCGGCACACAGCAAGCCTCCTTCAAGTTGTAAGGGCACTTTGCAGCAACATGTCGAGTTTCTCGGCACATGTAGCAGCGAAATGGAATTTTAAAATAATCCAATCCCTCGCTTATGACCCTAGAGCCCCAATTTAAGTAGATTTCAGCTAGTAAACCCTACCTCATATCTATTTCAACCATCACCCTTGCAGCTATGTGATCATACCCAAACATCGTTTTCTTGTCAAGTCTGATAAACTTGCCTAAGGTGTTTGCCAACCCAATTAAGTTGTTCTGAGACAACAATTCAATAGGGAATCCTGGCAAGGTCACCCACAGATGGCGAATATGCTGAGAATCCTTAAGTGGGTCAAACCCAATATACCATCTTTTGAGACATAAGGAACCCTCTTTAAAAAGCCACACCTGGTTCAGGATACCATCGACATTAATGCCGGCCGGGAATGTGAAGAGTGTCCATCTGTTAACCAGCAAATTTACTCGTGGAGCCAAACCACAGACTGGCATCCAGTTCTCGTTCACCCACGACACAATCTCTTCTCGGCAACTACTAGCAAATTCCAAACGGCCCACCACACCACGAGAGGCCAAAACCTTCATCCTTTGTAGGTTGTGATCACAGTCTACAGAAAACTTCAAGCGACCCTCTCTAGCCTTAATGACCTTGGCCTTCCTGCGAACCCAAGCCTAAGAGTCCAGCAGGTTACGATTCACATTTCTAGTGTGTTCTTGCACCATCGCAGACGAAACTGGGAGGCAAAATGGTGGAGTCAATGCACGATTTGCCATACTAAAGGCCCAAACCCTAGCCGTCACAAACTCCCAAAAGTTAAACCTCAAAAAATCACCAAAAGCCTCCACCTATCGGGACAGGACTAAAATGATAGGAAAGTATCGTCCTGCTAATTTAGGAACATTTCTCTCAAACCAAGCCAAAAAGCCGCCAAAGATAGAAACCCTAAATCTGAAAAACCTACCGCTAAATGAAATCAAAAAACAAAGTGCCAAGAAAGATAGTAGGAACCTATCAACTTGGCAAAAATAGCATCCACCACCGGTAACAACCCAATAGGGAAAAGATAGAAGCTGAAAATAAGTCAGAATTTGGAACTTGTAGACATAAATCGCATTCCCACTTGTTTTTTACCCAGAAACTCCAAATGTCTGCATGGATGTCGCTCCGGGTTCAAGCATTTCTATTTTTCTACCATGTCATACTTATAAATATTAATTGCTCTATTTTATTGTTGATCCAATTATCTAAAACCTAAAAGGTTGTTGGATGATCCTTAGTGTCCATATGGCCCTTGAAGTTCATGAAAGCATATTCCCAACATCATAGAATCCATTGTCTCTCCCTCTTTGTGACAACATGCCCATAAGTTACCATGTGATAGGGTTATACACCTATAGATTATAAGCTTCAATATTGCATTTATACAAGTAAGACAAATTCCAAAGATGAGACAACTAAATTCACAAGTCCAACTACACAATATCAAAAGTAGAAGAAATTGTTTAATACCTTATTTATTTAATTACTATTAACATTACTTTTAAAAGGCGGTTAAACTTACATTTTTTTTCCCACAAGTTTTTAGATAATTTTTTTAATAAACTTAATTGTATTTAAGAAAAATTGGTTACATACTCACTTTTCGACAAATCATGTCCATTTACTTTAATATTAAATATATATATAATGGCGGAGGCCAAAACCCTAAACCTAGATTTGGTTCACCAAACAAACTCTTTAGATAATTTTTTTAAGAAGCTTAATTGTGTTTAAAAAAAAATAGTTACATACTCACTTTTCCACAAATCATATACCATTTAATTTAATATTTATATATATAATAGAGGCCAAAACCCTAAACCTAGACTTGGTCCACCAAACAAACTCTTTATATACCTAAAACCATGTGTCCTTTTCTCTCAGATATTACTTTGTCTTGTTCAAGTTTGAGGGTTTGAGTTTGGTGGTGCACTTGTTGAACTAGCTCTGGAGACACAACATCATCGAATAGGTAAATGTCATGTGTTGTTTTTCATACGCTATGTCTTGTTTTTCATTTTTTTATTTTTGATATTATATAAATTTAGATTGAAACTATTTATATTTATAGGTAGACGGTTATATAATGTTTCGTAAAATATTTTTATTATATTGAATGTCAATAGGGTTATTAAGAAAAAAATGTTGGTTAAACCTCATTGGTACCAGTCATCGAACCCGGGAGGTCGGTCTGGATGAGGATTCTTATTCCATGATGCCTATTGGTTTTATTGATTTCCCATGCCATGACAGATGTATGAACCACGCCCGTCTAGTTACAATCTCCCTGCCCATTCCTTATCTGCCCCCGCTTGATCCTGAAATTCCTGTGTTTACTAATCTAGTAGCCCTATCTATCATTATTTGGTAAGAGCCCTATCATTATTTCTAGAGGGACCCTGAACCAAAACCCTAAAGTTATTACTTACAGGAGTCGGTGCCCATCCGAGAGGGAGAGAGTACCTGCGGAGTACGAAGACCGTGCGTTGAGCTGCCGGATTATGAAGTATGAAGATAAAATTACCTACGGAGTGCGAAGATCATCAACCATAAAATTAGGAGAATCGAGAGGATATGAAGGGGAAGGGCGGAGGGACCTGTGCGGACTGCGGAGGAAGAAAAACCAATGAGTAAATACAAATTCGAAGGTATGTACGGGGACCCCTTTATTCTCTGAGGAGAGGTCTGTGTACTAGTAATAACTAGGGGAGGGTTGTCTATTCTTGAGCGTTTTTTTTTACTAGTAGTGGTGCGGCTTAATTCTCCATGTTCCCGAGCTTGTTTTTCCTCCAAATTTTTATGACATATACTTTGTCGTGTTCTCTATCTAATCATATTGGTCTTGAGGTGTGACTAATCCAAAATGATGCCATGTCAGCCACAAAGAAGTTGTCTAGTGTTAGTGTGCCTTAGTGTATTTTTGATTGGGACAAATGCTTGAACATTGATGTGACTTAAAGTAGATGTGACTTAAAATGATTTTCCAATTTCAAATATTCATTTTATTTCAAAATGTAGTTCAATTTTTTTTTATAAATAATTTTAAAAACATGAAAATATTAAGAATTACTTGTACATAAAGTGCTTTTATGAACCATAGTTGTTTCAAAACTGAGGTCAACCAACACCATTACTATGTCCACTACTGATCACCCTATGTCAACTACTGGTCTTCCTGCTCAAGAATAGACAACCCTCCCCTATTCCAAATAGGCGAATCCTGGTTTCTAGTTAGGTTTACTTTAAAGCGGATCCAGTTTTCGAGTTAGGTTTGTCCTTAGCGCGAATCCAGTTTTCGAGTTAGGTTTGTCCTTAACGCGAATCCAGTTTTGTGATATCTAGGTCAGTTAGTGCCTAGTGTTATATTTAGGGAAGGCCTCGGGTTCTGAGTCTTATTCTCCGGCCACGACCTGACCGGAAACATTAATCAGTGGAAAATAATTTATTTTTTTCAATAGAAATTCGAAGGTTTGTACGGGGAACCCTTCATTCTTGGTGGAGAGGCCGATGTACTCGTGCGAATCCCGTTTTCTAGTTAGGTTTTGTACTTAATCAGTTACGCGAAATTAGTTTTTCGATATGTAAATCAGTTCCGCTTTCTAGTTAGCTTTTGTACTTCATGCGAAACCAGTTTTCCAATATATAAATCTAGATACATTATTTAATGCTGCAGCTGTTGTTGGTCATTAGATTTCAAACAATTTGATCTATCTAATTATCAGGAACACTGCTGTTGCAATATTAAATGACTGGAAGAAGGTTGAAAAGTTTTTGTATTCAGACAACAGACATTACTCAATAAAAAACAAAATATTTGTTTTCTATAAAAACGGAAATGAAGGTATCTCATTTAAAATTTATTTCAAATTCGATGAAAATTGATTTAAAATCGGATGGAACTGTGGAAAGGAATCTGTTCTACCAAAACATGGTTCAATGAATCCATTAGATAATTTTCTGGAAAACCTCTTTAATTCTTACATGTCTAATTTAGTAAAGAATATTAGCATTTTAACGTGGTTGTTTCTAATTTAGTAAGGATATTAATATTTTAAGATGGTTACTTCAGATTATTCATTAAATGTGTTTTAACTTAAACCATGGCAATTTATTATTTTATAATCAGTTATTCGTAGATTACAATTTATTTGATTATCAGTTTTAAATTTATGGGTATAATTATTATTTTAAGTTTTAATTATAAAAAATATTTTATTATTATTTATAAATGTTATAAGTATTATTTACATTGTAATTTATTAATAAAAGATTTTTTTATTTTAATAATAAATTTGGTTTTAAATGTAAAATATAGTTTGATTTTGTTATTATAAAATAAAATTAATTTTTAAATGTTAAATTTGATTTGATTGAAAAGTTGGTTAAATCAACTCAGATTATTTGATATAATTGAGAGTATATTTTTTTTATTATTTAAAAATAATTTGAGTTAAATAAAAGAAGTGTGGATTTTAATATATTAAATTTTGATTAAACTATATATGTTTAAAGAAAAAAGGTATGTGTTTTAAATGTTAAATATGGTTAGACTGAGATGATTCTCAAGTCAAGGATCTTTCTCCCCAATTGTGTCATGAGTTAGGTATTGGGTAGGTCATGAGCTAAGATTTTTGGTTCCCGTCATAAGTTAGATTGGGTTACGGTTTGACTTTCAATATTTGATTTATATTAAAATTTTAAATTTGAAATGATTTTCTTTATTAAAATTTTCAATAAGTTAAATTTGACATCACTTTTTTTCTATATAATTTAGATGTTTAATTTTTTTTTATAATATGACTTTATTTTCTGTAACTTTTATTTAATATATATTAAATGGGAGAAAAAAATATATTAAAAAATCTATATATTCAAAATCATTTTAAAATTATGATTTTAGCATAAAAAGAAATAAAATTTCATGCAACATTTTTATATAGATGTTTCATAATTCGCAAATTATAGAGCTAGAAAATAAAAATAATTATATGTTTCCTTTATTTGTGACTATAAATATTCATTACAACTTGAAATTAAAATTTTATGGTTTTGAGACTTTGTTTAAATGTATTTTGAATTTAGATATAAAAATATTTATTTTTATGAAATATATTCATCATTAGTGATTATTGAAATGAAATAATCTTTACATTATGTATTTCAAATGATTATATAAATTATAAATTAGACTGATTATCATTAATTAAAAAGTTTCTCATTGATATTTTTTATAATAATTATATAAAATTTAAAAAGAAAGCACTCATTAAAAAAGACATCTATGAGTAATTAAGTTAAAAAACACCTTTTTTAAGGAAATGTTAATATACTGATAGCAAGTTTTTTTTTCATAATTTTTTGATACCATCTCAGTTAGGAGAAAATGTAATGCATACAATACTTTTACGCTTATACTCAGAGTCAGATCTATGCTCGAAAGTATTGTATGGAAATGCGCATAGAATTATGCATTACATTTTAGATCGAAATGGGCATAGAAAGAGCCGATATATTATTTAGATGGAAATGCGCATAGAGGAAAATAATAATTCCGTATCACTCTCAATTTAAATATCAGCCAAGTATCGGAGATCGATACCTTAATGCAGGTCGTCGTTTGCTATATGAATAAATATAATCGCACTCGCATAATATATCTGACTCTGAATTATTATTTCCAGCTCATGATTTAGATGGAAATGAGCATAGAATTATTATTTTGGATAAAATCTTGATGCATACGAACCTGATTCTCATATACACAAATCTGCTACTAACAAACAAATAGACATAGTTGGAAATGCAATTAACTTTTAGTTTTCTTGCAAGTGGAACGTAGGTTCAAACAAGCCTTATGAAAGAATATTTATTAGGCATGATTTCTTTCCAGGTTTAAGTCGGCCTCTTCATACGATCTCCCATTGGTTGCAGTGTTAAGGTAATTAAAATTGGTTGCGAAAAGTTCAATAAAATGCCCTTTGACTAATATTATTTAAAATCTGATTACAATATGTGGAAGGAAGCTATGAGAAGTTTAATTTGTACATGTGGATCATCAAAGAATAAGGAAAGGAGCTGGCCGGGATCAAAGCCGAGATGGGATCCAAAAATGGAAGAGATTGGAATCTTAAAATCCAGATTCAGTTATGGAATGGTGAGTCCTTCAAGAAATGAAATTAAAATAATCAGAGCTCAGCTGAAAAACTTCAGACAAGTTGGGGATGTTGGCGACACAAATGTCTTGTATTGGTTCCAGAACATAAAGTCCAGATCCAAGCAACACAACCCCACTTTTAGTCTCCAAATATCCGTAAATCTACAGCAGGGAAGAGTCTGACTTATCAGACTATACGAATCATAGACGTTGCACAAACGAAGAGTAAGATTCACAAGTTTTGTGCAACTAATTATATGTTTTGTAAGCTACGTCTATATGAGTGACTTAGACTGATCAATCTTACTCTTCTATGCACTAGATTTACAGTTCTCTGCAGAGTGAGAATGGCGTTGCTTTGCTTGGATCGAGACTTTCTGTTCCGGAACCCATAAAAGAGATTCGCGTCACCAACATGTTGTCTATAATATTTGAGCTGACATTTGATTCTATTTATTTCATCCCATGAAGGTTTCAACATGCCAGAATTGAATATCTATTCTGGTTTTAGATTCTATCTCGTTTTCGGCATGTTGCAGTCCTCATTAGATGTACCTCTAGAAATTACTGTTTACACATATTCTAATTATATTTGAAATGATATTAATAGGAATGCATATTATTTATCTTTTTTTAGCTGGATCTTAAAATCTATATTCAGTTCTGGAATGGTGAACGCTTCACGAAATGAAATTAAAAGAATCAGACCTCAACTCGAAGAGTTTGGACAAGTTGGGGACATTGGCGACGAGCATGTCTTGTATTGGTTCCCGACCATAAATTCCAGATGCAAGTAGATACAACTCCACTTCCAATCTGCAAAGATTTTTAAATCTACAGTAGGGAAGAGTGAGACTGATCATTCTATAAGAATCACAGACCATAAATTCCAGATCCAAGTATATTTTTAAATCTACAGCAGCGAAGAGTGAGAATGATCAGTCTATACGAATCACAGACGTTGAACAACCAAAGAGTAAGATTCACAGGTTTTGGGCGACTAATTATCTGTTGTATTAGCAATGTCTATGACTGACTTAGACTGATCAATCTTACTCTTCTCCGCACTTGATTTAGAGTTCTCTAGACTGAGAATGGCGTTGCTTTGCTTGATCTGGACTTTGTTATCTAAACTCGTTTAGTTGACATCTGATTCTAGTTACTTCATCGCGTGAAGGTTTCACCTTGCCAAAATTGAATATCTATTCTAACATCGAGATCTATTCTGGTTATAGATTCCATCTTGCTCAACAAACTATTCTTTGCACATTCTACTCTACAAATTGAATTACTTCCATTAATAAGCTGGCTCACCTCTTCACCACAACAAGAAAACCCATCTTTTAGCACCACAAGTTAGCACCATTTATAGTTAGTGGTGTAAATGTGGTGTTATTGGTACCACTTACATTTATGTGGTGTTAAAGTGGTGGTATTAGCACCACTTATATTTTGTGGTGTTAATATCGTGTTATATTAGTTAATATTATTGGAAATTGAGTTTTACCTTTATGAGAAATGCCATGTTGACAAGTACCATAAAGTGGTGCTAAGCTATTATTTTCCACATGAACATGTACACTTAGGATTTAATTATGTGGATTTGCACCATAAACAAATTCACAAATAATTCTTTTGAAAATAACTCAATTCAATATTTTTTTATTTTTTTATCAATTAAAATAAATGATCAAAGATTAATTTATGAGTTTTTGCACCATACTTACAAGAAGTTCAAATATTTATATTTAGAATATTTAAGCAAATAAATCCATGTAGAATATTTAAGCAAATAAATTCACTTGATTCATTTATGTGGTTTACACCACAAGCACAACAAGTTCAAAAATAATATTTAGAAAATAGCTCAATTAATTAATTTATTTTTATATTATTTAAACATATAAATACAAAGGACAAATAAATAAAAACAACTATTTTTAATTTATTACTATTATAAAGTTGTAATAAAATTATTTGAATTTAAATTTGATTATTCATTTGAGATATTTTTATCTTCTTAATTTTTTTTATGGAAATTAATATTATTATTAGGTTTTTAAGACAAGACATGGGTCTTAGATCCATCTATATGATCAATGGAGAAACCCTCTAGTTAAGGCCCTAAAATAAGCTTTTAGGAATCTAGGACCAAGAAAGACACCACAAAGGTCCCCACACATATTCCTAAGAGTATTCTTAGCCTCTAAGTATGGTCATTCACACTATTATAAGTTTTTAATCATTAGGGATAGGTCCAATGGCTCTCAACATTGTTGAAGGAACAATTAGAGGCCTTATCCTAAATGAATCCTAAGCATAAATAAATGTCATGTTGTGAAGTGTACCATATAGTGGGGCTAAGCTCGTATTTGTCACATGGACATGTACAAAAATGATTTAATTATGATAATTTGTACCATAAACACAACAACATCACAAATAATTATTTTGTGATAACTTAATTCAATTTTTTTCATTAAATAAATGCCCATGATTAATTTATGAGGTTTTAAACCACAATCACAAGAAATTCAATTATTTGTTTTTATCACTATTTAAACCAACAAGCTCACATGGTTCATTTATGAGGTGTTGCACAACAAACACAACAAGTTCACAAATAATTATTTTCTAAATAACTCAAGTTGACTATTCATTTTCAATGTTATTCAAGCAAATAAATACCCGTGATTCTTAAAAATTTGAAAAAAAATTAAATACAACCATTTTTAATTTATTACTATTATAAAATATTAATAAAAATGATTTGAATTGAGATTTCATTATTTGACACGACATATTTTTATTGATATTATTAAATTTTACAATGGATATTAATATCATTACGAGGATTTGTGCACAAGGCATGGGTCTCAAATCCTTGGAGATGTTCGAGGGAGGAAACCTCTTCCTTGGGCCCTAAATGAATCTTTTAGGAATCTAGGACAAAGAAATATAGTCAACACACATGTATTCCTAAGAATATTCTTAACATCTATGTGTGGATATTGATTGCATTATAAGGTTTTGATCACTAGTGATAGGTATATTGACCCTCGACCTAGTTAAGAGAAGAAACCTAGGCCTTATCTTAAATTAAACTTATATGTTGTAATATCCCGAATTTTGGACTAACTGTTTTATGATGTTATATTGGGCCACGGCCCCAGCACCTATGATGTATTCTTTGTAGACTAACATATTGGGCATGGAATCTGACTGAATTTCATTATTTGATTATATACTAGGCAAGGAAGCCCCAATGTTCTGATTATGTTTTGATATGGGTACAAAACCCTAATATATTGAGTTGACCTTTTTATTACATACTATGCAGTGATGTAAATGACATAATTGACTTATGTGGTGTGTTGAGCGTGGACTCAGAAACACACAAATTACCTATGTACTCGACGCAAGCCCCGAGGTACCTACATGAATGTTTATGTACTGGGAGTAAGCCCTCATGTACACTGAGTGTTGGGCATAAGCCTTGGAGCACTCCAAGATTGAAAGAAAATGAATACCGTATCTGAGGCCACTTAAATAACTAGATGTGCCTCACAACCACATTCTATCTCTAGTGTTGAGCAGAGGCTCTGGAATTGCACTAATGTAACGCCCATGTGAGAGTGTTGAGTTAAAAGGCTCTAAAGTGCACTCGGGGTTACTAGATCTCAAGTGTTGACTCGGAAGGACTCTGAATAGCACTTATGTGTCTTATCACAACTATTCGAATTGATTAAACAAATATTATTATCATCAAGTACTGTGGCAACTACCATGTTAAAACGAGGGAATCTGACATGCAAAGCGAGAGACTAGAGGTGCCTATCCTAGCTTACCGAGACCGTCCAAAGAAGTGGACCTTATCCTTAAAAGATTAACAAGAAGTATCCTGTGAAGTGACGTAAAAGATAACATCACCACTTAAAACATGAATTAACTACTAGTAGTCTTCTAGGGTTAACATGCATAAAAACCTCAAAGTTATTATTATTCATAACTGTAATAATGATGTTGTTATTATTTATTTATAAAATACATTTATTTTATATAGTTTATGCATTGATTTAATAAATCAATGATGCATTAATAATTGGATAAGAATATTAATGTTGATCACAAGTATAGAAAGGCTTAATCAAAAACACTTTCATTAAACAAACTTGAGAAGTCCTAGTTCCAAAAGAACTAGTAATTAATTAAACAAATATTCTTTTATAAATTAATTTATTTAATTTAAAGAAACCAGTTAATTCCAACAGTCCTAATTCAAGATTCCCTACTTAAAGAGGATAGACCCCAAAGTTTGGGGGATCATCTTTTTGGTCATAATTCTCTTATGGAATCAAAGGGAAACTCTCTGCTCCAAGAAGTGAAGCCTTCCAACAACAATTTTCCAGATCTGAACCAGCTACAAATCTAGGGCCTCTACCTCTCAGTTTGCATGTTAGAACCAACTGTTAAAATTCAATATGCTAAGACAGAAAATAGCAGCATTACATTCTATTTCACAATAATAGCATATACAGGATCACTGAAGAAACAACAAGCATAGTATAAACACAAGAGACACAGATTTATCTTGGGAAACCCTCATGGGGTAGAAAACCCAACAAAGCTTTCCTCAATAAGATGATAAACCAAAATACAAGATGTGCTCCCTCCTTCTAATCCTCCTTAGCAAATCTCCCAGACAAGTGCTCCTCTTTTCAAGTGTGTGAGTGTGTCAAATGGGGAACACACCTCCTCTATTTATATACTACTCTAACATATATTTTACACAAGTACATGTAGGCTCGTATTTAACCATTAGGTTAAATACCCTATTATAACTGACTGGGTCGACCCCCACATGGTGGGTCTAATAACCCTAGTTGCCACAACTCCTCAGAGCAATAAACATCTTCGGATACATAATAGAATCACCTCGGAGGGATGGAACATCTCCGGAATAAATAATGTACAAATATAATATTCTTAGAAGTTACAATATTCAACACTCCCCCTTAACGAGAAGGATATTATAACAACATCTACAGGAGCAAGGAGTCATTGACTACATCATCTATATATCATCGAAAGCTTTCTTCAATTCATCATCATCAGTAACTCAACTAGTTACTGGAACATCAACATCATCATAGTTGATATTACTCGATCATCAGCATCGTCATCATCATCGTCATCACACAATCACACGATCATCAGCATCATCATCACACGATCATCAGCATCGTCATTAAACAATCATCAGCATCGTCATCACACGATCATCGGCATCGTCATCACATGATCATTAGCATCATCATCACACGATCATCAGCATCGTCATCATACAATCATCAGCATCGTCATCACACGATCAGCAGCATCGTCATCATACGATCAGCATCGTCATCACACGATCAACAGCATTGTCATCATACGATCAACATCATCATCACACGATCGGCAGCATCGTCATCACATGATCAACATCGTCATCATACGATCAGCATCGTCATCACACGATCGGCAGCATCATCATCACACGATCATATTATAGGATGATCAATCCTGCTCTCTTTAGGACATAGGTCCATGGATGATGCAATCCAGATCAAGTTCCAGGATGATCAATCCTTATCCTAGTCTCATGTCTAGGGACGATCTAATCCCAACCACAGTGCCAGTCCTTTTTCATACTGGATGTGACCTAGATCAGATCTAGGATTTACCGCCACAGAGCCAGTCCTTTTTCATACTGGATATGTCACATCTACAGAGCCAACCCTGTTTCATGCTGGATGTATCACATCTACAGAGCCAGCCCTGTTTCATGCTGGATGTATCACATCTACAAAGCTAGGCCTATTTCATGCTGGATGTATCATATCTACAGAGCCAGCCCTGTTTCATGCTGGATGTATCACATCTATAGAGCCAGGCCTATTTCATGCTGGATGTATCATATCTACAGAGCCAGCCCTGTTTCATGCTGGATGTATCACATCCACAGAGCCAACATTTTTTCATGCTGGATGTAACCTAGAACAATCCTAGGATTTGTCATGTACATTTTGAACCGAGGTCCAAGGATGATCCAGTCCTATCATGTACCTTTTGAACCGAAGCTCAGGGACGATCCATTCCTATCATGTACCTTTTGAACCGAAGCTCAGGGACGATCCAATCCTATTCAATTATCGGAGACCTCATGTCTACGGTTCAATTCACAGGACCAAAGTCCGAGGACGATCCAATCCCCTTACCTGTTCATTCAGGATTTTGTTCTCGGAGACATCATGTCTACATCTCTCTTTAGGACTGAAGTCTAGGGATGATCCAATCCCCTCAAGTCCACCAAGGACTTCATTCTCGAAGACATATGTCTACGGGTCTCTTTAGGACTGAAGTCTAGGGATGATCCAATCCTCTCAAGTCCACCAAGGACTTCATTCTCGAAGACATATGTCTACGGCTCTTCTTTCGGACTGAAGTCCAGGGATGATCCAATCCCCTCACATGTTCACCAAGAACTTCATTCTCGAAGACATACATCTACGACTCTTCTTTCGGACTGAAGTCCAGGGATGATCCAATCCCCTCACATGTTCACCAAGAACTTCATTCTCGAAGACATACGTCTACGACTCTTCTTTCGGACTGAAGTCCAGGGATGATCCAATCCCCTCAAGGTCCACCAAGGACTTTATTCTCGAAGACATACGTCTACGGCTCTCTTTAGGACTGAAGTCTAGGGATGATCCAATCCCCTCAAGTCCACCAAGGACTTCATTCTCGAAGACATATGTCTACGGCTCTTCTTTTGGACTAAAGTCTAGGGATGATCCAATCCCCTCACATGTTTACCAAGAACTTCATCAAAACATGTGTCAATCATGTATCCTCATCATCAAAACATGTATAACAAAACATGTATCCTCATCATCAAAACATGTATAACAAAACATGTATCCTCATCATCAAAACATGCATAACATCTATCATCAAAAGCATGTATACATCTATCATCAAAAGCATGTATACATCTATCATCAAAAGAAAAAATATAAGATTCCTAAATCTAAATAATTCTAAGTAACTAGGTGTAGTAAATAGGTAACCTCATCATTGATGAGACAGACTTGTTATCAGATACTATGCTACTCCCCCTTTCGAGGAGGGTCCTTCTGGACTATACCAAGCTTGTCTCGGAAGTATTCAAACTTTACTCGAGATAGAGGTTTAGTCAAGATATTAGCAATCTGATCCTCAGTGCTTATATACTCGAGCTTGATAGCTCCTCTCTGCACCATATCTCGTATATAGAAGTATCGGATCTCTATGTGTTTTTGACTTATCGTGGAATACAAGATTTTCTATCTTGATGCAGTTTTGAATGTCACATATAATCATAGTGGAATTCATTTCTAAGTCAAACACTCCATATAATAGCTTCTGAAGCCACACTGCTTCACAACTGGCAGAGCAGACAACTATATATATTCTGCTTCAGCAGTACTGATAGCCACACTAGATTGTTCCTTGCTGAACCATGAGATCATGGCAGATTCAAGACTATAACATCCACCTGATGTACTCTTTCTGTCTGAGGCACTTCCTTCCCAATCAGAATCTGAGTAACCATGTAAATGGAGTTCATGACCTCCAAGATAATATAGACCAAAATCTAATCTACCTTTTAGGTACCTCACTACATGCTTTGTAGTTATTAAGTGAAACTTTCTAGGTTCTACTAGATACTGAATTAGGGTATTTGCAGCAAAGCATATATTTGGCTAGTATTTGTTAAATACATCAATGACCCAATGATTTGTCTATATAGGGTTACGTCCACTAAATACGATGAGTCATTAACTAACAACTTCAAGTTGGAGTCCATGGGAGTGGCCATGGATTTATACTCCAACATATCAAATCTTTTTAGAAACTTCACAGCATACTTAGCTTGAATTAAAAGATTCCTTTTGGATCTTGCCATACTTCTAGACCTAAGAAGTAGTGCATTAATCCGAGATCTTTCATTTTCATTTCTGCAGCCATTTTCATGACCTGTTTCTCATTCCTTGTCAGAAAGAGATCATCGTCATACAATAATGGTATGATAGGTTCATCATCCAAAACCTTAAGGTAAAGGTTAGGAACAACTTTACTTCTGGTAAAGCCCAAGCTTTGTCATGAAGCTGTCAATTGTCCATTATTCACACTCAGCATTGAGTGATCTTCTACATATCTATATGTGCCATCTCTCGTCAGATGGGTCTACTAAAATGAGCCTCAAAATCATTCGAACTCTGTGGTGAGTTCCTTCTTGCATCCATGTCATATGTGTATAGAACCCATATTCAACCTTGTAGCAAAGGTTGAGATCCACATCACCCATGATGATCATTAAGCTCATCAATTGACTACCGATCCTGGGAACCCATACAGAACCTGATTACATTATTAAGAGAATGGTCTTATCTAGTCCCTTGGAGCAAAACATCTCATCATGATTCTCTTCCTCTTTATAAGAGAATCTCTTAACCACAAGCTTTCTATAGTGTGTTTGATTTGTAAATCTTTTGTTGAACATCCATCGCTTGTTCAGAGTTCATCATTCATCATGATCTTTCCTACAAATCAAAATTAAGTACATGATTAGTAATACTTCATAATCATGAAATCATATTGACATGATAACCTATTATGTATACAGATATCATTTACATAGTTATGCAACTATTTTGACCAATACTTTGGCACAACACTTTCCCATATCCTGTATGCATACAGTGGCTATCTAGATGCCTTCCATCTCTACTAGAACATACTATCGAGAGTGTGCACAACTCGAGGTTTCATTCTAGACAAGCAACAATGGAATGTTTGTCCAACTTACCAATCATATGCATATTAGTAGTATACTGTTCAATGCTTTATGAATGTTTACACTCAGCATGATATATTCTAGGAATACAAATATGCATACAAGCAATATCATTTACTATTTCTAATAACAACTCAAATACTTATCTTTTATGTTTGTGTGGTTGCCTCCCGCTTGATCTTCTGTATGTCTTCTGAACTTCTATTCATTCTGTACCACTGTGCATGCTCAAGTGTACACTAGTGTCATCCTCATGATCTCATACACAAACATACATTCATTAGTATATTCTCAATATTATCAAAACATTCTAATTCTAAATAATCTTGAATATGTACAGTCATGATCATTAGTATTCAGGGTTTCAAGGAAGTCTTCTTTTACTCATGCATATTCTTGTTTGATCTAGTTAGTTAAATCATCAACCAAGATAAGAGACATAATATGCATAAACCCTTGATTACTAACCAATCATACCAAGTAGACTTACACAAGGTAAGATTCTAACATGACAGAGGAAAACATACCTGGATTAGTATACCTGCTTAGTTATGTACAACATACCTAAACAATCTCTTCAATGATTTAGAGATCCTAAGCTAGAACCTGCATGTCTCGTAGGTTAAACATAATATAACAAAGTCATACATACCTTGTGAGTCTTTGTCGTCATGTTGTCATGGTCATGGAACTTGATTTGTCTTTTGTAATGTACCTGTGTCTTGTTAGCAGACAACATCAACCTCACACAACACCATAATACATAAGTACAATCATATAGCCCTAATCAATGAATGTCTTCGATCGTTCACATGCATTCATATTGTTACTAGGGTGATAAGACAATTAATAACATTAATCAAGATTGTACTAATAAATAACATGAAGACAAACACATTATGAACTTAATCAAGAATCAGATTTCAAGGCATACCTGAACCTCCTTAAGTCATACCTATCGAGACTTTTTGTAGTCTTCTTATGTAAGGCCTTAGCCTCGACTCCCCCTAAAACTTGATCTGGAGCTTGATTAGGGTTTGCTAGAGAAACCCTAAAAATTCAATCTTTGACTTTCATACTTCTGAATGGATGGAAGAATGTCTCTTGCTGAGATGATCAGCCTAGCATTCTTCAATTTTGAAATCTCCAAAATTTGACCCCTCAAAATTGCCTTCGAAACTTCTGGATCTTCTCGACAGGAACCCGAACTAGGGTTTGATGAAGCCCACCCTTCTGTCCAATCAAAAGGTTTGATCCAGGGCTCTAAACTCTTATTTTTCTAAGGAGCTTCCAGCCGTGGTTACAAACTTCAAAAATTCCAACTTTGTCCGAAACCCTAAATTCCGGAAGCCATGAATAAAGGTGCTAAAAATAATTCTGTTTGGACAGAAATATGTACATGATTGCTTCTGCTATAACTCTGAAATTTTTTCTCCACATGCTCTAAAATTTTTTTTTTTACAGTAGCCAGACCTGTCATCTTTCCATCCTGATAGGTCTGACCTCGATTGGATTTTCTGAGAGAGAGTTATGCCAAATGTCGCAACGTCACTTGTTTATGGGATAAAACAGGAGAGAGAACTTGTACGGCATGCCACGTGTCACTGGTTCACCTTCGGCCTCTGAAAACGTTTTCTGAGATAGTACAGTCTGTGTAATACCTATCACCTTTTACGAAATTGCATTTGGAGCTTCCTAGCCCAAGTTATGACGTTTTTTCCAAGGTCACCTGATTTTGACTGAGATCTGGAAGAGGCAGAAACCCTAACTTGTACTGATCATAACTCATAAAGTACAACGAATATGTGGGTGCCCTTTGGACACAAGGTACCTGGGGGTGTTATCTTCGACCTGTAACCTTTTCAGACCCTGAACCTTCGCAAAAATGGATTTATAGCGAAAGTTCCACGATGACTTTTTTTTGCTATGTAAAACCCTAACCTTCAAATTGTCGTAAGTAAAGCAAGTGTCGTAAGTGCCATACCTTGTCTTCCTTCAGGTTAGCTCTGATACCATGTTAAAATTAAATATGCTAAGACAAGAAATAGCAGCATTACATTCTATTTCACAATAATAGCATATACAGGATCATTGAAGAAACAAAAAGCATAGCATAAACACAAGAGACACAAATTTATCCTGGGAAACCCTCATGGGGTAGAAAACCCAGCAAAGCTTTCCTCAATAATATGATAAACCAAAATACAAGATGTTCTCCCTCCTTCTAATCCTCCTTAGCAAATCTCCCAGACAAGTGCTCCTCTTTTCAAGTGTGTGAGTGTGTCAAATGAGGAACACACCTCCTCTATTTATACACTACTCTGACATATATTTTACACAAGTACATGTAGGCTCGTATTTAACCATTAGGTTAAATACCCTATTATAACTGACTGGGCCGACCCCCACATGGTGGGTCTAATAACCCTAGTTGCCACAACTCCTCGGAGGAATAAACATCTCCGGATACATAATAGAATCACCTCGGAGGGATGGAACATCTCCGGAATAAATAATGTACAAATATAATATTCTTAGAAGTTACAATATTCAACACCAACTCGGGGGGATACATATTGAACCAGGAACGGTTGTAGAATCATGGTTGGGAGGAACATGGTAGTCCCAAAGTTATCTTTTCTAGGATCAATTTCCAGGTTGGTTAAAAGTTCAGTAGTTTTCCACTAATCATTTGACTGAGTGTGCAGGTCATTACAGTCAGGAGCAAGCTACAGAAATAAGTAGGTATGCAAAACTTACAAGACCTTCAAACCAAATTATTTCAGAATGAAAATTTATATCAGTATTGTTCTGATTATTAGTATTAATTCAAGATTCTGCCTAGAATCCAATGGCATTGTTTAGCAGGTCTAGCCCAGCTAGCCTTTGCTAGCCATATGTATTTTTACTTTCTAAAAGTTAGGGTTATCAGTAAATATTGTTCTTCAGTAGCCAATTCCTATTTTCTTTTCTCACCCATTCATTAAATTCTTTTAGAAAAAAAAAGTATTATTTTAGCTACTGCAAATCAATATTTATTTTAGACCAAAGATCAAAACTTCATCTACACCATTCAAAACGGTTGTAACAACTTTACACAATATCTCTAGCCAAAACTTACATAAAACACCGTAAATTATAGAGATATGGTAAAACGAATCATAGGGCTTAGACAACCAACATCCATTTTGCATAGTTTATTATTAACCAAAGTATTATAGATCTATTTATGATCTAAACCATTATTTCAAGTCCAAACGAATTGTTTCTTCCAGACCATGCAGACACCATACTAAAAACGAAAACAGTAATTGAAATAGGGAACGTTAAAACACTTATACATATTCTTATTATATCTATTTATAAGTCAAAAGACAGGTCAATGGGTCAAGCCCCATGGGATTTCGTTGGCCAACACACATTAATAAGTAGCTGTAGCTACAGACCAACACCTTCGTAAGATGAGGATTTGGCGATCAACCTCAAACACATAAACCCTGGAACAATGATTGACTAAAGAATTAATACCAAAAGAATTACCTACAGGATGCCCACTTGGGCGTTATGCTTCCTTCTTTCTAAACAAAGTCGCTACAGTAAAAATCCAACGCAGAGTCTAGCACTCCACAAATGTAGACAAAGATAAATCCACAGGGTTTGTGACTACTATCTACAACAAAGTATCATTGTGAAACTCTGATTTTCTTTCTCTCCTTCATTTCACATCAAAAATTACAAATAGATAGAGCTACAAAAAAAAAGGAGAATGCATTACAACAATATAAAAGCAAAACCCCATAGGATAAGCCCCATTTACATTCTCTGCACCAAAAATGCCATTTATAGAAATTCTAGAAACGTTGTGGTTCTTATCGATGTTCAAAACATTCTTTCAAACACCATACTTTCTACAGGGAATTTTTCCCTACGTAAACCCCAAGTTCATGACTACAACGAATGTGCCAACAATGGCCATAAAAACCAGATTTCAATATTCAAAAGTACCAGGAAAGAATTGAAAAATATCCCATTATTACATTTCGAAACCCCATAGAATCAAAACATTCGATGGTCTAGCCAATAGGAGACTCTTCCAGGACTTCCAAATAGAATTAGTGAGCGAAAGAATAACGAAAGCCTCCCATGAAACAAATGAAACATATAAATGTACCACCAGAGATGCAAGAGGTAGAGTGACGTGAGTGTTTAGCTGGACTTACCCTACCATTGCCGAAGTCTACAGAGACCCTGGACACCCAAAGCAACCAAATGCCTAAACCATTCACAGAGATCATCTTCCACTTCAATAGGAACCATAAGTTGAAACCCTGGGAGAGATAATAAAGGAAAATGAGTTACCTAACAAGCATGGCGTTTTCTTCTTCATACCTGAGCAGGGTGTAGGACTCTTCATGCCACCAGCAGAGATAGAATACCCAATGCACTGACCATGGTCATGAGGCCACCTCCAGAGCATAAGGAACTACAGAACAATAGCTAACTGAAAGCGGAAAGCTTGTGTGCATAAGGAAAAAAAAAACCCTTTCACGAGAACTCTTTTTTCCACCCTGTCATCCAATATGATAGGGTGTAATTAAGACTACACCAAACCCTACGTTAGTGGAGTCTCAATTTACTATACAAAGCCTATAGTATGAGTCATATGGATTAGCCACGAAATTAAAGGGTAATACAAGTGCTGACCAAAGTCTCATCTCCATAGAACTTTACACAATCACCTTTTATTGGGCACTTTAGTATTACCAATTAAGACTTGACCTTCATGTTTAAGCCTCTACTTTGGAAGCTTAAAGGTGGACAAGATTGTTGGTAGAATATTTAGGGTAGAGCTGTTCCAAGTTAGGCAACTGCATTGAAAATATATAAACCATGCATTAGCAAACAAATGCAATGTAAGTCTAGAAACACCCAAGAGTACTCTTACCTCTTGGAAACTCTATCGAGGTATGTTTTCCTCCCCTTCATTGATACAGTTTCCACCACAAACTCAACATCTCATCAACAAATGCCATATCACCTGAAGGTGCCATTTCAAACATTCATAACACATTCATCTGATTTCATTAAAACAGTATGAAAGAATTGCTATTATAGTCAAACCAGCAATTGTAGACTCATAACCAGGATACATCAATATTTATTTCCACATTGCTTCCACAGGATTGAAAATATAAAAAGCTATAGAGACCATGATTATTTAGGAATGTTAGACCTTCTTTTCTCTATAGCAGTAATTACATATTTCTTAGCATTAAGATTTATTCACATTGAATTTGTCCTTATTCAACATCTCTTACAAGCACATAATTTTTTTTATTTTTTTTGTTATTTTTGGGACATTACAAGTGGTATCAAAGCCCAGTTACAAAAACTAAGTGACCTATTCGGCTCATTACAAACATTAGCTGCAAAAACACAACAGGTAGAAACATACATTTACATTCTATTTTGTTTTATGATTAAACTAACATAATTTTCTGTCCTCTATGCGTATATAACATTGCAGGTACAAACACTATTTGGAAGAATGAATGTAGAACAGGGCAGCAACATTCATGGAAATCTGGACTCGCCACCCCAAGAGTAAGAGGTGGTGGTCGAATTAAACTCAGATTGGAGACAATCTATGCAAAACCTATAGGAAGAGTTTCGAAGCTTCTGAGATGAAAATATGCAGGAAAGAAGAGAACAGCAGGCTATAAATGAGGCACTCCCACAGACCTTAACAAAGGCTAACTCTCCCGGACAGCCCTAACTCCCAGTCAACACCTCCAAAAAGGGAAACAGTCACACAAAAAGGACTGCCAGCCCTAAGGGAGAAGAGCAGGGAGAGCACATACCTAAAACATTGGAAGGAGATTGTAAGAGCTCTTCCAATGATAAGGGTTCACCATCTCCTTGCAAGAAAAGGAGAAGAAGTGAGCAAGGGGAATAAATTCAGAAATATAAAATCCCCAACCTATGACAGAGAGATCAACTATGGGGAGAAGGCTGAAGAGTGGCTGCTAGGGATGAACAAATACTTCAAAGTTCATAATTACTCCAGCGAAATGCAAGCCCGACTAGCCATATACAACCTAAATGGTAAAGCTTCCAGATGGTGGCAGGACTTGAAACACACTAAGGGGCAAGAATTAAAAGACATAAACTGGGATATCTTTAGCAAGATATTCCAGGACAAGTATATGTCTGAAAGGTTCTTTGATAGGAAAATAAAAGAATTCCATGAGTTAAAAATGGGCTCCCTGACTATGGAAGCATTCATAAACCTCTTCTTAGACTTGCTGCACTATGTGCCTTATATTAAGGATGAGAAGGTGAAGATTCATCAGTTCTTGGGAGGGTTGCCACCAAACTTTAGAGAGAAGATAGAATTTGATATGCCTAAAACCCTGGAGATAACCCTACATAAAGCAAGGCTGTGTTATCAGCATGGAAAGCCAAGGAATGACAACATCAACCGGAATATAGACAGGTTCAAAACCTTCTTAGACAACTGCATGCCGGGTTTCAAACCCCCACCCTTTCGAAAACACAACAACAGTTTTCCACCTAACAGAGGCTTCAACCTACCTCAGGCATGACCAAGTGCACCCCCACCACCTGTCAACATACCAACATTCAATAAAGGGACCAAATAAGTCCCACCAACTATTTCTTGTTGGAAATGCCAAGGGTCACACTACCACAGAGACTGTCCCAGCAAAACCAATGGGGTTTTACACAACATCCAAGCAGTGCCGACCGTAGGGGACATGGAAAAGACACCTAGGATTTATGCCACACTTGATGGCCGGCAAGCAGATCACCAAGCCAGCATGGTGGAAATTGAGGGTAAGATATCTAACACTACTGTTTTAGTTCTAATAGATCCCAGTGCTTGGCGAAGTTATATCTCCCCTAAGATAGTGGATACCTATAAGTTGAACCGAGAACATCAAAAGAAACCGTGGCTGGTACAACTAGCCACTAGTATGAAACGAAGGGTCTCTGAGTCAGTTAAAACTTGTGAGATAGACTTAAATGGATTTCCAACTAGGTTAGAGATAAATATTCTACCCCTAGGATCGTACAGTGTACTTATAGGCATGGATTGGCTAGAAGAACACCATGTCCTACTAGACTGCGCAAACAAGACAGTACTCTGCAAGAATGACCAAGGGAATCACGAGACGATTTAGGGTATCTCTAGGAAAGTGTCTGTAAGACAGATTTCTGCATTACAAGCAAAGAAATGCATCAGGAAGGGCTGTAAGCTATTTGCTGTTAACATCTGAAACTTAGAAACTGAAATTGAACAAAAGATCGAGGACTTTCCAATTCTCGTAGACTTTAAGGATGTATTTCTTGAGGAAATACCGAGACTACCACCCAGACGAGACTTAGACTTTTCCATCGAGCTAACACCCGGGACGGTACCGGATTCCAAAGCCCTGTACCGCATGAGCACACCAGAATTGGTGGGGCTCAAACTTCGGTTGCAAGATTTAATTGACAAAGGGTATATCCGACCTAGTGTGTCCCCTTGGGGCGCATCGATTCTCTTCGTCAAGAAGAAATATGGCACAATGCGGATGTGCATTGATTACTGCCAACTCAAAAAGATGACCATTAAAAACCGTTACCCACTCCCTAGAATCGACTACTTGTTTGACCAAGTCGAAGGAATGAAGATATTCTCAAAGCTTGATTTACGATTTGGATACCATCAGGTAAGGATCCATGACAAGGATATCAACAAGACCGTGTTTCGAACCCATTACGGCCATTACGAGTTTGTAGTGATGCCCTTTGGATTGATGAATGCATCGGCAAACTTTATGTGCATGATGAATAGTATCTTTAGTAAATACCATGATAAATTCATTCTAGTCTTTATTGACGACATTTTAATCTACTCCAAGAACGAGATAGAACATGAGGAACACCTTTGAATTTTTTTACGGATACTAAAAGAACACGATCTTTACACCAAGTTTAGTAAGTGCAATTTCTACAGGCCTCATATCTAATACCTAGGACATATCATCTCCGAGAAGGGAATAGTCGTCGACCCCGAAAAGGTCAAAGCTATCGAAGAGTGGCCCACACCCACTTGTGCATTAGACATAAGGTCGTTCTTAGGATTAGCCGTCGACTACCGAAATTTCATTGAGAACTTTTCACGAATCGCATGCCCCATAACTACCTTACAGAAAAAGGAAAACAAGTTCATCTGGACGGATAAGTGCGAAGAGAGCTTTCAAAAGCTAAAGAAACTACTGATTAGTGCACCGATTCTGTGTATTGCATATCCCAATGGGTACTTCATCATTTGCACGGATGCAAGCAAGGAAAGACTCGGGGGAGTCCTTATGCAAGATAATTTTTCCATATGCTATGAATCGAGGAAACTAAAAGAACATGAACAAAACTACCCTAGTCATGACCTCGAACTAGCCGCCATCATCCATGCTCTAAAGATGTTGTGACATTACCTCATGGGAAAGAAATTTCTATTGATGACTGATAACATGAGTTTGAAATACCTTTTTGACCAACCCAACCTAAATGCCAGGAAGGCCAGGTGGCTCGCCTTCCTTAGTGAGTACCATTTCGAACTAAAGCATATAAAAGGCAAGGAAAAAGAGATTTCGAATGCCTTAAGCTGTCGAGCACATATGCTTTACGAGGTCACAGTAAGCCAAACCGACTCCGACTTATACCACAGAATTCAAATGGCATGTAAGAGTGACCATTACTATACGGAAATCCTCGCAAAGATCCAGGAAGACAGACTTTTCCAACACCAGAAAGAATATAAGATAAACGAAACGAGACTACTATGGTTGAAAGACCGACTTTATGTCCCTAAAAGTGGAGACATTAGACCAAACATTCTCACCAAGTTCCACAAGAAACCTTATTCAGGACACCCTGGTTATCAAAAGATGATATCGGCAGTAAAGAAACATTACTTCTAGCCTAAGTTGAAGGCTAACATCGCCATGTTCATCGCAAAATGTCAAGAATGCTAGTTGGTCAAAGCGGAACATCAACACCCCTCCGGATTACTTCAACGTTTACCCATTCTAGAATGGAAATGGGAGGTAATAAGTATGGACTTCATTACAGGCTTACCCAAGAGTAAGAAATTGAATGACTCCATCTTTGTAGTGGTGGACAAGTTGTCTAAAGCAACCCACTTCATACCAATAAAATCCACCTACAAAGTGGTTCACATTGCGGGAATATTCCTGAAGGAAATATTTCGATTGCATGCGATACCCAAAGCAATCATTTTTTATCAAGACATGGAGCTCACTAGCAACTTTTGGAGAGCATTGTTCTCCGGGTTGGAGACCCAGTTACAATTCAGTACCGCATACCACCCCCCAAACCGACGGACAAACGAAATTAGTAAACCAAATTCTTGAGGATATGCTAAGAATGTATGTCATGAACAATCCCACTAAGTGGGAAGACTATTTACACGTCGCATAATTTGCATACAACAACGGTTATCAAACCTCGTCCAAAATGAGCCCTTTCGAGGTGCTCTATGGTCGAAAGCGTCGGACCCCTGTGACTTGGGACAGTCCGGTGGATAGACTTATGTTAGGGCCTGACTTACTAAGAGACTTGGAACAACTAGTCTCCAAGGTACAACTGAACTTAAAAGAAGCACAAGAACGCCAAAAGAGTTACGCGGACAAGAAAAGAAAAGACAAAGACTATCAAGTTGTCTAACATGTCTTCCTAAAAATAAAAGCAAAACGAAGCTCATTAAGCTTGGGACATTGCGGGAAACTAGCCCCAAGATTTTGTGGACCTTTTGAAATATTGGCCAAGAAGGGTCCAATCGCTTATGAGTTAGCCTTACCAGCACATATAAAAGTTCATAATATTTTTCATGCTTCATTAATAAAGAAATATGTATACGATTCTAATAATGTTATTGATTGGTCCTTATTACAGGTGGAGCCTGAAGGGGAGTTCACGCCAGAACCACTCCATATTCTAGACAAGAGAGAGGTCCATCTTAGGAGGAGGACCATTACTCAGCTAAAAGTGCAATGGAGACACTTTGGACTAGATGAGGCTACTTGGGAGAATGAGGCCACCATGAAAGAGGCATACCCTGCCTTGTTTCATGACTTCATTCCTAGTCCCTAGAAACACTGGGACAGTGTTGCTCTAAGGGGGGAGGGATGTAATATCCCAAATTTTGGACTAACTATTTTATGATGTTATATTGGGCCATGGCCCCAGCACCTATGATGTATTCTTTTGTAGATTGACATATTGGGCATGGACCCTGACTAAATTTCATTATTTGATTATATACTGGGCAAGGAAGCCCCAATGTTCTGATTATGTTTTGATATGGGTACAAAACCCTAATATACTGAGTTGAATTTTTTATTACATACTGTGCAATGATGTGAATGACATAATTGACTTATGTGGTATGTTGAGCATGGACTTAGAAACACACAAATTACCTACGTACTGGGCGCAAGCCTTAAGGTACCTAGATGAATGTTTATGTACTGGGAGTAAGCCCTGACATACACTAAGTGTTGGGCATATGCCCTGGAGCACTCCAAGCTTCAAAGAAAATGAATATTGGATCCGAGGCCACTTAAATAATCTAGATGTGCCTCACAACCACATTCTAGCTCTAGCGTTGAGCAGAGGCTCTGGAATTGCACTAGCGTAACACCCATGTGCGAGTGTTGAGTTAAAAGGCTCAGAAGAGCACTCAGGGTTACTAGATCTCAAGTGTTGAGTTGGAAGGACTCTGAATAGCACTTATGTGTCTTATCACAACTATTCGAATTGATTAAGTAAATCTTATTATCATCAAGTACTGCGGGAACTACCATGTTAAAACGAGGGAATCTGACATGCAAAGGGAGAGACTAGAGGTGCCTATCCTAGCTTACCGAGACCATCCAAGGAAGTGGTCCTTATCCTTAAAAGATTAAAAAAAATTATCCTGTGAAGTGACGTAAAAGATAACATCACCACTTAAAACATGAATTAACTACTAGTAATCTTCTAGGGTTAACATGCATAAAAACCTCAAAGCTATTATTATTCATAACTGTAATAATGATGTTGTTATTATTTATTTATAAAATACATTTATTTTATATAATTTATGCATTGATTTAATAAATCAATGATGCATTAATAATTGGATCGGAATATTAATGTTGATCACAAGTGTAGAAAGGCTTAATCAAAAACACTTTAGTTAAACAAACTTGAGAAGTCCTAGTTCCGAAAGAACTAGTAATTAATTAAACAAATATTCTTTTATAAATTAATTTATTTAATTTAAAGAAACCAGTTAATTCCAATAGTCCTAATTCAAGATTCCCTACTTAAAGAGGATAGACCCCAAAGTTTTGGGGATCATCTCTTTGGTCATAATTCTCTTATGGAATCAAAGGGAAACTCTCTACTCCAAGAAGTGAAGCCTTCCCACATCAATTTTCCAGATCTGAACCAGCTACGAATCTAGGGCCACTACCTCTCATTTTGCATGTCAGAACCAGCTCAGGGGGATTCATACTAAACCAGGAACGGTTATAGAATTATGGTTGGGAGGAACATGGTAGTCCCAAAGTTATCTTTTCCAGGATCAATTGTTAGGTCGGTTAAAAGTTCAGCAGTTTTCCACTAATCATTTGACTGAGTGTGCAGGTCATTACAGTCAGGAGAAAGCTACATAAATAAGTAGGTATGCAAAACTTACAAGAGCTTCAAACCAAATTATTTCAGAATGAAAATTTATATCAGTATTGTTCTCGTTATCATAATTAATTCAAGATTCTGCCCAGAATCTAGTGGCGTTGTCTAGCAGGTCTAGCCTAGCTAGCCTTTGCTAGCCATACGTATTTTCACTTTCTAAAAGTTAGGGTTATCACTAAATATTGTTCTTAAGTAGCCGATTCCTATTTTCTTTTCTCACCCATTCATTAAATTCTTTTAGAAACAAAAAGTATTATTTTAGCTACTACAAATCAATATTTATTTTAGACTAGGCATCGAAACTTCATCTACACCATTCAAAATGTTTGCAACAACTTTACACAATATCTCTAGCCAAAAATTACATAAAAACATGGTAAATTACATAGATATGGTAAAATGAATTATAGGGATTAGATAGCCACCATCCCTTTTTCATAGTTTATTATTAACCAAAGTATTATATATCTATTTTTGATCTAAACAATTATTTCAAGTCCAAACGAATTGCTTGTTCAAGACCATGCAGGCGCCATACATAAAACGAAAATAGTGGTTGAAAAAGGGAATGTTAAAACACTCGTACATATTCTTATTATATATATTTATAAGTCAAAACACAAGTCAATGGGTCAAGCCCCATGGGATTTCATTGGTCAACACACATCAATACGTAGTTGTAGCTACACACCAACACCTTCATAAGACGAGGATTTGGGCATCAACCTCAAACACATAAACCCTAGAACAATGATTGACCAAAGAATTAATACCAACAACATTACCTACAGGATGCCCACTTGGGCGTTATCCTTCCTCCTTTTTAAACAAGGTCGCTATAGTGAAAATCCAACATAGAGTCTACGACTCTACAAATGTAGAGAAAGATAAATCCATAGGGTTCGTGACTTCTATCTACAACAAAGTATCATTGTGAAACTATGATTTTCTTTCTCTCCTTCATTTCACATCAAAAATTACAAATAGATAGAGCTACAAAAGAAAAGGAGAATTCTATACAGCAATATAAAACAAAACCCCATAGGCTAAGCCCCATTTACATTATCTGCACCAAAAATGACATTTATAGAAAATCTAGAAATGCTGTGGTTCTTATCCATGTTCCAAACATTCTTTCAAACACCATACTTTCTACAGGGAAGTTTTCCCTATGTAAACCCCAAGTTCATGACTACAACAAATGTGCCAACAATGTCCACCAAAACCAGATTTCAATAGTCAAAAGTACCAGGCAAGAATTTAAAAAGATCCCATTATTACATTTTGAAACCCCATAGACTCAGAACATTCGATGGTCCAGCCAATAGGCGACTCTTCCAGGACCTCCAAATAGAATCAGTGATCCAAAGACTCACAAAAGCCTCCCATGAAACAAACTAAACATATAAACGCACCACGAGAGATGCAAGAGGCAGAATGATGTGGGTGGGTAGTTGGACTTACTCTACCATTGCCTACGTATACAGAGTCCCTGGACACCCACAACAACCAAATGCCAAAACCATTCGCAGAGATCACGTGCCACTTCAACAGGAACCATAAGTTGAAACTGTGAGAGAGATAACAAAGGAAAATGAGTTACATAACAAGCATGGCTATTTTCTTCTTGATACCTGAGCCGGGTGTATCACTCTTCACGTCACCAGTAGAGCTAGAATACCCAGTGCACTGACCATGGTAACGAGGCCACCTCCAGAGCACAAGGAACTGCTGAACCATAGCTAACTGAAAGTGCAAAGCTTGTGTGCATAAGGAAAAAAAAACCCTTTCACGAGAGCTCTTTTTTCCAGCCTGTCATCGAATGTGATAGGGTGTAATTAAGACTACACCAAACCCTACCTTAGTGGAGTCTCAATTTACTATACAAAGCCTATAGTAGGATTCGTATGGATTAGCCATGAAATTACAGTGTAATACAAGTGCTAACCAAAGTCTCATCACCATAGAACTTTACACCATCACCTTTTATTGGGCACTTTAGTATTACCACTTAAGACTTGACCTTCATGTTTAAACCTCTACCTTGGAAGGCTAATGTGTTGAAATATTGTAAATTCTAAGAATATTATATTTGTATTATTCCGGAGATGTTTCATTCCTCCAATGGGACTTTATTATGTATCCGAAGATGTTTATTCCTTCGAAGGATTATGGTAACTAGGGTTATTAGATCTCCCATGTGGGGGTCGGCCCTGAGTTAATTTATTTTGGGTTCTTAGACTCTCTTAGGAGAGGTCAGCCCCATAGGGTAAAAAGTCAGTCGAGAAACAAGTATAAGTAGAGGAGGTTGTTCCTTATTTAACTCACTCTTCCATCACTCTGAAAGTAGCGCACAAGTGAGAGAGAGGTCTGCATAGGAGGTAGAGAAGGAGCTCTAGTCTTGGACTACATCTTGTATTTGGTTGATCATCTTAATGAGGAAAGTTTGTCGGGTTTTCTACCCCATGAGCATTTCCCAGGGTAAAATCTTTGTCTATCTTGTGATTGTGTTTCTTTTAGTGATCTTGCTAGTCAAATTAGTGTAAAATTAACGTGGTATCAAAGCTAGCCTGAATAAGACATCTTTCACAAAGTGAAAATCTCTCTCTCTCCTCCTTTGGTGAAAATTAGGGTTTCTCCAAAAGTTGGTATTTTTGGATTCTGATTGCATGGATGGATAGTCCTCCTCAAAATCAAAGTTTTGAGGACTGGATCGAGGTTTTTGGTTGGGTAGAACTCTGGGAAAGTCAAACCCTAGTTTGACCAAAAGTGCAGAAAAGTAGAAAACCAAAGAACCAGAAAAGCTGCGAACCTGTGCACCAGAAAACTAGAAATTCTGTTGCAGATCCGGAAGGTGAAAAGTTGAAGTCTATAGAAGCAGAACACACCAGATTTTCCAATTCAATCAAGCACATCTCCTAGTAAGTGTTATTCTATCTCTTGAGAAACCTCAATCTCTTTTGACCCCTAAAGAAGATGGCTCAAAGCACTAAGCTTGAAGACAAGCTAGAGGGTATAGAAAATTTCCAGGCATGGAAATACAGAATTGGCCTCATTCTTGAAGAGAATGACCTTGCCGAGTATATAAACGATGAGATTGCAGAACCTGGAGAGGATGAAGCCAAAGAGAAGTATATGAAGGATTTGATTAGGGCAAAGAGAATCATTGTTAATTCTATTAAAGACCACTTAATTCCTCAAGTGGCATCCAAGAAGACTCCAAAGGAAATGTATGATGCCCTTTCCAGAATGTATGAGGAAAAGAACATCAATAGGAAGATGAATTTGAGAGCTCAATTAAAGAGCACAAGATGAACAAAGGAGAATCTGTTCAAGACTATTTCTCAAGGATCTCCTAGCTCAAAGAACAACTAGATGCTATTGGAGATACCCTTGATGAAGATGAACTAGTCATGATTGCTCTAAATGGTCTCACTAGACCATGGGCATCATTTATCCAAACCATGTGTGCCAGAAAAGAGAACATGAAGTTTGATGTGGTATGGGAAGATTGCATCCAAGAAGAAACTAGGGTTTCCAACAGAGAAACCTTGCTCAAAAAGATGAACAAGCCTTGGCTACACACACCAAGAGAAGGAGGAATCAATCTATCTTCAAGAAGGATAGTCACAAGGAGTCTCAATCTCCACAAAGATTTCAGAAGAGAGGAAGAAGAAAATATTCTTCTTTCCAATGTTTCAATTGTCATAAAGAAGGACACATTGCTAGATGTTGTCCCTCAAAGAAGAAGAAACATGTTCACCATAAAAGACATCAAGCACATCTTGTAGAAGATGAAAGTGAAGAAGAAGAAGAAGAGGAAGAAAGGCCTCACAAGAAAAGTTCTAGAAGAGAAGAAGAAGAAGAAGAAAGCCCCCTCTTCAAGAAAAGATCTAGAAGGAATGAAGAAGAAGATGCAGAAGAGTATGTTCTATTCTCTGCACTCTCAGGATCTATAACACCTGGAGAAGATACATAGATGATTGATAATGGTGCTTCAAAGCACATGATTGGACAAAAGAAAACTCTTTCAAAATTGGAAGAGAAGACCTCCCCACAAAAGGTGTCATTAGGAGATAACTATCAATATCCCATCAAGGGAATTGGTGAAGCAAGCTACAAGCTTGATTCTAGAACACCATTGAAGTTGAAAGAGATATTATATGTCCCAAGATTGAAGAAGAACTTACTTTCTATCTCAGCTCTAGATAAGAAATGTTATAGGGTTGCATTCATAGATGGACAAGTACTCATGTGGTCCAAAGGAAAATCTATTGAGGATGCAATTTCTATTGGTGAAGAGGAAGGAGGTTTATAAAAACTCGGGGGACATCCAGAAGCTGTCGTTGTTCATGAATCCACTAGCCCTAATGAACTATGGCATAGGAGGCTTGCTCATATTAACTACAAATCACTACCTCATGTGAGTAAGGTTGTCATAGGACTACCATATTTGAAGATTGATCATGATGGCACATGCAAGGGGTGTGCAAAAGGAAAGAATATCAAGAACCCATTTCCAAAGAGTAAAACAAAGACCAAGAGTATTTTGGAATTGATTCATTCAGATGTATGTGGACCAATGTCTGTCACATCTTTGAGTGGATATGAATACTACCTTACATTTATTGATGACTACTCCAGAAAGACTTGGATTTACTTTCTAAAAGGGAAGAATGATATCTTTGGAAAGTTCAAGAAGTTCAAAGCCTTGATAGAAAATCTTTCAGAAAAGAAGATCAAAATGCTCAAGACAGACAATGGTGGAGAATACACTTCAAAGGATTTTGAAGTATTTTGTAAAGAAGATGGAATAAAGAGGGAGTTAACCACTCCCTATAATCCTCAGCAAAATGGTGTTGCAGAAAGAAAGAATAGAACCATCATGGAAGCTGTGAAGACAATGATACATGATCAAGACCTGCCTATGTATCTATGGGCTGAAGCAGCTAGGACAGTAGTCTATGTGCAAAATAGACTATCCCACAGTGCTCTTGATTTCAAGACGCCAGAAGAAGTGTTCACAGGGAAGAAGCCTGAGGTAAGTCACCTCAAGATATTTGGATGTCCAGTATACATTCACATTCCAAAAGAAAAGAGGACTAAGTTAGATCATTTCGGAACGAAGGGAATATTTGTTGGATATTGTTAAACATCCAAGGCATTCAGAGTATACATCCCAGGATTTCACCATATGGAGATTAGTAGGGATGTGACATTTGATGAAGAGACAACTCTCAAGAAATCTAGGAAGTGCCAGTATGAAGAAGTATATCAAGAAGATGCACCTCCAAGAATTACAGAAACTGCACCCATCTTTGAAGATGTAACACCTGAAGACCATGATATGATAGAACCACAAGAACCCCCCCTTTCAAACATTTCAAGGAAAAGAAAGCCAGCATGGGAAAGAGATATTATACTAGGAAAAGTATGGAGCTCCTGAGGGCTCCACTAGAGTAAGCAAGAAACCAAAGCCATTCTCCAACTATATGGTTTTGATGTGTGATCTTGTAGATCAGGAACCTACTAGTTATGAAGAGGCAGTTCATAAGAAAGAATGGGTAGAGGCAATGACAGAAGAATACCATTAAATAATGAAGAATGATGTTTGGGATATAGTTCCCAAGCCAAAACACAAAAGTGTGGTATCTTCCAAATGGATATAAAAAATAAAGCATGCTGTGGATGGTAGCATTGAAAAATACAAAGCAAGATTTGTGGTCAGAGGATTCTCTCAGAAAGAGGGAATTGACTATGAAGAAACTTTTTCCCCAGTTGCAAGGTACACTTCGATTAGAACCATCATGGCACTTGCATCCATGATGAAATGGGATATACACCAGATGGATGTAAAGACATCCATCCTAAATGGCATGATTGAGGAAGAAGTGTACATAGAACAACCACAAGGATTTGAGGTAGAAGATGGAAGAACCCATGTATGCAAACTAAAGAAGGCCTTATATGGGTTGAAGCAAGCTCCCAGAGCTTGGTATGGAAGAATTGACAGTTTCTTGACAAACTTGGGCAAACCAAAAGTAAATTTGATACTAATCTTTATCTCAAGGTTATGAATGATGAACGTATCATATTGTTGCTATATGTGGATGATCTATTTCTGACTGGAAATGACAAACAAATTATCGAATGAAAAAAGAATCTCTCATTAGAATTTGAGATGAAAGATCTTGGATTAATGCACTACTTCCTAGGTCTGGAAGTATGGCAAGGACCAAATGGAATCTTTCTCAACCAAGGTAAGTATGTTGTGGGAATCCTGAAAAGATTCGATATGTTGGAATGCAAAGCCATGGACACTCCCATGGATTCCAACTTAAAGCTATTAGTTGATGACTCCTCAGAGTTAGTGGATGTGAATCTGTACAGACAGATTACTGGGTCATTAATGTACTTGACGAATACCAGGCCAGACATATGTTTTGCAGTGAACACTCTGAGTCAGTATCTAGTGGAACCTAGACAGGTTCACGTAATTGCTGCAAAACATGTGATGAGGTACCTAAAAGGTATGATAGATTTTGGTCTATATTATCATGGAGATCATGAATTCAGATTATATGGCTACACAGATGCTGACTGGGAAGGAAGTGCATTAGATAGGAAGAGTACATCAGGTGGATGTTATTTTCTGGGATCTTCCATGATCTCGTGGTTTAGCAGAAAGCAGTCAAGTGTGGCTCTCAGCATAGTTGAAGCATAATATGTAGCTACCTGCTCTGCTAGTTGCGAAGCGGTATGGATTTGGAAGTTATTATCAAGATTATTTGACTTAGCAATGGACCCCACTATGATTCTATGTGACAACCAGAGTTGTATCAAGATGACAGAGAATCCAGTGTTCCATGATAAGTCAAAGCACATAGAGATCTGATATTTTTATATATGGGATATGGTGCAGAAAGGAGCTATCAAGCTCGAGTATGTAGGCACTAATGAACAAGTTGTCGATGTATTGACCAAACCTCTGTCTTGAGTAAAGTTTGAGTATTTACGAGACAAGCTTGGTGTAGTTCAGAAGCACCCTCCTCGAAAGAGGGAGTGATATGGTCGATGATAATATTCGGATACTAGTATCGATGGGGATACCTATATTGATGATTAGATTGCCTGTATTGATTGATGAGGATACTTGTATTGATGATATATATTGATGAGGATAGGTATTGATTAGGATACTTGTATCGATGATATATATTGATTAGGATATGTATTGATGAGGATACTTGTATTGATGATATATATTGATGAGGATATGTATTTATATGGATACTTGTATTGATGATATGTATACTTGTATTGATGATGTGTACTAATGATAACTGTATTGATGAGGATACTGTATCAATGATTTGGCTACCTATTCCAATGATGAGGTTGATGATTAGGCTTCCTGTTTCGACGATGAGGTCGATGAAAATGGTTCCTAGACTTTGTCTAAGTGGATAGTATGGGGATTGTATAATCCTTGGACTTTAGTCCTAAAATGAGCCGCAGACTATATGTCACCGAGAGTGGGGATTGTATCATCCTTGGACTTTAGTCCTAAAATGAGCCGCAGACTATATGCCACCGAGAGTGGGGATTGCATCATCCTTGGACTTTAGTCCTAAAATGAGTCGCAGACTATATGTCACTGAGAGTGGGGATTGTATAATCCTTGGACTTTAGTCCTCAAATGAGCCACAAACTATATGTCACCGAGAGTGGGGATTGTATCATCCTTGGACTTTAGTCCTAAAATGAGCCGCAGACTATATGTCACCGAGAGTGGGGATTGTATCATCCTTGGACTTCAGTCCTAAAATGAGCCGCAGACTGTATGTCATCGAGAGTGGGGATTGTATCATCCTTGGACTTCAATTCCAAAATGATCCGCAAATAGAAGTCTCCGAGAGTGAGGGGATTGTATCGTCCCTGGACATCGGTCCCTGAATTGATCTGTAGACATATGTCTCCGAGAAGTGGTCCTTAGACTTTGTCTAAGTTGATGAATGGACTGCATCATCCCGAGACATGATATGCTGTCTTAAATAGATCATGTGTGTTGCATGGTATGCTTCTATTGTGTTGTTGATCGAGAGGATCCAGTTGATGATGATGATGCCAATCATGTGATGACGATGATGTAGATCGTGTGGTGACGATACTGTGATCATGATGATCTAGATGATGACGTTGTGGTCGTGATGGTCTGGATGACGATGCTACTGATCGTGATGACGATGTTGTTGATCGTGAAGATCTAGATGATGATATTGATCGGTAGATCTAGATGATGAGGCTATTGATCGAGAGATCCAGATGATGATGCTATAGCTGATCGAGTGCTGAGGAAGATGAAGACCCAATACTGACGATGTTGATGTTCCAGTATTGATTATGTTCCAATAACTGTCTGAGTTACTGATGATGATGTATAAAGAAAGCTTCCAATGATTTATAGATGTATCATGTATCATGTAGTCGATGACTCCTTGCTCCTGCAGATGTTGTTATAATATCCTTCTCATTAAGGGGGAGTGTTGAAATATTGTAACTTCTAAGAATATTATATTTGTATTATTCTGGAGATGTTTCATTCCTCCAATGGGACTTTATTATGTATCTGGAGATGTTTATTCCTCTGATGGATTATGGCAACTAGGGTTATTAGATCTCCCATGTGAGGGTCGGCCCTGAGTTAATTTATTAGGGGTTATTAGACTCTCTTAGGATAGGTCGGCCCCATAGGCTAAAAAGTCAGTTGGGAAACAGGTATAAGTAGAGGAGGTTGTTCCTCACTTAACTCACTCTTCCATAACTTGGAAAGTAGCGCAGAAGTGAGAGAGAGGTCTGCATAGGAGGTAGAGAAGGAGCTCTAGTCTTGGACTACATCTTGTATTTGGTTGATCATCTTATTGATGAAATCTTTGTTGGGTTTTCTACCCCATGAGGGTTTCCCAGGGTAAAATCTCTGTCTATCTTGTGATCGTGTTTCTTTCAGTGATCTTGCTAGTCAAATTAGTGTAAACTTAACATAATGGTGGACAATATTGTTGGTAGAATATTTAGGGTAGAGTTGCTCCAAGTTAGGCACCTGCATTGAAAATATCTAAACCATGCATTAGCAAACAAATTCTAAGTAAGTCCAGAAACACCCAAGAGTACTCTTACCTCTCGGTAGCACTGCTGGGGTATGTTTTCCTCCCCTTGATTGATACAGGTTACACCACAGACTCAACATCTCATCAACAAAATCCATATCACTTGAAGGTGCCATTTCAAACATTCATAACACATTCATCTGATTTCATTAAAACAGTATGAATGAATTGCTATTACAGTCACACCGGCAATTGTAGACTCGTAACTAGGATACATCAATATTTATTTCCACATTGCTTCCATAGGATTGAAAATATAAAAAGATAGAGAGACCATGATTATTTAGGAATGTTAGAACCTCTTTTCTCTATAGCAGTAATTACATATTTCTTAGCATTAAGATTTACTCATGGTGAATTTGTCCTTATTCAACATCTCTTACAAGCACATAATTTTTTTTGTTGTTGTTATTTTTGGGACATTACATAGGCATGTAGGGATAATAATGATTTGTCACACTAACACAAATTACTTTTTGAGAAGATATATGGCCTTATAATATGGATAATGGGGGGAGTTGGAGGAACTAAAACTAGGTATAAGTCTTTAGGGCATAAAGATGAATCGATGATTAAGGAAGGAACCCCATGCTTGGACCTTAGAGGAAATCTCTAGGCATATAAGATTAAAAGTATACCTTGAAACACCACATAAGGATTCCTAAGGGTATCCTTGGCTTGATATTGGGGGTATTAACATAGGTAACAGGTTGTTTTTAAGCACACTATATGGGTTTTTAGGCCCTTAACATGTTTGAGAGAGGAAACCTAGGCCTTATTCCCTAGTAAAATATTTTGTGCATCCAAGGAAATATACAACAACTCAAAGCACTACACATGACATATTGGGGTTATTATTTACCTCTAAGTAAGGAAATTAACACCATTATGAGTTTTTTTCTAGTATGCACGGGTCTTAGGTTTTTGTATAATGTCATAGGAGGAAACTTGGGCCTTAAACCCTAAGGGAAGCTTTAAACATCACCCAGAAACTCCAAACACTATCCTTGGCATCTGAGCATTCATATAAGTGTCACTAGGTATGCAAACCTTAGACATAGTCATGAGAGTAATTACAGGAACTAGGCCCTAAAGGACGGTTTTAGGCATATCGGGCTACTAGCAATGACTCAAACTATCACTTAGCAGATCATGCAATGTATAAGATATCATTATTCTCAAAGTGGGGTACAGGTGGAAATATGTGGATTTGTGTACTAGTGATGGGTCTGAGTAAATAGTTGGGGAAGAAATTGAAAGAATTATACCCTAACATAATATTATTGAGGTAATGAGCAATGATCAAGACCACAAACCATAAGATACACCATTTAAAGTTGATATTTTACATAATAGTTGGATATGAGCATAATCAAGAGTTTTTGCATAGAGGGATGGATCTCAAGTCCTTTATTGGAGTCATAAAAGTAAAGCAAGAGCCTTATGTAGGTGTCCCAAGGCCTTTGTAATGATATTACATAGAAGATGACCATGAATTTATCCCTAAAGAAACCATTAAGACATCCAAATCCATTGAGACACTATGTATCTAGGTCTTATGGCCTTTCATCCTTAGATAAGATCAATGGAGGAGACCTAAATATCGACCACTAAAGGAATATTCTAGCCATCTAGGGCTAAGAAGGTTTCCTCCAACAACAACACATGCTTAGTGGAGGATACCTTAATCTTTGCCCCTAAAGGAAGATTGTAAATATTTAGGTGTAAGAAGTTTGCCTCCACCAACCATACACAACTCCTAGTTGTATAATTGGCCTATGATTAAGGATGTTGTTATAGTTAGGTGTTTTTAAGTAGCATGCACATGTCTTAATCCCTTGGGAATTATGTTCCATGGAAGAAGACCATGTTTTTGGACCTAACGAGATCATTGACACATCTAGATCCATAAATACTACCTAAAAGCATAATTGATTACATCAAAGGGGTATCTATGGCATTATGTATCTATGTATTGTGTCCTTGGGGCCTTACACATGGTTAGTGGAGGAGACCTCAATCTTGAGCTCTAAATTATTTTTCCATCCATCTAAGGCTAAGAAGGTTGCCTCCACTAAAAACACATGGCCTCTTGAGGGTATCATTGGCCTATGATTGATTATGTCATTGCCATTAGGTGGTTTTGAGTAGTATCTACATGTCTTAGGGCCTTGGGAATGATGTTATAGGGAAAACAACCATGCCTTTTCCCTTAAAGAAACAAATGGGGCATCTAGAGTGATAAAGAATGCCTAGAGGAATATGCATGACCTTGCAGGGATATCCATGCCATTAGGTATCCATTTCTTGGGACCTTGGGGACTTGGACATGGTCAAGGGAAGAGACTTAAACCTCTAGACATAAAAGAATCTTATAGCCATCCAAGGCTAAGAAGATCGCCTCAACCAACCACACATGACCTCTTGAGGGTATCATTGTCATATGGTTGAGGATATTAACACCATCACGTGATTTTGAGAAGTATGTAGGTGTCTGGGGACCTTAGGAATGATGCTATAGAGAATAATACTATGCTTTTGTCACTAAATAGACCACTAAGCAATCTAGAGCCCTGAACAATGCCTCAAAGCACCGTGCAGGACTTTGCAAGGGTATCCATTGAGCTTTGTATCTAGATATTAGGGACTTGAGGTCTTGGACATGGTCTGTGGATGAAATTTGAACCTTGGGCCTTAAAGAAATATTTTATCCATCCAAGGCTAAGAAGGTTTCCTTCACCAACCAAACATGGCCTTCTAAGGGTATCATTGGCATATGATTAAAGATGAAAATTCTAGTAGGCGGGTTTGAAAATATGTATGTGTCCCAATGCCTTGGGAATGTCATTCTATGGGAAAGACCATTCATTTGGCCCTACATAAACCATTAAGGAATCCAAAACCATGAACAATGCCTTAAAGAACCATGCATGACTTTGCAAGGGTATCCATGGTACTATGTATCCAAGTCTTGGGGACTTGGGGGATTGGAAATGGTCATGGGAGGAGGCATGAAGCTCAAGCTCTAATGGAATCTTCTAGCCATCTAGAGATAGGAAGGTTCTATCCACCAACCACACATCTCCTTTCAAGGGTCATTGGCCTATGAATGAGGATGTTAGTGACAATAGGGTGTTTTGAGGAGTATGTACATGTATTAGGGTGTTGGGAATGAAGTTCTAGGGAGGAATAACATGCTTTTATCACTAAAGAAATAATTGAGGATTCCACAACCATGAACAATGCCTCAAAGAACCACACATGAATTTGTAGGGATATCGATGGCATTATGTATCTAGGTCTTGTGTCCTTAGGGAATTCGACATGGTCAATGAAAGAGACTTAAAAATATGGCCCTAAATGAAGCTTCTAGTGGGTTTTGAGCATTAGACACATGTCCCAGGACCTTGGGAATGACACTCTATAGAAGAGGACCATGCCTTTGGCCCTAAAGAAACCATTTAGGCATACAAAACCATAAATAATGCCAAGAAGCACCACACATGGCTCCGAAAGGTATCCACGGCACTATGCATCCAGATCGTTAGGACTTGGGGCATTCGACATGGTCAAGGGAGGGTACCTAAACCTTAGTCTCTAAAGGAATTTTCTAGGCATCTAGAACTAAGTAGGTTTCCTCCATCGACCACACATGGCTTATTGAAGGTATCATTGGCCTATGATTTAGGATGTTGGTTCTGTTAGGTGATTTAAGAATTATGAAGGTGTCCTAGAGCCTTTGGAATGGAATTATAGGGATGAAAACCATACCTTTGACTCTAAAGAAACCATTGAGGCATATAAATCCATTCCCAATGCCTCTAATAACTACACATGACTTTGCATGGGTATCCATTGTGCTATGTATCTAGGTCTTGTGGTATTAGGACCCTAGACATGGTAATAGAGGAGACATGTAACTCAATCCTTAAAGGAATCTTCTAACCATATAGGGATATGAAGGTTTCCTCCACCAATAACAATTTATCTCCTGAGGTCTTGTATCCATGGAGCAATGCCTATAAGCACCATGAATGACTTCGTAGAGATATTCATGTCATAATGTATATACATGCCTTGGGGCCTTGCACATGGTAGGGGGGGAGACTTGAATATTTGGCCCAAAATTAATCTTTTAGCCATCTAAGGATAGGAATATTTCCTCCACCAACCACACATGGCCTCTTGAGGTATCATTAGCCCATGATTGAGAATATTAATGATTTTACATGGTTTTGAGTAGAATGTATGTTTCTCAGGGCTTTGGGGATGATTCTCTAGGAAATAAGACCATGAATGTTTCCCTAAAAAACCATTGAGGCATCTAGATCCATGAAGAAAGTCTCAAATCACTATGCATAACTTTGCAACAATATCTATGGTGCTATGTATCGAGGTCCTAGGGCCTTGGTGCCTTGGACATGCTCAATGGAAGAGACCTAAACCTTGGGCCCTAAAGAAATTTTCTATCCATCCAAGGATAAGAATGTTTCCTACACCAACCACAGATTGACTTCTTAAGGTTTCATTGGCATATGACTGATTATATCGGTTCCATTAGGTGGTTTTAACAAATGTCTATGTGTCTCAAGGCCTTGGAAAATGACATTCTAGGGAAAAATACCATGCCCTAGGCCCTAAATAAACCATTTAGGCATTAAGAGCCATGAAACAATATTCAAATTGCCACGAATGAATTTGTAGGGGTAACCACGACACTGTGTATCCAACTATTGGGGACATGGGAGCATCAACATGGTCATGGGATGGGAGCTAAATACGAGGCCATAAAGGAAAAATTATCATCTAGGGATAAGAAGGTTGCCTATAACAACCATACATGGCCTTCTTAAGGTATCATTAACCTATGATTGAGGATGTTGATGCTATTAGGTAGTTTTGAGAAGTATGTATGTGTCTTATGGCCTTCAAAATGGTGCTATAGGGAAAAATACCATGCCTTTAGCCCTAAATAAATAATTTAGGTATCTAAAGTCATGAACAATGCCATAAATGAATTTGTAGGGGTATCCAATGCATTATGTATCTAGGCCTTGTGGCCTTGGAAACTTCAACATGGTCAATGGAGGAAACCTGAACTTAGGGACCTAAAGGAAGAGCATGGTCAACAAAGAACATCTAAACCTCGATCCCTAAAGGAATATTATAGCAATCCAAGGATAAGGAAGTTGCTTCCACTAACCACACATGGAATTCTGAGTGTATCATTGATCTATGATTGAGGATGTCAGTGACATTAGGTGCTTTTGAGAAGTATGTAGGAGTCTCAAGGTCTTGGAAATGATATTCCAACGAAGAAGACCATGCCTTTGGCCCTAAAGAAATTGTTGAGGCATCCAGATCCATGAAGACTTCCTTGAAGCACTATGCATGAATTTGTATTAGTATCTATGGCACTATGTACCTAGGTATTGTGGCCCTTGGGCCTTGGACATAGTCATTGGAGGAGACTTGAACCTCCGGCTCTAAAAGAATCTTATAGCCATCTAGGGTTAAGTAGGTTGCCTCCACCAACCACACATGGAATCAGGGTATCATTAGCCAATAATATAGAATATTGGCACCTATAGGTGGTTTTTACAATTATGTAGGTGTCTGGGGACATTGGGAATGACATTCTATGAGAGACGACCATGCCTTTGGCCCTAGAGAAACCATTGAGGCATCTGGATCCTTGAACAATGCCTCAAAGAACAATGCATGGTATCCATGGATATATATATCTAGGTCTTATGGTATTGAGGCCTTGGTCATTGTCAATGGAGGAGACATAAACCTCAAGCCCTAAAGGAATCTTCCAACCAACCATTCAAGGCTAAGAAGGTCTCCACCAATAACACATCGAATCCTAGGGGTATCATTGGCCTATGATTGATTATATTCATGCCCTTAGGTGTCTTTGAGCAATATGTACCTATCCTAGGGCCTTACGAATGAATCCTTAGGGAAGAAGACCATGCCTTTGGCCCTACAGAAATCATTGAGGCATCTAAATCCATGAAAAATGCCTCAAATCCCCACGCATGACTTCAGAAGGGTATCCAAATAGACTGAAAATGAGAAATGTTTAATATTTTTACAACCTAAGCCTCCCCAACCCAATTGTTTCTCTAGGTAGCATTTAGCGCCAATTGGGATATGTCAATCAATCCCACCTCTTCCCACTTGTGAGTAAAGTAGTCTAATAATGGGATCAACCTATTCTTTTTTTGCAAGATCTACCAATAAGGGTTTTCTCACCCATCTATAATACTTAGTTTAATTTAACCTTAACCATACATGACTTCGCATGGGTATCCATTCTACTATGTGTCTAGGTCTTGTGGACTTGGGGCCTTCAACATGGTTAGTGGAGTAGACTTGAACATTCACCCTTAAAGGAAGCTTCTATTCATTTAGGGATAAGAAGTTTGCTACCACCAACTACACACAACCTCCCAATGGTATAATTAGTTACTATTGAATATGTTGTTACCATTAGGTGGTTTTGATTAGTATGTACATGTCTCGGGTCCTTGGGAATGATTTTCCATGGAAGAAGACCATGCCTTTGGCCATCAACCAATAATTAAAGCATATAGAGACATGACCACTACCTAAAAATACCATGCATGACTTTGGAGAAGTATTTATGGAACTATGTATCTAGGTCGTGTGGCCTTGGGGCCTTGGACATAGCTAGTGAAGGAGACTTAAATATTGAGATCTAAAGGAATCTTCTATCCATATAGGCATAAGAAGATTGCCTCCATCAGCCATGCATGCCCTCTTTAGGGTATCATTGGCCTATGATTGATTATGCCATTTCCATTAGGTAGTTTTGAGTAGTATCTACATGTCTTAGGGCATTGTGAATGATGTTTCAAGGAAAATGACCATGCATGTTGCCCTAAATAAACCGTTGAGGCATCTAGATCAATGGACAATGCCTGAAGCACCATGCATGACCTTGCATGGATATTTGTGCCACTATGTATCCATGTGTTGGCGGTTTGGGGTATTTAGGCCTTGGACATGATCAAGGGAGGAGACATAAACCTATGACCCTAACAGAATCTTCTAGCCATCCAAGGCTAATAAGATCACCTCAACCAACCATACATGGCCTCTTGAGGGTATCATTGGCCAATGATTGGGGATATTAATGTTATTATGCAGTTGGTGGAGGAAACGATCTTTTCCACTGACCATGTTGAAATCCGTAAGGCCACAAGACCTAGATACATAATGCCATGGATTCCCCGAAAAAGTCATTTTTGTGGTGCTTCAAGACATTGTTCATGGGTATGTATGTCTCAGTTATTTCTGAAGCTCCAAATACATGGTCTTCCTCCATAGAAATTCATTCCCAATGCCTTGATACATGTACATACGTGACTCAAAATCACCAAAAGGCACTGAAATCCTCAATCATAGTCCAATGATACTCTTAGAAGGCCATGTGTAGTTGGTGGAGACACCTTTCTTAGCCCTAGATGGATAGAATATTCCTTTAGGTCTTGAGCTTCATGAGGGTATCTATGTCTAACAATTTTTCCTCCACCAACCACACATGATCTGTTAAGGGTATAAGCCTATGATTGGAGATATTGGTGCCATTAGGAGGTTTTAAGCAATACACACGTGTCTTGGGGTCTTGGGATTGAAATTATATAGAATAGGGTCATTCCTTTGGCAATAAAGAAACTATTTGGGCATCCAAATCCATTAATAATTCCATAAAGCACCACACATGGATTCATAGTGTGTCAATGGAACTATGCATCCAAGTCAATGGGACTTGTGGCATTGGACATGGTCAACGGAGGATTCATAAACTTAGTCCCTAAATGAAACTTCTATCCATGTAGGGATAAGAGGGATACTTAAACCAACAATACATGGAGTCCTTAGGGTATTGTCAGATTATGATCGAAGTTTTTAGTGCAATTATATGGTTTTTAGTAATATCTATGTGTGTCAGGGCCTTGGGAATGATATTCTACGAAAGTCAACTATGTGTTTGGCCATAAATTAATTCTTGGGGCATTTAGAGAAACAAAGAATGTGTCAAGGAATCATGTGTGAGTTCATAGGGGTATCATGGAACTATATATCTAGGTTATTGGCCTAGGGGACTTGGACATGTCCATCAAAGGACACCTGATCCTTAATCCCTAAAGGAGTATTCTAGCCATCTAAGGCTAAGGATTTGGTCTCCACCAACCACACGTTGCCTCTTCACTATATCATTAGCCTATGATTGAGAATGTCAGTGTCGTTAGTTTTTTTTAGCAGTATGTAGGTGTATCAGGGCCTTGGAAATGGTGTTCCAGTGAAGAAAACCATTCCTTTAGCCCTAAATAATTCATTGAATCATTCAAAGCCATGAACACTACCTAAAGCGCCATGCATGACATTGGAGTGTTGACTATGGCACTATGTATCTAGGTATTGGGGCCTTGGGGCCTTGGACATGTTTAGTGGAGGAGACTTAAACCTCAACACATGATATCTTGAGGGGATATATGACCTCCATATGAGCATATTAAAAAACAATTAGGAGGTTTTTTACACCAAGGATTGGTCTTAAGGCCCTATATATGGTTGGGGGAAGAGACCCAAGCCTTAGTCCCTAAAGGTAAGTTTGACGACTCAATGATTATGAATGAGACCTTAGACGACTAAACACAGCTATATGGGGAATATTGAGCTTATAGTGGGGATATATAATTTTTTTGCAAGTTTGGAGAACCAAACTTATATCTCAGGATATAGAAATTGTCAAGGATGAAACTTGAGCCTTAGCTCTTAAGGGAAGGTTCCAGGGCTTGAGGGTCATGATGAAGGAAAACATTTTATTAGTGAAAGTAAACTCAATAAAAAAAACTTGAGTTGTATCAACAATCCCATTTCCCTTTAGGCCTTTTGAATCCATTTCCATCAATTTCATTAGTGATCTCTAACCAATCCGACGAAACATGATTGTACTGTTGTGACCATACTATGGATATTTTCCCAAATGTCAATTTCCATACCATGCAATAGAACTATTAGTGCTTGTAATATGCAACACTTTTCTTCCAACAAGTTGAAGCGATTTTTTAATCACCATTGATTGTTTCTTTTGATTGTAACTCCAAATTTCACTTTCACTATTAATTCTCATATAGATGCAACAATATTCTGGTATAATGTTTGGAGCCATTCTTACTACCAATGATAGTAATTTCTAATTGTGATTCTAAATTTTCCAAGATGGTAGTTTTCATACCAATGAATACTCTCCTCTTCCTTTATGTTTGGAGCCATAGGAACAACACTCCTTTTCCTTCATGTTTGGAGCCATTTTTGTCACTTGAGCACCATTTATATTATGACTTGGTGACTATAAGATCACTTAAACTCTTAAAATTAATTTTTTAATAATAGTGTAAATATTACCCGGATTATTAATTTTACGTAGACTCGCCTACTAAGGTGTTTCATCCTTTATATGTAGTGATCAACTGCGTGGTAGTTCTTTTCTTTTTATGAATTGTGAATACGCCATTACAAGTTTGTTTGATTTCTTATTAGTAGAACTTACTAGGAGAACTCTCTTAACCCACCTACATTGCTTTATATTTTTACACAATAATGGCAGCATATACATTTGTGTTCTACTATGATGTTGATAACACTGGACAATTATATGGTCTCAGATCATACTTGCACCATAGTTTTGTATGAATACACATATCTAGATAAATGTTGCACTGCCTTAGTTACTTGTAGAATTGGTACTAGTTTGCACCTTCATGTTCATGCATAGGTTCATCTTGTGATCGTATAAAGCTTAATGTACTATTTGACATCTCTATGTTGTTTAATAAATGTATAGGATGAAGGTTGAGTCCCTATGTAAAAAGCATCTAGAAGTTCAAAAGGATGGTGGTGAAAGTGTAATTATGTTCAATGCTTATCTAAAACAAGGTTAGGTCCAGTCTCCTGTTCAAACATTAAGGTGCAACACATTACACATAGAGTATACAACATGTTTATGAACTACCCTAGGCATATGATAAATAATTTTCCAAGGTAAATATGTAACATAATTTTCACATGATACCTTGTTCACTATCATATTTGGCATAAATTGTGGATATTATATGACTTAGGTTATATATGTATTTCATTGTCTCGAATGCATAGGTATCATTGAAGTTGTACACTACATTTGTGGTCTTAAATGCAACATTGCTCAGTTAGGAAGCGAGTTGTACATTTTCGTACATTTTCATTTACTAGGCCTTGAATTTGGTGAAACTAGGAATGTAGTATTGATTTCAACTACATTTTATATTTTTGCTAATTACTCATGGGTTCCTCCTCTGTTAGGTTTTGTTCATGATAGTTTGCATTTATTCTAGGATATTAACCCTTGCATCCATTCCTGGAATGACCTCTTGGTGGGTAAGTTTTATATTTTCACCTTTCCATTGGATGTCATTTGTTTCAAACATTTGGCTCTTGGCGCCAATTTACAGGATGAGACTTGTATAGTAATTTTCTTCCGGCTCGAATGTACAGGATGAGACTTGTATAGTAATTTTCTTCAAATTTTTTCCTGGAATCACTAAGTTTGCCTAAATTCTAACTATGTTTCTATCCTTATTGTACAGGAAATATTTGATGAAAATGGTTTCAGTTCAAGATCTTGGCTTGAGTTAGCTTGTAACCATCTTCTTTTTTTCCCTATATTTTGTGGTAATCCCCATTTCCTATTATCACTTGTAACTAGTTTATTTGAGCATATTGGTAATCAATTTATTTATTTATGCAAACAATTTTGTTAACCCCAGTCTGTTGGGTGTTAACATGTGCAATGGTGACTACCCTTCTGCGTTCATCAAGTTGCTCCTACAGGGGATTAACATAGCTTCTTTAGGTATGTTAAAATAAAATGTCTCTCAGCCTCTCCTTATTCATGTGTGGTGAAGACCCCATGCAACTTGAATGATAAAGGGTGGATGTTGTAGGGTTTTATGTTCGTTTCACTGTAAGTCGCCTTTTATTAAGAATTGAGCGATGGCCCTTTTACTGGAACTTCTTAAATGGGTTTGAAAATGGTTTAACAAATGAAATATGTTTTTGGGTTTTGTTATGTAAAAGGTGTATATATGTTTATTGCAGCTATGATGCCATCCCTACTCTTGAAATTTTGGGAGCTGCAACATATATGATTAATTGAAATAATTATTTATCAATGGAGGATAGGAATACTCCAAATATTTATCTAGTTCTAATCAAACGCTACAGTGCTACATACCTGTAATATAAAACTGGGACACTTGTTGTATATCTGCATAATCGCTTGTTGATCACGCCATCTAGGTCCTGAAGTTGAGGGTTCCATGGTGATTAGTTAAAATGTTTTCTTTGACCCTCCTGCTAGGGTTTTCATCATTTGGCATATCAATCTTTTCTTTTTGATGATGATTCCCATGTTACCTAGAGTTTGACAGAGCTCCAAAATTTGTCTCCCACTGTGGGAAATTGCAAAGCTCCTTCATTCCACGACACTTCGTGAGATCAATAGCTTCTTCTTCCCAATATTTCCAGTGTTATGCTCATTCAAGTTTATAATTTATCGTGAGCAAAGATTCTTCGGGGAAATAAATCCCCTTTCATTTCCCCTTTCTTTGATTTAATTGCTAAAACCTGAATCACCATCTTTTCTTTCCTGCAAATAAAAGGGGATTAAATCAATTGTGAAATCGTTTCCATATTAGCATCAATTATGAAATCCTTTCCTTGTACTATAGACCGACGAGCATGCATTAAAGCATAGAGATTTAGATCAAGTCCTGATCTTTCTTGTAGCCTGAAAAGAAGGATTGAGCTGGTTGGAAAGAAAGAGACTAGCCTTCCATTTAGTGCCCGGAGATATAACCTTAATCACTGCTATGATGACGAAGCAGTAAGTCAATGTAAATAAAATCTGATAAACAATGCATTTTTCGCACTTTACAGCCCTTACCAAGTGCACGCCATACTGAACTGAGTTTCTTAGCATTGGCAAGGTCAAAATTAGAGTAAGCTCTTGGAGATGTTTCAATTTTCACGAGAGGCATGACAGAATATTCAACAGCCCTTGTGGTCCAACCTCCAAACTTCTTGATACCTCCACCACACTATAAGCCCTAGTATATCCCTCAGAAGATTCATTGTTTCTGGCCATGGAATGCATGCTTTATGTACTGCTATTGAGCATTCCACACAACACGATAATCCTCCTTTAGACCCGAAAACTGTGCACACATGACGAGGGTATTTGAACTCCCTTTTTCTAGACCGAGAATGCCTTTGTAGGATTTTAACACAAACCAACTAAAATGGTCGATGACGTTTGAGAATAGTGTATATGACTTCTTTGTCTGGTGACAGCAAATTTTGGCAACACTCCATCCTTATATCATCGCAACATTACAGGTCTAACCCAACATGGAGGTTTCATAAATTTCCATAGCTCTATCAATCGGTTCAAAGTATCTTTCAAGCACTTCCTTTCACAATACTTGGTTCTGAATAGCTCTAAATAGTTCTTGTCTTACTTAATGAGTTTGGTCTCAAGGGCGAGGCCCAAATATTGAGGTAGCAAGTATAACACCTAGACACATGGTGGAATTATGCACCTACCATGAGTAATACCTAAACTCAGTAATGTTCAACACCAACCATCTCGAACGGTCACAAACTGTCTTCTTGTGCAAACTCTGAATCGTCGATCTATGCAAATTCAATAATCAATGGCCACATATTCATTTCATTATGAAATTTCTCCATTATTCAACTACTCATTCTCCTCCTTAATGACATTCTTCTCTGCTAGCGTCTGTTGCATGCCAGGTCTACCTAGAATTTTTCTTTGGTGTCCAATCAATCCTACATAGTGAGGCACATTGGCATATGTTGATGGTCTACATGCATTGGTGGATTTATCCTCCATAATTTCTTATGTTCCAGGGATGTCAGTTATATTCTATGAGATTTCTATCCTTTCGCTAGAAATAACGTGCATGTCCCCTCTTGTTATGCACGCCAAATTTCAACTGCCATGATCTGTCTTCCATCTTCTATGTCCACACTCTCAACTACGACATTTGAAATCATTGTTTTCCACCACCATTGTCATTCCCGTTACCATAGAATATGCTTCTAGGATGGATGCTAAAACTAATATTGAATGTAGGTTCACTACAATGGAATTGGACCTCTCTCTTATGTCCTTTGGTAGAAATGATCCCATCTGCTCTTATCTAGATCCCTCACAAATGGATTCTTCCAGCCTTTGTTATTCCCTGAATGCACTAGTTTTCTTTTTTGTAATGGCTCTATCTCATTGTTCAATTTTCTTCTCAATGGTTACCTTCTCTTCAACGTTGATCATTAGTGTTGTTCGAGAAATCTACCCTATAGCGAGGAGAGGGACACTACCAACTTCTAGGGTGACAGGTAAATGCATTGATCATATCACATGGGCTTCTACAAAACAAAAGAGATCAAGGTTTTTGAAGGAATACCTTATTAACGAAGTTCGATCCTAGCTTTCGCTTGCTCCTTCAATCGATCCTCCACTTGATCTTTTGTTGGATGAACCTGCAATACAAAGATACCTTCCTCAGCATATCTTGAATGATATAACAATGATAGAATGGAAATACAATTTAAACATCAAATACAATCAAGCATTTAATCCAAACAAATATGCAATCCATTAGACATTTGATTGGGACCGGAAGGGCATTTCAACCTTTATTGTCAAAAGCAAATAATCAGTACAAGTATACCTGATCATTTAGAGTGCTTGTGCAACCAGATCCTGGGCTCCTTCTCTTCACACTAACTTTAGAATTCCTCCATCATAACAACCCTTAATGCATAGTTTCTTCCTCCCTCTCTCATCTATCCCCCTTGTATTTATGGCACAAGGTAGGCAGTTTGGATCGAGAGGTAGTTTCATTGGGAAGTTGGAGAAGCTGCAAAACCAACTTCAACTAATCCCAAGTCATCAAATTAATATATTTTTTATTACTTTTTAAGATGTGTGTGAGTATTTAACAGTAGAGTAGTACACAATATGCAACTTCACTGCTTTACAACCAACGTTTGCATGATTTTTTAAGGTGTGCACTAGTTTGCTTAAGCAAAGTAGGGCATACTAGTAGGTGTGCACTACTGTTATGCTTGTGGAGTAGGGCACATTCCCAAAAATTCTCTACTATGATGCCTATAGGGTAGTGCACATGTCAAAAGGTAGGGTAAAATCGGGGTTTTGTCAGCTGCTGAGGGGAAAATCAAGTCCATGTATCATCTAGGGCAATCTTTCTCTTCAATCCATGTTGTCCTTTTATGTGATCGACAGCTTAATGTAATCACGGATAGAGAAGTGCATATTTGAACTATAACAGATGCCCCCTAATGTGTGAGGTTAGAGGGAAATGATGGTCGAAATACATTATAATTCCAAGATAGTGGAGGAGCAAGAAACCACAAAACCAAGTCACAAATGTACCTAAAATAACGATCAAGGTCAGTGAGCAATTACAAATTTGACATCATATAGATGTGTAGCATGATACAACATGATCTCCGATACATAACTAGGAGATGTATATATAGCATGGCCACTGAAATACAAGCATGGATCCATGTCAAAATGAGAGATCATAGCCATAACAACAAACTGGATCTATGTCTCATGGAGAGCCAAAATGAATGAGGCTCAGTCTTGCGTAGCTTAGGTGATAATATAAAGAGGTAATGCTATCTAAATCCCAAGGTCTTCATCCAAACAACCCAAGGTAAAGACCCTAACCATGTGAATAAATGAGCTGAAAGTCGAATATGGGGGCTATCACTTGATTACCGGTCATTGATGTATACCTTTAACAAACGCGAGGGCTTCCACCGATAATGATAATGGGGTCCAAGGTACCTAGTACAATCCAACAAGTGTGAATAAGAGGACTTGAAGTTGAACACCTGAGGAACCTGTCAAATAAGAGACATTGATGTATTCTCATAATTCGACAGTGAGGGAAATTGCCATTGGTGACTGCAATCCCCAAGGTACTAACCGAAACTCTAAACTTCATTCCCATAGCAAAATCAGTTGATGTCGATGGGAAGAAGTCCATTGGAAGGGAGGCCTCAAGGAATCCTCCATCATCTAACACGAGGAACACTCAAATGGTATGAGCTGATGTGATGTAGTACAAGTAACAAGACTGACACTAGGAAGGCTGACACATGAGGTCAAGGTAAACTGCAGAATGGCCAACATGGGCTATATCCTTGAACAGTGAGCATGACACAAAGTGACTTAGGTAGTTTTCAACATGATGAGGAAGTGATATAAGCCTGCAATGTAGGAGACGTTGGCAAACCCTCCATATGGTTGGAAGAATAACCAATTGGGGGAGAAAAAAACTCGAAGATCAGGTTTACCCTAAGGTTAAAAACTAAACCCAACTGAAATGATGGACTGAAGTAGGTGTTGTGTTCAAGGATAGGACTAACTGAAACTGCCTTTGAAACTGCAAGATGTGATATGCCCTTCTTATCCCTTATTCTTTTTATATAAAAGAATACCTTTTTTGTTGTTTTAATGAGTCCAAGAAAGAATGAAAACTCAGTAGATCCAACCATGTAAAGAGTTTAACGATCCCATGGGAGGAAGACTCAAGACCTTCTTCATTGTTTACAGAGTTCGAAGAAGAGATAGAAGAATACTCCATAATACTAATCTCTGGATTTTAATATCAAGCCGAGATCTGTTCTTGCTCGCCGGTGTTTTCAATTTTAAGGAGTCTGAAAAACTTAAACAATAACTCCATACACCTACTCATGGATTTTAATATCAAGCCCAAATAGGTTAATGCTTGCCGGTGTTTTCCTGTTTATAGAGTCTGAAAAGCTTAAACAATACTCTTTTTACCCTATCGTGGATTTCTCATAGAGCTCGAGTAGGTGAATGCTCACTTGGTGTTTTCATGTTTCGAGAGCCTGAAAACCCTAAAGAAGGCTTCAACAGGTCCTTTTTCGTAAAGTTAGTCTCCTCCCCCGAAAAAGTGTAAAACAATGGAAGAAAAACTCTTCTAGCCATGGATGACTAGAGTATTCATTTTGCGTAAGTAATCCGCAAAAGTCTGGAAAAGGGTTAAACTTATACTTAAGCAGATGGGCCATCAGTTCCTTTAACGAGCTTGAAGAGGACAAGTTTGCTCGGCAATCTTGTTTAGGTTTCAATAGTCCAAACAAGAGCTTAAAATGACTTAAATGACAGCTTCTAGGATCATGAATCATGGCTTGCCAAAGACTAATATCTCAACAAACAAGTTAGTATTAATGACAAAGAATCTTCAATGACATGAAATTTCAACCATAAAGTACTTAACATGGACCATCAATAAAGAAATTAAGTCATAATAGATTGAGGCTACGAAAATCTAGTAAAAATTTGAGAGATATAGGTTGAAATCATTCTACTAACATTTGTAGGTATTTAATGATTAAATAGATCATTTTTTGTGCAATTTAAAACTATAGACTTTTCACAAAAGTGGGTAAAAAATCAAATTCAAATTCATATATGTAATTTCAACTTGAAAACTCAAATATCACAATTGGAATTTGTAGGGAAAGTTTTTGGAGCAAACCCTTGATCTTAATCCATTTGTGGCGATCAAATCAAGTAACCAATCGACCTCAAACCTCTTCCAAGTAAGTTATTTTCATCCTATCTTGCAATTTGATGGTTTATTTGTCAATTTTTATGCTTAAAAATCAATTTCTAGCCATGCTCAAATCGTGAAAAGCGTGTGCGTTACTATGTAAGAGGGAAAGTAGGGCATATTGGAGGTGTGCACTACTCTTCCTCAAGGACAGTAGCACCCAAACATGACTATCTACCTTGAGGAGTAGCGCACACACCTGAACATGGAGAAAAACATGTCAAGAGCTAAAAATTTGACTTTCTTGTGGCACGATGGTGCTTGTTTGGAGGGAGAGGGAGCATGAAGATATGGATAGGGTGGCTATGCAAGACCCGGCAACTCTACATGGACTCTGAAGGTGTGGTTTGCTAAAATTCTATAGAACAGTCAACATGAGGGCACTTAACCGATTGCTTCAAAGACTCATTTAGTATTGGGATGCAGATGCCAATATGGTTGATATCCGGGGACAAACCCTAGACCTCACTATTGATGACATATACTTCATTACAGGACTCTCTGGGAGGGGAGATCTTGTAAACCTGAAAGGGTCCTCACGCAATGTGGGTGCCATGTCCGTACAAGAATACCTGAATGCATACTGTGTGGCGGGTACTGAGAAATCAGGAAGTCATATTCTTATTTCTACTATTGATAGCCTCCCTTTGAAATTTATTATAAGTATGTTGAACCGAATGGGAGGGAGTGCCACACAACACTTAGCCTCAAGCCACTATATGCATATGGGTATCAAATGCTTGCAAGGTCATGTGTATGACTGGTGCACTAGTCTATTGGTAAACATGAAGCTTCAACTCTCCGAGTGTAAGACCCGAGGGATGAAGAACTTTGGATATGGAAGCATCCTTTGTACCTTCTTCTTTGAGAGGGTACCTGCTCTTAGTTTGGGCATGCCTTTTCCCCTTGTCATTCCTCATGATCCGAGATTGGGCCATTGGGGTGACATTTTTCTCTACCAGGGTGGTGGTGAAAGCCACTTTTGCTATCACATCGATGATTTTTTGGGGATGGTGGGAGAGACAGGTGCCAACATTTGAGCAGTTTCCATATGCTAGTTTAGATTTCTGTCATGATCTAGAGCTGGTACTTCCTCCAGGTGGTGCTTGGGGAGAGATAGACATGTTTATGTTTTGAAAATTATTTAATTTTTTCAATTTAAAATATATTATTTTTATGATGAGTTTGAAAATACTAAAACAAAGTGTCATGTGCAGATGTTGGACCAGTTCGTCCAGATGGACATCCTACTATTTTCGTGAGGACTATTGATGTGGGTGTAGCTGATGCTATGCTAGGGGATATAGAGAGGAAGATGAGTCGGTTGACTCATGATATTCCCACATATCGCATTGAGCGGATGCCCATTGACATGCAGGAGGATGTAGTTGGTGTGCCCCCAGCTTGGATTAGATTGCTGCGGAAAGTAGCCAGGCTGGTCATATGTTACCGAGAGGTAGTGGATGCTGATGAGGCCCCACCTTCTCCATAGGAGAAGGATATTCTATGTATTTTGAGGCCATCGAGCCCAATTTTGTATCTTATGATTTGACTTTGTCATAGACTTATGTTCCAAACTCATATTATTTTTTAATACAGTATCAGATATATATAGAGTATCGGCTTATATCTACATGTGTGTGTTTTAACTTTATGTGCAATGCTTATTTATGGAAGTGTATGATACAAATGTCAATCTAAAACATAATTTGCAAATGAATCAGCTAATGCATTCAAATTTCTTGGAATATGTTGATATATGATGGAATCAAACTATCTTTCCAATTATTTAACTCGCAAAAATTGTCATAGCAAAACAGGATCTCTGATCTGATAAACACCCGTCAACTGAAATACAACTAGTTGCGAATCAAGTCTTACCTCTAAATGTGAAATGCCCTGGATAAGAGCATCCCGGAGAAGTTCTATAACCGCACTGTACTCAGCTACATTATTTGTCATGGGACCCAAATAAAACCCCCCCCGAAGAAATCAGTTGACCAGTCGGTGAGTAAATGACCCAAGCTACTGAAGCCAACTGTCAGGTGTGGTGACTGGCGCCATTAGAAAATCCTAAAAAGTGTTCAGTCGACATCTGAAACACAAATCAAGAAAACGCACATAAGGTCAACTAACAATCACAAGCAAAAACTAGTTCTACAAAATGTACAACTATAATACATGAAAAAGCACAAATTCCTAAGCATAGTACTTCTTTAGGTAGAGCCCATTTCTAGGCTCGAGCAGCTTATTACCCTCATAGTCCATTAGCTCATAAGATCCTTTCTTCAGTACCTTCGATATTATGTAAGGACCGAGCCACATGGACTTGAACTTGCTATCCCCTAAAGGTTCCTTGTCCTGATCCCAAAGCAGAACAAGGTCTCCTTCAAGGAAAACCCTAAGTCTGACAGACTTATCATACTGTCCTTTGACTCGTTTCTTATGGACTTCGTTTGCTGTGAGCGCGTAGTGCTACTCATCTAGATGTTCTAAATGTAGCAAATGTTCTTCTAGTACTGAAGTTTCTGGTAACAGTTGGACATCCAACTTTAACGAGGGAATCTCGCATTCAATCGAAACGATTGCATCTATCCCATGCACAAGTTGGAAGGGATAGAAACCAATAGCAGTCTTTACATTTGCTCGGTAAGCCCAAAGAGAAGGATACAACATGATGTGCCAGTTATTTCTACCAAAATTAACAGTTCTTTGTAGAATAGTCTTCAAAGTTTTGTTAACCGCTTCGACCTGACCATTCGCTTATGGATAGAATGAAGACAAATGCTCCTGAAGAAAACCTAGCATGGTATAAAGCTCAGTCATCATGTTGTTTTGAAAATGGCGACCATGGTCTATCACGATCACTTTGGGTATGCCGAACCTTGCGATAATATGATTGAATATGAAATAAGCGGCAGTTTCTTCATCCTCCTTAATAGTAGGCATTGCCTTGGCCCACTTGGTGAATTAGTCGACGACAACGATAATATAACGATGGCCTCCAGCCGAAACTGGATTACAAGTCATATAATCAACCCCCCATTTGGTGAAGGGACCTACTGTGATCACAGGATGAAGAGGAGATGGATGTGCTCTCATTTTTTTGGTCAAAAACTGACATGGATGACAACGTTTCTCAACTTCCACATAATCTTTAAAGATTGTAGGCCAAAAATACCCGACATGCAGTATTTTCTGAGCTGTTGCCAACCCAGAAAGATGACCCCCACAAGCTCCACTGTGAGAATCATTCAATACTGATTCTGCTTCTTCTAAAGTCAAACAACGTCGTAACATGGAGTTTATCCCACATCTATACAAAGTGTAAGAGATAATAAGATAGTTTTTCGCGTGACTTTTCAGTTTGCGTCGTTCTTCTCTAGAAAGAGTGGTAGGACACCTCAAAGTTTGGAGATATACTAAAATATCCCCGTACCATGGGTTAGAGCAAGCAATGAGGAAGAGATGCTCATCCGGGAATGATGAGTCTTCCTCAATCTTCACTAAGTCACTCGGAAATTCTGAAATTAATTCAGCGAACACTAGTGATTTCTTCGACTTGGAAGACTGAAAAACCAAATCAAACTCTTGGAGGATTACAATCCATTTATTGTATTTCCCACCAATGATACCTCTAGTGAGAACATATTGGAAAGGATTGACCTCCGCAATCACAATAGTGGTTCATAAAAGGATATAGTGGCGAAGCCTCTACACCGCATAGACTGTAGCCAATGCTAGCTTCTAAACATGTGAATACTTAATCCCAGGAGCTATTAATCCGCGCAAGAGAAAATAAACGACATGCTCTTGGAGCATGTCGTCCTCCTGAACTATTACTATGCCAATTGTGTATAAAGACACCGTCAGATATAAGAGGAAATCCTTTGTATAATCAGGCAGGCTTAACAAGGGGGCTGATAGTAATGCCTTTTTCAAGGCTTCAAACGATGCTTGAGTAGCCTCATCCCACAAGAAGTAGGTATCTTGTTTAAGTAGTCTCATGAAACCCTTTGTGATTTTAGCATAGTTTATGATGAAGCGTCATAAGAAGTTAGACATTCCTTGCAGACTTTGAAGTTGTCGCAAGGTGCAAGGAGGAGGAAGATTTACAATCACCTCTACTTTTAATGGGTCACCATAATGCCATGACTGGATACGATAAATCCCAGTAAACGTCCTGATTCGACGCATAATACACACTTGTTAGGATTCAATCGAATCTTGTATTGTCTGCATCGTTCAAACACAAGTCTCAAAGGAGTTGGATGATCTCGTCTCTTGTGAGATTGTGCTAGGAGGTCATCTAGGTAGGGTTAAACTATGTGCTTGATATCGTGAAAATCAAAATTCATCGCTCGCTGGAAAGTAGCTCCAACATTCTTTATGCCAAACGACATCTTCTAATAGGAAAAGGTTCCCCACGGGAAAATAAAAGTTGTTTTGTGTTGATCTTCGGTTTGATTTGAATTTGATTATATCCCGAAAATCCATCCATGAAAGAAAACATTTCATGTCCCACGCACACATCTATGATCTGGTCGATCAATGGTGTGGGGTAGTTATATTTCGGACAAGCTTTGTTCAGATCCTGAAACTCAGTACAGACTCGGATGGTACCTTGCTTTTTATCAACCGAAATAGGATTTGAAACCCATTCCGTCATGTCGATCAGATAGATAAATCCTGCTTTAAGCAAATTTTCAGCCTCTACCTTAATGGCGACCGCTTTTCAAGGATTCATAGGATGCATCTTTTGTCTCATAGGTTTCGTGTTAGGATATGTTGTGATGACATTCTCAACAATTGCAGGCTCAATGCCTGGAATCTCGTCATAAGACCAGGCAATAATATCACGAAATTCTTTAAAAACTTTGGTATACAGAGCAATCTCCTCTGGAGAACAATCTGCTCCAATAAAAAAATTTTCCATGACCTCGGGTTTGGTGGAAATCTTAATCGGGATAGTTCTCAATATATTATCCATATTTCCTTCAGCGTAAACAACACTTGAAGAGGAAGAGGACAAATCAAAATTCCCACTAGGTCTCATCGAAAACTCTCCTCTCTCTATCCTGTCTAGATTTGGAAGCAGATAGGACCTGTGGTGCATGTCTTCCCAAGGCTTGTCCAGGATTATCATGGCTTCCAACATGGCTTCATTAGAAGGAAAAACTATGTCTAAACAGTTGAAAGAGTGGATCAAATCCACTGACCATGCCGAAGCATAGTCCATATCCAACTCAGCAAATATTGGCGAAGTCACGATATGTTCCATTGTAGCATGTTGTGCTTCCATGTATGCTAATTCTGCAACAGATAAAGGCACTGATGGTTCTGATACAGTAGGAAGGATCCATGGATCAGTCCTTAAACTGATCGTGAAAATTTCAGTAGATGTATCTTCATCATAATGAATGATAAGGACGGGAGTAGGTAGATCAAAAGTTCCTATTAATGACCTGTAAATCCCTACTCCTAAACTCTCGTGTACTGGGGCAGATTGATCAACTAAAGGAACTGTGGATTCCGATGAAGTCTGGTTGTTTTGCCAAGAGAACAAAAGTTGATCGACCGTGACGATCTTTCCTTCATGGGGGAACAAAACAACTCAAAAAACAGCCAATGCAATAGCTCGCATGGCATATCTCCAACTCTTGCCTAACAACATATTGTAATCAAGCGGAGCGTCTAGAACTTCAATCTCTATAGCAACTGTTTTACCGGCGAGTGTGACATCAAATGACAACAAGACTCCATGTGGACGGAAGGTTCTACCATCAAATGCAGTAAGCATTGTGTTAGAGGGGGCTAACTCAGGAGAACCCAAGGCTTTCCAACAAGAAATCGACATTACGCATGTAGACACGCCCTCATCTACGACATCTCGTCTCATGGTCATAGGACCATGAGCTACCTCTATCTAAAGGGAAACATGGCACAGAAACCAGTATTTGATATCAGACATATCAAAACATGTAGTCATGTTGGATTATTCCATACTTCCAATCGCTGCCAGAAGTGCATTTCGTTGTAATGGACAACTTTACAAAACTTATAAGGTGGACATAGAACAAGGGGTCTGGGCTAGATCTTCAACCACACTATAGTTAGCGACAGCCCATGCATTGGGATTGTGTGAAGCCCATTTCAAGACACCTTTCGGGATCTTCGGTAGTGGGTCCATAGGAATGTGGAGAGGAATGGAAGATTCAGGAACATCTTTATCCTTGTTCTGCAAATCCGGGGTATAATTTCCTGCTGGCATTTGTAAAAGAGCATCCAAGTTAACCATATTAATAAAAGTTTGATCAACTGAAGCATGGGTGGTGCCCCCAATTTTGGAGGTGCCAGAAGCTGATCCCTGCCCTTTCGGAATGGATCTTTTAGGATGGCAGGTTTCTTTTCTTGAAGTATCTTATGGGCTTCTTCGATTAGAGGGCATTGATGAGTGAGGTGGTCCTGCTTGCAAAGCTTGGAAGGGAACTTGACCTTCTCCTTTTCTCTGTTACCCTCCTCGGCATTTTCCTTGTTTTTGGGCTTTTGTTGGTTCCCCTCTCCTTTCTTGCCCTTCTTTTTGTTGTTGGGTTGTGGAGGGCCCTTTTGATTAGTCTGAACCTATTGTACAGATTCAGTAGTAGAAGGAGATGGGAGTCACTTCTACAGTCGGTTGTTTGACCGATAAGGCATGCACCAGTTTTGTCAATGCTTCAAAGGCTACATAATCAACTGGACCCACTATGCCGTCAGCATGTGGTCCAAGTTTTGGTCTACCTATATCAATGTTTGATCATGGTGCATTAGGTATAATTTCGTAAAGGAACCCAGACTGAGCATAAACTAAATCTAGTTGCTAGGTCCTTAAAATGGCTTCTTCTTCCGATGACACCCCAAAAGTAGCTACTTCCTTAGAAAGATAAGGAAGGAGTGATTTCAGATACCACTCTAATAAGAATTCTGGAGGAATATTGGCGTTAATGAGCCTCTTCCTTCTTTTCCACTCCTGAATATGATCAAATAAATGGGTGGCTTTGTTTTGTCTAAAAGTAGACAAAAGATCTATCCTACCATCGTACCGAACAGGAAGCTGGAAGTGGTTCAAAAAGACTACAGTGATATCCCAAAACTTAAAAAAGGTGGCTGCAGGTAACTCAATATACCATTTGGTTGCATCACCAGTTAAGGTTCTCTGAAAAAGTCTCAACCTAACAGAATCTTCGTTCAACGAGTTCGAAGAACACCAAAGATGAAAAGTGGTAACATGATCACCAGGATCCTCACCAGTTTTACCTTCGAATTTTGGAATGTCTGAAGGTAGCTTAGTGGGAACTGGTGGCCATGTAACGTTATGGCACACTGGATCGTTTGTTAATTTGGAAATATCTGGCAAATTCAGGGTTTCCAGAAATGGTAAACGAGGTCTACAAGATAACATTTGGTGAGCTGGAGTCATAAAGGGGGAACGTCCCATAGTTTGACCCATAAACTACTGGTTAGGGTTGCCCCCAGCCATCTACTAGTAGGGGTTTCCCCTAGCCATCTGCTGGTAGGGGTTGCCCCCAACCATCTGCTGGTAGGGGTTTCCCACTGTCATCTGCTGTTGTGAGAAAGTGTTGTTGAAATTCCCCCACCCGAATGAAAGCAGGTTGGTACTCTGTGTATTCGTCCACTATGGTTGGGTGTTAGCCCCGCCATATTGTTGGTTAAAAATATTACCCCCTCCTCCAGAAAACAAAGAAAAAGGGATATTTCCTGCAGGTATATTACTTCGATTCACATTATACCCTGCAAAGGTGTTAAAACCAGGGGTAGTCGAGGTGGACGGCGTAGTCATGGTACTCATGACAGGCATAGTTGCAGAGGGATTCGGCCCAACATTGGGTGTGGAAATCCAAGTACTAGGTATATGGTATGACTATTGTGTTGGAGGATGTGAGATGACATTCTCTATATTACTGGGTCCAAAAGTAGGGGTAGAGGTGGATGTCAAAGCTGTTGAGCTTGGCATGCCTGACGTACCAGCATTGAAACTGAAGGACGGAGTTGAAACAGAAGTTGTCTGCGTCGAACTCGGTGTAGCAGTGGAAGATGGATTTACAATACTTGTATTCATACCCATTGAAGGAGTCTGTGGGACTCCATGATCGTCTCCTAGATTAGTCATAATATGCCCAGGTGTGAAAAAATATGCACTATCCTCGGGTTGCTGGAAACCAACAGGTAACAGAAGTGGATCGGTAAGTCCGGTAAGAGGAGGGTTAAAAGGATTGTTAAACTCACTAGAAGAGATATCCTCAACCTCAAAAATATTGAAAACTTGTTGATCCAGGGTTCTAGGTTGTGATTCACCCAGAACCTCTATTTCACTAGTGGGTTCAAAAATAATACTGGAGTTAGTCCGCCATTGTGGTGGTGGCAATAGTGGCTCCACATTGAGTGGGGGAAGGTTTTGCACCCTCTGAGACCTACGAAGTTGTTGGTCTTCCACAATTATATAAAAATAACACTAAGAAAACCCTAGTGGACACTAAGACTAAGGGGCAAACAACATACCACTAAAAATTCCTAAGTAATCAAACCAATCAAACGGATAGTAAATACTCTCGGAAGTAAGTCTGGGATGATTAGGGCCCAGAACAGACTAATAGAGTATTGATGGTCAATTTCGTGGCACCCACCAGAGGTCCACTCGGTGCAAGTGCTTGAATCACCAAACCGTTTTCCCGGGAGTACTGCTAGAGGGTTACCTTCCACACCTGTCCGAGGTGAAGTGGGAATAACCACCCACTCTACATGTGTAATATCTTAAAGGTTTGATACTAAGGCTACCATATATACGAAATATCCTGGGGGATAGTCGTTAGCCTAGTCAAAATGCATGGGCAGGGTAGCGAAGCCTAAAGTCCGAAAGGACCCCCGTATGCGAATCGACTCTGGTTTATGGTCAAAAGGAAGGTGAGGGGATATCCTCAATGATTTTAGTCTTCCACAGCCTCATGCTTAACTCTGGTTTGAGTAGAGCATCCTAGGGTTATTTGATATATATGGGTTTCCCTAAATGAAAGTTTGTACTACGATTGTTGCGTAATGAAGCCAATTGCGAGCCGTTTAAGGTGATTTAGGCTTGTAACGCTAGCCTAATCTAGTTGATGTCATGTATACCTAAAAAGAAAATGTTTCTAATTGATTTTATTAAAATTTCTTTTGAAGGTAATTTTTTACTCAATGGGGTAGTGCATTATGTGGAAATGGTTTGAGAAAGCAAAGTGCAAAAGAAATGACTTTCAAAGAAACAAAAGACTCTTTTTCTTTTCTCCATTTATGCTCTTTCCAAAAATGAAAAACTAAGCAAACCAAAACAAATTTCTTTTTTCTTTTCTTTTCAAATTCAAGACAAAGTAAACTATGCTACTTTGAAATGATTACAAGTCCTACTACTTTACACTACCAAACTCATTTTTTACTTTTTATGATATATGTAAAAGAAAAGAACTCGAAAATGGAAGCAAGTAAGACTCAAAAAAGCAATGTAAGTAAGGAAAAGCAACTCTAAGGTTCACAACAAACAAATCGATGATTTGACGAAGACTTGTCCTACAAAGTTTTTCAAAGGAAAAGGCTTCTTGGGCTTGGAAAACAAAGTGGAAAGAAAAGAAGGATAAGAGACGCTTCAAACGGAAAGGTAAACCTCAAAGGTCACTCCAAAGAATCAAGAAACCTAAAGAGCACTAAGCCAAGCAAATGGTAGGCAAGCGAACCAAAGATGGCCTTACAATCACAAAAACTCAAATGGAGGCAAACTGAAAGACTTCAACTTACTTGGACTGAAACTGACAAAGCAATCAGGAGGTATCTAGACTCAATTTTTTTTTTTAATACACCCTAAGGACTCTAACTTGGGGTCCAAACCTAACTCAAAGGCCAAGACACCATCAAAGTGTGTTTAGTTTTGCCACAAATAACAACGGTTATGAAACAAACATTTGTACACCTGCAACAAACATCTATGGTACAGGAATGCAACTACGTCCAACTAGGAACAAAGCACGGTCTCCAAAAAAAGTCACTAACAACAAGACACCTCAAAAGTACTCAAGCAAGAAAAAGATGACCTAAGGGACTTAGGAGAGGCAATCAAGACTCAACAAGGGCATAACAACCTCAAGGATCAGTTAAGAAAGCAAGGCCAGAGACTGGATATCAAACCAAATGAGTCCAAATCAAAACCCTATAGCAAACAGAGAGTTACAGGGGTATGCGCTACCATGTAGTGCATAAAATAGTGCACAGTGCGAGATGTGCCCTACTATACAGTAGTAAAGTAGCGCTCATCATCAGGTATGCGCTACTGTGTGTATAGGAGACTAGCACACATGTCAGAGGAGGTCTTAAAATAGGCTCTAAAACATCTAATTGGGATGATTCAAGCAAGGGAAAGCAAGTACAAGTGACCTATAGGGCCTCTCAGTGATCAAAAGATAAAAAAGTACTTAAAGGAAAGTTAAATGAGTCTCCTAGGAGAGAAAACAACCTGTCCCCAATGGAGTCACCAGTCTGTTGTGCGGGAAATCTACCCTATAGCGAGGAGAGGGACACTACCAACTTTTTAGGTGACAAGTAAATGTATTGATCATATCACATGGGTTTCTACAAAAGGAAAGAGATCAAGGTTTTTGAAGGCCTACCTTATTAACGAAGTTCGATCGTGGCTTTCCCTTGCTCCTTCAATCGATCCTCCACTTGATCTTCGATTCAATGAACCTGTAATACAAAGATACCTTCCTCAGCGTAACTTGACTGATATAACAATGATGAAATTGAAATACAATTTAAACATCAAATACAATCAAGCATTTAATCCAAACAAATATGCAATCCATTAGACATTTGATTGGGACACGAAGGGCATTTCAACCTTTAATGTCAAAAGCAAATAATCAGTACAAGTATACCTGATCATTTAGAGTGCTTGTGCAACCAGATCCTGGGCTCCTTCTCTTCACACTAACTTTAGAATTCCTCCATCGTAACAACCCTTAATGCATAGTTTCTTCCTCCCTCTCTCATCTATCCCTCTTGTATTTATGGGACAAGGAAGGAAGTTTAGATCGAGAGGTAGTTTGATTGGGAAGTTGGGGAAGTTGCAAAACCAACTTGAACTAATCCCAATTCGCCAAATTAATAAATATTTTATTACATTTTAAGATGTTCGCGAGTATTTCACAGTAAAGTAGCACACAATATGCAACTTCACTGCTTTACAACCAGCGTTTGCATGATTTTTTAATCTGTGCGCTAGTTTGATTATGCAAAGTAGGGCATACTAGCAGGTGTGCACTACTGTTATGCTTGTGGAGTAGGGCACACTCCCAAAAATGTGCTACTATGATGCTTGTAGGGTAGCGCACATGTCAAAATGTAGTGTAAAATCAGGGTTTTGTGAGTTGTTGAGGGGAAGATCAAGTCCATGTATCATCTAGGTAAATCTTGTTCTTCAATCCATGTTGTCCTTTTGTGCGATCGATAGCTTAATGTGATCACAGACGGAGAAGTGCAGATTTGACCTATAACAATTAGCATTGAATAATCCTTTCAGGTCGAGATCTTGGATTGATTTAGCTCGTAACCATCTTCTTTTTTTTCCAATATATTTTGTGGTAATCCCCATTTCCTATTATCACTTGTAATTGGTTTATTTGAGCATATTGGTAATCCATTTATTTCTTTATGGAAACAAGTTTGTTAACCCCAGTCTGTTGGGTGTTAACATGTGCAATGGTGACTACCCTTCTGTGTTCTTCAAGTTGCTCCTACAGGGGATTAAAACCTCAATCACCTGGTCTTTTCTTTCTTTCAAATAGCCACAATTTTATCTGTGTTCCCAAACAAATCTCTAAATTCTTCACCTAACACACTCCTTTAATTTAATCTCTTATTAAAAACCAGCTTCCTCCTATTTAGTTTCCTCTCTACCTTTGAAGTACTTCCAATCTGCTTTCATTTCAACACTTCACAACTAGTATTTATGGTACAGCAAGGGATCTGCTCATGTTTGTGACAGTCATTTAATTAATTCTTCAGAATTTCTTCAGTAATGTATGTAACCAATATGATTAAAAATAATTTAATGTGACGTGTACCTAACGCTCCCAGCACAATATCTCGCATCCAATGTTATCCATGGATTTTTTGGTCTTCGTCACATGCGCGAGCACTGTTTTTCAACTTAGAGGAAATCTCTGAGTTCCTTACCTGCTGTGTTTTTCAAATTTTATTCCTTTTATATAACGTCCAAATTGACAATTTTTTTTCATAGATGTACTCTGCTAATTTAGTTTGTAATCCAAAATTATTTATAATGCATTCATTCCTCACAATAACTCTCTGTAATTAACCTTTTTCGAAGTATTTGTAATTCATAATAACCCCTAGTCGATAGGGTTACATAATTTCTCCATATATTAAGTACAAAATCCAGTATTGTCTGAAAGTAAGTTCTAGTAAAGCTTATAGAACTGTAATCTAGTTAGCTAGGACGATAAAAGCCCATGTTGTATTTTCACTGAAAAACAAAAAAAAAATGCTTTTAACAGAACTTGTTGTAAATTTGGAGAGCTTCATTAAGAAAAAGAAAATACAAAATCAAGGTGATTCATCTCCCTAGTAAGGCTTCATAACTCACATGATACTTCCAAAGCACCTTGAAATAAGGATCTCCTTAAAGGAACTTACATTAGCACCAATAAGGAGATCTTGCAGCTAAACGTTTGTGTGCTTATACGATTCTGATAAACATTTCAAGCTTCAATTGTTTTTCAATGTTGTAGCTTACTGTCACTTGATAAACTTGTTGGAAAAAGTGGTAACAAGTCTTACCAACCTTCTTGATCTGAGTGTATTTAGAGCAAAAGAGAAATGTAATACAACTATTCTTACAACATCTGCAGATATGAAAGATAGAATGCGAGACCTTGAAAAAATAAGATTATAGAAAATGAAGTTGACCTGTGCTCATAGCCTCACGTGTAGTTACTTTTTGTTTGTTTGTTTTCTTTCTTTGACCTATAGGATTCCAATATTTTGCTTTGTAAAGGTAACTCTCTTATTGCAATTGCCATGGATAGTTGTTTTCTCTCATAGCTTGCTGACTTTGTTCATGTAGGTCAGTTATAAGCCTAGACCCAGTTGAATTGGTGAAAATATGTGAAATTTGGAATCCTAACAATAAGACTGGGAGATTGATAGTAATTGTACGCATGGGTGTTGAAAAATTGAGGTTCAAGCTGCAAAATTTGATAAGAGCAGTAAGACAAGCATGCTTGATAGTGACTTGGGTCACTGATCCTATGGATGGAAACACAATAAATGTGCCATCAGGGTTGAAGACACATCTATTTGATGCTATTCGGGTATTTTGGAAAAATATTCATTTCGTTGTTCAATGATATTTGCTCCAAGTTGGTCTTGTGTCTGTAATAAATTAGTCACATTTTCAGAAGTTGGAACTATTATTATTGGCCATGCAATATCATTTGTGAATGCTAAATCATGGTTAACGGATTCTATATGTACTAGATATGAAGGCAGAGTTGTCGGCATTTTTTTTATGTTCAGAAAGAAGATAGGGCAGAATCTATTAACATTGTTCATGAGTTGTCGGCATTCTAAGTGAAATGTATCCACCATGTACATATCCATTGAATTTATGACTTTTATGTTCTCCCGTGAAGTAAACAGGGCCAGCAGTCAAATCACATTATGCATAACACATTGTTAAAGATTCTTCAAACCAATTAAAGCACATGTTATAGGAAAATGCAGATGTAGATTTGATGTTGTCATCGTGTTACAACTTACCCTTATGTCATCGAAGTGCTTAGGGTCGACGGAAATTGGATAATTGTTGTAGCTTCCTCGTTGAAACCTGTTATTCCACCACCTTGGAACCAGAATTTGCTCTGCTTCAGGAATGCTACCACAGAACATTTTTCTGAGAACCTCCATTGCTTCTGCTTCAGGAATGCTACCACAGAACATTTTTCTGAGAACCTCCATTGCTTCTGCTTTGGTCTTCTCACCATCTTGTTTTTCTGTCTGCTTCGATTCCTCGTCCGTGATTGTTGTAACAAGGATGTTGGACCAACAACAGATACTATTGAATGCATCTTGAACCTCCAACTTATACAACTCTTGAAAAATATAGGACACGGGCTTAAAATCCTACTCGCATACAAATTATAAACTTTAATTTTGCAGCTCTATTCTGCAACTTATTACATACAAATTTTCTTCCACACCTTGATAATTATAGCATCAAGAAAACGTTGGTAAACACGCAGCTTACAATAACAAGGAAACTCACTCTCCATGTGGGTGTGGACAGCTCCAGGAAAACACAATTTTCGGCGCATCTTTCACCATAGGAACACAATCTTGATCTCAGAAAAAAATAGAGGAATCTACGCATCTATAGTCCTCACGCATAGGTCTCAGCTCAGATCTTCCATGCTCAGAAATTGAGATGTTTGGCAGCTCGCAGCTCCAATGATCAATGCACAACAGCTCCAAAAGATGAGAGATGACAGGAAACTCAGCTCAGCTCCACACTGGGACAGCTCGCAGTCTCGATTTCAATATCAAACGTAGTCGTACTCTCGATAGCATTCTCTATAGTAGACTCGATCTCAGTATATAAACGCAGTGTCACGAACTTGCAGCAGCTCCAATAATTTTTTTACGAAGCATTCATTTCCGATCTCTATGATTGCACAAAAACGTGCACCTCTTGTAAGGTCACGATAGCACTCCACGTAGGGGCAGAATGCAAGTCACTCGACGCAGATGGCATACAGACTCAATGTAAGGTCACGATAGCATAGCACTCCACGTAGGGGCACGATGCAAGTCACTCGCAGCAGACAATATGGACATAACGACAATAATTCATAGCACAACATAGGATGTCGGTCTCCACCATCACCATAAGAGAGCCACTCTCGTCTTCACGCTAGTCTTCACCATTAGGGTTTCAAAGAATGGTGCTCGTGGGTGCTTGGATATGCTCAAATAGGTCATGCACGGGAGGAGAATGGCATATTAGAGTGGAGTCTTGCGCAACTCTCATGGAGAGAATGCTTCTTAGAGAGATTAGGGTTTGGGTTTGGGTTTGCAGACGAGAAGAGAAAACACTGCATATGCAGCAAAAAAGAAGTGGCAACAATGCCAAAGACGATACCAATATTGGACTGCGGGAAAGGGTGAAGTTAGTCTACAAATTTCTCAAAATAATGATGAATGATGCAGAAGGCAGAAAGGACTGAGCATGAAGAGAATGCAGCAAGCATATCTTTAGGCCTAGGAAGAGTGCAGGGCCAAATATGGCGAATCTGACAATGGCAGGAGTTATGGTAGGAAACTATGATACCACATGATGGTAAATATTTCCGGGATGATAATTTCATTCACCAAAACCTTTAGTTTATACATTGTTGATGTGCCTTTTGGTATTTGGATTCCATGTACGAGCGATTGCATTATGGCCAACCACATCAAGGGAAGTACGGGCAATCGCAGTATGGCCAACCACAATATCTGCAACTCCAATATCAACCACCGCACTATGGGCAACCGCCATATCAAAAATTGCAGTATGGTCAACCGCAGTACCCGCCATATGGGACATCGCGAGGAGATTTTATAGGAGGATTCTGCGGAGGTCGAGGAACCGACGCAAGACGACGAGGACGAGGACCAATTATATGTTACTATTGTGGGAAACAAGGGAATTACTAGAAGTATTTCCTAAATCCAACACCACAGTGCACTTATCTCAACGCTGTGGACCATGATGTCGAAGACTGCAGCGCATCGCAAAATGGAAAACGAAGAACCTGCCCCCACCTCAACAGAATCAAAATCAGAATATGCCACCAGTGGTGCAGAAGATATCAGCAAAGGTCAGAAGTCACACTGTGACTGTTGGAGTAGTGACCCGTGGAGGAGTTGTGATAGGAGTCGACAAGTCACAGGTTACCGTCCGACCAACGACACGGAATCATGTCACATTTGATGCGGTAGTCGAGAGGGATTTTTTCTTTAAATCACAAGAGGTAATCAGACAGAGGAGGCAGTCACCTCTTCACCGGGAATAAGTTACCTATGATATGCGACCACTGTTGGACACGACGAAGTCGCAGAGAAAGACTAACACCTTAAGAGCCTTCTTTGAAATTTTCTTGGAGTCAAAAGAAGATGAGGACGCATTGGAAGAAATATCCAGCTTGTTGCCTCGACAGGAGGGTGCACTCTAGGAGCACATGGTCAATCGCATACATAAGAGGAAGACGGGAAGAGAGATGCGGATGTCTGCACTAATCAGAGCATTTGATGTCGAATCCATCATCTTAGACCCAGGGTCAGACATAAACATTCTGACCAAGTAGACCTGGGAAACAATGGGAAAAGCACAGTTGGCCTGGTGACTGGTACAGCTACGATTAGCGAATCAAAGTAAGGTTACTCCAATTGGTCGGGTGTGCCAGGTTGACGGTGTGAATGGCGTGAGCCCGAGCTCAACCAATGGGAGGTGTCTTCTAGTGATTAGTACATTGGACATCTTACGAGGGTCTATGTCCATATCTTGCACATTCGGGCTTCCTTTTTCCACAGCTTCCTTGGAATTTATTCCTCCTTTTGATTTTGTTGTTCAGTTGCTTCTCTGTCCACTCTTTCTCTCATTTATTGCAACCTTCAAGATTCTTCTTTTCTAGATACTTTCACTCTCTTCCTTCTAGATTTTGTCTCCCTCTTCCTTCTAGATATTTTCGGCTTCTTCCTTCTGGATCCTTTTGGCTTCGTCCAATAGCTTCCGCTTAGCTTCTTCTAACTGGAACCTTATGAATTCATCCTTTTGTTTCCTTTATGCATCCTCCTTTTGTTTCCTCTCTCCTTCCTTGAAAGTGTTAGCCTTAGAACTGGAACCAGCTCCTCTTTTGTGACATAAACGCTTGTTCAGCTCGGTCATGTTTCTTGCGCTCCAATACATTTCTTCATATTTTAAGAAGATATGCGCATATTCAAAGTTAATCCTACAGGAAGAACAATGGGTACCGACCTTACATTCGCTATTTTTCCTTCTAAAAATATTTGTCCCAAAATGAAAGGCCTCTAAATCCTTAGCAAAATACTCTGCCTCTTTTTCCTTGGGGAATTTGTATGCTGCAGAAATAAATGCACTGTTCTGTTACAGTCTTGAGCTGTTAAATATATGTTTGTAAATGCCTCTTCAAAAATTGGATATGTTGTAACAGAGTTTCTGAGTGTCGCTTTAGCCTTTAATATTTCAGTTGGTTAGGCGGTGGAGACTTCTTCAGCAATTTGAGGAGTCAGCAAAATCTGATCTTCATAACCTTTCAGGAATATAATATATTATTTCTCAGTGGTGATGTCTTTTGAATATTTCGGCGGACATCTTCATCAAACAGTGGAGTAATTAATTTTTTTTTCTGACATTCTCCCCCTTAATTACTACACTCAAAAAACAAAATTTTGAAATACTGGATTTCTGTTACAGCTTACAAACCCCAATATTTTTCCTATGAAACTCAAACAACTCTTTCCCTAGAGGTTTTGTAAATAGGTCTGCAAACTAATTTTCTGATCTGCAAAATTCCATACTGATTTCATTCTTGTTAATCAGTTCTCGAATGAAATGATACCTTGTATCAATGTGCTTACTTCTTTTATGAAAGACGTGATTTCTTGATAGTGCAATCGCTGATTTGTTGTCACAGAAAATTTGTGCTGGTCCATCTTGTTCATGTTGCAACTCAAAAAGAGTTCTTCTCATCCACATAGTCTGACATGCAGCTGCTATTGCTGCAACATACTCTGCCTCAGCAGATGATAGTGTCAATATGGGCTGCTTCTTTGAAGCCCATGCTACTGAACCCGATCCAAAACTGAATACTTATCCAGATGTACTCTTTCTATCATCTGTAGAACCTGCAAAATCACTGTTAGTATATCCAATCAATTTAAAATCTGAGTTTGATGTATACTGGATACCAAAATTTGTTGTTCCAGCAATATATCTCAGAATCCTCTTTCTAGCTTGCCAATGGGTATTCTTTGGGGACTCCATAAATCTCAAAATCATACTTACTGCAAACACTATATCAGGTCTTGTTGCAGTCAAGCACATAAGACTTCCTACCAGTCTCTTATACATCGTTGGATCAACATTTGACCCATCATCCTCCTTACTGAGGTTTGTACCAGTTGCAATTGGAGCTACAACTAGCTTACAATTCATCATTCTGAATCTTTTCAATACATCATTTGCATAGTTAGCTTGATTTATAAAAATACCATCCTCAGATTGAGTAACTTCAATACCAAGAAACTATTTCATCATTCCTAAATCAGTAATCTCAAATTATGTTTTCATGGCTTTCTTAAACTCATCTACTGAAAGATCTCCAGTGAATATCAAATCATCAACATGTAAGTAAACAATCAATATCTTACCATCTTGGTTTACCTTTGTATACAAGGTTGGCTCACTTGGACTTCTACTAAATCCTTCACTATTCAAATATTCATCAATGCTGATGTACCAAACTCTAGGTGCCTGCTTCAATACATACAATGCTTTCTTTAATCTATAAACTTTGTCATCATGTCTATCAATTTCATATCCAGGTGGTTGTCTCACATAAACCTCTTCTTCTAAAGATCCATTCAGAAATGCAGAGATTACATCCATTTGATATGCATACCATTTATTATGAGCAGCAATAGCTAATACGATTCTTCCTGTATCAAGTCTGGCTACAGGTGCAAATGTCACATTATAATCAATACCAGGTTGTTGACTAAACCCCTGAGCTACAAGTCTTGCTTTGTATTTTTCAACTTCTCCATCAGCATTTAACTTAGTTTTGTAAATCCATTTGACACCAATACAATTTTTATTATCAGGTAGATCTACAAGATCCCAAGTATTATTTCTTTCGATGGCATCAATTTCTTCATCCATTGCTTTTATCCAAACATCGTTTTTAACTACTTCATCAAAACTTACTGGATCACATGCTATCAATGCAAAATTTGAAACTTGATCTACTTCTTCATCTTGATCGTACAATTCCCTTAAACTTCTAGTCATCTGACCTCTAACTCTGTTTCTCAATGAAGCTAATGTAGGATTTGATTCATTACTTACCTCTGATCCTGTTCTTTGTCATCCATGAACACTTGATAGTTCACCACGTTCTTGAGTTCTAGGTGTTCTGGCAGGTGTCATATCCGCTAGTGTAGGCGTATGTGGAGTTAACTATCTACCCTGTATGTCCTGCTCATGTTCTTCACCTTCTACGTGAGATGTAACAGCGTCCTCTGCAACTCACTTATCTATGTTTCCATCCCGTGCTTCTGCTTCCTTAAACATCACATCTCTATTGATGACATACTTCTTGGTGATTGGGTTATAGAGTCTATATACTTTAGATTCTTCACTATATCCAACAAAAATACATTTCTGACTTCTGTCATCTAACTTTCTCCTCATTTCTTCAGGCACATGTGCATAAGCTACACAACCAAAAATTCTTAAATGAGATATACTACTACTCTTACCATTCCATGCTTGTTGGGGAACTCGATCCTTCACACTCTTAGTTGGACTTCTGTTCAGAATGTACACTGCACATGAAACAGTGTCTCCACAATATTCATTTGAAATATTCTTCTCCTTCATCATACTTCGAGCCATGTTCATAATGGTTCGATTCTTTCTTTCTGCTACTCCGTTTTGCTGTGGAGTGTATCTGGCAGTAAATTGTCTTTTAATTCCATGATATTTGCAAAATTCCACAAACTCATTCAACATATACTCACCTCCTCTATATGATATCAAGACTTTAATACTTCTGTCACTCTCCTTTTCAACCATAGCTTTAAAGCTTTTAAACACATCAAATGCTTGAGATTTATGTTTCAACAAATACATCCAAGTTTTTCGACTGAAATCATCAATGAAGGTCATAAAGTAAACATTACCAGTCAAAGAAGGTGTTTGCATCGGTCCACACAAATCTGTGTGTACTAGCTCCAATGGTGCTTTTCCTCTGTATGATACTCGAGAGATTAATTTCTCTCTATGATGCTTTCCCAATATGCAGCTGTCACATGAGCTTGCTGGCTGCTCGATACTAGGCAACCCTTTTACCATCTGCTTTTTCTGTAATAGATCTAAGCCACCAAAATTTAAATGGCTATACCTCAAATACCATGACCATGATTGATCTAAACTCTTAGTTTTATAAGCATTCAAAGAGTTAGTCAAATCATTCCTCATAATCAATGGAAACATTTTGTTCTTTGTCATTTCTACTCTGGCTATAAACTGCTTACTTGGAAATTTGTCATAAATAGTACATACCTTGTCTTTAAAAACCACTCTGTACTTCTTCTCCAACAACTGTCCCACACTCAATAAATTACATGTTAAACCAGGAACATAATAAACATCATGAATTGTTCTTCTTTTTCCATTCTTGGAATATACAACATTTACACCTTTACCATTAACGTTTACCTTACAGTCATTACCCAACTTCACTTTAGACTAAATGCTTGTATCCAGATTTACAAATAACTCCTTATTTCCAGTCATATGATTGCTGCATGTACCGTCCAAGAACCATATATCCTTTGAACTTTCCTGGGTGACATTACAAGTTAGAAACATAGGCTTCTCTTCATTTTCAGCCTCCTCTGTAACGTGTGTAGACATCTTACAAGTATCAGCTTGCTTCTTCCAACACTTGTTAGCATAATGCCCAAATTTCTTGCAATAGAAACATTGAACTTTAGATCTATCATACCTTTGATTCTTTGGCTGCCATGTTCTACTACTACTCCCCCTTGTGCTAGGAGTATTCTGCTGTGACTTCTCTTCAGATTCTGAATCATTTCTGATGTCACAATGATCAGCAGTTCGACCTCCTCTTCCTCTTCTACTAGATCTTCCTCTGCCTTTGCCTCTAGTAACATGCAAGTGAGATTTAAAAGCATTTTCTAATGGAGTGTCATCATACCTGTTCAATCTTGATTCATGAGCAATCAAAGAACCAGTCAGCTCATCAATGTGCATTTAACTGAGATCTTTAAACTCTTCAATTGGAACAACCACTGCTTCAAACTTCTTTGGAAAACATCTCATCAATTTCTCTATCACACGCTGATCTAGAAGGACTTCACCATACTATCTCAGCTAGTTTACAGTACTCATAACTTGAGTCATAAAATTATCAACAGTCTCACTGTCCTTCATCTTTAGATTCTCGAAATCCCTTCTTAAAGTCTGCAACTTAACATTCTTCACCTTGGTCACACCTTGATAGCATGTTTCAAGAGTGTCCCAAGATTTCTTCAAAGACTCAGCATTTGATATCTTCGGAAATATTGATTCATTTAGGCCTTGCTGAATAAGGCCAAGAGCTTTGTTTCCTTTCTTCCTATTCTCCTTCAACAGAACATGCTCAACATTTGACAGAGCCAATTCAGTATCTTGACCAGCTGGCTCTGGATAGCTAACCATAACGAACTCCCAAAGATTCTGAGCACGCATGATAGTTCTCATCTTAATAAACCATGTGTCATAATTCCTCTCATTCAACACAGGAATTTGTGGCTGCACTGAACTGCTGTTAGTAGCCGTCACTAATTAAATCCAAATTACTCAAAACAAAAACGAGAAATAAACCTTAACCAGGCTCTGATACCACTGTGGGGAGGAAGGGGAGGTGTTGCAGCTGCTCCAGCAACACACAAAGATATTCAAAATTCACAAAAATTGCCTACAATACAGTCTTAGTTCACTGTCATAGCTGACTGTAATCTTCAACACAGTCATAGCTGATAGTATCAGATGACTGTTTTACTCAACAGTGACCTACAAGATAGTCACAGGTCTGTTCCAGCTATCTGTAATAGCTATGTTATGATAACCCTTGCGTTCACAAACTTATTTAATAATAACTAATTATTATAAGCTCTCAAATATCATCAATCACTTAAGCTGCTACAACAAACTAATCAGCACAAATATTTCTAAGTTTACAAACTCATAAACAGAGCAAAACTGAAACACACAGGAAAAAATTCCAAGTTTAACATAAACTTCATTCGCCCTGTATTACTTGAAATCATGATTACAATGCTGGGTATAAATAGTGTTTCAACCTAGCTGATCATTAAATGTTTAATTGGCCCTTCATTACAAAATTTACTGCAGAAATAAATGCACTGTTCTGTTACAGTCTTGAGCCGTTAAATATCTGTCTGTAAATGCCTCTTCAAAACCTAGATATGATGTAACAAAGTTTCTGAGTGTCGCTTCAGCCTTTAATATTTCAGTCGGTTAGGCGGTGGAGACTTCTTCAGCAATTTGAGCAGTCAGCAAAATCCGATCTTCATAACCTTTCAGGAATATAATATATTATTTTTGAGCGGTGATGTCTTTTAAATATATTGGCAGACATCTTCATCAAATGGTGGAGTAATTAATCTTTTTCTGACAATCATATCATAAAGGAAGAGGGCATTGGTAAGACAGTCCCTGGCTAGAAATGGCTGAATGAATTGACGATTCATGCCCCTGATTTTGTGACGTTGAGGGATTCACTTTGAACAATCTCCCCATTGGAGAGGGGAGATTGTTGTCCAATATTCCATTGTGTATATTCAAAGCATAAGAATTCCTAGCACTTCTTAGAATCTGCAGGGTCAACTAATCTTACAAGTGAGTTAAAAACAAAGTGCATTGTACAAATCCACTTTGCATGATGTGGAAGTACAAACGCAAGGCAGGATGACGACATCTAGAAAAGGAAATTTTTGTAAATTTGGATATGAAATATTTGAGGAAGATGTAACAATTTGAAGTTTAATGATACCGTTGGGTGTTTTAATACTGATTTTATGGCACTAGTTCTAAATTCGAAATAAACATATTTAAAAAGTATATATATAAAAAATAATTGATCACTAATACATGGATTCTATTTAAATAATACATAGATAACGAGCATTGTGGCACATAATTTATTTAACTAAAACAAATAACATATAACATATAACAAGCCTTTCTGATTGGCTTGAACAGAGAAACCAATAATGTTAGTGAGTGTGTCGGGGTCCTATCTTCCTTAATGATCAATCAGGAAGACGTTTAACTTCCATTGTGTTGATCTCGATTCCCATACAACAAACAAGTAGAGGAGGCTTTACGTACATGCTTACTACACCCTGCTACACAAAACGTTATTACTACATTATTTGTAGCACTTAAATTGTAGTCTTAAGAAGATTCTCTATTATACATTAAAGTTGGACCTATCAATAAACAAATATTTCTTCTTTCTTTAATAATCTTGATCCTTGTGATTATGATAAATAGTTTAAATTACTATAGATTTTTGAAGAAAAAGTTGGAAATGGGTAGAAACAAATTACAATCAAAGGAAATAATTTGTCGAATTCGTGTTCGCAGGAATTATTGCTCGCAAGACAAGAAACACATAGTACAAGGAATTTATGATCAAATGAAATGATATAGATTGAAAAGATTCATCAGGGATTCTACAAGAGTATCTATGTAAAGTTGTGGGATGACAATCCTTTGATAAATTTTCTAACCATGCGTCATGAGAAAGATTTTAGTTTTCAAGGAAGTTTGATGTATGAGGGTCCCTAGGGTTTGGCAATCCCACATCACCAAAAAATATTTTCTATTCACTTTTAGTTTTATTCCAAGTTTTTCAAATATCTAGTGTGAAAATGGTCCAAACTTTTCATTAATAAACACTTGTATACTGAGATTAAAAGTTGGATTTTGAATATCTGGTTAATTAATAAGCACGTGTACACTAAGATCAAAAGTTGGATTTTGAATATCTGGTTAATTAATAAGCACTTGTACACTAAGATCAAAAGTTGGCAAAAATGTGAGTTTAGATCCTATGCCTACATCCAGCACCAATATATACAAAATTTATATATTTCATTTCAATGAATTCTTATTTTTCCAAACACATACTTGCTAAAATTGTGACATCTAATTAACCAAAAGTGGGTAATTTGTATAACTGTTAATTGGTTGAAAGTTATTCTAACTAGTGGGAAATTCTCCTAACTTGTAACGTCTTGATCAAATGTATTTCTATGAAGATTGAGAGGAGTATGTATATATGTGTGAATGTAATCTCCATTGTTTAAAAAACAATAAGATATCAATACTTTTCCTGGTGGATGTTTCCCCAAATTGGGGGTTCTCCATGTTAAACTCTTGGGTATTTTATGTGTCCATTCTTGTATTTATTTTGATGTCCAATTCTTGTTTACAGACTCCAAATACCAAAAAGTGGTATTAGAGCCGAAGGTGGAGCAAGCCGCCATTTTCATGGATCTTGTAGCCGGTCCCATGGAGAGCCGCTATTTCCTATGGAATACGCCATTCATGGATCTTGTAGCCAATCCCGTGGAGAGCCGAGATATGAAGAAATCAAATGTTGGTAATGCAGTGAAGAGAGGGTCACTGTCTATTAAGAAGAAGACCCGGACGCTAGTTAAAATCTATCCCTTCCGCCATAGTTCACCAGAGAAGACGTGATTCATGTTGCAGTCGGTGAAGAGACAATCAGTGAAGAAATTTTTCACGGTGAAGAGGGGACGCATATATCGTCTTTCCTGCGTGAGGAGAAGTCAACAATTTTTCTACTGCAGTCACCAATGAAAAGAGGAGAGCGTGCTTCTCTGTGAAAGATTGGGCACCTCTATGTGAGAGATCGGGAGGAGCCCGCTGTTGTCAATAAGTGTTGAGCTTGTGCGAATAAGCATGAAGGGAGTTGCGGCCTGTAGCAACCCATAGACTATGAAGGAAGAGTCTATATTTTTTGGAAGCCTGTGTTAAAAATTGATGGCAAAGATGTCTAATACTAAATTTAAAACTGAGAAGTTTAATGAAAATACTAACTTTGAATTTTGGAAACTTAAGATGCGAGGTCTATTAGTTCAGCAAGGGTTGCAGAAGGCCTTACATGGAAAGAGAAAGAAACCTATAACTATGATAGATGATGAATGGGAGGACCTAGATTCCATAGCGCTTAGCATAGTTCGGTTATGCCTTGTGGAAGATGTGTTGTTTGATATCATTGCAGAAAAGTCGGCAGCAAGTTTATGGAGCAAGTTGGAAAGCTTGTATATGATGAAGTCTTTAACCAACAAAATTTAATTGAAGATGCAACTATATGGTATTAAAATGAAAGAAGGTACAAAGGTTGCATATCATTTGAATGTCTTTAATACTCTTATTTGCCAGTTGACTAGTATGGATGTTAAGAGTATTTTCTACTCCAAAGTGTCCTGTGGTCTTGTTGTAGTGCACGTCCTAAACGAGCTGATGTCAATGCTCACCTGTCGATACAAAAAGCTATCCAAGATTGTATAGAAAGGTGTATTTTAGGAAATAGTCGAAGGTCAACGACTTGTCAGTCTCAAGTTATCGATAGAATAATGAAAAGTTGTTGTCGTCTTGATACAATTGAGGCCAAGTTGTGGTGTCATAACCCTGCATACTCATCACTATAAGAAGGATATTAATGGGTAGTCGACTTAGAAAATCGGAGGAGGCATTGGCTTTACCTTTTCGATACTTAATTACCAACTGCATTATTGTAGGTAATTAATCCACTTGAGTTGTCGACGATTTTGTAACTTTGTCTGGGATGGAGCAAGTTGTAAAGCCTGGTGGTTAGTGAGAATGACCATCTCCTTTCCAACGATATAATGTATCTGTTAACGCCCAAAAATTGTCCACTAGCTCATCTCCCTAGTCACATAACCCATTTGTCCAGTTTTTGTACACTTTTGGTCTGCAAACCCCCCCCAAAAAAACCCTCAAATGGTTACCAAAAGGGAAGAAAATCATTATTTCCCCCCTCAATTAATGAAATTCCTCCCAAAAAGGTAAAAAAAACCCTAAAAAAGGGTCCACAATTCCCAAAATAAAAGAAAAAAGGGAAAAAAGTCAAAAATAAATTCAAAAAGAGGAAAAAACCCTAAATCCATTTACCAATACTATTGGTTGCCCGAAACCATGGGTCAATACTCCACCACACAAAATATATCTAAAAGGTGATGGAGGCCCCCCATTTAACATCAATCAATCACTTTTCATACCCTTATGTTGCTGAAATTGCTGTTGAACCCTAGCCTATCACCTTGAGCTTATGTTCACCATTTCAGTTGAGTCTTGGCCATCTATTGAGCATTTGGAGAAGGGAAAGGATATTTGGACATCTGGTGCACTACTCTCGTATAACTGCAAGGAGTCCAACAACCTCACCATTTGAGGTAAACACCATTGCAAACCCTTGTTTTCCCATTGATAAAAAAAATTTCAAATTCCATTAATGAGTTCCTCATGATTACCTATTTTTTTTACTCTTATTGTTAGGTTTATTTTTATGTTATCACTTGCACATGCCACTCTTTTAATATCTAGTTTTTACTCATTATTTTGAACTACTACTAAGCATTCCTGAATCCTTAGTAGGTGCTCTTTAACATGAGATGGGGTGAAAACTCCAACTACAGTTTTGGCGACTCCACTAGTTCTATCGAATTCAAATATTTGGTTACTTTTAGTCTTGTACTTGTTATTTTGATTCCATTTTACAACTCTGGTCTACCGCTTGGACCCCATATTTGCACATATGGCCCTTGGCTTCACTATTAACTTCATAAATTCTATTTTTACGGCTCGTCCCACGACTTTAGTAGTCATTTCCTGCGTTGTAGATCATGCTTGTCTACCTGACAGCCGCGCTCTGTAGCACACTTTCCATCCTGAAAGTTGCGCTCCCAAGCACGCTTTCCAACCCGAAATCTGTGCTCTGCAAAAGGCTTTCCATCTTGAAAGTCGCGCTTTGCAGTGTGCTTTCCATCCCAAAAGTTGTGCTCCTCAACGCACTTTTCACCGAGAAACCTACGCCCTTGAGAGGAACTATCGCCCTGAAAGTCGTGCCCTTTTTCTTGTCATTGTCGGTTTGTTCTAGCATGAATTTTTTGTAGTTTGTCGCACCCGAAAGCATGATTTTTTGCCTCAAAGCCACATCCTACAACCATGTTTTCCACTTTTTATTTTCCTAACAGCCATTTGTTTGCTTGCATCCATTTTGCTTGATGTACTTTTCTGCTATTTACTTGCTATAGCATTTACAATATTTTACTTTGCATTACATTTCAGCAAGTTTAGTTATTTCTATTTTACATAGCAGTTAATACTTTTCATTTCATGTTTTAGTCATTGATTTTCCCACTGGACAATCTTGGGTACACACCACTTGTACTTAAATCAACTAACTTTAACACCACTTGGGGAACAAAAAAAAGAAATTTGTAGTTAGGTAGGACATTGGGGATAAACATCCAAATAACACCCCATTTGTCATTTAGATTTGAGACATAGTTGCTATCGATTAGGGATCCATAATCCCCTATTATTTATTTGTATGGTTAACACTGATTTGTCGGAGGGCGTCTCCCTTGAGAGGGAAAGTAGCAAGACTGGTTCCATAATTCTGAGTGGAATGTTGCACTCCATTCTGTACTGAAGGACACCTACTCATTATTCTCATCATGGATACTGGCTACCATACTGGGTGTACGATGATCAAATAAATGAAGCTGTGGGACACCTTTATGGATGTTCCATGAACATGGTAGCTTAGTTTCCATTCTTCTAGGACTCGTTTACCCGGAGGGGATTTTAGTAGAGGAATATCCTTAGCCATTGGGTTCTCCATTTCATATTTCTTGACTGCGGATTTCATTGCCCTACATGGAATACAATTTTTGTGAGCTTTCATATCTTTTAGATAGGTGTTTGCATGCTCCTATACCCCCATTGGATTAGTGAGTCTACCTTTTTATTTTTTAGGAGTGTTTCTTGTTTGTATTCTAACCATTTTATTGTCGCTCCACTTGTTGTAGCACACTAATGCAACAAATATTTTTGAGCTTTTTGTTGGTTTGAGCAGCGCATTTTTTGAGAGCTCTTCTTTTGCACACACGGTTGCACTAGGATTTTTGAGCATTTTATATCCCATAGATCCTTTAGCACTTTTACACCTGTCACAATTGATTCAGCAAGACACTCTCGCTACCTACGAGGCCAGTCCCCACACTACGGATCAATTGACACCACACATCACAAACGAACAACTTCGTCACTGGATACGTATCCCGATGCCCCTTATTTTACTTATGATTCTGAGTTAGAGTTACCCACCTTCACAACTGCGTCTATCCCCATGGCCGACATGAATATCGTTCCCTTTACCACCAGGTTCATTGGCATTGGTTCCACCTCTATCACAGCTACCATTTCAGCATCCATCCCCACTATACCATCCACTATACCTACACCTATAATTCCAATCATTACATCCATACCCATTGGTATCAAATCTATTCCGACTACCATCCCTTTGGTCACCAGTAGTACACTTGGGGGCACTGGCCCTTCCTACTCAATCCCCGCTGTGACACACAGTTTCCCCGCCTCTCGGTGTAGGTGGCCCCATGGCCGCCACCATGGCTATCACACATGTCACTACCACTATGTCACATCCTTCTACTAGTCTTACATTCATGGCTAGTCTCAACCCCCCTAATCTGGCCCGGTTGACCAATGATTCGATCCGACATGACCCCACACGGCGTCTCATGCCTACCAAACTCCCTTCGGACATGCCAAAGTTTGAAGGGAAGGGTGGTGAGGACCCACAAAACCATATCATGTCCTTCTACTTATGGTATTCCTCCAAACCCATTATGGATGACTCGATCCTCCTCCTCCTTTTACAACAGACCCTTACTGGCTCTCTAACTAACTGGTATATTGAACAGTTCTTTTTCAGTTACCATTCTATGGGACCCAATCAAATTTTTCATCCTTCGCTTCGAATTTTCTATAGTTCTTTCAGTTACCATTCTATTATGATGTTGGTGTTGAGATTCTACTGGCTTGTAGACAGAACATGACTACCCATATCACTGACCATATTCATGAGTGGCATAGATGTCATAGTTTGTGCAATATGAAGTTAGATGACCACATCTTCTTAGATTGGTTCTTGAAATCCCTCATACCAGTTATTGCCAAGGATGTGGCATCCGAAAGGCCCCAAACCGAATAAGAATCCATCCTTAAAGCCAAATAGTTTGGCATTATCTATCCACAATTGGGCTAGCTGTACTCCATTTTACCTGATGCTCCCCATGGTGATTCCTCTTGTAAAGATGCCCTAGGGGCATCCCATGTTGCCGATAGAATTATTGGCCACAATGCATCTCATATCCATCCTTATACTTATATGCCTCTAGCTAGCCCCCCGACTTATAATCCTACACCCAATTCCTCCACGAGTGGTCCCGACCTTTCGCGCACCACAACACATTCAGGAGAAACATCTTCGTTGCTCCCCCAGCCCAAGCCCACCATACACATGGCCCTTCTTGTTCAAAACATTGTTACAGACATACCCTACAGGCGTACACTCCCCCGTCCGCACCATCCGCCTACCACCATCAACCATCACCACATGCGCCTGCACAAACTCAATCCCCTCTAGCTTATTATGAGCCAGCAGCCCCTACACCTACACAGACTAAAGCCCCTCCAGCTTATTATCCACCGCAGCCTGCCCCAACACCTGCTCAACCACAAAATCCCTTGGTTCCCCATGGGAAAGTCTATGCTAAAAAAAACCAATAGCAGAACCAACCTACCCAAAAGAACCAACAAAGACAACAAAATCGGGGATGTGGTCATAACCGCGGCAACAACCAACCTCCTGGTAGAGGCGATCCACCACCGAATCCTCCCGATAATAATGGTTCCACCCCAGTTAACCAAAATCTTGATTGACGACCTAAACAAGGTAAAAACCCCAACCTACGCACGAACCACCCATGTTCTATCTGCGGGGTATATGGACATTACACGGACAATTGTCCCCACCCATAGCAAGATCTCCAACTTCAGAATGATGACAACCAATGGCAAGTACATGCTACCCCTCCCACACCACCAAACTGACCACAACCTAATGCACAATCCATGGTGTTGCAAAACCCCTTACCCAAACAAGGGATCGTAGCCACCCAACCTTTGGCTCCCCATCAAGGTGACCCCACACAACAACAACAAGTTACTTACGCTGCTCCTAATAGTCAATGTTAAATTTTGAGCATTAATTCACAATACTCTTGGATCTTTACCGAGAGAATAACATATACAGTATATCAATGCATAACAATCACAATAAGCATGACAAGCATCACAAGAATCAAAAGCATGAGAGACAAGAGACACAGAGTTTCCGTGGGGAAAACCCTAAGGTGAAAAACCCCACAACTTCCTCAGAGATAGAGAGAGGAATGGCTCAACCAAAATACACTTGAGATTGTCTCCTAGAAGCAGATGATCCTCCTCCTCACTAGTGCGCCACTTTTTGAGTGAGAGAAGTCTGACTTTCCTAATGATCCAAATAGAGATCTCCCGATCTCTATTTATACTTAACCTGTTTTCCCAGTTACACTATGGGGCCGACTTGTCTATCTAGATACATCCACAATATAATATATATTTTAGGGCCGACCCCACACATGGTGGTCTAATAACCCATCGCCAAGTACACACACTTGCGACACTTGTCAATCCACATGACGACACTTCCTTATAGAGGAATAACACATCTCTAATAAGGGTACAATAAAGATAGATGAAATACATAGATGAAATACATTTCGAAGTTACATATACATCAACAGTCAACCCATTGGCTCAAGTACCCATCACCTTTTAATTATGTCTTCCACTAATCTAAACCTACAAACACATTGTAACCAGTACGGTTCCACCACGGAAACCATTAATGCAAACAAGGCTTCTAACACTCTTCCCAGAGATCAGTCATTATGCATACCGCCAGCACCAATCAACGGAGTCCCCAAAGCTCCTCATTTTCCTCTGCGACGAATTAATAACAATCCCAACGCTCCTGCTGCCACAAAAAACAATATCGTTGATGACTTAGCTCATTTCCCTGCTGCTATGTCATTCCTAGAAGTTTTGAAGAACTCCCCAACACAGCGCAAAACACTATTGTCTGCCATAGATGCAATAGACCCTTACGACTCATAGATGATGGCATTCGATTTAGACCAATATGAACCATGCATGCCTTTCACATTAGCATTTCAAGTTTCGGTTTCAGTTTAGAATCTTGTTATCCATCGGTGCATCATCAATGAGGGTTCCTCTACATGCGTTATGTCTACATTCGTGTGGAAGAAGCTCGGATCCCCTACCCTCCAGCCATCCACGACTTCTTTACAAGCTTATGATGGCCACTCATCTCAACCACAAGGCCTCCTGGCCAATATCATTCCAATTAGCTGGTAAAATTGTCCTGATTGACATAGAAGTCGCCAATGCACAACTAGACTATAATCTAATCCTAGGACGAAGTTATATGTACTCCATGAAGGATGTCACTTCATCGGTGTTCCACATTATGATGTACCTCCACGAGGGTCGGGTTGTTAAGGTCGACCAAGTCACATACTACGACCCAAATGCGCCCGCTACACCTAAGAATGTTCTCCCCATGGTTGAACAACCCATTTTTGGTGCACCCACCTCTTTGGTGTCCACCATCGGCCTTGGAATTTATTTTGAGACTCCAATGGTCTCCACTTTTCATTCATTACCACCTCCTTCGCCGACCATTGATATTTATAACTTGTGCACTATTTCCTCAAATCAATCGGTACCTAACCCGCAACCACCATTTTTGCCTCAACCACCATCAGTGCCCAACCACGTTGGAGCCACACCAATCCATACAATCCCGTTCTTGTTCCTACCATCTGAAGTAGTAAGCATGCCTATAATGGCCACACTGAATCATCCGAGGTTGACATTAGTACTTCTCGTATGGTATCTTCCTTCTCCCAATCCCACTCCAACACCACAAGTCATCCTTCAATCGATCCAACCGATTACAACTATTATCCACCCACCTCTTGGCATGGTGACCGCATCTGCATCAGAACCTGCCCCTCCACCACTAAAGAACACTAGGGACAGAGTCCTGCAAACGTATAGTGCCCCACATGTGATGAAACCCGTGAAACCTCACCCACATGTTCAACCTTTTCAAATTCATGAGGAAATCACATGTCTACACCATGGGGGCGGGCCCAAAAAATTTCCTACTCATCATCGTCATCATTTTCGTCGACGATACTGGGGGAATATACCCCACAAGAGGAATTCCCCATCATCATATCATCAATTTAGTGTACCACCATGTCCAATAACCTCACAATACACCCCCCTTCTAGCAGTTGGTCAATGCCCTATTGATCCCTCTCTAAGATAGCATCTGCACCGCATTGACACCTATGAGTTCGGGGAAATAATAGATCTCCTAGAACCTGGGATAGGAGGCCTACTTAATCATTTTAGCCCTACACCATCACATCTATCTCAGTATTGTAATGAACCCATCGTTCAAACCAGCACATATATGATCGACAATCACAAACACCATGGACATAGCATGGGGGTAGGTCATTAAACCTACTCACTTTTTCACATGCATGATCTCAACTAGTTTCGACGTCACGTGTCACTTGTATATTTGATTTGATTTGATATGCATAGTATGGTGCCCCCACAGATTATCAGTTCTCCCCACCACCACATCCTTGGTTTTTTGGGCTCACCTTTATTTATAGCCAATTTTTTTCCACACTCTTGTTTTGACCATTCCGGAACCATATGCTCTCCGTTTCTCACACCGTTTGCACTGTCAAATTCATATTTCCACACCCATGATGATGCGTAAGATGATTTATCACTCAGACCAAAACTTTTTATTGGAATTTTTTCCATGCCCATCATCGCCTTGATTTGCATGCCGCAAAGGCTGCAATCATTTTTTTCCATGTTTTGCATCACGGCCTATCCATAAGCCCTTCGCTCCATCTAGACTGCATTCATTGCGTTATTTTTCAACTATTCATCAATCCTCAAGGAGTCCCCATTAGTGTTCCCCCCCACCTTCATTCCTTCTTCTCATTATTGTCCCTTCATTGAACACTTCCTCCTTGCCTAGCCATTATATTTGTTTGGTATAATTTTATCCCTTTTTTCAGGTCGAGCAACTCCTTTAAGAAAAAGGCACTTAGGGAGTTTCCCTTAATCCATTTTTTGACTCCTTAAACAATGAAAATATTGGCAAGCAATCTTGCTTCCTTTCATGCTCGTTCTAATACCTGAAAGGGCGTCTATCTAGTATAAGTTTAACCCTTTTGCAGACCTTGTAGAACAATTATGAAAAATGAATACTCTAGTCATAGTATCTAGAAGAGTTCTTCACTGCATACTTTTATGCTTTTCGGGCCTTGAAGACTAACACACGAAAAAGAAACCCCCGTGGAATCTTCTTATTGCTTTCAGACTCACTAAAATTGAAATCGCCCATGAGCATTCACCATCCCGGGCTTGTATAAATCCACACGATGATACCTTTTCACCATTTCATAGTCTTCATATCTCTTTGAGACTCCTTAAAATTGAAGCAACCACGAGCATGGACTATCCTGGGCTCACACAAATCCACACGATAGTACCATTTTGAGCACACCTTTATCCATTCTTCCAACTCTTTAAACAATGAAGATAGCCCAAACGTCGCCTCTCGGCACCAAGACAGGTCATATCTAGTCCCCACATTATGGCATCACCCCCAGCATGGTCGCCTTTGTTCATAGTATTCTGCAATCTGTCACCCTTCGAGTCTCTTGATATCATTCATAATTCCCCCCCCCTTGAGTCTCCCCCATTGCAGTCACCACCCCTGGTCCAATCAACTATGATCCCCTTCCCCGAGGTAAGTTTCATATGCTTCTAGGTGAGCCTTTCCATCATACTCTGAATAGATGAAGTTTGAGTCCCCCCACTCTGCACCCCCATCACCCCCCATAGTATGTCAGTCTCCCATCACGTACTATAACCTCTTGGTTATACACCTCGTGCTCCTATCAAGGAAACATAATTTCCTTGGTAGTTGCAGGTCTCCCTCTATCGATGCCAGCACATTTATTCCAAAGAATAGACCTAGAGGCCCCTGTACCTTGGACTCATCTCCATTTGTGGTGAGTGCCTACGGACCATCTGAGAGGAGTCCTTAGCTCCTGTTGGAATGGTTGTTTCTCACATGCTCGACTCCAACTCCATTATCGCACCGTTGAGATTCGTTCAGGGTATTGATCCTTTCAGGTATTGGTGGAAGACCCCGGATGTCCCCTGACTCCAACACATTAGTGAGTCAATTTGGAACCTCCCTATTGTATGTTCCCGTGGATATCCAGGCTGCATTGGCGACAATGTTCGGAAGCATTCCAATTGTATGCTTCCTCGAGTATCTAGATCAAATGTCGTCCAGTGTACCTTTCAAATTTTGAATCTCATCTGTTGAGTCCATACAGTTGTTGGACACCTTCATCTCTAGCAGAGCATCAGTTCATATGGTACCACATTTATTATGGAATCCATTCTTTCCATGTAATAGTTCTTTAGATTAGTCATGGTCAGACCATGAGTATGTCCTAGATTTGTGTCCCCTCTAGACCATTATGATGTACACAACAGTTCTATATGTAATTTTCAAGTCCCCTTTTTGGGCCTCATCATTATTTGTATATCTCGATACGAGCATGGGTATTCCCACCTCGTATTTGAGATTATTCCTCATCCATTATTGAGTTGATGTATTTTAAGTTGTAACCTTTGTAGTTTGTATGGAACATGTGTTCCGATCTCCAACCAGTTTCTGCTCTTCTCCATCACAATGCTCACACCCCTAGAAAAATTCAAAAGCTATGATGCCTATCGGCCATACGATGAGCTCTTGCCCCCACACATTAGGGGGCAATATGTTAACACCCAAAAGTTGTTCACTAGCTCACCTCCCTAGTCACATAACCCATTTGTCTACTTTCCCTACACTTTTGGCCTCCAAAATCCCCAAAAAACCCTCAAATGGTTATCAAAAGGGAAACAAATCATTATTTCCCTCCTTGATTAACGAAATATCTCCAAAAAAGGTCAAAATCCCTCAAAAAAGGGTCCAAAATTCCCAAAATAAAAGAAAAAAGGGAAAAAAGTCAAAAATAAATTGAAAAAAGGGAAAAAATTCAAAAATAAATTGAAAAAGAGGAAAAAACCCTAAAACCATTTACAAATACTATTGGTTTCCCAAAACCATGGGTCAATACTCCACCACTCAAAAACTCTATAAAAGGTGATAAAGGACCCTCATTTCACATCAATCAATCACTCTTCATACACTTATGCTGTCGAAATTCTCTTGAACCCTATCCTATCACCTTGAGCTTCTTTTCAACATTTCAGTTGATTTGTGGCCACTTATTAAGCATTTGGAGAAGGGAAAGGAACTCTAGATATCAATTGCACTACTCTCGTATAACTGCAAGGATTCCAACAACCTCACCATTTTAGGTAAACACCATTGCAAACCCTTGTCTATTTTTACTGTTATTGTTAGGTTTATTTTTATGTTATCACTTGCACATGTCAGTCTTTTAATATCTAGTTTTTACTCATTATTTTGAACTGCTACTAAGGGTTCCTAAATCCTTAGTAGGTGATCTTTAGCACATGCTGGAGTGAAAACTCGAGCTACAATCCCCATCAGGTGATAAGATAAAAAAGAATGGAGAATAAAAATGCATCTTTTATAACGAGAAGCCCCAGCGAGAGTGGCAAAAGATAGCTAACTTTCCTTCATGGGAGAGAGTAAGTTGCATTCTAAGGTCTCATACAAACAAATATTCCCAAGGGACACATGAGGGATAACAATAAATCATCCTACAATGATCACCTTCACACTAAAGCCAGAACCATGACTAAAAGGGGAGTTTCATTGGTCCATACGGATATGGATATTGATGAACTAGAATAAAAAACAATAGTCAAAAAGGTCAAATAAAGATAAGATGGACAAACAAAGATGCATATGAACATGTTATACTTCAAATCCCAAATGGATGAGTATAGAGAAAAATTTGATGACTTAGTCTAGATTTTTATAGTATGACACTAATCAAATTTCAAAATAAGTTATATAGAAATTAAAATACATAAGAAAAATCAAAAATTAAAACTATAATTATACTTTAGGTATGTTTATAAATTAAATTTATGTTTATGAAAATAACTGAAAAAAAGTGAAAACAATATTCTCTGCTCTCGGCAGGGACTTATAAATTCATATACAAATAAAAAAAAAAAATCAAAATTTCATGATGCACATTAAGAGGTCAAAAATGAAATGCAGACAAAAGAACTATAATGAAAAAAAAAACAAAAACAATAATGTATGCCTAATAACCAGATCTAGATGAAAAGAAATTTGAGTTTTAGCTAACGTAAATGAAAAGAAATTTGAGTTTTAGCTCATGTAATTGAATATTCTATGTATCCAAAACACATAGAACTATGTCAGTTTCATTTTTCTACCAAAAATTTCCAATTGAAATAATCTTATGTGTTTATTAGACATTATTTAATTCGAAAGCTTAACTCTGTTTCTTAAACACTTCCCACTCGTGTCAGAGTCAGGGTAAGGATTTTAAGATCTGGATCTCTTCTGCTTTTGGATTCTATATAGGATTTGATACCCACCGACTCCTTTCATCATTATCATGGAATATTAATGAATATATCCACATGGAATATCTATATCGGTAAATAGTAAGGACAAAATCCCATAGAAGTGAGCAAGGGAGATGATTCATGAATTGTTCACTGAGAGGTTGATTCTTTTATGTTTTGATTAATGTTTTGATTTGGTTTATTTGAAATTCAAAGAACGGCGAGGTCACCTGGTGCACAGGGAAGCGCCGAACATAAAAGAAACTCTCACTTCCCCATGCAGTTGTTTATCTCACTGTACTCTGACCTTTAATTAATCAAATAAAAACATTAAATGCCCCGTGAACATAAAAAAAACTCACTGAAGAATTCATAAATCATCTCCCTTGCTAGCTTCTACCAGATTCCATCCTTACTATTTGCAGCTATAGCTATTCCATGTCGATATATTCATTATCGCAACTTACATACATTTATTCTATTGTGTACAGTTGCATTTTATATAGATGTCAATAGCGGTTTCCACAAATTAAGCCTACCAGAGCTTCGTTCCACATATCTTAATCAGATTTGAAATAATATTCATCTAAAGATGTTTTATTGACTTTTTCATCGTTAGGTTACTTCCATTAACCCTGAAACTAATGGGGAATCGACCGAAGAGGCTGACTTAAATCTGGAATGAAAATCATGCCTAATAAACATGCATATAGATTTTCATTTGAACCTAAATTCCCCTTCAACGAAACTAAAAAATTAAATGTATTTCCTCAATTCATGTTTATTAGTTATTAGCGGATTTGGGTATCCAACTACATCATGGTATATCAGAATTAGATTCGTATGCATCGAGATTTTATGAAAAGCAACAATTCTATGCACTTTTTCTTTTAAATCATGTTCAAATTATTTGCGAGCACATATCTGGATCTGAATATACGCCAAAAAGCATTGTATGCATTACATTTTCTCATGACTGAACTGCTATAAAAAAATAAAAAATCATGTGACTAGGAAAGAATACCAGCATTAAACAAGTATAAAATAAATAACTAAGATTTATCCTAAGATCTCAATGGAAAATGCTAGGCATAATAAATTTATTGATATCCATTCTAATCAATTTGGTCCTAGAATGGTCAATACTGCCATTACTTGCGACACAGATTCAAATGGTCCTCCTTAGGCACTTTATAATGGAGTTTTGTCGTCAACATTGTTCTCCTTAAGCAACCGACAATGGAGGTGTCTGGCCAAGTCTCAACATCATCCTCCTTAAGCACCTTAAAATGGAGTTGTGTGGCCAACATCACTCTCTTTAGACACTTTAAAATGTAACTTAAGCTCTTCAAAATGTAGTTGTTCGAGTCTTTAAGTAGGCTTGTTCACATGCAATACTATGGAACAATACAATGGGTTACGAAATACCATGAGCCCAAAAACCCTGAAGTGTAAACATAGCTTTCACTCTATATCTTAGTCAAATTTAGTCAAATTTACTTAACAATAAATATGCACCAAAAAACATTTTACACCTTACATTTTCGTGTGACTTAGATAATATCAAAAAATTATGATTACTAGAAAGGAAAAAAGTTTGCTAGCAATATAGTAAATTTTCCTAAACCCTCAAATCTTCTTTAGGAGGTGTTTGTCATTTTATTTAATTACTTCTAGATCTTTTTAGTAAAAGGTGACTTTTTTATTTAATTTCTTATAAATATTATAAAAAGTAATTTAGCAATATAGTAATTTTTTTAAAACATTTTTGTTTTTCTATTTAATTACTTATAGTTTTAATGTGTGTTTTATTAGTTTTAAATAAAATCTTATGATGTAAATATATTGTTATTCGAGAAGAGGTTAAGAAAACTATGCAACACCCCAAAAATAATAAACATTTTTTTTTCTTCCGGAAAAGAATAATTAAAAAACAATTATTATAATTTTTATTATTTTTGACTGAAAAGTAAAAAATGGAACAAATTGTATTGAGAATACTTTTATTTAAATAAAATTTAATAAAGGAAGGGAACAAGAATGGATAGCTATTGAAGAGTGTTTGTTGAAATACAAGAGGGAAGGGACAAATGGTTGAAGCTGTTATAGATGCTCGGGGCATTATCCCTAAAAATCAGGTCACCACTCCTAGTTGAGTGCTAAAGAGTAGGAGGCTGTTGATCCGTGTTTAAATGCTAATTTTGCTTGGAGATTTTTAGAAAGATGGCTAACCAAGGAAGTGGTGGGGAAAACGTGTCAAAGCCGAAAAATATTGACCAGCGGAAACTGAGGAAGAAGACCCAAATTACGATTTGGGAAATAATTACTCTGCCGAATTCCGGCTGCCAGTTGGTGGCGATTTGGTTAGCCCTTATACAACTCCACATAAATCTTGCAAAACAAATTCCAACTTCATTGCACGACCATACATAATTTCCTTATCGACGTGCACATATTTTCTGAGAGGAGCATCGACAGAGATTTGGGAACACGAGGAAGACGCTCCGGATGTAAATGGTGGAAATATATCTATTCGTAGTTTCATAAAATTGTGTTTTTCACTTGTTCAGGGTTTAAGAGTCGACCAACTGCATACATTGCTTATCTATTTTATTTATATGCTGCTGAAGCAAAACTAAATCAAGGGCTTAGGATGTGGTGGCAGAGGGGATCCATTTGTATCCTCTAATACCTTATAAAAATTTTAGTTATTATGGATTTTTTAAGGGATATAAATAATTTATTTGTTATTTGTTCGGGCATTTTTCTTATTTCTTTACTGCACTGAAACAACTTAAGAAAAAATATTAAATATTAAACTAACTTTAAAAAGTTCATATTACAGAATTTGACATATAAGAGATGAATGACATATAGAATTTGACATATAAGAGATGAACGACATATAGAATTTGACATATAAGAGATGAACAACAATATAGGAGATAAGCAACTAATAATATTGTTAAGTGTTCATATTATGCCGCACTGCACTTTAATGAAAACAGAGAAATTGCCTCGTTTCAAATATAAATAGCGTAGTGGTCGTTCATCTCTTATTTTTATTTTATATTTAAAACATTTAGTGATAGGCTTTTGTAATTTTATTGACAGATTTAATATTGATGTTCATGGTAATTAGGTAGTGTTAATGGTAATTAATAAGTATGGTATTAAACAACTTAGTCTAGTGTTTTAATTCACAAGACATAAATACTCTATAGTTGGACTTGTGAATAGTTGTGGGATCTTTGGAATTTGTTTGTGTGGATGTAATATCAAATATTATAATCTAGAAGTATATAACCCCATTACATGGTAGGTTATGAACGTTCTCTCACTCGATGGGAGGGAAATCGCGAGCCTAGGTTTCTTTCTACGCTCGGTTATAGGGTTTTTCAGTCGTGGTGCTCCCTGCTCTCCTCGCAGTAGTGCGCACAGGATGTGGACTATCACCATGACATCATGGTTTCGCGTGGGGGGAGGGGCTTCATTTTCTCCTTATCAGCCTCCCAGAGCGAACACGGCCTGAAAGGATAAATCAAAGGTGAACCAAGAGGATTTGGGTGAGGTATCAGGCTCCAAGGATTCCTCGGGACTGAAGCAAGCGTCAGGTGGATGTATCCCAATATTTGTTGAGATACCAGGTCTCTAGATCAAATTAGAAAAGCTTCGTGAATGTGTGGAACTATGGAAGGAAAAATCCCTAATAAGTAAGTTTATTGATGTTTGGCCCAAAGAGAAAGATCTACTAAATTGGATCAAATCCACCCGGAACCCTAAAGGCCATTATGACTTGCAACTGGGTTCAAAGGATTTCTTCACAATTATTTTTTTTAACCAAGAAGATAGGGATAGGGTTCTGGAAGGTGACCCTTACTTCTTTTTCTCGTCTAGACTATACCTCATCCCTTGGAAGGAAAGATTCAATCCAAACACATAATATATGAGCATTGCCCCTGTTTGGATTCGACTCTATGCTCTCCCCTGTGAATACTGGGATCTGGAAATTCTGAAGGATATTGAAAATACTCTTGGTGAATTCGTGAAAGCTGCTGAACTCACCAAGCAGCAATGCTATACGTCTGATGCGTAGATCTGTGTCTACATGAACTTATCCCCGGAAATCCCAGAAGCCATTACCCTCACCTGGGACGATGTCGACGGGATCCAGCCACTTGATTACGAAAATGTCCCTTTCCGTTGCCGACACTGCCATGCCCATGGTCCTTTTAGTAGAAATTGCCCACAAAATTTGGAGGCCTTGGGCCCTAAAGTCACTCTAGAGGAAGGGTGGGATCCTAATTTTTTCACACAATTCAAGAGCAAGAGGTAGCCCAACCACAACTCTAACCCTGATCAACCTATTTGCTGATCGCTCACCACCTCTAACAGATTTCAAACCCTCGCCAATAATGAATAAATTCTTGATCATGCGAAAAAATCTCAGGAGAAGGAAATCCTCCCTATTAGAACTATCTCTGTATAAATCCCCAAGATCAAGTTAGATCTTGTTGACCAAACAGCTAGCATGGAGGAGGACCTAGTGGATGAAACTGAGGACATGGTCCTAGGGGATTTAGACTTGGATGGAATAGAGTTTTAGTGCAGCAAAAATGGTAAGGGTTATGTTTCGCCTAGACAACTCGAACTGCTCAAAGAGGCCATCCTGAAAATTTGGGCTTCTCCCCAGCATGGGATTGCTACGGAACCACTCAAAAGAACTAAAAGGAAACAACCGGAAGATGGGGAAAAGAGAGGAAGCAAGACCAACAAACACAGGATAGCAGAGACAGGCAGTAAGTTGATAGAATCAGGTCAATACCCGACAATCCGAGTGGCCTTTTCTGAAGTCAATCAGGTTTCCCAATGAAAGTTATCTCTTGGAAAATCTGTGGGGTGAATCACCCACACACGATCAAGACCCTGTGAAATAAGGTAATGAAGGAAAATCCTTGGATTCTGTGCCTTCAGGAAACCAAATGTGGGACTGAAACCCTATAGAAAATTGGGGAAAAAATTTGGAAAGGTTGTGAAATGATAAACATCGATGCCCAGGGTATGACGGGTGGCTTGGTAATTATATGGAATCTAGAAATTGTTGTTCTCTCAAACTTTTAGGCTTCAAAGGGAATCCTCTCGATGGATTTTCATATCTCCCAAACTCAAATCCATGGAATTATTTAAAATGTCTATGGCCCTAGCATTTACCCCCATAAGCAGAATTTTCTCGACTCCCTAGCTTGGATTGCAGATTGAATAGATGGAAAACCCTAGATCATTGGGGGGGATTTTAACCTAATCACATCGCTTGAGGAGAAGAAAGGAGGAAGACGAAGCTTAGGAGTAGAAGATGAATCTTTTAGTGACTTTATTACCACTCATAATCTCATAGATACTGAAAATGTCAATGATTGGTTCACTTGGAACAACAAATGAGGCGAGGATCACCATGTCGCTTCCACGCTTGACAGATTCTTGGTCTTAGAATGGATTGTCAACTGCAGTGGGTACCTTCACTCTTCAGTACTTCCATTTATAGGTTCTGATCATTGGCTTGTTAGCTTGCAATGGGAAGGTGTGGGTCCACCCTCTAAACGACCATTTCTATTTGAATAGTTTTGGTTGGAGCACATGGACTTTGAAACCCTTGTTACCCAGTGGTGGCTCAAATCCCCACCCATGAAGGGTATGTGCATGTACCAATTCCAACAGAAATTAAAAAATCTCAAAGCCAAACTCTGTACCTAGAACAAGGAGGAATTTGGAAACATTTTGTATGATAAAAATGCCCTAATTGAACAAATGGACAAAATCCAAAGGAAGGGGATGACTATAGGGTATGATGACAAGTTAAGGGAGTTGGAGGCAGCCACCACCCTCAAGCTTAGCGCTCATGAGCAACAGGAGGAAATCTATTGGAAAAAAGTCTAGACAACATTGGCTCAAGGAAGTTAAACACAATACAAAATTCTTTCATTGTTCTGTTATCCAGAATAGCAAAAGAAAGAGAATTCTTCGCCTTAAGACCACCACTGGATCCTACATGAAAGACAGATTTTCCATGGAAGAAGAGCTGGTGGGATAATTTGGAACCATCATGAAAGAAGACATGGTCAATAGAGCCACTAGCATTGCTCAGATCACCCAACATACGCCCTCCTTGATCACGGCTGATCACAATACACTCTTAACAAAACCTATCTCTCTGTTGGAAGTTGATCAGGCTGTGAATAAAATGATGGGAGGAAAATTTCCAGGCCCGAATGGGTTCACTACCAATTTTTTTCACTACTTTTGGGACCTGGTTAAGAATGAAGTTTGGCATATTGTGGAAGATTCGAGAAAAACCCATAGGGTCCTCAAAGCTTTCAATGCAAATTTCCTCGCCCTCATCCCCAAATTTGATGGAGCTGATTCACCTTGTAAGTTTCGACCCATTGCTCTGTGTAATGTTATCTACAAAATCATTACAAAGGTCATGGCGAACAGACTAAAGCAAATTCTCCCCAGTTTGATATCTCTGGAATAGTCTGGGTTTGTGGAAGGCCAACAAATTCTTGACGGTGTCATTTTGGTGCATGAAGTTTTACACTCTTTAAAAATTACAAAAAATCTTGGCATGCTATTAAAATTAGATATTGTGAAATCTTATGATAAATTAAGTTGGCAATTCATGAGTGAGATGCTAAAGGCTTTTGGATTTTTCTTAGAATGGATTGAATGGGTTATGAACCTCACAACATCTTCTTTCTTCTCCATTCTAGTTAATTGGGCTCCTACTGCTACTTTTATCCCTTCCAAACATATCAGGAAAGGTGACCCCCTCACCCCTTTCCTTTTTATCCTCATGGATGACGGGTTAGGGAGAACGATTAAAGCTAAAACCCACCAGGGAGTTATTAGAGGTTTATCTCTCCACTCGGCAGCAGAGGTTCAAACTCACCTACAATTTCTTGATGACACAATCTTAATGGGACACGCTTCGGTCCAATAAGCAAGTGTGCTAAAAGCCATTCTCTCTAGCTTTGCTAGAGCTTCCAGCTTGGAGGTTAACCGTGAAAATTCTTAAATCTTCTTTCTTAACACCTCAAAAGTCACTCAAAGGAATATGAATCGCATCCTTGGTTTCCAAGAGAGCTCCCTTCCATCCAAATACGTTGGTGCTCTACTAGCCTCTAGTGTTATTAAGAAAGTATCGCGGGAATATCTTCTGGATCACATCAAACGTAAGCAATCTAGCTAGACCATGCACCCTCTGAATCTGGCAAGCAGAGTCACCCTAATCAAAGTAGTTATTCAAGCAATGCTGATCTATCTTTTTTCGGTAATAGCTATGCCAAAATATGTTCTTAACGAACTTCGTGCTTTACAAAGAAATTTCCTTTGGGGAGGGAAGGCTAATAAAACCAAATGGGCCTTAGTTAGCTGGGAAAATATTTTCCAACCAAAGACCATGGGGGGTCTCGGCATTCGAGATCTAGAAAAAAATAGTAATGTCCTCACTGTGAAGATATGGTGGAAGTGGGTATCCTCTACAACAAAACCCTCGGCCAGGCTTTGGCATGTGAAATATGCCCTTATGTCTTGCAGATGGATCTAATTTGCTTCGATGAGGAGCCTCCAGGTTCCTCTATCTGTAAAAATGCTTATCAAAACAGGAGCATTGTTCAAGATCACAGTTTTTGCGAAATCTGGAATGGGGAGTCTGCAAACTTTTGGGAGGATTCATGGAAGTAACACCCAAAACTGGCCAGCCAAGCTGATATGGCAGTTTGTCAGGCTAACTGTAGAGCTGCAGGATTAACTAAGGTTAACAAGTACTAGAAAAAAAACCTATGCACTAGTGATTACAATGAATCGAAAGACCACAATTGGTGGGCCCAGAGAGTTTCTGAGGACGAATGGTTGAGATTCCAAGACCTCATTGAAGTTTGTTGCATCAAGTCCCAGGTAGGTACGGACAAGCTCCAATGGGGTTATTCCACTAGTGGCAACTTCAACACTAAAGAAGCTTATAAGCTCTGAACTATCACCTCGGGGACTCCTAGAGATGAGACCTGGACAAAGATATGAAAGACCAATCCTTGTCCAAAAGTTTCCATGTTCATATGGCTTGCCTCATACTGAAGAAATATTAGTAGATAAAATCTCATGAAACGTGGTTTCATTGGCCCAACTCAATGTATCCTCTACCTCCACAGTCAGGAGACTATGGACGATCTTATGGATGCTTTCTTGTTTATCTCCCATCTCTGGGACAGAGGAGCATAGATTTTTCGACACTCCAATCAATGCAGAGGTGATCCCTCTCCCACCATTAAGAGTTGGGAACCTATGGCCTTTTCCAACACCATTATCAATTCTACTTGGACTTCCTTCCTTGATTTTCTGATGTGGGAATTTTGGAAAGAAAGAAACCGATGAATTTTCCAGGATAAGAGTTTCCCTCAGAATAAGGTTTGGAATAAGATATCTAATTCTATCCTAGAAAATACCCATGCCACCCTATGGTATGATAAGCATTGGGAGTGTACTAAAATGGAGAGCCGCATCCTTATGGCATGGGGCATTAGCAAAGCCACACAGAGTTGTGGCCAAAAGATCAATAAACACTCTGCTATGAAAAGTCTGGATTATTGGACACCCCCTCCACTTGGGACTTATAACTTAAATTTTGATGGGGCGTCGTAGGGAAATCCAGGCCTAGACGGTTTTGGCTGTGTTATACACAATTGGGATGGGGAAATAATGTAGGTTTTTTCGGGAAACATAGGGGAGGAAATCAATAATGTTTTTGAAGTAGAGGGCCTCTTAACCGACCTCCAACCAGCTTTCAATTTACAATTGGAACCTATTCTTATTGAAGGGGACTCCCACATTATTATCCAGCTCGGCCGTAGTCTCTAGGATAGGAAAAATCCGGCCAAAGTCAGTGACACCTGGCATCTTGCTGTCAGAGTTGAAAACTTGCCACGTTGCTCAATGAACCCCATGCTTGGTCTTTCTACCACGTTCATAGAGATGGGAATAAAGTAGTGGATCTGTTGATTGGTATTGGCGTCGACGACACCATCCATTTAAATGAAGGGACACTTGAGGCCTTTGGCAATGTAGAGTCGGCCCATTGCTGCACCTTGCTGGCGGCGAATGACGCATGCGCAATTCCTCATGGGATGCAGGACACGAGGCAGACATTCAATACTGAGCATCAACCACCGGTTTCCTCCATAATAAGCGGCTCGAATGAATTTAATCACCATGGTCCAGACAATGATATTCATTGCATTTTAATGACCCCCATTTATGCTTGAGTGTAGACTACCCCGATTCATAATAACCAGAGTACTTGAACTACCCTAGATCATGAAGATGACATCGGCATTGCTGAGGCTCGCATCAGGGCAAGGACAATGTGAAATGATAACTTAATGCCCAAAGGACCGCCTTTCCTGCGGATTATTCATGCATCTAGAAGGATATGGCTATAAATGTAAGCTGACACTATTGGCCTCCTCATCCACTGACAATAGTTCTTCTTCTTTATCTTCTTAGTTTTTTGCATTTTGGTGAGGGGTCTCAGACAAACATGGGGAGTTTTTATATTTTTGTTGGGATGGCTCCATGGAATAAACATGAGAAGAAGGTTCGTCGTGACCCAAAAAAGGGGAAGGCTCCTGTTAAAAGAGAACAGTGTAAGACCTTGGCGGTTGCTTGCTTCTTCCGGGACTGCATCCCTATGTTAATTAAGGATGAGTTTGAAAAAGTGGAATGTGATTTGTGGCCTCGATTCAAGGCCATGGCGAAGGATGATCTGAGAAATGAAGTCGGGGAATGGGTGTCAAACCCTGGCAATACCGTTGGTCGGATCTCGGCCTGCGACTGAATGTTGGCCTCTTTTTGGGTCTCGAAGGGTCTGTTGGCGTGTGTTCTCATGGAATGTGAAAAAAAAGCAGTTGCTGATTTTGAGTCAGTTCATGCATGGAAGGTTCACAACTAGGAATGTTCTCTCATGCACTAGTAGATCAACCGCATTGTTGCAAAACTTGGCATTCCGCCTTCTCCTATTCTTGGGTCATCCATGACTGGTTCTGATATCCTTTCTCTGGGCCTCCTTTTTTTGTTCCTCCTAGTTCAGCTCATGCGTGCTGTCCCATTCATGGCTCCATTCCTAGAGCAACTCCTGGAAGTTAAAGTCTGTCTCAGTGATGCTTTAATTTTTTTTTTTCTCGTTTCTTCAAGTTGTCCATTGTCTTTAGGGATAGTCGTCGAGTTTATACAACTTAGCATTCTTTCATCGGCTCTGTTTTCGCCGCATTTTGGTGTGTGTACCTGGTCCTTTTTCAATGGGTCTTGAGGTGGTCAGCTGGTAGCTAGTTTCAAGAACGACATTTCTAGTCGTTTGATAAAAATTCCCCTTTCTCTTTTTTTTTGGTTGCGTCAGAAGGCCAATAATATGTAAGGGTGGGCATTTTGGTTGGTTTGTTGTGCCCTTTGCATTAGTTAGACCTCAATTTTTGTAACAATCATTGGGTTTGGGGTAAATTATACTCTACTCACAGAGCTTTCTTATCAGTCTGACCACCAGTTTTTTGTTCGCAATGTAACTATTTCTCAGTAATACAATTTCTTACTAATAAAAAAAAATGAACATTCTCTCACCCTAACATGGTAATAAACAGTGGAGAGAAAATGCATGCTATGATGCAGGGAATATGCTTTCATAAACTTAAATGTTCCATAGGGACACTTAGAGCCTCATCTAACAATGTTTTAGGAGCTGAGATAGTTGAATCAATAACAAAATAGAACAATTATAGTTTGCAATTCTCATATTCAAGGCTCATAGACATGCTTAAATCATTCCCCCCCATCAAATATATTATTTCATTTTTCTAAAGAATCAATGCTACCAACTAATATATCTACAAATTCCTAACATCCATTCTTCAAATAAAAACATGTGTGTATTCTAGTTATGAAAATTAAATTGATTAGATTCACATTAGAATTATGTGTGATCGTGAGAGTTACATGGTTTATTTGATATTTTTATCCATTTCTTTTGGCACATACTAATATGTAATCATAGGCATGTGGCATTATAGATTTACCAATGTAAAATCTTAGTCTAGAATAAAGTAAACTATAAAAAGAAAATAATGGGTCAATTGTAGTCTCTCACCCTTGTGTATTATCTTTTCAAATTCCATAAAATATGAGTATTCCTGTATTTATCTCACATCCATGTGGAAAAGAATGATTTGGTAAGGGAACATGCCCAGTTTCTTAACATCACACCACCTATTATCTAGGAAATAATATGCAAATCTTGGGAAACTATGGAAGATTTCGTTGGATTCCACCCTGATAATGAAAAATTAAAATTTTGAGAATGAATTTGTACAATTTAATAAATTTTAACACTGTAGATGGATTTAGAGACCCCCTTAAAGGGGAAGGGGGTCTCTAACTCCATCAATAGTGTGAAGACCATTGTATTAAGTTTGTGTATGCATGTGAGTTTTTGCATATTGTTGTGCAAAGAATTGCACAAGTGCACTCTTCCACTTGATAAGGAGATAATCCTTGTAGGTTGCAGCAAGGCCTCAGTCCTTGGAGCCCCTTCTGTGTGTGGTTGGTATTCCTCCAATTGATATCGAAATATATTGTTAGTGTAGGTCAGATTCAAACATAGAAGTATTTATAAACAAAAATGAAAGAGATGGGAGGAGAATGCAAACTCCAACAACAACCAAGGATATGCTAAACCACTCTTGTATTTCCCAATGGAATAGTGGTACCACCCAGGAGGTGTGGGCTTCAAGGGAAGCCAACAATATCCCATAGGGAGGCCTTCTTGCCTAAAGTAAATTCTAAGCAAATGGTAGAACAATGGAGAGAAACACTTGCCCCTAGATGGAAGGTGGCAAGGGATCTCGGGGATGCTTACAATGGTAGGAAATGGTGGGCTATTAGGAAGCTAAAACTCAAATCCAACAACATAACCTTACTATGATTTCTCCCTGCAAAATGCATGCAAATGGATTCCTTTTATAGGCCAAGAGGTGGCCATCAAATAACTATATGAAATTGTTAACTCTCCTCCTCCATGAACTAGTTCCAAGGTATGCAAGTGATGCAGTGGCATCAATGTAACATCCCCGAAATTCAAACCCTATTGTTATTATCTTGTAAATGTGAGTATGAATTTTGTAAACGGACATGGTGAGTGTTGGGCCTAGGTTGAGATGAATTTTTGGAAGCACCTTTTTGAGGCAAGCAGGGAAAGTTGAGCTGAGCGCAGTTCAGAAACACAATTTTGGCTAAGTATTGAGGATGCTGCAAAGTTGCACGTAGCATCCAACTCTTGACCAGACTATGGAGTTGCGCACAGCATCGAAGTTTTGGCCGTGATGCGAAGACTATTACTGCACCGAAGCAGTGCTGCAGAGTTAGGAGGCCATGTGGAGCCAACAAAGAGGTGTCCTGGACAAGTATCAAGTGTAGCTACCAGCTCGAACGGAAGCAGCCATTTTTGGAAAGATATTGCAGGATTGTCGAGCGGCAGACGTAGGAAAAACAGGAAGGCAGCCACGTGTGGGTTGTTAAGGAAAGCAACGTTTGGCATGATCTATTTAAGAAGACATTTTGTATGGGATGGGGGTTCTCCTTTTGGGTTGTTGTTCTTTTGTTGTTGTTGAGAATTTAAGAAGATAACCTTTTTGTATTGTAAAATCTCTCTGAGCTGAGAATATTGTAAAGGCTCTACAACTGTGTGCACAGAGACCTAGCCGAGAGAAAGGAGAGTCTGCAGCTGAGTGCACAGACTAAGAATGGTTGCCCCATCCCTTTTTAAGGAAATATATTACCAACCGTTCTTGTGGACGTAGCTTTCCATCCAGGGAAGTGAACCACGTTAAATCTTGTGTTATGTGATGATGTTTATGAATGAATGACTTTCTATATTTTCTGTAGAATGAATGCTTGAATGTTTCCTTGCATGCTACAATATGAGAACTTTGATATGCAATTACCAATAGGAGAAGTCTGGGAATGATATGCTAGGTTCCACGGAAGCAGATGAGTGACACACATTTCAATTCTATGTTAAGGTCGTGAATCAGTCATTTAAGTTTAAATACTTTCTTAAGCACAGTGAAGGAACGCAGCACAGTTAATCATGTTTATCATTTCGGTTCAAATTGTAATAATCCAAGTTCTAGAATGAACGCTAGAAGGATAACCAGTAAGTGCCTGAATGAATCGATGAGTGATATTCATTTCAATGCCTTAACGTTTCCGAGATCTTCCAAGTAGAGGATAAGTGTGGGTGACTCGCAGTTCCATAAGAAGATTCATAGCAGTAAGAAACCCTTAGTATGGCCCGCAGTGTTGCCTCCACCGCGTAGTACTGCTCGCAGCATAGATCCTGCTGCGTACCACATCACTTTGCCTCGCAGCGCCATCCTTCTGTCCTGCGCTACGCAGCTTGTTCAGATAAACAACTAATCATTTACTGTGGAAACCTGATTCCGCGGTTCCCCATAAGATACACCTCGGGTGAGACCTCAACCTGCTCACAGGTTGTTGCTGAAAGGGCTGGTGCGAAGGGGTTTTGTTGGTCAAAGGGAGAACTGCAAAGAACCTGGGTCTAATTGGAAACCCATGGGTCAGTTTAAGCCAACAAATGGTTCCGTTGCCGTGCTAGAATCCATGATGAGTTGAAATGGCTCCATTGAGTTGCAATCACGATGTGTGAAGAAGAATATTAGTTCCCCGAAGGATCTGACTATTGGCATCGTGAAAAGACAGAAATCCAAGCTTGGTGGGATAAGACCATAAGTGATTTTAACAGACAAGAAAATAGACATCCATGTCTAAGCGACACACAGTGGTCTTATAGATATCTGTTGGATGACATTCATGAGATCTTTTGGGCATTGTTTCTAAACGAGCTGCATGCATGGATCTTGCGGCTCGCAGAGAAGAAAAATTGTTTCCAAGGAGGAGTTCCTACGGAGTGGACTCCCTAGCTCATAGTGCAGCTTAAAGCGTTACACAGCCCGCTGTCACGAGCAGTTGATTAGTGGGTCGATCATATGCTGGAAGGCTTTGTAACAGAATTTGTTGTAGACAGACTCAAATCCTATATCCAAGTAGAAGCACATTTTTTCGGAGGATTCCAAGGTAAGTTTCTGAACAATCTCAGTCTATACATTAAGATGTTGTTAGCTGAGAAAGGTGTTCTAAGAATGTAGTAATATGCTTGAAGTTTGTCATGATAAACAGTACACATATTGATTCTGACGAAGAGACACATACTCTTAGAAGGGGTAAGAGATATAAAATTAATAAGAATCTGGAAGGCCCTAAACTTCATATAGATATTGAGATCCCCTGCGATCTTGATAGCGAAGTTGCACAACCATTTACCCCTGAGAATCCGTCGGCTGCACAAACCGCGCCACCCTTATTGCAAAACCCACCTGCTACGCAGCACACCCTGCAGAAGACTCAGCCTAGTCCATCTCTCCCCATAGTCCCATTTGTAATTACTGCGCAGATCCCTTTACAGTAGCTGCACACTAATCCCGATGCCACGCCACCTATAGCACAATTGAAAACACTGATATGAAACTGCCAATATTCAGAGGAACTAGCCTAGAAGACCCTGATCAGCATTGGTTCCTTTGTGAAGTCGTATGGAGTGTAAGACAAATCCAGGATGATGCCGTGAAGAAAGCACAGCTCATCACCAATTTCAGGGATAGAGAGCTACATTGGTTTATGAAATACTCTATCGTACAGCCAAGAACCCTCGTAGAAATTAAAGTCTTGCTGGTGGCAGAGTTCAAGAAACCTAAGTCTGAGTCTTAGTGTATAACTGAGTTGAAGGAAATAAAGTAGAGACCAACTGAAATAGTCTGGGAATTTGATCAGAAATTTAAGACCTTACTAGACCAAGTAAGTTTTGTTATACCACCAGAACAGCATAAAGTATGGTTCATTGCTGCACTGTTGCCTCATATCAGATTACCATTGATGCAGCAGAAGGTTCTATCCCAGGCAAAGGCCTTGGAAATTGAAATGAAGCTGGAAGCTTCGCCGATTAGGGATACTAGTTCTGGGATGTCTTAGATCCAGAACTAGCTAACGACCCTCACACTTGAACTGCAAAGTATGAAAAATGGTAAAGAACAAACATATGAACCTCGATAGGAGGTCTAGTGTACAAGTTGGAAAGGAGAAGGTCATGACCACAAACATTGCCCTCTATTCCGCGACTATATTAACAGTGGTGCGCCTAACCCATTAAATCAGAATCAGGCCCCATGGTGTGAAATTTGTAGAACCACAAGACATAGACCTGAAGATTGTTACCTAATCCAGAAATAAGTGAAAACTCCTAAGAATTTATACTGCAATTTATGTAAACAGTTGGGCATGATGAATCCAACTACCACGCATATGAATTAATGAATGAAAGAAAAATGGATATGGACTCAATGCGAGGCGCTGGCTTGTACTGTGTACAGGAAGATACCCAGCCAAAACAAGAAAACGCACAATATGACCAAGGAGGATAAAGAGGTCGTGGTGGTGGATACTGCGGCAGAGGAAGAAATGCTGGTCCGGCACAAGGAAGAGGTCGCGGCCAAGTCATTTGTTATAACTGTGGCCAACCCAGGCACGTGTCTAGAGATTGTGTTAACCCATGCACTACGTGAAACTATTGTAAATTGTTTGAGCATGTCATTGAAGATTGCCTAGTATTAGAGGTGGAAATGCAGAAGAGAAGACGAACAGAGGCTCCGAATCCAAACGTCCAGTGGATCACAATAGAAAATAGAACAGTGGATCCGAGCATCAATGTGGTCACGCACAGTGGCGCTGAGACAGGTCGTGACAAAGGAGTGGAAGCTTCAACATTAGGGGAAGCACATACGAAGAAGGATCCCCTTGAAACAGTATGGATAAGGAAAGCTACAGGAAAAGCACCCCCTCTTAACCTACGTAAGAACAAGCAGATCTTCATTGACACGCGGGATACCTTTAGAGAACTAGCAGATAAGTCATCAAGGATCTGGCTGTGCAGCGAAATACTGCATGTTGAAGACATGCCGGCTCCGTATTATAAAACAAGTACTGCGACAGATGTCCGTACTTCTGTTGCGCAGTTCTTGCGAAGCTGCATGAAGTTACTAAAAAGCGAAAAAGGCATTGTAGAGCTCCAGAATCTTATCAGCCAGTATGAACCTCAAATTGCAATAGAGACTCCAGATAGCGCTGTACATCATATAAGGAAGGACAAAAGAACAGGCCGAGAGATGAGGCTTACTGCGTAGATATGAGATTTTGAAATGGATGAAGTCATCCTTGATCTAGGATAAGAAGTGAATGTCTTGACTAAGCAGACATGACAGCAGATGGGTCAACCAAAGTTGCTCTGGTCACCTATCCAGTTACGAATGGCTAATTAGGAGAAGGTCATACCTTTTGGCCGCTTAACTAATGTAGTAGTTGACATTGACGGAGTACAGAGTCATGCAGACTTTGAGGTTATTGAAATTGTGGATGAATGTCAACCTTTTCTAGCAATATTGGGAATTGATTGGGCTATGGATAACTTGGCTATCATAAACTTGAAGACAAAGAATATGATCTTTGAAAGGAAGCATCTTAGGGTCATCGCACCATTGGATCCTAAAGATGGTGATAGATACAGTGAGCCGATTCAGGAGGAATCCGAAGCTCAAGATTTAGACCGACTATACCAGCTGACTGGGAACAAGGAAGACTACATTAATCCTACTGCGGACGGTACACTCTGCTGGCAATGTGACACTTCTTGTATCTCTGACTCAGATACAGTATTGGAGAATTGGCAAAGTCGCATGCATGAAGTATCAGCAAGAAGATGTGCGCAGGTTACAAAATCACTTCGCTGGATCGGAAAAGAGGTGAGTTCTATTCCCACATATGATGGTTTTGCTAATGTTTACAGTTTCATAAGGGAATATACTGCAGTTATACCAGATGAGCATAGACTGCTAGCTTTAGATATAGCATTGCATGATACACATGCCAGACGGTGGAATGCACATAAGAAAACATTGACCACTTGGGATCAATGCAGAACTAAGATGCAGATCCGATTCGCCGAAAATGTTACTTTACCCTTTGAAAAGTATAATGGACAGATAGACCCTAGTCAGCACATTGAAATATGTTCAAAGGCATTGGTGGAAAGACCACTTACAGAATGGGTACATTTATTTGTACATACATTGGATGCGGGTATCCCTGAAAAATGGTACCTAGACCTGGAGTTGCGTAGTGAACTCACTGATTGGGAGCTGCTCGCTGTGAAATTTCGGAAGGACTTCAGTTTTGAATACAAGAATCCATTAATCCATGAAGCATTATAGCTAATCAAGAAGCACATGTTCCAGGATGACTGTCCTCATCAAAACATAACATTGCAGGATTTTTTTGGGACAGAGTGCGTTCCTGTGCACCTACAATCAGAATGGAACGAACATGAAGAGCACTTGATCGAGTGTTACAACTTAGCTGAAGATACCAATGATACAAATGAAGACGATGAGGAGGACCCGCGCAACATAGATATACCAGAATCAGAAGGTGTGCGTGAGGTAGAAGGACCTCCGTTGGAAATCCCAGATATGACAGGACCAGTAAAAACACAAAAAGTGAACATTGGCACAGACAAAGAGCCGAAGTTCGCATCAATAGGAGATTATTGGGACGATCAGACTATTGCAAAGATCGCATATACCTTACATGAGCATCAGGAACTGTTTCCAACAAAATTTATAGAGATGAAAGGAATTTTGGGAGTCCTAGGGGTCATGAAAATACCTTTAAAACCAGGTGCTAAGCCTGTCAAGCAGAGGCCATACAGATTGAATCCTTGCTATAAGGAAAAAGTCCACGTAGAGCTAGATAAGATGCTAGAAGAAGGAATCATTGAACCAGTCGAATAATTTGAATGGATTAGCCGCATGGTTGTTCAAGACAAGAAAGAAAAAGGTGAGATCAAGATTTGTGTGGATCTCAGAAAGGTTGAACGATGCTTCCATGCACGACCCATTTCTCACTCCATTCACAGACGAAGTGCTTGATAACATTGGAGGAAATGAGGCATATTCTTTCACTGATGGTTTCTCTGGTAATCATCAGATTAGGACTGATCCTGCGAATAGGCATAAGACGACATTTGCTACAGAATGGGGGTCATTCCAGTACACTGTCATGCCTTTTGGACTGAAGAATGCACCTGCCATATTCTCGAGACACAACATCATCGAATAGGTAAATGTCATGTGTTGTTTTTCATACGCTATGTCTTGTTTTTCATTTTTTCATTTTTGATATTATATAAATTTAGATTGAAACTATTTATATTTATATAGGTAGACGGTTATATAATGTTTGGTGAAATGTTTTTATTATATTGAACGTCAATAGGGTTATTAAGAAAAAAATGTTGGTTAAACCTCATTGGTACCAGTCATCGAACCCGGGAGGTCGGTCTGGATGAGGATTCTTATTCCATGATGCCTATTGGTTTTATTGATTCCCCATGCCATGACAGATGTATGAATCAGGCCCGTCTCGTTACAATCTCCCTGCCCATTCTTTATCTGCCCCCGCTTGATCCTGAAATTCCTGTGTTTACTAATCTAGTAGCCCTATCTATCATTATTTGGTAAGAGCCCTATCATTATTTCTAGAGGGACCCTGAACCAAAACCCTAATGTTATTACTTACGGGAGTCGGTGCCCAGCCGAGAGGGAGGGAGTACCTGCGGAGTACGAAGACCGTGCGTTGAGCTGCGGGATTACGAAGTACGAAGATCAGCAACCATAAAATTAGGAGAATCGAGAGGATATGAAGGGGAAGGGCGGAGGGACCTGTGCGGACTGCGGAAAGAAAAACCAATGAATAAATAGAAATTCGAAGGTATGTACGGTGGCCCCTTCATTCTATGAGGAGAGGCCTGTGTACTCGTAATAACTATTTCAAACCGGCGAATCCTGGTTTCTAGTTAGGTTTACCATAACGCGGATCCAGTTTTCTAATTAGGTTTGTCCTTAACGCGAATCCAATTTTGTGATATCTAGGTCAGTTGGTGACCAGTGTTATATTTAGGGAAGGCCTCAGGTTCTGAGTCTTATTCTCCGGCCCCCACCTGACCGGAAACATTAATCAGTGGAAAATAATTTATTTTTTTCAATAGAAATTCGAAGGTTTTGTCCTTAACGCGAAATTAGTTTTTCGATATGTAAATCAGTTCCGTTTTCTAGTTAGGTTTTGTACTTAATCCGAAACCAGTTTTCCAATATATAGATCTAGATCCATTATTTAATGCTGCAGCTGTTGTTGGTCATTAGATTGCAAACAATTTGATCTATCTAATTATCAGGAACACTGCTATTGCAATATTAAATGACTGGCAGAAGGTTAATAATTTTTATCTTCAGACAACAGACATTACTCAATAAAAAATAAAATATTTGTTTTCTATAAAAACGTAAATGAAGGTATCTCATTTAAAATTTATTCGAAATTCGATGAAAATTGATTTAAAATCGGATGGAACTGTGGAAAGGAATCTGTTCTCACAAAACATGGTTCAATGAGTTTATTCATTAAATGTGTTTTAACTTAGACCATGGCAATTTATTATTTTATAATCTGTTATTCGTAGATTACAATTTATGTGGTATAATTATTATTTTAAGTTTTAATTATAAAAGATATTTTATTATTATTTATAAATATTATAAGTATTATTTATGGGTATATTTTAAGTTTTAATTATAAAAGATATTTTATTATTATTTAGATTGTAATTTATTAATAAAAGATTTTTTTATTTTAAAATAAATTTGGTTTTAAATGTAAGATATAGTTAACTGGATCTTAAAATCTATATTCAGTTCTGGAATGGTGAACGCTTCACGAAATGAAATTAAAAGAATCAGACCTCAACTCGAAGAGTTTGGACAAGTTGGGGACATTGGGGACATTGGGGACGAGCATGTCTTGTATTGGTTCCCGACCATAAATTCCAGATGCAAGTAGATACAACTCCACTTCCAATCTGCAAAGATTTTTAAATCTACAGTAGGGAAGAGTGACACTGATCAGTCTATATGAATCACAGACCATAAATTCCAGATCCAAGTATGTTTTTAAATCTACAGCAGCGAAGAGGGAGAATGATCAGTCTATAAGAATCACAGACGTTGCACAACCAAAGAGTAAGATTCACAGGTTTTGTGCAACTAATGATCTGTTGTATTAGCAATGTCTATGACTGACTTAGACTGATCAATCTTACTCTTCTCCGCACTTGATTTAGAGTTCTCTAGACTGAGAATGGCGTTGCTTTGCTTGATCTGGACTTAGTTATCTAAACTCGTTTAGTTGACATCTGATTCTATTTACTTCATCGCGTGAAGGTTTCACCTTGCCAAAATTGAATATCTATTATAACATCGAGATCTATTCTGGTTATAGATTCCATCTTGCTTTTGGCGTGTTGCATTCCTCATTCTCTGCTCAACAAACTATACTTTGCATATTCGACTCTACAAATTGAATTACCTCTATTAATATCCTGGCTCACCTCTTCACCACAACAAGAAAACCAATCTTTTAGCACCACAAGTTAGCACCACTTAGTTTGTGGTGTAAATGTGGTGGTATTGGTACCACTTACATTTATGTGGTGTTAAAGTGATGGTATTAGCATCACTTATATTTTGTGGTGTTAATATCCTGTTATATTAGTTAATATTATTGGAAATTGAGTTTTACTTTTATGAGAAATGCCATCTTGACAAGTACCATAAAGTGGTGCTAAGCTATTATTTTCCACATGGACATGTACACATAGGATTTAATTATGTGGATTTACACCATAAACAAATTCACAAATAATTCTTTTGAAAATAACTCAATTCAATATTTATTTATTTTTTCATCAATTAAAATAAATGATCAAAGATTAATTTATGAGTTTTTGCACCATACTTGCAAGAAGTTCAAATATTTATATTTAGAATATTTAAGCAAATAAATTCACGTAGAATATTTAAGCAAATAAATTCACGTGATTCATTTATGGGGTTTACACCACAAGCACAACAAGTTCAAAAATAATATTTAGAAAATAGCTCAATTAATTTATTCTTTTTTATATTATTTAAACATATAAATTCAAAGAACAAATAAATAAAAACAACTATTTTTAATTTATTGCTATTATAAAGTTGTAATAAAATTATTTGAATTTAAATTTGATTATTCATTTAAGATATTTTTATCTTCTTAATTTTTTTTATGGAAATTAGTATTATTATTAGGTTTTTAAGACAAGACATGGGTCTTAGATCCATCTATATGTTCAATGGAGAAAACCTCTAGTTAAGGCCCTAAAATAAGCTTTTAGGAATCTAGGACCAAGAAAGATACCACAAAGGTCCCCACACATATTCCTAAGAGTATTCTTAGCCTCTAAGTATGATCATTCACACTATTATAAGTTTTTAATCACTAGGGATAGGTCCAATGGCTCTCAACATTGTTGAACGAACAATCGAGGCCTTATCCTAAATGAATCCTAAGCATAAATAAATGTCATGTTGTGAAGTGTACCATATAGTGGGGCTGAGCTCATATTTGTCACATGGACATGTACAAAAATGATTTAATTATGATAATTTGTACCATAAACACAACAACATCACAAATAATTATTTTGTGATAACCTAATTCAATTTTTTCATTAAATAAATGCCCATGATTAGTTTATGAAGTTTTAAACCACAATCACAAGAAATTCAATTATTTGTTTTTATCACTATTTAAACCAACAAGCTCACATGGTTCATTTATGAGGTGTTGCACAACAAACACAACAAGTTCACAAATAATTATTTTCTAAATAGCTCAAGTCGACTATTCATTTTCAATGTTATTCAAGCAAATAAATACCCATGATTCTTAAGTTTGACAAAAAATTAAATACAACCATTTTTAATTTATTACTATTATAAAATATTAATAAAAATGATTTAAATTGAGATTTCATTATTTGAGAGGGCATATTTTTATTGATATTATTAAATTTTATAATGGATATTAATATCATTATGAGGATTTGTGCACAAGGCATGGGTTCCAAATCCTTGGAGATGTTCGAGGGAGGAAACCTCTTCCTTGGGCCCTAAATGAATCTTTTAGGAATCTAGGACCAAGAAATATAGTCAACACACATATATTCCTAAGAATATTCTTAACATCTATGTGTGGATATTGATTGCATTATAAGGTTTTGATAACTAGTGATAGGTATATTGACCCTTGACCTAGTTAAGAGAAGAAACCTAGGCCTTAGCTTAAATTAAACTTCTAGGCTGTAATATCCCGAATTTTGGACTAACTGTTTTATGATGTTATATTGGACCACGACCCCAACACTTCTAATGTATTCTTTGTAGACTAACATATTGGGCATGGACCCTGACTGAATTTCATTATTTGATTGTATACTGGGCAAGGAAGCCCCAATGTTTTGATTATGTTTTGATATGGGTACAAAACCCTAATATACTGAGTTGACCTTTTTATTACATACTGTGCAGTGATGTGAATGACATAATTGACTTATGTGGTGTGTTGAGCATGGACTTAGAAACACACAAATTTTCTACGTATCGGGCGCAAGCCCAGAGGTAGCTACATGAATGTTTATGTACTGGGCGTAAGCCCTGATGTACACTGAGTGTTGGGCATAAGCCCTGGAGCACTCCAAGCTTGAAAGAAAATGAATACCAGATCCGAGGCCACTTAAATAATCTAGATGTGCCTCACAACCACATTCTAGCTCTAGTGTTGAGAAGAGGCTCTCGAATTGCACTACCATAATGCCCATGTGAGAGTGTTGAGTTAAAAGGCTCTAAAGAGCACTCGGGGTTACTAGATCTCAAGTGTTGAGTCGGAAGGACTTTGAATAGCACTTATGTGTCTTATCACAACTATTCGAATTGATTAAATAAATCTTATTATCATCAAGTACTGCGGGAACTACCATGTTAAAATGAGGGAATCTGACATGCAAAGGGAGAGACTAGAGGTGCCATCCTAGCTTAACGAGACCGTTCAAAGAAGTGGACCTTATCCTTAAAAGATTAACAAGAAGTATTGTGTGAAGTGACGTAAACGATAACATCACCACTTAAAACATGAATTAACTACTAGTAGTCTTCTAGGGTTTACATGCATAAAAAACTCAAAGCTATTATTATTCATAACTGTAATAATGATGTTGTTATTATTTATTTATAAAATACATTTATTTTATATAGTTTATGCATTGATTTAATAAATCAATGATGCATTAATAATTGGATCGGAATATTAATGTTGATCACAAGTGTAGAAAGGCTTAATCAAAAACACTTTCGTTAAACAAACTTGAGAAGTCCTAGTTCCAAAAGAACTAGTAATTAATTAAACAAATATTCTTTTATAAATTAATTTATTTAATTCAAAGAAACTAGTTAATTCCAACAGTCCTAATTCAAGATTCCCTACTTAAAGAGGACAGACCCCAAAGTTTGGGGGATCATCCTTTTTGTCACAATTCTCTTATGGAATCAAAGGAAAACTCTCTGCTCCAAGAAGTGAAGCCTTCCAACCACAATAATCCAAATCTGAACGAGCTACGAATCTAGGGCCTCTACCTTTCAGTTTGCATGTCAAAACCAACTCGGGGGGATTCATATTGAACCAGGAATGGTTGTAGAATCATGGTTGGGAGGAACATGGTAGTCCCAAAGTTATCTTTTCTAGGATCAATTGTCAGGTTAGTTAAAAGTTCAGCATTTTTCCACTAATCATTTGACCGAGTGTGCAGGTGATTGCAATCAGGAGCAAGCTACAGAAATAAGTAGGTATGCAAAACTTACAAGACCTTCAAACCAAATTATTTCAGAATGAAAATTTATATCAGCATTGTTCTCATTATTAGTATTAATTCAAGATTCTGCCTAGAATCGAGTGGCATTATCTAGCAGGTCTAGCCCAGCTAGCCTTTGCTAGCCATATGTATTTTTACTTTCTAAAAGTTAGGGTTATCACTAAATATTGTTCTTAAGTAGTCGTTTCCTATTTTCTTTTCTCACCCATTCATTAAATTGTTTTAGAAAAAAAAAGTATTATTTTAGCTACTGCAAATCAATATTTATTTTAGACCAGGCACCAAAACTTCATCTACACCATTCAAAATGTTTGCAACAACTTTACACAATATCTCTAGCCAAAACTTACATTAAAAATGGTAAATTACAGAGATCCGGTAAAACAAATCATAGGGCTTAGACAACCACCATCCCTTTTTCATAGTTTATTATTAACTAAAGTATTATAGATCTATTTTTGATCTAAACCATTATTTCAAGTCCAAACGAATTGTTTGTTCGAGACCATGCAGACGCCATACTGAAAATGAAAACATTAGTTGAAAAAGGGAACGTTAAAACACTCGTACGTATTCTTATTATATATATTTATAAGTCAAAACATAGGTCAATGGGTCAAGCCCCATGGGATTTCATTGGCCAACACACATCAATATGTAAATGTAGCTACAGACCAACACCTTCGTAAGACGCGGATTTGTGGATCAACCTCAAACACATAAACCCTGGAACAACTATTGACCAAATAATTAATACCAACAGCATTACCTACAGGATGCCCACTTGGGCATTATCCTTCCTCCTTTTTAAACAAAGTCGCTACAGTAAAAATCCAACGCAGAGTCTACCACTCCACAAATGTAGACAAAGATAAATCCACAGTGTTCGTGACTGCTATCTACAGCAAAGTATCATTGTGAAACTCTGATTTTCTTTCTCTCCTTCATTTCACATCAAAAATTACAAATAGATAGAGCTACAAAAAAAAGGAGAATTCATTACAACAATATAAAAACAAAATCCCATAGGATTAGCCCCATTTACATTATCTGCACCAAAAATGTCATTTATAGAAATTCTAGAAACGCTGTGGTTGTTATCCATGTTCAAAACATTCTTTCAAGCACCATACTTTCTACAGGGAAGTTTTCCCTATGTAAACCCCAAGTTCATGACTACAACGAATGTGCCAACAATGGCCATCAAAACCAGATTTCAATAGTCAAAAGTACCAAGAAAGAATTGAAAAATATCCCATTATTACATTTTGAAACCCCATAGACTCAGAACATTCGATGGTCCAGCCAATAGCGACTCTTCCAAGACTTCCAAATAGAATTAGTGAGCGAAAGACTAACGAAATCCTCCCATGAAATAAACGAAACATAGAAACGTACCACTAGAGATGCAAGAGGCAGAATGACGTGGGCGTTTAGCTGGACTTACCCTACCATTGCCTACGTCTACAAAGTCCCTGGACACCCAAAGCAACCAAACGCCGAAACCATTCATAGAGATCACCTGCCACTTCAACAGGAACCATAAGTTGAAACCCTGAGAGAGATAACAAAGGAAAATGAGTAACCTAACAAGCATGGCGATTTTCTTCTTCATACCTGAGCAGGGTGTAGGACTCTTCATGTCACCAACAGAGCTAGAATACCCAATGCACTGACCATGGGCACGAGACCACCTCCAGAGCATAAGGAACTGCAGAACCATAGCTAACTGAAAGCGCAAAGCTTGTGTGCATAAGGAAAAAAAAAACCCTTTCACGAGAACTCTTTTTTCCAGCATGTCATCCAATATGATAGGGTGTAATTAAGACTACACCAAACCCTATGTTAGTGGAGTCTCAATTTACTATACAAAGCCTATAGTATGAGTCGTATGGATTAGCCACGAAATTAAAGGGTAACACAAGTGCTGACCAAAGTCTCATCACCATAGAACTTTACACCATCACCTTTTATTGGGCACTTTAGTATTACCAGTTAAGACTTCACCTTCATGTTTAAACCTCTACCTTTGAAGCTTAATGGTGGACAAGGTTGTTGGTAGAATATTTAGGGTAGAGTTGTTCCAAGTTAGGCACCTGCATTGAAAATATATAAACCATGCATTAGCAAACAAATGCAAAGTAATTCCAGAAACACCCAAGAGTACTCTTACCTCTTGGCAACTCTGCTGGGGTATGTTTTCCTCCCCTTGATTGATACAGGTTCCACCACAGACTCAACATCTCATCAACAAAATCCATATCACCTGAAGGTGCCATTTCAAACATTCATAACACATTCATATGATTTCATTAAAACAGTATGAAAGAATTGCTATTACAGTCAAACCGACAATTGTAGACTCGTAACCAGGATACATCAATATTTATTTCGACATTGCTTCCACGGGATTGAAAAGATAAAAAGCTAGAGAGACCATTATTATTTAGGAATGTTAGACCTTCTTTTCTATATAGCTGTAATTACATATTTCTTAGCATTAAGATTTACTCACGGCGAATTTGTCCTTATTCAACATCTCTTACAAGCATAGGATTTTTTTTTTTTGTTATTTTTGGTACATTACAAGTGGTATCAGAGCCCAATTACAAAAACTAAGTGACCTATTGGGCTCATTACAAACATCCGCTGCAAAAACACAACAGGAAGAAACATACAGTTACATTCTATTTTGTTTTATGATTAAACTAACATAATTTTCTGTCCTCTACGCGTATATAAGATTGTAGGTACAAACACTATTCTGAAGAATGAATGCAGAACAGGGCAGCAGCATTCATGGAAATCTGGACTCGCCACCCCGAGAGCAAGAGGTGGTGGACGAATTAAACTTAGACTGGAGACAATCTATGCAAAACCTATAGGCAGAGTTTCGAAGCTTCCAAGATGAAAATATGAAGGAAAGAAGAGAACAGCAGGCCATAAATGAGGCACTCCTGTAGACCTTAACAAAGGCTAACCCTCTCGGATAGCCCTCACTCTCAGTCAACACCTCCAAAAATGGAAACAATCACACAAAAAGGACTGCCAGCCCTAAGGGACAAGAGCAGGGAGAACACATACCTAAAACATTGGAAAGAGATTGTTAGAGCTCTTCCAACGATAAGGGTTCACCATCACCTTGCAAAAAAAGGAGAAGAAGTGAGCAAGGGGAGTAAATTTAGAAATATAAGAGCCCCAACCTATGACAAAGAGATCAACTCTGGGGAGAAGGCTGAAGAGTGGCTACTAGGGATGAACAAATACTTCAAAGTTCATAATTACTCCAGTGAAATGAAAGCCCAACTAGCCATATACAACCTAAATGGTAAAGCTTCCAGATGGTGGCAGGACTTGAAACACACTAAGAGGCAAGAATTAAGAGACATAAACTGGGATATCTCTAGCAAGATATTCCAGGAAAAGTATATGTCTGAAAGGTTCTTTGACAGGAAAATAAAAGAATTACATGAGTTAAAAATGGGCTCCCTGACTATGGAAGCATTCATAAACCGGTTCTTAGACTTGCTGCACTATGTGCCTTATATTAAGGACGAGAAGGTAAAGATTCAGCAGTTCTTGGGAGGGTTTCCACCAAACTTTAGAGAGAAGATAGAATTTGATATGCCTAAAACCATGGATATAACCCTACATAAAGCAAGGATGTGTTATCAGCATGGAAAGCCAAGGAATGATAACATCAACTGGAATAGAGACAGGTTCAGAACCTTCTCAGAAAACTGCATGCCTGCTTTTAAACCCCCACCCTTCCGAAAACACAACAACATTTTTCCACCTAATATAGGCTTCAACCGACCTCAGGCACGACCAAGTGCACCCCCACCACCTGTCAACAGACCAACATTCAACAAAGGGACCAAAGCATTCCCACCAACTGTTTCTTGTTGGAAGTGCCAAGGGCCACACTACCACAGAGACTGTCCCAGCAAAACCGATGGGGTTTTACACAACATCCAAGTAGAGCCGACCATAGGGGACATGGAAAAGACACCTAGGATTTATGCTGCACTTGATGGCTGGAAGGCAGATCACCAAGCCACCATGGTGGAAATTGAGGGTAAGATATCTAACACTACCGTTTTAGTTCTAATAGATCTCGGCACTTTCCAGAGTTATATCTCCCCTAAGATAGTGGATACCTGTAAGTTGAACAGAGAACATAAAAAGAAACCGTGGCTGGTACAACTAGCCACTGGTACGAAATGAAGAATCTCTAAGTCAGTTAAAACTTGTGAGATAGACTTAAACAGATTTCCAACTAGGTTAGAGATAAATATTTTACCTGTAGGATCGTACGATGTACTTATAGGCATGGATTGTCTAGAAGAACACCATGTCCTACTAGACTACGCAAACAAGACCATACTCGCAGGAATGACTAAGGGAATCAGGAGACGATTCTGGGTATCCCTAGGAAAGTGTCTCTAAGACAGATTTTTGCATTACAAGCAAAGAAATGCATCAAGAAGGGCTGTAAGCTCTTTGTTGTTAACATCTAAAACTTAGAAACTGAAATTGAACAAAAGATTGAGGAATTTCAAATTATCATAGACTTTAAGGATGTATTTCCCGAGGAAATACTGGGACTACCACCCAGACATGACTTCGACTTCTCCATCAAGCTAACACTTGGGTCGGTACTAGCTTCCAAAGCCCTATACTGCATGAGCACACCAGAATTGGTGGAGCTCAAACTTCAGTTGCAAGAACTAATTGACAAAGGGTATATCTGACCTAGTGTGTCCCCTTGGGGTGCACCGATTCTCTTCGTCAAGAAGAAAGACGGCACGATGTGGATGTGCACTGATTATCACCAACTCAACAAGATGACCATTCAGAACTGTTACCCACTCCCTAGAATCGATGACTTGTTTGACCAAGTCGGAGGAGTGAAGATATTCTCAAAGATTGATTTACGATCTGGATACCATCAGGAAAGGATCCGTGACAAGGATATCAACAAGACAACGTTTCAAACCCGTTACGGCCATTACGAGTTCGTAGTGATGCCCTTTGGATTGATGAATGCATCGGCAAACTTTATGTGCATGATGAACAGTATCTTTAGTAAATACCTTGATAAATTCATTCTAGTCTTTATTGACGACATTTTAATCTACTCCAAGAACGAGATAGAACATGAGGAACACCTCCGAATTGTTTTGCGGATACTAAGAGAACATGAGCTTTATGCCAAGTTTAGTAAGTGCAATTTCTACAGGCCTCAGATCTAATACCTAGGAAATATCATCTCCGAGAAGGGAATAGCCGTCGACCCCGAAAAGGTCAAAGCTATCGAAGAGTGGCCCACACCCACTTGTGTCTTTGACATAAGGTTGTTCTTAGGATTATCCGGGGACTACTGAAAGTTCATTGAGAACTTTTCATGAATCGCATGCCCCATAACCGCCTTACAAAAAAAGGCAAACGGGTTCATCTAGACAGATAAGTGCGAATAGAGCTTTCAAAAGCTAAGGAAACTACTAATTAGTGCACCGATTCTGTGTATTGTGGATCCCAATGGGGACTTCGTCATTTGCACGGATGTAAGTAAGGAAAGACTCGGGGGAGTCCTTATGCAAGATAATTTTTCCATATGCTATGAATCGAGGAAACTAAAAGAACATGAACGAAACTACCCTACTCATGACCTCGAACTAGCCGCCATCATCCATGCTCTGAAGATGTGGTGACATTACCTCATGGGAAAGAAATTTCTATTGATGACTGATAACATGAGTTTGAAATATCTTTTTTACCAACCCGACCTAAATGCCAGGAAGGCCAAGTGGCTTGCCTTCCTTAGTGAGTACCATTTCGAACTAGAGCATATAAAAGGCAAGGAGAAAAAGATTGTGAATGCCTTAAGCCATCAAGCACAATTGCTTTACAAGGTCACGGTAAGCCAAACCGACTCCGACTTACACAATAGAATTCGAACGAGATATAAGAGTGACCATTACTATACAGAAATCCTCGTAAAGATCCAGGAAGACAAACTTTTCCAACACCAGAAAGAATATAAGATAAACGAAAAGAGACTACTGTGGTCGAAAGACCGACTTTATGTCCCTGAAAGTGGAGACATTAGACCAAACATTCTCACCAAGTTCCATAAGAAACCTTATTTAAGACACCCCGGATATCAAAAGGTGATATCGGTAGTAAAGAAACATTACCTTTGGCCTAAGTTGAAGGCTAACATCACCATGTTCATCGCAAAGTGTCAAGAATGCCAGTTGGTCAAAGCGGAACATCAACACCCCTCTAGATTACTTCAACCTTTACCTATTTCGTAATGGAAATGGGAGGTAATAAGTATGGACTTCATTACAGGCTTACCCAAGAGTAAGAAATTGAAGGACTCCATTTTTGTAGTGGTGGACAAGCTATCTAAAGCAGCCCACTTCATACCAGTAAAATCCACCTACAAAGCGGTTCACATCGCAAAAATATTTCTGAAGGAAATATTTCGATTGCACGGGATACCCAAAGCAATAATTTCTGACCGAGACACGAAGCTCACTAGCAACTTCTAGAGAGCATTGTTCTCCGAGTTGGAGAGCGAGTTACAATTTAGTACAGCAATACCACCCCCAAACCGATGGACAGATGGAACGAGTAAACCAAATTCTTGAGGATATACTAAGAATGTACGTCATGAACAATCCCACTAAGTGGGAAGACTATTTACACGTCGCAGAATTTGCGTACAACAACGGTTATCAAACCTCGTCCAAAATGAGCCCTTTCAAGGTGCTCTACGGTCGAAAGCGTCGGACCCCCGTGACTTGGGACAGTCCGGTGGACAGACTTATGTTAGGGCCTGACTTACTAAGAGACTTCGAACAACTAGTCTCCAAGGTACAACTGAACTTAAAAGAAGTACAAGAACGCCAAAAGAGTTACATGGACAAGAAAATAAAGGACAAAGACTATCAAGTCAGCGAACATGTCTTCCTAAAAATAAAAGCAAAACGAAACTCATTGAGCTTGGGAAGTTGCGGGAAACTCGCTCCAAGATTTTGTGGACCTTTTGAAATACTGGCCAAGAAGGGTCCAATAGCTTATGAGTTAGCCTTACCAGCACATATAAAAGTTCATAATGTTTTTCATGCTTCATTAATAAAGAAATATGTATACGATTCTAATAATGTTATTGATTCGTCCTTATTACAGGTGGAGCCCGAAGGGGAGTTCATGCCAGAACCACTCCACATTCTGTACAATAGAGAGGTCCAGCTTAGGAGGAAGACCATTACTCAGCTAAAACTGCAATGGAGGCACTTTGGACTAGATGAGGCTACTTGGGAGAATGAGGCCACCATGAAAGAGGCATACCCCACCTTGTTTCATGACTTCATTCCTAGTCCCCACAAATACCGGGACAATGTTGTTCTAAGGGGGGAGGGATGTAATATCCCGAATTTTGGACTAATTGTTTTATGATGTTATATTGGGCCACGGCCCCAGCACCTATGATGTATTTTTTTGTAGACTGGCATATTGGGCATGGACCTTGACTAAATTTGATTATTTGATTATATACTAGGCAAGGAAGCCCCAATGTTCTGATTATGTTTTGATATGGGTACAAAACCCTAATATACTGAGTTGACGTTTTTATTACATACTGTGCAGTGATGTGAATGACATAATTGACTTATGTGGTGTGTTGAGCGTGGACTCAGAAACACACAAATTACCTACGTACTAGGCGCAAGCCCTAAGGTACCTAGATGAATGTTGATGTACTGGGAGTAAGCCCTGATGTACACTGAGTGTTGGGCATAATCCCTGGAGCACTCCAAGCTTGAAAGAAAATGAATACTGGATCCGAGGCCACTTAAATAATCTAGATGTGTCTCACAACCACATTCTAGCTCAAGTGTTGAGCAGAGGCTCTCGAATTGCACTAGCGTAACGCCCATGTGCGAGTGTTGAGTTAAAAGGCTCTGAAGAGCACTCAGGGTTATTAGATCTCAATTGTTGAGTTGAAAGGACTCTGAATAGCACTTATGTGTCTTATCACAACTATTCGAATTGATTAAATAAATCTTATTATCATCAAGTATTGTGGGAACTACCATGTTAAAATGAGGGAATCTGACATGCAAAGGGAGAGACTAGAGGTGCCTATCCTAGCTTACCGAGACCATCCAAAGAAGTGGACCTTATCCTTAAAAGATTAAAAAGAAGTATCTTGTGAAGTGACGTAAAAGATAACATCACCACTTAAAACATGAATTAACTACTAGTAATATTCTAGGGTTAACATGCATAAAAACCTCAAAGCTATTATTATTCATAACTGTAATAATGATGTTGTTATTATTTATTTAAAAATGCATTTATTTTATATAGTTTATGCATTGATTTAATAAATCAATGATGCATTAATAATTGGATCGGAATATTAATGTTGATCACAAGTATAGAAAGGCTTAATCAAAAGCACTTTAGTTAAACAAACTTGAGAAGTCCTAGTTCCAAAAGAACTAGTAATTAATTAAACAAATATTCTTTTATAAATTAATTTATTTAATTTAAAGAAACCAGTTAATTCCAACAGTCCTAATTCAAGATTCCCTACTTAAAGAGGACATACCCCAAAGTTTGGGGGATCATCTCTTTGGTCATAATTCTCTTATGGAATCAAAGGGAAACTCTCTGCTCCAAGAAGTGAAGCCTTCCCACATCAATTTTCTAGATTTGAACCAGCTACGAATCTAGGTTGAAATCATTCTACCAACATTTGTAGGTATTTAATGATTAGATAGATCATTTTTTGTGCAATTTGAAACTATAGACTTTTCACAAAAGTGGGCAAAAAATCAAATTCAAATTCATATATGTAATTTCAACTTGAACACTCAAATATCACATTTGGAATTTGTAGGGCAAGTTTTTGGAGCAAACCCTTGATCTTAAACCATTCGTGGCGATCAAATCGAGTAACCAATCTTCCTAAAACCTCTTCCAAGTAAGTTATTTTCGTCCTATCTTGCAATTTGATGGCTTATTTGTCAATTTTTATGCTTAAAAATCAATATCTAGCCATGCTCAAATCATGAAAAGCGTGTGCACTACTGTGTAAGAGGGAAAGTAGGGCATACTAGAGGTGTGCAATACTCTTCCTCAAGGACAGTAGCGCCCAAATGTGACTGTGTACCTTGAGGAGTAGCGCACACACTTGAACATGGAGAAAATCATGTCGAGAGCTAAAAATTTGACTTTCTTGTGGCAGGATGGAGCTTGTTTGGAGGGAGAGGGAGCATGAAGAGATGGATAGGGTGGCTATGCAAGACCCGACAACTCTACATGCACTCCGAAGGTGTGATTTGCTAAAATTATATAGAACCATCAACATGAGGGCACTTAACCGATTGCTTCAAAGACTCATTCAGTATTGGGATGCAGATGCCAATATGTTTGATATCCGGGGACAAACCCTAGACCTCACTATTGATGACATATACTTCATTATAGGACTCTCTAGGAGGGGAGATCTTGTAAACCTGAAAGGGTCCTCATGCAATGTGGGTGCCATGTCCATACAAGAATACGTGAATGCATACTGTGTGGCGGGTACTGAGAAATCAGGAAGTCATATTCTTATTTCTACTATTGATAGCTTCCCTTTGAAATTTATTGTAAGTATGTTGAACCGAATGGGAGGGAGTGCCACAAAACACTTAGCCTCAAGCCACTATATGCATATGGGTATCAAATGCTTGCAAGGTCATGTGTATGACTGGTGCACTAGTTTGTTGGAAAACATGAAGCTTCAACTCTCTGAGTGTAAGACCAGGGGGATGAAGAACTTTGGATATGGCAACATACTTTGTACCTTCTTCTTCGAGAGGGTACCTGCTCTTAGTTTGGGCATACCTTTGCCCCTTGTCATTCCTCATGAGCCGAAATTGGACCATTGGGGTGACATTTTTCTCTGCCAGGGTGGTGGTGAAAGCCCCTTTTTCTATCACACCGATGATTTTTGGGGATGGTGGGAGAGACAGGTGCCATCATTTGAGCAGTTTCTGTATGCTAGTTTAGATTTCCGTCATGATCCAGAGCTGGTACATCCTCCAGGTGGTGCCTGGGGAGAGATAGACATGTTTATGTTTTGAAAATTATTTAATTTTTTCAATTTAAAATATATTATTTTTATGATGAGTTTGAAAATACTAAAAGAAAGTGTCATGTGCAGATGTTGGACGAGTTCATCCAGATGGAAATCCTAGTATTTTCGTGAGGCCTATTGATGTGGGTGCAGCTGATGCTACGCTAGGGGCTATAGAGAGGAAGATGAGTCGGTTGACTCATGATATTCCCACATATCGCATTGAGCGGATTCCCATTGACATGCAGGAGGATGTAGTTGGTGTGCCCCCAGCTTGGATTAGATTGCTGCGGAAAGTAGCCAGGCTGGTCATATGTTACTGAGAGGTAGTGGATGCTGATGAGGCCCCACCTTATCCATGGGAGAAGGATATTTTATGTATGTTGAGGCCATCGAGCCCAATTTTGTATCTTATGACTTGAATTTGTGATAGACTTATGTTCCAAACTCATATTTGTTTTTATATAGTATCGGATATATATAGAGTATCGGCTTATATCTACATGTGTGTGTTTTAACTTTATGTGCAATGCTTATTTATGGAAGTGTATGATACAAATGCCAATCTAAAATATAATTTGCAAATGAATCAACTAATGCATTCAAATTTCTTGCAATATGTTGATATATGATGGAATCAAACTGTCTTTTCAATTATTTAACTTGCAAAAAATGTCGTAGCAAAACAGGATCTCTGATCTGATAAACACCCGTCAGCTGAAATACAACTAGTTGCGAATCAAGTCTTACCTCTAAATGTGAAATTCCCTGGATAAGAGCATCCCGGAAAAGTTCTATAACTGCACTATGCTCAGCTACATTATTTGTCGTGGGACCCAAATAAACCCCCCCGAACAAACCAGTTGGCCAGTCAGTGAGTAAATGACCCAAGCTGTTGAAGCCAACTATCGGGTGTGGTGACTGGCGCCATCAACAAATCCTAACAAGTGTTCAGCCGACATCTGAAACACAAAGCAAGAAAACGCACATAAGGTCAACTAACAATCGCAAGCAAAAACTAGTTCTACAAAATGTACAACTATAATACATGAAAAAGCACAAATGCCTAAGCGTAGTACTTCTTCAGGTAGAGCCCATTTCTAGGCTCGAGCAGCTTATTACCCTCGTAGTCCATTAGCTCATAAGATGCTTTCTTCAGTACCTTGAATATTATGTAAGGACCAAGCAACATGCACTTGAACTTGCCAGCCCCTAAAGGTTCCTTGTCCTGATGCCAAAGCAGAACAAGGTCTCCTTCAAGAAAAACCCTAAGTCTGATAGACTTATAGTACTGTCCTTTGACTCGTTTCTTATGGACTTTGTTTGCTATGAGCACATCCCGGTGCTGCTCATCTAGATGTTCTAAATGTAGCAAACGTTCTTCTAGTACTGAAGTTTCTGGTAACAGTTGGACATCCAACTTTAACGAGGGAATCTCGCATTCAATCGAAACGATTGCATCTATCCCATGCACAAGTTGGAAGGGAGAGAACTCGGTAACAATATTTACATTTGCTCGGTAAGCCCAAAGAGCAGGATACAACATGATGTGCCAGTTATTTCTACTGAAATTAACGGTTCTTTGTAGAATAGTCTTCAAAGTTCTGTTAACCGCTTCGACCTGACCATTCGCTTGTTGATAGAATGAAGACAAATGCTCCGGATGAAAACCTAGCATGGTATAAAGCTCAGTCATCATGTTGTTCTGAAAATGGTGACCATGGTCTGTCACGATCACTTTGGGTATGCCGATCCTTGTGATAATCTGATTGAATACGAAATAAGTCATAGTTTCTCCATCCTCCTTAGTAGTAGGCATTGCCTCGGCCCACTTGGTGAAGTAGTCGATGGCAACGGTAATATAACGATGGCCTCCAGCCAAAACTAGATTACAAGTAATATAATCAACCCCCCATTTGGTGAAGGGACCTGCTGTGATCATAGGATGAAGAGGAGCTGGATGTGCTCTCATTTTTCTGGTGAAAAACTGACATGGACAACAACATTTCACAGCTTCCACACAATCTTTAAAGATTGTAGGCCAAAAATACCCGGCACACAGTATTTTCTGAGTTGTTGCCAACCCAAAAAGATGACCCCCACAAGCTCCACTGTGATAATCATTCAATACCGATTCTGCTTCTTCTTAAGTCAAACAACGTCGTAACATGGATTCTATCCCACATCTGTACAAAGTGTCATAGATAATGAGATAGTTTTTCGCGTGACTTTTCAGTTTGCGTCGTTCTTGTCTAGAAAAAGTGGTAGGACACCTCAAAGTTTGGAGATATACTAAAATATCCCCATACCATGGGTTAGAGTAGGCAATGAGGAAGAGATGTTCATCCAGGAATGATGAGTCTTCCTCAATCTGCACTAAGTCACTCGAAAATTTTGAAATTGATTCAGCGAACACTAGTGATTTCTTCGACTTGGAAGACTGAAAAACCAAATCAAACTCTTGCAGGATTACAATCCATTTATTGTATTTCCCAACGATTATACATCGAGTGAGAACATATTGGAAAGGATTGACCTCCACAATCATAGTAGTGGTTCGTAAAAGGATATAGTGACGAAGCCTCTGCACCGCATAGACCATGGCCAATGCTAGCTTCTCAATGTGTGAATACTTAATCCCAGGAGCTATCAATGCATGCGAGAGATAATAAACAACATGCTCTTGGAGCATGTCATCCTCCTGAACTATTACTATGCCAATTGTATATATAGATGCCGCCAGATATAAGAGGAAATCCTTTGTATAATCAGGCAGGCTTAACAAGGGGGCTTATAGTAATGCCTTTTTCAAGGCCTCAAACAATGCTTGAGCAACCTCATCCCACAAGAAGTCGGTATCTTGTTTAAGCAGTCTCATGAAACCCTTTGTGATTTTAGCATAGTTTATGATGAAGCGTCATAAGAAGCTAGACATTCCTTGTAGACTTTGAAGTTGTCGCAAGGTGCGAGGAGGAGGCAGATTTACAATCGCCTCTACTTTTAATGGGTCAACAATAATGCCACGAATGGATACAATAAATCCCAGTAAACATCCTGATTCGATGCACAATACACACTTGTTAGGATTCAATCGAATCTTGTATTGTTTGCATCGTTCAAACACAAGTCTCAAAGGAGTTTGATGATCCCATCTCTTGCGAGATCCTACTGGGAGGTCATCCAGGTAGGGTTAAACTATGTGCTTGACATTGTGAAAATCAAAATTCATCACTCGCTGGAAAGTAGCTCTAGCATTCTTTAAGCCAAATGGCATCTTCCAATAGGCAAAGGTTCCCCATGGGAAAATAAAAGCTAGTTTTTGTTGATCTTCAGTTTGATTTGAATTTGATTATATCCCGAAAATCTATCCATGAAAGAAAAATTTCATGTCCCATGCACGCATCTATGATCTGGTCGATCAATGGTGTGGGGTAGTTATATTTCAGACAAGCTTTGTTCAGATCCTTAAACTTAGTACAGACTCGGATGGTACCTTGCTTTTTATCAACTGGAATAGGATTTGAAACCCATTCCATCATGTCGATCAAATAGATAAATCCCGCTTTAAGCAATTTTTCAACCTCTGCCTTAATGGTAGCCACTTTTCGAGGATTCACAGGATGGATCTTTTGTCTCATATGTTTCATGTTAGGATATGTTGTGATGACATGCTCAACAATGGTAGGATCAATGCTTGGCATCTCGTCATAAGACTAGGCAAAATATCGTGAAATTCTTTAAAAAGTGTGGTATACAGAGCAATCTCCTTCGGAGAACAATCTGCTCCAATAAAAATGTTTTCCACGACCTCGGGTTTGGTGGAAATCTTAATCAGGATGGTTCTCAATATATTAGCCATATTTCCTTTAGCGTAAACAACACTTGAAGTGGAAGAGGACAAATCAACATTCCCACTAGGTCTCATCGAAAACTCTCCTCTCTCTATCCTGTCCTGATTTGGAAGTAGATAGGACCTGTGGTACATGTGTTCCCAAGGCTAGTCTAGGCCCATCAAGGTTTCCAACATGGCTTCGTCAGAAGGAAAAACCATGTTTAAACAGTTGAAAGAGTGGATCGAATCTACTGACCATGCCAGAGCATAGTCCATATCCAACTCAGCAGAGACTGGCAGAGTAACGATATGTTCCATTGCAGCATGCTATGCTTCCATGTATGCTACTTCTAAAACGGATAAAGGCACTGATGGTTCTGATACAGTAGGAAGGATCCACGGATCAGTCCTTAAACCGACTGTGAAAATTTCAGTAGATGTATCTTCATTAGAACGCATGATAAGGACGGGAGTAGGTAGATCAAAAGTTCCTATTAATGACCTGTAAATCCCTGCACCTAAACTCTCATGTACTGGGGCAGATTGATCAACTAAAGGAACTGTGGATTCCGATGAAGTCCGGTTGTTTTCCTAAGAGAACAAAAGTTGATCGATCGTGACGATCTTGCCTTCGTGGTGGAACATAACAACTCAAAAAATAGCCGATGCAATAGCTCGCATGGCATATGTCCAACTCCTGCCTAACAACATATTGTAATCAAGCGGAACCTCTAGAACTTCAATCTCTATAGCAACTGTTTTACCAGTGAGTGTGACATCAAATGACGACAAGAATCTGTGTGGATGGAAGGTTCTACCATCAAATGCAGTAAGCAGTGTGTTAGAAAGGGCTAACTTAGGAGAACCCAAGGCTTTCCAACAAGAAATCGACATTATGCATGTAGACACACCCTCATCTATGACATCTCGTCTCATGGTCATAGGACCATGAGCTACCTCTATCTAAAGGGCAATGTGGCACGGAAAACGGTATTTGATATCAGACATATCAAAATGTGTACTCATGTTGGATGATTCCATACTTCCAATTGCTGCAAGAAGTGCATTTCGTTGTAATGGACAACTTTGCAAAACTTCTAAGGTGGACATAGCACAAGGGGTCTCGGCTAGATATTCAACCACACTATAGTTTGCGGCAGCCCGTGCGTTCAGATTGTGCGAATCCCATTTCAAGACACCTTTCGGGATCTTGGGCAGTGCGTCCACAGGAATGTGGAGAGGAATGGAAGATTCAGGAACATCTTTATCCTTGTTCTGCAAATCCGAGGTATAATTTCTTGCCCGCGTTTGTAAAAGAGCATCCGAGTTAACCATATTAATAAAAGTTTGATCAACTGAAACATGGGTGGTGCCCCCAGTTTTGGAGGTGCCAGAAGCTGATCCCTGCCCTTTTGGAATGGATCTTTCAAGATGACAGGTTTCTTTTCTTGAAGTAGCTTATGGGCTTCTTCGATTAGAGGGCATTGGTGAGTGAGGTGGTCCTGCTTGCAAATCTTGGAAGGGAACTTGACCTTCTTCTTTTCTCTGTTACCCTCCTCAGCATTTTCCTTGTTTTTGGGATTTTGTTGGTTCCCCTCTCCTTTCTTTCCCTTCTTTTTGTTTTTGGGTTGTCAAGGGCCTATTTGATTAGTCCAAACCTATTGTACAGATTCAGTAGTAGAAGGAGATGGGAGTCACTTCTGCAGTCGGTTGTACCCTATAAAGGTGTTAAAACTAGGGGTAGTTGAGGTGTACGACATAGTCATGGTACTCATGATAGGCATAGTTGCAGAGGGATTCGACCAACATTGGGTGTGGAAATCCAAGTACTAGGAAAATGTTATGATTTTTGTGTTGGAGGAGGTGAGATGATATTCACTGTATTATTGGGTCCAAAAGTAGGGGTAGAGGTGGATGTCAAAGTTGTTGAGCTTGGCATGCGTAACGTACCGGCATTGAAACTGAAGGACGGAGTTGAAACAGAAGTTGTCTGCGTCAAACTCGGTGTAGCAGTGGAAGGAGGATTTACAATACTTGTATTCATACCCATTGTGGGAGTCCGTGGGACTCCCTGATCATCTCCTGGATTAGTCATAATATGCCCAGGTGTGAAAAAATATGCACTATACTCGGGTTGTTGGAAACCAACAAGTAACAGAAGTGGATCGTTAAGTCCGGTAAGAGGAGGGTTAAAAGGACTGTTAAACTCACCAGAAGTGATATCCTCAACCTCAACAATATTGAAAACTTATTGATCCGGGGTTCTAGGTTGCGATTCACCCGGAACCTCTATTTCACTAGTAGGTTCAAAAATACCACTGGAGTTAGTCCTACTTCGTGGTGGTGGCGATAGTGGCTCCACACTTAGTGGGGGAAGGTTTTGCACCCTATGAGACCTACGAAGTTGTTGGTCTTCCACAATTATATAAAAATAACACTAAAAAAAACGTAGTGGCCACTAAGACTAAGGGGCAAACAACATACCACTAAAAAATCCTAAGTAATCAAACCAATCAAACGGATAGTAAATACTCTCGGAAGTAATTCTAGGATGATTAGGGCCCAGAACAGACTAACAGAGTACTGATAGTCAATTTTGTGGCATCCACCATAGGTCCACTGGGTGCAAGCGCTTGAATCACCAAACCGTTTTCCTGGGAGTACTGCTAGAGGGTTACTTTCCACACCTGTCCGAGGTGAACTGGGAATAACCACCCACTCTACATGTGTAATATCCTAAAGGTTTGATACTAAGGCTACCATACATACGAAATATCTTGGGGGACAGTCGTCAGCCTAGTCGAAACGCATGGGCAGGATAGTAAAGCTCGAAGTCCGAAAGGACCCCCGTATGCGAATCGACTCTGGTTTATGGTCAAAAGGAAGGTGAGGGGATATCCTCAATGATTCCAGTCTTCCATAGCCTCGTGCTTAACTCTGGTTTGAGTAGAGCATCCCTGGGTTATTTGATATATATGGGTTTACCTAAATGAAAGTTTCTACTACAATTGTTGCATAATGAAGCTAGTTGCGAGATGTTTAAGGTGATTTAAGCTCATAACTCTAGCCTAAGCTAGTTGATGTCGTGTATACCTACAAAGAAAATGTTTCTAATTGATTTTATTAAAATTTCTTTTTAAGGCAATTTTTTACTCAATGGGGTAGTGCATTGTGTGGAAATGGTTTGAGAAAGTAAAGTGCAAAATAAATGACTTTCAAAGCAACAAAAGACTCTTTTTCTTTTCTCCATTTATGCTCTTTCCAAAAATGAAAAACTAAGCAAACCAAAACAAATTTCTTTTTTCTTTTCTTTTCAAATTCAAGACAAAGTAAATTATGCTACTTCGAAATGATTACAAGTCCTACTACTTTACACTACCAAACTCATTTTTTGCTTTTTCTGATATATGTAAAAGAAAAGAACTCAAAAATGGAAGCAAGTAAGACTTAAAAAAGTAATGTAAGTAAGGAAAAGCAACTCTAAGGTTCACAACAAACAAATCGATGATTTGACGAAGACTTGTCCTACAAAGTTTTTCAAAGCAAAAGGCTTCTTGGGCTTGGAAAACAAAGTTGAAAGAAAAGAAGGATAAGAGACGCTTCAAATGGAAAGGTTAACCTCGTAGGTCACTCCAAATAATCAAGAACCCTAAAGTGCACTAAGCCAAGCAAACGGTAGGCAAGCGAACCAAAGATGGCCTTACAATCACAAAAACTCAAATGGAAGCAAACCGAAAGACTTCAACTTACTTGGACTGAAACTGACAAAGCAATCAGAAGGTATCTAGACTCAATTTTTTTTTTAATACACCCTAAGGACTCTAACTTGGGGTCCAAACCTAACTCAAAGGCCAAGACACCATCAAAGTGTGTGTAGTTTTTCCACAAACAACAATAGTTACGAAACAAACATTTGTACACCTGCAACAAACATCTAGGGTACAGGAATGCATTTATGTCCAACTAGGAACAAAGCACGGTCTCCAAAAAAAGTCACAAACAACAAGACACCTCAAAAGTACTCAAGCAAGAAAAATATGACCTAAGGGACTCAGGAGAGGCAATCAAGACTCAACAAGGGCATAAAGACCTCAAGGATCAGTTAAGAAAGCAAGGCCAGAGACTGGATATCAAACCAAACAAGTGAAAATCAAAACCCTACAGCAAACAGAGAGTTATAGGGGTATGCGCTACTGTGTAGTGCATAAAACAGTGCACAGTGGGAGACGTGCCCTACTGTACAGTAGGTAAAGTAGTGCTCATCATCAAGTATGCACTACTATGTGTATAGGAGACTAGCGCACATGTCAGAGGAGCTCTGAAAATAGGCTCTAAAACATCTAATTGGTATGAGTCAAGCAACAGAAAGCAAGTACAAGTGACCTACAGGGCCTCTCAGTGATAAAAAAGATCAAAAAGTACTGAAAGGAAAGTTGAATGAGTCTCCTAGAAGAGAAAACAATCGGTCCCCAGCAGAGTTGCCAGTCTGTTGTGCAGGAAATCTACCCTATAGCGAGGAGAGGGACACTACCAACTTTTGGGGTGATAGGTAAATGCATTGATCATATCACACGGGCTTGTACAAAAGAAAAGAGATCAAGGTTTTTGAAGGCCTACCTTATTAACGAAGTTCGATCCTATCTTTCCCTTGCTCCTTCAATCGATCCTCCACTTGATCTTCCGTTCAATGAACCTGTAATACAAAGATACCTTCCTCAACGTATCTTGACTGATATAACAATGATGAAATTGAAATACAATTTAAACATCAAATAGAATCAGGCATTTAATCCAAACAAATATGCAATCCATTAGACATTTGATTGGGATAGGAAGGGCATTTCAACCTTTATTGTCAAAAGCAAATAATCAGTACAAGTATACCGGATCATTCAAAGTGCTTGTGCAACCGGATCCTGGCCTCCTGCTCTTCACACTAACTTTAGAATTCGTCCAGCATAACAACCCTTAATGCATAGTTTCTTCCTCCCTCTCTCATCTATCCCTCTTGTATTTATGGGACAAGAAAGGAAGTTTAGATCGAGAGGTAGTTTGATTGGGAAGTTGGGGAAGTTGCAAAACCAACTTCAACTAATCCCAATTTGTCAAATTAATATATTTCTGATTACATTTGAAGATGTTCACGAGTATTTCATAGTAGAGTAGCGCACAATATGCAACTTCACTGCTTTACAACCAGTGTTTGCATGATTTTTTAATTTGTGTGCTAGTTTGACTATGCAAAGTAGGGCATACTAGCAAGTGTGCGCTACTGTTATGCTTGTGGAGTAGGGCACATTCCCAAAAATGCACTACTATGATGCCTGTAGGGTAGCGCACATGTCAAAATGTAGGGTAAAATCATGGTTTTGTCAGCTGTTGAGGGGCAAATCAAGTCCATGTATCATTTAGGGAAATATTGCTCTTCGATCCATGTTGTCCTTTTGTGTGATCGACAGCTTAATGTGATCACGGAAGGAGAAGTGCAGATTTGACCTATAACAATTAGCATTGAATAATCCTTGCAGATCGAGATCTCATATTGATTTAGATCATAACCATCTTCTTTTTTTTCCAATATATTTTGTGGTAATCCCCATTTCCTATTATCACTTGTAACTGGTTTATTTGAGCATATTGGTAATCCATTTATTTCTTTATGAAAACAATTTTGTTAACCCCAGTTTGTTGGGTGTTAAAATGTGCAATGGTGACTACCCTTCTGCATTCTTCAAGTTGCTCCTACAGGGTATTAAAACCTCAATCACCTAGTCTTTTGTTTCTTGCAAATAGCCACAATTTTAGCTGTGTTCCCCAACAAATCTCTAAATTCTTCACCTAACACGCTTTTTTAATTTAATCTCTTATTATAAACTAGCTTCCTCCTATTTAGTTTCCTCTCTACCTTTGAAGTACTTCCAGTTTGCTTTCATTTCAACACTTCACAACTAGTATTTACGGTACAGCAAGGGATCTGCTCATGTTTGTGACAATCATTTAATTAATTCTTTAGAATTTCTTCAGTACTGTACGTAACGTGACGTGATAAAAAATAATTTAATGTGACGTGTACCTAACACTCCCAGCACAATATCTCACATCCAATGTTATCCATGGATTTTTTGGTCTTCGTCACATGCACGAGCACTGTTTTTCACCTTAGAGGAAATCTCTGAGTTCCTTACCTACTGTGTTTTTCAAATTTTATTCCTTTTATATAACGTCCAAATTGACAATTTTTTTTCATAGATGCACTCTGCTAATTTAGTTTGTAATCAAAATTATTTATAATGAATTCATATATGCATTTATTCCTCACAATAACTCTCTGTAATTAACCTTTTTCAAAGTATTTGTAATTCATAATAACCCCTAGTCGATAGGGTTACATAATTTCTCCATAAATTAAGTACAAAAGCCAGTATTGTCTCAAAGTAAGTTCTAGTAAAGCTTATAGAACTGTAATCTAGTTAGCCAGGACGATAAAAGCCCATGCCATATTTTCACTCAAAAAAAAAAAAAAAAGCTTTTAACAGAACTTGTTGTCAATTTGGAGAGCTTCATTAAGAATAAGAAAATACAAAATCAAGGTGATTCATCTCCCTAGTAAGGCTTCATAACTCAGATGATACTTCCAAAGCACCTTGAAATAAGGATCTCCTTAAAGGAACTTACATTAGCACGAATAAAGAGATTGTGTAGCTGAACTTTTGTGCGCTTATACGATTTTGATAAACATTTCAAGCTTCAATTGTTTTTCAAAGTTGTAGCTTACTGTCAATTGATAAACTTGTTGGAAAAAGTGGTAACAAGTCTGACCAACCTTCTTTATCTGAGTGTATTTAGAGCAATAGAGAAATGTAATACAACTATTCTTACAACATCTGTAGATATGAAAGATAGAATGTGAGACCTTGAAAAAATAATATTATAGAAAATGAAGTCGACCTGTGCTCATAGCCTCACGTGTACTTACTTTTTGTTTGTTTGTTTTCTTTCTTTGACCTATAGGATTCCAATATTTTGCTTTGTAAAGGTAACTCTCTTATTGCAATTGCCATGGATAGTTGTTTTCTCTCATAGCTTGCTGACTTTGTTCATGCAGGTCAGTTATAAGCCTAGACCCAGCTGAACTGGTGAAAATATCAGAAATTTTGAATCCTAACAATAAGACTGGGAGATTGACAGTAATTGTACACATGGGTGCTGAAAAATTGAGGTTCAAGCTGCCACATTTGATAGGAGTAGTAATACAAGCATGCTTGATAGTGACTTGGGTCACTGATCGTATGGATGGAAACACAATAAATGCACCATCAGGGTTGAAGACACGTCTATTTGATGCTATTAAGGTATTTTGGAAAAATATTCATTTTGTTGTTCAATGATTTTTGGTCCAAGTTGGTCTTGTGTCTGTTCTAAATTAGTCACATTTTCAGAAGTTGGAACTATTATTATTAGCCATGCAATATCATTTTTGAATGCTAAATCATGGTTAACAGATTCTATATGTACTGGATATGCAAGCAGAGTTGTCGGCATTTTTTTATGTTCATGAAGAAGACAGGGAAAAATCTGTTAACTCTAATAGATTTAACAGATTTAAATTTTTTGATGTTCATGAAGAAGATAGGGCAGAATCTATTAACATTGTTCATGAGTTGTCGACATTCTAAGTGAAATGTATCCACCATGTACATATCCATTGAATTTCTGTCTTTTATGTTCTCCCGTGATGTAAACAGGGCCAACAGTCAAATGACATTATGCATAACACATTGCTAAAGATTCTTCAAACCAATTAAAGCACGTGTTATAGGAAAATGTAGATGCAGATTTGATGTTGTCATCGTGTTACAACTTACCCTTATGTCATCGAAGTGCTTAGGGTCGACAGAAATTTGATAATTGGTGTAGCTTCCTTGTTGAAACCTGTTATTCCACCACCTTGGAACCAGAATTTGCTCTGCTTCAGGAATGCTACCACAAAATTTTTTTCTGAGAACCTCTATTGCTTCTGCTTTGGTCTTCTCACCATCTTGTTCTTTTGTCTGCTTCGATTCCATGTGCTTCAACATAAATAATAATTCCAATAGTTGTTACTGTTATAACAATGTTGTAAATGCATTTGGGGTGTTTGAGAACATTATTGGTCTATACTCACATGCCAAAACATGTAATAACCTCTCTTTTCAGCCGCATAAAGAAATAATTCTGTACCATCCCGAGTCGACCAGAACGTGCTGGGAAATTTGATGAATACCTTGGTGTAAATTCTTATCTCGGAGTTGAAGAATGCTTTCGTTTTCCAACTCTGCATATCATTAATAACATGAGTCATTATCAATGACAAATCCTAGCAAATTATTCATTTTCATTGGTCTATTTAATGTACTTAATTATTAATTTTGTTAATGATGGATTAAAACGAAATAAGATTTAAGAAAATGTTTTAATATACATTTTTAAACCTTGTTAAGAAGTATATATGTGTGTGTGGTGCAAACAAATATAAATCACATATTATATATAAATATATATAATATTTGTTTTATATTTTTTTGCACCATTTATTATTTATGGTGCTTTGCACCACTTGTTATTTTAAATAATAATAATAATAATTTTTTTTGTGTTTTGCACAATCCACTTAAGATTGGTTTTGGTGGTCTGCACCATACACCATGGAATGCCACATATCCATTTACCACCGAAAACAACATTTTTACAAACACCACTTTTGCACCATAAATCTTAGCACCACTTGCGTATCCCCACATTATCACCACTTTTGCACCACAATTTGAAAATTGAGGATTTCCCAAATCCTTTACAAATAGTGGTGCTAATGTGAGGCTAAAATTCCCTTTTTCTTGTAGTGCACTAACACTCGAAGAAATCATGGCTAAGGATTTATCATCTATATTTTTACAAATAGCAAGCTCTTTCTCTGATGTTAGAGGCTTTGGAAGTAAAGTGATAACAATACGTTCGTTGTTGAGAGTGGTCTTTCCTTCGTAAATATCATCCCACAAATCGTTGTAGACATACACAACCTTGATATTCCTCCATGATTCTGGAAATGTATCTTTGCTGGTGAGTGTAGCACCAACAACAGATACTATTGAATGCATCTTGAACCTCCAACTTATACAACTCTTGAAAAATATAGGACACGGGCTTAAAATCCTACTCCTTACATACAAATTATAAACTTTAATTTTGCAGCTTTCAAAATAATTTTGCAGCTCTATTCTGTAACTTATTACATACAAATTTTCTTCCACACCTTGGTAATTATAGCATCAAGAAAACGTTGGTAAACACGCAGCTTAGAATAACGAGGAAACTCACTCTCCACGTGGGTGTGGACAGCTCGAGGAAAACACAATTTTCGGCGCATCTTTCACCATAGGAACACAATCTCGATCTCAGAAAAAAATAGAGGAATCTACGCATCTATAGTCCTCACGCAGAGGTCTCGGCTCAGATCTTCCATGCTCAGAAATTGAGATGTTTGGCAGCTCGCAGCTCCAATGATCAATGCACAACAGCTCCAAAAGATGAGAGATGACAGGAAACTCAGCTCAGCTCCACAGAGGGACCGCTCGCAGTCTCGATTTCAATATCAAACGTAGTCGTACTCTCGATAGCATTCTCTATAGTAGACTCGATCTCAGTATATAAACGCAGTGTCACGAACTTGCAGCAGCTCCAATAATTTTTTTACGAAGCATTCATTTCGGATCTCTATGATAGCACAAAAATGTGCACCTCTTGTAGGTCTTTCCACTATTTCACGGTCATCAACGCTCATCAATTCAAGCTTCAATGTAAGGTCACGATAGCACTCCACGTAGTGGCACAATGCAAGTCACTCGACGCAGATGGCACAGACTCAATGTAAGGTCACAATAGCATAGCACTCCAAGTAGGGGCACGATGCAAGTCACTCGCAGCAGACAATATGGACATAACGACAATAATTCATAGCACAACATAGGATGTCGGTCTCCACCATCACCATAATAGAGCCACTCTAGTCTTCACGCTAGTGTTCACCATTAGGGTTTCAAAGAATGGTGCTCGTGGGTGCTTGGATATGCTCAAATAGGTGATGCACGGGAGGAGAATGGCATATTAGAGTGGAGTCTTGCGCAACTCTAGTGGAGAGAATGCTTCTTAGAGAGATTAGGGTTTGGGTTTGGGTTTGCAGACGAGAAGAGAAAACACTGCATATGCAGCAAAAAAGGAGTCGCGACAATGCCAAAGAGGATACCAATATTGGACTGCGGGAAAGGGTGAAGTTAGTCTGCAAATTCTCAGAATAATGATGAATGACGCAGAAGGCAGAAAGGACTGAGCATGAAGAGAATGCAGCAAGCATATCTTTAGGCCTAGGAAGAGCGCAGGGCCAAATATGGCGAATCTGACAATGGCAGGAGTTATGGTAGGAAACTTTGATACCACATGATGGTAAATTTGTCCCGGATGATAATTTCATTCACCAAAACCTTTGGTTTATACATTGTTGATGTGCCTTTTGGTATTTGGATTCCATGTACGGCGATTGCATTATGGCCGGCCACATCAAGGGAAGTATGGGCAATCGTTGTATGGCCAACCGCAATATCCGCAACTGCAATATCAACCACCACACTATGGGCAACCGCCATATCAAAAATTCTAGTATGGTCAACCGCAGTACCCGCCATATGGGACACTACGATGAGATTTTAGAGGAGGATTCTGCGGAGGTCGAGGTACCGATGCAAGACGACGAGGAGCTAGTGGACGAGGACGGGGACCAATTATATGTTACAATTGTGGGAAACAAGGGAATTACTAGAAGGATTTCCCGAATCCAACACCACAGTGCACTTATTTCAACGTTGTGGAACATGATGTCGAAGACTGCAGTGCATCGCAAAATGGAAAATGAAAAACCTGCCCCCACCTCAACAGAATCAAATTCAGAATATGCCACCAGTGGGGCAGAAGATATCAGCAGAGGTTAGAAGTCACACTGTGACTATTGCAGTAGTGACCCGTGGAGGAGTTGTGATAGGAGTCGACAGGTCACAGGTTACCGTCCGACCAACGACACGGAATCATGTCACATTTGATGCGGTAGTCGAGAGGGATGTTTTCTTTAAATCACAATAGACAATGAGACAGAGCAGGCAGTCACCTCTTCACCAGGAATAAGTTACCTATGATATTCCACCAATGTTCGACACGATGAAGTCACAGAGAAAGGCTGACACCTTAAGAGCCTTCTTGGAAACTTTCTTGAAGTCGGAAAAAGATCAGGATGCATTGGAAGAAATATCCAGCTTGTTGCATCGACGAGATGGTGCACTCTAGGAGCACATAGTCAATCGCATACATAAGAGGAAGACGGGAAGAGAGATGCGGATGTCTGCACTAATCAGAGCATTTGATGTTGAATCCATCATCTTAGACCCAGGGTCAGACATTGTTGAATATTGTAACTTCTAAGAATATTATATTTGTATATTATTTATTCCGAAGATGCTCCATACCTCCGATGTGATTATATTATGAATCCGGAGATGTTTATTCCTCCGGATTGGTTGTGGTAACTAGGGTTATTAGACCCACCATGTGGGGGTCAGCCCAGTCAGTTATATTAGGGTATTTAACCTAATGGTTAAATACGAGCCTACATGTACTTGTGTAAAATACATGTCAGTGTAGTGTATAAATAGAGGAGGTATGTTCCTCATTTGACACACTCACTCACTTGTGAAAGATAGCGCACTTGTCTGGGAGATTTGCTAAGAAGACAAAGTAGGAGGGGGCACATCTTGTATTTTTGGTTGATCATCTTATTGAGGAAAGCTTTGCTGGGTTTTCTACCCCATGAGAGTTTCCCAGGGTATATTCTGTGTCTATCTTGTGATTATGTTTCTTTCAGTGATCTTGATAATCTATTTGGTTTAAACTTAACATGGTATCAAAGCTAGACTGAATAGGACATCTTTCACAAGGTAAGAATACCTCTCTCTCTCTCCGGTGAAAGTTAGGGTTTCAACAAAAAGTTGGTATTATTGAATTTTGGTTACATGGCTGGATATCCCTCTTCAATACCTTTCTTTTAAGCCCTAGATTGAACTTTTTGGTTGGGTAGAACTCCGAGAAATCAAAACCCTAATTCTACCAAAAGTGCAATAAGTTAGAATTTGGGTTCAGAAAAAAGTTGGCATTTTTTAATTCTGATTACATGGCTGGATAGCCCTTCTCAAGACCATTCTTTTGAGCCCTAGATCGAACTTTTTGGTTGGGTAGAACTCCGAGCAATCAAAACCCTAATTCTACCAAAAGTGCGATAAGTCAGAATTTGGGTTCAGAAAAAAGTTGGCATTTTTGAATTCTGATTACATGGCTGGATAGCCCTTCTCAAGACCATTCTTTTGAGCCCTAGATCGAACTTTTTGGTTGGGTAGAACTTCGGGAAAGTCAAACCCTAATTCTACCAAAAGTGCGATAAAATTCTGTTCCAGATTCCGGAAAAGTGAAAAGTAACATTTCCAGGTAAGTCTACTCTATCTCTTGGACTCCCCCAAGAGAAGATGGCTCCAAACACTAAGCTTGAAGACAAGCTAGAAGGTATAGAGAATTTCCGGGCATGGAAATACAGAATTGGTCTCATTCTTGAAGAGAATGATCTTGCTCATTATATCAAGGAAGAAGTTGCAGAACCAGAAGGAGATGAAGCCAAAGAAAAGCACAGGAAGGATTTGATTAGGGAAAAGAGAATCATAGCTGATTCTATTAAATACCACTTGATTCCCCAAGTGGCCTCCAAGAAGACTCCAAAGGAAATGTATGATGCCCTAGGAAGAATGTATGAAGGAAAGAACATCAATAGGAAGATGAATCTAAGGACTCAATTGAAGAGTACAAAGATGCACAAAGGAGAATCCATTCAAGACTACTTCTCAAGGGTTTCACAAATCAAGGAACAACTAGATGCAATTGGTGATACTCTTGATGAGGATGAACTTGTGATGACTGCTCTCAATGGTCTCACTAGACCTTGGGAATCCTTCATACAAACCATGTGTGCCAGGAAAAAGAGCATGAAGTTTGATATAGTATGGGAGGATTGTGTTCAAGAAGAAGCTAGGGTAGCCAACAGAGAAGCTCTTCTCAAAGATGATGACCAAGCTTTGGCCACCCATACCAAAAGAAGAAGAATAGGTCATCTCAAGAAAGTTGACCACAAAGGATCTCAACACTTCTCTAGACCTAAAAAGAGAAAAGGACCATTTCCAGTAAGAGATCTTTCCACAGTCAAATGCTACAACTGTGATAAGCTAGGACACATATCTAGATTTTGTCCTTCACAAAAGAAGACGTTTGTCCACAAAAGACACCATGCACATATGGCAAAAAATGATAGTGAAGAAGAAGAAGAGGAAGAAGATGATGAAGAAGAAGAGGTAGAGTTAAGGCCTAAAAGGAAAATATATAAGGTGAAGAAAGAAGATCCAGAAGAATATGTTCTATTCTCTACACTCTCTGGATCTGTATCTCCTGGAGAAGATACATGGCTCATTGATAGTGGTGCTTCTAAGCACATGACAGGTCAAAGGAAGACCTTCTCAAATCTTGAAGAAAAGTCTTCTACACAAAAGGTATCTCTAGGAGATGACTACCAATATCCCATAAAAGGAATTGGTGAAGCTAGCTATAAGCTAGATTCAGGAACACCCTTGAAGATGAAAGACATCTTATATGTACTAGGTTTAAAGAAGAACCTTCTCTCTATCTCAGCACTAGATAAGAAAGGTTTTAGAGTAGCTTTCATAGATGGACAAGTACTCATGTGGTCCAAAGGAAAGACAATTAAAGATGCAATTTTTATTGGTGAAGAAGAAGGAGGTCTCTATAAGCTCAAGGTCCATCCAGAAGCTGCCCTTGCTCATGAGATCTCTAGCCCCAGTGAGCTATGGCATAGAAGATTAGCTCACATCAACTATAAAGCCTTACCCTATGTAAGCAAGGTAGTAATAGGATTACCAGATTTGAAAGCTGATCATGATGGCTCATGTAAAGGGTGTAAGAAAGGGAAAAATATCAAGAACCCCTTTCCAAAGAGTGAAACAAAGACTAAGAACATTTTAGAGCTAATACACTCAGATGTATGTGGACCAATGCCCACCACTTCTCTAAGTGGGTTTGAATACTATCTTTCATTCATTGATGACCATTCAAGGAAAACTTGGATATACTTCCTGAAAGGTAAGAATGAAGTCTTTGGAAAATTAAAAGAGTTCAAGGCTCTAATAGAAAATCTATCAGATAAGAGAATCAAAATTCTTAGAACAGATAATGGCGGAGAATTTACCTCAAAGGAATTTGAGGACTTTTGTAAAGAAGTTGGAATTAAAAGGGAACTAACTACTCCATACAATCCCCAACAAAATGGGGTGGCTGAAAGGAAAAATAGAACAATCATGGAAGCTGTAAAGACCATGATACATGACCAAGATCTTCCGATGTATCTATGGGTTGAAGCAGCCAAGACAGCAGTATATGTGCAAAATAGATTATCTCATAGTGCTCTTGATTTCAAAACTCCAGAAGAAGTGTTTACAGGTAAGAAGCCTGAGGTAAGTCATCTTAAAATATTTGGGTGTCCTGTGTACATCCACATTCCAAAAGAAAAGAGAACCAAGTTGGACGCTTCTGGTAAGAAGGGGATTTTTGTTGGTTATTGTGAATCATCCAAAGCCTTCAGAATCTACATTCTAGGTTTTCATCACATAGAAATAAGTAGATGTAACGTTTGATGAAGAAGCAGCTCTCAAGAAATCCAGGAAGTGCCAACTTGAAGAAATCTATGAAGAAGATACTTCTCCCAGAATCACAGAGGCTATGCCCATTCCTGAAGATGATTCTCCAGAGGATCATGATATGTTGGAACCACAAGAGCCTCCTATTTTAGACTTATCTAAGAAAAGAAGGCCAGCATGGGCTAGAGATATTATTCAAGGGGCTGAAAGATATGGAGCTCCTGAAGGCTCCACTAGAGAAAGAAAGAAACCGAAGCTAGTGTCCAATTACATGGCTTTAATGTGTGATCTTGTGGATCAACTACCTACCAGCTATGAAGAGGCAGCTCAGAAGAAAGAATGGGTAGAAGCAATGACAGAAGAATATCAGTCAATAATGAAAAATGATGTTTGGGATATAGTCCCCAAACCAAAAGATAAAAGTGTGGTTTCTTCCGAATGGATCTTCAAGATAAAACATGCTGCAGATGGTAGCATTGAAAAATACAAGGCAAGATTTGTAGCCAGAGGATTCTCTCAGAAGGAGGGAATTAACTATGAAGAAACATTTGCACCAGTTGCTAGGTATACTTCAATTAGAACTATCATGGCACTCGCATCCATGATGAAGTAGAAATTACACCAAATGGATGTTAAGACAGCTTTTCTAAATGGTGTAATTGAGGAAAAAGTATACATAGAGCAACCACAAGGGTTTGAGGTTAATGACGGAAGGACTCATGTATGCAAACTGAAAAAAGGCATTATATGGGTTGAAACAAGCTCCCAGGGCTTGGTACGGAAGGATTGACAATTTCTTAACTAGAATGGGCTTTACCAAAAGTAAAGCTGACCCCAATCTTTATGTCAAGGTGATGGATGATGAACCAGTTATATTGTTGTTATATGTAGATGATCTATTTCTAACTGGAAATGAGAAACAAATTATTGAAAGCAAGAAGAAGCTTTCTTCAGAATTCGAGATGAAAGATCTCGGATTAATGCACTACTTCTTAGGCTTAGAAGTATGGCAAGAACCAAAAGGAATCTTTCTAAATCAAGGTAGGTATACTGTGGAGATTCTCAAAAGATTTGATATGTTGGAGTGTAAAGCCATGGCCACTCCCGTGGACTCCAACTTGAAGTTGTTAGTTAATGATTCATCAGAATTAGTGGACATAAACTTATACAGAAATCATTGGATCATTGATGTACTTAACTAATACTAGGCCTGATATATGCTTTGCTGTAAATACCCTAAGTCAGTATCTAGTAGAACCTAGAAAGGTCCACTTAATAGCTGCAAAGCATGTAATTAGGTACCTGAAAGGTACATTAGATTTTGGCCTATATTATCTCGGAGGTCATGAACTCAGGTTACATGGTTACTCAGATTCTGACTGGGCAGGTAGTGTCTCAGACAGAAAAAGTACTTCAGGTGGATGTTATGGTCTTGGATCTGCCATGATTTCCTGGTTCAGCAAGAAACAATCTAGTGTGGCTCTCAGTACTGCTGAAGCAGAATATATAGCTGCCTGCTCTGCCAGCTGTGAAGCAGTATGGCTTTGGAAACTTTTATCTGAAGTGTTTGACTTAGAAATGGATCCCACTGTGATTATGTGTGATAATCAAAGCTGCATCAAGATGACTGAAAATCCTGTGTTTCACGATAAGTCAAAACACATAGAGATCCGATACTTTTATATATGAGATATGGTGCAGAGAGGAGCTATCAAGCTCGAGTATATAAGCACTGAGGATCAAATTGCTGATATCTTGACCAAACCTCTGTCTTGAGTAAAGTTTGAACACTTCCGAGACAAGCTTGGTGTAGTTCAAAAGGGACTCTTCTCGAAAGGGGGAGTAGCATAGTATCTAATAACTAGTCTGTCTCATCAATGATGAGGATACCTTTTTACTGCACTTAGTTACTTAGAATTATTTAGACTTAGGACTCTTATATTTTTTTGATGATGATGATGATACATGTTTTGATATACATGTTTGATGATGATGATACATGTTTTGATATACATGTTTGATGATGATGATGATACATGTTTTGATATACATTTTTGATGATGATGATGATACATGTTTTGATATACATGCTTGATGATGATGATGATACATGTCTTGATATACATGCTTGATGATGATGATGATACATGTCTTGATATACATGCTTGATGATGATGATGATACATGTCTTGATATACATGTTTGATGATGATGATACATGTTTTGATGATGAGAATACATGTTTTGTTATACATGTTGTGAGGGGATTGGATCATCCCTGGACTTCAGTCCTAAAGTTGAGCTGTAGACATGGGGTCTCCGATAACTGAACGATAGGACTGGATCGTCCCTGGACCTCGGTTCAAAAGGTACACGATAGGACTGGATCATCCCTGGACTTCGGTTCAAAAGGTACATGATAGGACTGGATCGTCCCTGGACTTCGGTTCAAAAGGTAGATGATAGGACTGGATCATCCCTGGACCTCGGTTCAAAAGGCACATGATAGGACTGGATCGTCCCTGGACTTCGGTTCAAAAGGTACACGATAGGACTGGATCGTCCCTGGACTTCGGTTCAAAAGGCACATGATAGGACTAGATCGTCCCTGGACCTCGGTTCAAAATGTACGTGACAAATCCTAGAATTGCTCTAGGTTACATCCAGCATGAAACAGGGCTGGCTCTGTAGATGTGATACATCCAGCATGAAACAGGGCTGGCTCTGTAGATGTGATACATCCAGCATGAAACAGGGATGGCTCTGTAGATGTGATACATCCAGCATGAAACAGGGCTGGCTCTGTAGATGTGATACATCCAGCATGAAACAGGGCTGGCTCTGTAGATGTGATACATCCAGCATGAAACAGGGTTGGCTCTGTAGATGTGATACATCCAGCATGAAACAGGGCTGGCTCTGTAGATGTGATACATCCAGCATGAAACAGGGCTGGCTCTGTAGACGTGACACATCCAGTATGAAAGAGGACTGGCTCTGTGGCGGTAAATCCTAGATCTGATCTAGGTCACATCCAGTATGAAAAAGGACTGGCACTGTGGTTGGGATTAGATCGTCCCTAGACATGAGACTTGTCTTAAAGAGATAAGGATTGATCATCCTGGAACTTGATCTGGATTGTATCATCCATGGACCTATGTCCTAAAGAGAGCAGGATTGATCATCCTATAATATGATCGTGTGATGACGATGCTGATGATCGATGCTAATGATCATGTGATGACGATGCTGATCGTGTGATGTCGATGCTAATGATCATGTGATGACGATGTTGATCATGTGATAGCAATGTTGATGATCGTGTGATGACGATGTTGATGACCGTGTGATGACGATGCTGATCGTGTGATGATGATGCTGATGATCGAGTGATGTCGATGTTCCAGTAACTAGTTGAGTTACTGATGATGATGAACTAAAGAAAGCTTCCGATGATATATAGATGTATCATGTATGATGTATGACTCGTTGCTCTTGCGGATGCTGTTATAATATCCTTCTTGTTAAGGGGGAGTGTTGAATATTGTAACTTCTAAGAATATTATATTTGTATATTATTTATTCCGGAGATGTTCCATACCTCCGATGTGATTATACTATGAATCCGGAGATGTTTATTCCTCCGGATTGGTTGTGGTAACTAGGCTTATTAGACCCACCATGTGGGGGTCGGCCCAGTCAGTTATATTAGGGTATTTAACCTAATGGTTAAATAAGAGCCTACATGTACTTGTGTAAAATACATGTCAGTGTAGTGTATAAATAGAGGAGGTATGTTCCTCATTTGACACACTCACTCACTTGTGAACGATAGCGCACTTGTCTGGGAGATTTGCTAAGAAGACAAAGTAGGAGGGAGCACATCTTGTATTTTTGGTTGATCATCTTATTGAGGAAAGCTTTGCTGGGTTTTCTACCCCATGAGGGTTTCCTAGGGTATATTCTGTGTCTATCTTGTGATTATGTTTCTTTCAGTGATCTTGATAATCTATTTGGTTTAAACTTAACAGACATAAACATTTCGACAAAGTAGACCTGGGAAACAATGGGAAAAGCATAGTTGGCCTAGTGACCGGTACAGTTGCGATTAGCGAATCAAAGTAAGGTTAATCCAATTGGTCAGGTGTGACAGGTTGATGGTGTGAATGGGGTGAGCCCGAGCTCAACCAATGGGAGGTGTCTTCCAGTGATTAGTACATTGGACATCTTATGAGGGCCTGTGTCCATATCTTGCACATTCGGGCTTCCTTTTTCCATAGCTTCCTTGGAATTTTCTTCCTCCTTTTGATTTTGTTGTTCACTTGCTTCTCTGTCCGCTCTTTCTCTCATTTATTGCAACCTTCAGGATTCTTCTTTTCTGGATACTTTCACCCTCTTCCTTCTGGATTATGTCTGCCTCTTCCTTCTGGATATTTTCGGCTTCTTCCTTCTGGATTCATTCCACTCTGTCCAATAGCTTCCTCTCAGCTTCTTCTAATTGGAACCTTATGAATTCATCCTTTTCTTTCCGTTATGCATCCTCCTTTTGTTTCCTCTCTACTTCCTTGAGAGTGTTATCCTTAGAACTGGAACCAGCTTCGCTTTTGTGACGTAAACGCTTGTTCATCTCGGTCATGTTTCTTGCCCTCCGATACACTTCTTCATATTTTAAGAAGAGATGTGCATATTCAAAGTTAATCCTACAGGAAGAACAATGGGAAGCAACCTTACATTCATTATTTTTCCTTCTAAAAATATTTGTCCCAAAATGAAAGGCCTCTAAATCCTTAACAAAATACTCTCCCTCTTTTTCCTTGCAGAATTTGTATGCTTCGACAGTAAAAGGCTATGGTGGGTAGGAAGCCTTTTTCTTGTCATGACGAAACTTACCTACCCCATTGATGAAAACTTGTCTCACAACCTCTTTATGTACAACAAAATCAGTGGCATACTGAGGAAATAAAGAAGGGGGTTGGGATCCCCCATATATCCTGATGTACGTTCCTTCCATGGAGAAGTAATAATCTCCATGTTCCTCGATAATTGACAAGGCATTCTCGGACATACAATTCAGTTCTTCTTTGAGGATTAGTCATAGCAGCATGATCAACCCCTCACAAATCCATTTGTAGTGACTTATGTATGAGTGATCCCATGTCATCTGATAGGCTACATGGAGGGGAGATGTGGTCGGCTTCGAAACACACCCCAAATCATGGAAAGGGTGTGTGATCAATATGCAATCCAAGAGGTAAGAGGACATGAAGAATTCATCTTTTTTTTGTGTCAAGCCTCTTTGTGCTGCAACAATGGGTGACACCATACTCTTAGAAATGATCTAAGCCTAGTTGAAAATTGTACCATGTGTGGCAATATGATAAATCACTGGTACCCAGCTGAGTTTATATGTGCTTTTGCTCACCAAGCCAAAAATATGGCTCAACATCAGAACAATGATCCTATATGGGGTCCTGAGGTTTTGGCTATCATATTCTCCCCTGGACCTTGGTATTAACTGCCTTTCAAGGATTGTCATCTTCTTAGCTTAATCAAAATGATCCATATTGACCCCTTTATCAAGTCATCGGACATCATGACTTTAGGGGAGGCAAACTTGTATGCTGCAACTATGTGGTCTAGTTGGAAGGGTGCAAGCTCTTCTCCTTTGACATCTGAAATGATCTAGTGCTAACATCCACCTAGGGAAGAATCCACCCAATAGCCTCCGAGCATTGAAATAAATATGGGAATGTGGCCTCCTTATGGAGGCAGGACTTCTTTAGGTTATGGTAGACCATTGACTCTTCGATGGAAGCGCCAAGGACATTTCCATCTCTGATGGCTCTGTATAGCTCGCCCCATTTGAATTATGCAATGATCCCCGTCACGGCTTTAGTGTCCTCGTACATTGTTTCTAGTGACGTATCCAATAATATTTCTATTTCTTAGTCTAATTCCGCGAGCTTGCATTTTTTCCTGGAGGACCGCTTATGCATATCAAGTCTGTTGAGACACAAAATGAGCCAATAAGGAATCAAAATATTTATAAACAATTCAACATCCATGGTACAGTAAATGAGCAGAATTGGAACAATGTTAAAATGCTATGATTGTTTGTTTTTCTTTTATTTTGGAATGAATTTTTCAAGTACACAACTGTTTGCATTTAAAATTTAAAACTTAGGGTGAAAGACCAAATTAATTTCCTTTGCTTAATGCAAAAGTAGTTATAGAAAGCAAAATGCAGCTTGGAGATGCTACAAAAAACACAAAAAGTCGAGCAAATGTTCATTTTCATGCTAGCAGAAAAGTCATTAATGTTTGGAACGTCCCAGGGATGTGCGCAAACGCGAAAAGCAGGGTACGTCTCGACAAGTAGAAACATTTCGACACATCTTAACCAATGGTGATTTCTGCTATGGAACCCTGTGCGAATGAAAAAAACGCCTTCTCCTTTAACTAGAAACAAAAATTGATGGGTGGGGCCATCTTAACACTGAGACAGATCGAGAGGTGGGCGCTGCATGAGTTTTGGAGATGAAAGAATCAACGACATAGGCACTGAAGACAAAACGCGGAAGCTATAAACCTCTACCCGAACCAAACCAGTTAACTTGTGCCACTGACGTTTGGCTGCTAGGTGTCTGAAGCTTTTCTAGAGGTAAGTCCTATGATGGCAGGGAACCTAGTAAAACGTAGAAGACAATGACCGCGGCAGACTCAACTGGTTATTACACATAGTCATGCCGACCAAGGATGGTACCTGAGCTATGACGGGTGACCGAGCATAGAGGTTAAGGTGGGTAACACTGAGCAGAAAGTTTATCCGACCATGTTGGCCTTAAGTAACAACAAAAACAACACTAAGCCTGAACCTTAAATGAAAATGCCCCCCAAAAACCCTGAAAAGCTCGAAGTGAACAAGAAAAGGCCCAAAATAAATTTTAAAACAAAACCTCAAGCGATCAATTAAAAACGGAAAAGGTGCTAGACTACCTACCTGTAATTGGTGGAGTGGCTGGGCTGGTGGATGATCCTGTTGGTCGATAGCTACTTGGCATCCGGTGACAAGCGGTGGCTCCAAATGCTCAAACGACGTTCTCTTTTGTTTTGCAAACAAAGCTAAAATAGCCCATGTTTCGCTATATATATAAACAAATAAAACGCCATAAATGCAAACGGGGTTGGTGGGTGGGGTCATCTAATGACCTTATCCACTGGCTTTAATGCCTTTTTTCATGCTAACCCAAAAAACTTTCGTCGACGGTTTTGACAGATTTTCCCGTATCGGCGATAACTCATCATAATTCCCCGACTTTACCGGCAAGTTTTGCTCAGGATAGCGAAACAGTCGGCGTGGTTCCGTAGAAAACCTACGACATGATCGATGAGTTCTACCCAAATCATGGCGACATATTCTTGGCACAAGGTTGTCCCAAGAGGCACGACACGTCGGTGAAAAATTGGGTCAGATTTTAAAGGTCGGCAAGCCCTCATCAAAACACAACGAAACGGTCAGTGCTTTGCTCAAATGGGAGTGAAAAGTCGGCGAGAAATTATTTGAAAAGTTGTGACAAAGACCAGGGTACAATCGTCAAAATGCCAAAATGGGTCGGCGTGAACTCAACAAAACACAGCGATAGGTCAGTGCTAACTCGCCCAAAAGCTCTGAAATGTTGGGAGAAAACTGTCAGGAGGCAGCGAGAGGTTGGCAAAAACTCACCAAAAAGCTCTGAAACGTCGACGTGAGTTGACCAAATCGCTGCGATTTGGTCGACGCGAAATCATCAAAATGCTGCACCTATTTCGGGGAAAAAATGAGTTGCACCTTAGCTAAAAAACACTTTCTCTTCGAAAATAATCAAGGAAAAAAACTAAGTGTCAAAAGCGAACTCTTCTAAGGAGAACAAAAACTAAAAAATAAAGGATGGGCCCTACAAATTTTTTAAAAATTTTGGGGATCAGGTTGTAGTAGCAACAATACTATGTTAGATTTTCTCATCTTCTTCCTTTTATGCTTCATCAATCTCATTATCACTTATGCCATTATCAAAGACATCATTACTCTCTAAAGGAGGAGTAGGAATTTCTTTTCCTTTGGGTTAATTCCCTCATCCTCTCATCCACCTCATGAGTTTCAACAATTCAATGAGAATCATAACCAAATGTCCATGTGTAATTCTAAAAAATGTACATTTGGGTCTTCGTGATAGAGGTTCTCTATAATGGACAAAATATAACCATTTAAACATTACGATTCCTTGTAAAAATTATTTTATTATAACGCATTAACCTTCAAAATAACAAAGGAGATTTGAGTAAATTTTTTCATTATTTTCGGATGGAGTAAATCTCACATAACATTCATAGTAGGTCTGTTGTAAGGATGCGATTATATGTCAAGCTTGTATCTAGCAATTGTATATTAATGTCCTTTAACTAGCTTCTTCCTACATTTGTTAATAATCATCCCTTCCCCTATGTTAGTCCAATAAAGCATAGTGTATATAAATCCCAAACTGGTGGTCTCTCAAATTTCCGAGGACATATGGAAAAATTGCATGTGTAACTTGTGTTTTGTACACAATAAATTGTTTGTAAAAGTGTTGATGCAAATCCTGGATCATCCTAACTTTCTAAACTAGATGCACGAAACTAGATTTAAGATTTATATGCTTCATGAAAGCTCTATATGGTTTTATGACTAGTTTTAAGATCATAACAATCCATTGTTGTTATAACAATAGTCAACCACAAGATCGACAGTTTTTTATCTTTAAAAAAATGCACTTTTATTGAATAAATAGTAAAATCACATTCGTTAGTGGCTTTATCTTCTCTTCATACATATCATATGTACATAATAATGTTCATACATATCATATGTGTATCATAGTGTTCTTTTTAACTGTACTAAAAATTGAAAAAAAAGAAAAAGTTTTTAACATCATTCTGATCTATGTCGAAAGATATCCACAATATTTAAAATGTTCAACATAAAATTTGGCATTCACACGTTCAAAAATCATATCAATAGTCTCTCATACAAAAAAATTAATAAATAATCTAACTTTCTAAACTAGACGCATGAAGCTAGCCTTAAGATTCATATGTTTCATAAAGCTTATGTATACTTTTATGACTTGTTTTAAGCTTATAACAGTTGATAGCATTCTTGCATCACATGTGTTTCATAGTGTTCTTGTTAACTGTTCAATAAAGTGAAAAAGAAAACATAAAGTTTTTACCATGTAAGTAGTATCCAGCTATGACATCATTATCTTTTACGTCAAAAGAACTCCACAATATTTGAAATGTTCAGCATAAAAGTTGGACTTCCAAAGTACATCACTGGGTTCCACAATAAACGTTGTAAACTGTGCATAGTTGACATAAGTCAATACATAAACACCGCATTATGTGCATATGCGTGCCATAAAAATAGGCCAAAAACCATTTCCAGGCCTACATTTCGAAAAGGTCGTAGATCATGCTCTCAATAATTCCATTCAAGCTTTCCTATATATGCCATTTTTTTGGTGTTATTTTTAAATATGCTTTGTAGATACTATTCACTATTACATTTGTTTCCTTGTAAGCATACATAAAAGTAATATTGGGTATGAAATTCTTACATTCGTTATATCTTTAAAGTATCTAAACCAAATGTTTTCAAGCTGCTTGAATCCTTTCATCCATTCAATCACAAGAAGCGATTCCGTCATTGTTTAAGACTACTACTTTTAAAATTAACTTCAAAGCTAATAGCTCATCATTCTAATTTTTTGATAGAATTAAGCATGTTTGATATTTGATCATCAAAGTAATTCCATGCCCTTTCCTTATCTATAATCTCACTTTGAACCACTTTCAATAGTTTACCAACCAACTATTATTTAAAATGTGAAAGAATAGCTAAGCTCTCTCGGGCACAAAGCTAGGGTTAGGAGAACCTACCTTCAAATAGACTAGCATTTCTAGAGAGCAAAATGCTCCATGCAATAATAAGAGGTAAGCCTTTAACAAATTATGTCGCAATATTTTGATTCCAATTGGATACGGCATGCTTCATAGATCATGAAATACATACAATCAATCATCAAATGACGTGTATCCTCAACAGTCACCCCACAATGAGAGAATCTACTAATCCCATACCAATGTTTTTTCTACGTGAAATTCCATGTTGGAATATTTTGATTTGTAATGAGCCACATGAAAATTTCAATTGAGACAAGACATTATATTCTCACACTACAATGTCCCACCAACATTGAATTTAAGGCTTGCCCCCCTCTCTTAACACTTTCTAACCTAATTTTAGTGAATGGCTACCCACCATGGGAATTTGTTTTGCATAGATTAGGGGTTGTTTAACCTCTCTAATTCTTACATCACTATTTCTAAGAGAAAGGAAGTATTCATTCCAAATTTGATCTTCCAAACCATGAAATTGCATCCCATCAACCCCCATCCACTCCTCGTTCATGATAGTTGTCCTAACAATACCAACTATCAAAATAGATAAATAAATCCCCTTTATATTAAATATTCCACCACATCTCTCAAAAGGTTTTAATTTCCCATGCATCCAACCTAGGGATCATGTCCCAATCTCATTCTTCATCCATCCCCCACTTTCCACATCAAGTAGTCATCAACTAAGTGAAAAATCAAGATGATTTCCTTCTAAATCGCAGTTACATTTTGATACGATTTAAATAGTGTCCTTATCAATAGTCACCAATTAATAATAATCTCAAATATAACCAACTTATTAAATCATTTTCCTTTGAAAAAATCATTTTAAGGACCATAACTTCTAATTCCTTTTCCTTGATAGTTTCAAATACCTCTTAGGCCACTCTCATTATCTCACAAATTTGTCTACCTACCAAGAACTCAAATTGTCCTATTAAATGGACATAGAGAACATGGATTTCCAAATTTTGGCAATTAGCTTTGAGATTATTGTATAAATGTTATTGCATAAGAATATTGGTCTAAAATATTCATAACTATGCGTATTATCAATCTTGGGAATTAGGAAAATGGAAGTTGACTTGATAGCTAATGGGCTCCTTCATCTTCAAGCCTCCTTGTACCTTATTATTGTCCAAAGCTAATTTGTAGTCCACCTTACTATAAACCCTTTGTTTCAGAAAGTAACAACACTAATGATGACAATAATACCCTCTTCAACATGATTGAGAGGAATTTGACTCTTTGCATGGCTCCATCAATTCAACATGCCTTTTTTGGAAGCAGGGTCCCTAGTAATAATAACAAACACACACCCAAATTCTTCCATGCTCCTTTTCTCATTTATTTCTTGCTATTATCATCGATATTGCTATTTGGTGCATGAATGTGAAGTATGCACATTGAGAGCCTTTGATATGGTATGCCAGCCTCTTCTCATTACATGTGCAATCAATCCATGTAGGGTTTATTTTCCTTGTAATTTTAAAGACTAAGATAAAACTTCCATTTATGAAAATGTTATCCTAGTGCATATATCAAAGTCTTGTGCATAAACCATCCATGCTCAATGAATATTCAAGCTAGTGACATGTTTTTGGCCTTGCATGGATGAAATTTATCCATCACTAGAGATACAACATGGATGTCCCCCACTTCCACACTCAACCAATGAATTTCTCAAAACTTTCCACCATCTTTAGCATGGACCACAACCATCCTAATGTCATGATATCAAATTCATTCCCAAGATCCCTAGTCATAATAGAAAATGCACACCCAAATTTTCCCATGCTGCTTTTCTCATTTATTTCTTGCTATTATCATCGACCTTGCTATTTGGTGCATTGAATGGAAAGCATAATGAAAATCTGCGGCAATAGCAATCTTTCCCTATTTTGTCCCAATGCCCATGCCCAACATGGAAAAGCTTTCAGCAGCAGCCGAGGTGCAAGATCAAGAGTCAATCTCTTTTTTCCTGCTCTGTCACAGACATTGCCGCATGTGGCTCTTGTTATTTATTTGATCACAATGGAATCTCCTTGTTCTTTGTTCAAATTAATTATCCTCTTGGAAATAAGACACATACATCTCCACCAACACATGGAGTACAACATCTGATCCATGTTGTAGATATATCTTACATCATCACTAAACTCAACAACTATTTCCTATAGGGAACTCCCCCCAAAAACCTGTGGTGTTCACATGTGATTTGGGATTGAATAATGGCCGTTTGTTCCCACAACGCATGATCTAGGCCATGAGATCATGTCCTCCAAGGGACATCTTCAAACCTTCCTCCTTTTTCAATGTAACACACCATTATCTCATTCCTTTAATATTCATCTTAGTCAACACGAACCACATCATCTTGAAAATTCCCCTCAAAACCTCTATCATCCTCTTCATACACATGTTTATTGTTCATCATTCTCAAATTCAATCTCTTCCTCATCAGTTGTTAGGTCTTCATCAATTTCCTCCTTCATTCTATAATTCTGATTTGATTTCTTTATCAAACATGATTTCATGCCTTACTACAAAATAGCTATTTTCAACATAATATGTTGGTTGATCACTAGTAACTCATCCTCTATGAGGATTCTTCTCCTCTTCATCTAAGTATGTGATTCTTCTCTTCTTCATCTAAGTATGTACTATCTCATAATGAATGAAAGATTTCTCAAACCCCTATGTTGCTTCCAATTCTTCCACCCGATCCATAGTTCTTCTCATCTCATCACACAATTAAGCTAAGATCATTGCCTCATGTGACCTCCTTCTACTCACACTTCTAGCCTCCATATGGCTATTGTAACCCATCTCTATACTAGAAAATTTTAAAACCCCAAATGGGTGTCTCCTTCCACTTGATAAATCTACCAAATAATTCATTGTTGGAGCTATCCCAACATTTACAGCCCTCGACCCACCTTAAGGAATGTCGTGAAAATGATATGGAAGCATTATAATAAGTTGAATAGTTCTCTTAAAAGATTAAATAAGACATTGTGGACATTTAATATCGGTCAATAGTGTAAATAATGAATGGATATGGAGCTAATACATATAATTTATTTTGGATCCAAAGTAAACATCTCATCATCTTACTCAACAATTTGCCAAGCCTAATGTTGCATCCTTATTCTGAAGAATTTGTAGTATCCAATGAAGGTGGAATATTTCGAGCCGTATAATATTAGTGTTTTTGAAAAATATAGTAAGCTAGGGTATGGATAGTGAGGATGCTTTCAAATTATTCATCCAATATCAAAAACTAAAAGAAGAACATGTATCAAGATTGTAAAATGTTTGAAAATTTACCTGTGTTGTTCTCATAATTTGCAGAGAAACCCATGCTTCTTGAAATGACTTCTTGTCATGAGGGAAATTTGTGAGGAGGTTTAGGTTTAGTTGTGAAGAGGTCAATGCGAATAGAGTCGTCAAGGAGAGAGTGAATGGATGAAATAAATGCTACAAATTTCGGTTATGGGAAAATAAACGAAGTGGTCGAGCATAGCATGAATCAATGAAATAAACCATAGTTTTCGGGTTGTGGGTGGGAAAATGAAGCAATCAACTAGAGCATGAATGAGAAAAGTAAACCATACGTTTTTTCGATGTGGGTAGGAAAGTGAAAAATTCAAGAAGAGTATTAATGGGTGAAATAAACCCTAGGTTTTCAATATTTCAACCTTTTACTAAATACAAGCATAAAAAAATAGATATTGTAGAAATACAAACATTTTATAGATGAATGTAGTTGTGGATCTACATGGAATCAACATGGAGTTAAATATGTTGTACGCGCTCTATGCCATCACTTGATCTTCATTCCAAAATTTGTATTGGATGCTTTGAAGACTTCATTTTCAAAATAATAAATGTAAACGAAGAGATTTAAAAATTCTTAGTCTAGAAATCAGTTGAAGAATCTAATTTCTCAGTCGAGAGATTGAGAAGAGAATCTAAAATCTAGACCAACGGCATCATTGAGATTTTTCAAACCCTCAGTATATTGTCCCAAAGTAATCTTTGAGATGAAAAAATTATCTATCTACCAACAATCTCAACCAATATATTTTTGAGGAAAACTCTCAACCTAGATATTTAAAAATATTTGACCAAGAACCTTTTACCTTTTTCTACATTGATTTTTTTAACAATTTTCTTCCATTCCTAACTCTAAAAATTGTTAGCCATGTTCACATTTTCACCCATAGACACATTGCTTAATGGTCATGCAAGCCAAAATAATTTAGGTTACAAATTACCACTTACATCTCCATTTGTGATATCACTTGGAGATAAGTGAAATCCAATTAACTCTTCGATAATTGCCCAAGATTAGTAGGTCATTTCCTAGCTAACAGGATGTGGTGCTAGGAAGTTGACATGTGTCCGTTAATGAATCATTGGTTGCCACATGGAAGTGGGAGAAATAAAGGAATACTTAAATTCAATGGAATTTCAGAAGCAAATAAACAAGGGTATAGGACTACTATTTTCCCATAATTTTATACTAGGGGGAATTGATTGTTGGCTTTTTAAAGTTGTTGAGGTAGAAGAGGGTTCAATGAGTCAATGAGAAATGGAGGTCGGATAGAGATTGGATTGGAGAGTAGATGAAGTAGAAGGAATTTGATAGCTTACATGTTATCTCTTGTGTTACTTTCTTTTATAGAATTGCATTGAATTAAGTATGTTCATAGACTAGTTAAAGAAAATCCAACCTTTGTAAATCACAATAGGTTATTGAAGTTTTTCCTTTTCTAATTTATTTTTTTAGACATTATGGTTTTAGATTGATAAATCTATAAGGCCACATGCCCATGGTTACATGTTAGTATGTGCCAAAAGAAATGCAAAGAAATATCAAATATACCAGATCACACATAAATCCAAAGTCATTCTAATCAATTTAATTTTAATTTTGATAATATGGAAACAAAGAATATTTTATTTTAATAATGGGTGTTTGTACTTTGTATATATATTAGATGGTGGGATTTGTTATTGCCTACAAATAATTAACTTATTTGATGGTGGAAAATGGGTTCAAGGGTTTCTATTTTTCTTTCATGTCATACTTATAAATATTAATTGCTCTATTTTATTGTTGATCCAATTATCTAAAATCTAAAAGGTCGTTGGATGATCCTTAGTGTCCATATGGCTCACTGAACTTCATGAAAGCATATTCCCAACATCATAGAATCCATTGTCTCTTCACTTTTTATTACCATGTTAGGGTGACAACATACCCATAACTTACCATGTGATGGGGTTATACACCTATGCATTATAAGCTGTAATTTTGCATTTATGGAAGTAAGACAAATTCCAAAGATTACACAATTAAATTCACAAGTCCAACTACCCAACATTTAAGTCTCGAACTAAAACCATAGACGAAATTGTTTAATATCCTGTTTATTTAATTACTATTCGCATTACTTTTAAAAGGCGGTTAAACTTACATCTTTTCCGCACAAGGTTTTAGATAACATACTCACTTTTGGACAAATCGTGTACCATTTAATTTAATGTTAATTATATATATAATACCATTTAATTTAATGTTAACTATATATATAATAGAGCCCAAAACCCTAAACCTAGACTTGGTCTACCAAACAAACTTTTTATCTACCTAGAACCAAGTGTTTGTTAACTATATATATATAATGGAGGCCAAAACCCTAAACCTAGACTTGTCCACCAAACAAACTCTTTATATACCTAGCACCAAGTGTCCTTTTCTCTCATTTACTACATTGTCTTGTTCAAGTTTGAGAGTTTGAGTTTCGTGATACAGTTGTTGAACTAGATCTACGGACACAACATCGTCGAATAGGTAAATGTCATGTGTTGTTTTTAATTCATACACAAGCTGTCTTATTTTTCATTTTTGATATTATATAAATCTAGATTGAACCAGGCCCGTCTTGTTACAATCTCCCTGCCCATTCCTGATCTGCCCCGGCTTGATCCTGAAATTCCTGTCTTTAGTAATCCGAATGAGATTTCCGTCTTCCGATCTAGCAGCCCTATCTATCATTATTTGGTAAGAGCCCTATCATTATTTCTAGAGCGACCCAAAGCCTAATGTTATTATTTAAGGGAGTAGGGGCCCAGCCGAGAGGGAGGGACTACCTACGGAGTGCGAGGACAGTGCTTTGAGCTGCCGGATTACAACCAGGAGGATCATCAACCATAAAATTAAAAAATGGAGAGGATATGAAGGGGAAGGGCGAAGGGACCTGTGCGGAGGAATAAAAACCATTGAATAAATAGAAATTCGAAGGTATGTACGGGACCCCTCCTCTCTACGAGGAGAGGCCGGTGTACTCGTAATAACTATTTCACACCGGCGAATCCTGGTTTCTAGTTAGGTTCGTCCTTAACGTGACTCCAGTTTTCGGATATCTAGGTCAGTTGCTGCATAGCCTTATATTTACGGAAGCCTTCAGGTTTTGAGTCTTATTTTAAGCCCCTCATTCGACAACATCTTGGGAGGCCGCTGTACTCGTAATAACTATTCACACAGCGAATCCCGTTTTCTAGTTAGGTTTTGTCGTGAAGGCGAAATTAGTTTTCTAGATCAGTTATGTTTTCTAGTTAGGTTTTGTACTCAATGCGAAACCAGTTTTCCAATATCTAGATCCATTATTTAATGTTGCAGTGTAATGTTTATTAGATTTTAAATTGCTTGATATCTAACTATTAGCAACACTGCATGATATTTATTCGGCATCATTTCTGTGTTTAGGTTATTAAAATTGGTTGCTAAAAGTTCAATAAAATGCCCTTTGACTAGTATTATTTAAAATCTGATTAGAATATGTGGAAGGAAGCTATGAGAGGTTTAATTTGTACATGTACATCAACAAAGAATGAGGAAAGGAGCTGGCCGGGATCAAAGCCTGGATGGAATCCACAAATGAAACAGATTGGGATCTTAAAATCCAGATTCAGTTATGGAATGGTGAATCCTTCAAGAAATAAAATTAAAATAATCACAGGTTTTGCACAAAAGTTCAGACAAGTTGGGGAGGTTGGGGACACACATGTCTTGTATTGGTTCCAGAACATAAAGTCCAGATCCAAGCAACACAACCCCACTTTTAGTCTCCAAAGATCTGTAAATCTATAGCAGGGAAGAGTCTGACTGATCATCCTATACGAATCATAGAGATTGCACAAAGGAAGAGTAAGATTCACAAGTTTTGTGCAACTAATTATATGTTTTGTAAGCAACGTCTATATGACTGACTTAGACTGATCAATCTTACTCTTCGATGCACTAGATTTACAGTTCTCTGCAGAGTGAGAATGGCGTTGCTTTGCTTGGATCGAGACTTTCTGTTCTGGAACCAATAAAAGAGATTAGCGTCAGCAACTTGTTGTCTAAACCCTTTTAGCTGACATTTGATTCTATTTATTTCATCCCATGAAGGTTTCAACATGCCAGAATTGAATATCTACTTTAACATCAAGATCTATTATGGTTTTAGATTCCATCTCGTTTTCGGCATGTTGCAGTCCTCATTAGATGTACCTCTAGAAATTACTGTTTACAGATATTCTAATTATATTTGAAATGATATTAATAGGAATGCATATTATTTAGCTATTTTTTACTGGATCTTAAAATCTATATTCAGTTCTGGAATGGTGAACGCTTCACCAAATGAAATTAAAAGAACCAGATCTCAACTCGAAGAGTTTTGACAAGTTGGGGACATTGGGGACTAGCATGTATTGTATTGGTTCCCGACCATAAATTCCAGATCCAAGTACATACAACTCCACTTCCAATCTGCAAAGATTTTTAAATCTATAGCAGGGAAGAGTGACACTGATAAGTTTATAAGAATCACAGATGTTGCACAACCAAAGAGTGAGATTCACAAGTTTTGTGCAACTAATAATCTGTTGTATTAGCAATGTCTATGACGATAAATCTTACACTTCTCCGCACTATATTTAGAGTTCTCTAGACTGAGAATGGCGTTGCTTTGCTTGATCTGGACCTTGTTATCTAAACTCGTTTAGTTGACATCTGGTTCTATTTACTTCATCGCGTGAAGGTTTCTAACATCCAGATCTATTCTGGTTATAGATTCCATCTTGCTTTTGGCGTGTTGCATTCTTCATTCTCTCCTCAACAAATTATTATTTACACATTTTACTATACAAATTGAATTACACCCATTTCAGAGTGTGAATCATACATATATTTTAGAGTTTTTAAAGCTTCGTAACATGAAAATATGCTGGTTCACTTTTTCACTAACAGTGGACGAAATCATGGCTAAGGATTTATTATCTATAAATTTCCAAATATCAAACTCTTTGTGATGTTGGAGGCTTTGGAAGTAAAGTGATGACAATACCTTCCAGTGGTCTTTCCTTGACAAATATCATCCCACAAATAGTTGTAGACATACACAACTTTGATATTCCTCTATGATTCTGGAAAATCCTACTCCTAGCTTACAAATTACAAACTTTAATTTTGCAGCTTTCAAAATAATTTTGCAGCTCTATTCTACAACTTTTCTTCCACACTCTTTATACAATATTCCTCAAAAACCGTCATGCTCTGATATTAATAAACCTATACCTTTTTTTCATTTTGCATAATAACCCAGAATTTTCCAGAAGTTGCTTGCTTCCATTTTGTTTGTCCTTTCACACACGCTTTTCTCAATCTAAAGTCGTCAAGTTTATAAATATTACAAAAAAATTAAAGACGAAGACTAACAAATGCCAATTTCAATATTCATAGCATCCAATATAATTACATAACAAAAATGTAATCTTAAAACTGCTTATATTTATTCTCATCTCAGTTGAGATGAAAAAATTTGCTGGCAGTGGCCAAATTGATCTAAGACATTGTCCAATATAAAAGACATGTTGGTCTAAATTGAAGAGGATAACATTGTATCCTCTACTTTGTATTTCAATAACATGTAAAATAAGTTAAAACAGAAAACTATTAAAACCAAAGTACTGACTAATAATCATCTAAAATCCAACATGTGTATATAGTATTAAACCAGTATGCACTTAATGTCCAATAAATGAAATTCCTTTTTTAATGCTTGCTTGTAATTCCTTCTTCAACTTCTCTAACCTAGATCTACCAAAACAAACACATCCCAAAAATAAAATTCTTTTTCAAATTGAATGTTGAAAATATATTTAGATGTAACAATGTCTGCATATAAAATCATTTTCAATCGGTATTCACTGATCTTTCATATGCACTCAATGGTCCTAGAGGGAAAACGTCCCACGACCCAGTCTTACTTTTGAAGCAAAAAATGGTATTTCAGTTACATGTTATCATCAACATTGCAATTTATTCAAATGTCAATAATCATCAAATAAGAAATAGCATTAAGAGTCAAATATTTTGAAGCAAATATTTATTATCTCCATGATTATTATATACCTCTGATGCAACAAAAGTACACTGTACAAAGCCAACATCACCCTGCAAGTCATGGAGACAAGCATCAGCAAATTTAGCTGATGCAAATGCCTGGATTCAACATATAGATTGCCTCTGAGAACTGAAAAGAATCACAGAGCAGAAATTATGAAATATTTATTGTTGTATCTCCATTCTACCATTCTTCATCAAATCTGATTGCTTGTTAAATTTATAATTTATAATGGAGGTTTCTCTTTAATTCAAATCCCGTTAATATCTTTTGTTATGCCCATTAACCATAAAATCAAGTGTTCACCACAAAATAGAATATTCAAAAACCAAAGGGGAAAAGCAGTGTAACTTCACTAGTTGGAACACTGAATACAAGCAATTGTAAGGTACAAAAACACTAGAGTTTTGACTGATACAGATACTACAAAGAACAAAATCATATTTATGAGTATTTGCAAACCTGGGAATGAGATTGGAGACTGTCCCTTTTGCAATCTGAATTTGGTCTCCACTGTAGCGTCCTCAATGCCTGGAAATGGTTGTAAATCAACAGATACTACAAAGAACAAAATCATATTTATGAGTATTTGCAAACCCGGGAATGAGATTGGAGACTGTCCCTTTTTGCAATCTGAATTTGGTCTTTACTGTAGCGTCCTCAATGCCTGGAAATGGTTGTAAATCAACAAGAGCAATCTGTACAGTTCCTTGGCTGACTCGAATGGGATTGGTATTGACAGCTGGTAGATAGTGGGTATAAAAATTGTACCCAGCTCTCCTTTGGCCACTTTGCAAATGCGAACAGTGATATAAAACAACTTAGATGACCATATTGTTGCAGTGCAATATGTGCCTTTGGCACCTCAAAAGCACGAATAATGAAGCAGAACTTCCCCTGTCAAAACCGCACTTTAGATAGAAAATATGATAGTACTGTATCTTGGCTAAAACACCCTCTAAGAAATGAATACACCCTTCTCAAGGAACTTGCGGTGAACCATATGCAAGTCACCCCCCTTCTGAGATAGAATAAGATGGAAACACCACAAATATAAATACTTAAAGAAGAGATTTTTTTCTTTGGAAGGTCTTGGAGGAGCCATAGGCATTGGCAGTGCTAGAGCAGTCTCTTCAGGCTTTGGAAGTAGCACAACATCTCTACGCTTCCAACTAGAAGGGACTTCCATAACTGGAGGAAATGGAACATGATCTCCAGGCTTCCATACTGGAGGAATTGCGGGCTATTCAATTTCCATTCGGGGCCTCTATCTAGCATCGGTGGCAGTGTCCCAGGGACAACCTCTAGCATGGATTTTAACAACTTTCTCTAAAGCACGTTCCACAATTGCAACAGGCAATGCCTCTGTAATTGTTTGTTTTAGGATTCCAACATCCAAGTCTCATATTGATACAGCTAGGAGGATTTCATTTGCTTGTCTCAAGGAGTACGGGGCATGGCAGCACAGAGCAGCCTAGAACCAAACTCCAACAGTGCCAGAATGTCATGTAGCTTATTTTATAGGCGTGGGTAAAAATTTCAGACAAATCCAAATCACCGATCCCAACAGCACCATCCAAAGTTGAATTCGAGGTTTTTGGATGCTTACATTTCCTGTAACCATCCTAAACTTCTAGGGTTTGTTCCAAACCCTACTAATCTCTAGGGAAACCATCTCTTTTTTTTCCACAATCTTCTGGATCTCTTGCATATCTGCCACAGACCCCCCAAAAATAAAACTATTAATGGGTTTGGAAACTCTAAGATTTACTGGGACTTACGCTTATTATTTAAAACCTTCTAGCCGTCATTTTACTTTTTCCTATCTACCAAAATTAATTAAGAGTAGAGACGGATACATACATTAAAATATATATCAGAGGACATATGTTTCTCAGAGCTACCAAACACCTATTGTTGGCATTATGATTCAGTTTTCATTGATGGTTGGAAAGCAGACAAGGATGGTGACTCAGATAACTGCAAGCTGCGAGATGCAAGATGTGAGCTGTGAGATGCAAGCTGCGAGATACGAAGCAGCGAGCTGCGTGCCACGAGAAGCGAAGCTGCGAGATGCGAGCTGTGAGCTAAGATTAAAATACAAGAAAAGAATGTTGTTAGACAAAGTGTGACTCAGAAAGCTGCAAGCTGCAAGCTATGAGATGCGAAGCTACGAGATGTGAGCTGCTATTGAAATACAAGAAAATAATGGTGTTAGACAAACTGTGACTCGAGCTGCAACTTAGATGGCTGCGGGCTGCGACTCAGATAGCTACGAGCTGTGACTCAGACAAACTGCGAGCTGCGACTCAGACTAGCTGCGACCCATAAATTTTTTATTTATTTTTTAATTAGTCAGTAAAAGCGTGTTAAAGAGACAGCTTCAGTTTTTAGAATTGGAACGTCTAGAAGTTCAAGAAACCGAGGCATATAATTTCAGCATCTATAAAAACCAATCGAGAAGAACAAAATATCAATAGAGAAGATGAAGAGGAGTGCTTTCTAGCTGAAGAAGATGAAGCTATGATTCAAAGAAAGTAGTTCAAAAGAAAAATGTGTGGCTCGATTTAATGAAGAATAGAATGCCGAGAAACTCAAGCTATAGCAGCATAGAACAAAATGAAAATGGTATGTATTGATATATCTGAATCAGTGAAATATAATTGACTGAAAAATTCTTACATAGGGTGGAAGGGAGGTGCTAGGGAGGATTGAGTTCCTCTATAAATCAGGTTGATGCCTGAAAATTGGGCGTGGGTACTTCCTTCTAGTGGGTGCTAAAGAAACATGAGAGTTAGTGCTCTCAACAAGTTGCAACTTGTTAAACAGAGGTTGTAGCCTCATCTTGAATTGGTGCTCAAAGATAATTTATGTACAGAAATTAAAGACGGCTTATCGTTCTAAGAAGAAGAGTTTTTTTGCTTTATGGGTTTCCTCATGAATACCTATATCTGTGTACATCATATGTGTGAATGTTGATTACTAGTTCTTTGCTTATCCTATTCATTATCTTGACAATCATTTTGTGAATGCTACTCAATTTAAAAAAAAAAAAAAAGTTAAATTGATTATTGTTTTAATTACAACTGATACACCCCCCCTGTCAGTTGTAACAACCTCAATTGGTATCAGAGCGGGTTCTTTTTATTTAAAGGTAGATCCATGAGCTTAAAACATGACTAGTCATGATGGAAATTCAATAAATAAGGCTCCTTTGTTTGATGGGAAAAATTTTGCTTTCTGGAAGGTTAGAATGAGAACATATCTTATGTCCTTAGGTGTTGATGTATGGGATGTAGTTGAAACTGGATATGTAAATCCCATTGTACTAGCAACCAAAGATGACAAACTGGAATTTACCTTTAATGCAAAAGCAATGAATGCTATTCTCAGTGGCCTTGCAGAAGCGGAATTTGTAAAACTTATGCATCTTGAATCTGCCAAAGGAATGTGGGACAAACTTATAAGCAGTTATGAAGGGAATGAGAAAGTAAAAGATGCCAAAATACAGACATAAAGTTTGAAATTTGAACAACTAAAGATGAATGAGGATGAGAATGTTAGTAAATATCCTAAGTGTTGGAGAGCTTGTAAATGCTATGAAGAGCCTCAGTGAAACAATTCAAGAAGAATCCTTAATTCAGAAAATTTTAAGATCTCTGCCTGATAAATTTAACCCCTAAGTCTTAGCAATAGAAGAGTTAAATGATCTTAAACTCTGGGCATTGATCAACTCCTAGGAACTCTAACTGCTTATGAAATGAGGATTAGTACAGAGAAACTCATCACTAGAGAAGCATCCATTAAGGCAGATAAGAATATTGATTCTGGAGTAGATGAGATTGAGGAAAAATTTGTAAGAAGATTGAAGAAAGGATCAAGTAAATATAGAGACAAGCTGCCCTTTAAATGGTTTAACTGTGGTAAGATAGGTCATTTTGCCTCTAAATGTCCTCAGAAGAAAAAAGATCAGAATTATGATGATGAAGAGAAATACAAATTTAAGAAATACAGTAAAAAGAAAAGTCTGTGTGCAAATGATCATGACTCCTCAGAAGATATAGATACCAATTCATCTTCTGAAGATAGAATGAATGATTTCATGCTTATGGCCATAGAAGATCTAAATGATGAAGAAGCTATGATTTGCATGGAAGGGGAATTAATGAGTGCTTTAGAAGAGGTTGATAGACTCATACTTAAGAAGAGAAAACAAAAACATTTGTTGATGCAGCTTGAATAGAATGGTAGAGGAACAAGTGAAGATTTTGTGCTGTTAAAATTAAAATTAGAAGAAGCAAAGAAAATAGAAGACACTCTAAAACAACAATTAGCAAAGAAAAATTTGAGATGTGAAGCTCTGGAAGTAGTAGTAAAAGATAGAAAAGATTTGGAGAAATTTCAAGCTTTGTACCACCAAAATTTGTCAAGTATCAAAGCCTTAGAAGAACTAAATAGCATCCTGAGTAAACAAAGATCTCCATTGATAAAGACTGGCCTAGGTTATGAAAGTGGGTCAAGTAGAAGACAGTGAGGTGATGATCATACCTTGCTAACCAAAACTAATAAATATAAGTTGACATCTGATCAGGAAGATAGCCAAAAAGAGACAAAGCAATCAAGCCCAGAAAGAAGACCAATATGCAAGTACCAAATTTTTTTCTATGGTTATTGCTATTATTGTTCTAACTTTGGTCATAAAATTGCAAATTGTGGAATTAAATTTAGAAGTATGCAACTATGGAAGTCAAAGAGTCAGCTGCAATGAAACAGAGCTGGACAGTCAGTAAGGAAACGAGGATATCATGCAATTCAGTCCCCAACTAAAAGAAGAACTGGTTATCAACATATCAACTCTTTTGATCTATTACATAATGAGCCAGAATGCTTTGTCTACCATAATTTTGGACACAAAGCTACAAAATGCCATTTAAGGAAGTACAAAACAATTCTGAGAATAAACTATACTTTTAAAAAGGATAAGTTTTGGAAAAGAAAGAAAGTGAAAAAATGTGGATTACTACTTTCTTCTCAAAGGAAAAAGGATCTCTGGTATATTGACAGTGGTTGTTCTAAACACATGACATGTGATAAAAATAAATTTCTATCTCTATATGAAAGTAAATAAGGAAATGTGACCTTTGGAAATGATTCCCCAGGAAAAATCGATGGAAAAGGGATGGTAAGCTTGAATAATGGCAGAGGAAAAGCTCGAGACGTGTTGTTTGTACATGGTTTAAAACATAACCTCCTTAGTGTCAGTCAAGTCTGTGACACAGGGTGTGAAGTAGTTTTTAATTCAAAAGGTTGCAAGATAAAATCTATTCCCTCAGGACAATTGATTGCAAATGTCATCTAAGCAAGTATGATGAGAGTTGGTTGTGGCATAAGAGACTTGGATATTTGAATTTTGATCATATAATAAAACTTAGTAACAATAGGGCGGTAAAGGATCTTCCAAAGATATCAAAGCCATATGATTTTATGTGTAAGTCATCACAAATGGGAAATCTGACCCGCACTCAGTTTAAATCAAAAGGTTTTACATCAACAAATAATCCCCTTCAGTTAGTACATATGGATTTATGTGGACCATCCAGGAAGGAAGGTACATGAAAAGAAAACTATTTCATGTTGGTTATTGATGGTTATTCTAGACTCGTGTGGGTTGCTTTTCTGAGAGAAAAGTCTGAAGCATTTGAAAAATTCAAAGTGTTTAAGGCTCTGCCTGAGTATCAAACAGGAAAAAAATTAAAGGCAGTAAGGTATGATAGAGGAGGAGAATTTAGTTCAGGAGATTTTAAAGAATTTTGTGATAAACATGGGATCAAAAGGGAATATACTATAGCAGGGACTCCACAGCAAAATGAAGTAGTGGAAAGACATAATAGATCAGTTCAACAAATGGAAAGATCGATGATGAATGAAAAAAACATCTCTCAGATTTATTTGGTAGAAGCAACTCATACAGCTGTCCATATTCTTAACAAATCACATCTAAGACCAAACAATGATAAGACTCCTTATGAACTTTGGTTTGGGAGACCTGCTACTATTAAGCATTTTAAAATCTTTGGAAGTAAATGCTATATTAAAAATAATGATGAACATCTTGGCAAATATGATGATCGAGCTGATGAAGGTATCTTTTTGGGATATGCAAAAAACAACAAAGGATATAGATGCTATAATAACATATTGCATAAATTAGTTGATTGTATTGACATTAAATTTGATGAAGAAATCTAAGTTAAAAATGATCAAATAAGCAGTAGTGAACCAGATTTAGAGAATACAATTGAAGTTGAAGATGAAGAGGTCCAAGAATCAGAAAGAGAAGACTGTGAGTCATATGATGGAGATGCAAATATTCAGGGAATTTCAAATCAATAGACAGAAACAAAATCACCTTCTAGAATTGTTAAAAAGAATCATGCTAAAAGTCAGATAATTGGTGACAAGAATAAAGGAGTTCAGACAAGAAGAAAATTGATTGAAGCTTCAAAGCAATCACAGATTTCTTTTCTATCTATAGTTGAACCCAAGAACTTTGATGAAGCTAGTAAAGATGAGAGTGGATTAAAGCCTTGAATGAAGAGCTTGATTAAATTGAGAAGAATAATACTTGGGAACTTGTTCCTAGACCTACAGATAAGAATGTAATAGGAATGAAATGGCTGTTTAAAAACAAGATGAATTAACAAGGACAGGTTGTGAGGAATAAAGCCAGATTGGTCTATAAAGGGCATGCACGAATTGAGGGTCAGGATTTTGATGAAACCTTTGCAGCAGTGGAAAGATTAGAAGCCATTAGAATGTTTCTTGCATATGCTAGCCACAAAAACTCCAAAGTGTATCATATGGATGTTAAATCAACATTTCTTAATGGAAATCTGGAAGAAGAAGTCTATATGGAGCAACCTGAAGGATTTCAATTGACAGACAATCCTGGGTATGTTTGCAAACTGAAGAAGGCACTATATGGATTGAAACAAGCACCAAGAGCTTGGTATTATAATTTGGATAAGTATCTACTGGACAAAGGTTTCAAGAAAGGTATTGTTGACAGTAATTTGCACATCAAGGTTGAAGGTGTTGATTTATTAATTGTTTTGGTCTATGTGGATGACATTATTTTTGGATGTACTAATGATTCTTCTGTTCAGTGGTTTGCTAATGCCATGCAATCTGAGATTGAGATGTCAATGATAGGAGAGTTGTCATTCTTTCTTGGTCTTCAAATCAATCAGAGTTATGAAGGTTTATTTCTCTCCCAAGAGAAGTACTTGAAGGAGATGTTGAAGAGATTTCATATGGAAGATTCTTCACCTATTAGCACACCCATGGTTGTTGGATGCAAACTCAGAAAGGATGATGTATCACCAGATGTTGATCAAATAACATATCGTTCAATGGTAGGTATCTTGTTATACATCATAGCATCTTGTCCTAACATAATGCAAGCTGTTGGTATGGTAGGTAGATTTCAATCTGCTCCTAAGCAAAGCCATTTAGTAGTTGTTAAGAGGATATTCAAATATTTGAAAGGCACAATGACTTATGGTCTCTAGTATCCTAGAAATCAAAACTTTCAGTTAACAGCATATTCAGATGCTGACTGGGAAAAATATTTGGATGAAAGAAAGAGCACAAGTGGAGGTGCATTCTTCTTAGGTGAGTCACTAGTACCATGGATAAGTAAGAAGTAAGGCTCTATAGCTTTGTCTACCACAGAAGCTGAATACATTGATGCGGCCACATGTTGTACACAGGTTCCATGGATGATTCAAACTCTTGCAGATCTAAAAGTAACATATGTTGAATCTATTCCTCTTCATTGTGATAACACAAGTGCCATTAGTGTCTCCAAGAACACTGTTCTTCATTCCAAGACCAAACACATTCCAATCAAGTATCATTTTTTAAGAGAGCAGGTTACAAACATAGTTGTCCAATTACATTTCATTCCATCTAAAGAGCAGATTGTTGATATCTTTACCAAACCATTATCCAAAATCCAGTTTCAATATCTACGCCAGAAGTTGGGTGTCATATCTTGTTCCAACTAACTTGTTCACTTTGGCAGGGGGAGTTTGTGCTTATTGCATATCTAATGTAAATCTAAGATGGTTCCAGAACATTTTTCTTTGCTGGTTTCTGAGTTCATCTTGATAGGGGGAGAGGTATTCTCATGTTTTCTTTGACATTGATGTCAAAGGGGGAGAAGTTCAGGTAGTTGCAAATGACAATCAGTTGATGATTACACTTACAACATCATAAATTTTAGGTTTCCATCAATGCCAAAGGGGGAGATTGTTGGCACTATGATTCATTTGTCATTGGTGCTTGGAAAGTAGACAAAGCCGATGACTCAGACAACTGCAAGCTACAAGCTGTGAGATGCAAGCTGCGAGATGCAAAGCTATGAGATGCGAGCTGCGAGATGTGAGTTGCGAGTTGCGAGATGTGGGCTGCAAGCTGCGAGATGCGAGATGTAAAGCTGCGACCTGCGAGCTGCATGCTGTGAGATGCAAGCTGCGAGATGTGAAGCTGCGAGTTGCATGCTACGAGATGCGAAGCTGCAAGATGCGAGCTACGAGATGGGAGCTACGATATGCGAAGTTGCGAGATAAGAGCTGCGAGATGAGATTGAAATACAAGAAAAGAATGTTGTTAGACAAACTGTGACTCAGATAGCTGCAAGCTGTGAGCTGTGAGATGCGAGTTGCAAGATGTGAAGCTGCGACATGTGATCTGCGAGCTGAGATTGAAATACAAGAAAAGAATGTTGTTAGACAAACTACGACTTAGAAAACTGCAAGCTGCGAGTTGAGACTCAGACAACTACGAGTTGCGAGCCGCAACTCAGACAAACTGCGATCTGCGACTCAGACAGGCTGGGACTCATAAATTTTTTATTTATTTTTTAATTAGTCAGTTACAACATGTAGGTTCTAGAAGTTAAAGAGACAGCTTCAGTTCATAGAATTGGAACGTATGGAAGTTAAAGAGACCGAGACATATAATTTTAGCATCTATAAAAACCAATCGAGAAGAACAAAATATGAATAGAGAAGATGAATAGGAGTCATTCCTAGCTGAAGAAGATGAAGTTATGTTTCAAAGAAAGTAGTTCAGAAGAAAAATGTGTGGCTCGATTGAATGAAGAATAGAATGCCCAGAAACTCAAGCTGGAGTATCATAGAACAAAATGAGAAGGGTATATATTGATATATCTGAATGAATGAAATATAATTGACTGAAAAATTCTTACATAGGGTGGAAGGGAGGTGCTGGGGAGGATTGATTTCCTCTGTAAATCAAGTTGATGCTTGAAAATTGGGAGTGGGTGCTTCCTTCTAGTGGATGCTAGAGAAACATGAGAGTTTGTGCTCTCAACACTTTGTAGCTTGTTAAACAGAGGTTGTAGCCTCATCTTGAGTTTCTGCTCAAAGATAATTGATGTACATAAATTAAAGACTGGTTACCATTCTAAGAAGAAGAGGTTTTTTCCCTTTATGGGTTTCCTCATGAATACCTGTATCTGTGTACATCATATGTGTGAATGATGATTACTAGTTCTTTGCTTATCCTATTAATTATCTTGACAATCATTTTGTGAATGCTACTGAAATTTTTAAAAAATGAAAGTTAAATTGATTATTGTGTTAATTACAACTTATTCACCCCCCCCTCTCAGTTGTAACAACCTCACCTACTACTATAAATCAAGCATGTCACCCCTACTGTAGTATCAAGTGGTCCTATTCGGAATAACCCCCCTATTCTATAGCACCAGAATTACTAAAATATAACAAGCATTTTAATGGAATGGGTTCAACGATCCTCTGTTACTATATAAAAAGTTGGGAATTATATTCATTGATTTAACTCCTTTGCACCGAACGAATTCTATAATTATATTAGCATTGCACTATATAATAGCTATAAGAGGGGTGGAAATAGGAAGAACAGGCTGGAACAACTTACTTTAAATAATAACGATATAGATAAACATAAAACCATCCTTCCCATCAGAGACTCTATGCGATGCCAATGAGATCTCTTTCATCATTACAGTTGGAGCTACTTATGTAGGGATGCAAGATTCTTGAAGGAATGTTGGAATCCACCATTTGTAAGCCATAAGCCTTTTCGGTGCAATCATAGAACATAAAAAAAGAACTTAAGGAGAAAATAGAAATGTTGCAGAATGAGTTGCTATATTTGGGTATTGAGACCATTAAACCATGAATTCAAAGATGAAAGAAATCCCATAAATACAATAGAATCAAAGTGATAAGGGTAGAAATTGTTACCTGAAGCATGATTGCAAAATCAAGACGCTTATCACATAGAGGTCCTTGCAACCAACCATATGGAGAACTTTTCTTTCTCTCAACAATTCATGGAGATCAGATATATTTGAGGCTATTTGAGGCCCTATTTTCTTATATTTTCCCTCTTAATCTATTTTCTAATTTACCACTCATTCACTTTTCACTTTTTTTAAGTTTCCCTCTATCTCTTACATTTGTTTTGTTTATATTCTTATTTTTCTTAATTTGTTAATACTAGTTACCTCATATATTAATTATATAAATATATATAATAACTATACAATATATTAATATTATATATGGGTGAAAATATACAGGGAACAAAGGTTTTTGGTAATTTATTTATTTTATATGTGAAAGGAGAAGGGATTAGCTGAGATTATGGGGGTATTTTTATTATTAGTATTAGTATTCAAGGAGATGGGAACAAATGGATTTTTACAAAAATGGAGGAACTTTTTTTTCTTCAAAATGGAGGATATTGGCTATTTCTTGCAAGGGAGGGACCCACGGGGACTTTAAATATTTTAAAACTAAGGTGCAAAGAGAACCATGGTGAATGAATGCATAGGGAGAATTAATGGAGGTTGTGAAATTGACAATTTTTAGCTAACATGACACAAAATGCATGAACTTGTCAAAAATTTAACAGATTGCCAAGATGGTCAAACGAGGATGGTTTTTTTGAAACAAAATATGAACACAACCAGTACAACAAGCTGAATGGAGTGACACTAACTTCAAGACATAGCAATTCCAAAAGGGAAAGACGACAAATATCTAAGACCCGACTCAACCACATGTACTAGAAGAACTCATCTATCACTTGATAAACTATATGCAAGGCATGATGTATTATCTAGATATCAACTCACCACACCCAAGGAACTAATTAGTAGAGAAACCCCTAAATAAGCATCTCAATGATTCTCGTATCATCTAACACAATAGGTATCGGGATGGCCTCAAAGAAATGATCCCTTAGAAGACATGTCTTGAAAAATAATCCAAGTTGTGTAATATTAATGTTACAATTTACTAAATTTTAACACTTTAGATGGATTGATCAATGTGTTGGTGGGGGAGTGAGAGAAGAGAAGTAGCGAAACCCTAGATCTGTGGGGTGGTGAATTTAGAGCTTCATGGCTCCATGGTTCGGGGGTTGGTTCTGGCTTGAACACGAGCCTAGCCCTGACAGATCGAGTGAATCAGGCTCGGGGATCTTTCCCCAGGTTTCCATATGGGGACGAGCTCCCCCCGCAGCTGCCACCAACAAGTCTACCGAAAGATAGTTCAGTGGAGTCTCAGGCTATGTTTGGGAAGGGAACCAAACAGAGAATGGTACTAGGAGGTTTCCTTCCCAGATCTCTGAAAATCCCAAGTATGTAAATCAAATAAGACAAGATCTATGAGCGAATAGAAGAATGGTGCAAAAAAGTGCTAATTGGGAAGTTTGTGGGAATTGGTCCGAAAGAATGAGATTTGGTAAATTGGATAAATTCCACCTAGAAACCCAAGGGCCATTACGATCTCCAATTGGGTGTCAAAGGGTTTTTCACCATTATTTTCTTTAATGTAGAAGATTGGGATCGAAGTTTAGAAGGAGGCCCATACTTATTTTTGTCAGCCAGGTTATACCTTAGACCCTGGAAGAAAAGGTTTAACCCCGAAACTGAGGATGTGACAGTTGCCTCGGTATGGATCAGGATTTTTTCCCTGCCCTATGAATACTGGGATCTGGAGATTCTTCAAAATATCGGCAATACTCTGGGTGAATTTGTCAAAATTGTGGACCTGACTAAATAGCAGCGTTACATGGCATATGCCCAAATATGTATTCACAAAGGAGCTTCCTGAAGTAATCAGTTTAAACTGGGAGGATGAGGAATGGGTTCAACCTTTGGATTATGAGCAGCTCCCTTTTCGTTGTCGTCAGTTTCATGCCTATGTCCATCTAGGCAAGAATTTCCCATAGGTAAGATCGCCCCCCCCCCTCCCCTCCCCTCCCCTCCCTAAAAGTGGCCTAGTAGGTGATATGGACAAGGAAGGTTTTTCCTAGGTTTGTAATAGGAGAAGAAATAAGACGGAAGGACAGAATAAGATGGTGAAGGAGATCCCAAGGAAGGGGATCGAATCATCTAATCCATTCCAGATTCTGGAGGATTATTAGGAACATGGGACAACTGTTAAGAATAAAGGAAACGAAAAAGTTTATCCTATGGAACGAGTAATCAAGGAAAGAAAGCAAGTTCAAGATGAGATAGATCCTGCATAACCAATGGTGGAGGATGATGAGGATGATATGGAGCTTGGAGAATGAAATCTTGATGAGATTGAGAGGGAATGGGACAAGAAAGGGAAAGGTTATGTCACCAGACAACAACTGGGGATTCTCAAGGAAGCTATCATCAACGCTAAAGTCCCTCAAAAATTAGGTATTTCCTCTGATCCTCAGAAAGGAAATAAAAGGAAACCTCCAGAGGAAGACCTAAAAAGAGGTAGAAAGACAAATAAGCAGAGGATGTTGAGATAGGAGTAAAGCTAGTTGAGTATGGCCAGTATCCCACAATACTGGAAGCCTTCTCTGAAGTCAATAAGGTTACTCAATGAAGCTGATATCGTGGAACATTAGAGGGTGAAATCACGCCAGGAAGGTCAAAACTTTGGCCAGAAAGATCAAGCAGGAAAAATCGAATATACTCTTTATCCAAGAAACAAAGTGCAGTTCTCTTGTTTTGGAGCAAATAAACCAAAAAATTTGGAAAGGAAGTGAATTTATGGCCATTGATGCCACTGGATTTGCGGGAGGCATGGCTATTTTTTGGCATCCTGATGTAGTGTGTCTGTCAGATTGGTGGGCTAATCGATTCTCCCTAAGTGCCATGTTCAAAGATCGAGCGTCTGGATCTCCTGGTAGGCTTGTAAATGTTTATGGGCCAAGCACATTCCCACAAAAACAGGATTTTCTCCAGCAGTTAGCATGGCTACGAGACAAAGCCTCCTGTGGTTCCTGGATCATTGGGGGACATTTTAATCTGATCGCATCTCTGGAGGAAAAAAAAGGAGGAAGGAGAAACCTGGATAAATACCAGGAAGCTTTTTGGGACTTCATTACCCAAGGCCCTTTCATTGATGTTGAGATGGGCAACGGGTTGTATACATGGAACAATAAGAGAGGGGGTACCCACCTGGTGGCCTCACGAATTGACATATTTTTGACCATAGAAGATCTGGTCGTAAATGGAGGCAAGGCCAACGCCGTTGTCCTGCTGGTGGTTGGCTCTTATCATTGGCCCATTTTCCTCCAATGGGAAGGCTCCAATGCCTTCCGTTTCAAACCTTTTAGGTCTGAAAATTTTTGGCTAGAACATAAAGACTTCAAGGAGCTGGTGGGATAGTGGTGGCAGGAGATTGTCCCTCCAAGGGGGATAGGGATGTTTCAGTTCCAACAAAAGTTAAAATCCTTAAAAGTAAAAATCAAGGAATGGAACAAGTCAGACTTTGGGAATATCTTCCAGGACAAGACTAGGGTGATTGCTGACTTGGAGATGGTGCAACATCGAGGCATGGAAGTAGGATGGACAGATGAGCTAAAAGAACAGGAGTTCAATTTGTTGACTCAACTTCAAGCTCATGAAAAACAGGAAGAGATTTTCTGGAAGCACAAATCTAGGATTCAATAGCTTGAGGAAGGAGAGAGGAACAATTTTTTTTTCCATAATTATGTGGTCCACAACCGCCATAAATAAAAAATTTACAAGCTGTGAAAAGTTGATGGGACAACAGGCTGAGTCTTGACAGGATATTGAAGATGAACATGTCCTCCATTTTTCTGATATTCTCAGTGAGGATCGTGTGAATCACAACCGTGCTATTGCTAGGATAACCAGGCACATCCCTAGATTGGTTACAAATGAGCACAATGAGCTTCTGAATAAACCAGTTTCCATGCAGGAGGTCGAGGAAGCTATGCAGCAGATGGCTCTTGGAAAAGACCCTGGCCCAGATGGTTTCACCACTATTTTTTTCATTTCTTCTCAGATCTTATTAAGCAAGAAGTTGCTGACATAGTGGAAGAATCTCGCAGAAGTGGGGTGTTTTGAAGGCATTCAATGCCACCTTCCTTGCCTTAATACCCAAGGAAGATGGGGTAGAGGTGCCTAACAAGTTTCGCCTGATTGCTTTATGCAATGATCTCTATAAGATCATTACCAAGGTAGTTGCTAATCGTCTGAAGCCCCTTTTCCCTATCTTGATTAGCCCAAAACAGTCGTGTTTTGTTGAGGGCAGGAAGATCCTGGATGGTATTATTCTAGCTCATGAAACCATTCATTCCCTTAAATCCACTAGAAAACTGGGTATGCTAATCAAACTTGACATCGCCAAAGCATATGATAAATTAAATTCGCAATATATGCATGGAGTTTTGGAGGCTTATGGCTTTGGTGCTCACTGAGTGAGCTGGGTTCTGAATCTCATCACTACCCCCTTTTTTTCTATCCTACTCAATGGCTCCCCCACTAGGCCTATTCAATCGTCTCGTGGCATTAGGAAGGGTGATCCTCTGTCCCCTTTCCTTTGCATCCTTATAGCGGAAGGGATGGGATGCCTCATTCAGGCTCATGTGGTGGAAGGTGAAATATGTGGTCTGGACCTCCATGCTGGTTTGACAAAATCGACACACCAACAATTCATTGATGATACTATGCTCATGGGGCACTCGTCAGTCCAAGAAGCCCATGCATTTAAAAAAAGTCTCAATCTTTTTTTCAAGGCCTCTGGGCTTGAAGTCAATCCAGATAAATCTCACGTATTCTTTTTTAACACCCCGACTATTAATCAGCGTAATATCTTGCGCATCCTCAATTTTTCCAAAGGCTCCCTTCCTACAAAATTTTTGGGAGCGCCTCTCTCTGAGGGCTCCCTAAGGGGGATTTCTTGGCATGATATTTTGAACCTTATAAAGAATAGACTACATAATTGGATCAATAGACCCCTTAACCTTCCTAGTAGGCTTATTCTAGTTAAGTCTATCCTATAGGCCATGCTTATTTACCTTTTTTCTCTTTTATCTGCTCCTAAGTCGGTTCTCAGAGAAATCATAGGTATCCAGCATAATTTCTTATGGGGTGGTCGGGCGTCCAAGTCTAAATTCGCACTGATTAGATGGGATGTCTTATGCCAGCCTAAGGACATGGGAGGATTGGGACTTCGTGATCCTAAATTTGTCAGTGATATATAAGGTGATAAGTTGTGGTGGTGCTGGTGTAATCACAATAATGAGCCATGGGAAAAACTGTGGCAAGTCAAGTATGCTAAGACCCATTCTTCCAACCAATTAATTCGTTTCAATGCAAATGTCGAAGGATTCCACATTTGGAGGAAAGCTCTGAGAGGGAGGAAAATGGTCCAAGATCATAGCTTCTGGGAAATTGGAGACGGTGAATCAGCGAACTTCTGGGATGACTCGTGGAATCAACTCCCGAAACATGGGATTGATCAGCGGTGGCAGGATATCAAGAACCGAAGTTTGATGGAAGGGAAATCGAAGGTGGGTCACTTTTGGTCTAATACACCTGGGGATTTCAGCAGAACTTGGTTGGAGCAGCAATGGTGGACTGGTCTCACTAATAACGAAGACGACCAAGATTTTGGAGAAATCCTTCAAGAACGATATATCCGAAAAATAACTAGCCCTGACAAGCTCCGCTGGGGTTATCGACAGAAAGGGGTAATAGCCTTTGGGATAAGATTTGGAAAACGAACACATGGAAAAAAATAACCATTTTCTGTTGCTTGGTTATTCGGCAAAGAGTCTTGACAGGGGAGAACCTTAAAAAAAGGGGAATCCAATGACCATCCTGCTGCCAGCTATGCAAAAATAGTGAGGAAACTCTAAGCCACCTGCTAGACGAGTGCGAGTTTTCCTCTTTCCTTTGGGACAAAGGAGGCATGATCTTTCGAAGGAGTGATCGGGCTCATGGTCAACCGGGGCTATCACTCTGCAATTGGGATGCCAAAGATTTTAATAACCCCATTATTGTGTTCATCTGGAAAATGTTCCCCATCATGCTTTGCTGTAATTTGTGGAAAGAGAGAAACAGAAGGATTTTTAGGGACAAAATTCAAAGCAAGGAAGTGGTTTGGGCTACACTGGTTCACAACATCCAAGAGACTGTTCATAGTCGCCAATGGAATGATGAGGACAAAAATCTCATGGAGGGAGATATTCTCATTGCCAATGGCTGGGCCCTAGGTAAAGAGGACCTTCTCAGGCTTCGCAGACGAGACAAACTTTGCAAACGTTCTAGCCCTAAATTCTAGTCCCCTCCTGCTCAGGCGTTTTTTAAGATAAATTTCGACGGGGCCGCGCGAGGCAATCCAGGGAATGCTGGTTTTGGAGGGGTGTGTAGAAATGTGAAGGGAGAATTTATTCAGGTGTTTTTGGGTCACTTGGGCCAAGACACGAATAACTCGGCTAAGTTGGATGGGATTTTCTTCAACCTGCAGATAATAATCCATGAAAATATTTTCCCTGCCATTCTCGAGGGGCACTCGAACATCAACATCCAAATGGCTAGAGGTCTTACGCAAGGAAAATCGATGAAACATGTTATGTCCAGTTGGCGACTTTCACACTGCTTGGATGCTCTGTTCCACCTTCTACAATCTCACAGCCAGCTGTCCTTCTCCACGTTAGACGGGAAGCCAATAAAGTGGCTGATTATCTGGCTAACCTTGGGGTGGATAGGAAAGGAGGACATGTGGTGGGAAATATGGTGGATTTTCATAATGAGGCCTGGGCCCTGAGGTGCCTACAATTGGTCATGGCGGACATGAGCAGCCAGGTGGAGAATGAAGGACAACCTATCCCCCGAGGATAGGACAGAGATCACCCGGAGGTTACATCAATGGTGTCTGGATGATGGGGTGGCTTACTTCGAGAAATAATAATCCCTATAAGTTAGTTATTATGAGAATAAGATGGTTGTACGTTTTGAGGCTTATTTTGATCCCGGTGGAAGATTTGTTGCAATTTCTGTCTGCTCGCACGATGGCCGTAATCAGTTTGGGCTATGGTGATGATACGTCTCCGGACATGGCTAGCTTTTCAGAAAGCTTGGCCATTTATGACCTGGGAAGCCTCATCATTAGAAAGTGGTCCTTTTATTCAAGCTCCCTCCTGCACTGGCTTCATTCCTGCTCCAAAGAAGTTAGTGGTGAGTGTTGTGTGTTTTCAAATTGCACTCTAAGTTCATTGTTTCAGTCTGGTTTTGTCCAATTATGACCTCCTGAGTTCCTTGTGTTGTCTATTTCTCCTTCAACTATGGCCCCGAAATGTGATTTTGTGGTTCCTTCTGGGTCAGCTTCTATGGGTTCGGCTCTGAATGGAACGGAGAAGGCTTCTGTGAAACACGGTGTGGTGGGTAGGGTCATGAGAGCTCAAATGCAGGTTCAATCGGTCGCAGTTTTCTTCCATGACCACATACCTAACCCTACAACGGAGGATATAGAAGTTATGGAGAAGAATCTCTGGAAGGATGTTACGGCCATGCCTATTGAGGAGGTTAGGAGCATAGTTGAAGAATGGCTTAATGATCTAGGCACTAATGTGGGCCGAGCCTCGGCGTATGATAGGATGGTGATGACCTATTGGGTCGCCATGAAGCTCTTGGCTAATGTGCTGATGGAAGGGACTATGAAGAAGGAAGGGGATGAGGATCCTATTAAGGCTTGGAAATCCCACAATGCGAATAACTAGCTCATGCATTGCAATATTGACGCAATTGCAAAGAAAATGGGTCTATCCTTTTCTTATCCTTGTTTGCATGCCAAAGGAAACTGGACTCCTTCCAGCAAGACTCCAAGGAAGGAGCCGTCTCAGCCAACTATTGTTGCTTTCACAGCCACGACTTCTCCTTAGCTATCGGCAGTGGTTTGTCATGCTCAGAAGACGAACGTGATTTGCTCCTCGGTCGGAGCCTCTCATGGGGCTGGGGATTGATCGCCGATTTTTAAAGTTTTTAGCTCTGTGTTTTTCATGTTTGTATTTCAGTTTATAGAAAGTAAAGGGATTTTTGGAGATAGGTGTCAATCCAGTTTTGGGAATGTGTCTGTAATTTTTGAATTGCCAACTAAAAGGTCCGGCCATGGGATGTAGGCTACATGATATGTAACGTTTTATGGCTATACTTTGGGTATGGGGGTTTAGTTTTGAAACTCAGTTACGCTTCAAGAGGCTATGTAATATGAAGTTCTTTTATTTACAAAAAAAAAAAACACTACAGATGGATTCAAAGACCCCCTTCTAAGGGGGTCTCCAAATCCATCTGCAGTGTTAAAATTTAGTAAATTGTACAAATTCATTATCAAAATTTTAATTTTCCATTGTCGAAATGACACAACTAAAAACAACCACATAAATGACCAATTATTATGTAGTCATTTTTAGTTTAGTTCTTATATCCTGACTAAATTGGTCATTTTCAGTTTATTTTTCATCCGATGACCAAATTGGTCATTTATCTTGATCATTTTTAGTCAGTTTACTTAAAATTTCTCAATTTTGGTCCTTTATCCCTTGAAAAATTTGTGTTGACCAAATTTTTTTGTTGCCTGGTCACTTATCGCTCATTTTGTACTAGTGAGGGGAACATGCCTAGTCCCTTAACATAACACCACATATTAGCTAGGAAATAACATGATAATCTTGGGAAACTATGGAAGATTTAGTTGGATTCCACCTATCACCAAGTGATACTAGTAATTGAGATGCAACTGGTAGTTTGCAACCTAATGTCTAATTTACAAAATTGGGTTTTTGGTTGAATGACCACTAGGAAATGTTTATGTGTGTAAAAACAAGAAGATGGGTAACAATTTTTGGATTTAGGCATGGATAAGGATTGTAAAATAAAAATCAACGAATAAAAAAGTAACAAAACATTTATTCGCCAAGACTTTTACATTTTCTCAGTAAAAAGTTTATAAATAACTTGGTCGAGAGTTTGACTCAATAATTTATTAGTTGATAATTTTGGTAGATAGATAATGCTTTGAACAACCAAAGGATTACCCTTCTGGACTATATATTGAGAGTTGGAAAACTCTCAGAGACATTCCTTCACCTATATTCACTAGTACAAAATGAGAGATAAGTGACCAGGCAACCAAACAATTTGGTCACCACATCTTTTTCAAGGGATAAATGACCAAAATTGAGAAGTTTTAAGTGAGCTAACTAAAAACGATCAAGATAAATAATCAATTTGGTCATGGGATAAGAACTAAACTAAAAATGACCAAGATAAATGACCGATTTGGTCATGGGATAAGAACTAAACTAAAAATTACCAAATAACAGTTGGTCATTTTTAGTTGTGTCACTCCGACAATGGAAAATTACAATTTTGACAATGAATTTGTACAATTTACTAAATTTTAACACGGCAGATGGATTCAGAGAGGAGAGGGGGTCTTTGAATCCATATGCTTTAACACTACATATGGATTCAAAAACCCCTTAGAGGCCCCCTAGAGGGGGTCTCTGAATCCATATGCAGTGTTCAAATTTAGTAAACTGTAGACCTCTGGTTACAATGTTACAATTTACTAAATTTTAACATTGCAGATGGAGTCTCCAAATCTATCTGCAGTGTTAAAATTTAGTAAATTGTAGACTACATGCACAAGTGAGCACACACTTGCAAGTTGAGGGTTTACATGCAAATAGACGAGTGCAAAAGCATGAGGGAGGGCACACAAGCCACACACAAGAAATCCAAGCGTGCGTTTGCAAACTGTGATTGCACATGCAAACGAAGGGGACAATTGCACAAGGCATGATCCTCTTAAGAGGACAACCATTCACCTTCGGCACCATGCATGGAAGCAACCTGGAAGTTTGCAATACTTGCTAAATAATGACACAATGAAGCATTGTCGCTTGCAACGAACTCACAAAGGGAAAGAAGAGGCGTGATTAGTCCCACATGGATCCTCCTAAGAGAACAATCCTTCGCCTTCGACACCACACATGGAAGCAGCCAGGGAGTTTACAACACCTCCTAAACAACGTCATGATGAATCCCTATTGCCTGTGGTCACCTCACAAGGTGAAATAAGAGGCATGAAGAGTTCCACACATATCGTCCTTTCAATAGAGCCCTTTCCAATTAGGCTTGGAGTCCCCATTGGCTAGGGAAAGGCATCATTGACAATGCCGTCATCATTGATTGGAGATGGCAGGAACCAACAATCACGTTTAAATTAACCATAAAATGCCACTAAAATTAGAATATGTATTTTTTACAATATTTAAATTGCATTCTTCTCCATATATTATTTTTTTTTGTATAATTTATCAACATTGGAGCTTCTTACATTAATTTTATAATTTTATAACTTAAAACAAGGTTTAGTTTCCATAATATAAAGTCAAACAATTGTTTTCAAATTAAAAAAATGGTGATAATAACATTATCAAATTTAAAAAATTTAATTTAGTGGGTAGAAAGAAAAATTAAATTTAATGGAGGGAAAGGAAAGTTGGGGAAAAGAAATTGGTTGCAATGCACCTCGAGCAAATTTACAAAACACTCCAGGTTGATTTGTCCTCAGATGTTTTATGGACCGGATACAATGAAAAACTCATCAAGATGAAGTATCCATTTTTACGCCAAAGGTGCTCTTTCTGAAAACATGATTCATCCTCCTGTTCATAGATTCCTCATCTATATAGCAAATCATAAATTGCCACGTGTCTGCTCGCTGCAAATATTTTGGTCCGTCGATCATTTGTCTGGATGTTCAGTTGTCATTAACCCTGAGGTTGAAGCGGAAAAACCCTGACCTTTGTCTTAAACGAAAGGGAGGCCACCCAGTTATCCTGATGCTCTCGGGGCCGAACATGGAATGACTGCATAGCACATTGAATTCGGTCAGCAAAACCTACAGGAACAACCGGTGTGGGAAGTCTTTCACGGTCAGGAGGGAACTCTTTCACGGTCAGGATATCGACGAAAAGCGTGCTCCTCTTAAGGCACTGTATCCGTAGCGATTTTAGCACGACCTCCACAGAAAAAGCTCTGGATGCTCTTCGCACAAATCATCCGTGCCTCTGAAGAATCGAACCCCTGATCTCGTGGCGGCATATGTTTTGTGGATCCTGGAATGGGCGAGTACCGTGTGGCCCTGCTTCACCATGGTTTTCAACGTAAATTGTCGGTAGTTTCCAAACCCTATGATGCAGATATTTAAAGGATTTTCTTCTTCTTCATATTTGAGTGACCCCGTGGCGTCCATTACTCTAATTCCTCAGAGCTTCAGAAGGGTGGGTCGTGTGGGGCCTGTTATTGGATTCCATGAGAAGCGAAGAGGCAATGTGGGGAAGGAAGTTTTCTGAGAAGAGGGCTTGGCGCTGGTGGGCATCACCTAAAACAAAGTCGATGAGACCCTGATGAATATGGAGCTGGCATGATACAATGGTTATTGGATTGTGAAGATCTCAGAATGTCGAAATGGCCTTCCATGTTTTTAGATTCATGGGGCATGACAAGGATGAAGAAATGGAACCATGATATAGTATTTATTCCCTAATATTTTACAAGTTAACTTGAGTAGATGCCTGCTATTTTATGCTTAATATTTTAGAAGTTAGCTCAGGGTTTCCTTCTAGCAATTTCCATTTTGGCTGTGCCCACCCCGAAAGGGGGAGGGGCTGGGGTTTTGTCTGCAGAGTGCTTGATGTCGTGTCCTTCAGTTTGGAAAATTTCTTGATGTCGTCTCGTGTGTTAAGGAAGGGAGTAGTGCAGAAGAATTTTGTAAGTTACGGGGTACAGGTGCTAATTTTATTGCTAATACTTGTACTAATGCTGCTGCTTTTGTTATTGAGCATGTAGATAGGCCGAAGAGATCCTCGAGGTGGGATGTTGTTGAAGAGACTGCTGGGAATTCTAGTATTAACGAAACTGAATTAGGAGTAGGACTAGGATTGTATAAGCATGATGGTGGAGATGAGGGGCATGCCAGTGGCAGTGTGCAAGAGGATGAATTGGGAATAGCAGCATTTCAGAATGTTGCGAAAGAACATCGTGGGAATCAGAGTGAGAGGTTGGATGCTCGAGGTGGGTCAAAGAGCAGGAGGATTTCGGACAAGGTGCATTCACGCTTCGGGCATTTCGAATCAACTTTGCTGAGAAATTCAATTGATAGGAATTCTGTTCATTATAAGTTTTCAAGAACTTACTATGATAGGCATTCGAGGCATTTTGAATTGCCATCCTCTAGGAGTGGGCAGGGTAGGTATTCTTGAAGGTCTCAGAGTGTGGACAGGGGTTACTTTGAAAGGAGTTCACATGACAGGAGATGGCAATATGAGGAGAGGAATGGGTATAGAAAGAGTGGTGCAGATGAATTTCACAGCACATACAGCAGCCAAGCTCATGAAGATAGGAAGTATCATAGGGATGTTGGATGGAGAGAGAGTCGTCGGCATTCAAACCATAGACAATCTCAGAGTGGCCGGAGTGATCACATTTCTGATGATAGCAAGGGATGTTTTAAGAGTCACTCTGGGAGTCATAGCAGGTCATCTTATTCTAGCATCACAAAGGATTCAAGGTCCAAGGATGGGAAACTCAACTGGGTACATCACCTTCACAAACTCTTGCATCAGAACAGTCGGAAAGGTTTTCAAATGAATTGCAAAAGGATAGCAACAGTGCTCACTTTAGTGAACTGAATGCTTTACCGGAATAAATTTGCAATATTGAAGAACCAAGGTGCTGTGGGTAGTTCTATCTCAATCATTTGGGATTTCAACAAGGGCCCTCAAAACTTGGGGAGTTGAAAAGGCTTGTTGAAGATGGACTGTTCCAATCTGATCACTTGATCAAGCGAGAAGGAACCGATGAATGGGTAACCGTAGAGCATGCAGCGTCTCCTATGCCCTTTGGTAATCTATCACTACCAACTTCCAGGGTCTTCCTGCAATCTCAAAGTAGGCAATTTGATGGAACTTCAATGAATAAACCTGGGGTGGCGGAAAATGCTTGTCAAAATGTACAGGGGACAGATAACCATAATAGCACTCTTTTTGTCCAGCAGGATGATTTTAATAGCGACGGTCTTGAAGATTTTCACATTGAAGAAAGAGTAGAAAAATGTATGCAAGGATTCCTTCTGATTCCAGGCAGAGAGAATGAGGTCGTTTCAGGTATTGCTCCATCTGTTTCTTTCTGTTACGGGTAGAACAGTGTAGGATTTTATAATCCACAGTATTTGTAGACTAATACTAGGTAATTTGTTAGCCGTGATGCTGTTTTTGGTTGACTTTTTGTAATAAGTTGTTTTCTTTCTCATTTCATTCTAATTCAACGGGCTTTCATTTGTCAGCCTTTTGAAATATTGTTTGAGTATGTTACAAACCTACAAATATTTATTCTTGCAGGGGCTCTATGCCACGCAGCTCGAGACGTGAATTGTGACATGGAACACAGTGCAGAATGGGAAGGTGCATCATGCATTGCTTTTTCATTTTATTCTTCTTTATTTATCCTAACGATTCTGCGTGTGCATCCCAATTTTGTGATCTTTTGGTGGTAGAGTAGTCCTTACATGAGACTTAAACAGATTTGTAACGGTTTATTGTTCAAGCTATGTAATGGCTCTTGGTGAAGAAGCTGAATATGTGGCAATATGTGCAGGGTCTCTAGGGCTTAGAGATGGATATCCAGGGATTAGAGATGAATATATTGAGTAATCCAATCATTGGAGAGATGCAGAGCTTGGAAGGAGGTTCAGAAATGCATTTAATGTGTCCAAGATGGCAACTAGATCAAGAGCAATAGTGGAGACAGACTTGGATTATGGCAAGGATGTTTCTACTGCTACGTGTACACTGTCAGAAGTTAGGACATGTGAAAGAGATCTTGAGACCAAGAAAGGATAAATCTCAGGGTGCCTTATATTCTTCAAGTTTAAATGTAAAGAAGAGAGGTACGAGGGCCATGAGCACAAGTATGAACAGAATCAAGAAGAGGAGAGGCATGTCTTCTTATAGTGATTGTAGTGTTTTGATCGAGGGAGATGTGTCAGACTGTGAAAGCAGAAGATTTTCAAAAGAAAAGAAAAGGTGTTGGTCAAATTCAGAGACTGAAACATCACAGAGTTCAGGGTTCCTGGAAGAGGAATTTCTAGAGAAAGAAGATGATGACAATGATATGGAAGACTCTGATATGGATATGAAATTTGGATTTGAAGGTGAAGATGGATACTTTGCTGACCAAAAGCATGCAATGGGAGATGATGCGGTGGACACTGAGTTTAGTTCTCGTGAGTGGGGGGCTAGAATGACAAGAGAAAGTCTGGTTCCTCCAGTTACCCAAAAATATGAGGTAATTGAAGAGTATGTTGTGGTGACAAATCAGGATGAATTAAGCCAAAAAATGAGGGTTTGTTTACCTGATGTTTATCAGAGAAATCTCACAGCTGTGAAAGACAGGAGAGACCTTTAGTATGCACAGCTTGAAATTCCAGAATTAAAGGAATACAGACCTAGAAAACGACTTGGAGAGGAGGTTTTGGAGCAGGAAGTTTATGGCATAGACCCATATACACATAATATTTTATTAGATACCATGTCAAAAGGGTCTGACTTTTCCCTTCAACAGCAGCATGCCATTATCGAAGAGATATGTGAAATGGTGTATGCCTTTTGCTTAATGATGTCGCCTTTATACTAATTTCTTTTATCATTATTGGAACTAATGACTATGGGAGAAACTTTGCAGGTGCTACTTCCAGTTCTAAACGAAAAAGATAGGGATTTTACAGGGACTGGAAATACTCCCATGGACTATCCTCTGCAAAATGTTGTTGAAAGGATGATAGAAAAAGCTGAAAAGGCTGGTGATAGCCTTATGTGCACATTATTTCAAGGTCTTTTAAAGGCCTTGCAGAGCCGTCAGTCCACTGATAAATATGTTGCTATAGGAAGGTCTGAAATAAGTCCTTGAATCTTATATAAAAGCATGCACCTCAGTTTTATTCAATAAAATATAGTGATTGATGTTTATTTTCTTTGTCAGGGGCTTGGAGTTGTTTGCAACAAAGAGTGCGGATTTGAGAAAGATGAATTTGTCGTTGAGTTCTTGGGTGAGGTATGGCTTATGTGATCATTGAAGTGTGCTTTTTGTGGTTGTCATGGTAGTTATTTTTAATGGTCGAAAATACCGAAGTAAATATTGCAAGGGACCAAATGTTGCTTATTTTCTGCATGGCAATGCTTTTAATTTTCCTTTCTTGATTTTCTTTAAAGCTCCCTAAAGCCAAAATTTCATTATGAAATCCAGGCTTTTACATCGAGAAGCTAGAATCATACAAAAGGCAATGGATGTTATGCCAGTGTTTCATATTGGTTATGCATAAAAATTTCCTTGAACAATAAATTTGATTGTCAGGTTCTAATTCTACAAGTGAAAATTTAACCATTTATACATATATTCTGGATACAGAAAATCGAGTTGGAGGATTTGATTCAAGTGATGGTGTTTGGGGTTCTCTACCCTCTTACCAAATTTAGCTGTTAGGTCATCTAGATTGGCCTCGACGAGTCATGTTGCATATATGTGAAGTATTTTTGTTTTCACCTTAAAAAGCAAATAATTTTTAGGGATTGGTTGAAAGGTTGGCCGACTCAGAATTTGGTAATGTTTTGTCTTTCATTCTCTTTTTGAAGAATTTCAGATTTTCATGTGAAAATTGGTGAAGCACTGGCAATAGGGCCTATACTTATGGTTGTGTAATGTTCAAACTTTATGGCACAATACTTGATTTTAATATGGTTTACAATCAAGGATTTGTTTTTGTATATTCTATGAAGACATGAAGGTTTGCTATTAGGTATTACTTGTTCTATACGATAGAGTGGATGATATCATGATATAAGTTCAGGAAGAATATGGAAAAGATAAGGATTTATTTTTACCCCATGGCCAAGTTGCAAAAGAGATTAATCAATACTCTACGTTTTTGGCAATGCTGACTTGCACAAGTTGGCACACTGCTGAGGAATATAGCTAGCCAATATTCACTTGCACAAGTTACTCAAGCCGATACTCATTTTCACAAGTTGCAATAATCAATACTTGCACAAGTAGCACAATATTCTCATTTAATTTGCTGCTTGAATTTTTATGGTTGTGATTGTTTTGTCAACAATATATCAGTATGATGCTTGGTATTAAGACAGATAATGCATAGACATCCTCCTATAGTACACATCTGCAAAAAAATGGTTTGTTAGCATGAAATAGGCATTGGGAAAGAGCAATAGACTGGGGCAACCTACAAAAGCAAAATGGTCTTTTGAATGCCCTGAGGGTAATTTACTAAACTTGTCTGCTTGATTAGTGAGTCAGATGTTTAATGATCATTACACTTGGGGGAACTGTAGTATGATATTACTTATTATTTCTTCCCACAAACATTACCATGTTTCGGCATTTAATAATTGGAAGCCTATTACTTAATTGATGCTTGTTGCAATGTGAATCCTATGGTACACATTTGCAAAAAATGGCCTGTTAGCATGAAATAGGCACCGAGAAAGAGCAATAGATTGGGGCAACTTACTAAAGCAAAACAGTATTTTGAATGCTTGGATGGTAGTTTACTAAACTTGTCTACTTGATTAGCCAGTCCGAGGTGTTTATGATTTGTCTATCATGAACATCACAATTTCTTCTTACACATCAACACTTCAGGACATCTTCTTCTTGGTGTTAAAATTATGCAAATGGAGCACCTAGTAAAAGAAATCTGTGCATTTCCTTTTGTCTGTGAACTCTGGGCATTTTTGCCATAGATTTATCCTTGCCACTACTGTATTGTATTTCTTGTATTTTCTCTGCAGATGACATCTACAAATGGCATCTCTTGTACTATATTTCATTAACCATAGCTACACTCATTTATTGTGATTAAAATTTCCCATGTCAATCATAAATTGGTAATGATGCCAGACATTGCAAAGTATTCTTGAACTACCCTTCTAGGTGGCTGACTTACATCTTTGAGGCATGTGAAGAGTTTCTATTCCAAGCCATAGGTCACCACGCTAACAAAGGGACCAACTTTAGATGGAGACAGAGTTGAGTTTCACCCAACTATTGGACTACCTCTCAATCTTAGTTGTGCAGACATACTTATTAGGATTTTCTTTCCCTTGACCTTGGATGACAAGAGAGGGGATTTTGCTCATTCTTTCATACCCCCATGATATTACAACAGGGATCCCTTAGCCCTAGTTATTCCATGGAGGGTAGTATTATTTGGGGCATTGGTACCTTTCATAATGTTTGATGATGATAGTAGTGCACAAGCATCTCGGCCCCTTCCGTCATCTTGACCATCAAAACCATGCTTTGACAACTCTGCTTTTCCTCTCTCTTATGGCTATGAGATCTTCAATACCTGGTTCTCTTATTGTACCACACCATATACTCTTGTCTTCTTGCTAGACTGCAGTTTATAGATCATAGCTAGATGCTTAGTTCTTCTTTCCCTTCTTTTTCCTTTTATTTTCAACACTGATATAGGAGTAGTTTTCACACTTCCACATTGTATTTACATTATAGATTGTACCGGTTAGTCTCATTGACCTAATTTTATGACAATTATTGGAATTTAATAAAATTATCTCATCTTATCTAAATGTTTATAAATAACCATTAATAATATCTCAAATTATACAATTCACAATGACATGAATTAAAAAAGTAGTGTTAACTAGATTGAAAAATTATGTAGAAAGAAAATAAATGGGATGGCATGGAATCCCACCAATGGCACAAAATGTTAAATGTTAAAATCGCAAGAGGGTGAGCCATGTGCCCATGTAAAATAAAGTTTGAGATCAAAGAACAATGCATATGATGAGAACAGAGCTACACTGGCAACCAAGGAGGTGGTAGGGACATTAATATTTATGTTATTGTTTTCCACAACCAAGCTTTATGCAGTCGCCTTCTGTGAAAACTGCCATCCATCATCATGTTCTTGTTCATGTTGGTCACCTTCTCCTCATACCTTTTTGAATGGAAAAAAAGTGCAAGAGTCAGTATCCTAGAGTGTTTTTACCTTCCATCATAAAATAGAATCACCTTGGTAGTTAAAGAAGAAAATGCATTCAAGTGTGTTGATGAACATACGGGCAATCTCGAAGGAGTTAAATATGTAGAGTATTTTCTACTTTGGAAAAGAAATAAAATGCAATATCTGAAAATACATGGTACCTAGTATATATACTTGGATTCGAATATGGACATGATGCATAAAAATGAGTGTAGTGTTACATTGCATGGTTGTAGAATTCAGGGGGTATAGATTGCTGTAAGAGACTATAGAGAAGTCAGAACACATGATAAAGGGTCAAGGTGACATTCCTTGACTGCATTGACATTCCTTTACTACATTGACATTTTCAGCATCAGGTTGATGTTTTATTTCATTCTAAGGTTGATTTCTTTTTACTTTTCCATCTCCTATCTAATAATTGTAAACTCTCATTTCTCGTGAATAAGTTGGAACTCTTTTCCTAGGAGGACATTTAATGAGTGGAGCATAACAACCTGATCCTCTCATACTTCCCTTACCATTCTCTGGATTTCCAGAATGGTTTGGATGGGGTTATCCGTGATAATGGAAATGGTCTACATGCTTTGGTGCTTCCTTATTCCCCCACAAGCTGTAGCATAATTCTTTTCCATTATGTTGCTCTCCCCTTCAATCCCTTTTTACTTAGTCTATTCCAATTCTATGTGCTCTACACACCAGAGCCAAGCTCTGATCCTTATGCCACAGCTTCATGTTGTTAGTAGTGGGATTCTATAAATTTTCTTTGTTGTTCTGGGTTTCTCAATTCATCCATCTTTAGTCTCACTTACATCCCAGGCTCTAGATAAACTTTATTTTACTCCAAAGTACTCATATCACTTGTACTTGTTTCGAGGTTAATAGGATTAAAGGTGGAAGATGGTGAACCTAATTTTCCAATTACTTTAAGGACAATCTTCTCATTCATGGAACTCAATCATCATTCTTGAGGACCAATAATTGTATTTTAGTTGACTACACTTATCCTTAATTCTAAAGTTTCTCTCATTAAGTGGTCACTCTATATTCCAGGTTCTTAATGTTGTGTGATATATAATCATGGGAATCTTACTACTATTTTATTATTGAGTTTGTCACATGATTGATTGCAAGCTCTAGCTCTATTCTCAGGTTTATAAGTTGTTTATTGAGTTTGAATATGGTTGATAAAAGGCTCTTGATACATTCTCAGGTTGAGGAGATGCAGTGGGAACTATGTCAGCTTTTGATAAAATTTAGTCCCTTATCCAGACCATCACAATCAGTAGGTTCAATGTTCACAAACTTTTTACAACGTCTTGTTTGGAAGAATAGAGGAGAAGATCATAACATGCCTCCACCTGGTACTTCAAATAACTATATTCTTGTTTCTGCATACACAATACTACTGTTTTTTTTGTTTGAGGGTTTTGGTATGTATGATACATGTGAATTAATGAAGGGGCCAAGACAGAAAGTAGACAATGGGATAGGAATATGTGAAACCCACATATTAAATTTGTTGATATTGAAGATTCTAATTTTCTTGTTGCTACCATCGGAGTTTGAAAGTTTGAATGAACACAACATATCTTGTTTCACTTTCATGGCACATGTGAACCCCACATATGAAAATGCTTTATTAATTATGAGAGATTAATATGAAAGTGCTTGGAAATTTTATTCTCATATCAATCTATAAGGAATTCTATTTAAGGGTGCTAGCTCAATGGTAGAGCACCTTCTTTGTAGGCAGGAGGTTGGTGGTTCGATTCCTCTGTGCCCTATTTATATTCTGAAACAAATAAAAAGAGATAAATGACTAAAAAAATGACCAAAATTTGCATATAAACGACCACCATTACAACATGAGAGATAAGTGACCAAATAAATTACCAAAATATGCATATAAATGACCACTTTTGAGTTGGCGATCACTGGTAGCAAATTAGTGGTCATTTATCATGTGACCATTAATGACCAAATATATTACCAAATTAATGACCGAATATATGACCTAAAGATAAGCTATAAATGACCAAGCTAAATATGACCACATTTTTGGTCGCTTGATATATGGCCACTAATTTGCTACCAGTGGTCACCAACTCAAAAGTGGTCATTTATATGTGGATTTTGATCGTTTTTTTGGTCACTTATCTCTCATTTTGTACTATTGATTTTAGAATTTTATCCTAACTTCTTGACCGAGAGTTTAGATTCCTTGACCAATTTCTCGACGGAGAATTTGTCAATCTCTTAGCTTAGATTTCTTAGCTTAAAAAGTCTTTCAAGCAATCATTTGATTTGCTGGAATGAAAAATAGGTGATGGCATATAGTGCTTACAATGGCTTTACCTCCATGTTGATTCCTCATAGCTCCACAACTATAGTGATTGGTTATGGTTGAATGCAATAATAAGGTTGGAATTATGAAAACCTAATGTTTATTTCACACATTCACACTCTCCTTGAATGCTCCAATTTCCTACCCACATCCAAAAATCCTATGGTTTATTTTACGCGTTCTACTAGTGCAAAATGAGAGATAAGTGACCAGGCAAGTAGAATAGTTAGTCATCATAGTTTTTTCAAGGGATAAACGACCTAAACTAATCAAATTTAAGTGATCCAACTAGAAACAACTAAGATAAATGACTAATTTAGTCATGGGATAAAATATACTACTAGATAACAAGTGACTAAACTAAAAAGACTAACATAAAGAACTAATTTAGTCATAGGAATAAAAATATGACTAGCTAACAATGAATATGAATATGAATTAGTCATTTATGTTATTCATTTTAGTTATCTCACCCCGGAAATGGAAAATTAAAATTTTGAGAATGAATTTGTCCAATTTAATAAAATTTTACACTATAGATGGATTCAGAGACCCCCTTTTAAGGGGGTCTTTGAGTCCATCGGTAGTGTTAAAATTTAGTAAATTGTAACATTGTAGATGGATTTAGAGACTCGAGTGACATTAATTCTATCACTCGACATCATTTTCTTCTTTCAAGACATCCCATGAGGTCCCTACATCTCTAGATGTTGGTGGATATGTTCGTTGGCCTCAAGCCTCTTTTGTAAGTGGAATATTGTCATCATCATATGCACTCAAGATTATATACTCAATTCACATAAACTCAATTCCAACCATGTTACATCGACCAATATCCCCATAGCCATTTTGTTTGATCATAAAAATATGTATTAAAACTTATAATATATAAAAAAAATACAATATATAATTTTTATATTATTACAAAACATATATTATAATATTACATAATACCATATTAAAAACATACATTATAGAAACACAAACATTATACTATATAATAAGCCATCCATATTACCATATAATATTATAGAACACAACATATATTATACTAACCACTAGCTATAATAGAAAAAAAAGGTTGGTCGCCATATCATATTTTCATCCTAATTCAGCACATGCAAAACTCAGGAAGAAATTGGAACCATGATCATATACATCACATGTTCAAAATTGCATTTTTTCATGCCACTAATGATATATGGCCTCTTCCCACCTATTGTTCATTCCATTTCTTGTGTAGAATGGGTTAAACCCCTTTCTATATCAGTGTTTTAATGGACCCGTGGTGTTTATAAATCCAATGGTAAATTTTTCACCCAACTAATGCAGTATCCAGAACCAGATTATGTCCTCTGAGTAGGGCTTAAGCTCAATGAGAATATTGAGAAACACTTCCTAAATTCTCGTCTCAAATAAACTCATTGTGAACAACAATGGGAAAAAAATCATGTTGAACACAACAACTGTGGTGGAAATTATTTTGGATCACAACACCTCCATACCTCTTAAGGTTATGGTGTGCAATAACCCTTCCGATAGTGCTCCTAGTTCCACACAACCTCCAATAGTTGGATTATTCCTTCAACTAGTGCTAATCTCAATGGTGGAGCTTAGTACCTCTAACATGAGTACACCCTGAACCTCCTCATGCATGTTTTTAGACCCTCTTAAGACATAGTTCCCCTACTATCCTCATGCACATTTTTAGACCCCTTAAATACATTGTTCCTATTTTATATTATGATAAGAACATAAAAAAAAATTCCAGTAAAATCTCTTTGTTTTACAATCCCCCTTTCAAGATAATTTAGCACACTTGAATATGTTTATGTGAAATTGGGGTTATCGGTAAAAATATTAAGGTCATAAAATAAATATTTGAACTTTATACCTTAATGTTCTCTGCAAACAAAATTTTGCACAGTAGATGGAATCCTTCAACTGAAAAAAGGGCCAACGATATTACAGTTCAGGTTCTTCCTTCAACAAAAAAAAGGGTAAAGGATTCTACATTTCCGATTTTCTGTTGTCGCTAATGGTGGTAAGTTTTCACACTCACTTGTTTACATTGATGATGATGTTCCAAGTTTAATGCTATATCTTTTGATCCCCATTTTTCAATCTTTGGAATTTCATTAGTCATAGTGTTTTACAATTAACGGTTAGCATTTATAGTTAGTTTTGTGCTACGGTGTAAACTGAAAGGTTATTTAAAGATAATGCCAAAATCCATAAAATGGAAGTTTAAACTTGAAACCATGCTAGGCTTAAGATTATGAATGTGATATATAAACATGCTTACATTTTTCTGTTCTAGGGACTATATGTACTCCACATTGTTAAGTTTAAACCAAATAGACTAGCAAGATCATTGAAAGAAACATAATCACAAGATAGACACAGAATTTACCCTGGGAAACCCTCATGGGGTAGAAAACCCAACAAAGCTTTCGTCAATAAGATGATCAACAAAAATACAAGATGTGCTCCAAGACTTGTCCTTCTTCTCTACCTCACATGCAGACCTCCCAGACACAAGTGCGCTACTTTCTGAGTTGTGGAAGTGTGTCAAATGAGGAGCTCTCCTCCTCTATTTATACTAGTTCCCGACTGACCAAAAATCCCTAATGGGGCCGACCTCTTCTAGAGAAGTCTAATAACCCCTAAAATATAAACTCAAGGCTGACCCCCACATGGTGGGTCTAATAACCCTAGTTCCCACAAACCATCGGAGTAATAAACATCTCCGGATACATAATAGAATCACCTCGGAGGAATGAAACATCTCCAAAATAATAATGTACAAACATAATATTCTTAGAAGTTACAATATTCAACACACATTTATTTGACTATATATGAAAGAATGACCTCTAATTAGCTATGGCAGTCACCATCATAGTTGATTACATTGTGACTGACTTTAGTTAGATTAAATTGGATTTGAGAAAATATCATTTGTATCCTGATTCATCTTTGTCAACTGAAAAAATTCTACTTATGAGGATGGATATGATCAAATAGTGGTCAAATGAATTTAGTAAGTGTGTAGACATTACATGGGCAGTTGAGGTCCATTGCATGCCTTATATGATAGTCAGTTACCAGTGGGATGCAGTGGAAAAATGTGGAAAGGATAGTAGGAAATGACATAAGTAGCGACAATGAGAAAAAAAAGGATTTGATCTTGTAATCCTATTTTCTTATTTTATATGACAATTGTCATACAAATACCCTTAAGGTTGGTCAGTAAATTTGACAAATATATTTAAGTTTTTAAATTCCCATGATTCTTCTATATACTTTGTTTAGTTATCATATTTTCCCCATAGTTTGTAGTCACCGAATCTTTTAATTTTGGTATATTTTAATTATGGACCAAACAAATGACAAGTTCTTCTTAATATATTTAATTATTGGGTTGTTTTAGTATAGTTACATGGGATATGAGGGTTTCGTTGTCAATCCTAAATGGCGAAAAGGGATGGGTGTGTAAGTTTTGTTGCATTTTTATGTTAATCAATTTAAAAGTTCACTTCTTTACTAATTTTTTTTGAGATTCCATGATTATTTTGGGGAACCATGGGGAAATATGTTAAGACCCCCCATTTTCTAAGTCATTCAATTTTCTCAATCATTATTTTTGGATATTTTATGTTGTAGACTTTGGATTAATGAAGAAAAAACTTGTTATTGGTTGATATCCTTCTCATCATCTACGTTTATAAACTATATGATATTATGGAGCTATAATAATGTAGTAACATAAAAATAATGTTGTTTAATAGCTTGTAAACCTACATCATATTTTTATTATCTGAATTGTTTAAACAAGTTCCTTATAAGGACTGTCATTCATACTTAATTGAAAATGATGCAAAATTATAATGGAGTAGATGTCCCTTACATGGTGACACTTCAGCCAGTCATTATCTGTACTCCTATGACAATGCTCCAAAAAGTGTTCAGGTATATCACTCTATGATTCTAGTTGTTGTTCTTTCTTTCCCTTTCAATATCCATCAAATACGACCAGATTGGTGGTTATATTTAATTTCCTAATTTTTTTTGTTGCAGTTAATGGAGTACTGTTATTTGCTTGATTTGGAAGATGAGTGTGAAGACCCTTGTATTAAGATGGTGTATGCATGTGAGTTTATTCATATTTTTGTGGAAAAAATTTCACAAGTGCACTCTTCCACTTGGTAAGGGGATAAGCCTTGTACGTTGATGCAAGGCCTCAGTCCTTAGAGCCCCTTTTGTGTGTGGCTGGTATTCCTCCAAGTCATATTGCAAGATATTTCTAGTGTAGTTCATATTAGAACATAGAAATATGGATAAAAAAAAAATGTAAGACTGGGAGGAGAATGCAAACTCCAACAACAAACCAAAGATATGCTAAACCACTCTTATATTTCCCAATGGAATAGCCATACAACACCTAGTAAGTGTGGGATACAATGGAAGCCAATAATCTCTCTTACAGAGGCCTTTCTTATCCAAAGAAAATGCCAAGTAGATGGTAGAACAATGGAGAGAAACACTTGCCCCTAAATGGAAGGGGGCAAGGGAGCTTGGGAACGCTTACAATGGTAGGAAATGGTGGGCTATGAGGAAGTTGCAACTTAAATCCAACAACATAAACTTACTCTGATGTATCCTTATAAAATCCATTCCAATGGCTTCCTTTTATAGGCCAAGAGCTGGCCAACAAATAACTAGATCCAAATGTGAACTATCCTTCTCCATGAACTAGTTCCAAGGTACTCAAGCGGGGTTGATTAATGCCACCGAGTGTGTGGGGAGTAAGTGGTCCCTCCATTTTCATAGCAGCGCGGATATCAAAGGAAACTCCGCGTGGGTATAGCGCATGAATTGTTCATATAACCAGTGCTATAGCGCGGGTCAACTATGTAATACCCGAGCTACCCTTTGTTTTGATTGTTTTTTGGCACTTATGGACTCATGCTATGTTTTGTATCTGTTTAGGATGCCTTGGGTGATATGCATTCTTTTTGTTGATGATGCATTACTAGATGAATCGCCAAAATGTCGCATGTGTGGGACTTTTAGGCATTAACAAATGCCCCCTAATGTATGAGGTTTGCAGTTTACTATAGAACTAATAATGCATCATGTTTTCTGTTTTTTCTCTCTTGTTTTGTAGGACGAACCATATGTGGACAAAATAAGGTTCTTCCATGGGTAAATATTGTTGGTGATGACCATTGGAGCTATAATAAAGAACATTTTTCATACAAACGAAGTAGGCATACCCATGCTCGTGAAATGTTTTCCAAGGGATTAGAATGAAAGAGGACCAAGGTGTCGAATCTACTATATTATTTGGACATGGACGAAGGCGGTTTTGATCCATGTAAGAGTTATATGCCCCAGTAACTGTTGCGGAATATTGAAGAAGTGGAACTGCTAGTGACCATGATAAACCTAGTGGGGTGGGGAACCAAAATGGTATGTAAATCTTCTTCAAGCAAAAAAAACCATCTAGGCATGAGCATTGTCTTGAATGTGCTCTTCAAATAGAAAATGGAAAACTGGCCCGCACAATTAAATTTCCACAGTTGCAACAATATTTCCTAGTAGTTGCAATGACTAAATACGATCAATATAGAAGCACCAATATTTCATCAATATTTTTTCACCTGTGAAGACTCTATGTACAAGATGTTTTCACACTTGATGCATACATCATAACATAAATCAATACCACTTAGTGATAGGCCGAAGAACATTTTTTGTTATTTTCAAGATATCTAGTTAACTCTCCAGACATCATGCTATATTTTGCAAACTTCAAATTGCACATTTGATAATATGTATAAAACAAACTTTATATGGATTTTACCTTTAGATGGCATTTATCATTTTGTCCATTGTCCTCAGAATTTATGCCTACATATTTCATGTGACATATAAAGACATATATATATATATATATATTACTATTACACATAATGATAAATATTTCAAAGTCACGTATATGTTGCTACTATCTGTTCTTCTTGTTGGTTGCATCATTTTGCAACCTGCAGTAAATTCTACATCTGTAAGATAATGTTTGAATTCATCTCTTATATTTTCTTTCATTTTAACTTTTCTACCATAAAAATGCTATATTGGTGTGTTTGGCTCGTCTTTTTTATCAACAACAACCCATTAGGATCTGTAGTCTTTAAACCTTTCCTAACCTTGTATAATGGTATCAGGATCCATCTTGTTTATCTACCTAGCTTCACTCTCTTGAGAAAAATGAATCACAATGTCTCTTTTATTTTATCCAATGGATGGAATTCCAACCTAAGCAATCTATGGCTCTAATATTAGAGGAAGTTTTAGGGAAACCTTTTGGTTGGGTAAGTGTTTTGGCTGTTCCCTCTATAGTATTCAAATTCAAAAAAAATTGTAATGGTACTTTGAACTGCAAAAAACAATAATGGTACTATGAATGATTTTTTGTATTTCAAAGTACCATTATAATGTCTTTGCAACCAAAAGACTATATAATCTATCTGCTTTTTTAACATTACTAGACATTGTGGTACTTGTTGGATATTGATATTTTAGTAAAGCTTCTGTTTATGGAATCTATATTTGATGGCCATTTGTGGATTTTTAGTTAGAAGTACTTATGTATGTAAGTGGTTTTTTCTACCCTCCTATATTAGATATATAGTATAATGGAAGGACATGTTTTGTTCTGCACTTCACAACTTGCAAATGTATTTTTTGTTCCCCTATTTATAGAAAATATTCTTCTTTTCTTTGGAAAAATAAGAAGCTATTGTTAATTCCAATTTTAAATGTACAACATTGATGTCATTCATATCTTTCATGCTTGAGTTTACTTGCTTGTCTTTATTTCGCTCAAGGGCACTTTGTCCTTTCCCGTTTGTTTCTTTATCTTAGTAGACTTGGTCATGATGTCTTTGAAAACCTATTGTATGAAATGTCATCAATACTAACATCATAATTCTAATTTTCCAAAGCCACCATGACTCTCTTAAAGGCCTCAAATATCAATAACCCCTTCCACTAATTCATTATCCAATTTTTTTTCATATCTCTCCCCCTCATGGGATTCAATTTTCTATGAATAAGTTTCGAATTTCCTATTAATAACCCATGAATTGGATTTCAATTTGTTAATAATAGTTGAAAGAGCAGGGAATCGTATGTGTCAACACCGTGAGTGGTGTTTTCTTTCACCTTCTCAAGCTTCTTATTCAATTCTACTACAAGTTATTATTCTTGGATCGCCACCATCATCTTCCTCACTTCATGCTCCATGAAGAATTGAGAGAAAAGGGGAGGGCACAATAATAACAAGTCCATTGCTTTTTTTGACAAATCCTTTAGATCCTTCCTTGGGAGAAGGTCAAGGTTTTATGCTTTTTCTTGAAGTTATTTTCTTTCCAGGTATCTCAAAGCATCCAACATGAGTCTCATAATGGCTCTTAGCATATATAGATTCCAAATTTATAGTTCCATGCTCAATAAACATAACAATAGTCCTACTTTCAATATTTTATCATTTAATTAACATCATATGCCATAAACTCCTCTGTTTCATTGATCTAAATTTAAAGTTGGTGATGCCCCGAAATTCACAGCAACAACAGTAGGGATTCTCCCCAGTAAGCAAGCCCAATTAGATTGCTCAATGTTTGGTGTGGGAAATCCATCTGGTTAACGGTCCGGATAACGCGTGTGTGATTGTTTAAAATCTTTATCGGTTGTGGCCCGGTTAACCGTTTATATGATTTTATTTTTAGTATGAGATGCAAGTGCCCTAATTAAATGCATATAATTGACAGAAAAAAAAACACACTAGCGATGCGCAGGTTCTTACCTCTCGTCTTACCATTCCTACCTTATCAATTATCTACTTCTATTCTAAATTAATCCAATCTAGCTATCCTATCCCTGCAGGGAGAAAATTTGAATTAAGAGTAATATACTGGAAATGTAAATACAATTCTAATAGATAGTTGCTTCAACACAACATTTAGATTTACAGCAGAAATAATACGAAAGATAGCTTTGATAAAATTAAAACAATTATTAATCATTTACACATAAAAATTTGCATAGAAATTAAAATCATTCATCACCAATGAATTAGTTCAAGAAAGTTAGAATGATCTCACAATATGATTCATGAATGAAAGAAGAAATAGTTCCACATTAACCATTCCACACATTCCAGGCAAAAATATCTGTCTAGCTTTCCCCAACAAACATATCCTTCTTATTAGCAGAAAAATAGTTCTCTTACAAAATGGTCCAGCTTCTATTATGCTAGCAAAAGTCCTGGTATCTATATTTTCCTCTTCTATTTATCTTACAAAATAATTTTTCTTCTAGTGACTCTTCATTTACCGTAACCCTAGGAATTCCCAAAATTTGTCTTCTAGTGCTTGAATTAGAAAATACAAAAAAAGATATTTACAATTTAGATTTCTACGAGCCCGACTAAACTAGAATAATATTCTCCCCATGGATTAGCCCCTTTAGTTATGACATTAAGTCTGCTAGGATCCAACAAGTTTGTAAAGAGATTTCATGACATAATAGCTGAGCCTCAATGTGCACCAGACCTTCTTCTGCAGCTTTGCAATTATCTTCAAGCAAATATGCATGTATGAATTCTTGCCCTACAAAGTGGTGAATGTGTTCTTCAGTGAGGGCATCCAACTTTCTGATGTATTCTAATTCCCCCTGCAACCCACTCTGCAGTTCTGCTATGCGTAGATCTTCTGAAGGAAGTTTGTTCATGCTCGGGAGCAGAAAGAGATGACAATTTTTATGAACTTGATGGATTTTCTTGTAAAATACTGACATTTTTGAATAGTCCTTGGAATGCCATTATTTAGCTTTCTAGCAGCTTTTCTGTAAAATTCCAGGAGCTCCATTTCTGACTTCAAGTTTTCTATTGTCTTTGGAGGAAAATTGTCAGGGTATTCAAAGTTGGTTTCTCTCCAAACCATTTGGCTCCTAACCTTTTAGGAAACATCATACAACCTCTTCCTGAATGCTATCGACTCTATAGCTATCTCATTCATCCTTTCAATCGCCAACTTCATCTTGAATATTTTATTTGTGAGATATTCTTGCGAGTGGTATATTTGTTCTTGAATCTTGCAGGCCTATTCGCAAAATGGAGTTATGTCTAGCTTCCTCTTGTCTGCGAACAACAGTTTCTCCACCAATGATTCCTTTCCATTAACCAACTCTTCTATCTAAGCTTTCATCTCTTCGACTTGTTGGTTTGCGGCCGACTCTTCTGATTCTAGCTGAGTGATCTGAGCTTGATAGTCGCTCCTCTTTTATTCCATAGTCATTAATTGTACACTTAATGCTTCCTTTTTTGTGTCCAAAATCTTGTATTCATTCAATATCCTTTCTTTCTTAGATAGGAGGGTGCCATGTTTCCTTTTCAATTCCATCCCTTCTCCTTACTCCTTTACCAAATTATATTTTAATTTGAGCATCTTCTCCTTACTTTGGTCAATATCGTTCATCAATTTTCCAACATTATCTGCATTTTCTTGCACAACAGCTATGTTGACAGATGCCATGAACTACGGGTATTTTTGTGTTTCCCCCATGATGGTGTTCTTTTGAACAGTGACAACATCTGGTTTGGAGGGCATTTTCAATCTCTTTTCTATTCTCCTTGAGATGGTTTTTATTTTTTGATCAAAGATGATAGTGTCCAATTTGGCCATGGTATGATTTTTTGACAGGGGTGAATGGCATGAGTCTGAGGTCAACCAATGGGAGGTGTCGTCCAATGATTAGTACATTGGACATCTTAGGAGGGTCTGTGTCCATATCTTGGACATTCGGGCTTCCCTTTTCTGTAGCTTCCTTGGAATTTTTTTCCTCCTTTTTATTTTGTTGTTCAGTTGCTTCTCTGTATGCTCTTTCTCTCATTTCTTGCAACCTTTAGGATTCTTCTTTCTGCATCCTTTCACTCTCTTCCTTCTGGATTCTGTCTGCCTCTTCCTTCTAGATATTTTCGGCTTCTTCCTTCTGGATTCTTTTGGCTTCTTCCAATAGCTTTCTCTCAGCTTCTTCTAACTGCAACCTATGACTTCATCCTTTTGTTTCCTTTATGCATCCTCCTTTTGTTTCGTCTTTGCTTCCTTGAGAGTGTTAACCTTAGAACTGGAACCAGCTCCGCCTTTCTGACAAGAACGCTTATTCAGCTCGGTCATGTTTCTTACGCTCCGATACACTTCTTCACATTTTAAGAAGAGATATGCATTATCAAAGTTAATCCTACAGGAAGAACAATGGGCAGCGACCTTAGATTTGCTATTTTTGCTTCTGAAAATATTTGTCCCAAAATGAAAGGCCTTTAAATCCTTAACAAAATACTCTGCCTCTTTTTCCTTCAGGAATTTGTATGCTCCGATAGTGAATGGCAGCGGTGGGTAGGAAGCCTTTTTCTTGTCATGAAGAAACTTACAGACCCCATTGATGAAAACTTGTCTCACAACCTCTTTATGTACAACAAAATCAGTTGCATACTGAGGAAATAGAGAAGGGGTTTGGGTTCCCCCATACATCATGATGTACATTCCTTCCATGGAGAAATAATAATATCCATGTTCCTCGATAATTGACAAGGCATTCTTGGACATACAATTTGGTTCTTCTTTGAGGATTAGTCATAGTGGCATGATCAACCCCTCACAAATCCATTTGTAGTGACTTATGTATGTGCATGATCCCATGTCATCTGATAGGCTACATGGAGGGGAGACATGGTCGACTTCCAAACACACCCCAAATCATGGAAAGGGTGTATGATCAATATGCAATCCAAGAGGTAAGAGGAGACGAAGAATTCATCTTTTTTCTATGTCACGCCTCCTTGTGCTGCAACAATGGGTGACACCATACTGTTAGAAATGATCTCAGCCTAGTTGAAAATTGTACCATGTGTGGCAATATGATAAATCACTGGTACCCAACTGAGTTTATATGTGTTTTCGCTCACCAAGCCAAAAATAAAACTCAAGATCAGAACAATGATCCTATATGGGGTCCTTAGGTTTTGGCTATCATATTCTCCACTGGACCTTGGTATTAACTGCCTTTCAGGGATCGTCATCTTCTTAGCATAATCAAAATGATCCATATTGACCCCCTTTATCCAGTCATCGGACATCATGACTTTAGGGGAGTGAAACTTGTATGCTGCAACTATGTGGTTTGGTTGGAAGCGTGCAGGCCCTTCTCCTTTGACATCTGAAATGATCTTGGTGTGAACATCCACCTAGGGAAGAATCTACCCAATAGCCTTTGAGCATGAAAAAAAAATATGGGCGTGTGGCCTCCTTATGGATGCCAGACTTCTTTACATTATGGTAGACCATTGACTCTTCGATGGAAGCATTAGGGACATTTCCATCTTCGATGGCTCTATATAGCTCGCCCCATTTGAATTATGCGGTGATCCCTGTCACAGCTTAAGTTTCCTAGAACATAGTTTCTAGTGAGGTATCCAATAATATTTCTATGTCTTAGTCTGATTGTGCAGGCTTGCATTTTTTCCTAGAGGACCGCTTATGCATATCAAGTCTGTTGAGACACAGAATGAGCCAATAAGGAATCAAAATATTTATAAACAATTCAACATCCATGGTACAGTAAATGAGCATAATTGGAACAATGTTAAAATGCTATGATTGTTTGTTTTTCTTTTATTTTGCAATGAATTTTTCAAGTACAAAATTGTTTGCATTTAGAATTTAAAACTTAGGGTGAAAGAGCAAATTAATTTCCTTTGCTTCATGCAAAAGTAGTTATAGAAAGCAAAATGCAGCTTGGAGATGCTACATAAAACACAAAAAGTCAAGGAAATGTTGATTTTCATGCTAGCAGAAAAGTCATTAGGGTTTGGAACATCTCAGGGATGTGGGTAAATGCGAAAAAGAGGGTACATCTGGACAAGTAGAAACATTTCGGCACATCTTAAACAATGGTGATTTCTACTTTGGAACCGTGTGGGAACGAAAAAGATGCCTTCTCCTTTAACTAGAAACATAAATTGACTGGTGCGGTCAGCTTAATACTGAGACAGAGAGAGAGGTGGGTGCTGCGTGAGTTTTGGAGATGAAAGACTCAACAACATAGGCACTGAAGATAAAACGCAGAAGCTCTAAACCTCTACGCGGACCAGACCAGTTAACTTGTGCCACTGATGTCTGCCTGCTAGGTGTCTAAAGCTTTTCTAGAGGTAAGTCCTGCGGTGACAGGGAACCTGGTAAAACTTAGAAGACAACGGCCGCGGCCGACTCAACTGGTTATTACACACAGTCATGTCGACCAAAGATGGTACATGGGCTACGATGGGAAACTGAGCATAGAGGTTAAGGTGGGTAACACTAAGTGGGATGTTTATCCAACCATGGTGGCCTTAAGTAACAAGAAAAACGACACTAATCCTAAACCTTAAACGAAAATGCCCACCCAAAACCCTGAAAAGCTCGAAGGAAACAAGAAAAGGCCCAAAATAAATTTTGAAAGAAAACCTCAAGCGATCAATTAAAAACGAAAAAGTTGCAAGAATGCCTACTTATAACTACCGGAGTGGTTGGGCTAGTGGATGATCCTGTTGGTCGATAGCTACTTGACGTCCGGTGACAAGTAGTGGCTCCAAATGCTCAAATGACATTGTCTTTTGTTTTGCAAACAAAGCTAAAACAACCCATGTTTCCTATATATATAAACAAAAAAAACCGCCATAAATGTGAACGAGGTTGGTAGGTGGGGTCATTTAATGACCTTATCCACTGGCTTTAAAGCCTCTTTTCACGCTAACCCAAAAAAATATCGTCGACCGTTTTGACGAATTTTCTCGTGTCGGCGATAACTCATCAAAATGCCCTAACTTGATCAACGGGTTTTGCTCAGGACAGGGAAACAGTCGGCGTGGTTCCGTAGAAAACCTACGACACGATCAATGAGTTCTGCCCAAATCATGGCAACATATTCCCCACACAAGGTCGGCCAAAGAGTCGCGACACATCGGTGAAAAATTGGGTCGAGTGTAAAGGTCAGCGAGCCCTGGTCAGAACACAACGAAATGGTTGGTGCTTTGCTCAAACGGGAGTGAAAAGTCGGGGATAAATTATCTCAAAAGTTGCAACAAAGACCAGGGCAGACTCGTCAAAACACCACGATGGTTCGGCATGAACTCAACAAAACACATCGATAGGTTAGTGCTAACTCGTCCAAAAGCTCTGAAATGTTGGGAGAAAACTACCAAGAGGCAGTGAGAGGTCGGAAAAAACTCACCAAAAAGCTCTGAAACGTCGACGGGGGCTAACAAAATCGCCGTGATTTGGTCGGTGCGAGCTCATCAAAATGCTACACCTATTTCGGGGAAAAAAATTGAGTTGCGCCATAGCTAAAAAACACTTTCTCTTCGAAAATAATCAAGGAATAAAACTAAGTGTCAAAAGGGAACTCTTCTAAAGAGAACAAAAACTAAAAAGTAAAGGAAGCGCCCTACAAATGTTTTGAAAATTTTGGGGATCAGGTTGCAGCAGCAACAAAACTATGTTAGATTTTCTCATCTTCTTCCTTTTATGATTCATCAATCTCATTATCACTTATGCCATTATCAAAGACATCATTACTCTCTAAAGTAGGAGTAGGAATTTCTTTTCCTTTGGGATAATTCCCTCATCCTCTCATCCACCTCATGAGTTTCAACAATTCAATGAGAATCTGTGAAGAACTTGCAATAATTAATTAATGAAAACACATGAAATAACAGAAATAACAGAACTCAGAATCACTTTTATATTGATCGCAGGCCACTTCGAGGGGGAAACCTCCTTTGATCAAGCTCAATACAAATAACTTCACGGTGCCTTCAATGACCTCAACACACACTTTTATACTAAGTCTATGCCCAATACTGTGAGTCAAAACCATGGGACATATAATACTATGGGATGACTTACAAAGCATATGCGTCCAACAACAATATACTAACATAGTAAAGAGAAGGGTTGACACGGGTTCCTAACATCCCCTCTCTCTTAGAAAAAGCTTTGTCCTCAAAGCTTTGTTTGTGGAAATTGCTGCAGCATCTGAAGGAGTGGTTCCCCAGTAGCATCCTCGGGTTGCATTTCGGGCCACTGACGCCTTTGGAGTGTCAGGGAGGATTGCATGGAAGGATCTAGAAGAAAAAGAACCCTATTAGCTGCGTGGAAAGTGCACTCAGAACGGTGTTGATCGGCTTGTTGTTTCAATCAAATTCTTGCCATGTGAAGATTGTCCTGCAGAATGAGAAGAATTTGATCGCGGTTTCGAAGAACCGAGTCAATTTCCTGAACTGGGGAGCTACTAAGGGTGTATGGAAGAAGAACTGGTGGTGTCTATCCATAGACTGCTTCATATGGTGTCCTTTGAGATGTGGTATTGTACCACTAGAGCACTTCTAAATGAGCCAATAAGGAATCAAAATATTTATAAACAATTCAACATCCATGGTACAGTAAATGAGCAGAATTGGAACAATGTTAAAATGCTACGATTGTTTGTTTTTCTTTTATTTTGCAATGAATTTTTCAAGTACAAAACTGTTTGCATTTAAAATTTAAAACTTAGGGTGAAAGAGCAAATTAATTTCCTTTGCTTCATGCAAAAGTAGTTATAGAAAGCAAAATGTAGCTTGGAGATGCTACAAAAAACACAAAAAGTCAAGCAAATGATGATTTTCATGCTAACAAAAAAGTCAGTAGGGTTTGGAATGTCCCAGGGATGTGGGTAAATGCAAAAAAGAGGGTACATCCGGACAAGTAGAAACATTTCGGCACATATTAACCAATGGTGATTTCTGCTTTGGAACCGTGTGCGAACGAAAAAGATGCCTTCTCCTTTAACTAGAAACATAAATTGATGGGTGCGGCCAGCTTAACACTAAGACAGAGCGAGAGGTGGGCATTACATGAGTTTTGGAGATGAAAGACTCAACGACATAAGCACTGAAGACAAAACGCAGAAGCTCTAAACTTCTACGCGGACCAAACTAGTTAACTTGTGCCACTGACGTCTGGCTGCTAGGTGTCTGAAGCTTTTGTAGAGGTAAGTCCTACGGTGGCAGGGAACCTGGTAAAAGGTAGAAGACAACGGCCACGGCCGACTGAACTTTTTATTACACACAGTCATGGCGACCAAAGATGGTAGGTGGGATACGATGGGCGACTGATTATAGAGGTTAAGGTGGGTAACACTAAGCGGGATGTTTATTCGACCATGGTGGCCTTAAGTAACAAGAAAAATGGCAATAAGCCTGAACCTTAAATGAAAATGCCCTCCCAAAACCCTGAAAAGCTTGAAGGAAACAAGAAAAGGCCCAAAATAAATTTTTAAACAAAACCTCAAGCGATCAATTAAAAATGGAAAAGGTGCAAGACTGCCTACTTATAACTAGCGGAGTGGCTGGGCTAGTGGATGATCCTGTTGGTCGATAGCTACTTGGCGTCCGGTGACAAGTAGTGGCTCCAAATGCTCAAATGACGTTGTCTTTTGTTTTGCAAACAAAGCTAAAACAACCCATGTTTCCTATATATATAAACAAAAAAATCACCATAAATGTGAACGAGGTTGGTAGGTGGGGTCATTTAATGACCTTATCCACTAGCTTTAATGCCTCTTTTCACGCTAACCCAAAAAAATCTCGTTGACCATTTCGATGAATTTTCCTGTGTCGGCGATAACTCATCAAAATGCCCTCACTTGATCAGCGGGTTTTGCTCAGGACAGTGAAATAGTCGACATGGTTCCATAGAAAACCTACGACATGATCGATGAGTTCTACCCAAATCATGGTGACATATTCCCCACACAAGGTTGGCCCAAGAGTCGCGACACATCTGCGAAAAATTGGGTCGGAGAATAAAGGTCGGTGAGCCCTGGTCAGAACACAACGAAATGGTTGGTTCTTTGCTCAAACGGGAGTGAAAAGTCGGGGATAAATTATCTAAAAAGTTGCGACAAAGACCAGGGCAGACTCATGAAAACACCACGATGGTTTGGCATGAACTCAACAAAACACAACGACAGGTCAGCGCTAACTCGTCCAAAAGCTCCGAAATGTTGGGAGAAAACTACCAAGAGGCAGTGAGAGGTCGGAAAAAACTCACCAAAAAGCTCTAAAATGTCGGCGGGGGATGACCAAATCGCTGTGATTTGGTCGGTGCGAACTCATCAAAATGATGCACCTATTTCGGGGAAAAAAAATGAGTTGTGCCGTAGCTAAAAAACACTTTCTCTTCGAAAATAATCAAGGAATAAAACTAAGTTTCAAAAGGGAACTCTTCTAAGGAGAACAAAAACTAAAAAGTAAAGGAGGGGCCCTACAAATTTTTTGAAAATTTTGGGGATCAGGTTGCAGCTGCAACAAAACTATGTTAGATTTTCTCATCTTCTTCCTTTTATGCTTCATGAATCTCATTATCACTTATGCCATTATCAAAGACATCATTACTCTCTAAAGGAGGAGTAGGAATTTCTTTTCCTTCGGGATAATTCCCTCATCCTCTAATCCACCTCATGAGTTTCAACAATTCAATGAGAACCTGTGAAGTGACTTGCAATAATTAATTAATGAAAACAAACCAAATAACAGAACTCAGAATCACTTTTATATTGATCGCAGGCCACTTCGAGGGGTCAACCTCCTTTGAGCAAGCTCAATACAAATAGCTTCACGGTGCCTTCAATGACCTCAACACACACTTTTATACTAAGTCTATGCCCAATACTATGAGTCAAAACCATGGGACATATAATACTACGGGACGACTTACAAAGGATATGCGTTCAATACTATGGGTCAATACTATGGGCTAATATAAACTATGGATCAACAAATACTACAAGGTGACTTACAAAGCATAGGCGTCCAACAACAATATACTAACATAGTAAAGAGAAGGGTTGACACGGGTCCCTAACATCCTCTCTCTCTTAGAAAAAGCTTTGTCCTCAAAGCTTTGGTTGGAGAAATTGCTGCAGCATCTGAAGGAGTGGTTCCCCGGTAGCATCCTCGGGTTGCATTTTGGGCCACTAATGCCTTTGCAGTGTCAGGGAGGATTGCTTGGAAGGCTGTAGAAGAAGAAGAACCCTATCATCTGCATGGAAAGTGTGCTTAGAATGGTGTTGATCAGCTTGTTGTTTCAGTCGAATTCTTTCCATGTGAAGATTGTCCTGCAGAATGAGAAGAATTTGATCGCGGTTTCGAAGAACCGAGTCAATTTCCTGAATTGGGGAGCTACTAAGGGTGTATGGAAGAAGAACTGGTGGTGTCTATCCATATACTGCTTCATATGGTGTCCTTTGAGATGTGGTATTGTACAACTAGAGCGCTTCTAGGAAATCGACAGAAATAGTTGGCCAAAGTTGTGTAGGGATGGGAAAGGGTTTGAGCAATCCCGGAAGGAGTTTCGTTTCACCCTTGTTGACCTAGAAAGTATCACAGTCAGCCACCATCTGTTGAATTGTCATTTTCAGTCCCTGCTAAAAGAAGTTACATTGTTCCCGGTCATACATTTTGAAGAACCTAGAGTGCCCTGCTGATGAAGAAGCATGGATTTCATAGAAGAGATAGCCCTGTTGAACATATTGCAACAAATTTGGAACAAGCAGAGAAAGAGCTGTAAGAGAAACTGGGTCATCAATTGTGCGAGAAGGAGAATCTGTCACCATATTGTCCTTACCCTACTTGTAAGTGATCGCATAGGGATAACCCATGAGTTGGATAACCCATTTTAGGTGTGTTGGGGAGGAGACCCATTGTTCAAGAAAATTTTCCAGACTCTGGAGATCAGTCTTGATGCAGAAATAATTCCCTAATAGTTATGGCTGGCACTTCTATATTGCATGTAGAATAGACAGCATTTCCTACTGAGAGGTAGATGCGACTAAATTCTTACCGAAAATGTCTCTTGAAGGCGGCAAGCTCATTGGTTCAGCAAAGACACCTGCATATCTATCCAAGGAAGGGGTGGAGACCGTTGATGGGTGCATCTGAATGGAATGGAGCTGAGCAATGACACCATGTGAATTCTTCTTAAGGATTTTTTCCAAGCGATGTAAACTGATGATGCGGAGAGACCCTGGTTGTAAGCCCATTAATTTGTGTTGTGCCACATTGACTGAAAACTGCATCCAAAGTTCATCAAAGTGCCATAAGATGGGGCTAAGTGTGCATAACCATTGAATGCCCAAAACCACATCACATCCGCCTAAGGACAAGGCAAACATGTCAAAGCGCAGGTTATAATCTTCCATAGAGATACGCACATTGTGACACTTCCCCTTGCAAGGTAAGGTGCCCCCATTAGCAACTATGACTTCAAAGTTGGAGTAAGGATGGACAAAACAATCAGCCTGTTTAGCAATCCGAGAGTCAATGAAGTTATGAGTTCTACTAGAATCAATGAGTATGGTAAGAGGGAACTTCTTGAAGTATCCCCTGACCTGCATTGTTTGTGGGGTTGTGACGCCGATTATAGCATGGAGAGAGATCGCAGGTGGGTCGTCCTAAGATGGGGTGTCAATAGGCGGGTGTTGAATGTCGACCTGATCATATACTGTATCTAGAGCTTTTTCACCAAGGTTATAGGTAGGCAGAGAATCCACATCCAAGAGATAGAGCTTTTGTTGAACAAATCTACATCCCCGAGTGAATTTCTCATCACAATTATAACAAATCCCTTTTTCTCGGCGTGCATGCATCTCAGTTTCAGACAAATGCTTGATAGGAGTTGGTCGAGGAGCTAGCAGGATGGGAGGTCGTTGAGACCCCATATTTTGGAAGGGAACAAAAGTGGGTTTGGAGCGCTATTGGGCTGCAAGCTTGTCTTCGGCCAAATTACCCAAACCTAGGACTTCCATCATTGTGTTGGGACAGAACATTTTAACCTTTGATCGGATTTCATCCTTAAGACCACTGATAAAACAACTCGTGTAAAATTCAACAGACAATCCTTCTGTGTGATTGGCGAGTTTCTCAAATTTGGTCTGATACTCTCTCGCTGTGCTAGTTTGGTGAAGTTTAGTGAGTGCTCCTGTGAAGTCGTCAAAAGCACTAGGACCAAATTGTGGCAAAAGGAGTTGCCAAAAGTTTGTCCAGTTTGGCTCGGGATGAGCTTTGATGTACCAATGGTACCATTGAAGGGCTTCTTGTTCCAAATGAAATGATGCAAGTGGAACTTTCTAGACATCAAAAGTATTATGTAGACTGAAATATTGTTCTTCATGGTATATCCATCCAGTCGGATCAGTACCATTGAAGAGAGGAAAATCAAGCTTCGGCCCACGAAAATTGCTAGAAGAAGAGAACCCGGTGGCTGCAAAAGATTCTGTTTGTCGGTTACTATTCATGGCTGAATACTGAAGATGGAGGCTGAGAAATGTTTCATCCAGATCTTGGAGTTTGGTTTGGATGGCTGCAAGTGCTTCCTCCATGGTTTTTGCTCCTGCGCGGGTGACAACGACAACCAAGAGTTTTTTTTTTTTGGAAACGGATAGAGAAACACAAACAAAAGCTTATTTAGTAAAGGAAGATTTGGATTTGGGAAAAAATTGGATGGGTAATTGGGGTTTGACTAGGTTTTGGACACTTTTTGATGGACAGGGAAGCAAAAAATGAGGATTTCAGAAGCGGGGTGAAAGAATGAGAAAATTTGGTAGAGAGGGACAAATAAGCAGAATTAGTAAAGGAACATGGTGGCAAAATTTGAATGCGTTTGGGTGAAAATTGAAGAAGTTATGGCAAACCCTAAAAATAGACAAATGTGGGATTTCTGGTCCTCGGAAGTGGAATTTGGAATAGGGTTTTCAGGAATGAAATATGCAGAATGGGATTGCAGGGATGTCAGTGAAGTTTCAGGGAAAACAGAGTTGAAACAAGGGAGATATGGCCGAAAAATAGAATTTTATACTCTTTTTCTCCAGAAATGGATTGGCAACAATGGCGCGGAAGGGATCCGCAACAGATGGATTTGCAATGGCGCGGAAGGGAGCGAAAATTGCTGGATTTGAAAAGGCGACTGGATCTGTAACGACTTTCAGAATAGACCTGAAATTGCTGGATCAGGAATGGCGCAGCAGTGGTCGACAATAGTTCATCTTAAAATAGATATGGACCCCAGGTATCTGCGGCTTCCTAACAGTTCAGGGGATTCACTCGGACACCAATGTTGTCTGACAGCTTGCGTATTGGGGCAGTACCCCTCACTACACGGCTCAGGTAAAACTGATAACCGCTTTGCCACAAACGATAGCTCTTGGTTTACCTCACGGGTGGGAACTAGTCAATCAGGTAGGGGTCGTTGCCCTTTTCGCTAGCAGGTTCTCTCAATGGGCCATCTACTTCGGGGTTCCTGTGGTACTCCTCACAATGATTTTTAGGGCTTATGCCCAAGTACTTCCCATAGTTAAGCGGATAGGGATTATTCCCAAATCTGAACCTGCAACAAATGCGAAAAAAATTTGGCAGAAATTTCACCCAGCGAGCCCAAGAAAGTGCTCTGATACCAGATGTGAAGAACTTGCAATAATTATTAATGAAAACACACGAAATAGAAGAAATAACAGAACTCAGAATCACTTTTATACTGATCGCAGGCCACTTCGAGGGGGCAACATCCTTTGAGCAAGCTCAATACAAATAACTTCACGGTGCCTTCAATGACCTCAACACACACTTATATACTGAGTCTATGCCCAATACTATGAGTCAAAACCATGGGACATATAATACTACAAGATGACTTACAAAGCATATGCGTCCAATACTATGGGTCAATACTATGGGCTAATATAAACTATGGATCCACAAATATTACGGGACGACTTACAAAGCATATGTTTCCAACAACAATATACTAACATAGTAAAGAGAAGGCTTGACAGGGTTTCCTAACAGAATCATAACCAAATTTCCATGCGTAATTCTAAAAAATGTACATTGGGTCTTCCTGATAGAGGTTCTTTATCATGGACAAAATATAACCATTTAAACATTACGATTCCTTGTAAAAATTACTTTTATTATAGTAGATTAACCTTCCATATAAAAAAGGAGATTTGAGTAAATTTTTGCATTATTTTTGGATGGACTCTTGAAAAATTCCCACATCTTTCTTACAAAATTCAACAAATTAAAATATGTCCAACACAAAAATAAAAAGAGGTGTGGATCACAATTGAATCATATGCCTTGATCCAATAATGATATTCATCTACAAAATAATCATCATTCCCATTTAAGAATTATATTACTCCTTTAGTAAAGTTGGTATGGCCATATCCTATAGTATAAGCTTTCATTGCAAATATAAATTTATCGTAGACTTGCTATGAAGAAACTAGTAGACTCATTTTTCTTCCTCAAGGTAAGGTATCATAATTTTATAAGGTGTTCCTTATGGAAACCTTGCTTGGACTTTCGAAATCCTAAATATTCATTATAAGGACACAAACCATTTACAAGATATTCAGTACCATGAATCTGTTGTGTTTTCTAAAATTCATGAATTCATGATCGACAATATCTTAGATTATTTCCTCTAAAAAAAATGTGGTCACATTTTAGTACCAGTCAATGACTATGTAGATGAATTTAATCTAGAGATTCTTGGTGGAGTCTTCACCCCAAATCTCACATAACATTCATAGTAGGTCTGTTGTAAGGATGGGATTCACTACTACATATGGGTGGATTGTTCCACAAAATTTTTCCACGTTTTCAACATTCGTGGGTCAAAAAAATGATTTTTTAATTTATTTTTTTTTGGGCAGAAAAAACGTGGCAATATCCACGTTTTGGAAAGTTCCACGAACATTCGTCGATATGGGGATGATTTTTTTAGGTTTTACTTTAAGGTCACCAATGTTTCCTCCAGAAGTGATAGACATACAGAAGAAACTGAGAATAGGTACTATGGGCATTTGGAGGACATTGTTGAGTGTGATTTTAATTCCTTTAAAATAGTTTTGTTGGAGGTGAAGTGGTATAGGCTATAGATGCATGAATGTGATCCTAAAAGAACTGTTATTGAGCATGCTAATGGATTTACCATGGTTAATACAAGGGAATTTGAACTGGGTACAATGCCTTATGTTCTTCCAAGTCAATGTGAGCAAGTCTACTACTCCGAGGTACCAGGTAAAGCAGGTTGCTCATACGTTGTTCGATACGATCGAAGATGAAGACCAGTAAAGTATAATCATGTACTAGATGATGAAGACAATCACGAAGAAGAAGAGGATGATGATGATTCAAATCAGGCTACAGTCGATGTGTTAGATGAAGAAGTTGAAGAGGATTATCATGCAAATGTATCAGACGATGATCTCATTGACGATGAGGATGACTATATTAGTGAAGATGACTTTGATGCTGATGACGTTGTGAATGATCCTTTCATCAACATCTATTCAGAACCAGATCCTGATACAGATGTCGAGTTGGATGAAAAAGAAGATGAATGATATTTAATTGTTGAAAAGTAGAGGTACGCAATGTTTTTAGGTTAAATTAAATGCACTCACCATACATTCATTTTGTTTATTAACTTGGTTATATTTGAAAAGTAGTTTTCTAATCTAATTATGTTCTACATGTGCAGTAGTGTGGGTGTTCCTGGAGGCTGTAGTGTTAATGGTTTGAATCAAACATGTGTCGATTGAGCAACATACAAAATTGTGTTATAAGATTTATGTGTTATTTTTTGGGTTATTTCATAGTAGAACTCTACTAGACTCATTGGAAACATAAAAAACTTATTTTGAGTCTTTCATTGGAAACATAAAAAACTTAGTTTGAAAGGGGTTCTATCCTTGTTGGTCTTTCTAAGCTAGTTTTAATCTTAATTCATCACTACTTGTAAGTCCTCTTAATCAACCAATCACTTTTGGTTCGTGAGAACTAGATCTTGCATCGTCTGATGATGTCTTTTGCAAATATGTCGACACTTGGATCCACTTCATCAGAATCAAATTGTACAATTTTAGTTCATCTAATACTATATCAGTCTTCAACATCTACATGTCAATGGTCTAAACATCCCAATTGTTGTGATCAACTCCATCCTAATTGCTCTCTATCCATATATTGAAATTCCTATGGGTATGGTAATTAGTATGCTAATTTTAAATTTTTAATTAGTATCGTTATTTTTAATTTTTAATTAGTATTGTTATTGATAAAATTGTTATATAAAATAAAAATTGTTATTGCGCTGAGAGGCGATCTACAGCCCAGTATGAGGGAGATCTTGTAACATGTGAGTGTTCTTCGAGTGTTTGTCGAGTTTGTATATTATGTCCACCATAAACAAAAAAGAATAATAGAAAGTAAAAAGTAAATATGAGACTTAAACTACAGACTTTAGAGCTTAGGATTAGGTGATAAATATTATGTCGGTGATACACAAAAAAGAATAATTCAAAGTAAAAAGTAAATATGAGACTTAAACTAAACTTTACTTTTTACTTTTAATACAAAGTAAAATGTAAATATGATATTTTAGAGTGTTTGTCAAGCAACAAAATAATACAAAGTAAACAAAAAATAATAATACCAAGTATAAAGTAATAAATATTATGTTGGACATAAACAAAAAAGAATATTACAAAGTAAAATGAAAATAGGAGGCTTAAACTAGAGACTTTAGAGCTTAGGATTAGGTGGTTGAGGTATTGCACTCAAGGAGCTATTCAACGATAGGTTTGCACCTAGGTAGATTTGATCCCTCTCGGCGCTAGATAGAGCCTAGGATTTGGATCTATGCTGGTATAAAACAAAATAAAAAACCTATGTTACAAATGTCATATATTTTATAACCTATATAACATTGTTATGTTATAACAAATGTCAATATATATTTGATAACCTATGTTATAACAAATATCAATATATATTTGATAACCTATGTAACATTGCTATGTTATAACAAATGTCAATACATATTTGATAACCATGTAACATTGTTATGTCATAATAAATGTCATATATTTGACAACCTTTTAACATTGTCGACGGTTAAAAACAAAAACAAAAACATATGTTATGTCCGCGGGTTTGATGTGATTCATTTTGGTCATTTGCTAATTGTGAAACGCTTTGTTGCTCTCGACATTCGACCGCACCAGCTAGTGCTTGCAAACTGCTACAATTCCATCTCCTCTTGGAACTCTCACTGTGCAATTGCTACAAGAGGGGTTTAAGTTGGTTTCGTGTGCTCCGACCATTTTTGCAAATCCCCACAGACCCTCAATGGCAACTGTAAGTGGATTCTAATTTACCAGACTTGCAGTAATGGAACTCAAATTTGTCAAAAAAGCAATGCTAGAGATAGAGGTAGTATTGGTAGACCCTAAATGGTTGCTTGTGTCGATTGATGAGATAGGGTTTTTCGTCCTCTGCCAACTATTGATATCTGTGTTGGAGATATTTCTAATCATGAATTGATTATGAATGTTGTGGTAAATTCGATATGGAAATGAGTATTTTTACAAGTTATTTGTGGTCCTTTGTTAGTTGTTATGCTTTGGTAGGGTTTCGGGTTTGATGTGATTACTCTTGGTCATTTGCTAACTATCTCTGTCGAGCTTAACGAAAATGCTCTGTTGCTCTCGTTTGACCGCACAAGCTAGTGCATGCAACTGACTACAATTCCATTTCCTCTTGCAAATCTCACCATGCAATTGCTATGAGGGGGGTTGAAGTTGGTTTCATGTGCTCCGGCCATTTTTGCAAATCCCCGCAGACCCTAAATTGCAACCGTAAGTGGATTCCAATTCACCAGACTTGCAGTAATGGAACTCAAATTTGTCTAAAAGACAATGCTAGAGATAAAGCTAGTATTGGTAGACCCTAAATGGTTGCTTCTGTTGGTTGCTGAGATAGGGTTTTTCGTCCTCTTCCAACTATCGATATCTGTGTTGGAGATATGTCCAATCCTGAATTGATTATGAATGCTGTGGGAAATTATGCATTGGAATGTGAGTATGTGGAACCCTTTTTGATAAACTTGTTTGCAAGTAGGGAGGTAAATTTCGTGGTTGAGCTGGGAGGGTTTTGCCCAAGCATTCCCTCATAGATATTCCACCCCCTGCAATCGGCTCTTGGTCCATGACCTCCTTCACTTTGCGTGTTCCTTTGGGATTTTGAAACCCTCCTCTATTGAGTCGAATTTCTGCATTTTATGGGTTCGAATTAGGTGTTGTTGATTTCATTTGTTAATTTGGTTGTTTTGATTTTATAACAAAACCAATATACATGGAATGCTTGTTCTTGATTGATGTAAAGGTTGTAGTTCTATTTAACACATAAATAGTGATACAAAGTCCATTGATATGGTTTTTGAAAACAGTTGCAAACCAGTTTTATTTGGATATTTTCGTCCAAGTGGATTCTAGGAATATGAATTAGATATGTGCTCATTATCACATTTTGAGGGTGTTTATGCCTGCAATTTAATTTTGATTTTAAGCAATTTTAAATCTCTTTGCTGGTAGCAACATTCTCCTTGGTTTGAGATGATGTGAGATGGGAGATTTGCTATAATCCTAATTTTGGTTTAAGCAGTTTTGTATCTCTGCCTTTTGCCACATTCTCCTGATTTGAGCTGGTGAGAGTTGGAGGCTTTTTTGTTATCCTGCAAGAATTTCTTGGGTTCTATACCCATGATTCAAAGGCATAGATTAAGCTTCATGGCCATAGAAGAATGATTGTCTCAATGATATTGTACCTAGCTTTTAGATTTTGGTTTTGGAATTTGAACCAGATTGCTTTCCAAGTTGTATGTGAAAATTTTAATAGTTTTTTAAAATAAAACACTATGTTTCTGGGTATCAATGCTAAGGATGTGAATTCTCATTTGGTTTGTTAAGTTCATCTCGATTTATACGTAGATTTTGGATATGATAGTTGTTTTAATTGGCGATATTAATGTGATTGCTTCAAATGAGGTCTTGAATTTCAACTTTTAGCCCTGAAAGTGCTCTAGATATCACTGCTTTGAACACCATCAATAGATTCCATAAGAAAACTTGAGTAAGATGTAAATTGTATTCCATTTGATAGAAAATATGCACTTGTGTTCATTTCCTTCTAGAGATTATGATGTGAAATGTTATTAAAAACATACACACATCAGTTTCACCTGCTTGTAAATTACCTCTATGTTAGATTGTTCAGGGCACCACCTACTCTAGGTCTCTCATTAATTCACCATAGTGACGGTGTGGTAGTTCCCAGTCTTGCCTACCTTGCTCCCTATTCACTCTCACCTCTTCATTCACCTATTTCAAATGACCCCCCTGCATCTGCTGAGAAATCTTGACAATGCCAAACTCTACTCAGATTATCTCCTTTTACCCTTCGGTTGTTTGCCTTCTTGGGAGACTCACTTCATATTACTTGGTTGAAATAATACTTGATACAATGTGCATATTTATAGCACATAATAGGCCTCCTAGGCATCAATCATGGCTTGTCTTTCACAACCATCTACACATAGTATTTAGACGATGCTCTCGCGTGTATAGTATTCCTCACACATTTGATTGCAACTATGAGGTACTGTCCACAGTGATTTGACTCTGAATCTTGATTCACCTCAGGCTTAGATCTAAGGTGTTTTAATGTGTCAATGACTAATAAGAGAATATTTGATTCAAAATGGTTACTAATAAGAGAATACTTGACATAGAAGAATGATGCTAATTTTTAACAAGCGGGCTTGAAACAAGCTAGCTTGGTGCAAGCGAGCCTGAGGCCCATAACCCTGAGTAAACATGGAAATCTCTGCTTGGACCAATGGAAAACATCAGATCTATACTATTGATGATAATATGATGTGGTTGGATTATATGCAAGACAGGAAACCTAGGTGGGAGTTGCGACATACTAAAGTGTTAGATGCTAACTTACAGGGATCTGACACTTTTAATATACTAGTGCCACAACTCAGAAGAATGCCTATGGGATCCAGTATTGTACCAGAGATGATTTACAACAACTCCCTGCGAAAAGCAGCTGATGCAAGCAATTCGTTAACAAACCTATACCATGATCTTACCTTAATCTCGTCAAAGGGCTCTACATGCCACCCCAAGCTAAAACCAGACCAACAATACTACTGTATTAACCGAGTACATCCTCTCGAAGCATGGCCACATAAAGATGCTAGTCTTCGGTTTCCAAGTACTACACACACTTATAAAAAATATAGAAAATTATGGTGGAAATTCTTGAGAAAAGAAAATACAGCTACAACATATTATACAATGTTGAAGCTTGGACTTCATATTCCTTAAATCTATTAGGACCCTGCATTCTACATCCCTGATTGGATGAGACACTGGTGGTAGTCATTCGGCATCAACCTGACAGCATTATCACCATATGCTATTTATAATCTGAAATGAGTAGTTGGAGAGTCCCTCGAACAGGTCAAAGATATTTTGCTGACAAATATTACTGAGGATCAAATCCTTGGGTACTACATTAGATACAATCAACCATGGCTTGTCAAAACCCGCATAGACAGCCACATGCATCATAATAGACACATGGTTCAGAGGTCTATTTATTCAAAGGCATGGTGCAATGAAGACAATGCCTATCGAGAAATTTTTGGTCCACCATACTCCGATGATTTGTAAATATCTCAAAATAATTTGGCTATGAGTGGGGCCTATCCATTGAGATTGTCATGAATATTGTAAGGAAAGTCATAATAACTTTTAGATCTTACTATTGAAAGTCATAATAACTTTAAGATGTTTTCCATAATCGTTGGTCATCGTTTGGTTGTTTCCAACACTTATATCTCTCAATGATTTCACTTAAGTTAAGGCTTAAATTGTCAAGGATTTGAATGTTTGCATCAAGCATGTGTGGGGTGTAAGGGTTGTTTGAGGGTCTTACATAACATTCCCCAGACATTTAATTGCAACTAACACATTGGTATCGAATGTTGTTATTTAATTATTTATCCTAATGGTAATATCAAAGACCTATATGATTTTGACTATCAAGTGCTGAGGTGGCATCCTTCGGTTGTTTGCTTTCCTGGGAGACTAGAGTGCTCCCCTTGTTTGGCATATCTTTTAGTTATTTGGAGGCATAGATAAATAAATAAATAACAACATTCGGTAGGAAATCAAAACTTCCCATATATTTTTAATTACTATTGTAGCTTGTCATTATAGGGACCAGTTCTGCCCAGATGTGAGGTATAAAGCATGTTCATTGCCTTCCATTGTCCACAGTTGACATGGGATGCCCAACATTCATTTTACAACTAATAAAAAGGAAAAGTCACACTTTAGACTCATGAATTGAATCTGAAAGTACATTCTATTAGCTTTTTAACTGCCTGTACTATGATAGCTATAGTATCTAACAAATTGCCCAAGTAAAAGCAAGCAAGAGAAATACATTTGTAGGTAGTTCTAGTCTTAGGAGTGTGCAACCTATTCTATTAATTACAGTGCTATTAAATCCCATGGGGGGGATTGGAATACTAATGAGAGGGGATCGCCAAGTCGTATGGTACCCAAGCATTATCAAGAACCACATTGTTGTAGAGAATTGAACCATAAGGGATTCCAAGGCTTACAGAGTAAAAAACCAATGTTCAAAAGCTTCCTGAAACCAATATTTTTCCTTGTCTACATTTGGCCTAGTTCTCTTGATGTTGTGTGTTACCCCCCTTTTGTGATTAATGTGTTTATCTTACATTACATGTCACTAAAAATTGTATTGGAACATTGACCTAACTGGTAGTGTTGAATTTTCTTCAATACATGAGTGATCGACTGGGGACTACTCTCAGGTTGACATCTTTCTGGTTTGGTCTTCCTGCTTGGTTGATGGATACACTCATTATTGATTGAATTTTTTTTTTTTAAATAAAAAAAACCAATATAGTTGGAAAATCAATATACACATAATGTTTGAAAATAGTCTTTGAAAATAAAATTTCAAATGGCCTTTTGAGTGCCAATTTGCATGGATTTGAAATTTTCAACATGTCTAAGGTGTAATATTTCACCTAAGTTAGCTGATTTATTTTCCGTTCTCTACTGTAGTATTTTATAGATTTTTTGTTTAAGATGTATTGACATGAAACATTTACGAACACTGCTACAATGTACTCCTGAGTGGACCATCTCACTGTAGTTATGGTTTTTTGAGCTGATATAGTCAATTAATGTTTCTTGGTTGAGTGATTTTGCCAAACAATTCACTATCAAATAGTTTTCATATGCATTAGCATAAATACCAGCATGTAAATTTTAAAAATGAATGGTAGGATGCCAGAAATATGCCATTCAAAGAAAGAGGGTAGGTTGCCAATAATATGCCTAGCAGTGTTGGAAGGAGAAGTAAATGGGTTAGGCATGTCCCTCCTAAGCCTCAGATTTGAGGGAAGTAAATGTGTACTTTCAAAGAAAAGAGAAAGGACCATCCTATTTATTCTTGTTTTATGGAGTGTAGGTACCACCAAATAGGTATCTGTCTGATCTATCTTCGTCAAGTGATGATGAAGATATACTCGAAGAGGTTGAAAGTGAGATGAGCTATACTAGATCTACCGGTTTTATATCAACTAGATCTAAAAAGATAAGGAAAAGATTCCATAGATGCATGAAATATTTTATTGCCAACAGTGGGTTGTGTAATTGTGATGCTGAGAGCATAGGAGACATGGATTTGCCATTGAGCTATAAACATCTAGTACAACGATGGGTACCTCATATGCTACCTCAAGTGGACACATATTTCCTCATCAAAGGGAGGATGTATCGCATCGCTCCTTCATCCTTACATGGATTGGGGCTATTTTCCATGGATGGAATAATGGTATGCTATGGCATAGTAACTGAATTGATGGAGTATGTAGGACCACTATACAGATACAATAACTAGTTGATCTTGGTCCAATATACTCGAAGTATGCGTAGATACAGAGTTGCAGCGAATTATATTCAAATAGCAGAAAAAAATAAAAACAAAGGGGTGACTATGTATATTGATGGGAGACAAAAAGCATCCGGAAACGTTGTTGGATTTATAAATAGTACATGACCAGTGACAACAAATAAGAAACCAAATTGTGAATTCAAGGCACGCGAACATCATCTTATATTTGTATGTGCAATAAAAACAATACTTGTAGGTGAAGAGTTGTTGATCCATTACAACTTAAATAGAATGGATGTGGCTTTCGCAGTCCAGGGGAACCGTGGACCATCAGAAAAGATGCCTCATGAGGTAAACACCAAAAGTAGTAACCAAACATGACTACAGTAACTAAATGTTTGGTTTTCTTCTGTTAACATTCGATTTCCACTATTGCCATTCGCTTTATTCATGCTTATTATGAATATGTCCATGTGATTACATGGTAATTACATTGCTATCAATATCTCATTTTTGTTTTTGATGCAATTATTGACTACTAATTTTTTTTTTAGGTTGGTGGCAGTGGAAAAGCGCATGCCTCTTCCATGGTCCAGGGTGACCATGGAAGGTCAGCAGCTATGCCTCGTCAGGTAAATGTTAAATATAGTAAATAAGTATGACTACAATAACAAGATGTTCCGATTTTCATTGTTAGCATTCACTTTTTCCGTGCTTATCATTAATATTTCCATATGAAAGCATGCTTATTAAACTGTGGCAGGGGTCTACTCATGGCCATGGAGCAGAACATGTATCTTCTACTTCTGAGGTAAAAATTAATATTAATGCAATATCTCATTTTTCTTTATGTTACAATTATTTAGTCTGAGGTAAACGTTTATTTATTGATTTATTGTGTCGATGTGGCGCCATTGGAAAGGGACCTGCTGCTTCCGTGGTCGAGGGTGATCATGGAAAGTCACACTCTGTGGCTCGTCAGGTAATTGTTTAGTAAAATAAGTAAATGTTTCAATTTAGTACATTCACATTTTTCTGAGCTTATGATGGATTACTGAATCATTTTTCTGACATTATGACAGATTACTGGTTCATTCAAGACCATGGAAAGGCACCTGCTACTTCCACAACGACTGTTCCTCGTGGACACTCACCGGTCATAAAACTGAGTCAGGTAAATGTTAGTGCATAAAAGTAACTTAATCTTCATTACAATATCAATATTTGAATGATGTTAAAATTATATTGCATAATTAAATTTATTGTTTGATGAATTTAGTCACGTGCACCAGCTCTGGGTGATGAGGGGTTTGAGGAAGATATTTTCTATTCCATTGACCCAATGTACACTTTTATAGTAGCCTTGAAAAAGGAAAATTGTGAAATGCTTTCCTTGGCTCGCCAAAGGCCCTTGTCATAGGAGAACAAGGCAAAGATTCTAGAGCTACAAGGGGTTATAAAGTGTTATGGGGTAAGTGGCATCTTCACAATTTTTTTTAAGATATCTTGTGATTTCATATCTGATATTATGTTTTTTATCATTCCAAGTGATCTGATAAAGTAAATTTTATTGTTTGTAGGATTTTTTAAAACCCATGACTACAGAACCTGCTGCGACAGGTATAGGTAGCAGTGATGGTCCAATTCAACAAAAAAAATGCAATGTACCAATGAGGCTTTTTGCCACTCCTGTAGTTGGCCTCGATTCCATTGATGACGACACTGGTGAGAGAGAGCATGATGCCATGCCGGATCGTGGTGAGAGAGAGCATGATGCCATGTCGGAGCATGGTGAGAGAGAGCATGATGCCATGTCGAAGCATGATGAGACGGAGCCTAGTACTCCACATGACTCTGGAGATGAATGTACTATAGACAACCAGGAAAATTTTCCTGGTGCAGCACGAGTTAAAAACACTGGAAAACTAGATCTCACCTTTCTAGTGGATGACTCTTGTGTTCCTGTCAAGATCTAGAAAATTACTGGTATTTATCCATTATTTTTTTTATTTTAATCATGAAATTCAAATAGACATACATTGAAATTATTATAAATTAATGGATTACCTGTTTCTGTAGGAAACAATGTCTTCTACAAGCATTTGAATGAAAAATCCTTGGAGCTATTTGTTCCCACCATTCGCACATGGTGGAATAGCCTAGATAGCACTAAGAGAGATGAGTTGATTGACCACATGGTCAAATTGTTCAGAAATACTTTCAACAGGAAAGTTGTTGCAAGGTTATCCGGTGAGAATTTGAACTATACCAGGGCCCAATATAGGGAAAGATTGCAAGCTGACCTCAGGCATGAGCGCCCTCCCATGTTTCCTGAGAAAGAGTGGAAGGCGCTGATAGATGATGCAAAGGAGAACTTGCAAAAAAGACAAGGAAAACAACCACAGCTTGGTAAAGCAAGGTACAACATATATCACCTTTTTACTGAAATAAGCTTAATTGTTTTTTTCTTTTTTGTTTTAAGTAATATTTTTGATATCTAAGGTTTTTGAAAATTTTCATATATAGGCTACCTGACACCTCCAAAGCAACCAAGGCTAGAATGGAAAAGCACAGGCAACATAGACTGGGCCAGGGTGGCTATAGAAAACTAAAAGCAAGAATTGTAAGTATTAAATGATTAATTGTCGGGAATATTTATTTAACAATACCGAACAAATATCTGATTTTGATACTGGAAATTTTAAAATGTGTTATCATGCATTGCAGGGAAATACGTTCCAAGCTACTTCCACCGACGAAGACGTAAAGCTTGGTTTTAAAAGTGTGGCTGAACATCAGAAAATCTTGGGGTAGACTCCAATCTCCCCAATGATGCAAATGCATGAATATCACCAATTGTAGTATACTATTAAAGTCTATTCAGTACTTCTGATTATATCACCCATAACTAAAAATTTATGTTTGTTTTTAAGCAACAATGCAACCGCAGCAGTGAATCTAGCGCTACTCAGCAAGTACAAGTTGATGTTGGGGTGAACATTTCCCATGATAGTGTGGAGCATAGTGTCCATTCCGGTATGTATGCTTTGGAAATAGGAAAGTATACTGGTATTAGATATATATATTTCCTAACCTAAACTTATAATTTTTCTTCTTTCAATGGAAGACCCTGTAGCTTAGGAGCATGAAGTGCAAGGGGAAGCACTTGATAGGAGATATCGCAGTAAATACTGCTCCAATTAATGATTGTGATACCATACTCGCAAGTTATTTCAATGCGAAAAAATAGAAATTAACGAAAAAGTATTTCATGACTTGTATTTTGATGGATATAGATGTTGTTAGTATGTAACATAGATAACTTTTATCTAGTTTAGTTACGAGGTACTTATCTTTTATGTGTTGCTCTTAGCAATTTTCCCATTTATATCTTTTATTTTCGTAGAATTTGAATTTTAAATTTAAATGTCATCACTCTTTATAATTTTATTACGGCCCAATACATCTCGAGGACCAACTTCAGCACAGGGACCATAGAGGAGTGCTAAATTTAATAGACATCAAATTTATGTTGTAAAATATTTTACTGTTGCTTTAGCACTATTCATAAATAGTACCAGATTTCAGATCTGCTTTTTGGTTAAATGTTAACATGGAGATCTTCAACTATACCTCTCTTACTGTTATATGATCAATATGTTTATTTTATCAACTTTTACTAAAAGAGATGAAAATTATGTTATAATATTACTGCCTGTTACATCTCGAGGACCAACTTTAGCATAGGGACCACAGAGGAGTGCTTAAGTTGATAGAGATCTAAATTATGTTAACACATGTGGCTTTTATTTTCTAGAGTACAAGGTACTTATCTGTTATGTGATGCTTTCAGGATTGCATAGAGAGAAATGAGGGATATTTATATTTGGCATCCGATGACCCTTCCTCATACTGTGATGATGAACTTTCAGGTTATATAGAATGGTTGTACATTTGAGAGAGATATGACTAGTTGTACCTTCCACACCTTGATTGAGCTATGATTGGTCTTGTGGTAGCTTATCTTTCACTGGTGTTTAATGGGGTCATTTAACCTCCTTGAGTAACTTTTTTAAAACCACCTTGTTGAAGTTTTGCTCTTCTAGAGTACTATGGTTGTTTGGCCACATTTGGATTAGCTTACCCTTGGTTCTAAGGGTCATGGGTCTTCTACTACCCACACCTATGTCATGACCATCTTTTATATTTTCTTTTTTTCTGACCATTGTTTATATTTGTACCGACACTTCAGATCTCATTTTTGGTTTAATGTACCTTCCCCACCTTGATTGAGATATTATTGGACTTGTGGTACCTTGTCTTTGACTTGTGGTTAATGCAGTCATTTACCCTCCTTCATTTTTTATATACCACCTTGTTGAATTTTTGGTCTGATAGAGAAGTTGACTTTGATCACCTGTGATCAATTGTGGTGTGGTGATAACCACTTCTCTTCTGTTGAGACTTGGTTGAAGTTTATATTTTTTGTAACTTTGTTTATGTTTACTTCATTGACCTAATCAACTCTAGTCATTTCTCTCTCTCTGGTTTGTACGAACCCTCTTGAAGGGTCAGCTAGTTCCTAGAGATGACTGGCCTCTTCGAGGCACATGCAATCTTTTCTGAAAGTAATACTTCTGAGTATATTTTCAAGAATGGTTTCACACCGAGGTTGGTATATTCAAGTAAATCTCTCTTTTTGTTAACTGATATATATGTTTAATTTATTACAAGTTACTGAATATTGGTTTATCGCTATAGTTTGCTTGTTAGTGTAACTCATTATAATCTGTTGATATGGCAGTTTTGAAGGCTTCCTCTAATTGTATCATGCCTTGGCCTTCAAACAGGAAATTCAATGAAATTGTGAGTCCTTGAATGAGACTAAACCATTATAGTGGAGAGATTTCATCCAGAACTGATCGTAGAATGAGATATAGACACTGTGGGAAAACACGTGATGATCTTGATTTGTGTGTTGTGATTGCATATTTGCATGGGAGATGTAAACATGGTTGTGTTACATGTAAAATTGTGTAATTTGTCTTTGTTTGAAGTTGTTTGGTCTTAAGTGAATACATCTTCCCATTTGAGTGCATGGTAATTTCATTGTTTGCATGTGGTGCATATATAGTTCTATGGTATTTTTGGAAAATCCTAATACATAAAGTGCACTTGACAGTGAAAATTTATGCAGCTCTTCAAAATTTGCAATTGGGATCTTTATCGTCGCATCCATTTTTTTTTAACACTTCGAGGTATCGTCTCTATATCGACGAACAACAACGTAGGCTGTAGAGAATGTTTCCATGCAGTTGCCACGAATGTTTGTGAATCCTTACATGGATATTGCGACGATGCTTTGTCAAACTATAAAATATATTCCACGTAGGTGCTGAACCTGCCACGAAATTTTGGGAATCCATGCGTGGATATTGGGACGATATTTCGTGGGACTATAAAAGAATCCTCAACCCAGGCGTTGAATCTGCCACGAAAGATCGTGAATGTATACGTGGATACTGAGACGAAGTTTCGTGGAAGATTCAGTGCGAGTGTGGAAAGTGCGTCGATATAGAGACGCAATTTCGTGGCAGGATGTATTTTCCACAGATATGAGAAAAGTTGTGTTGTCGACACATGGCATCAAATAAGCGTTGCTATTGCCATGATGTGGAATGTCTGTGGCTATATCCACGAATCACTTTCCATGAAAAACATAAACACCAATCGTTGCAACAGGGATCCAAATTTGTGGCTATTAGAACGAATTTTCATGGCAAATTAGACCATATGTAGTAGTGATTATATGTCAAGCTTGTATCTAGCAGTTGTATATTAATGTCCTTTAACTAGCTTCTTCGTACATTTGTTAATAATCATCCCTTCCCCTATGATAGTCCAATAAAGCATAGTGTATATAAATCCCAAACTGCTGGCCATTCAAATTTCCGAGGACATATGGAAAAATTGCATGTGTAACTTGTGTTTTGTTCATAATAAATTGCTTGTAAAACAGTTGATGCAAATCCTAGATCATCCTAACGTTCTAAACTAGATGCATGAAACTATATTTAAGATTTATATGTTTCATGAAGGCTCTGTATGGTTTTATGACTAGTTTTAAGATCATAACAATCCATTGTTGTCATAATAATAGTCAACCACTAGATCGACTCTTTTTTATCTTTAAAAAAATGCACTTTTATTAAATAAACAGTGAAATCACATTCGTTAGTGGCTTTATCCTCCCTTCATACATATCATATGTACATGATAATGTTCATACATATCATATGTGTATCATAGTGTTCTTTTTAACTATACAAAAAATTGAAAAAAAAAGAAAACGTTTTTACCATATCACCAGTATCCAACTATAACATCATTCTGATCTATGTCAAAAGAAATCCACAATATTTGAAATGTTCAACATAAAATTTGGCATTCACAAGTTGAAAAATCATATCAATAGTCTCTCATAAAAAAATCAATAAAGAATCTAAACTAGACGCATGAAGCTAATCTTAAGATTCATATGTTTCATGAAGCTTCTGTATACTCTTATGACTTGTTTTAAGAATCTAAACTAGATGCATGAAGCTAGTCTTAAGATTCATATGTTTCCTGCTTCTTTATAATTTTATGACTTGTTTTAAGCTCATAACAATTGATGGCATTCTTGCATATCACGTGTGTTTCATAGTGTTCTTGTTAACTGTTCTATAAAGTGAAAAAGAAAACATAAAGTTTTACCATGTCAGTAGTATCCAGCTATGATATCACTATCTTTTACGTCAAAAGAACTCCACAATATTTGAAATGTTCAGCATAAAAGTTGGACTTCCGAAGTACATCACTGAGTTCCACAATCAACGTTGTAAACTGTGCATAGTTGACATAATTCAATACATAAACACCACAAAAAACATTTTTTATTATGTGCATATGCATGCCATAAAAATAGGGAAAAAACCATTTGCAGGCCTACATTTCGAAAAGGTCATAGATCATGCTCTCAATAATTCCATTCAAGCTTTCCTATATATGCCATTTTTTGGTGTTATTTTTAAATATGCTTTGTAGATACTATTCACTATTACATTTATTTCCTTGTAGGCATGCATAAAAGTAATATTGGGTATGAAATTCTTACATTCGTTATATCTTTAAAGTATCTAAACCAAATGTTTTCAAGCTGATTGAATCCTTTCATCCAATCAATCACAACAAGCGATTCCGCCATTGTTTTAGATTACCACTCTTAAAATTAACTTCAAAGCTAATATTCATCTTTGTAATTTTTTGATAGAATTACGCATGTTTGATACTTGATCATCAAAGTAATTCCATGCTCCTTCCTTATCTATAATCTCACTTTGAACCACTTTCAATAGTTTACCAAGCGAGACTTATTTAAAATGGGAAAGAATAACTATTCTCTCTGAGGCATAAAGCTAGGGTTAGGAGAACCTACCTTCAAATAGACTAGCATTTCTAGAGAGCAAAATGCTCCATGCAATAATAAGAGGTAAGCCTTTAAGAAATTATGTCGCAATATTTTGATTCCAATTGGATAGGGCATGCTTCATAGATCATCAAATACATACAGTCAATCATCAAATGACGTGTATCTTCAGTAGTCACCCCACAATGAGAGAATCTGCTAATCCCCTACCAATTTTTTTTCTATGTGATATTCCATGTTGGAATATTTTGATTTATGATGAGCCACATGCAAATTTCAATTGAGACAGGACATTATATTCTTAGACTACATTGTCCCACCAACATTGAATTTAGGGCTTGCCCCCCTCTCTTAACACTTTCTAACCTAATTTCATGAATAGCTACCCCCCATGGGAATTTTTTTTACATAGATTAGGGACTGTTTAACCTCTCTAATTCTTACATCACTATTTCTAAGAGAAAGGAAGTATTCATTCCAAATTTGATCTTCCAAACCATGAAATTGCATCCATTAACCTCCATCCACTCCTAGTTCATGATAGTTGTCCTAACAATATCAACTATCAATATAGATAAATAAATCCCCTTTATATTAAATCTTCCACCACATCTCTCAAAAGGTTTTAATTTCCCATGCATCCAACCGAGGGATCATGTCCCAATCTCATTCTTCATCCATCCCCCACTTTCCACATCAAATAGTCACCAACTATGTCAAAAATCAAGATCATTGCCTTCTAAATCGCAGTTACATTTTGATACCATTTAAACAGTGTCCTTATCAATAGTCACCAATTAACAATAATCTCAAATATAACCAACTTACTGAATCATTTTCCTTTTAAAAGTTCATTTTAAGGACCATAGCTTCTAATTCCTTTTCCTTGATAGTTTCAAATACCTCTTAAGCCACTCTCATTATCTCACAAATTTTTCTACTTGCTAAGAACTCAAATTGTCCTAATAGATGGACATAGAGAACATGGATTTCCAACTTTTGGCAATTAGCTTTGAAATTATTTTATAAATGTTATTGCATAAGAATATGGGTCTAAAATATTCACAAATATGTGTATTATCAATCTTGGGAATTAGGAAAATGGAAGTCGACTTCATAGCTAATGGGCTCCTGGATCTTCAAGCCTCCTTGTACCTTATTATTGTCCAAAGCTAATTTGTAGTCCACGTAAATATAAACCCTTTGTTTCAGAAAGTAACAACACTAATGATGGCAATAATACCCTCTTCAACACAATTGTGATGAATTTGACTCTTTGCATGGCTCCATTGATTCAACATGCTTTTTTTGGAAGCAGGGTCCCTAGTAATAATAACAAACACACACCCAAATTCTTCCATGCCCCTTTTCTCATTTATTTCTTGCTATTATCATCGACATTGCTATTTGGTGCATGAATGTGAAGTATGCACATTGAGAGCCTTTGATACGGTATGCCAGCCTCTTCTCATTACATGTGCAATCAATCCATGTAGGGTTTATTTTCCTTGTAATTTTAAAGACTAAGATAAAACTTCCATATATGAAAATGTTATCCTAGTGCATATATCAAAGTCTTGTGCATATACCATCCATGCTCAATGAATATTCAAGCTAGTGACACATTTTTGGCCTTGCATGGATGAAATTTATCCATCACTAGAGATACAACATGGATGTCCCCCACTTCCACACTCAACCAATGAATTTCTCAAAATTTTCCACTATATTTTGCATGGACCACAACCATCCTACTATCATGACATCAAATTCATTCCCAAGATCCCTAGTCATAATAGAAAATGCACACCCAAATTTTCACATTCTCCTTTTCTCATTTATTTCTTGCTATTGTCATCGACCTTGCCATTTGGTGCATGAAAATCTGCGGCAATAGAAATCTTTCCCTATCCTGTCCCAATGCCCAGGTCCAACATGGAAAAGCTTTTAACAACAACCAAGGTGCAAGAGCAAGAGTCAATCTCTTTTTCCCTGCTCTATCACAAACATTGCCGCATGTGGCTCTTGTTATTTATTTGATCACAATGGAATCTCCCCATTCTTTGTTCAAATTAATTAGCCTCTTGGAAATAAAACAAATCCATCTCCATCAACACATGGACTACAACATTGGATCCATGTTGTAGATATATCTTATGTCATCACTAAACTCACCAACTATTTTCTATAGGGAACTCCCCCCAAAAACCTATAGTGTTCACATGTGATATGGGATTGAATAATGGCCATTTGTTCCCACAATGCATGATCTAGGCCATGAGATCGTGTCCTCCAAGGGACATCTTCAAACCTGCCTCCTTTTTCAATGTAACACACCATTATCTCATTCCTTTAATATTCATCTTAGTCATCATGAACCACATCATCTTGAAAATTCCCTTCAAAACCTCTATCATCCTATTCATACACATGTTTATTGTTCATTATTCTCAAATTCAACCTCTTCCTGATCAGTTGTTAGGTCTTCATCAATCTCCTTCTTCATTCCGTCATTCTGATTTGATTTCTTTATCAAACATGATTTCATGCCTTACTTCAAAATATCTATTTTCAACATAATATGTTGGTTGATCACTAGTATCTCATCCTCTATGAGGATTCTTCTCCTCTTCATCTAAGTATGTACTATCTCATAATTAACAAAAGCTTTCTTAAACCCCTACAGTGCTTCCAATTCTTCCACCCCATCGATAGTTCTTCTCATCTCATCACACAATTAAGCTAAGACCATTACGTCATGTGACCTCCTTCTACTCACACTTTTAGCCTTCATATGGCTATTGTAACGCATCTCTATACTAAAAATTTTTAAAACCCCAAATGGGTTTCTTCTTCCACTTGATAAATCTACAAAATAATTCACTGTTGGAGCTATCCCAACATTTACAATCCTCAACCCACCTTAAGGAATGTCGTGAAAATGATATGGAAGCATTATAATAACTTGAATAGTTCTCTTAAAAGATTAAATAAGACATTGTGGACATTTAGTATTGGTCAATAGTGTAAATAATGAATGGATATGGAGCTACTACATATAATTTATTTTGGATCCAAAGTAAACATCTCATCATCTTACTCAACAATTAGCCAACCCTATTGTTGCATCTTTATTCTGAACAATTTGTAGTATCCAACAAAGGTGGAAGATTTCGAGCCGTATAATATTAGTGTTTTTGAAAAATATAGTAAGCTAGGGTATGGATAGTGAGTATGCTTACAAATTATTCGTCCAATGTCAAAAACTAAAAGAAGAACATGTATCAAGATTGTAAAATGTCTGAAAATTTACCTGTGGTTTTCTCATAATTTGCAGAGAAACCCATGCTTCTTGAAATGAGGAGGTTTAGGTTTAGTTGTGAAGAGGTCAATGCAAATAGAGTGGTCAAGGAGAAAGTGAATGGATGAAATAAATGCTACAAACTTTGGTTATGGGAAAATAAACGAAGTGGTCGAGGATAGCATGAATCGATGAAATAAACCATAGTTTTCGGGTTGTGGGTGGGCAAATGAAGAAATCAACTAGAGCATGATTGAGAAAAGTAAACCATACATTTTTTCGATGTTGGTAGGAAAGTGAAAAATTCAAGAAGAGTATTAATGGGTGAAATAAACCCTAGGTTTTCAATATTTCAACCTTTTACTAAATACAAGCATAAATGATTAGTTATTGTAGAAATACAAACATTTTATAGATCAATGTGGTTGTGGATCTACATGGAATCAACATGGAGTTAAATATGTTGTACGTGCTCTATGGCATCACTTGATCTTCATACCAAACATTGTATTGGATGCCTTGAAGACTTCATTTTCGAAATAATAAATGTAAACGAAGAGATTTAAAAATTGTTAGTCTAGAAATCAGTCGAAGAGTCTAATTTCTCAGTCGAGAAATTGAGAAGAGAATCTAAAATCTAGACCAAGCGACATCATTGAGATTTTTCAAACCCTCAATATATTGTCCAAAAGTAATCTTTGAGATGAAAAATTTTCTATCTACCAACAATCTCAACCAATATATTATTGAGGAAAACTCTCAACCTAGATATATAAAAAAATTTGACCAAGAAAATGTAAAAGTCTTGACCAAGAATCTTTTACCTTTTTCTACGTTGTTTTTTTTTACAATTTTCTTCCATTCCTAATTCCAAAAATTGTTACCCATCTTCACATTTTTACCCATAGACACATTGCTTAATGGTTATGCAAGCCAAAATAACTTAGGTTACAAAGTACCACTTACATCTCCATTTGTGATATCACTTGGAGATAAGTGAAATCCAATTAACTCTTCCATAGTTGCCCAAGATTAGTAGGTCATTGCCTAGCTAAGAGGATGTGGTGCTAGGAAGTTGGCATGTGTCCGTTAACGAATCATTGGTTGCCACATGGAAGTGGGAGAAATAAAGGAATACTGAAATTCAATGGAATTTGAGAAGCAAATAAACAAGGGTATAAGACTACTATTTTCCCATATTTTTATACTAGGGGGAATTGATTGATGGATTTTTAAAGTTGTTGAGGTAAAAGGGGTTCAATGAGTCAATGAGAAATGGAGGTTGGATAGAGATTGGATTTGAGAGTAGAGGAAGTAGAAGGAATTTTATAGGTTACATGTTATCTCTTGTGTTAATTTATTTTGTAGATTTGCATTGAATTAAGTATGTTCATAGATTAGTTAAAGAAAATCCAACCTTTGTAAATCACAAAAGGTTATTGAAAATTTTCCTTTTGTAATTTATTTTTTTATACATTATGGTTTTAGATTGATAAATCTATAAGGCCACATGCCCATGGTTACATATTAGTATGTGCCAAAAGAAATGCAAAGAAATATCAAATATACCATGTAACATTGAAGATCACACATAATTCCAAAGTCATTCTAATCAATTTAATTTTAATTTTGACAATATGGAAACAAAGATTATTTTATTTGAATAATGGGTGTTTGGACTTTGTAGATATATTAGATGGTGGGATTTGTTATTGCCTACAAATAACTAACTTATTTAATGGTGGAAAATGGGTTCAAGGGTTTCTATTTTTCTTTCATGCCATACTTATAAATATTAATTGTTCTATTTTATTGTTGATCCAATTATCTAAAACCTAAAAAGTTGTTGGATGATCCTTAGTGTCCATATGGCTCATTGAAGTTCATGAAAGCATATTCCCAACATCATAGAATCCATTGTCTCTTCACTTTTTATTACCATGCTAGGGTGACAACATGCCCATAACTTACCATGTGATGGGGGTATACACATATGCATTTATGGAAGTAAGACAAATTCCAAAGATTACACAACTAAATTCACAAGTCCAACTATGCAATAAATTGTTTAATATCTTGTTTATTTAATTACCATTAGTATTACTTTTAAAAGGCCGTTAAACTTACATCTTTTCCCCACAAGGTTTTAGATAACCTACTCACTTTTGGACAAATCATGTACCATTTAATTTAATGTTAATTATATATATAATACCATTTAATTTAATATTAACTATATATATAATAGAGCCCAAAACCCTAAACCCAAACTTGGTCCACCAAACAAACTTTTTATATACTGAAACCAAGTGTTCTTTAATTTAATGTTAACTATATATAATGGAGGCCAAAACCCTAAACCTAGACTTGATCCACCAAACAAACTCTTTATATACCTAGCACCAAGTGTCCTTTTCTCTCAGATTTCTGTCTTCCGATCTAGCAGCCCTATCTATCATTATTTGGTAAGAGCCCTATCATTATTTCTAGAGCGACCGCAAACCAAAAACCTAATGTTTTTATTTAAGGGAGTTCGGGCCCAGCCGAGAGGGAGGGGCTACCTACGAGGACAGTGCTTTGAGCTGCCGGATTACAACCAGGAGGATCATCAACCATAAAATTAGGAGAATGGAGAGTATATGAAGGGGAAGAGCGGAGGAATAAAAACCATTGAATAAAGAGGGACCTCGCCTCTCTAGTTAGATTTTGCCTTTAAGCGAATCCACTTTTCCGATATCTAGATCGGTCCTATTTTCGAGTTAGGTTTGTCCTTAACGCGAATCCAGTTTTCGGATATTTAGGGAAGCCTTCAGGTTTTGAGTCTTATTTTAAGCCCCTCATTCGACGATATCTTGGGAGGCCGGTGTACTCGTAATAACTATTCACACAGCGGATCCCGTTTTCTAGTTAGGTTTTGTCCTTAAGGCGAAATTAGTTTTCCTATATCTAGATCAGTTATGTTTTCCTATATCTAGATCAGTTATGTTTTCTAGCTAGGTTATGTACTTAATGCGAAACCAGTTTTCCAATATCTAGATCCATTATTTAATGTTGCAGTGTAATGTTTATTAGATTTTAAATTGCTTGATATCTAATTATTAGCAACACTGCGGCTGCAGTATTAAATGACTTGCATAAGGTTGAATAATTTTTAGAGCCTAACATTATATTTAGAAAAACCTTCAAGTTCTTACTCTTATTTTCTAACTCTACAGCAAACCTTACTTAGTGGAAAAGAAAATATTTGTTTTTCATAAAAACTAAAATCAAGGTATCTTATTTCAAATTTTTTTAAATTCCATAAAAATTGATTTTAAATCCTATGGAACTTTGAAAAGAATTTGTTCTACCATGTTTTGGTCCAGACCAAAACATGGTCCAGATTTCAGTGAATCCATTAGATAATTTTCTGAAAAACCTCTTTAATTCTTACATGTTTAATTTAGTAAAAGATATTAGCATTTTAACATGGTTGTTTCTAATTTAGTAAGGATATTAGCATTTTAACATGGTTACTTCAAGTTATTCATTAAATGTATTTTAACTTAGACCATGACAATTGGTTATTTTATAATCTGTTATGAGTAAATTATAATATATGTGATCTTTAGTTTTAAATTTATGGGTAGAATTATTATTTTAAGTTTTAATTATAAAAAATATTTTATTATTATTTATAAATGTGGTAAGCATTATTTAGATTGTAATTTATTAATAAAAGATTTTTTTATTTTAAAATAAATTTGGTTTTAAATGTAAAATATAATTTGATTTTGTTATTATAAAATAAAATTAATTTTTAAATCGCACTCCCATAATATATCTGACTCTAAATTATTATTTCAAGCTAATGATTTAGATGGAAATGCGCATAGAATTATTATTTTCCATAAAATCTTGATGCATACGAACCTGATTCTTATATACACAAATCTGCTACTAACACACAAATAGACATAGTTGGAAATGCAATTAATTTTTAGTTTTCTTGCAAGTGGAACGTAGGTTCAAACAAGCCTTATGTCGGCCTCTTCATACGATTTCCCATTGGTTGCAGTGTTAAGGTAATTAAAATTGGCTGCGAAAAGTTCAATAAAATGCCCTTTGACTAATATTATTTAAAATCTGATTAAATATGTGGAAGGAAGCTATGAGAGGTTTAATTTGTACATGTACATCATCAAAGAATGAGGAAAGGAGCTGATCAAATCCTGGATGGAATCCAAAAATGAAACAGATTGGGATCTTAAAATCCAGATTGAGTTATGGAATGGTGAATCCTTCAAGAAATAAAATTAAAATAATCACAGCTCAACTGCAAAAGTTCAGACAAGTTGGGGAGGTTGGGGACACACATGTATTGTATTGGTTCCAGAACATAAAGTCCAAATCCAAGCAACACAACCCCACTTTTAGTCTCCAAAGATCTGTAAATCTACAGCAGGGAAGAGTCTTACTGATCATCCTATACGAATCATAGACGTTGCACAAAGGAAGAGTAAGATTCACAAGTTTTGTGCGACTAGTTATATGTTTTGTAAGCAATGTCTATAGGACTGACTTACACCGATCAATCTTACTCTTCTATACACTAGATTTACAGTTCTCTGCAGAGTGAGAATGGCGTTGCTTTTCTTGGATCGGGGCTTTCTGTTCTGGAACCAATAAAAGAGATTAGCGTCACCAACTTGTTGTCTAAACACTTTTAGCTGACATTTGATTATATTTATTTCATCCGATGAAGGTTTCAACATGCCAGAATTGAATATCTACTTTAACATCAAGATCTATTCTGGTTTTAGATTCCATCTCGTTTTCGGCATGTTGCAGTCCTCATTAGATGTACCTCTAGAAATTACTGTTTACAGATATTCTAATTATATTTGAAATGATATTAATAGGAATGCATATTATTTAGATTTTTTTCACTGGATCTTAAAATCTATATTCAGTTCTGGAATGGTGAACGCTTCACGAAATGAAATTAAAAGAATCAGACCTCAACTCGAAGAGTTTGGACAAGTTGCTGACATTGGGGACTAGCATGTCTTGTATTGGTTCCTGGCCATAAATTCCAGATCCAAGTAGATACAACTCCATGTATTGATCTGGACCTTGTTGTCTAAACTCGTTTAGTTGACATCTGATTCTATTTACTTCATCGCGTGAAGGTTTCACTTTGCCAAAATTGAATATCTATTCTAACATCCAGATCTATTCTGGTTATAGATTCCATCTTGCTTTTGGCGTGTTGCATTCTTCATTCTCTGCTCAACAAATTATTATTTACACATTCTACTATACAAATTGAATTACATCCATCTCAGAGTGTGAATTATACATATATTTTAGAGTTTTTAAGGCTTTACATCCATTTCAAAGTGTGAATTATACATATATTTTAGAGTTTTTAAGGCTTTACATCCATTTCAGAGTGTGAATTATACATATATTTTAGAGTTTTTAAGGCTTTGTAACATCAAAATATGTTAGTTTAATAGTGGATGAAATCATGGCTAAGGATTTATTATCTATAAATTTCCAAATATCAAGTTCTTTCTGTGATGTTGGAGGCTTTGGAAGTAAAGTGATGACAATACCTTAGATTGATCTTTCCTTCGCAAATATCATCCCACAAGTAGTTGTGGACATGTACATAACCTTGATATTCCTCCATGATTCTGGAAAATCCTACTCCTAACTTACAAATTACAAAGTTTAATTTTGCAGCTTTCAAAATAATTTTGCAGCTCTACTCTGCAACTTATTACATACAAATTTTCTTCAACACTCTTTATACAATAGTCCTCAAAAGCCGTCATGTTCTGATAGTAACAAACCTATACCTTTTTTCATTTTGTATAATAACCCAGAATTGTCCAGAAGTTGCTTTGCTTCCATTTTGTTTGTTCTTTCACGCATGCTTTTTTCAATCTAAAGTCGTCAAGTTTATAAATATTACAAGAAAATGAAAGACGAAGACTAACAAATGCCAATTTCAATATTCATAGCATCCAATATAATTACATAACAAAAATGTAATCTTAAAACTGCTTATATTTATTCTCATCTCAGTTGAAAATGAAAAAATTTGCTGGTAGTGGCCAAATTGATCTAAGACATTGTCCAATACAAAACACATGTTGGTCTAAATTGAAGAGGATAACATTGTATCATCTACTTTGTCTTTCAATAACATGTAAAATAAGTTAAAACAGAAAACTAGGAAAACCAAAGTACTGACTAACAATCATCTGAAATCCAACATGTGTATATAGTCTTAGATCAGTATGCAGTTACTGTCCAACAAATGAAATTCCTTTTTCAATGCTTGCTAGTAATTCCTTCTTCAACTTCTCTAACCCAGATCTACCAAGAAGAACACATCCCAAAAATAAGATTCTTTTTCAAAGTGAATGTTGAAAATATATTTAGATGTAACAATGCCTGCATATAAAATCATTTTCACTCGGTATTCACTGACCTTTCATATGCACTCAATGGTCCTAGAGGGAAAACGTCTTCAACACCAACACGACCCAGTCTTACTTTTGAAGCAAAAATGGTATTTCAGTTACATGTTATCATCAACATTGCAATTTATACAAATGTCAATAATCATCAAACAGGAAATAGCATTAAGAGTCAAATATTTTGAAGCAAATATTTATTATCTCCATGATTATTATATACGTATGATGCAACAAAAGTACACTGTACAACACCAACATCACCCCGCAAACCATGGAGACAAGCATCGGCAAATTTAGCTGATGCAAATGCGTGGAATCAACATATAGATTACCTCTGAGAATTGAGAAGAATCACAGAGCAGAAATTATGAAATATTTATTGTTGTATCTCCATTCTACCATTCTTCATCAAATCTGATTCCTTGTTAAATTTATAATTTATAATGGAGGTTTCTCTTTAATTCAGATCCCGTTAATATATTTTGTTATGCCCATTAACCATAAAATCAAGTGTTCACCACAAAATAGAATATTCAAAAACCAAAGGGGAAAAGCAGTGTAACTTCACGAGTTGGAACACAGTGAATACAAGCAATTCTAAGCTACAAAAACCCTGGAGTTTTGACTGATTGTCTCACCAACAATGATATTTTCCGTGAATACAATATTCATATCTATTGTGACAACAGATGCTACAAAGAACAAAATCATATTGATGAGTATTTGCAAACCTGGGAATGAGATTGGAGACTGTCCCTTTTTGCAATCTGAATTTGGTCTCCACTGTAGCGTCCTCAATGCCTGGAAATGGTTGTAAATCAACAAAAGCAATCTGTACAGTTACTTGGATGACTCGAACGGGATTGGTATTGACAGCTGGTAGATAGTGGGTATAAAAATTGTACACAGCTCTCCTTTGGCCACTTTGTAAATGCGAACAGTGATATATAACAACAACTTAGATGACCATATTGTTGCAGTGAAATATGTGCCTTTGGCACCTCAAAAGCACGAATAATGAAGCAGGACTTCCCCAGTCAAGACCGCACTTTAGATAGAAAATATGATAGTACTGTATCTTTGCTAAAACACCCTCTAAAAAATGAATACGCCCTTCTCAAGGAACCTGCGGTGAACCATATTCAAGTCACCCCCCTTCTGAGATAGAATAAGATGGAAACACCACAAATATAAATACTTAAAGAAAGCTTTTTTTCTTTGGAAGCTCTTGAAGGAGCGATAGGCATTGACAGTGCTAGAGTAGTCTCTTCAGGCTTTGGAAGTAGCACAACATCTCTACGCTTCCAACTAGAAAGGACTTCCATAATGTCGGAATTAATTTCAACACTGCCACATCACTCATCGAGCCGAGTGTTCATGTGAAGATCAGCTGGTGTAGTTAATGCGATGTATCTTCTCAATGAAGCCAATTCGTGAGCCTTCTAGATGTCTCCATGTATCTTCTCAATGAAGCCAATTCGTGAGCCTTCTAGATGTCTCCACGGAGTTCGCATTGTATAAATCGATATTCCTGTTAATGAAAAATAAGTTACTCGGCAGTTTGGCCTCTGACGTTTTTGGTTAATGGCTACTCGGTTCTTCTCTGGGTATTTATTTGTAGTTGCCCACTCATTTCCGCTGTGCCTATATCCCACAATTGGTATCAAAGCGTATGGCATCCTGTGAGCCAACGCTGTGGCAGAGAGACTCCCTAGCAGTCATCTAGGAGAGTTGTGCGTTGAGCCAAATCTGGACAGCACTATCGTCAATCAAATCTGCAAGAGCAGGGCTGCTGTAGCAGTGGTTATTTGTCAAGTGCGGTTGAGCTGTGTGTCTCCCACTAGTGAGAGAAAGAGGACTTGCCGTGACCTGTATAAAGAGGACTCACATTTTTGAGACCGCAGTTTGTGTAGAGTGGAGGCTAGGCAAGCAATGGTAAAACCCAGTTTATGTCTAGTTCGGGTTCCTTCATATGTGCAACTGCTTGTAGCTACAGGATGAAGAAGTCGAGTTTTTTTGTTGAAGCCGAGCACTGCCCACCGCCAACCCATGTGCCGTGCACTGATGACAGATCCGTGAGGAGGAGAATGATTGGTGCAGAGAATGAAGACGAAGCTGGAGAGCTCGTCCCTGTGCTTTCCGTCTCCAAGAACGGATTACGAATCCGCACTATTCTTCTGGGCGACCCAAATTCAGAGGAAAACGAGGGAAACTTCGTGGAAGAAATAATATTTATGGTGGGAAGGCATCCGGATTGCCATGATGGAGCTCTGCCCTCCGCCCACTAGTCTCTTCGTTGTATGCTCACACCCTTGTGTGTAAGAAATATCAAAGCTTGTAAGCTCGTATCCCTCTGCGCATTGAGTCTTTTTGGGTGATGTCTTGGCACAAGCATAGCAGCCATTCTGAACCATATAGCTGATTCTCCGCCATCTCAGAAGCCGCCAGCCTAAACGAAGGAGCCGACTGTTGTGTGAGCTGTTGTGTAAGGTCTGTTGTGAAGGCAGAACCTCTGGGTGTTGAGTTTATCTCCACCATTCAGCCAGAATTCTGTCGGTGCCAAGACTGCCCGCTACAGAATGTAAGTTGTCCAGTGTATCAAGACGTCATTTTTTCTCTTAAAGGAATCGTAGTTTGTGGGTTAGCTTCTGTAGCAGTGTGTTCAAGCTGCCCTTTCGTCTTGTGTGAAGAGATGTGATGGCTTGTGTGAAGAGAAGTGAGGGCTGAAGCCCATGATGATAGAGTGAAAGGATTGGAGGTCGCGTCCCTGGAAAAGGAGAGGGTCGTAGCCCATAGTTTTTTGTTTCTGTTGAGAAGAAGAAATCCCCTGCCACCAATATCTAGTACTGGGTGAGTCGGTGCTGCCTTTGATAGATGCAGCCATCTTTTCAGAGACCCTCTTCGTTGGTAATCTTCCTTTGCTGAGGGCGTTGAACCATTTCTGTTAATAGCTATAGCGTGAGGCAGTTTCTCTGGATGAGTATGAAAGAAAACCTTTGTGGTTGTTGAAGAAGTCCCACTGTTTCTGTTTGTGCCCATGTCTGATGAGCTACGCTTGCTCACATTATCTAGAATTCATCGTGGCTTGTAGTTTGTCTAATTCTGCATCTGTGTATTTGAGCCAGTTGAGCCGACAGCTTTGTTGTCGTTATGGAAATGAAGTAGCAGTTGTTGATGTCAACTCCTCCAATTGAGTTGTGAAGCCGCGGATGAAGTTTGAGAAGGCCGTAGCCTGAAGTTGAACAGAAGCTCGGTGTATTTTCAGCATAACCCAAGACAAAGATGGGGAAGAGCAGAAGACTCAAATTGTCCAAGGAAAAGAGATTCAAATCTTGCATTGCAGATTTGTATGCTGTAGCAGAGATGAAAACTGAAGAAGTCTATCATAATTTTCTTCCAATTCCAATTTTCTCAGGTAAGAATTATGAGTTTTGGACTATTAAAATGAAAACTATGCTTTGTGCAGAAGGGTTATTAAATTTTGTTGAAAAAGAATGTAATGGATTAAATTGTGTTGAAAATGAATGTAATGAATCTTGTGATGAGGCAAGTGATGCCTTTGCATTATACCTCATACATCAATCCATGGAAGACAATGTTTTTCACATTGTTGCTGATGCAACCAATGCTAAAGAAGCCTGGGAAAACTTGAGAAGAGAATTTGGTGTAAGGGGGAGCAATGCTGAGCTATATGGCGTAGAAATTCAGAATGTAGATGCAGTTGTCATTGACAATGCTGAGAGTTGTAATGAGTTTAAAGAACTAGTTGCTGAAGCAAAAGATAAGATTGAAGATGCAAAGACTAAAGATGTCAAAGAAGAGAAAAGCAATTTTGAAAATATTTTGATGAAAGATGAAAGCAGCTCTGTAGATGCTGCGACACAAAACAAAGTTGTAATTAAAATGGATGAAAATGTTATTGTTGAAAATGAAGTTGAATTTTATGAATTTCATAAAAATGTAATTGTTTTAGACAATCTTTAGAATGATATGTTAGATGCTAAAGCACATGCAACTGATGAAAATCTTGTTGAAATTATAACAACTGAGGCAGAGATTGAAATTGAAGAAGGGCCGAAATATGATGAAGAAATTCTAAGTGAAGGGGAAAAGATAACAGTCCAAAAAGAAATGAAATCAATACTTAATATATTGAATGGTAACGAAATTTTAGTTCCAGCTGAATGTAAAGAAGTTGACAATGCCCTCAATGCAATAAGATTAGTAATTGAAGCAGAAGTAGATAAAGAAGAGCTTTTCAAAGTCAAGCCCATAAGGGAAATTGTTTTTCATAATAGTTGTGGTGATTCTTATTGTCCAGGATCATACAGAAATCAAGTTGCAGCTAAAAAAGATGAAAATCACTGTGTCAAAGTGTCTGAATTTTTATGTGAAACATGGAATTGTGATATTTCTAAAAATTTTAAAGACTCAACGTTTGTTGAGGAATTTGATAAGATAATTGCAAACTGCACAGAAGTTGCAGCAGAAGCAGAATTGGTACAAGCTGTAGGCATCCATGATGATGCAAAAAAATGTAACGCCTATGAGGCAGATTTAAAGTTGATTGCAGACTGGCTTGAAAAGCCAAGGCATGTTGAAGTTGTGGAGTGTCTTGCTAATTATGACTGTGCCATTGTTGCAGCAGTTGAAGAGAATGCAACTATGGAGGTTGCAAGTGCAGCAATCCAAGCTGCCAGAGTGCATATGAACGAAGAAAATCCTGCTTTGTTAAAAGTTTTAACTCTGTTTATTTGTGCAGGTTCTGACTGCAGTAATAAAACTGCAAGAGCTACAGTATTGAAGCTGTTATGCAGTGTAAATAAGAAGAAGAATGTCAAGATGAAATTCATCAAGAATCCAGCACATAACTGGTTCAAAGTTGTGCACCGCTGGAAAATGAAAAAGACAATGACCTAGTGTTTCGATAAAGAAAATGTTCAAAGAAATTTTGCAGTTTTTGTTGTTTTACATATGTTGTAGCAATGTTGTTTTTGAAATGATGATGCTGGCTGAAGCCACTGTGAGATGATAGATAAGTTGATAGATGAAATTTCATGTTGCTTGCTGTTGAAGAATGTATGTGTTGAAAGGTTGTAGCCTTGTACTGGTTGTGTGATCCTCCGCCATGGATGTGTGGTTTGTTTAAGTCTGCCTCCTACGGGGAAGGAAGAGCGTAGAGTGTGCCTCCACCTTCAGTTGAGAAAGCATCTGCAGCAGCAGATTTGCAGATCCGCCTTAAGCCTCTCCAAGATTTGAGAGCATTCTGATGATGAAGTTTCCAACAGCAGCATTGAAGAAATATTTGAAGTGTTTTGTGACTACATGTAAGAAGCCTAGCTGAGACTTTAGACCAGCAGGCCATGTAATCTGTAATCTGTGTGTTGTAATTGTGGCTATTGAAATTAAGGGGGAGTGTTGGAATTAATTTCAACACTGCCACATCACTCATCGAGCCCAGTGTTCATGTGAAGATCAGCTGGTGTAGTTAATGCGATGTATCTTCTCAATGAAGCCAATTCGTAAGCCTTCTAGATGTCTCCACGGAGTTCGCATTGTATAAATCAATATTCCGGTTAATGAAAAATAGGTTACTGGGCAGTTTGACCTCTGACGTTTTTGGTTAATGGCTACTCTGTTCTTCTCTAGGTATTTATTTACAGTTGCCCACTCATTTCCGCTCTGCCTACATCGCACACATAACTGGAGGAAATGGAACATGATCTCCAGGCTTCCATACTGGAGGAATTGCAGGCTATAAAATTTCCATTCAGGGCCTCTATCTAGCATCGGTGGCAGTGTCCCAGGGACAACCTCTAGCATGGATTTTAACAACTTTCTCTAAAGCACGTTCCACAATTGCAACAGGCAATGCCTCTTTAATTGTTTGTTTTAGGATTCCAACATCCAAGTCTCATATTGATACAGCTAGGAGGATTTCATTTGCTTGTCTCAAGGAGTAGGGGGCATGGCACCATAGAGCACCCTATAACCGAACTCCAAAAGTGCCAGAATGTCATGTAGCTTATTTTATAGGCTTGGGTAAAAATTTCAGACAAATCCAAATCACAGATCCCAATAACACCATCCAAAGTTGAATTCTAGGCTTTTGTATGCTTACATTTCCTGTAACCATGCTAAACTTCTAGGGTTTGTTCCAAACCCTACTAGGTGTCCCACAATTTCTTTACAAAGGTGCACATTGCAGAATCCTTGGACAGAATCTCTAGGGAAACCATCTCTTTTTCTTCCCCAATCTTCTTGATCTCTTGCATATCTGCCACGGACCCCTCTAAAATAAAACTATTAATGGGTTTGGAAACTCTAAGATTTACTCAGACTTAGGCTAATTATTTAAAACCTTCTAGCCGTCATTTTACTTTTTCCTACTACCAAAATTAATTAATAGTAGAGATGGATACATGCATTAAAATATATCGGAGGACATATGTTTCTCAGAGCTACCAAACACTTACTGTTGGCACTATGATTCAGTTGTCATTGATGGTTGGAAAGCAGACAAGGCTGGTGACTCAAATAACTATGAGATGCGAGATGTGAGCTGGGAGATGCAAGCTACGAGATGCGAAGGAGCGAGCTGCGAGCTGCGAGATGAAAGCTGCAAGATGTGAAGCTACGAGCTATGTGCCGCGAGATGCTAGCTGCGAGATGCGAGCTGCAAGATGAGATTGAAATACAAGAAAAGAATGTTGTTAGACAAACTGCGACTCTGAAAGTTGCGAGATGTGAGCTAGGAGCTGAGATTGAAAAAGAATGTTGTTATACAAACTGCGACTCAGACAGCTATGAGCTGTGAGTTGCGACTTAGACGGCTGCGAGCTCCGACTCAGACAGCTGCAAGCTGCGACTGAGACAAACTACGAGCTGTGACTCATAAATTTTGTATTTATTTTTTAATTAGTCAGTTACAGCGTGTTAAAGAGACACCTTCAGTTTTTAGAATTGGAACGTCTGGAAGTTAAAGAGACCGAGTCATATAATTTCAGCATCTATAAAAACCAATCGAGAAGAGCAAAATATCAATAGAGAAGATGAAGAGGAGTGGTTGCTAGTTGAAGAATATGAAGCCATGATTCAAAGAAAGTAGTTCAGAAGAAAAATGTGTGGCTCGATTTAATGAAGAATAGAATGCCCAGAAACTCAAGCTGTAGCAGCATAGAACAAAATGAAAATGGTATGTACTGATATATCTGCATCAGTGAAATATAATTGACTGAAAAATTCTTACATAGGGTGGAAGGGAGGTGTTAGGGAGGATTTATTTCCTCTATAAATCAGGTTGATGCCTGAAAATTGAGAGTGGGTGCTTCCTTCTAGTGGGTGCTAGAGAAACATGAGAGTTAATGGTCTCAACAAGTTGCAACTTGTTAAACAGAGGTTGTAGACTCATCTTGAGTTGGTGCTCAAAGATAATTGATGTACAAAAATTAAAGATGGCTTATCATTCTAAGAAGAAGAGGTTTTTTCCCTTTATGGGTTTCCTCATGAATACATGTATCTGTGTACATCATATGTGTGAATGTTGATTACTAGTTCTTTGCAACGGAGCTTGGGAATGCTTACAATGGTAGGAAATGGTGGGATATGAGGAAGTTGCAACTCAAATCCAACATCATAAACTTACTCTGATTTATCCCTATAAAATGCATGCCAATGGCTTTCTTTTATAGGCCAAGAGCTGGCCAACAAATAACTAGATCCAAATGTGAACTATCCTTCTCCATGAGCTAGTTCCAAGGTACTCAAGTGGGGTTGATTAATGCCACCAAGTGTGTGGGGAGTAAGCGGTCCCATCGTTTTCATAGTAGCGCGGATATCAAAGGAAAATCCACGTGGGTGTAGCACACGAATTGTTCATATAACCAGCGCTATAGCGTGAGTCAACTATGTAATACCTGTGCTAGCCTCTGTTCTAACTGTTTCTTAGCACTTATGGAATCATGCTATGTTTTGGATCTGTTTAGGATGCGTCAGGTGATATGCATTCTTTTTTTTGATAATGCATTACTGGATGACTTGCCAAAATGTCGCATGTGTGCGACTTTTAGGCGTTAACAAATGCCCCCTGATGTATGAGGTTTGGAGTTTACTGTAGAATTGATAATGCATCATGTTTTCTTTTTTTTCTCTCATGTTTTGTAGGATGAAGCATATGTGGACAAAATAAGGTTCTTCCATGGGTAAAGATTGTTGGTGATGACAATTGGAGCTATAATAAAGAACATTGTTCATACAAACGAAGTGGGCATACCCATGCTCGTGAAATGTTTTCAAAGGGATTACAATGAAAGAGGACCAAGGTGTCGAATCTACTATATTGTTTGGACATGGATGAAGGTGGATTTCATCCATGTATGAGTTATAAGCCCCAGTAACTGTTGCGGAATATTGAAGAAGTGGAACTACTGGTGACCATGATAAACCCAGTGGGGTGGGGGACCAAAATGGTATGTAAATACTCTTCAAGAAAAACAAACCATCTAGGCATGCGCATTGTCTAGAATGTGCTCTTGAAACAGAAAATGGAAAACTGCCCCGCACAATTAAATTTCCAAAGTTGCAACAATATTTCCTAGTAGTTGCAATGACTAAATACGAGCGATATAGAAGCACCAATATTTCATCAATATTTTTTCACCTGTGAAGACTCTATGTACAAGATGTTTTCACACTCGATGCATACAACATCATAACATAAATCAATACCACTCAGTGATAGGCCATAGAAGAGTTTTTGTTATTTTCAAGATATCTAGTTAACTCTCCAGACATCATGCTCTATTTTGCAAACTTCAAATTGCACATTTGATAATATGTATAAAACCAACTTTATATGGATTTTACCTTTAGATGGCATTTATCATTTTGTAAATTGTCCTCAGAATTTATGCCTACATATTTCATGTGACATATAGAAACATATATATATATTACTATTACACATAATGATAAATATTTCAAAGTCACATATATGTTGCTACTATCTGTTCTTCTTGTTGGTTGCATCGATTTCCAACTTGCAGTAAATTCTACATCTGTAAGATAATGTCTGAATTCATCTCTTATATTTTCTTTCATTTTAACTTTTCTACCATAAAAAATGCAATATTGGCGTGTTTGGCTCGTCTTTTTTATCAACAACAAGCCATTAGGATCTGTAGTCTTTAAACCTTTCCTAACCTTGTATAATGGTATCAGGATCCATCGTGTTTATATACCTAGCTTCACTCTCTTGAGAAAAATGGATCACATTGTCTCTTTTATTTTATCCAATGGATGAAATTCTGACCTAAGCAATCTATGGCTCTCATTCTAGAGGAAGTTTTAGGAAAACCTATTGGTTGGGTAAGTGTTTTGGTTGTTCCCTCTATAGTATTCGAATTCAAAAAAAATTGTAATGGTACTTTGAACTACAAAAATAAATAACGTTACTATGAATGATTTTTTGTAGTTCAAAGTACCATTATAATGTCTTTGCAACCAAGAGACTATATAATCTATCTGCTTTTTTAACATTACTAGAGATTGTGGTACTTGTTGGATATCGATATTTTAGTAAAGCTTGTGTTTATGGCATCCATATTTGATGGCCATTTGTGGATTTTTAGGTAGAACTACTTATGTATGTAAGTGATTTTTTCTATCCTCCTATATTAGATATATAGTATAATGGAAGGACATCCTGTGTTCTGCACTTCGCAACTTGCAAATTTATTTTTTGTTCCCCTATTTATAGAAAATATTCTTTTTTTCTTTGGAAAAATAAGAAGCTATTGTTAATTCCGGTTTTAAATATACAACATTGATGTCATTCATATCTTTCATGCTCGAGTTTACTTGCTTGTCTTTATTTCGCTCAAGGGCACTTTGTCCTTTCCCATTTGTTTCTTTCTCTTAGTAGACTTGGTCACGATGTCTTTGAAAACCTAATTGTATGAAATGTCATCAATACTAACATCATAATTCTAATTTTCCAAAGCCACCACGACTCTCTTAAAGGCCTCAAATATCGATAACCCCTTCCCCTAATTCATTATCCAAAGTTTTTTCATATCTCTCCCCCTCATGGATGTTAAAATTTAATATGCTAAGACATAAAATAGTAGCATTACATTCCATTTCACAATAATATCATATACAGGATCACTGAAGAAACAACAAGCATAGCATAAACACAAGAGACACAGATTTATCCTGGGAAACCCTCATGGGGTAGAAAACCCAGTAAAGCTTCCTCAATATAGATGAACAGCAATATACAAAGATGTAAACCAAAGACACGATCTCCTCCTCCACCATAGCAGACCTCTCCTCCACAGGTGTGCCTCTCTCAAGTGTGTGTGTATCAAATGAGGAACATACCTCCTCTATTTATACACTACACTGACATGTATTTTACACAAGTACATGTAGGCTCGTATTTAACCATTAGGTTAAATACCCTATTATAACTGACTGGGCTGACCCCCATATGGTGGGTCTAATAACCCTAGTTAACACAACCAATTCGGAGGAATAAACATCTCCTGATTCATAGTATAATCACATCGGAGGTATGGAACATCTCCGGAATAAATAATATATAATATTCTTAGAAGTTACAATATTCAACACTCCCCCTTAACGAGAAGGAGATCATAACAACATCCGCAGGAGCAACGAGTCATACATCATACATGATACATCTCTAAATCATTGGAAGCTTTCTCAACATCATCAGTAACTCAACCAGTTACTGGAACATCTTCAATACTGGAACATCAAAATCTTCAGTACTGAGTCTTTATCTTCTGCAGTATTCAAACAGCTATAGCAACATCAATATCTGAATCCTCACGATCGTCAGCATCATCATCACACGATCATCAACATCGTCATCACACGATCATCAGCATCGTCATCACACGATCATCAGCATCGTCATCATACGAATATCAGCATCGTCATCATACGATCAACATCATCGTCATCAGCATCGTCATCACACGATCATTAGCATCATCATCACACGATCATCAGCATCGACATCACACGATCAGCATCATCATGACATGATCATCAGCATCATCATCACATGATCAGCATCGTCATCAAACGATCATCAGCATCGATCATCAGCATCTTCATCACACGATCATCAGCATCGTCATCAGCATCGTCATCACACGATCATCATCATCATCACACAATCATCAGCATCGTCATCACACGATCATATTATAGGATGATCAATCCTGCTCTCTTTAGGACATAGGTCCATGGATGATACAATCCAGATCAACTTCCAGGATTATCAATCCTTATCTCTTTAAGACAAGTCTCATGTCTAGGGACTATCTAATCCCAACCACAGTTCCAGTCCTTTTTCATACTGCATGTGACCTAGATCAGATCTAGGATTTACCGCCACAGAGCCAGTCCTCTTTCATACTGGATGTGTCATGTCTACAGAGCCAGCCCTGTTTCATGCTGGATGTATCACATCTACAGAGCCAGCCCTGTTTCATGCTGGATGTATCACATCTACAGAGCCAGCCCTGTTTCATGCTGGATGTATCACATCTACAGAGCCAGCCCTGTTTCATGCTGGATGTATCACATCTACAGAGCCAGCCCTGTTTCATGCTGGATGTATCACACCTACAGAGCCAGCCCTGTTTCATGCTGGATGTATCACACCTACAGAGCCAGCCCTGTTTCATGCTGGATGTATCACACCTACAGAGCCAGCCCTGTTTCATGCTGGATGTATCACATCTACAGAGCCAGCCCTGTTTCATGCAGGATGTATCACATCTACAGAGCCAGCCCTGTTTCATGCTGGATGTATCACATCTACAGAGCCATCCCTGTTTCATGCTGGATGTATCATATCTACAGAGCCAGCCCTGTTTCATGCTGGATGTAACCTAGAACAATTCTAGAATTTGACATGTACATTTTGAACCAAGGTCCAGGGACGATCCAGTCCTATCATGTACCTTTTGAACCAAAGCTCGGGGATGATCCAGTCCTATCATGTACCTTTTGAACCGAAGATCAGGGACGATCCAGTCCTATCATGTACCTTTTGAACCGAAGCTCAGGGACGATCCATTCCTATTCAATTCTCGGAGACCTCATGTCTACGGTTCAATTCACAGGACCAAAGTCCGAGGACGATCCAATCCCCTTACCTATTCATTCAGGATTTTGTTCTCAGAGACATCATGTCTACGGCTCTCTTTAGGACTGAAGTCCAGGGATGATCCAATCCCCTCACACGTTTACCAAGAACTTCATCAAAACATGTGTCAATCATGTATCCTCATCATCAAGACATGTATAACAAAACATGTATCCTCATCATCAAAACATGTATAACAAAACATGTATCCTCATCATCAAAACATGTATAACAAAACATGTATCCTCATCATCAAAACATGTATAACAAAACATGTATCCTCATCATCAAAACATGTATGCTCATCATCAAAACATGCATAACATCTATCATCAAAAGCATGTATACATCTATCATCAAAAGAAAAAATATAAGATTCCTAAATCTAAATAATTCTAAGTAACTAGGTGCAGTAAATAGGTAACCTCATCATTGATGAGACAGACTTGTTATCAGATACTATGCTACTCCCCCTTTCGAGGAGGGTCCTTCTGGACTATACCAAGCTTGTCTCGGAAGTATTCAAACTTTACTCGAGACAGAGGTTTAGTCAAGATATTAGCAATCTGATCCTTAGTGCTTATATACTCGAGCTTGATAGATCCTCTCTGCACCATATCTCGTATATAGAAGTATCGGATCTCTATGTGTTTTTGACTTATCTTGGAATACAAGATTTTCTATCTTGATGCAGTTTTGAATGTCACAGATAATCATAGTGGAATTCATTTCTAAGTCAAACACTCCATATAATAGCTTCTGAAGCCACACTGCTTCACAGCTGGCAGAGCTATATATATGTTCTGCTTCAATAGTACTGAGAGCCACACTAGATTGTTCCTTGCTGAACCATGAGATCATGGCAGATTCAAGACTATAACATCCACCTGATGTACTCTTTCTGTCTGAGGCACTTCCTGCCCAATCAGAATCTGAGTAACCATGTAAACGGAGTTCATGACCTCCAAGATAATATAGACCAAAATCTAATGTACCTTTTAGGTACCTCACTACATTCTTTGTAGTTATTAAGTGAACCTTTCTAGGTTATACTAGATACTGACTTAGGGTATTTGCAGCAAAGCATATATCTGGCCTAGTATTTGTTAAATACATCAATGACCCAATGATTTGTCTATATAGGGTTAGGTCCACTAAATACGATGAGTCATTAACTAACAACTTCAAGTTGGAGTCCATGGGAGTGGCCATGGCTTTATACTCCAACATATCAAATCTTTTTAGAAACTTCACAGCATACTTACCTTGAATTAAAAGATTCCTTTTGGATCTTGCCATACTTCTAGACCTAAGAAGTAGTGCATTAATCCAAGATCTTTCATTTTCATTTCTGCAGCCATTTTCATGACCTGTTTCTCATTCCTTGTCAGAAAGAGATCATCGTCATACAATAATGGTATGATAGGTTCATCATCCACAACCTTAAGGTAAAGGTTAGGAACAACTTTAATTCTGGTAAATCCCAATCTTTGTCATGAAGCTGTCAATTGTCCATTATTCACACTCAGCATTGAGTGATCTTCTGCATATCTATCTGTGCCATCTCTCGTCAGATGGGTCTACTAAAATGAGCCCCAAAATCATTCGAACTCTGTGGTGAGTTCCTTCTTGCATCCATGTCATATGTGTATAGAACCCATATTCAACCTTTTAGCAAAGGTTGAGATCCACATCACCCATGATGATCATTAAGCTCATCAATTGACTACTGATCCTGGGAACCCATACATAACCTGATTACATTATTAAGAGAATGGTCTTATCTAGTCCCTTGGAGCAAAACATCTCATCATGATTCTCTTCCTCTTTCTAAGAGAATCTCTTAACCACAAGCTTTCTATAGTGTGTTTGATTTGTAAATCTTTTGTTGAACATCCATCGCTTGTTCAGAGTTCATCATTCATCATGATCTTTCCTACAAATCAAAACTTTTATGTTTGTGTGGTTGCCTCCCGCTTGATCTTCTGTATGTCTTCTGAACTTCTATTCATTCTATACCACTGTGCATGCTCAAGTGTACACTAGTGTCATCCTCATGATCTCATACACAAACATACATTCATTAGTATATTCTCAATATTATCAAAAAATTCTAATTCTAAATAATATTGAATATGTACAGTCATGATCATTAGTATTCAGGGTTTCAAGGAAGTCTTCTTTTACTCATGCATATTCTTGTTTGATCTAGTTAGTTAAATCATCAAACAAAATAAGAGACATAATATGCATAAACCCTTGACTACTAACCAATCATACCAAGTATACTTACATAAGGGATCCTAACACAAGGTAAGATTCTAACATGACATAGGAAAACATACCTGGATTAGTATACCTGCTTAGTTATGTACAACATACCTAAACAATCTCTTCAATGATTTAGAGATCCTGAGATAGAACCTGCATGTCTCATAGGTTAAACATAATATAACAAAGTCATACATACCTCGTGAGTCTTTGTCTTCATGTTGTCATGGTCATGGAACTTGATTTGTCTTTTGTGATGTACCTGAACCTTGCTAGCAGACAACAACAACCTCACACAACACCATAATGCATTAGTACAATCATATAGCCCTAATCACTGAATGTCTTCGATTATTCACATGCATTCATACTGGTACTAGAGTGATAAGACAATTCTAACATTGATCAAGATTGTACTAAATAATATGAAGACAAACAAATTATGAACTTAATCAAGAATCAGATTTCAAGACATACCTGAACCTTCTTAAGTCATACCTTTCGAGACTTCTTGTAGTCTTCTTATGTAAGGCCTTAGCCTCAACTCCCCCTGAAACTTGATCTAGAGCTTGATTAGGGTTTGCTAGAGAAACCCTAAAAATTCAATCTTTGACTTTCACACTTCTGAATGGATGGAAGAATGTGTCTTGCTGAGCTGATCAAACTAGCATTCTTCAATTTTGAAATCTTCAAAATTTGACCCCTCAAAATTGCCTTCGAAACTTCTGGATCTTCTGGACAGGAACCCGAACTAGGGTTTGATGAAGCCCACCCTTCTGTCCAATCAAAAAATTCAATCTTGGTCTCTAAATTTTGATTTTCCTGAGTAGCATTCAGCCATGGACTCCGATTCCAAAAATTCTAACTTTCTCTGAAACCCTAAATTCCAGAAGCCATGAATAAAGGTGCTCCAAAAAATAATTCTGTTTTGACAGAAATATGCACCTGATTGTTTCTACTATAACTCTGAAATTTCTGCTCCACAGGGTCTGAAAACTTTTTCTGCAGTAGCCTGACCTGTCATCTTTCCATCCTCATAGGTCTGACCTCAATTGGATTTTCTGAGAGAGAGTTATGCCAAGTGTCGCAACGTGACCTGTTTATGGGATAAAACAGGAGAGCGAACTTGTACGGCGTGCCACGTGTCACTGTTTATGGGATAGTAAAGTCTGTCTACTACCTGTCACTTTTTACGAAATTTCATTTGGAGCTTCCTAGCCCAAGTTATGACCTTTTTTCCAAGGTCACCTGATTTTGACTGAGATCTGGAAGAGGCAGAAACCCTAACTTGTACTGATCATAACTCATAAAGTACAACGAATCTGAGGGTGCCCTTTGGATACACGGTACCTGGGGATGTTATCTACGACCGGTAAACTTTTCAGATCCTGAAACTTTGCATAAATGGATTTATAGCGAAAGTGCCACGATGACTGGTTTTTTCTATATAAAACCCTAACCTTCAAATTGTCGCCAGAGAAGCAAGTGTCGTAAGTGCCATACATTGCCTTCCTTCAGGTTAGCTCTGATACCATGTTAAAATTTAATATGTTAAGACATAAAATAGTAGCATTACATTCCATTTCACAATAATATCATATACAGGATCACTGAAGAAACAACAAGCATAGCATAAACACAAGAGACACAGATTTATCCTGGGAAAACTTCATGGGGTAGAAAACCCAGTAAAGCTTCCTCAATATAGATGACCAGCAATATACAAAGATGTAAAACAAAGACATGATCTCCTCCTCCACCATAGCATACCTCTCCTCCACAGGTGCGCCTCTCTCAAATGTGTGTGTATCAAATGAGGAACATACCTCCTCTATTTATACACTACACTGACATGTATTTTACACAAGTACATGTAGGCTCGTATTTAACCATTAGGTTAAATACCCTATTATAACTGACTCGGCCGACCCCCACATCGTGGGTCTAATAACCCTAGTTACCACAACCAATTCGGAGGAATAAACATCTCCAGATTCATAGTATAATCACATCGGAGGTATGGAACATCTCTGGAATAAATAATATATAATATTCTTAGAAGTTACAATATTCAACAATGGGATTAAATTTCCTATGAATAAGATTCAAATTTCCTATTAATAAACCATGAATTGGATTTCAATTTGTTAATAATAGTTGAAAGAGCAGGGAATCGTATGTGTCAACACCGTGAGTGGTGTTTTCTTTCACCTTCTCAAGCTTCTTATTCAATTCTACTACATGTTATCTTACTTTGTTTTTATTCTTGGATCGCCCACATCATCTTCCTCACCTTATGCTCCATGAAGAATTGAGAGAAAAGGGGAGGGCACAATAATAACAAGTCCATTGCTTTTTTTGACAAATCCTTTAGATCCTTCCTTGGCAGAAGGTCAAGGTTTAATGCTTTTTCTTGAAATTATTTTCTTTCTAGGTACCTCAAAGCATCCAACATGAGTCTCATATTGGCTCTTAGCATATGTAGATTCCAAATTTATAGTTCCATGCTCAATAGCCATAACAATAGTCCTACTTTCAATATTTTATCATTTAATTAACATCATATGCCATAAACGCCTTTGTTTCATTGATCTAAATTTAAACTTGGTGATGCCCTGAAATTCACAGCAACAACAGTAGGGATTCTCCCTGGTAAGCAAGCCCAATTAGATCGCTCAATGTTTGGTGTTGGTAATCCGTCTGGTTAATGGTCTAGATAACGCATGTGTCATTGTTTAAGTTCTTACTGGTTGCGGCCAGGTTCACCGTTTATATGATTTTATTTTTAGTATGAGATGCAAGTGCCCTAATTAAATGCATATAATTGATAGACAAAAACCACAGTAGCGATGTGCAGGTTCTTACGTCCCGTCTTACCGTTCCCGCCTTATCAATTATCTACTTCTATTCTAAATTAATCTAATCTATCTATCCTATCCCTGTAGGGAGAAAATTTAAATTAAGAGTAATATACTGGAAATGTAAATACAAGTCTAACAGATAGCTGTTTCAACACAACATTCACATTTACAGTAGAAAGAATATGAAAGATAGCTATGATAAAATTAAAATAATTATTAATCATTTACACATAAAACTTTGCATAGAGAGTAAAATCATTCATCACCAATGAATTAGTTCAAGAAAGTTAGAACGATCTTATAGTATGATTTACGAATGAAAGAAGAAATAGTTCCACATTAAGCATTCTGCATATTCCACGCAAAAATATCTGTGAAGCTTTCCCCAACAAACAAATCCTTCTTATTAGCAAAAAAATAGTTCTCTTACAAAATGGTCCAGCTTCTATTATGCTAGCAAAAGTCTTGGTATCTATATTCTCCTCTTCTATTTATCTTACAAAATAATTTGTCTTCTAGTGACTCTTCATTTACCGTAACCCTAGGAATTCCCAAAATTTGTCTTATAGTGCTTAAATTAGAAAATACAAAAAAGATATTTACAATTTAGATTTCTGTGGGCCCAACTAAACTAGAATAATATTCTCCCCATGCATTAGCCCCTTTAGTTATGACATTAAGTCTGCTACGATCCAACAAGTTTGTAAAGAGATTCCATGATATAATAGCTGAGCCTCAATGTGCGCTAGACCTTCTTCTGTGGCTTTGCAATTATCTTCAAGGAAATATGCATGTATGAATGCTTTCCCTACAAAGTGGTGAATGTGTTCTTCAGTGAGGGCATCCAACTTTCTGATGTATTCTAATTCCCTTTGCAACCCACTCTGCAGTTCCGTTATGCGTAGATCTTCTGAAGGAAGTTCGTTCATGCTCAGGAGCAGAAAGAGATGACACTTTTTATGAACTTGATGGATTTTCTCGTAAAAATACTGACATTTCTGAATAGTGCTTGGAATGCCATTAGTTAGATTTCTAGTAGCCTTTCTGTAAAATTCCAGGAGCTCCATTTCTGACTTCAAGTTTTCTATTGTCTTTGGAGGTAAATTGTCAGGGTATTCAGAGTTGGTTTCTCTCCAAACCATTTGGCTCCTAACCTTTTCGGAAACATCATACAGCCTCTTCTTGAATGCTATTGACTATGTAGCTATATCATTCATCCTTTCCATCGCCAACTTCATCTTGAATAGTTTATTTGTGAGATATTCTTGGGAGTGGTCTATTTCTTCTTGAATCTTGCAGGCCTATTCGCAAAATGGAGTTATGTCTAGCTTCCTCTTGTCTGCGAACTCCAGTTTCTCCACCAAGGATTCCTTTTCATTAACCAACTCTTCTATCTGAGCTTTCATCTCTTCGACTTGTTGGTTTGTGGCTGACTCTTCTGATTCATCTGAGCTTCATAGTCGCTCCTCTCTTCTTCCATAGTCATTAATTGTACACTTAATGCTTCCTTTTCTGTGTCCAAAAACTGGTATTCATTTAATATCCTTTCTTTCTTAGATAGGAGGGTGCCATGTTTCCCTTTCAATTCCATCCCTTCTCCTTACTCCTTTACCAAAGTATATTTTAATTTGAGCATCTTCTCCTTACTTCGCTCAATATTGTTCATCAATTTGCCAACATTATCTACGTTTTCTTGCACAACAGCTATGTTGACAGAGGCCATGAAATACGGGTCTTTGTGTGTTCCCCCCATGATGGAGTTATTTTGAATAGTGACAACATCTGGTTTGCAGGGCATTTTCAGTCTCTTTTCTATTCTCCTTGAGATGGTTTTTATTTTTTGATCAAAGATGATAGTGTCCAATTTAGCCATGGTATGATGTTTTGACAGGGTTCAATGGCATGAGTCCGAGCTCAACCAATGGGAGGTGTCTTCCAGTGATTAGTACATTGGACATCTTAGGAGGGTCTGTGTCCATATCTTGCACATTCGGGCTTCCTTTTTCCACAACTTCCTTGGAATTTTCTTCCTCTTTTGATTTTGTTGTTTAGTTGCTTCTCTGTTCGCTCTTTCTCTCATTTCTTGCAACCTTTAGGATTCTTCTTTCTGGATCCTTTCACTCTCTTCCTTCTGGATTCTGTCTGCCTCTTCCTGCTGGATATTTTCGGCTTCTTCCTTCTGGATTCTTTCGGCTTCTTCCAATAGCTTCCTCTCAGCTTCTTCTAACTCCAACCTTATGACTTCATCCTTTTGTTTCCTTTATGCATCCTCCTTTTGTTTCCTGTCTGCTTCCTTAAGAGTGTTAGTCTTAGAACTGGAACCAACTCTGCTTTTGTGATGAAAATGCTTGTTCAGCTTGGTCATGTTTCTTATGCTCTGATACACTTCTTCATATTTTAAGAAGAGATGCACATATTCAAAGTTAATCCTGTAGGAAGAATAATGGGCAGCGACCTTACATTCGCTATTTTCCTTCTGAAAATATTTGTCCCAAAATTAAAGGCCTCTAAATCCTTAACAAAATACTCTGCCTCTTTTTCCTTGGGGAATTGGTATGCTTCGATAGTGAATGGTAGCAAGGGTAGGAAGCTTTTTTCTTGTCATGAAGAAACTTACCAACCCCATTGATGAAAACTTGTCTCACAACCTCTTTATGTACAACAAAATCAGTGGCATAATGAGGAAATAGAGAAGGGGGTTGGGTTCCCCCATACATCCTGATATACGTTGCTTCTGTGGAGAAGTAATAATCTCCATGTTCCTTCATAATTGACAAGGCATTCTCGGACATACAATTCGGTTCTTCTTTGAGGATTAGTCATAGTGGCATGATCAACCCCTCATAAATCCATTTGTAGTGACTTATGTATGTGTGATCCCATGTCATCTGATAGGCTACATGGAGGGGAGACGTGGCCGGCTTCCAAACACACCCAAAATCATGGAAAGGGTGTATGATCAATATGCAATCCAAGAGGTAAGAGGAGATGAAGAATTCATCTTTTTTCTGTGTCAATACTCCTTATGCTGCAACAATGGGTGACACCATACTCTCATAAATGATCTCAACCTAGTTGAAAATTGTACCATGTGTGGCAATATGATAAATCACTGGTACCCAGCTGAGTTTATATGTGTTTTCACTCGCCAAGCCAAAAATACGACTCAACATTAGAACAATGATCCTATATGGGGTATGATATTCTCCGTTGGACCTTGGTATTAACTGCCTTTTAGGGATCGTCATCTTCTTAGCATAATCAAAATGATCCATATTGACCCCCTTTATCCAGTCATCGAACATCATGACTTTAGGGGAGGGAAACTTGTATCTTGCAACTATGTGGTTTGGTTGGAAGCATGCAAGCCCTTCTCCTTTGACATTTGAAATGATCCTGGTGCTAACATCCACTTAGGGGATAATCCACGCAATACCCTCCGAGCATGAAAATAAATATGGGCGTTTGGCCTCCTTATGGAGGCCGGACTTCTTTACGTTATGGTAAACCATTGACTCTTCTATGGAAGCATTAGGGACATTTCCATATCTGATGGCTCTGTATAGCTCGCCCCATTTGAATTATGCGGTGATCCCCATCACAGCTTGAGTGACCTCAAACATAATTTCTAGTGAGGTATCCAATAATATTTCTATGTCTTAGTCTGATTCCGCGAGGTTGCATTTTTTCCTAGAGGACCGCTTATGCCTATCAAGTCTGTTGAGACACAGAATGAGCCTGTTAGCATTGAAATTGTACTGAATGTTATGCAATATTTTGGCATGGGTGGAAAGACCTCATGAAATATCAAGACCCGAGTGGATAATCGGCTCTAAGACTACCTCCCTTGAGACCGAGGAGTCGGAGGTCAGCATGGTAGGGAACAGTTGAATGAATGAAGCAGTCAGGGAGGACCCGGCGGTTTTTAGAGGTCATAATGTAAACAAACATGCTAAACGCACCGAAAATAAGCAAAGTAGGAAATGATGGCTGAGATTGAATACCCCGATGATCGACGGTCCCGAGCACACTACGCGAACGAAGATGTAGGTAATATAGCATAATGAGCGGGTGGTAATCAATGGGCAAGTGATGAAATCAGTCGATGACGAAGATCGACGTATAGGAATATCTACAGTGCACAGTCCCCACGCGGATCCAACAAGCGCGAAGCATGTTATGTTTCAAATCATTGCGGTCAAGTTATGCATCACGCAACTATCAACAGCATAGATTCACCGAGGGCAAATCAAAGGCCCGAGATCACCATGCTAATTTTTTTCGTTGGTGATTCAACTGCATCTCAAATTGATGCGGTCGGTAGGGACATTCCATCCAATAGTTAGACTTGGAACTATGTGTGAGAAAATGGGAAGCCACAGAAGTCAAAAAAGGGGCTGCGGTCTTAATCCAATCACTGGTTCCCACACAAGAAAGGGGCATCTCCTCCAGAGATTAATGATGGCCACATGGGATAAGCCACGTTAGCACCATCAAGGGTCCTATATGTATGATCTGAAATGCATGGTCGTACGTGTATTACGTCAGTCCTATCCTCAGTCATCATGATAAATCATTTGGAAGGTCTAAGTCAGAAAATCATGATAGCATAATTCGCATGGAGATGTCGTCGCTATTGGTCGTTATAAGCCTGACTCTCTGGGCTTGTAGCTTACGTCAAATTCCAAAGGGTGGTGAGTTCATCTGTTTGGTTATTTTTGCATGCAACATCACAAACATGGAGAGAGAGCAAGTGGCCGAGATAATAGTTGCACCAGAACATGTGTTGTTCGAGATAATGGAGAATTATGCTCTCCCACCTCTTATATTTTCTGACCAGGCGGAAGATGGTTCTGCCAGAGAATTAGAAGAGCCCGAGACACTACAAGAGTGTTGGAATTTGCTGCTACAGAAAGGAGGAAAATCCCACGAGGAAGAGGAGCCGAAAATCCCCTCTGATGAAGATATAATCTAGGACTGGATCTTCTCTACCGAAGAGGTGCCCTATGTTTCCCCACCCGAGGAAACCTGAACAAATGTTCCCTCCAACGCTGGTTATTTCCTTGATTGGTATGAACAAGTGAGAGCCTAGAAATACGGTGGCGACACTCTTACATCTTTTGCATCCCACTATTTGGCAAGTTAGTTCTCTTGGTTATACAAGTATACTCCTGGTTTCCAAGTTTTGAAGATACTCAGATGGCTTGCAAACACATTTTTGGAAAGACAACGTGAAATGGTGCAGGGGAAACATAAAAGCATCTAGCGTATATGTATCCAGGAATTGTAGAGCTCATGAAAGCTATCAGGCCGGCAACAGCTACATTTTTGTATTTTTGTACTTTTGTTTAAAATAGTTGGACTATGTAGAGAAGCGGATATGTAGTTATAAATGGCAGTTAAAATCTATCTTGTGGATATTTGTTTAAGGATAGCAACAGCAAACGATGTCTGTTTTGGCTATTAGATAGGTGTCAATTGGTTGTAAGTAATTTCTGTTGAGAAGGAGCCGCATCTAGAGCTCAAGGCCACCTATATATACAGTTGTAATCAGAGACACAAGGGTTGAAAAATCTTATGAGAAAGTATTTGTATTTTGATGATCAGTTTGTAATACATTTTTTGGAGTTGTTTAATAGAATTTACAGAGCTTTATGCCTGCGTTTTTTGATAAGGATTCCTGTGTAATCGGTCTGGTAGTCTGTACCTTTCTTTTTCCCATGTGCAAATGTGTTTCTATCTTTTATTATTCCATTCTGTGATATTTCCTTCATGCTTGGATTAGGGTAAGAGTTAAAAAGAATTCATAGAGATTATGCTCTCCTTAGCTTATTCCAAGTATTTCACCAAATATATTCTGCTAAAGTTGATGTAGGATTCATCCTTGTTAGATGCCTTACATTGATGGACTGTCTCTTCTCTCTTCTGTTCCACAAATTTAAGCTCTTTGACTACTAGTTGCTTGCTACATTGCCCTTGTGAATGCGTTCGCTAAATCTTTGTGAATAATATTTGCAGAACCAGTTAAATGTGACTCCATCGCCCCAAATGAAATTCATGTGTTTTCAACCAAATAACTCTTAAATCGTTTTAGTTCCACAAACAGAAATATGATCTTCTGTGCATTGTCGTAATTGAACATCTTTAATGATGAATGCTGGTGCATGTTTTAGCTGATTGACACCTTTGAAAATTTCTAGTATTCTATGAGTCTATAGAGAGAGCCCTCTCTGTTTATGTTTGATCAGAAGCATAAACCAAAGATTGGTTAGTGGTTACCCGAGATTACCCGCTTTCAGCCTTGGGGGTTAGTTTTGGTGTTAACAGAGCCAATAAGGAATCAAAATATTTATAAACAATTCAACATCCATGGTACAGTAAATGAGCAGAATTGGAACAATGTTAAAATGCTATGATTGTTTGTTTTTCTTTTATTTTGCAATGAATTTTTCAAGTACAAAACTGTTTGCATTTAAAATTTAGAACTTAGGGTGAAAGACCAAATTAATTTCCTTTGATTAATGAAAAAGTAGTTATAGGAAGCAAAATGTAGCTTGGAGATGCTACAGAAAACACAAAAAGTTAAGCAAATGTTGATTTTCATGCTAGCAGAAAATTCATTAAGGTTTGGAACATCCCAGGGATGTGCGTAAACACGAAAAAGAGGGTACGTCCAGACAAGTAGAAACATTTCGGCACATCTTAACCAATGGTGATTTCTGCTTTGGAACCGTGTGTGAATGAAAACGACGCCTTCTCCTTTAACTAGAAATATAAATTGATGGGTGCGGCCAGCTTAACACTGAGATAGAGCGAGAGGTGGGCACTACGTGAGTTTTGGAGATAAAAGACTCAACGACATAGGCACTGAAGACAAAACGTGGAAGCTCTAAACCTCTGCCTGGATCAGACGAGTTAGCTCTTGCCACTGACGTTCGGCTGCTAAGTGTCTAAAGCTTTTCTAGAGGTAAATTTTACGGTGGCAGGGAACTTGGTAAAACATAGAAGACAGCGGCCGCGGCCGACTCAATTGGTTATTACACACAGTCATGCCGACCAAAGATAGTACGTGGGCTATGATGTGTGACCGAGCATAGAGGTTAAGGTGGGTAGCACTGAACGGGAAATTTATCCGACCATGGTGGCCTTAAGTAACAAGAAAAATGGCACTAAGCCTAAACCTTAAACGAAAATGCCCCCCAAATACCCTGAAAAGCTCGAAGCCAACAAGAAAAGGCCCAAAATTTTTTTTAAAACAAAACCTCAAGCGATCAATTAAAACAGAAAAGGTGCTAGACTACCTACCTATAACTGGCGTTGTGGCTGGGCTGGTGGATGATCCTGTTGGTCAATAGCTACTTGGCATCCAGTGAAAAGTGGTGGCTCCAAATGCTCAAACGACGTTATCTTTTGTTTTGCAAAAAAAGCTAAAACAACCCATCATTCCTATATATATAAACAAATAAACTGCCATAAATGCGAATGGGGTTGGTCGGTGGGGTCATTTAATGACTTTATCCACTGGCTTTAATGCCTCTTTTCACGCTAACCCAAAAAAATCTTGTCGACCGTTTCGACGGATTTTCCCATGTCCACGATAACTCATCAAAATGCCCCGACTTGATCAGCGGGTTTTGCTTAGGACAGCGAAACAGTCGGTGTGGTTCTGTAGAAAACCTATGACACGATCGATGAGTTCTGCCCAAATCATGGCGAGATATTCCCCACCAAAGGTTGTCCCAAGAGTCGCGACACGTCAGTAAAAAATCGGGTCAGAGTGTAGAGGTCGGCGAGCACTGGTCAGAACACAAGGAAACGGTCATTGCTTTGCTCAAGCGGGAGTGAAAAGTCGGCGAGAAATTATCTAAAAAGTTGCGACAAAGAGCAGGGCAGACTCGTCAAAACACCGTGATGGGTCGGCGTGAGCTCAGCAAAACACAGCGACAGGTCAGCGCTAACTCGCCCAAAAGTTCCAAAATGTTGGGAGAAAACTACCAGGAGGCAGCGAGAAGTCGACAAAAACTCACCAAAAAGCTCTGAGACGTTTGCACGAGTTGACCAAATCACGACAATATGGTCAGCGCGAACTCATCAAAATGCTGCACCTATTTCATGGAAAAAAAATGAGTTGCGCCTTACCTAAAAAACACTTTCTCTTCGAAAATAATCAAGGAAAAAAACTAAGTGTCATAAGGGAACTCTTCTAAGGAGGACAAAAAATAAAAAATAATGGAGGGGCCCTAAATTTTTTTTGAAAATTTTGGGAATAAGGTTGCAACACCAACAAAACAATGCTATATTTTCTCATCTTCTTCATTTTATGCTTCATCAATCTCATTATCACTTAGGCCATTATCAAAGACATCATTACTCTCTAAAGGAGGAGTAGGAATTTCTTTTCCTTTGGGATAATTCCCTCATCCTCTCATCCACCTCATGAATTTCAACAATTCAATGAGAATCATAACCAAATGTCCATGCGTAATTGTAAAAAATGTACATTGGGTCTTCCTCATAGAGGTTCTCTATAATGGACAAAATATAACCATTTAAACATTACGATTCCTTGTAAAAATTACTTTTATTATAGCGCATTAACCTTCCAAATAAAAAGGAGATTTGAGTAAATTTTTGCATTATTTTCGGATGGACTCTTGAAAAATTCCCACATGTTTCTTACAAAATTCAAAAAAAAAAAAATGTCCAACACAAAAACTAAAAAGAGGTGTGGATCGCAATTGAATCATACGCCTTGATCCAATAATGATATTCATCTACAAAATAATCATCATTCCCATTTAAGAATTCTATTACTCCTTTAGTGAAGTTGGTATGGTCATATCCTATAATATAAGCTTTCATTGCAAATATAAATTTATCGTAAACTTGCTATGAAGAAACTAGTAAACTCATTCTTGTTCATCGAGGTAGGGTATCATAATTTTATAAGGTGTTCCCTATGGAAACCTTGCTTGGACTTTGGAAATCCTAAATATTCATTATAAGGACACAAACCATTTACAAGATATGCACTACCATGAATCTGTTGTGTTTTCTAAAATTCATGAATTCATGATCGACATTATCTTAGATTATTTCCTCTAAAAAAATTGTGGTCACATTTTAGTACCAGTCAATGACTATGTAGATGAATTTACTCTAGAGATTCTTGGTGGAGTCTTTGCCCCAAATCTCACATAACATTCATAGTAGGTCTATCCTAAGGATGGGATTATATGTCAAGCTTCTATCTAGCAGTTGTATATTAATGTCCTTTAACTAGCTTCTTCCTACATTTGTTAATAATCATCCCTTCCCCTATGTTAGTCCAATAAAGCATAGGGTATATAAATCCCAAACTGATGGCCATTCAAATTTCAGAGGACATATGGAAAAATTGCATCTGTAACTTGTGTTTTGTTGACAATAAATTGTTTATAAAAGTGTTGATGCAAATCGTGAATCATCCTAATATTCTAAACTAGATGCATGAAACTAGATTTAAGATTTATATGTTTCACGAAGGCTGTGTATGGTTTTATGACTTGTTTTAAGATCATAACAATCCATTGTTGTCGTAACAATAGTCAACCAATAGATCGACAAAAAAAAAAAAAAATTACCATATCACCAGTATCCAACTATAACATCATTCTGATCTAAGTCAAAAGAAATCCACAATATTTGAAATGTTCAACATAAAATTTGGCATTCACATGTTGAAAAATCATGTCAATAGTCTCTCATAAAAAAAATGAATAAAGAATCTAAACTAGACGCACGAAGCTAGCCTTAAGATTCATATGTTTCATTAAGCTTCTGTATACTTTTATGACTTGTTTTAAGCTCATAACAGTTGATAGCATTCTTGCATATCACATGTGTTTGATAGTGTTCTTGTTAACTGTTCTATAAAGTGAAAAAGAAAACATAAAGTTTTTACCATGTCAGTAGTATCCAGCTATGACATCATTATCTTTTACGTCAAAAGAACTCCACAATATTTGAAATGTTCAGCATAAAAGTTGGACTTCCAAAGTACATCACTGAGTTCCACAATAAACGTTGTAAACTGTGCATAGTTGACATAATTCAATACATAAACACCGCAAAAAACCTTTTTCATTATGTGCATATGCGTGCCATAAAAATAGGCCAAAAACCATTTCCAGGCCTACATTTTGTTGAATATTGTAACTTCTAAGAATATTATATTTGTATATTATTTATTTCGGAGATGTTCCATACCTCCGATGTGATTATACTATGAATCCGGAGATGTTTATTCCTCCGAGAAGTTGTGGTAACTAGGGTTATTAGACCCACCATGTGGGGTTCGGCCCAGTTAGTTATAATAGGGTATTTAACCTAATGGTTAAATACGAGCCTAGATGTACTTGTGTAAAACATATGTCAGTGTAGTGTATAAATAGAGGAGGTGTGTTCCTCATTTGACACACACACACACTTGAGGGACGCGCACTTGTGGAGGAGAGGTCTGCTATGGTGGAGGAGGAGATCATGTATTTGGTTTACATCTTTGTATATTGCTGGTCATCTATATTGAGGAAGCTTTACTGGGTTTTCTACCCCATGAAGGTTTCCCAGGATAAATCTGTGTCTCTTGTGTTTATGCTATGCTTGTTGTTTCTTCAGTGATCCTGTATATGATATTATTGTGAAATGGAATGTAATGCTGCTATTTTCTGTCTTAGCATATTGAATTTTAACATGGTATCAGAGCTAACCTGAAGGAAGGCAATGTATGGCACTTACGACACTTGCTTCTCTTGCGACAATTTGAAGGTTAGGGTTTTATATAGCAAAAACCACTCATCGTGGAAATTTCACTATAAATCCATTTATGCAACGTTTCAGGATCTGAAAAGTTTATAGGTCATAGATAACATCCCCAGGTACATTTTGTCCAAAGGGAACCCTCAGATTCGTTGTACTTTATGAGTTATGATCAGTACAAGTTAGGGTTTCGGCCTCTTCCAGATCTCAGTCAAAATCAGGTGACCTTGGAAAAAAGGTCATAACTTGGGCTAGGAAGCTCCAAATGCAATTTCGTCAAAAGTGACAGGTAGTACACAAATTGTACTATCTCAAGAAACTTTTTTAGAGGCCGAAGGTGAACCAGTGACACGTGGCACGCCGTACAAGTTCACTCTCTTGTTTTATCCCATAAACAGGGCACGTTGTGACACTTTGCATAAATCTCTCTCAGAGAGTCCAATTGAGGTCAGACCTATCAAGATGGAAAGATAACAGAGCGAGATATCTCAAGAAAATTTTTTAGAGGGCGAAGTTCAAACAATGACACGTGGCACGCCGTACCAGTTCGTTCTCCTGTTTTATCCCATAAACAGGTAACGTTGCGACACTTAGCATAACTCTCTCTCAGAAAATCCAATTGAGGTCAGACTTGTGAGGATGGAAAGATGACAGGTCAGGCTACTAGAAAATAAGTTTTCAGACCCTGTGGAGCATAAATTTCAGAGTTATCGCAGAAACAATCAGGTGCATATTTCTGTCAAAACAGAATTATTTTTGGAGCACCTTTATTCATGGCTTCCAGAATTTAGGGTTTCGAAGAAAGTTAGAATTTTTGGAATCGGAGTCCACGGCTGGAAGCTCCTCAGAAAAATAATAGTTTAGAGCCTTGGATTGAACCTTTTGATTGGACAGAAGGGTGGGATTCATCAAACCCTAGTTCAGGTTCCTGTCGAGAAGATCCAGAAGTTTCAAAGGCAATTTTTAGGGGTCAAATTTTGGAGATTTCAAAATTGAAGAATGCTAGGTTGATCAGCTCAGCAAGACACATTCTTCCATCCATTCAGAAGTGTGAAAGTCAAAGATTGAATTTTTAGGGTTTCTTTAGCAAACCCTAATCGAGCTCCAAATCAAGTTTCAGGGGGAGTTGAGGCTAAGGCCTTACATAAGAAGACTACAAAAAGTCTCGACAGGTATGACTTAAGGAGGTTCAGGTACATCACAAAAGACAAATCAAGTTCCATGACCATGAAAACATGAAGACAATGACTCGTGAGGTATGTATGACTTTGTTATATCATGTTTAACCTACGAGACATGCAGGTTCTAGCTCAGGATCTCTAAATCATTGAAGAGATTGTTTAGGTATGTTGTACATAACTAAGCAGGTATACTAATCCAGGTATGTTTTCCTATGTCATGTTAGAATCTTACCTTGTGTAAGTATACTTAGTATGATTGGTTAGTAATCAAGGTTTTATGCATATTATGTCTCTTATCTTGGTTGATGATTTAACTAACTAGATCAAACAAGAATATGCATGATTAAAAGCAGACTTCCTTGAAACCCTAAATACTAATGATCATGACTGTACATATTCAAGATTATTTAGAATTAGAATGTTTTGATAATATTGAGAATATACTAATGAATGTATGTTTGTGTATGAGATCATGAGGATGACACTAGTGTACACTTGAGCATGCACAGTGGTACAGAATGAATTGAAGTTCAGAAGACATACGAAAGATCAAGCGGGAGGCAACCACACAAACATAAAAGATAAGTATTTGGGTTGTTATAAGAAATAGTAAATGATATTGCTCGTATGCATATTTGTATTCCTAGAATATATCATGCTGAGTGTAAACATTCATAAAGCATTGAACAGTATACTACTAATATGCATATGATAGGTAAATTGGACAAACATTCCATTGTTGCGTGTCTAGAATGAAACCTCTTTGTTGACATGCTGAGAGTTGTGCACACTCTCGATAGTATGTTCTGGTAGAGATGGAAGGCATCTAGATAGCCACTGTATGCATACAGGATATGGGAAAGTGTTGTGCCAAAGAATTGGTCAAAATAGTTGCATAACTATGTAAATGATATCTGTATGCATAATAAGTTATCATGTCAATATGATTTGATGATTATGAAGTATTACTAATCATGTACTTAATTTTGATTTGTAGGAAAGATCATGATGAATGATGAACTCTGAACAAGCGATGTATGTTCAACAAAAGATTTACAAATCAAACACACTATAGAAATCTTGTGGTTAAGAGATTCTCTTAGAAAGAGGAAGAGAATCATGATGAGATGTTTTGCTCCACGCGACTAGATAAGACCATTCTCTTAATAATGTAATCAGGTTCTATATGGGTTCCCAGGATCGGTAGTCAATTGATGAGATTAATGATCATCATGGGTGATGTGGATCTCAACCTTTGCTACAAGGTTGAATATGGGTTCTATACACATATGACATGGATGCAAGAAGGAACTCACCACAGAGTTCGAATGATTTTGAGGCTCATATTAGTAGACCCATCTGACGAGAGATGGCACAGATAGATATGCAGAAGATCACTCAATGTTGAGTGTGAATAATGGACAATTGACAGCTTCATGATAAAGCTTGGGCTTTACCAGAAGTAAAGTTGTTCCTAACCTTTACCTTAAGGTTCTGGATGATGAACCTATCATACCATTATTGTATGACAATGATCTCTTTCTGACAAGGAATGAGAAACAGGTCATGAAAATGGTTGCAGGAATGAAAATGAAAGATCTCAGATTAATGCACTACTTCTTAGGTCTAGAAGTATGGCAAGATCCAAAAGGAATCTTTTAAATCAAGGTAAGTATGCTGTAAAGCTTCTAAAAAGATTTGATATGTTGGAGTATAAAGCCATGGCCACTCCCATGGACTCCAACTTGAAGTTGTTAGTTAATGACTCATCGTATTTAGTGGACGTAACCCTATATAGACAAATCATTGGGTCATTGATGTATTTAACAAATACTAGGCCAGATATATGCTTTGCTGTAAATACCCTAAGTCGGTATCTAGTAGAACCTAGAAGGTGCACTTAATAGCTACAAAGCATGTAGTGAGGTACCTAAAAGGTACATTAGAGTTTTGGTCTATATTATCTTGGAGGTCATGAACTCCGTTTACATGGTTACTCATATTCTGATTGGGCAGGAAGTGTCTCAGACAAAAAAAAGTACATCAGGGGGATGTTATAGTCCTGAATCTGCCATGATCTCATGGTTCAGCAAGAAATAATCTAGTGTGGCTCTCAGTACTGCTGAAGCAGAATATATGGCTGTCTGCTCTGCCAACTCTGAAGCAGTATGGCTTCAGAAGCTTTTATATGGAGTGTTTGACTTAGAAATGAATTCCACTATGATTATGTGTGACATTCAAAACTGCATCAAGATAGAAAATCTTGTATTCCACGATAAGTCAAAAACACATAGAGATCCAATACTTCTATTTAAGAGATATGGTGCAGAGAGGAGCTATCAAGCTCAAGTATATAAGCACTAAGGATCAGATTGCTGATATCTTGATTAAACCTCTGTCTCGAGTAAAGTTTGAATACTTCCGAGACAAGCTTGGTATAGTCCAGAAGGACCCTCCTCGAAAGGGAGAGTAGTATAGTATCTGATAACAAGTCTGTCTCATCAATGATGAGGTTACCTTTTTACTGCACCTAGTTACTTAGAATTATTTAGATTTAGGAATCTTATATTTTTTTCTTCTTGATGATAGATGTATACATGCTTTTGATGATAGATGTATACATGCTTTTGATGTTAGATATACATGCTTTTGATGATAGATCTATACATGCTTTTGATGATAGATGTTATGCATGTTTTGATGATGAGGATACATGTTTTGTTATACATGTTTTGATGATGAGGATACATGATTGACACATGTTTTGATGAAGTCCTTGGTGTACTTGAGGGGATTGGATCATCCCTGGACTTCAGTCCGAAAGAAGATCCGTAGACGTATGTCTTTGAGAATGAAGTTCTTGGTGAACGTGTGAGGGGATTGGGTCATCCCTGGACTTCAGTCCTAAAGAGAGCCGTAGACGTATGTCTTCGAGAATGAAGTCCTTGGTGGACTTGAGGGGATTGGATCATCCCTAGACTTCAGTCCTAAAGAGAGCCATAGACGTATGTCTTCGAGAATGAAGTCATTGGTGGACTTGAGGGGATTGGATCATCCCTGGACTTCAGTCCTAAAGAGAGCCGTAGATGTATGTCTTCGAGAATGAAGTCCTTGGTGGACTTGAGGGGATTGGATCATCCCTGGACTTCAGTCCTAAAGAGAGCCATAGACGTATTTCTTCGAGAATGAAGTCCTTGGTGGACTTGAGGGGATTGGATCATCCCTAGACTTCAGTCCTAAAGAGAGCCGTAGACATGATGTCTCCGAGAACTAAATCCTGAATGAACAGGTAAGGGGATTGGATCATCCTCGGACTTTAGTCCTTTGAATTGAGCCATAGACATGATGTCTCTGAGAACTAAATACTGAATGAACAGGTAAGGGGACTGGATCGTCCTTAGAATTTAGTCCTTTGAATTGAGCCATAGACATGAGGTCTCCGAGAATTGAATGATAGCACTGGATCGTCCCTGGACTTCGTTTCAAAAGGTACATGCTAGGACTGGATCATCCCTACACTTCGGTTCAAAAGGTACATGATAGGACTCGATCGTCCCTGGACTTCGGTTCAAAAGGTACATGATAGGACTGGATCGTCCCTCGACTTCGGTTCAAAAGGTACATGATAGGACTAGATTGTCCTTGGACTTCGGTTCAAAAGGTACATGATAGGACTGGATCATCCCTGGACTTCGGTTCAAAAGGTACATGATAGGACTGGATCGTCCCTGGACTTCGGTTCAAAAGGTACATGATAGGACTGGATCATCCCTGGACTTCGGTTCAAAAGGTACATGAAAGGACTGGATCGTCCCTGGACCTCGGTTCAAAATGTACGTGACAAATCCTAGAATTGTTCTATGTTACATCCAGCATGAAACAAGGTTGGCTCTATAGTTGTGATACATCCAGCATTAAACAGGGCTGGCTCTGTAGATGTGATACATCCAGCATGAAACAGGGTTGGCTCTGTAGTTGTGATACATCCAGCATGAAATAGGGCTGGCTCTGTAGATGTGATACATCCAACATGAAACAGGGTTGGCTCTGTAGTTGTGATACATCCAGCATGAAACAGGGTTGGCTCTGTAGATGTGATACATCCAGCATGAAACAGGGCTGGCTCTGTAGTTGTGATACATCCAGCATGAAATAGGGCTGGCTCTGTAGATGTGATAAATCCAGCATGAAACAGGGTTGGCTCTATAGTTGTGATACATGCAGCATGAAACAGGGCTGGCTCTGTAGATGTGATACATCCAGCATGAAACAGGGCTGGCTCTGTAGATGTGATACATCCAGCATGAAACAGGGCTGGCTCTGTAGTTGTGATACATCCAGCATGAAATAGGGTTGGCTCTGTAGATGTGATACATCCAGCATGAAACAGGGTTGGCTCTGTAGATGTGACACATCCAGTATGAAAGAGGACTGGCTCTGTGGCGGTAAATCCTAGATTTGATCTAGGTCACATCCAGTATGAAAAAGGACTGGCACTGTGGTCGGGATTGGATCGTCCCTAGACATGAGACTTGTCTTAAAGAGATAAGGATTGATCATCCTGGAACTTGATCTGGATTGCATCATCCATGGACCTATGTCCTAAAGAGAGCAGGATTGATCATCCTGTAATATGATCGTGTGATGACAATGCTGATGATCATGTGATGATCATGTTGATGATCGTGTGATGACGATGCTGATCGTGCGATGATGATGTTGATGATCGTGAGATGACGATACTGATGATCGTTCGATGACGATGCTGATGATCGTGAGATGACGATGCTGATGATCGTGTGATGACGATGCTGATGATCATATGATGACGATGCTGCTGATCGTGATGGTCTAGATGATGATGCTGATGATCGTGTGATGATAATGTTGATGATCATATGATGACGATGATGCAGATCGTGATGGTCTAGATGATGATGTTGATGATCGTGAGGATCCTGACGTTGATGTTGCTATAGTTGTTCGAGTGCTGCAGAATATAAAGACTTAGTACGGAAGATGTTGATGTTCCAATAACTGGTTGAGTTACTAATGATGTTGAGAAAGCTTCCAATGATTTATAGATGTATCATGTATGATGTATGACTCGTTGCTCCTGCAGATGTTGTTATAATATCCTTCTCGTTAAGGGGGAGTGTTGAATATTGTAACTTCTAAGAATATTATATTTGTATATTATTTATTCCGGAGATGTTCCATACCTCCGATGTGATTATACTATGAATCTGGAGATGTTTACTCCTCCGAGAAGTTGTGGTAACTAGGGTTATTAGACCCACCATGTGGGGGTCGGCCCAGTTAGTTATAATAGGGTATTTAACCTAATGGTTAAATACGATCCTACATGTACTTGTGTAAAACATATGTCAGTGTAGTGTATAAATAGAGGAGGTGTGTTCCTCATTTGACACACACACACACTTGAGAGAGGCGCACTTGTGGAGGAGAGGTCTGCTATGGTGGAGGAGGAGATCATGTATTTGGTTTACATCTTTGTATATTGCTGGTCATCTATATTGAAGAAGCTTTACTCGGTTTTCTACCCCATGAGGGTTTCCCAGGATAAATCTGTGTCTCTTGTGTTTATGCTATGCTTGTGGTTTCTTCAGTGATCCTGTCTATGCTATTATTGTGAAATGGAATGTAATGCTGCTATTTTCTGTCTTAGCATATTGAATTTTAACACATTTCGAAAAGGTCGTAGATCATGCTCTCAATAATTCCATTCAAGCTTTCATATATATGCCATTTTTTTGGTGTTATTTTTAAATATGCTTTGTAGATACTATTCACTATTACATTTATTTCCTTGTAAGCATGCATTAAAGTAATGTTGGGTATGAAATTCTTACATTTGTTATATCTTTAAAGTATCTAAACCAAATGTTTTCAAATGTTTTCAAGCCGCTTTAATCTTTTATCCATTCAATCACAAGAAGGGATTACGCCATTGTTTTAGACTACCACTCTTAAAATTAACTTGAAAGCTAATAGCTCATCTTTGTAATTTTTTTTTGATAGAATTAGGCATGTTTGATACTTGATCATGAAAGTAATCCCATGCCCCTTTCTTATCTATAATCTCACTTTGAACCACTTTCAATAGTTTACCAACCGAGTCTTATTTAAAATGTGAAAGAATAACTATACTCTCCGAGGCACAAAGCTAGGGTTAGGAGAACCTACCTTCAAATAGACTAGCATTTCTAGAGAGCAAAATGCTCCATGCAATAATAAGAGGTAAGTCTTTAAGAAATTATGTCATAATATTTTGATTCCAATTAGATAGGGCATGCTTCATAGATCATCAAATACATACACTCAATCATCAAATGATGTGTATCTTCAAGAGTCACCCCACAATGAGAGAATTTGCTAATCCCCTACCAACTTTTTTTCTACGTGATATTCCATGTTGGAATATTTTGATTTATGATGAGCCACATGCAAATTTCAATTGAGACATGACATTATATTTTCATACTACAATGTCCCACCAACATTGAATTTAAGGCTTGCCCCCCTCTCTTAACACTTTCTAACCTAATTTCAGTGAATAAGCTACCCCCCATGGGATTTTTTTTTGCATAAATTAGGGACTGTTTAACCTCTCTAATTCTTACATCACTATTTCTAAGAGAAAGGAAGTATTCATTCGAAATTTGATCTTCCAAACCACGAAATTGCATCCCATCAACCTCCATCCACTCCGAGTTCATGATAGTTATCCTAACAATATCAACTATCAATATAGATCAATAAATCCCCTTTATATTAAATCTTCCACCACATCTCTCAAAAGGTTTTAATTTCCCATGCATCCAACCCACATCATGTCCCAATCTCATTCTTCATCCATCCCCCACTTTCCACATCAAATAGTCACCAACTAAGTAAAAAATCAAGATCATTGCCTTCTAAATCACAGTTACATTTTGATACCATTTAAATAGTATCCTTATCAATAGTCACCAATTAACAATAATCTCAAATATAACCAACTTACTGAATTATTTTCTTTCGAAAAATTCATTTTAAGGACCATAGCTTCTAATTCCTTTTCCTTGATAGTTTCAAATACCTCTTAAGCCACTCTCATTATCTCACAAATTTTTCCACCTGCCAAGAACTCAAATTGTCCTAATAAATGGACATAGAGAACATGGATTTCCATCTTTTGGCAATTAGCTTTGAAATTATTTTATAAATGTTATTCCATAAGAATATGGGTCTAAGATATTCATAAATATGCGTATTATCAATCTTGGGAATTAGGAAAATGGAAGTCGACTTGATAGCTAATGGGCTCCTTCATCTTCAATCCTCCTTGTACCTTATTATTGTCCAAAGCTAATTTGCAGTCCACCTTACTATAAACCCTTTGTTTCAGAAAGTAACAACACTAATGATGGCAATAATACCCTCTTCAACACAATTGTGAGGCATTTGACTCTTTGCATGGCTCCATTGATTCACCATGCCTTTTTTGGAAGTAGGGTCCCTACTAATAAAAACAAACACACACCCAAATTCTTCAATGCTCCTTTTCTCATTTATTTCTTGCTATTATCATCGACACTGCTATTTGGTGCATGAATGTGAAGTATGCACATTGAGAGCCTTTGATACGGTATGCCAGCCTCTTCTCATTACATGTGCAATCAATCCATGTAGGTTTTATTTCCCTTGTAATTTTAAAGACTAAGGTAAAACTTCCATATATGAAAATGTTATCCTAGTGCATATATCAAAGTCTTGTGCATATACCATCCATGCTCAATGAATATTCAAGCTAGTGACACATTTTTGGCCTTGCATGGATGAAATTTATCCATCACTAGAGATACAACATGGATGTCCCCCACTTCCGCACTCAACCAATGAATTTCTCAAAACTTTCCACTATCTTTAGCATGGACCACAACCATCCTAGTGTCATGACATCAAATTCATTCCCAAGATCCCTAGTCATAATAGAAAATGCACACCCAAATTTTCCCATGCTCCTTTCCTCATTTATTTATTGATATTGTCATCGACCTTGCTATTTGGTGCATTGAATGGAAAGCATAATGAAAATATGTTGCAATAGCCCCAATGCCTAGGTCCGACATGGAAAATCTTTCAGCAATAGCCGAGGTGCAAGAGCAAGATTCAATCTCTTTTTTCCTGCTCTCTCATGGACATTGCCACATGCGGCTCTTATTATTTATTTGATCACAATCGAATCTCCCCGTTCTTTGTTCAAATTAATTATCCTCTTGGAAATAAAACAAATCCATCTCCACCAACACATGGAATACAACACCGGATCCATGTTGTAGATATATCTTACGTCATCACTAAACTCACCAACTATTTCATATAGGGAACTCCCCCCAAAAACCTGTAGTGTTCACATGTGATTTGGGATTGAATAATGGCCATTTGTTCCCACAACACATTATCTAGGCCATGAGATCGTGTCCTCCAAGGGACATCTTCAAACCTTCCTCCTTTTTCAATGTAACACACCATTATCTCATTCCTTTAATATTCATCTTAGTCATCACGAACCACATCATCTTGAAAATTCCCCTCAAAACCTCTATCGTCCTCTTCATACACATGTTTATTGTTCATCATTCTCAAATTCAACCTCTTCCTCATCAGTTATTAGGTCTTCATCAATTTCCTCCTTCATTCCATCATTCTGATTTGATTTCTTTATCAAACATGATTTCATGCCTTACTACAAAATATCTATTTTCAACTTAATATGTTGGTTGATCACTAGTAACTCATCCTCTGCGAGGATTCTTCTCCTCTTCATCTAAGTATGTGATTCTTCTTCTCTTCATCTAAGTATGTACTATCTCATAATGAACGAAAGCTTTCTCAAACCCCTATGTTGCTTCCAATTCTTCCACCCCATCCATAGTTCTTCTCATCTCATCACACAATTAAGCTAAGACCATTAGCTCATGTGACCTCCTTCTACTCACACTTTTAGCCTTCATATGGATATTGTAACCCATCTCTATACCAAAAATGTTTAAAACCCCAAATGGGTGTCTTCTTCCACTTGAAAAATCTACCGAATAATTCACTGTTGGAGCTATCCCAACATTTACAGTCCTCGACCCACCATAAGTAATGTCATGAAAATGATATGGAAGCATTATAATAAGTTGAATAGTTCTCTTAAAAGATTAAATAAGACATTGTGGACATTTAATATTGGTAAATAGTGTAAATAATGAATGGATATGGAGCTAATACATATAATTTATTTTGGATCCAAAGTAAACATCTCATCATCTTACTCAACAATTTGCCAAGCCTAATGTTGCATCTTTATTCTGAACCATTTGTAATATCCAACAAAGGTGGAAGATTTCGAGCCATATAATATTAGTGTTTTTGAAAAATATAGTAAGCTAGGGAATGGATAGTGAGGATGCTTTCAAATTATTTGTCCAATATCAAAAACTAAAAGAAGAACATGTATCAAGATTGTAAAATGTTTGTTGTTCTCATAATTTGCAAGAAACCCATGCTTCTTGAAATGACTTCTTGTCATGAGGGAAATTTGTGATGAGGTTTAGGTTTAGTTGTGAAGAGGTCAATGCAAATAGAGTGGTCAAGGAGAAAGTGAATGGATGAAATAAATGGTACAAACTTTGGTTATGGGAATATAAACAAAGTGGTAGAGGATAGCATGAATCGATGAAATAAACCATAGTTTTTGGGTTGTGGGTGGGCAAATGAAGCAATCAACTAGAGCATGAATGACAAAAGTAAACCATACGTTTTTTTGATGTGGGTAGGAAAGTGAAAAATTCAAGAAGAGTATTAATGGGTGAAATAAACCCTAGGTTTTCAATATTTCAACCTTTTACTAAATACAAGCATAAAAAATTAGTTATTGTCGAAATACAAACATTTTATAGATCAATGTAGTTGTGGATCTACATGGAATCATGGAGTTAAATATGTTGTACGCGCTCTATGCCATCACTTGATCTTCATTCCAAAAATTGTATTGGATGCCTCGAAGACTTCATTTTCAAAATAAAAGATGTAAACGAAGAGATTTAAAAATTCTTAGTCTAGATATTAGTTGAAGAGTCTAATTTCTTAGTCGAGAAATTGAGAAGATAATCTAAAATCTAGACCAAGGGACATCATTGAGATTTTTCAAACCCTCAATATGTTGTCCAAAAGTAATCTTTGAGATGAAAATATTATCTATCTACCAACAATCTCAACCAATATATTATTGAGGAAAACTCTCAACCTAGATATTTAAAAAAATTGACCAAGAAAATGTAAAAGTCTTGACCAAGAATCTTTTAGCTTTTTCTAGGTTGATTTTTTTTACAATTTTCTTCCATTCCTAACTCCAAAAATTGTTACCCATCTTCACATTTTCACCCATAGACACATTGCTTAATGGTCATGCAAGCCAAAATAATTTAGGTTACAAAGTACCACTTACATCTCCATTTGTGATATCACTTGGAGATATGTGAAATCCAATTAACTCTTCGATAGTTGCCGAAGATTAGTAGGTCATTGCCTAGCTAACAGGATGTGATGCTAGGAAGTTGGCATGTGTCCGTTAACGAATCATTGGTTGCCACATGGAAGTGGGAGAAATAAAGGAATACTAAAATTCAATGGAATTTGAGAAGCAAATAAACAAGGGTATAAGACTATTATTTTCCCATAATTTTATACTAGGGGGAATTGATTGATGGCTTTTTAAAGTTGTTGAGGTAGAAGGGGGTTCAATGAGTCAATGAGAAATGGAGGTTGGATAGAGATTGGATTGGAGAGTAGAGGAAGTAGAAGGAATTTGATAGGTCACCTGTTATCTCTTGTAGGATTGCATTGAATTAAGTATGTTCATAGACTAGTTAAAGAAAATCCAACCTTTGTAAATCACAATAGGTTATTGAAATTTTTCCTTTTGTAATTTATTTTTTTAGACATTATGGTTTTAGATTGATAAATCTATAAGTCCACATGACCATGGTTACATATTAGTATGTGCCAAAAGAAATGCAAAGAAATATCAAATATACCATGTAACATTGAAGATCACACATAATTCCAAAGTCATTCTAATCAATTTAATTTTAATTTCGATAATATGGAAACAAAGATTATTTTATTTAAATAATGGGTGTTTGGACATTGTAGATATATTAGATTGTGGGATTTGTTATTGCCTACAAATAACTAACTTATTTAATGGTGGAAAATGGGTTCAAGGGTTTCTATTTTTCTTTCATGTCATACTTATAAATATTAATTGCTCTATTTTATTTTTGATCCAATTATCTAAAACCTAAAAGGTTGTTGGATGATCCTTAGTGTCCATATGGCTCATTGAAGTTCATGAAAGCATATTCCCAACATCATAGAATCTATTGTCTCTTCACTTTTTATTACCATGCTAGGGTGACAACATGCCCATTGCTTACCATGTGATGGGGTTATACTCATATGCGTTATAAGCTGTAATTTTGCAGTTATGGAAGTAAGACAAATTCCAAAGATTACACAACTAAATTCACAAGTCCAACTAAGCAATATTTAATATCTTGTTTATTTAATTACTATTAGATTTATTTTTAAAAGGCGGTTAAACTTTCATCTTTTCCCCACAAGGTTTTAGATAACATACTCACTTTTCCACAAATCATGTACCATTTAATTTAATGTTAATTATATATATAATACCATTTAATTTAATGTTAACTATATATATAATAGAGCCCAAAACCCTAAACCTAGACTTGGTCCACCAAACAAACTTTTTATATACCTATAACTAAGTGTTCTTTAATTTAATGTTAACTATATATATATAGGAGACCAAAACCCTAAACCTAGAATTGGTCCACCAAACAAACTCTTTATATACATAACACCAAGTGTCTTTTTCTCTGAGATATTACATTGTCTTGTTCAAGTTTGAGAGTTTGAGTTTGGTGATACAGTTGTTGAACTATATCTGGATACACAACATCATCGAATAAGTATATATCATGTGTTTTTTGTCATACACAATTGTCTTATTTTTCATTTTTGATATTATATAAATCTAGATTGAAACTATTTACATATATAGGTAGAAGGTGAGGATTCGTATTCCATTGATGCCTATTGGTTTTATTGATCCCCATGCCATGACCGATGATGAACCAGGCCCGTCTTGTTACAATCTCCCTGCCCATTCCTGATCTGCCCCCGCTTATCCTGAAATTCGTGTCTTTAGTAATCCGAATGAGATTTCCGTCTTCCGATCTAGCAGCCCTATCTATCATTATTTCGTAAGAGCCCTATCATTCATTATTTCGTAAGAGCCCTATCATTATTTCCAGAGCGATCCGAAACCAAAAACCTAATGTTATTATTTAAGGGAGTCGAGGCCCAGCCGAGAGGGAGGGACTACCTACGGAGTACGAGGACAGTGCTTTGAGCTGCCGGATTACAACCAGGAGGATCATCAACCATAAAATTAGGAGAATGGAGAGGATATGAAGGGGAAGGGCGTGGGACCTGTGCGGAGGAATAAAAACCATTGAATAAATAGAAATTCGAAGATATGGACGGGACCCCTCCTCTCTACGAGGAGAGGCCGGTGTACTCGTAATAACTATTTCACACCGGCAAATCCTGGTTTCTAGTTAGGTTTTGCCTTTAAGCGAATCCACTTTTCCGATATCTAGATCGGTCCTATTTTCGAGTTAGGTTTGTCCTTAACGCGAATCCAGTTTTCGGATATCTAGGTCAGTTGGTGCCTACGCTTATATCTAGGGAAGCCTTCAGGTTTTGAGTCTTATTTTAAGCCCCTCATTCGACGACATCTTGGGAGGCCGGTGTACTCGTAATAACTATTCACATATTCACACAGCGAATCCCGTTTTCTAGTTAGGTTTTGTCCTTAAGGCGAAATTAGTTTTCCTATATCTAAATCCATTATTTAATGCGAAATTAGTTTTCCTATGTCTAAATCCATTATTTAATCAGTTATGTTTTGTATTTAATGCGAAACCAGTTTTCCAATATCTAGATCCATTATTTAATGTTGCAGCCTACTGTTTATTAGATTTTAAATTGCTTGATATGTAACTATTAGCAACACTGCGGCTGCAGTATTAAATGACTTGCAGAATGCTGAATAATTTTTACAGCCTAACATTATATTTAGAAAAACCTTCATGTTCTTATTCTTATTTTCTAGCTCTACAGCATACCTTAGTGGAAAAGAAAATATTTGTATTTTATAAAAACTAAAATCAAAATATCTTATTTAAAATTTATTTCAAATTCGGTAAAAACTGATTTAAAATCAGATGGAACTGTGGAAAGCAATTTGTTCTCCCAAAACATGGTCAATCCATCAGATAATTTTCTGAAAAACCTCTTTAATTCTTACATGTCTAATTTAATAAAGGATATTAGACTTTTAACATGGATGTTTTTAATTTAGTAAGGATATTGGCATTTTAAGATGGTTACTTCAGGTTATCCATTAAATGTATTTTAACTTAGATCATGGTAATTTGTTATTTTATAATCTGTTTTTAGTAGATTATAATTTATGTGATTTTCAGTTTTAAATTTATGAGTACAATTATTATTTTAAGTTTTAATTATAAAAGATATTTTATTAATATTTATAAATGTGGTAAGTATTATTTAAATTGTAATTTATTAATAAAATATTTTTTATTTTAAAATAAATTTGGTTTTAAATGTAAAATATAATTTGATTTTGTTATTATAAAATAAAATTAATTTTTAAATCGCACTCGCATAATATATCTGACTCTGAATTATTATTTCCAGCTCATGATTTAGATGGAAATGCGCATGGAATTATTATTTTCCATAAAATCTTGATGCATACGAACCTGATTCTTATATACAAAAATCTGCTACTAACAAACAAATAGACATAGTTGGAAATGCAATTAATTTTTAGTTTTCTTGCAAGTGGAACGTAGGTTCAAACAAGCCTTATGTAAGAATATTTACTAGGCATGATTTCTTTCCATGTTTAAGTCGGCCTCTTCATACGATTTCCCATTGGTTGCAGTGTTAAGGTAATTAAAATTGGTTGCGAAAAGTTCAATAAAATGCCCTTTGACTAATATTATTTAAAATCTGACTAGAATATGTGGAAGGAAGCTATGAGAAGTTTAATTTGTACATGTACATCATCAAAGAATGAAGAAAGGAGCTGGCCGGGATCAAAGCCGGGATGGAATCCAAAAATGAAACAGATTGGGATCGTCAAATCCAGATTCAGTTATGGAATGGTGAATCCTTCAAGAAATAAAATTAAAATAATCAGAGCTCAACTGCAAAAGTTCAGACGAGTTGGGGAGGTTGGGGATACACATGTCTTGTATTGGTTCCAGAACATAAAGTCCAGATCCAAGCAACACAACCCCACTTTTTGTCTCCAAAGATCTGTAAATCTACAGCAGGGAAGAGTCTGACTGATCATCCTATACGAATCATAGACGTTGCACAAAGGAAGAGTAAGATTCACAAGTTTTGTGCAACTAATTATATGTTTTGTAAGCAACGTCTATATGACTGACTTAGACTGATCAATCTTACTCTTCTATGCACTAGCTTTACAGTTCTCTGCAGAGTTAGAATGGCGTTGCTTTGCTTGGATGGAGACTTTCTGTTCTTGAACCAATAAAAGAGATTAGCGTCACCAACTTGTTGTCTAAACACTTTTAGCTGACATTTGATTTTATTTATTTCATCCCATTAAGGTTTCAACATGCCAGAATTCAATATCTACTTTAACATCAAGATCTATTCTGGTTTTAGATTCCATCTCGTTTTCGGCATGTTGCAGTCCTCATTAGATGTACCTCTAGAAATTACTGTTTACAGATATTCTAATTATATTTGAAATGATATTAATAGGAATGCATATTATATAGCTTTTTTTCACTGGATCTTAAAATCTATATTCAGTTCTGGAATGGTGAACGCTTCGCGAAATGAAATTAAAAGAATCAGACCTCAACTCGAAGAGTTTGGACATGTTGCGGACATTGGGGACTAGCATGTCTTGTATTGGTTCCCGACCATAAATTCCAGATCCAAGTAGATACAACTCCACTTCCAATCTGCAAAGATTTTTAAATCTACAGCAGGGAAGAGTGACACTGATCAGTCTATAAGAATCACAGACGTTGCACAACCAAAGAGTAAGATTCACAAGTTTTGTGCAACTAATGATCTGTTGTATTAGCGATGTCTAGGACTGACTTAGACTGATCAATCTTACTCTTCTCCGCACTAGATTTAGAGTTCTCTAGACTGAGAATGGCGTTGCTTTGCTTGATCAGGACCTTGTTATCTAAACTCGTTTAGTTGACATCTGATTCTGTTTACTTCATCGCGTGAAGGTTTCACCTTGCCAAAGTTGAATATCTATTCTAACATCCAGATCTATTCTGTTTATAGATTCCATCTTGCTTTTGGCGTGTTGCATTCTTCATTCTCTGCTCAACAAATTATTATTTACACATTCTACTATATAAATTGAAGTACATCCATTTCAGAATGTGAATCATACATATATTTTATAGAGTTTTTAAAGCTTTGTAACATGAAAATATGGTGGTTCACCTTTTCACTAACAGTGGAAGAAATCATGGCTAAAGATTTATTATCTTTAAATTTATAAATATCAAGCTGATGTTGAAGGCTTTGGAATTAAAGTGATAACAATACCTTCAAGTGGTCTTTCATTCGCAAATATCATCCCATAAGTAAGTAATTGTAGACATACACAACCTTGATATTCCTCCATGATCTGGAAAATCCTACTCCTAACTTACAAATTACAAACTTTAATTTTGCAGCTCTATTCTGCAACTTATTACATAAAAAATTTCTTCCACACTCTTTATACAATAGTCCTCAAAAGCCGTCATGCTTTGATAGTAATAAACCTATACCTTTTTTCATTTTGTATAATAACCCAGAATTGTCCAGAAGTTGCTTGCTTCCATTTTGTTTTTCCTTTCACGCATGCTTTTCTCAATCTAAAGTCGTCAAGTTTATAAATATTACAAGAAAATTAAAGACGAAGACTAACAAATGCCAATTTCAATATTCATAGCATCCAATATAATTACATAACAAAAATGTAATCTTAAAACTGCTTATATTGATTCTCATCTCAGTTGAAAATGAAAAAAATTGCTGGCAGTGGCCAAATTGATCCAAGACAATGTCCAATACAAATGTCCAATACAAAAGACATGTTGGTCTAAATTGAAGAGGTTTACATTGTATCTTCTACTTTGTACTTCAATAACATGTAAAATAAGTTAAAATAGTTTTTAAAACAGAAAACTAGAAAAACCAATGTACTGACTAACAATTATATAAAATCCAACATGTGTATATAGTCTTAGACCAGTATGCAGTTACCGTCCAACAAATGAAATTCCTTTTTCAATGCTTGCTAGTAATTCCTTCTTCAACTTCTCTAACCTAGATTTACCAACACAAACCCATCCCAAAAATAAGATTCTTTTTCAAATTGAATGTTGAAAATATATTTAGATGTACCAATGCCTGCATATAAAATCATTTTCACTCGCTATTCACTGACCTTTCATATGCACTCAATGGTCCTAGAGGGAAAACGTCTTCAACACCAGCACGACCCAGTCTTACTTTTGAAGCAAAAAAAGTATTTCAGTTACCTGTTATCATCAACATTGAAATTTATACAAATGTCAATAATCATCAAACAGGAAATTAATAACATTAAGAGTCAAATATTTTGAAGCAAATATGTATTATCTCCATGTTATTATATACCTCTGACGCAACAAAAGTACACTGTACAACACCAACATCACCCTGCAAGCCATGGAGACAAGCATCAAAAAATTTAGCTGATGCAAATGGCTGGATTCAACATATAGATTGCCTCTGAGAATTGAGAAGAATCACAGAGCAGAAATTATGAAATATTTACTGTTGTATCTCCATTCTACCATTCTTCATCAAATCTGATTCCTTGTTAAAGTTATAATTTATAATGCAGGTGTCTCTTTAATTCAAATCCCGTTAATATCTTTTGTTATGCCCATTAACCATAAAATCAAGTATTCACCACAAAATAGAATATTCAAAAACCAAAGGGGAAAAGCAGTGTAACTTCACTAGTTGGAACACAGTGAATACAAGCAATTGTAAGCTACAAAATCACTGGAGTTTTGACTGATTGTCTTACCAACAATGATATTTTCCTTGAATATAATACTCATATCTATTGTGACAATAGATACTACGAAGAACAAAATCATATTTATGAGTATTTGCAAACCTGGGAATGAGATTGGAGACTGTCCCTTTTTGCATTCTGAATTTGGTCTCCACTGTAGCGTCTTCAATGCGGAAATGGTTGTAAATCAACAAGAGCAATCTGTACAGTTCCTTGGATGACTCAAATGGGATTGGTATTGACAACTGGTAGATAGTGGGTATAAAAATTGTACCCAGCTCTCCTTTGGGCACTTTGCAAATGCGAACAGTGATATATAACTTAGAGGACCATATTGTTGCAGTGAAATATGTGCCTTTGGCATTTCAAAAGCACGAATAATGAAGCAGGACTTCCCCAGTCAAGACCGCACTTTAGATAGAAAATATGATAGTACTGTATCTTGGCTAAAACACCCTCTAAGAAATGAATACACCCTTCTCAAAAAACCTGCGGTTAACCATATGGAAGTGACCCCCCTTCTGAGATAGAATAAGATGGAAACACCACAAATATAAATACTTAAAGAAGAGATTTTTTTCTTTGGAAGGTCTTGGAATAATTAAAGAAGAGATTTTTTTCTTTGGAAGGTCTTGGAGGAGCGATAGGCACTCGCAGTGCTAGAGCAGTCTCTTCAGGCTTTGGAAGTAGCACAACATCATTACGCTTCCAACTAGAAGGGACTTCCATAACTGGAGGAAATGGAACATGATCTCCAGGCTTCCATACTGGAGGAATTGCGGGCTATTCAATTTCCATTCGGGGCCTCTATCTAGCATCGGTGGCAGTGTCCCAGGGACAACCTCTAGCATGGATTTTAACAACTTTCTCTAAAGCACGTTCCACAATTGCAACAGGCAATGTCTCTGTAATTGTTTGTTTTAGGATTCCAACATCCAAGTCTCATATTGATACAGCTAGGCGGATTTCATTTGCTTGTCTAAAGGAGTAGGGGGCATGGCACCACATAGCACCCTAGAACCGAACTCCAGCAGTGCCAGAATGTCATGTAGCTTATTTTATAGGTGCGGGTAGAAAATTCAGACAAATCCAAATCACCGATCCCAACAGCACCATCAAAAGTTGAATTCAAGGCTTTTGGATGCTTACATTTCCTGTAACCCTCCTAAACTTCTAGGGTTTATTCCAAACCCTACTAGGTGTCCCGCAATTTCTTTACAAAGTTGCACATTGCAGAATCCTTGGACGCAATCTCTAGGGAAACCATCTCTTTTTCTTCCTCAATCTTCTGGATCTCTTGCATATCTGCCACGGACCCCCTAAAATAAAACTATTAATGGGTTTGGAAACTCTAAGATATACTTGGACTTGGGCTTATTATTTTAAACCTTCTAGCCGTCATTTTACTTTTTCCTATCTACCAAAATTAATTAATAGTACAGACGGATACATGCATTAAAATATATCCGAGGACATATGTTTCTCAGAGCTACCAAACACCTACTGTTTGCACTATGATTCAGTTGTCATTAATGGTTGGAAAGCACACAAGGCTGGTGACTCAGATAACTGCGATCTGCGAGATGTGAAGCTACGAGATGCAAGATGCAGGCTGAGAGATGCAAGATGCGAGATGGAAAGCTGCGAGCTGCGAACTACGAGATGCAAGCTGCGAGCTACATGCCGCTAGATGCGAGCTGCCAGATGCGAAATTGCAAGATGGGAAGCTGCGAGATGCAAGCTGCGAGGTGAGATTGAAATACAAGAAAAGAATGTTGTTAGACAAACTACGACTGAGAAAGCTGCAAGCTCCAAGCTGCGAGATGCGAAGCTGCGACTTAGATAGCTGCCAGATAGCTGGGAGCTGTGAGTTGCGACTCAGAAAAACTGCGAGCTGCGACTGAGAAAAATTTTATTTATTTTTTAATTAGTCAGTTACAGCGTGTAGGTTCTTCTGGAAGTTAAAGAGACAACTTTAGTTTTTAGAATTGGAATGTCTAGAAGTTAAAGAGACCGAGGCATATAATTTAAGCATCTATAAAAACCAATCGAGAAGAACAAAATATCAATAGAGAAGATGAAGAGGAGTGGTTGCTAGCTAAAGAAGATGACGCTATGATTCAAAGAAAGTAGTTCAGAAGAAAAATGTGTGGCTCGATTTAATGAAGAATAGAATGCCCAGAAACTCAAGTTGTAGCAGCATAAAACAAAATGAAAACGGTTTGTACTGATATATCTGAATCAGTGAAATACAATTGACTAAAAAATTCTTACATAGGGTGGAAGGGAGGTGCTAGGGAGGATTTATTTCCTCTATAAATCAGGTTGATGCCTGAAAATTGGGAGTGGGTGCTTCCTTCTAGTGGGTGCTAGAGAAAGATGAGAGTTAGTGCTCTTAACACATTGCAACTTGTTAAACAGAGGTTGTAGCCTCATCTTGAGTTGGGGCTCAAAGATAATTGATGTACATAAATTAAAGACGGCTTATCATTCTAAGAAGAAGAGGTTTTTTCCCTTTATGGGTTTCCTCATGAATACTTGTATCTATGTACATCATATGTGTGAATGTTGATTACTAGTTCCTTTCTTATCCTATTCATTATCTTGAAAATCATTTTGCGAATGCTAATCAATTTTAAAAAAAAGGAAAGTTAAATTGATTATTCTTTTAATTACAAATGATTCACCCCTCCTCTCAGTTGAACAACCTCAATTGGTATCAGATCGGGATCCTTTTATTTAAAGGTAGAGCTGTGAGCTTAAAACATGACTAGTCATGATGGAAATTCAATCAATAAGGCTACTTTGTTTGATGGGAAAAATTTTGCTTTCTGGAAGGTTGGAATGAGAACCTATCTTATGTCCTTAGGTGTTGATATATGGGATGTTAAATTTTCAGAATTTACTTCAATTTGATCTAGGATCTTAATTGAGAGAACAACATGTACAACAAATCTATAGCATATCAATCATGGACACAATAATGCAAGCACACAAGAGACACAGAGTTTAGTTGGGGAAAACCATAAAGGTGAAAAACCCCAATAACTTCCTCAGAGATAGATAGAGCAATGATACAACCAGAATATAAGAGATAGTCTTCTCCTAGTAGCAGAGCCTCCTCCTCACAAGTGCGCCACTTTCCGAATGAGAGATGTGTGTGAATGAATCATCAAATAGAGATCTCCCGATCTCTATTTATACTTGTTTTGTCTTGCCGAATAAACTAATGGGGCCTACATGTCTAGCTTAACCAATGGTTAACTTAATCAAGGCTGACCCCACACTTGGTGGTCTAATAACCCTTTGACCCACATGGCCGACCCCCAATAGGGTGGTCTAATAACCCTTCGACCCACATGACTTATACAGGGCCGACCCCAACAAGGTGGTCTAATAACCCATCAAGTATAAGTTACGACACTTACAATATAAATGACAGCACTTCCGTATAGAGGAATAATGCCATCTCTATAGGAGTACAAAATACATATATGAAATACATGGGTGAAATACATTCCGAAGTTACATATACATCAACACTCCCTCTTAACTAGGAAGGTATTTCTCGACATAGGTCTAATAGCACAAGTCTTCTTCTCTCGATCATCATCAATGAATCATCATCACCATCACTACTGCTGCTATCTCAATCAATCTCTGAATCTACTCATCATAGGAAGTTCTACAGAGCCAGTCCTTTTTCATACTGGATGTAGGCCCACCACCTGTAGGTCTTCATCATCACTAACCATACTGTGGAATCGTCAGGACTTATTACTTGCGTCACAAAACCTTAAAAGAGTCTCTTGACTAGCAAGAACCTTAAAGAGCATCTGAGGGCTTTTTCATCCTGTCGAGATCTCTAAGACTTATTACATGTGACTGTCACAAAACCTTAAAAGAGTGTCCCAGGAACATTTATGTGCATAGCAGGACTGAAAAGAACTCTAAAGATCATCCGAGGAACATTTATCTACCTAAGCACGACCGACAAGATCTCTAGGACTTATTACATGTGACCTCTACTACAAACCCTCGAAAGAGCATCCCAGGACTTATTATGGGCACACAGCCCAACCTATCGGATTTCCCAGGTCTTACATGTGGCCCACTATCACAAACCCTCAAAAGAGCATCCCAGGACTTATTATGGGCACACAACCCAACCTATCAGATCTCCCAGGTCTTACATGTGATACACAGTGCCAGTCCTTTTTCAGAATGGATGTGACCTAGAACAAATCTAGGATTTCCTTTACACAACCTGTCAACGGCCATAGAGTGTCATCCTGATACTCATCATACATCATCCTAATGTACACATGATCATCGTGATGTACACATGATCATCCTGATCATCATCACTGCAACATCCTGTTGCATGTCATCTGGAGCAACATCCTAGAGCTCGTCATCTATGATCATCTTGATCATACGCTACATCTACCTGATGCATACCAAGTATCTACCTGATACATAACATCATACATGATCCACCTCATCATACAATGTATCCACCTGATACAAATACAAATACATGATCCACCTCATCATACTTGATACATATCAACATACATGATCTACCTGATCATACAATGTATCCACCTGATACATATACAGATACATGGTCCAAGCATCCAACATGATGCATATACAAAATACATACAAATGATCCAACTGATCATATCCAGCATCAAACATGATGCGTACATATACATATACATATAAATGATCCAATTGATCATATCCAGCATCCAACATGATGTGTACATATACATATAGAGCAGTAACTCGAGCATCATCCTGATGCTCATCATCCATGATCCTCCTGATCATCATAGCATTGTCTTCTTCAGATCATCTCATCATCCACAAAGCACGGCCCAGATGAACATCATCCAGCACTTACACCTCCGACATGGGAGAACACATCTACCACCATTCGGGGAAGGCTCCAGCCCTTACTTTTTCACCATGGGATAACACATCTACCACCATGTGAAAAATGGCTTCATCCCTTACATCTACACCATGGGAGAACTAATCTACCACCATGTGAGAATGGCTCAGCAATTACATCATGACCATGGGAGAACACATCAACCATGTCAGAAGCTCATGTGCATCTACATCTTCCGGACTCATCACTTCCCTTTGGAAGGAACCTCAATTTGAAGTGCACCAAGCCTCTCTCTGAAGTACTGAAACTACACTCTAGCCAACGGCTTGGTCAATACATCTTCAACTTGCTCATCCATCACAACATACTCTGCTTTGGCTGTACTCAAAGCTATGCAGGACTGCTTCCTGCTAAACCAAGAGATCACACCTGATCCCATACTGAAGAAACACCCATAAGTGCTCTTCCTATCTGCAGCACTGCCTGCCCAATCTGAATAACCCTGCATGTTAAACTTTTGATTCACATCATACGTGAGCCGATAATCAACCGTACCCTTCAGGTGCCTCAGAATATGCTTTACAACAACCAGGTGAACACCTCTGGGATCCGTCAAGAACTGCCTTAATGTGTTCATCGCAAAGCAAATATCTAGTCTAGTGTTTGTCAGATACATCAAGGACCCAATCATCTGACGATACACAGTGACGTCAACCAGATCATATGAAGAATCACACAGAAGCTTCAGGTTCGATGCCATAGCTGTGGCCATGGCCTTGCAATCCATCATCCCGAACCTCTTCAGGATCTCTACTGCATACTTCACTTGTCCAAGGAAGATTCCATCTGCACTGTGCCACGCCTCCATACCTAGAAGATAGTGCATCATCCACAAGTTCTTCATCTTGAACTCGGCACCAAGCTTCCGCTGCATGTCGGTAGTCAATCTATCTTCACCTGTAATAAACATGTCATCCATATACAAAAGTAGTATCATTGGATTGCCTTCCTCAACCTTGTAGTAAAGGTTGGAATCCGCTTTACTCTTGGTAAAGCTCAAACCGGATAGAAAGCTGTCTATCCTACCATACCAAGTTCTGCACATATATGACTTCCCATCATGTGTCTCAAAACCAAGTGGCTACTCCACATACTCTTCTTCTTCAACTACACCATTCAAGAAGGATGTCTTGAAATCCATCTGGTGTATCTTCCACTTCATCACTGTAGCTGGAACAAGTATTGATCTAATGGAAGTGTATCTGGCTACAGGAGCAAAAGTCTCTATGCTACCACCTGCAGCATGCTTGATCTTGTAGATTCTCTTGGAAGTCACTACAGATTCCCCTTCAGGTCTTGGGACTATATCCCAAACATCTTCATGATCAACTGGTACTCCTCGATCATGGCATTCTTCCCAAATCCTGGGAACTTCAATATCTTCAATATTTTTAATAGATAACTTTGTTGCTGAACAAATGTTGTAGTCCTTCTTTTGTAGGTGATGGTATACGATCTTTCCTACACAACAAGTTAAATTGCATGATTAGAAAACATCTTATAGTTTTCAGAACAAACTCTTACACATAAATAAATATGTCATACAGTCATGCAATTATCTTAGCCAATTCTTTAATACAACATTTATCCATATCCTGTAACTTTCTAGATGCCTTCCAATCTCTACCAGAACATTGTTAAGAGTTTTCACTACTCCCAACATGCTAGCAAAGAGGTTTCATTCTAGATAAGTAGCAATGGAATGTTGCATAGTGCCATAGGCCACTTACCCATCACATGCATATTAGTAGTATATTATTCATTAATGCAATTATTCTAATATGCATAACACACAACCTAAGTCTAGGAACATAAGCATATACATCATTGAATAACATTATTTAAGTAAACAAATATGTAAAAAATGATAATTCAAATACTTATCTTTGTTTGGTTGTTGTGTTGACTCCCTCTCAGTCTTTGCCTCTTTTCTGCAGCTCCATTCTAATGTGGACTGTGAGAAGTGGTCAACTCCATCTGAATATCTGCATCCTTGCAGAAACTACTGAAGTGAGCTCCTTTTTTATCTTTGATTCCTTGTAGGAACAACTGGAGTGTCCTCCCTCTTGATCTTTGCTTCCTGGATTACCTGTCCTTGCACTTATAGCCATCCTTAATCACTATGCATGCTTATTAGTATCATGATTGTGTTATTGTTGAGGTATCATACATAATCATAGATTCATTAGTAAATTCTTAATACTATCAAAACAAAATAATCTTAAGCATGTATAGTCATTATCATTTCAAACAGAAATAATAAGCATTAGTATTCAAGGTTTATATAGGACTCTTATGGTTAGTCATATCATAAATTAAAGTAAGAAACATAATATGCCTAAACCCGTGATAACTCAAACCTATACCTTCATGATTCTTCTCGTTAGTCATATCATCAATTATGGTAAGAAACATAATATGCATACAACCATGACTATTTAAACCTATGACTTCATGAATAATCATTATCAACAACACAACAGTATAAGATCCTAACACAAGGTAGGATTCTAGCTTGATATAGGAAAAACATACCTGGATTAGCATGTTAGCTAGTTATGTCTAACATACCCTCATAATGTCTTCTGGTTCTCTTCAATGACTTGTGCTAGTAACCTGCATGTCTCATAAGTTATCCATTGTAGAGCCAAGTTATACATACCTCGTAAGTAGATCTTCTATGTGATCCATGACAATGGATGAATCATTGTCTTCATGTCACCATGATCATATGTTCTTGAAGTAGAACATGATTTGTCTTTCTTTGTGTACCTTTTATGTTAGCGAACAACGTAAACCTTATACAACATTGTAATGTCCCCTCCTATCATACCAACATGATAGAGAGGATCATTGAGCTAAAACCGGGCATCTAGCCCCCATGATCTTATTAAGACTATTTTCACATGATGTAAAAGACATATGAAGATGCATAAATATTTTAAAACATATAAACGACATATGGAATGTATGATCATAAGAAAAACACAGCGAAATTAAATTCAATAGCACATCCATCATTGATTCCAATATTCATCAAATGATAATTGCCAATTTAACACAAGGGAATACTTATCTCAATACAGCAGTCCCAAGCAACTGGCTATGCAACTGCAACGTTCCACCCAATCATAGGCCAGTTGTGCTTATCAACGTCTTGATACAACTGCCACCCCCCGAGCTAGGCATGATTACTACAAGGAACCAAGAAACAACAGACTCACACATAGCCAAGCATACACCAAGATGAGCCAAGCCAATATACAATTGGGTTTATCAGGCTGCTAGGAAATGGAAAGGAAGAGTGGCTAAGCAAGTGAGCTCAAGCACCAAGCCAGGGGTAACCTTACAAGATCCATCTAGCTTGGCACCCACAATACCTACAAACCCAGCACAAGGAAGTATTCTTTTCACTGTTGTACAGTCCCTCAAGCCATACCTTCCCCATCTAGTGCTCTCAGGGTGTGCATAGAAGAGTAGCCAAAGCCCTCTTGATCTTCTGAGAGGTTATCTACCCCACTAGGTTTATCAATCCCTCTCTATCAACTGCCACTCCAATCTCTTTAACTCACAGAATTCAAAACCAAGACAAGGATGCACATAACAGTAGAAGTATAAGTGTTGGGCATGATAACAAACGTTTCAACAGTGGGGTTTTCCTGAGCTTCAGAAAAACGTGGGTAGACTCAAAACGAATTGGCAACTAGGAAAATCGACTGGGAGAGCAACCCATTCCAAAAAAATGCCACAAGGGAAAAAACGACCTCTCCCTCCGTCCAAAATCGTGTCCCTCCTTCCCCAGCTGCTTCAAAATACCAAAACGCGTTTCTGGGCATGGAAAAACGCAGGGTTCTGGTGAAAAACGTGAGGATAAAATTCCAGTGAGCTCAGTCTGCGTGAGAGGAAGAACGTTATGGATGAAGAATTGCCTTAGGCAGTATTTCATGGTGGTTTTCTTGCCCAGCAAGCCAAAAATACGATTTTCAGGTTGATGGCTTGCCCATGCAGGAAAATCTGGTTGCCATACTTCTCCAATCCCAAGACAATAACTGCCCCAACCAATCTTTGGACAAAATGGGTAGTTGGTGGTTTATGGGTTTCCCCATTGACACATGGATTAATACCATTAGCTGAAGGGTTTGAATAATTTCCCTCCCTATTCCTTTTAGAATCATGCCCCATCTCGTTGTTGCATAGCATAGCCAGTTGTGGGTCTTTTTCCATTAAAATCCGTATTTACATGATGTCTTATTTACATTGTGCCCATCCCGCACAAGAACCATAGGAATCTATTTTTAATTACCGATACAAAATACTAAGTCAATGGTGGGGCCTTGGCCTTGAGCTCCTCACCATGATCAAATTACAATATTTACATCATTTACGATTTAATACAAAGGGGGTCAAAATGGGGACATTACATTCCCCTCCCCTTACATTAGCACTGTCCTCAGTGCTCATCAAAATTGAACAAAAATGGATATGCCACCCTCATGGCATCCTCCAGCTCCCATGTAGCCTCATCGGGACCGTAGTGCTTCCATTGCACCTTTACCTATCCGATGGCTTGGTTCCGGAGCAATGTTACCTTCTTGTCTAGGATGCACAATGGATCGGTTTGGAATTCTCCCTCAAGTTCCACCTGGATCACATCCCAATTAATCACATGGCTAGGATCATGTACATATTTCTTATGCAAAGAGACATGAAAAACATTATGAGCTTTAGTGCTAGCAGGCAATGCAAGTCTATATGCAACTGGTCCTATTCTTTCAAGCCCTTCAAATGGCCCACAATATCTAGGTGATAGCTTGGAACAACTTTCAAGCTTCAAGGAACTCTTTCTTGATCTCACTCTAAGATACACATGATCCCCAACATTGAATTCCCTATGCACTTTATGTTTATCTGCATAGCTTTTCTGTCTATCCTGGGCTACTTTTAAATTTTGTCTGATCCTGGCAACTTCTTGCTCCATTTCCTTAAGCAATTCTGGCCCAAGTACAATTCTGTTCACTGGATTGTCCCAAATCACTGCTGTCCTACACCTTCTGCCGTACAAAGCCTCATAAGGTCTCATTCCCAATGATGCTTGTTGCCCATTGTTATATGCAAATTCTACCAAGTGTAGATAATCCTCCCACTTGGATTGTTTGTCCATTACATACATGCGGAGCATGTCTTCAAGCACCCAATTTACTCTTTCGGTTTTCCCATCTGTTTGAGGATGGTATGCGGTACTAAAGCTCAGCTGCGTACCCAAATATGCAAAGAGACCTTTCCAAAAATTGGAAGTGAACTTGGTATCCCTGTCAGAAATTATTGCCTTAGGCAACCCATGTAATATGAAAATTTCCTTCATGAAAATATTTGCAATGGCATCGGCTTTATGTGTGGATTTAACCGGTATGAAATGTGCTACCTTTGTTAACTTGTCCACCACAACCATGATCGAATCATGTTGTCTCTTAGTCATTGGTAATCCTGTAATAAAATCCATGGATATTACTTCCCATTTCCATTCTGGAATTGGCACTGGAAGCAATAAACCTGCTGGATGTTGGTGTTCACTCTTCACCTGTTGACATTCCATGCACTTAGAAATGTATTCAGCGACATCCTTCTTCATGCCCAGCAAGAAATAATATTTCCTTGCTGTAGCAATTGTCTTCTGATATCCCGGGTGACCAGAGTATGGAGCTTTATGGATTTCATCCATAACAATTCTCCTTAAATCTGCCGCATTTGGAATATAGACTCTATTCTTATAAGTAAGAAGTCCTCCTTCTTCCAAATGATATCCCTCATACTTCTTTTCAAAGTTTTGCTGCTGCAATTTGCCCTTTATCTGCTCATACACTTCATCCTCAACCATATGGTTAACAATCTGCTGCCTCAAATCTGGTTCGCAAGTACTAAGCGCTGATACATGCATTTCATGTGCCTTCCTGTTGAGTGCATCGGCCACCTTGTTTTCTTTCTCTTTTATGTGTTTGATCTCAAAATCAAATTCACACAAAAATTCCAACCATCTAGCTTGCCTAGCATTTAAAGTTGGCTAATCAAACAAGTATTTCAGACCACAATGGTCTGTCCTTAACTCAAATTTTCTTCCCATTAAGTAATGCCTCCACATCTTTAAAGCATGTACTATGGCTTGAAGTTCTATATCATGAGTAGCATAGTTCTTCTTATGCTCCTTCAACTTTCTTGAATCATAGCATATCACGTGGTTGTCTTGCATAAGAACTCCTCCAAGTCCCTGATTGCATGCATCGGTACACACCACAAAGTCTTTTTCTGGGTCTGCAATCTTCAAAATAGGTGCACTTGTAAGAAGATTTTTCAACCGTTGAAAACTTTCCTCACATCTTGGTGACCATTTGAATTTTATCCCCTTCTTTTGCAAAGAAGTGATCGGGTTTGCAACCTTGGAGAATCCTTCGATAAACCTCCTGTAGTAACCAGCAAGGCCCATAAAAGATCTCACATCAGTCACATTCCTTGGAGTTGTCCAATTCATAATGGTTTCAATCTTCTCAGGGTCTACAGATATTCCTTTGTCGAAGATGATGTGGCCCAAATAATGAATTCTATCTTTATAAAAGTCACATTTAGTCAACTTTGCATACAGCTTATGCTCCCTTAGTAATTGCATTGTCATTCTCAGATGTTCTTCATGTTCTTCTTCATTCTTAGAATAGATGAGAATGTCGTCTATGAATACAAGAACAAACTTGTCCAAATATTTGCTAAAAACATTATTCATAAGACACATGAATGTACCTGGTGCATTTGTAAGGCCGAATGGTACCACTACAAACTCATAGTGTCCATACCTTGTTCTAAAGGCTGTCTTATGAATATCTTCTTCTTTGACTCTTACCTGATGGTAACTAGACCTCAAGTCAATCTTTGAAAATACATTTGCTCCTCTCATTTGGTCAAAAAGATCATCAATTCGGGGAAATGGGTATTTGTTCTTCACAGTGACTTTGTTCAACTGCCTGTAGTCAATACATAACCTGAGTGTTCCATCTTTCTTTTTCACAAATAGAACAGGTGCTCCCCACGGGGACACACTTGGCCTAATATATTTCTTTTCCAGCAACTCTTGTAATTGCATTTTCAATTCTAGCAATTCTGGTGTACTCATCCTATAGGGTGTCTTAGACACTGGTGCCGCTCCTGGCACAAGCTCAATTGTAAATTCAATGTCTCTCTTTGGAGGGAGTCCTGGAATCTCATCAGGAAAAACATCTCTAAATTCTTGCAATACACGATAGTCCTCCAATTTAAGAGTTTCATTCTCTGCTGCCTCTAAAATGTGGGCTGCATACAATTGACATCCCTTCCTACAGAACTTTTTCAGCTGCATGGCTGAAATCTGTCTAAAAGAAGTCACCTTTGGAATGCCTTTTACAACCCTCGGGTTTCCTTCTTCGTCCATGCATTCAAATGTCTTATTGTAGCAGTCAAGTTTAACCCTGTGTGCTTCTAACCAATCCATTCCAATGAGAATATCATAGGAACCAAGTGGAAAAATATTTAGATCTGCGTAAGTGAATAGCCCATCCATCTCTAATGGACATTTCTCTACTATTTCGCTAACTTTTCTCTTGGTTCCAGTGGCTAGTTGAACTAACCATGATTTACTATGCTTTAATTTCTTGAAGGCACAAATCTCAACAATTCTAGGAGTGACATAACTGTGAGTAGATCCAGGATCAATCAAAATAGAAACAGATTGCTTAGGAATCTTACCTTCAACTTCAACCACAATTGACTGATGATCTGCTTGGCGGTCGTCTACTGTTGCATAGATTCTAGGGATTTTCCTTGCCACTTGACCCACAATTCCAGCTCCTTGGATGTTGTGAACTTGATTTGCATTCCCATTCTGATGTGGACAGTTCCTAAGTATGTGGTCTCCTCCACAACCCCAACATTGGAGTGGTTCTCTTGGCTCCTTTGTATCTCTTGGCTTGTCTCCCATCATCCTAGTTGGTTTAGTCACAACTTGTGATGGTTTCCTTTGTTGATTCTGGAATTGAGGAGGCTTGAAACCCTTCTTCCTTTGATCAAACTTTTCATTTTTCCTATCCTTCCATGCCTTATGGAATTCCGGTTTGCTTTTGTTCTGATCAAAGCAATACTTGGCCTTTCTTATGGCCTCCTCTAGAGTTTGAGGTTCATGGAACTCAATTCTATCTTTATTTGACTGGGGCAATCCACTTAGGAAACGTTGAATTTTGCCCTTATCATCTTGAATATACTTGACATACCTCAGCAGCTCCAAGAATTTGTTTGCATATTCTTCCATGGTCGATTGTCCCAATCTCAGCTCATGGAACTCTTTGATCTTATCATCATAGTATCTATCAGAGAGGTACTTCTGCTTGAAGTATTTCTTGAACTGCTTCCACACAATCTTCCTTTCATTGATCCTCTTCACTTGCCTGGTGTGTTACCACCATATAGATGCCCTTCCATTCAAGTTGAAGATGGCTACCCTTGCCTTCACATTTCTCGAGTAGTCTTGGACTTGGAAATACTTTCTCATCCCAAGAAGCCAAGCTTCATCTTCTTGAATGGACTTTATCTCTCCATCAAATGTAGGAGGTTTTGCCTTCTTAAATTCCCCATGTGAATTGTTGTTGTAGTGCTTCTTCTTCTTGCTCCTGTGAGATGAAGAACTTGAACCCTCATTGGATTCTTCAGAGTCAGATGATTCATTAGAAGAGATTTCTGGACTATATGTTTTGTCTGTAGAAACTCTTCTTGGGCTACTAGCCCTCTTGCGGGAATTACTTCTAGAGCTACTCCCACCCCTTTATAGATTTGATGTCTGATGCCCAGAGTTTATTTGCCTTTGGATGTCTGTCAAGCTCTGTAGCATGGCTGCATTCAACTGATTTTGTTCTGCCTGAGCTTTAATCATCCTTTCATTATCTTCCCTACATCTTTGCGACTCCACCCTTAGGCTTCTCATGGTGGCTGCAACATCTGGAGGGGTCTCTTGATTTCTTCTCCCATTAGATTCTGTTTCAGCATTCTCAACCTATATGTTCTCCCCCATGACATCTGTCTCAGGATCATAGGGATCCTGTGCATCATCCATAATGTTGATTTTCTTGGCCCAACCAGGGTCCAAAACTCTCTGACTATATTATCGAGAGTGTTACCCTGCTGTAACTGTGACTCTCTGAAATGTGTTCATCAACACAATTGTTAGCTGCATTACATTCTCAGAATTCACAAATTACTTCATGCATGTGGGAAAATATTACGTTGACAATTTTTCAAATCACAATCAACGACGTATGAGGAGAAAAACAAAGGAGGTCAAGGGGGCTTTCCCCCTTGTGGCTTCCCTTAATTTTTTTTTTTTAGGAAACACGCCCCAACGGGCGGTTCGCTGAATCCTGCCGCAACGGGCGGTTCGCTGAATCCTACCGCAACGGTGGTTCGCTAAACACTCCCGAAATTGCGGGGCAGTTGGCTGTAGCCTTCCGCAATTGCGGGGCGCTTGGTTGAAGCCTTCCGCAATTGCGGGGCGCTTGGTGGAATGCTTCCGCAATTGCGGGGCCATTCGGTGAAGGCTCCCACAGTTGCGGAGCCATTCGACGAAGGCTTCCGCACTTGCGGAGCCATTCGGCGAAGGCTCCCGCTTTTGCGGAGCCATTCAGCAAAGGCTCTCCACGGTTTCGGGGAGATTCTCGGTTCGCCTCCGTTGCGGGGCGGTTCGCTGGACACTTCTAAAATTTCGGGGAGGTTTGTGGAAGCCTTCCGCAATTGCGGAATGATTCGCCGAAGTCTTCCGCAGTTGCGGAACGATTCGGCGAAATCTTCCGTAGTTGCGGAACGATTCGGCGAAGTCTTCCACAGTTGCAGAACGATTCGGCGAAGTCTTCCGTAGTTGTGGAACGATTCACCGAAGTCTTCTGCAACTTCAGAACGACTCGCTGAACTCTTCAACGTTTCGGAACGATTCGCGGAACCCTTCCGAAATTTCGGAAGGGAATTCCTTCCGCAATTTCGGAAGAGAATTTCATCCGAAAATTTCCTTTCGACGCCGACACTTGGAAAAATTTTAACTTAAAAAATTTTTCTCCGCTGTTTCGGAGCAGTTTGCTGAATTCTTCCGCAATTGCGGGAAGGTTCGCGGAACTCTTCCGCAATGGGAAGGTTCGCTGAACTCTTCCGCAATTGCGGGAAGGTTCGCGGAACTCTTCCGCAATTGCGGGAAGGTTCGTGGAACCTTTCCGCAGTTTCGGGATGACTTCCCAAAACAGACTTAAAGCCAAAATTTCCAAAAAAAACTTAAAACAAAAATTTCCAAAAACAGACTTAATAAAATTTTTGAAATCTTCCCTTGTAATTGCTATCATATTTGGCCCATAGAGGTCCAATGCTGCAATGCAGCTCTGATACCAAACTGTAATGTCCCCTCCTATCATACCAGCGTTATAGAGAGGATCATTGAGCTAAAACCGGGCATCTAGCCCCCATGATCTTATTAAGACTGTTTTCACATGATGTAAAAGACATATGAAGATGCATAAATATTTTAAAACATATAAAAGACATATGGAATGTATGATCATAAGAAAAACACACCGGAATTAAATTCAATAGCACATCCATCATTCATTCCAATATTCATCAAATGATAATTGCCAATTTAACACAAGGGAATACTTATCTCAATATGGCAGTCCCAAGCAACTGGCTATGCAACTGCAACGTTCCACCCAACCATAGGCCAATTGTGCTTATCAACCTCTTGATACAACTGCCACCCCCGAGTTGGGCATGATTACTACAAGGAACTAGGGAACAGCAGACTCACACATAGCCAAGCATGCACCAAGATGAGCCAAGCCAATATACAATTGGGTTTATCAGGCTGCTAGGAAATGGAAAGGAAGAGTGGCTAAGCTAGTGAGCTCAAGCACCGAGCCAGGGGTAACCTTACAAGATCCATCTAGCTTGGAACCCACAATACCTACACACCTAGCACAAGGATGTATTCTTTTCACTGTTGTACAGTCCCTCAAGCCATACCTTCCCCATCTAGTGCTCTCAGGGTGTGCATAGAAGAGTAGCCAAAGCCCTCTTGATCTTCTGAGAGGTTATCTCCCCCACTAGATTTATCAATCCCTCTCTATCCACTGCCACTCCAATCTCTTTAACTCACAGAATTCAAAACCAAGACAAGGATGCACATAACAGTAGAAGTATAAGTGTTGGGCATGATCAAAAATGTTTCAACAGTGGGGTTTTCCTGAGCTTTAGAAAAACGTGGGTAGACTCAAAACAAATTGGCAACTAGGAAAATCAACTGGGAGAGCAACCCATTCCAGAAAAACACCCCAAGGGAAAAAACGACCTCTCCCTCCGTCCAAAATCGCGTCCCTCCTTCCCCAGCTGCTGCAAAATACCAAAACGCGTTTCTGGGCATGGAAAAACGCAGGGTTCTGGTGAAAAACCTGAGGATAAAATTCCAGTGAGCTCAGTTTGCGTGAGAGGAAGAACGTTATGGATGAAGAATTGCCTTAGGCAGCATTTCATGGGGGTTTTCTTGCCCAGCAAGCCAAAAATACGATTTTCAGGTTGATGGCTTGCCCATGCACGAAAATCTGGTTGCCATACTTCTCCAATCCCAAGACAGTAACTGCCCCAACCAATCTTTGGAAGAATTAAATGATTGGGTGCATGAGACAAAATGGGTAGTTGGTGGTTTATGGGTTTCCCCATTAACACATGGATTAATACCATTGGCTCAAGGGTTTGAATAATTTTCCTCCCTATTCCTTGTAGAATCATGCCCCATCTCTTTGTTGCATAGCATAGCCAGTTGTGGGTCTTTTTCCATTAAAATACGTATTTACATGATGTCTTATTTACATTGTCCCCATCCCACACAAGAACCATAGGCATCTATTTTTAATTGCCGATACAAAATGCTAAGTCAATGGTGGGGACTTGGCCTTGAGCTCCTCACCATGATCAAATTACAATATTTACGTCATTTACGATTTAATACAAAGGGGTTCAAAATGGGTACATTACAAACATCACAATGCATTAGTACAATCATAACTGTCAAAATCTTAATCAATGAATATCTTCTATTAAGGTGATACGACAAGTCTAGTAATTAATCAAGATTGTACTTGTAATGATATGAAGACAAACATATCATAAAATTAACCATGTACAGAATTCAAAACATACCTGTAAGCCATACCTGTCAAGATTGCTTGTAATCTTCTTATGGAAGGCCTTAGCCTCATCTCCCTCTAAGACAGGAACTTCTTCACTTATGCAGGTGACCAATCCATCTTCTTCTAGGATTAACCCAATCCACTTGATTTACAAGAACTGGACCTAGAGCTGGATTAGGGTTTCTCATAGGAACCCCAAAAATTCAAACTTTGGATTTCAAACATCCGAAAGGATAGAAATATGCGCCTTCATGAGCTAATCAAGCTAGTATATTCAAAATTTGAAAACTACAAAGTTTCACTCCTCAATTTTGCCTTTGAAACTTCTGGATTCACTCGACATGACCCTGAACTAGGGTTTGATGAAGCCCACTCTTCTTCCCAATCAAAAGGTTTGATCCAAAGCTATAAGATTCTATTTTTCTGAGGAGGTTCCAGACGTGGTCACCTATTTCAAAAATTCCCATTTTTGCAGAAGCCCTAATTTTCCACTTTTCCAATCAAAGTCCTGAACTAGGGTATGATCAAGCCCGGTCTTCTGCCCAACCAAGAATTATGATCTTGGTCTCTAAATTTCTATTTTTATCAGTATCATTCAGTCATAGTCTCTGATTACAAAAATTCCAACTTTCTCTGAAACCCTAAATTTCGGAAGCCATGAATGATGGTGCTAAAAAATAATTATGTTTTGACGGAAATATGTACCTGATTGTTTTTGGTCTAACTCCTCACTTTTCCATCACTAGGGTCTAAAAAATTTTTCTGTGGTAGCCTGACCTGTCATCTTTCCATATCGATAGGTCTGACCTCAATTGGATTCTCTGAGAGATATTTATGCCAAGTGTCGCAATGTGACCTGTTTATGGGATGAAACAGGAGAGCGAACTTGTATGGCGTGCCATGTGTCACTAGTTCAACCTCAGCCTCTGAAAACATTTCCTAATATAGTACCATCTGTGTACTACCTGTCACCTTTTACGAAATTTCATTTGGAGCTTCCTAGCCCAAGTTATGACCTTTTTTCCCAGGTCACCTATTTATGAATGAGATCTGGAAGAGGCAGAAACCCTATGTTGAACAGATCATAAATTACAAAGTACAACGAACTAGAGTTTTTCCTTTGGACACAAGGTACATGGGGATCTTAGAGTCGACCTGTAACAATTTTAGATCCGAAACATTCTCCAAAATGGATTTATAGTGAAAGTGCTACGATGACTGGTTTTTGCTATATCAAACCCTAGCATCGCAAGTGCAACAAGTGTCATACATTCCATATCATGCCTTCTTTTAGGCTAGCTCTGATACCATGTTAAATTTTCAGAATTTACTTCAATTTGATCTAGGATCTCAACTAAGAGAATAACATGTACAAAAAATCTATAGCATATCAGTCATGGACACAATAATGCAAGCACACAAGAGACACAGAGTTTAGTTGGGGAAAACCATAAAGGTGAAAAACCCCAATAACTTCCTCAAAGATAGATAGAGCAATGATACAAACATAATACAAGAGATAGTCTTCTCCTAGCAGCAAAGCCTCCTCCTCACAATTGTGCCACTTTCCGAATGAGAGAAGTGTGTGAATGAATCATCAAATAGAGATCTCCCGATCTCTATTTATACTTGTTCTGTCTTGCCCAATAAACTAATGGGGCCTACATGTCTATCTTAACCCATGGTTAACTTAATCTGGGCCGACCCCACACTTGGTGGTCTAATAACCCTTTGACCCACATGGCTGACCCCCAATAGGGTGGTCTAATAACCCTTCGACCCACATGACTTATACAGGGCCGACCCCAACAAGGTGGTCTAATAACCCATCAAGTATAAGTTACGACACTTACAATATAAATAATGACACTTCCGTATAGAGGAATAATGCCCTCTCTATAGGAGTACAGAATACATATATGAAATACATGGGTGAAATACATTCTGAAGTTACATATACATCAACATGAGATGTAGTTGAAACTGGATATGTAAAGCCCATTGCACTAGCCACCAAAGATGACAAACTGGAATTTACCTTTAATGCAAAAGCAATGAATGCTCTTCTCAGTGGTCTTGCAGAAGCTGAATTTGTAAAATTTATGCATCTTGAATCTGCCAAAAGAATGTGGGACAAACTTATAAGCAGTTATGAAGGGAATGTGAAAGTAAAAGATGCCAAACTGCAAACATACAGGTTGAAATTTGAACAACTAGAGATGAATGAGGGTGAAAATGTTAGTAAATATTTCCTAAGGGTTGAAGAGCTTGTAAATGCTATGAAGAGCCTCAGTGAAACAATTGAAGAAGAATCGATTGATGCCCTGAAGATCGCAACGTCAAGCAAAAAGGGATTCTCCCTGGTACACTATCCCAATTAGATTATCCACCATTTGGTATGGGGAATCCGTTCGGTTAGCGGTTCTGACTATCGTTAGATTTGGAGATTTGCTTTCTTTTACACTAGTTATGGCCCGATCCACCATTCTTTTTTATTTTATTGTTAAGATGATGTGCAAGTGCCTAAGCTAATTTAATCTAAGTGTAGAACTTGAAGCAAATCTGTATCTAAGATTGAAATAAATCTTATCTATCCTTGTAAGGAGCAAAACTATAAATATGAATAATGTGCTGCAAGAAGCATTTAAAGATCAATAGGTAGCCATTAAATCATAAAGATGCATCTACAGCAGGAGGTTAAAGACATAAAAGATAGCTTTTAATTCATATGAAAACATTCTATTACTCATTTAGGAGAAACATCATTGCACAGAAAATAGTAAGATCACTCAATACATAGAACTAATTCAGAACAACAAAGAAAGATCTCACAGTAAGATATGAATGTCACAAGAATAAATCAGCTTGCATCCAGCACACATTTCCAGGCAAAAGATGTCCTCTCTAGGATCTTATTAGGAAACATTAATTTTCTTGGCGCAAGTGCAAAATAGTTCGTACAAGTTTAGAAAATTTCTTTACCCTGCCAAAAGTCGCTTACACTATTCCCTAAGCCTATATTTATATCCTTACAAAATCCTTCTAATGCTACCACATCTACCCTAACTCTAGAAGCTTCCAATTTGTCCTTTAGTGCCCCAATTACAGATAAGAATGATTCGTGGAAGCTTAAGATAAAAGAAAAAAATAGAGACATCTGTCCCTCATACTTCACAACTTAACAAAATGGAGGAGAAGATTTCAATGTATTATGGCTACCACGTGAGCTTGGTGGTGCCTCTACTTGAACTGGAGCCTTACATTCAAAAGGTGCTTCTACCTGAACCTGCGCCTCTGCTCCAGATGGTGTACCTTTGTCGACAGGTGCCTATGCTGCTATTTTCTTATCTTCTTCTACTATGTAACTGAACGAAATGCATGTGTCTCTCACAACAATATTTGCTGGTGAGGGGAGCAGGATATTTTGTGAGGTCACATGTTTACCAAGCTCTCCCTCAATACTTTGAATTTCTGCTATTGCTGTCTGGTGGATCTCCTTGAGCTCATGATTGTGTACTGATGATAGCCCAATGTAGTGATGAAGATCATCGGTAGCCAACACATCAATTTTCTTTACATACTCCAACTGAACGCCCAACTCTTCATTCAAATTTGACAAGTGTTGCTCTTTGTTTGGAAAATCATCCAAGGTCTGAGGAAAAATAAGCTTGCATTTTTCATGTACTTAATGAGTCTTTTGATACAGGCTATTACCTTTCCCAATTATTCACTGGATCTTAGCCATCAGCTTGGCACTGCAATTCCTGCAAAACTCCATGAGGGTTACATCTTCCTTAAAACCGTCCACAGATTTGAACGGGAGATGCTTAGGGAAATCCACCTTCCCTTCTCTCCACTCTATCTGGCTCAAAATGTTTGCTTTAACCCGAGTGTATTTTCCTTTAAGCCTGATGGCTTCGGCATTGACTTCTTTCAGCCTATCCAGCATGGTCTTGAGTCTACAAAGCTACTCAGTAATCAACTCTTGTGTGGCATGCATTTGTCTCAAGATGTCACAGGACTGCTCATGAAAAGGAGACATATCCATCGCTCTGCTTTATGCTTGCTCTAGCCGCTCAACCATTGACTGCTTATCCTACTCCAACTGAACAACTCTAGCTTCAAAGTCATTCTTTTCAGACTCGAGGACCATCATCTGGATCGCCAGCTGCTCCTTTTCCTCTTCCAGGTGTCGACACTTATCTGACAACTCCTTGTGATCAGCAAATAAGCGATTATATTTGTTCACCACAAGATCCCTATAAGCCTGCTTGTCAGCCACAGTATGTTGCAGAATCCGAGCTCTTCTCTTTTTTGACTCAAACTCTTTGACCATGTCGATCACATTGTCTTTTGTTGCTTTTGTTACCGACACAGCGGTGGATGCCATGGCTATGGGAGCCTTATTTGTATTTTGCATAACCGTGGTTTCTCACTGGGTGACAATATATACCTGGAAAATTATCTTTATCCTCTCTTCTGAATTCAGGACCACATCCTTCTTCTTCTTATAATACACAAATTTATCCCATCAGGACACAGTACGATCTTCGGATGGGGTGAAAGGGATGATTGGGAGGTCTCTTATATGGACTTCTGCCTTTGCGGGTGGGGTCTGTATTACCTGAGATGAGTCTATTTCCATATCTTAGGTGTGAGAGCCACCCTCCTGGGCATCTTTGTTGGCCTTAATTTCTTCTTCCGCATTTTGCTGTTCTTTAGATTTAAGCCTTATTTCTTCTTCCTCAGCCTGCTGCTGATTTTCAATTACATCCCTCTGCTCTTGTTCCTGAGCCTCCTGCTGTAGTCTTGCTTCTTTAGCTTCCTGCTGCAATCTCACTTCATCAGCTTCCCTCTGCAACCTTGCTTCCTCAGCTTCCCTCTGCAAACTTGCTTCCTCAGCTTCTTGTTGCAACCTTGCTTCCTCAGCTTCCTGTCGCAACCTTACCTCTTCAGCTTTCAATCTTTGTTCTTCATGGACTAGGGCCTTAGCTGCTTCCCTTTCTTCCTATAGGTTGGCTTCTCGAGCTGTGGCAGAGCGAGAGCTAGCTCCACTGCTGTGACAAAAAATATGTAATTCAATCATATTACTAATTCCCCTGAACACTTTTTCTTCGTCATCATATTAATGGGCATACTTAAAATGAGCACACAATTCTTTGCAATGCTCCACAACTTTGCTCCGCCTATCGTTTCTATGAAAGATTGCCTCACCGAAGTGAAAAGCTTTCAACTCTTGAATGAACTCTTTGGATGCTGCAACCGCTGAGAACTTAGAGGCTCCTATATAGAAAGGAAAAGGAGGGAAAGAAACCTTATGTTGCTTATTAAGAACTCCTTCTATTCCATCAAGGAAAACTTGCATTACTGCTTCTTTCAGGACTACATAATCAGTGGTGTATTTTGGTAAGACGTATGGTGGCTGAGTGCCTCCGAACATCCTGATATAGGTACCCTCTTCTGAGAAGTAGAAATCTCCATAACCTTCGATGAATTCCATGGCGTTCTCCGATAAGCAATCGGCTTCTTCATTGAACATCTGCTCATACAGAGGCATAATGAATTCTTCACATATGAGCTTATAGTGCGCTCTGTAATTTTGAGCCCATAGTATTTTATAAGTATTGTATACCGGGGTGTTGGACTGATCCCATGAGCAGCCTAACCTAGGGAAATTGAGATTTTCCAAGATGCAATCAATGAGGTATGAAGACATGAAAAGCTATGACTTTTTTAAGGCCAAACCTTGTTTAGCTGCAGTCACAGTGGATGCCAAACTATCTGAGAGGATAGTAGCATAATCGAACACAGTTCCCTTAAATGGTATGTAGTGGATTATGGGGGCCCACTGTATCCTATATATAGTTCCATCGGGCATGCCGAAAATTATGCTTAACATAAGGTCAATCAACCTAAAGGGAGGTCTTAGGCTCTAAATGTCATACTCATCATTGTCTCTCTTCCTTAGCTGCAATCCCGTGAATAACGGCCTTTTAGCCATTTCGAAATTATTCATCTGTCCCAACCATGCATCGTTCAGTGCCTACTGGGGATGTGAGAATTTGTAGGCTGCGGCAATATAAGCTGGATGGAACGAAGCGAATGCCTCTCCCTTGTTGTCCTGCAACACTCTTGTTTGTGGGTTGGCATGTTCCAATCTCCACCCGATTACTTTTGAGCACGGGAATAGCTCAGGGCGAGTAGAAGCCCTGGATATGCCAGAGGTCCTGATGTTGAGGTAGATTTGTTCTTCTTCTATTAGCACGTCTGGGATATCTTGGTCTGTGATCATCCGGTAAATATCTCCCCACCGGACCTCAGGAGGGACGTCCGTGGTGCACTTAGTGTGTTGATAGAGAGTTTCAGTCCTTGGCTGTACTAGCTCTAGCTCCATCATCTTAGCTTTCTTTTTTCTACCTTTCGGCATTGTAGCTTATCTCTGTCAAGCAATCATATGAGAATAAACATAAGATTATCAACCATTATGTAAAATAGAGCATAAAATAGAGCGAGACAGAAAGGAAGCAGGACTAGCATGATAACGTATAATCATAAGAGGCCATAGTACCGCATGCTGGGGAAAGAAACAAAACACAGAATAGTCAAGTAAACATATTATAGCCATTAGAGTTGATCGTTCCAGGGAGGCAATGTCGGGTTTGGAACTTTTGAAAAGTTTCGAAAGAGGTAGGCATACGACGTACAAAAAATCATTTCCATCCTTATCTTTGAAGATAGGATGCCCTTCATTATAGGAGGATTCTTCTGAGACGGCAAAGTTACCTGGGTTGGTCCTTTCAGTTTTAGGGGAAGGGGTCAAGGAATATAGAGGAAACGATTAGGTGCATAAGCGATAAACTTAAGTGCAACAGGCTTGCAGTGAACCCGCATTACTGCATGAGTAAATGGCTGAGCAGACAGAAAGCGAACCTCAAATGGCTAAAGCGTGAATGGTAAGCTGGCTTGGATTGGGAAGGCTATGGGGCTGCAGCAGCCATAAAGTCTAAAGGATAGTTGGCTATAAGTTCCCACAAGCCATGTAATGAAACGAAAAAAACCCGAGAAAGCCTCGACGCATAGATAAGACAAAATTAACAGTAGAACCACCTACCTGGCAACGAAATACTGGTGTTATGGGGTTGATACGGTGGCAAATAAGCTGAGATGGAGCGAATAAACTTGCACATGTTCCAAACGGCGTCTTCCAAAATGAAATCTACCAATGGGAAAATAGAGCCCTCCGCCAACCTTATATTAAGATTGGTACGTGTGGACATTAACTAGGTAAGTGGTGAAATTAAAATGGAGTTAAACCTTTGCGAATGGTGGGGTCATTTCAACCCATTCGATAGTTATGTGCAACCATCAAAATCGGATGAAAAAGGCGGGTCTTGTCCACCATTGCGGGTAGAATTTGTGAGTTTCTTCCGAAGCGCGGGAGATTTGGAGTTTGAGCGCGGCTTCTGCTTGTTGCGGGAAAGAAGAGAAAGATGATCCGCCGTTGCAGAAATACTTGACAAGTTCTTCTGAAACTGATGAGTCAAAAGACTCGCGGTGAAACTTCTCGAGTTGATCCGTCGTTTCGAAATGACTTGGCGAGTTCTTCTGAAATTAATGAGGCAAAAGTCTTTTGTGGCAGAATTTCTTGAGTTGATCCGTCGTTGCGGAAAGAATCGACGAGATTTTTCACAATAGCGGATGAATTTTGTAAGTCTTTTCCGAAACGTGAATGGTTGGGGAACTTCGGAAGGAGGCGCTTGTAGCGGCAAGACTTGATGAATGCTTCCGCCGTTTCGGTAGATAATTTCAAGTTCTTCCATAGTTTTGGGTGAACATCTCAAGTTCTTCCACCATTTCAAGAGAAAATTTCAAGTTTTGACTTAGAAGAAAAACTCCAAAAAAGATTTCTCACTTGAAAAAAAAAAAAAGACTAAGTTCAAAAGTTTTCCAAAGGGGACTTAACCTTTTAAGCAGTCTTTCTAGGAAAAGAAAAGGAGGGGCCCCAATGTCTACAAAATTTTTGGGAGGGATGTTTCCGCAACAACAATTGTCGAATCGCTGGCGAACACAGATCTCTGAACAAAACACTCTTCTCGTTCATTGGAAACTATTAAAAGCTGCTCACCGTAAGTGCAATAATTGGTTTGAGCATCTGAATATCGGAGAATGAAGTAATCACTTTATATGCTGGTTACTGGGAAAGGGGAGCTTTGATGAAGACATCCTTAAAACTTTCTAAGGGCCATAATATGAGGTTCATTTTAGGAGATTTATCTTTCAGATGACCACTGTTATTGGACACCATAGGATCGTAACAACATCTCGTAGACACTATTGCTCTTGTTCCTCATTCCCATACTGCTTGCATCCTTTTGGATGTTTCATATTTTTTACTACTTTTGCTATTTGAGCCTTCCAGAAATATTTTCTTTAAATTCACGATCTTTGCTTTGGTTCCTCAATCCATAATGTCCTTTTGTGTGAGGGAGAGATTTCATTGATTTATCAAGCCTCACGGACAGAGAGGAACCTGGCTTGAGCTGAGTCTTTTGGACAGCTTTCTTGACTTGTGCACTTCACTTTATCTCAGCCAAGCTTTGATTGAGGCAAGAATTTCTGGAAAACAGACCCTTGATTGCAAGCCTTTTGGCTTTTGATTTGCAGCATGGATTCATTTCAATACCCTATGCCTTCGAGACGCGCTTCCTTTCCGTGGGTCAAACTATAGTGATATTCTTGAGATGCTTTTAAGTGTGATGGTGGATGGAGCCCAAAGAAAGTGATAAAGATAATCATAGATCTCTACTATTTAAACAAGGGTTATTGTGACCAGCAGAACCAGAATTTTTCTTTCTGGAAAACGATCATCAAAAGCTAAAAATTCATGGGTAAACTTCCTTTTGAGGGTGTCTTCCTAGTTTCACAAGTGGTGAGATTTCTTGAGAGATCTACCTTCATGAGAGGCCCAATTGCAGGTGTTTCAGAAAACAAAATGTACAAAAGGCACAAATGTTGAGAAAAGAAAACAACTTATCTGACATAAAGAAAAAAAGAGACTAAAGTAAATCAAAAGAAAAGCTTTATTTATGTACATAAATTCTCATTGAGACTATGCAAAGTATTGTTTCAAGGTGAGGCCATTGAGAGGAAGAGTTGCCTCCTCTCCCTAGAGGTCTGTTAGCTTGTAAGTGGATGGGCCGAGCTTTGCAGAAATTTGGTAAGGGCTTATCCATAAGTGTTGGAATTTCGTGTGCATCCCCTTGCCCTCATGATTATGGTCCCATTTCAGGACTAAATCCCCTAATTCAAAACTTCTTTTATCAGATTTCCTTTTATTGAACCATCTTTTGATTATATCTTGGTGCTGATGAAACCGGTCTTTAGCTTTCTATCGGGCTTCTTCAAGTTGAAGCAAGGTATTGATCCTGGATTGTAAGACTTGACTACAAGACCCTCGAGAGGCTTGGGACAACTGTAAGGATGGAAGAAAGATATTGGGAGGGAGGATGGATTCCTTGCCATAGACTAGGGTGTAAGGGGAAACCCTTAATGCATTCTTTGGAGTCACCCTATCTTCCCATAAGGCATTTGGGAGAGCTATATGCCAGCTTCGCTGATTTTCTATCACAGTCTTCTTGAGAATTTGGATGAGCTTTTTGTTTGAAGATTCCGTTAATCCATTTCCTTAAGGGTAATAATTGGCTAAATAATGCAGTTTAATTCCCCGTTCATAAAAAAATTCATTTATTTTAAAAGACGAGAAATAGGTGGCATTATCAAATACTAGGGAAATTGGAACCCCAAACTTGGTTATGATGTTCTCCTTCAAGAAATGGATGCTTGCATCTTCATTGATCTTGTGCAATGGGATAGCCTCCGTCCATCTGGTGAATTAGTCAGTGGCTTTGAGGATGTATCGATGTTGAAGAGAAGAATTTGGCTTTATCTCTCCAATGACGTCTATACCCCATTGTTCAAAAGGTTCTGAGATAATAACCGGCTGCAAAGGTCCTGCTACCTTAGGTAATTTCCCAACACTTCTTTGGCAGATATCACAGTTATGTGCATAAGCATGAGCATCTCGGAATAAAGTGGGCCAATAATATATAGCTCTGAGTATTTTGTGAGTTGTTGTCTCCCCTGAATAATGTCCACCAGCAAGACCATCGTGTAACTCTTTGACAACTTTACTTGCATCTTCTTTTTCTAGACATCTGAGGAAAATTCCATCGTAATTTTTTCTAAAAAGTACTCCATCAATGATTTGATAAGCTGCTAATTTTAAGTGGAGAGCCCTTCTTTGCTTAGAACTCTAGTGCTCAGGTAGGTATCCATGCTGCAAATAATGCACTAGTTCCCTATACCATGATTGAGGAGCTATGAAGATAGGACACACTTCGACTAAATTCAGCTCGGCTTCATTCTTCCAATGTTGCTCTTCACCAATTGGGTGTTCCGTTAGCAATTTACACAGGCCTTGTCCTTTGATGATGGTGGCTGGTTTAAATTCTAAATCATATTCTTGAAGAGCTGTGACCCAGTTTCCCCTCCTTTCTCCTAATTCTTTTTTAACGAAAAGGGATCTAACAACTGGGTGGGGAACTATAACTTTAGTTATGTTCTTAAGAATATATGGTCTGAACTGTTTGACCGCTTTGAAGACAGCACACGCATGTTTGTCGTCAATAGGATAATTCAGTTTAGCACCCTACAGACCAGTGCTCATAAACGAGATTGGGTACTCATCTCCTAATTCTACCTTTTGCGTGAGCATAGCCGCGAGAGAGTCATATGAAGCAAAAGTATACAAAATAAAATCTTTGTCGAAATATGGGCTTCTTAAGGAAGGAGCCTTAGTTATGGCTGCCTTAACGTCTTTGAATGCATCCTTTTCTAAGTCTGTCCATTTGAACTGTATGGTTTGCTTGACCATTTGTTGCAAAGGTTTAACAATTTGCACGAAATCCGGAACAAAGCTTCGGACAAAATTGATAGTGCCCATAAATGACTGCATGGATTTCTTGTCATGAGGCATGGGAATTTTATTGATAGCTTGTACTCTCTCTTGATCTATTGAAACTCCCCCTTTTGAAATGATGTGACTCAACAGTTTACCTTTGGGAATAGTGAACACACTTTTCTTGGGATTTAAAGAGATACCATATTTTCGGCAATGATCAAAAATTTGTTTCAAGTGAAAAACATGATCTTCTCTTTTCTTTGAAAAAACTGTCACATCATCTAGATAGACCACAACACAGTGACCTCCCAATCCTTGGAATGCGATGTCCATTGCTCGCTGGAACGTAGCTCCGGCGTTTATCAGGATGAATGGCATTCTTCGGTATGCAAAAGTTTCCCACTTAGTGTGGAAAGTAGTCTTAAGACAGTCTTCTTCAGCTACTAATACTTGATTGTAACCCGAGAAACCATCAAGGAGGGAAAAGAGTTATAATCCTGACACCATCTGGAGAATTTGTTCCACCGAAGGGACGAGATAGTTGTCTTTATCTGAATCTCTATTCAAATTTCTGAAGTCAATACATAGTCTTATTTCTCTTGACTTCTTTCTCACGGGAACAAGGTTAGCAAACCACTCAGAATGCCGGACCTTAAAAATTATTTTAGCATCCAGTAACTTTTTCAGTTCCTTTTGAATCAGAGGTTCAAGAGTAGAGTGCATCCTTCTTAATTGCTACTGAAATGGATTGACACCTGCCTTCATTGGTATGACATGCTGAATAATGCGAATTTCATATGTTTTCAGATCATCATAATTCCATGCAAAAACATCCTTATAGTGTCGAAACAGCTCGATGAACTTATCTCTTTCTCCCGGTGAACAACATTTGCCAAGGTTAACAAATTTTGGTTTAGCCTCGGTGCCCAGACTAACTAATTCATGCTGCATTGATGAGCTATTGGTCTTGGTATTTGCTAGCCTTTTGAACTTTCTCTGTAGATCAAATAGAATTTCAAGTGACCTCACCCCTTTGGGGATGAAATTGCCTTTAGCTGTATCTTTCTTTTGTAATTTAGAATTGTGTTTTTCTTCATCTATCATAACTTCTTGGAATATGTCTTCGTTTGTTAGAAAACTGATAATCTGTTCGGCATCATCAAAAACTCTGAAGTTTGTGGTATTGTTAAGGACAGAAGGCATGAAAATCAATTCAATTGAGCACTTGTTATTAGTTGGCACCAGTCTAGAAGCGGATGTTGCTAATAAATCAGCTGCAGAATTTTGCAGTCTAGGAATAGACTTTATATTGAAAGCATCAAAATGCATAATTAAATCCCATACCTCAACTTGATAACTCCTCAAATGCGGTGAAAGACAGTGAATGGTATCTCTTACCTGTATCACATCTATTTTTGAGCCGCCAAACACCTTCAGGTACTTAACATTTAAAACGATGGCTTTCTTCAATCCGTGGACTAAAGCTTCATATTCAACAGTATTGTTAGTACAATCAAATTCTAACCTATAGGACAAAAAATACTTATTTCTTTCTGGATCCATCAGAACACAACCGGCTCTGGATCCTTCCAAATTTTTAGAACCATCAAAGTATAATGTCTAAAAAATATCATTTGATTCAGCTAGTTAGTATCTTTATGATCTAAGTCAGTGACTAAACTAACTATATTACAGTCAATATCACCAGTTCAAGAAAAATGAAGGATATCGGAATGTTCATCTAATTCATGGCTAACAATTTCAGACTGATAATTACCTGGATCAATTTCTAAGAAATAATTTCCCAAAACTGAGGATGAGAAGGCTACAACTTCATTCTTTTCTTCTAGTTGAGTTACATTTTGTTTCATGTGCGGTTCTCTCAGAACCTTGATCTGATTCTGTCTATTTTGATATGGCAACCACAAATGGGACCAGTTAGTTGCAAAGTAATTGTTCAATTGGACTAGTCCCTACTTAGTATTAAACCATAGGCTTCGGGAAGGTCAACTACCATTATATCAATGAATTGACAAACTCTAGAATCTGCTGACAACCTAATGAGGACATCTTTCATTTCCCTGATAACTTTGACAGTAGTCCTATCTAACTGAATAATCTGGCCGGGAGATGGAATTGGTGGACCGTTAATCTTTTTACAGATAGATAGTGGCATGACATTCGAAGATGCTCCAGAATCTACCAGAAAATTATGTACATTGTGATTGAAGATTTCAAAAGTTAAAAGGAATGGCAATGTCTGAGATTTGGATTTCCCGCTGATACTGGCCTCATTAATTTTAGGGTCTTCTTGAGTATCTGTTAATGGAGTGCTGGGCTGGGATTGGAGAACATGCAACAACGTGTCTCATTGCTGGGGCAAACTGCACATATCAAATTATGAAACATTTGCCTTTACTTTCTTTATATCTTCAATGATGTCATATCCTAGATCGCATTCTTTTACAATTCTAGTTTGATGATCTATCCTATTCAGTGTGACCTTTGGTTTTTGAATTGTTATGTCAATGTTTGGCTGCTTGGCCACTGTTGGGTTAGCTTTAGGTTGTGATGGAATGACTGTTATGTGACTTCTAGGTAATTCTTTTGAATTTTTAGGTTTGGAAATAGTCGAGCTTCGAACTGGATCTACAATGGGACCTTTACTGTGAGTATTAATGTTTACAGCAGAGACTGGGATTTCCACGAGATCATCTTCTACCAATTCAGTTAAAGGTACCCAATCCCATAGCACCATGGTAGTGTCTGGGGATGGTTCCTCTATCTCAGGGCTTGGTTCCTCTGGAGGATCGTCTTGATCTAGAATCTGTGAATCCAGCATTTGGTTCATGACTAAACTCATAGAGTGAATCCATTGTGGGCAGCTCTTTTTCGAGTGTGGCTCTTGATGAAAGGTACAAAAGTATTTCATTCCTATTTCATTTAGATTTAAAATAGGAGAAGTATTCATAGGTGGATGAGGTTGATCGTTGTCTTCCCTTTTCTTGTAGAATGGTTTGAAAGGCTTCCTGGATGTACTAGCTGCTTTATCTTTCTCAAGATCTACAATTTTAATTGACAATTTCTGCATCATCTTAACTACGTTTTCCATATCCGCTGATGACTCTTCTTTATTCCTGGTGAGCAGTAAGGTTTTATTATTAGTTGCTCGTTTTGTCTTTGCATCTAAGGGATGTTTGGCAATGATGTCTACTTCTTCTTCTACCTTCCTAGCTTCTTCAAATTTTTTATTAGGGTAGTTTTCTTAGATCTTTTGACGAACATTGCTATAGGCCCTTCAAGTGCTGTTGTATAATATTCAACTAGAGATTCTTCTACCAGTTTATTTGCTTCGCTGAAATGATTCAAGATTGTAGTGAGCCTTTGGTTGAAGTCTTGAACCTTTTCTTTCTTTTCCATTCTCATGGACAATAATTCTTTCATGAGTGTAACTACGGTCTTTTGATTTCCATACTTCTTTAAGAAACATGTTTCAAATTCTTCCCAGTTGGAAATTGAGCTAGCTTGTAAGCTAAAATACCAGGAAGAAACTTTCGATTCAAATGTGTATGGGAAAAGTCTACAAACTACATCCTCATGCTGTACATTTAAAAGATTCAAGGCTAAATAAAAACTCTTGAGATGATCTTCAGCAGAAATGGATTTTACCGGCTCGAATTTAGGCAAGACTTTCTTTGGATTTTTAGGCAGATTGTGGAATGGCATAGCTAGATTTAATGCTCCCCTCGCTTTCCAAGCAGGTACAACCATGGTTCTATGTGGAGAATCAGGAGGAGAATCGTGTGGTGAATTAAGTGGAGTGTTATTTGGAGTAACAAGTTCTCCAAGATTTTCTAGATCTGAAAAATTTTCTGCGTTTTCAAGATCGATTTCTTTCAGGTGTTCTGCAATCTCTTCCAGAGTTAAATTTACAAGCTCTTCAAAATCATGCACAAGAATTGAATCATGGGTGTACTGTCTTTCTTTTCTGGGAGTACTTTTCCTAGGGAGAAAAATTACTGCGTTTAAACCACCTAGTTTTCTAACATAAGATCATGTATGTCTCCTTAAATCCTCTATTTCGGCAAAAGGCACAGCATACAATACTTCTTGATGTTCAGAATCAGAGATGGATTTTTCTTGATTTGTCACTTCAAGATTTGGGCTGTCTGAAATTTATGTTTCAAGCGGGTTTTCAATAACATTTTTGACAATGGGAGATCTTCCTTTATCAGCCATGCACTTCAGGCCCTCCTTCTAGCGCCAAAAACTGTTGATGCCCCAAAGATCATAGCACCAAGCAGAAAGGGATGCTCCCCAGTACACTATCCCAGTTAGATTGTCCACCGTTTGGTATGGGGAATCCGTACGGTTAGCGGTTCTGGATACCGTTAGATTTGGAGATTTTCTTTCTTTTACACCGGTTATGGCCTGATCCACCATTCTTTTTTATTTTATTTTTACGATGATGTGCAAGTGCCTAAGCTAATTTAATCTAAGTGTAGAAATTGAAGCAAATCTGTATCTAAGACTGAAATAAATCTAATCTATCCTTGCAAGGAGCAAAACTGTAAATATGAGTAATGTGCTACAAGAAGCATTTAAAGATCAACAAGTAGCCATTAAATCATAAAGATGCATCTACAACAGGAGGTTAAAGACATAAAAGATAGCTTTTAATTCATATGAAAACATTCTATTACTCATTTAGGAGAAACATCATTGCACATAAAATAGTAAGATCACTCAATACATAGAACTAATTCATAACAACAAAGAAAGATCTCACAGTAAGATATGAATGTCAAAATAATAAATCAGCATGCATCCAACACACATTTCCAGGCAAAAGACATCCTCTCTAGGCTCTTATTAGGCAATATTCATTTTCTTAGAACAAGTGCAAAGTAGTTCGTACAAGTTTAGAAAATTCATTTTCCCTGCCAAAAGTCCCTTACACTATTCCCTAAGTCTTTATTTATATCTTTACAAAATCCTTCTAATGCTGTCACATGTACCCTAACTCTAGAAGCTTCCAATTTGTCCTTTAGTGCCCCAATTACAGATAGAAATGATTCGTGGAAGCTTCAGATAAAAGAAAAAATTAGAGACAGCTGTCCCTCATACTTCACAACTTAACAAAAAGGAGGAGAAGATTTCAACGTATTATGCTACCACGTCAGCTAGGTGGTGCCTCTGCTTCAACTAGATCCGTACATTCAGAAGGTGTTTCTACCTGAACCTGTGCCTCTGCTCCAGATGGTGTACCTTTTTCGACAGGTGCCTGTGCTACTATTTTCTTATCTTCTTCTGCTATGTAACTGAACCAAATTCCTGTGTCTCTTACAACAATATTTCCTGGTGAGGGGAAAAGGATCTTTTGTCAGGTCACATGTTTACCAAGGTCTACCTCAATACTTTGAATTTTTGCTTTTGCTGTCTGGTGGATCTCCTTGAGCTCATGATTGCATACTGATGATAGCCCAATGTATTGATGAAGATCATCGGTAGCCAACACATCAATTTTCTTTACATACTCCAACTGAATGCCCAACTCTTCCTTCAAATATGACAAACGTTGCTCTTTGTTTGGAAAATCATCCAGGGTCTGAGGAAAAATAAGCTTGCATTTTTCATGTACTTCATGATTCTTTTGATACAGGCTATTACCTTTCACAATTGTTCCCTGGATCTTAGCCATCAGCTTGGCGCCGCAATTCCTGCAAAAACTGTATGAGGGCTACATCTTCCTTAAAACTATCCACGGATTTGAATGAGAGATGCTTAGGGAAATCCACCTTCCCTTCTCTCCACTCTATCTAGCTCAAAATTTTTGCTTTAACCCGAGTGTATTTACCTTTAAGCCTGATGGCTTTGGCATTGACTTATTTCAGCCTATCCAGCATGGTCTTGATTCTGCAAACCTCCTCCGTAATCAACTCTTGTGTGTGATGCATTTGTCTCAAGATGTCAGAGGACCGCTCGTGAAAAGGAGACATATCCATCGCTCTGCTTTCTACTTGCTCTAGCCGCTCAACCATTGACTTCTTATCCTGCTCCAACTGAACAACTCTAGCTTCAGAGTCATTCTTTTCAGACTCAAGGACCATCATCCGAATCGCCAGCTACTCCTTTTCCTCTTCCAGGTGTCGTGTCAACACCAAAAATTTCCAAAAAATTTAAAATTTTTAAAATGGCATATAATCTTTATTAATTCCAGTCATTAGCTGTTTGATTAGTTTATTTTATCCGAATTGTAACTGAATGTTCTTTTATGATACTTAATTTACAGATGATTCTCTTGTCAGTTACTGATTGTTTTTCTATTTCGCAACCACAAGGGGGAATTGCCATAACAAACTAGGCTTACTTAGATTCCGAGCTAATGCAACAGATTTTCTTTCTCTTATAGATCTACAAGTAATATTCGGGTCGCTGCAAACAAATCTTTAAAGTATTATAAACAATTTGTTGTACTCAATCATTCAGTAAGAGTTTAAGCATGCTAGCGAGGTTATCAAGTATTTAAAGGTAGAACTCTTCCTATGATCTCCTTATAATTTTACTGATAGAGAGTTAGAAATTACTAGATACTATGATAGCTATTTTCTTTGATAAATAAAGAATTAAATAATCCTATGGTGTACTGATCCCTTAAAGGGATTTCTGAAATGCAATAATTTCCTAACTAGCACTTTAGAAATATGACTGAGTTACCATATACAGACCAAAATTTTACTCATCTATTGTTATTGCATCAGGTCATGTTTAAGTTAGAATATATTTGATTTGCAACTTCAATTGTAAAGGATCTGAAGATATCAATATATACTTTGCTTGTTTCTAGCAATTACATGGTATTCTGTCAATTACATGTCTCCTCTTAATATTTTTAGGGTTTGTTTGGATTGAAGAGCTATTCCTATTTCTATGATTGACAATGGATTAAAAACTATAAGCTATCTTGATTAAACTCATTGAGCCTTAAGGATAACAAGAGTCTACTTGCTATTACAAGAAATTTGAAACAATTAAGTGATTATTATTATATTGTATCAACAGGTGAAATGGACTAGAGTAACCCTAATCCAAAATTGCGAGTTAGGTAACTTGAATCCTACAAGTTGAAGTCACCTAAAGAAGGAATGGCAAGTCCTATACCATTTGTGCAAGCTATCGCAAATGGGCATTATAGTAGTAGAATTTGTAATTCACTATGCCCAACATCACTACACTATCTTAGATACTTCAAAGAAATGCAATATCTCGTGTCTTTTCACATGAGTCTAGGGTATAAGGAAAAATAGTTATAAGTTTTTATGAACCACTTATGACTTAACATTACACCCTTAACCTTATAGATTTAAAAGAATTGATATCTCCCTGGTCTGTTCATATGAGACTAAAGGAAGTGGCAATCTAGTGATAAGTTTATGAACTACTTGTATCTTATCATTATTCCCATGTTCTCATAACTTTTATAATTAGAAGTCAAATTCTCTATGTTTCAACCATTCAAGACTTAACTTTGAATGCTATCTACATACACGGTTTTAACAATTATAAATCAAAGTTCTTAATGTTATTATGCAGGGTTCAAAAGCTTGGTCCTAATGTGAAATATATGGCAGGTTTAAATTATGGTATCGAGACCATAATGGAATATGCATACAATGATTTTGGTTTACCCACGCTATGATTTTTATTTGGAAAATAATTGATGGGGAATCTCATTGTAAGACTATAGCTCGTCGACCCACTGCATGAAAATTATTAAACAGCTACGTGGTTTCTCCAGGTCCACGCATTTTGTGATATAAAACTGTTGACTAACCCTACTTGGCCATTTCTCCCTTGCCTTCGGGCTCGGTCGCTCTGTGAACCATGCTGGTCCAGTCTCTGCTGTTACTGTGTGCTAGCAGCTTCTATGCTGCCTCGGGCCTTCGTGTTTGTCCATTGTATCGTTTGGAACTCCTTATATTTTGCTGTTGGTTGCTGTAAGTTTGTTATGAACCTAGGGTTTATCCTTTTTCTACCTTTATTGATCCGGTCATGGCTTGAGTGTATCGTTCAACTTGCTTCAGTCAAGGCTTCCATCGTGGAAGACACCCATTGCTTCTGCCATCTTGTTCTTTCGGTGACAAGGGAAGGGTTTACACCTCCTCTGCTCGTGGTTGATAGGCTATTTACTGTGTTTGGAACTTCTTTCAATTCGCTCGTAAGCTACAGGTTACTCCTTCGTTTTCCAGTTAAAAGAAATGGTTTAACAAAAATTAGTTTTTAACTGATACCACTCTGTCGTTGCAGGTCCTGGCCCCTCTCAAAGGCGTGGGTGGCACAAACTTTGACGATTGGCTTTACCGGGTAAGCTTGGTTTTCACCATGGCATTTTCCTCCTTGCTAGTTGATTAGGGCGGTTAGGGTTTGGACTTTGAAAGAACAACTCTGTGACTATCTCCGTTCTGTTTGGTCTTGTAACTGCTTGTTACCACAAGTTCCTTGACAGGTTTAACCCTGTGATGTGAATGGGATCTTATGGCTTCGGTCAAATGTTGTAATTTATTCGCCTTTCTGTGATGTTTAAGAATTTTCTATAAAAGAAAAATACTATGTAAATACAAAGGGAACAATGGTTTTAAGCCTGTCTGTAGAAGAAGTTACAGTCCTCGATAATTTTGTTTTGTTGCTAAACTCTTAAATTATTCAGGGTTTTCACCCCAGGTTTTGATATTATGACTTATTAAAAGTTCTCCTGTATATTTGAGCTGGTGTGTGGCGTGTATTTTAAATTCCATGTTTTTAAAATCACCTATAATGTGAACTTGAGCTGCGACCGTAGGTGAAATCGTTGTTTTAGATCTTAGTATTTTTTTTACTTGAAAAACTGGAATGATAGGGTTCAATTCGAATTCCACAGTGGTGATTTTGTTTAGATGCTGATTTTGTCATTACGATTATAACTCTGTTGGTAGTTGAGAGTCAAGTGAAGATATTACTATGATGTTTAAGCTAGATATTGAGCTAAATTTTGTTTTGTTGTTTCTTTGTTTTTAAAACAGTGACTAGGTTATTTAACCATGATAGATTCTTTGTGATAAATTTCTACTAGGGTTTTGCACATTGATTTAATTGTTATGTAAGGACTTGTTAAAATTTAATTAGGGTTTGTACCCTTATATAGAGATCCTAACTCCGACTACAAAACTCCTACAAAGACAGTCAACCATGATATAAATATTGTAATGTTTATAGTTATATTTACTATTGTCTCCTATGATTGTTTAATTAATTTTGTATACACAGAGCTTAAATATTTTATACGTAACCCTTACTTATATATTCAACCATTATAATTAAACTAGGTTTATAATTACAATAATAAACTATTGCTTAAAGTATTACTATTGTATGGAATGCATTAAAGATACCTTAACAGTAATGTAATAATGATATTAAGGAATGCTGAAAACACAATATCTCTACCAAATCTATCTACTGCTATTCTGAGATACTAACTTAACTAACTAATTACTCTTCAGACATATAGAAATAAACTCATCATCCATTCATTCATACTTAACAAACATAAGAAAATAAATGGCAGAACCTGTTTAAGCTGTGGACACAACAGCAATGGGAGGCCGTTCCTCCCTACCAACTCCTGGAGAGTGCCCAGACAACAACTTCTCAGGACCCCCGAGCTTGCTTTGGTCTCCCTGGCTGGAACTAGGTGCAGCAAAGTAAATTCTCTCAGCCCAAACATCTATAATGGAACCAAGTTACTGCAGCATTCCTCTCAAAACAACTTCCTTACTGTATTTCCCTCTTCCTCAATGGATTTCCTGAATAACATTCACCTGAATGTATTCTCTCTGGAAAAATTCGAACCCCCAGCTCTGTTCATTGAGTTCTTTTTAAAAGATTCCCTAGGTCTTTTTTGGGTTAACTGTCATTAATGAGCCACCTGCTCTGATTCCACTTTCTTGGGGAATCATGACCCCAAATATAGGGAAGTTGCCACCTGCAACTTAGGAAGTGTTTGAGGATGCTGCCACTTGTCCTTTTCCTTTCCACCTAGTTCCATCCACTAGTTTGACTGGTAACCTCTTTTTAACAGCTCTCCCATGCTATTGTCTCCACAATTTATTTATTAATAATAAAATATTTTGAATTACACTCCATTTCTGATGACTCTGCTGAGTCTTCAATCCTTACTTAGTATTAAATTTAACATAATGTCTCAGGAATATAATAAAACAATTACATAATTTTTACAAAAATTGGGGTATGTGACTTACACACCCCCTTAAAATGTAACATCATCCTCGATGTTACTTATTCCTCATCCTCTGCAACCTTCTGGAACAGATTTGGGTACGCTTCCTGCATCTTACTTTACATTTTCCAGGTAGCTTCTTCAGGACTAAGGTGCTTCCATTGCACCTTCAGCTCTCCAATTGTGCGGTTCTGCAGAGTAATTTCCCTCCTCCCGAGGATACAATCCGGTTCCACCAGAACTTCCCCTTCTGGTTCTACCTGTACAACGTTCCAATCAATCACATGAGTAGCATCATGAACATACTTTTTCAGAACCGAAATATGAAAAACATTGTGCACTTTTAAATTAGGTGGTAATGCTAGCTGATAAGCAACTTGACCAACTCTAGATAAAATTTCAAACGGACCACAGTAACGTGGCGCTAATTTTGCACAACTCCCCAATCTTAGGGAGCTCTTCTTTGGTATTACCTTTATGAACACATGTTCACCCACCTGGAACTCTTTAGGAGTTCTTTTCAAATCTGCTTGGCTCTTTTGTCGATCCTGGGAAATCTTCAAATTCTCCTGCACTTGTTTCACAATCTGTTCCATTTCTTTTAATAATTCAGGTCCTAACACTAATCTATCTAATGGATTATTCCAGGAGATAGGAGTGTTACATTTACGCCCATATAGAATTTCGAAAGGACTGAACTTAGCTGACGATTGATAGTTGTTATTGTATGCAAATTCTGCTAAATGTAAATAATCCTCCCACTTACTTGGTTGATCCTTAACATACATTCTTAGTAGATCTTCCAATACCTGATTAACTCTTTCAGTCTGTCCATCCGTCTGAGGATGGAAAGAAGTGTTGAAATTCAGTGTTGTGTTTAATCCCTTAAACAAAGATTTCCAGAAATTCCCTGTGAATTTAGGATCCCTGTCTGAAATAATAACCTTTGGGACGCCATGTAACCAAAAAATCTGCTTAAGAAATATATCAGCTATGTTTGCAGCCTTGTAAGTGGTTTTAACAGGAATAAAATGTGTTGATTTACTTAATTTATCTACTACCACCATAATTGAATCATTCTGATTTTGATTTCTGGGTAATCCAGTAATGAAATCTAAGCTGATTATTTCCCACTTCCAACTAGGAATAGGAAAAGGTTGTAGTAACCCAGTTGGATGTTGATGTTCTGTTTTCACTTGATGGCAATCCAAACATCTAGCTATATACTCAGCTGCTTCAGATTTCATATTAGGCTAAAAATAATCTTTTCTCAACATGGTGACAGTCTTCTGGTAGCCTGGATGCTCTGAGTAAGGGGTTTTATGAACTTCATCCAGAATTAGCAATTTAACCTTAGATACATTAGGCACATACAGTATGTCCTTAAACAATAAAAATCCATCTTTGTTTAGGCTATAACCCTTTATTAAACTTTCTGTAGGTTCTTCTTTAGCTGTAGCTTGTAAATTTTGATAAATTTCATCCAATTTTATCCCTTCAGCCAACTGTTCATTTAAATCAAAGTTATAAGTACTGATAGCTATTGTAAAATTCATCTTTGCATTTCTGCTCAAAGCATCAACCACCTTATTTTACTTTCTTTTTATGTGCTGAATTTTGAAATCGTATTCACTTAAGAAGGCCAACCATCTTGCTTGCCTTGCATTTAAGTTAGGCTGATCTAAAAGGTATTTTCGACCCTTATTATCAGTCATTAAAGTAAACTTTCTGCCTATTAAGTGGTGTCGCCACATCTTTAAGGCATGAATAACAGCAGCTAGTTCTAAATCATACGTGGCATAATTATTTTCATGAATCTTTAGCTTCCTGGACTCATAGGCAATGACATGCCCATCCTGAGTCAGCACTCCGCCTAGACCATCATTACAAGCATCGGTGCAAACCACGAAATCCTTATTAGGATCCGCTATTCTTAGAATAGGTGCAGTTGTTAATAAAGTCTTCAATTTCTTAAAGCTTTCTTCACATTTTAAGTTCCAATCAAATTTCTTGCCCTTCTTTTGCATGGAAGTGATTGGGTTGGCTATATTTGAAAAGCCTTCTATAAATCTCCAGTAATAACTGGTAATTCCCATGAAGGACCTAACATCTGTTACGTCTTTTGGTACTGGCCAATCTTCGATTGCCTGGATCTTTTCAGGATCAACTGAAATCCCTTCCTTAGTCACTACATGACCTAAGTACTGGATTTCATCTCTAAAGAAATCACACTTACTGAACTTCGCAAAGAGTTGTTGCTCTCGCAGTTCTTGTAAAACTATCCGTAAGTGTTCTTTATGTTCCTCTTCATTTTTAGAATAAATTAAAATGTCATCGATGAATACGACGAAAAAGTTTATCCAAGTATTTATGCATTATGTTATTCATTAGACACACAAAGACGGCTGGGGCATTAGTAAGCCCAAATGGCATTACGACAAATTCGTAATGTCCATACCTTGTTCTAAAAGCTGTCTTGAATATGTCTTCTTCTTTAATTCTCACCTGATGATAGCCTGATCTCAGGTCTATCTTAGAGAACACCATAGCTCCACGTAGCTGATCAAACAGATCATCTATGCGAGGCAATGGATATCTGTTTTTAATTGTCATCTTATTTAGTTGACGGTAATCTATGCAAAGTCGCATAGTTCCGTCCTTCTTTTTAACAAAGATTACTGGTGCTCCCCAAGCGGACACACTAGGTCGAATGTATTTCTTATCTATTAATTCCTTTAACTGGGATTTTAATTCATTAAGCTCCAGAATATTCATATGATACGAGGCCTTCGAACTGGGTACAGCACCTGGTACCTGCTCAATTGTGAAATCCAGTTCTCTCTTGGGAGGTAATCCTGGAATTTCCTCCGGAAAAACATCAGTGAATTCATTTACTACAGGAATATCCTCAACTTTTATCTTGCTAATTTCAGACTTAACTCCCTCATCTGTAATAGTTATAGCATAGGCTTTGCACCCTTTTCTGACTGCTCTTTTAAGTTGTAAAGCAGAAATCTGCCTGATTACAGTTTTCCTAGGAATACCCTTAACCGTTACAGGCTGTTCATTATTATTCACACATGTGAAGGTTTTATCAAAACAGTTTAAAACTACCTTATGCTGTTCTAACCAGTCCATACCAATAAGTATGTCATACGAGCCAAGTGGTAAAACATTTAATTTAACAGTAGTTTTAAAATCATTCATATATAGGGCACATTCCTCAACATAACAGTTCACCTTCCTTTTTGCCCCAGTGGCTAGTTGTACTGACCAAGAGTTATCAAATCTTTCAACAGTCAAATTACACTTTTCTACTATCTGTGGTGAAATATAAGTAAGGATTGCACCTGGATCTATTAAAATAGTTACAGGGGTTTTGTTAACCATACCTCCTACTTCCACCATGGAAGTTTGATAATCAGCTTGGCGGTTCTCCAACGCTACATTGATTTGGGGCATAGTCCTTGCAAAGTCTCCAACAGTGATTTCATCTTGTATAGTATGAATATTGTTGTTTGGTTTCTTCCGATTTGGGCAAACTGAAGCATAATGTGGGCCCTTGCACTCCCAGCACTTAACAGGCTCCTTCCATTAAAAATTCTTAGTGAAATTTCCATGATTGTTAGAAGCCTCCTTGCTACCCTTAAAGTTGTTGGGATTATTAGAAGCTCCATTTTTGCTTCCCTGGAAGTTTTTACCATTAAAATGGTTTCTGTTCTTGTTATTCTTGAAATTTTTCTAGGGTACAAACTCTTTTTTCTGGAACTCAAGCTGATTACTGTTCTTTTTAGCCTTCTAGTTGGCTATTCCTTCTTTCTTTTTGTTCTGTTCAAAACAGAAATTAGCCTTTCACATGGCTTCTTCCATAGTTTTGGGGTTATCATATTCGATTCTGTCTTTTATATGATATGGCAGGTAGCTGAGAAACTGTTGTACTTTAGGTTTCTCTTCAACAAAATATGGCACATATCTTAACAGACTTAAGAACTTACTGTTTAAGTCCTTCATAGTCATAGATCCTAGCTTTAACTCATAAAATTCCTTGGCCCTTTCTTCATAGTATTGTTCGGACAGGAATTTCTTTTTGAAGTACCTTTTAAAGGTACTCCAATTGACCTCTTTTTCTTTGATCCCCTTGACCCTTTTCATGTCTTTCCACCATATATCCGCCTTTCCAGAAAGGTTATAGATGGCCATTCTTGCCTTCAGCTGATTTGAATAGTTGTATATCTGAAAATATTTTCTCATCCCGGATAACCAAGACTCTGCCTCTTCTCCTGTTTCAGTTTCTCCATTAAAAGTTGGAGGTTTTATTTTCTTGAACTCCCCAGAAATTTCTTCATAAGGTCTGTACTTTTTCTTTCTGTTATACAACTCAGCCTCACTACTGTCACTAGTAGTGAAATAGCTTTGTTGTTCCCTTCTTCCTTCAGATGATGACCTGCTATCTGATTTAGCTAGTTTCATCTTTTTAAACCCTTTTTGATGGCTAGCTTCTTCAGATTCATATCTTTTGCTTCTCCCTTCAGTCTGAAATTTTTCCATCAAAATTTGATTTAACTGCTCTTGAGTTTTCAAAATCTTTTCATTATCCTTCTTGACTGATTCCATTTCAGTCTTTAAACTATTTATAGTCTGCATCAGTTCTGAAGAGTGAGCAGTCACCTCCTCTATCGCAGGTTCTCTAGACATCTGTCTTGTCTCAGTATTTGGAGATTCATCCTCAGCATAGTCTCCTAGCTTCTCCATACCTGCCTGTTAGTTTCAGAAAATATGCTCTTTTACATGAAACAAAAATACAAGTTAGTACTTTATATATATATACATATATTTTTCTTTTTCTTTTTACCGTCCTGCGGAAACTAGTTGGGCCACATCTAGGCCTAGTATTTGAACCATGCTCTGATACCACATGTCAACACCCAAAATTTCCAAAAAATTTAAAATTTTTAAAATGGCATATAATCTTATTAATTCCAGTCATTAGTTGTTTGATTAGTTTATTTTATCCGAATTGTAACTGAATGTTCTTTTATCATACTTAATTTGCAGATGAGTCTCTTGTCAGTTACTGATTGTTTTTCTATTTTGCAACCACAAGGGGGAATTGCCATAACAGACTGGGCTTACTTAGCTTCCGAGCTAATGCAACAGATTTTCTTTCTCTTACAGATCTACAGGTAATGTTCGGGTCAGTGCAAACAAATCTTTAAAGTATTATAAACAATTTGATGTACTCAATCATTAAGTAAGAGTTTAAGCATGCTAGCCAGGTTATCAAGTATTTAAAGGTAGAACTCTTCCTATGATCTCCTTATAATTTTACTGATAGAGAGTTAGAAATTACTAGATATTATGATAGCTATTTTCTTTGATAAATAAAGAATTAAATAACCCTATGGTGTACTGATCCCTTAAAGGGATTTCTGAAAAGCAATAATTTCCTAACTAGCACTTTAGAAATATGACTGAGTTACCATATACAGACCAAAATTTTACTCATCTATTGTTATTGCATTAGGTCATGTTTAAGTTAAAATTTATTTGATTTGCAACTTCAATTGTAAAGGATCTGAAGATATGAATATATACTTTGCTTGTTTCTAGCAATTACATGGTATTCTGTCAATTACAGGTCTCCTCTTAATATTTTCAAGGTTTGTTTGGATTGAAGAGCTATTCCTATTTCTATGATTGACAATGGATTAAAAACTATAAGCTATCTTGATTAAACTCATTGAGCCTTAAGGATAACAAGAGTCTACTTGTTATCACAAGAAATCTGAAACAATTAAGTGATTATTATTATATTGTATCAACAAGTGAAATGGAATAGAATAACCCTAATCCAAAATTGCGAGTTAGGTAAGTTGAATCCTACAAGTTGAAGTCACCTAAAGAAGGAATGGCAAGTCCTATACCATCTGTGCAAGCTATCGCAAATGGGCATTATAGTAGTAGAATTTGTAATTCACTATGCCCAACATCACTACACTATCTTAGAGATTTAAAAGAAATGCAATATCTCGTGTCTTTTCACATGAGTCTAGGGTATAAGGAAAAATAGTTATAAGTTTTTTATGAACCACTTATGGCTTAAGATTACACCCTTAACCTTATAGATTTAAAAGAATTGATATCTCCCTGGCCTGTTCATATGAGACTAAAGGAAGTGGCAATCTAGTGATAAGTTTATGAACTACTTGTATCTTATCATTATTCCCATGTTCTCATAAATTTTATAATTAGAAGTCAAATTCTCTATGTTTCAACCATTCAAGACTTAACTTTGAATGCTATCTACATACACGGTTTTAACAATTATAAATCAAAGTTCTTAATGTTATTATGCAGGGTTCAAAAGCTTGGTCCTAACGTGAAATATATGGCAGGTTTAAATTATGGTATCGAGACCATAATGGAATATCCATACAATGATTTTGGTTTACCCACGCTATGATTTTTTTTTGGAAAATAATTGATGGGGAATCTCGTTGTAAGACTATACATTAGAGAGATTTTGAGGTAAAAAAATGGCCTCCTAAGAGATGTACTACAAAATATGAGATATATTAAAATATTATGAATTGGGGGTTTTATGGGGTAGGTATATATGACAAGTCACCTCCCACACTATTTTCTATGCACAATATAAATAACCATGGTTGAGTTGCTTTTCAAAATTCACTAGAAATAAAATTAATAAAATAAGTCTACATTGATGTGACTAAGATTCATTGTAAATTCTCAAAAATTTACTGTCCTTTAGCATTTCTTTGTCTTAAACTTGCAAATGAAATTAAATAAAAAAATAAAATTTAAGAGCTATTTTTTTAATTTTATGTTGACTTTTTATATTTAGTACTTTTCTCATGAATTTAATATAATGTAATTTAATTGAGAATTTATTTATATGTAAAATGTTAATAATATTATTATAATCCACATTGCATTATTATTATTATTATTATTATTATTTATTAAATCTATTATTATTCTTTATTAATTTGACATTATGTTATTAAATAGAATGGAGTGAATATATAATTTAAAATTAAAAACATAAAAATGATAATATATTATTTTATAAAAAAAATGTGAAAGGACTTTCTTTATGAATTAAAAGTACTTCACTTGAAAATGACAATAATATTATTTTATGAGAAAGTGTGAAAAGATATTCATTATGAGTACTTTACTTGAAAATGACAATAATATTATTTTATGAAAAGACTATCAGTATGAGTACTTTACTTTATGAATTAAAAGTACTTACACCACTACCTTGGTTAACTATGTGTTTTCATCCATCATAGAAAATTTGACAAATAGACATTCTTAACTCATGCAATGCCACCTCACCAAGGGGGATGATGTCATCTACTAGAATGTGATTGGTTGTTTTTTATAGTACATTTTCTTTGTTTTGAGGCCATTTTTTGACCTCAAAATTTCTCTAATGAGCTCGTCGACCCACTGCATGAAAATTATTAAACAGCTACGTGGTTGCTCCAGGTCCACGCATTTTGTGATATAAAACTATTGACTAACCCTACTTGGCCATTTCTCCCTTGCCTTCGGGCTTGGTCGCTCTGTGAACCCTCCTGGTCCAGTCTCTGCTGTTACTGTGTGCTAGCAGCTTCTATGCTACCTCAGGCCTTCGTGTTTGTCCATTGTATCGTTTGGAACTCCTTATATTTTGCTATTGGCTGCTGTAAGTTTGTTATGAACCTAGGGTTTATCCTTTTTCTACCTTTATTGATCCGGTCATGGCTTGAGTGTATCGTTCGACTTGCTTGAGTCAAGGCTTCCATCGTGGAAGACACCCGTTGCTTCTGCCATCTCGTTCTTTCGGTGACAAGGAAAGGGTTTACACCTCCTTTGCTCGTGGTTGATAGGCTATTTACTGTGTTTGGAACTTCTTTCAATTCGCTGGTAAGCTACAGGTTATTCCTTCATTTTCCAGTTAAAAGAAATGGTTTAACAAAATTTAGATTTTAACTGATACCACTCTGTCGTTGCAGGTCCTGGCTCCTCTCAAAGGCATGGGTGGCACAAGCTTTGACGATTGGCTTTACCGGGTAAGCCTGGTTTTCACCATGGCATTTTCCTCCTTGCTGGTTGATTAGGGCGGTTAGGGTTTGGACTTTGAAAGAACAACTCTGTGACTATCTCCGTTATGTTTGGTCTTGTAACTACTTGTTACCAAAGGTTCCTTGACACGTTTAACCCTGTGATGTGAATGGGATGTTATGGCTTCGGTCAAATGTTGTAATTTATTCGCCTTTCTGTGATGTTTAAGAATTTTCTATAAAAGAGAAATACTGTGTAAATACAAAGGGAACAACGGCTGTAAGCTTGTCTATAGAAGAAGTTACAGTCCTCGATAATTTTGTTTTGTTGCTAAACTCTTAAATTATTCAGGGTTTTCACCCCGGGTTTTGATATTATGACTTATTAAAAGTGCTCCTGTATATTTGAGTTGGTGTGTGGCGTGTATTTTAAATTCCATGTTTTTAAAATCACCTATAATGTGAACTTGAGCTGCGGCCGTAGGTGAAATCGTTGTTTTAGATCTTAGCATTTTTTTTACTTGAAAAACTGGAATGATAGGGTTCAATTCGAATTCCACAGTGGTGATTTTGTTTAGATGTTGATTTTGTCATTACGATAATGACTCTGTTGGTAGTTGACAGTCAAGTGAAAGATATTACTATGATGTTTAAGCTTGATATTGAGCTAAATTTTGTTCTGCTGTTTCTTTGTTTTTAAAACAGTGACTAGGTTATTTAACCATGATAGATTCTTTGTGATAAATTTCTGCTAGGGTTTTGCACATTGATTTAATTGTTATGTAAGGACTTGTTAAAATTTAATTAGGGTTTGTACCCTTATATAGAGATCCTAACTGTGACTACAAAACTCCTACAAAGACTGTCAACCATGATATAAATATTGTAATGTTTATAGTTATATTTACTATTGTCTCCTATGACTGTTTAATTAATTTTGTATACACAGAGCCTAAATATTTTATACGTAACCCTTACTTATCTATTCAACCATTATAATTAAACTAGGTTTATAATTAGAATAATAAACTATTGCTTAAAGTATTACTATTGTATGGAATGCATTAAAGATACCTTAACAGTAATGTAATAATGATATTAAGGAATGCTGAAAACACAATAACTCTACCAAATCTACCTACTGCTATTCTGAGATACTAACTTTACTAACTAATTACTCTTCAGACATATAGAAATAAACTCATCATACATTCATTCATACTTAACAAACATAAGAAAATAAATGGAAGAACCTGTTTAAGCTATGGACACAACAGCAATGGGAGGCCGTTCCTCCCTACCAACTCCTGAAGAGTGCCCAGACAACAACTTCTCAGGACCCCCGAGCTTGCTCTGGTCTCCCTGGATGGAACTAGGTGCAACAAAGTAAATTCTCTCAGCCCAAACAACTATAATGGAACCAAGTTACTGCACCATTCCTCTCAAAACAACTTCCTTACTGTATTTCCCTCTTCCTCAATGGATTTCCTGAATAACATTCACCTGAATGTATTCTCTCTCGAAAAATTTGAACCCCCAGCTCTGTTCATTGAGTTCTTTCTAAAAGATTCCCTAGGTCTTTGTTGGGTTAACTGTCATTAATGAGCCACCTGCTCTGATTCCACTTTCTTGGGGAATCATGACCCCAAATATAGGGAAGTTGCCACCTGCAACTTAGGAAGTGTTTGAGGATGTTGCCACTTGTCCTTTGCCTTTCCACCTAGTTCCATCCATTAGTTTGACTAGTAACCTCTTTTTAACAGCTCTCCCATGCTGTTGTCTCCACAATTTATTTATTAATAATAAAATATTCTGAATTACACTCCATTTTTTATGACTCTGCTGAGTCATCAATCCTTACTTAGCATTAAATTTAACATAATGTCTCAGGAATATAATAAAACAATTACATAATTTTTACAAAATTCTGGTATGTGACATGTCGACACTTATCTGACAACTCCTTGTGATCAGCAGATAGGCGATTATATTTGTTCACCACAAGATCCCTATAAGACTGCTCGTTAGCCACAATATGTTGTAGCATGCGAGCTCTTCTCTTTGTTGACTCAAACTCTTTGACCATGTCGATCACATCGTCTTATGTTACTTTTGCTGCCGACATAGCGGCGGATTCCATGGCTATGGGAGCCTTATTTGTATTTTGCATAACCATGGTTTCTCGCTGGGTGACAATATCTACCTGGAAAAGTCTCTTTATCCTCTCTTCTGACTTCAGGACCACAGCCTTCCTCTTTTTATAATACACAAATTTATCCTATCGGGACATAGTATGATCTTCGGATGGGGTGAAAGGGATGATTGAGAGGTCTCTTATATGGACTTCTGCCTTTGTGGGTGGGGTCTGTACTACCTGAGATGATTCTATTTCCATATCTTGGGTGCCAAAGCCACCCACCTAGGCATCTTCGTTGGCCTTAATTTCTTCTTCCGCATTTTGTTCTTCTTAAGCTTTAAGCCTTCTTTCTTCTTTCTCAGTCTGCTACTGATTTTAAATTACCTCCCTCTGCTCTTGTTCCTCAGCCTGCTGCTGCAGTCTTGCTTCTTCGGTTCCCTGCTACAATCTCACTTCATCAGCTTCCCTCTGCAACCTTGCTTCCTCAGCTTCCCTCTACAACCTTGCTTCCTCAGCTTCCTCCTGCAACCTTGCTTCCTCAGCTTCCTACTGCAACCTTGCCTCTTCAGCTTTCAATCTTTGTTCTTCACGGACTAGGGCCTCAGCCGCTTCCCTTTCTTTCTGGAGGTTGGCTTCTCGGGCTGTTGCAGAGCTAGAGCTAGCTCCACTGTTGTGATGACAAATCTGTAATTCAGTCATATTATTAATTACCCTGAACACTTCTTCTTTGTCATCATAGTAATGGGCATACTCAAAATGAGCATACAATTCCTTGCAATGCTCCACAACCTTGCTTCGCCTGTCATTTCTATGAAAGATTGCCTCACTGAAGTGAAATGATTTCAAATCCTGAATGAACTCTTCGGTTGCTCAACCCCTGAGAACTTTTAGGCTCCTATACAGAAAGGAAAAGGAGGGAAAGAAGCCTTATGTTGCTTATTAAGAACTCCTCCTATTCCATCAAGGAAAACTTGCCTGACTGCTTCTTTCAGGACTACATAATCAGCGGCGTATTTTGGTAAGATGTATGGTGGCTTAGTGTCTTCGAACATCCTGATATAGGTACCCCCTTCTGAGAAGTAGAAATTTCCATAACCTTAATTGACTTCCATGGCATTCTCTGACAAGCAATTGGGTTCTTCATTGAACATATGCTCATAGAGAAGCATAATGAATTCTTCACATATGAGCTTATAGTGCGCTCTGTAATTGTGAGCCCATAGTATTTTATAATCAGTGTATACCGGGGTGTTGGACTAATCCCATGAGTAGCCTAACCTGGGGAAACAAAGCTTTTCCAAGATACAATCAATGAGGTATGAACACATGAAAAAATCTAACTTTTTTAAGGCCAAACCCTCTTTAGTTGTGGCCACAGTGGATGCCAAACTATCTGAGAGGATAGTAGCCCAATCAAACACAGTTCCCTTAAATGCTATGTAGTGGATTATGGGGGCCCACTGTATCCTATATATAGTTCCATTGGGCATGCTGAAAATTCTGCTTAACATAAGGGCAATCAACCTAAAGGGATGTCTTGGGCTCTGCATGTCATACTCATCATTGTCTCTCTTCCTTAGCTACTTTCCCGTGATTAACAGCCATTTAGCCATTTCAAAATTATTCATCTATCCCAACATTGCATCGTTCAGTGCCTGCTAGGGATGTGAGAATTTGTAGGTTACGGAAATATAAGATGGATGGAATGAAGTGAATGCTTCTCCCTTGCTATCCTACAACACTCTCGTTTGTAGGTTGGCATGTTCCAATATCCACCCGATTACTTCTGAGCACTGGAATAGTTCAGGGCGAGTAGAAGCTCTGGATATGCTAGAGGTCCTGATGTTGAGGTAGATTTGTTCTTCTTCTACTAGCACGTCTGGGATATATTGGTCCCCAATCATCCGGTAAATATCTCCCCACCGGACCTCGAGAGGGACGCCCGTGGTGCACTTAGTGTCTTGAAAGAGAGTTTTAGTCCTTAGCTATACTGGCTCTGGCTCCATCATCTTAGCTTTCTTTTTGCTACCTTTCGGCATTGTAGCTTATCTCTGTCAAGAAATCATACGAGAATAAACATAAGATTGTCAACCATTATGTAAAACAAAGCATAAAGTAGAGCGAGACAGAAAGGAAACAGGACTAGCATGATAACGTATAATCATAAGAGGCCATAGTGCCGCATGCTGGGGAAAGAAACAAAACGCAGAATAGTCAAGGGAACATATTATAGCCGTCAAACTTGATCATTCTAGGGAGGCAATGCCGGTTTTGGAGCTTTTGAAAAGTTTCGAAAGAGATAGGCATACGACGTACAAAAACTCATTTCCCTCCTTATCTTGGAAGATAGGATGCCCTTCATTATAGGAAGATCCTTCTGAGATGGAAAAGTTACCTGGGTTTGTCCTTTCAGTTTTAGGGGAAGGGTCAAGGAATATAGAGGAGGAAAGGATTAGCTGTGTAAGCGATAAACGTAAGTGCATCAGTCTTACAGTGAACCCGCATTACTGCATGAGTAAATGGCTGAGTGGACAGAAAGAGAACATCAAATGGCTAAAGCGTGAATGGTAGGCTGGCTTGGATTGGGAAGGCTATGGGCCTGCAGTGGCCGTAAAGTCTAAAGGATAGTCTGCTACAGGTGCCCACATGCCATGTAATGAAATGAAAAACACCCGAGAGTGGCTTGACGCATAGATAAGAAAAAATTAATGGTAAAACCACCTACCTGGAAACGAAACACTGGTGTTACGGGGTTGATACGGTGGCAAATAAGCTGAGCTGGAGCGAATAAACTTACACAGGTTCCAAACGGTGTCTTCCAAAATGAAATCTACCAATGGGAAAATAGAGCCCTCCACCACCCTTATATTAAGATTGGTACGTGTGGACATTAATTGGGTAGGTGGTGAAATTAAAATGGAGTTAAACCTTCACGTACGGTGGGGTCATTTCAACCCATTCGGAATTTATGCGCAACCGTCAAAATCAGATGAAAAAGGTGGGCTTGGTCCGTCGTTGCGGGTAGAATTTGTGAGTTTCTTCCGAAGCGTGGGATATTTGGAGTTTGAGCACGGCTTCTGCTTGTTGCTGGAATAAAGAGAAATATGATCCACCGTTGCTGAAAGACTTGACGAGTTCTTCCGAAATTGATGAGTTAAAAGACTTGTGGTGAAACTTCTCGAGTTGATCCATCGTTTCGGAATGACTTGGTGAGTTCTTCCAAAATTAATGAGGCAAAAGTCTTTCATAGCAGAAGTTCTCGAGCTGATCCGCCATTGCGGAAAGACTCGACAAGTTTTTTTGCAATAGCGGATGAATTTGGTAAGTCTTTTCCGAAAAGTGAATGGTCGGGGAACTTGGGAAGGAGACGCTTGTATCGGCAAGACTTGATGAATGCTTCTGCCATTTTGAGAGATAATTTCAAGTTCTTCTGCAGTTTCGGGTGAACATCTCAAGTGCTTCCGCTATTTTGAGAGAAAATTTCATGTTTTGACTTAGAAGAAAAACTCCAAAAAAGATGTCTCACTCGAAACAAACGAAAAAGACTAAGTTCAAAAGTTTTCCAAAGGGGACTTAACTGTTAGAAAAACAGGATCGCAGAGCAATAACAATAAACAAAAATGCAAATATAATCACACATACACATTACAAGAGAGACACAGATATATCGTGGTTCACCCAACTTGGGCTACGTCCACACTGAATTTTCCAGTCCTTATTATTATTACCGTCCAGCAACATGAAGGGATACAACCTGCAACACAACCGCTGCACTTCCTCTTCTATATTTCACAGTTTCTCTCCCGATCTCAAAGATCTTTACAATGCATAAAACCTAATACATCAACAACCCTAGCCGTATTACAATGTCTTTATTTTATAAGGGAAATACAATGGGAAAATACCACGGGATATCCAAAACCATGGGCCCGCAAAACAGCTGGCGATGCCCCCCCACACCCCCCCGCTGGGGTGAGTGTACAGTCCACCTACATATCATATAGAACTGGGGTACAACACGGCTGATACAATATCATCTATGAGACTAGAAGATCTGGCTCCACAATCAACATTAACCTTTTAAGCAGGCTTTCTAGGAAAAGAAAAGGAGGGGCCCCAATGTCTACAAATCTTTAGGGAGGGATGTTGCTGCAACAACAAAATCCTTAATTCATAAAATTTTAAGATCTCTGCCTGATAAATTTAACCCCAAAGTTTCAGCAATAGAAAAGTTAAATGATCTTAAAACTCTGGGCAATGATCAACTCCTAGGAACTCTAACTGCTTATGAAATGTTGATTAGTACAGTGAAACTCATCACTAGAGAAGCATCCTTTAAGGTAGATAAGAATATTGATTCTGGAGTAGATGAGATTGAGAAAAAATTTGTACGAAGATTGAAGAAAGGATCAGGTAAATATAGAGACAAGCTACCCTTTAAATGTTTTAACTATGGTAAGATAGGTCATTTTGCCTCTAAATGTCCTCACAAGAAAAAAGATCAGAATTCTAATGATGAAGAGAAATACAAATTTAAGAAATATAGTCAAAAGAAAAGTTTGTGTGCAAATGATGATGAATCCTCAGAAGATATAGATAGCAATTCATCTTGTGAAGATAGAATGAATGATTTCATGCTTATGTCCATAGAAGATCTAAATGATGAAGAAGCTATGATTGACATGGAAGGTGAATTAATCAGTGCTTTAGAAGCGATTGACAGACTCAGTCTTAAGAAGAGAAAACAAAAACATTTGTTGATGCAGCTTGAAAAGAATGGTAAAGGAACAAGTGAAGATTTTGTGCTGTTAAAATTAAAATTAGAAGAAGCAAAGAAAATAGAAGACACTCTAAAACAACAATTAGTAGAGAAAAATTTGAGATGTGAAACTCTGGAAGAAGTAGTAAAAGCTAGAAAAGATTAGGAGAAATTTCAAGCTTTGTACCACCAAAATTTGTCAAGTATCAAAGCCTCAGAAGAATTGAATAGTATCCTGAGTAAACAAAGATCTCCATTGATAAAGACTAGCCTAGGTTATGAAAGTGGGTCAAGTAGCAGACAGTCAAATGATGATCATACCTTGCTAACCAAAACTAATAAATATAAGTTGAGATCTGATCAAGAACATAGCAAAAAGAGACAAAGCAATCAAGCCCAGAAAGAAGACCAATATCCAGGTACCAAATTTTTTTCTATGGTTATTGCTATTATTGTTCTAACTTTGGTCATAAAATTGCAAATTGTGGAATTAAATTTAAGTATGCATCTATGGAAGTCAAAGAGTCAGCTGCTACAAAACAAAGCTGGATAGTCAGTAAGGAAACAAGGATATCACACCGTTCAGCCCCCAACTAAAAGAAGAACTGGTTATCAACATATCAACTCTTTTGATCTATTAATTAATGAGCTAGAATGCTTTGTTTGCCATAATTTTGGACACAAAGCTACGGACTATCATTTAAGGAAGTACAAAACAAATACGAGAATAAATTATACTTTTAAAAAGGATAAGGTTTGGAAAATGAAACAAAGTGACAAATGTGGATTAGTACTTTCTGCTCAAAGGAAAAAGGATCTCTGGTATATTGACAGTGGTTTTTCTAAACACATGACGGGTGAAAAAAATAAATTTATTTCTCTATCTAAAAGTAAATCAGGAAATGTGACCTTTGGAAATGATTCTCCAGGAAAAATCAAAGGAAAAGGGATGGTAAGCTTGAATAATGGCAGAGGAAAAGCTCAAGACGTGTTGTTTGTACATGGTTTAAAACATAACCTCCTTAGTGTCAATCAGGTCTACGACAGAGGGTGTGAAGTAGTTTTTAATTCAAAAGGTTGCAGGATAAAATCTGTTCCCTCAGGACAATTGATTGCAAATGGCATAAGGACAGAAAATAATGTTTATGCTTTGAATGAAGAAAAGGAAGAATGCCATCTAAGAAAGTATGATGAGAGTTGGTTGTGGCATAAGAGACTTGGACATTTGAATTGTGATCATATAATCAAACTTAGTAACAATAGGGCAGTAAAGGATCCTCCAAAGATATCAAAGCCATATGATTCTATGTGTAAGTCATCTCAAATGGGAAAGCTAACCCGCACTCAGTTTAAATTAAAAGGTTTTACATCAACAAATAAGCCCCTTGAGTTAGTACATATGGATTTATGTGGACCATCCAAGAAGGAAGGTAAATGAAAAGAAAACTATTTGATGTTTGTTATTGATGATTATTCTAGACTCGTGTGGGTTTCTTTTCTAAGAGAAAAGTCTGAAGCATTTGAAAAATTCAAAGTGGTTAAGGCTTTGACTGAGAATCAAACAGGAAAAAGATTAAAGGCAGTAAGGTATGATAGAGGAGGAGAATTTAGTTCAAGAGATGTTAAAGAATTTTGTGATAAACATGGGATCAAAAGGGAATATACTATACCAGGGACTCCACAGCAAAATGGAGTAGTGGAAAGAAAGAATAGATTAGTTCAGCAAATGGAAAGATCAATGATGAATGAAAAAAACATCTCTTAGATCTATTGGGTAGAAGCAACTCATACAACTGTCCATATTCTTAACAAACATCATCTAAGACCAAACAATGATAAGACTCCTTATGAACTTTGGTTTGGGAGACCTGCTACTATTAATCATTTTAAAATATTTGGAATTAAATGCTATATTAAAAATAATGATGAACATCTTGGAAAATATGATGATTGTGCTGATGAAGGTATCTTTTTGGGATATGCAAAAAACAACAAAGGATATAGATGCTATAATAATAGATTGCATAAATTAGCTGATTGTATTGACATTAAAATTGATGAAGAACTCAGTTAAAAATGATCAGATAAGCAGTAGTGAACTAGATGTAGAGAATACAATTGAAATTGAAGATGAAGAGGTCCAAGAATCAGAAAGAGAGGACTGTGAGTCAAATGATGGAGATGCAAATATTCAAGCAGTTTCAAATCAATAGACAGAAACAAAATCACCTTCTAGAATTGTTAAAAAGAATCATCCTGAAAGTCAGATAATTGGTGACAAGAATAAAGGAGTTCATACAAGAATAAAATGAATTGAAGCTTCAGAGCAATCACAGATTGCTTTTCTATCTATGGTTGAACCCAAGAACTTTGATGAAGATTGTAAATATGAAGATTGGATTAAAGCCATGAATGAAGAGCTTCATCAAATTGAGAAGAACAATACTTGGGAACTTGTTCCTAGACCTACAGATAAGAATGTAATAGGGTCTAAATGGTTGTTTAAAAACAAGATTAATGAACAAGGATAGGTTGTGAGGAATAAAGCCAGATTGGTTTGTAAAGGGTATGCACAAATTGAGGGTCAGAATTTTGATGAAACCTTTGCACCAGTGGCAATATTAGAAGCCATTAGAATGTTTCTTGCATATGCTAGCCACAAAAACTCCAAAGTGTATTAGATGGATGTTAAATCAACATTTCTTAATGGAAATCTGGAAGAAGAAGTCTATATGGAGCAACCTGAAGGATTTCAACTGACAGGCAATCCTGAGTATGTTTGCAAACTGAAGAAGGCACTATATGGATTGAAACAAGCACCAAGAGCCTAGTATTATAGATTGGATAAGTATCTACTGGACAAAGGTTTCAAGAAAGGTATTGTTGACAGTAATTTGTACATCAAGGTTGAAGGTGTTGATTTATTAATTGTTTTGGTCTATGTGGATTACATTATTTTTGGATGTACTAATGATTCTTATGTTCAGTGGTTTGCTAATGCCATACAATCCGAGTTTGAGATGTCAATGATAGGAGATTTGTCATTCTTTCTTGGTCTTCAAATCAATCAGAGTTCTAAAGGTTTATTTCTCTCCCAAGAGAAGTACTTGAAGGAGATGTTGAAGAGATTTCATATGGAAGATTCTTCACCTGTCAACACACCCATCGTTGTTGGATGCAAACTCAGCAAGGATGATGTATCACAAGATGTTGATCAAAGAACATATCGTTCAATGGTAGGTAGCCTATTATACATCACATCATATTGTCCTGACATAATGCAAGCTATTGGTATGGTAGGTAGATTTTAGTCTGCTAGATTTTAGTCTGCTCCTAAGCAAAGCCATTTATTAGCTGTTAAGAGGATATTCAAATATTTGAAAGGCACAATGACTTATGGTCTATGGTATCCTAGAAATTGAAACTTTCAGTTAACAGCATATTCAGATGCTGACTGGGAAAAATATTTGGATGAAAGAAAGAGCACAAGTGGAGGTACATTCTTCTTAGGTGATTCACTAGTAGCATGGCTAAGTAAGAAGCAAGTCTCTATAGCTTTGTCTACCACAGAAGCTGAATACATTGATGCGGCCACATGTTGTACAAGGGTTCCATGGATGATTCAAACTCTTGTAGATCTAAAAGTAACATATACTGAATCTATTCCTCTTCATTGTGATAACACAAGTGCCATTAGTGTCTCCAAGAACCCCGTTCTTCATTCCAAGACCAAACACATTCTAATCAAGTATCATTTTTTAAGAGAGCAGGTTACAACTAGAGTTGTCCAATTACATTTCATTCCTTCTAAAGAGTAGATTTTTGATATATTTACTAAACCCTTATCCAAAATCGAGTTTGAATATCTACGCCAGAAGTTGGGTGTCATATCTTGTTCCAACTAGCTTGTTCACTTTGGCAGGGGGAGTTTGTGCTTATTGCATATCTGATGTAATTATGAGATGGTTCCAGAACATTTTTCTTTGCTGGTTTCTGAGTTTATCTTGATAGGGGGAGATGTATTGTCATGTTTTCTTTGACATTGATGTCAAACGGCGAGAAGTTCAGGTAGTTGCAGATGACAAGCAGTCGATGATTACACTTACAACATCATAAATTTTAGGTTTCAATGAATGCCAAAGGGGGAGATTGTTGGCACTATGATTCATTTTTCATTGATGGTTGGAAAGTAGACAAGGCTAGTGACTCAGACAACTGTGAGCTGCGAGATGCGAGCTACGAGTTGCAAGATGCGAGCTGCAAGCTACGAAGCTGCGAGCTACGAGCTGCGAGATGGAAGCTGCGAGCTGCGAGCTGCGAGATGCAAGCTGCGAGATGAGAAGCCGCGAGCTGCATGCTGTGAGATGTGACCTGCAAGATGCGAAGATGCGAGATGCAAGCTGCGAGATGCGAAGCTACGAGATGCAAGCTGCTAGCTGAGATTGAAATACAAGAAAAGAATGTTGTTAGTCAAACTGCGACTCAGAGAGTTGCGAGATGTGAAGCTGCGAGATGCGAGCTGCGAGTTGAGATTGAAATATAATAAAAGAATGTTGTTCAACAAATTGCGACTCAGACAGCTACGAGCTATGTGTTGTGACTCAGACAACTACGAGCTGCAAGCTATGACTCAGACAAACTGCGAGCTGCAACTCAGACAAGCTGCGACTTAGAAATTTTTTATTTATTTTTTAATTAGTTAGTTACAGCGTGTAGGTTCTGGAAGTTAAAGAGACAGCTTGAGGTTTTAGAATTGGAACATCGGAAAGTTAAAGAGACCGAGGCATATAATTTCAGCATCTATAATAACCAATCGAGAAGAACAAAATATGAATAGAGAAGATGAATAGGAGTGGTTGCTAGCTTAAGAAGATGAAGCTATGATTCAAAGAAAGTAGTCCAGAAGAAAAATGTGTGGCTCGATTTAATGAAGCATAGAATGCCCAGAAAATCAAGCTGGAGTAGCATAGAACAAAATGAGAAGGGTATGTACTGATATATTTGAATCAGTGAAATATAATTGATTGAAAAATTCTTACATAGAGTGGAAGGGAGGTGCTAGGGAGGATTGATTTCCTCTGTAAATCAAGTTGATGCTTGAAAATTGGGGGTGGGTTCTTTCTTCTAGTAGATGCTAGAGAAACATGAGAGTTGGTGCTCTCAACAGGTTGCAGCTTGTTAAACAGAGGTTGTAGCCTCATCTTGAGTTGCTGCTCAAAGATAATTGATGTACATAAATGAAAGACTAGTTAACATTCTAAGAAGAAGAGGTTTTTTCCCTTTATGGGTTTCCTCATGAATACATGTATCTATGTGCATCATATGTGTGAATGATGATTACTAGTTCTTTGCTTATCCTATTCATTATCTTGACAATCAGTTTGTGAATGCTACTCAATTTTTTATAAAACGAAAGTTAAATTGATTATTGTTTTAATTACAATTAATTCACCCCCCTTGTCAGTTGTAACAACCTCACCTACTACTATAAATCAAGCAGCTCACCCCTAGAGCAGTATCAAGTGGTCCTATTTGGAATAACCCCCCTATTCTATAGCACCAGAATTACTAAAATATAACAAGCATTTTAATGGAATTGGTTCAACGATCCTATGTTAGGTACTATATAAAAAGTTGGGAATTATATTCATTGATTTAAGTCCTTTGCACCAAACGAATTCTATAACTATATTAGCGTTGCACTATATAATCGCTAGAATAGGGGAGGAAATAGGAAGAACAAGCTGGAACAACTTACTTTAAATAATAATGATATAGATAAACATAAAACCATCCTTCCCATCGGAGATTCTATGCGATGCCAATGAGATCTCTTTCATCATTATGGTTGGAGCTACTTATGTAGGCATGAAAGATTCTTGATGGAATGTTGGAATCCACCATTTGTAAACCATAAGCCTTTTCGTCGCAATCATAGAACATAAATAAAGAACTTAAGGAGAAAATAGAAATGTTGCAGAATGAGATGCTATACTTGGGTATTGCGACCATTAAACCATGAATTCAAAGATGAAAGAAAGCCCATAAATACAATAGAATCAAAGTGATAAGGGTAGGAATTGTTACCTGAAGCATGATTGCAAAATCAAGAAGCTTATCACATAGAGATCCTTGCAACCAACCATATGGAGAACTTTGCTTCGTGTGCGCAATTCATGGATATCACATGGAGATCCTTGCAACCATATGGAGAACTTTGCTTTCTCTCAGCAATTCATGGAGATCAGATCTATTTGAGGCTATTTGAGGCCCTATTTTCTTATATTTTCCCTCTTAATCTATTTTCTAATTTACCACTCATTGACTTTTCACTTTTTTTTAGTTTCCCTCTATCTGTTACATCTGTTTTGTTTATATTCTTATTTTTCTTAATTTGTTAATACTAGTTACCTCATATATTAATTATATAAATATATATAATAACTATACAATATATCAATATTATATATGGGTGAAAATATACAGGGAACAAAGGTTTTTTAAAATTTATTTATTTTGTATGTGAATGGAGAAGGGATTAGCTGAGATTATGGGGGTATTATTATTATTATTATTCAAGGAGATGGGAACAAATGGATTTTTACAAAAATGGAGGAACTATTTTTTCTTCAAAATAAAGGATATTGGCTATTTCTTGTAAGGGAGGGACCCATGGGGACTTTAAATATTTTAAAACTCAGGTGCAAAGAGAACCATGGTGAATGAATGCATAGGGAGAATTAATGGAGGTTGTTAAATTGACAATTTTTAGCTAACATGACACAAAATGCATCAACTTGTCGAAACTTTAACAGACTACCAAGATGGCCAAACGAGGATGGTTTTGTTGAAACAGAATATGAACACAACTAGTACAACAAGCTGAATGGAGTGACACTAACTTAAAGACATGGCAATTCCAAAAGAGAAAGACGCCAAATATCTAAGACCTGACTCAACCACATGTACTAGAAGAACTCATCTATCACTTGATAAACTATATGCAAGGCATGATGTATTATCTAGATATCAACTCACCACACCCAAGGCACTAATTAGTAGAGAAACCCCTAAATGAGCATCTCAATGATTCTCCTATCATCTAACACAATAGGTATTGGGATGGCCTCAAAGAAATGATCCCTTAGAAGACATGTCTTGAAAAATAATCCAAGTTGTGTAATATTAATGTTACAATTTACTAAATTTCAACACTGCAGATGGATTGATCAATGTGTTGGTGGGGGAGTGAGAGCGGAGAAGTACCAAAGCCCTAGCTCTGTGGGGTGGTGAATTTGGAACTTCATGGCTCCAAGGCTCGGGGGATGGTTCTAGCTTGAACACGAGCCTAGCTCTGACAAATCGAGTGAATCGGGCTCGGGGCCCTCTCGCCAGGTTTCCATATGGGGATGAGCTCCCCCCCATAACCGCTGCCAACAGGTCTACTAGCCGATAGTTCAGTGAAGTCTGAGGCTACGTTTGGGAAGGGAACCGAACCGAGAATGGTACCAGGAGGTTTCCTTCCCAGATCTCTGAAGATCCCAGCTATGCAAATCAAATCAGACAAGATCCGTGAGCAAATAGAAGAATGGCGTGAAAAAGCCCTATTTCCGAAGTTTGTGGGAATTGGTATGAAAGAACGAGATCTGGTAAATTGGATCAATTCCACCTAGAAACCTAAGGGCCATTACGATCTCCAATTGGGTGCCAAAGGGTTTTTCAACATTATTTTCTTTAATGTAGAAGATCGGGATCGAAGTTTGGAAGGAGGCCCATACTTATTTTTCTCATTCGGGTTATACCTTAGAACCTGGAAAGAAAGGTTTAACCCCAAAACTGAGGATATGGAAGTTGCCCCAGCATGGACCAGGCTTTTTTCCCTGCCCTGTGAATACTGGGATCTGGAGATTCTTCAAGATATCATCAATAATCTGGGTGAATTTGTCAAAATTACGGACTTGACTAAACAACAACGTTACACAGCATATCCCGGATATGTGTTTACATGGATCTATCAAAGGAGCTTCCTGAAGCAACCAGTTTAAACTGGGAGGACGAGGAATGGGTTCAACCTTTGGATTACGAGCAACTCTTTTTTTGTTGTCGTCAGTTTCATGCCTATGGCCATCTGGGAAGGAATTTCCCACAGGTAAGATCGCCCCCCTCCCCTCCCCCGCCTAAAAGTGGCCTGGTAGGTGATATGGAGAAGAAAGGTTTTTCTTAGGTTCGTAATAGGAGAAGAAATAAGATGGTAGGACAAAATAAGATGGTGAAGGAGATCCCAGAGAAGGGGATCAAATCATCTAATCCGTTCCAGATTTTGGAGGATTGTCAGGAACATCGGACAACTATTAAGAATAAAGGAAAAGCAAAAGTTGATCCTATGGAAGGAGTAATCGAGGAAAGCAAGCAAGTTCAAGATGAGATAGACCCTGTAGAACAATTGGTGGAGGATGACGAGGATGATGTGGAGCTTGGAGAATTAAATCTTGATGAGATTGAGAGGGAATGGGACAAGAAAGGGAAAGGTTATTGTCAAGCACTCTAATTGCAGATAATTAAATATCAACACACAGAGCGTATGAAATTTATTGTCAACCCGAGAAAGTCTTTTTATTTCAAAGGACAAGTGCACAATATATGCTTAAACACAAACCATCAGAAGTGAATACTTTTATCTTCTATCATCTATGTTCATCCCAAGAATCTACGCAATCCCAATTGCCTTCTAACTGCTGTACTACAATCCTTTTCTATTATGCATCAAGCAAAACGAATATCAGATCTAATCAACGATTGCAGAAAGGAAAACTCAATTGCATTCTAAAGTAATCAACTGTCTAATGAAATCAAGCTGAGAATCATGAAGCATAACCTGAACATTACTCTAGAATTTAATAAAGGAGATTGATGCAACTGTTCTAAGATACTGAATTGCAAAATATAAATCAATCAACACATAACAGGAAAGCTAATTCCTAGGAGCTTCTGGGATTACGTTCAGCTGTAGGATGAGCACAACAGTGTGAACAGAAATTGAATTACATAAAACAAACCTGACTCAGTCGACTGTTATTGATACCATTCCCAATCTCACGATTAAATCATTTACTGAGAAATCCACACAATGAATATTGCTGCTGCGTACAAACGAAAGATCAAATCATCACACAACAGAAAGATGAAATCCTAAATTAACACAGCAATCTCTGTGGAAGACGGGCCCAGTCTTCACACAGAGACGCTGGTTGAACAACGCTCTCTTTAACTCAGAAACAACTCTTTATATTAACAGAAGGACGAGTACATAGTTTCAGCTTGACTGCTAATACAAGATGAATTAATTAATTGCTGTCCAACCCCTTGATCGAGGTAATACCACATATTTATACATAAAGTTGCAACATCTAAACCTATAATTGGGCGGCCATGAAGATCTATGATCTTCAGGCGCCCTAAATAATCTAGCTGTTACAATGCGTGGCAGAACTGAAATATCCAAATATACGAGGAGTTATCAACTGTCCCAAGAGTGGCGGTCCTTCCAGCTCACAGCTGGATTTGAGCAGCGACATACTTAAGATAGAACTTTATGTTACAGCTGTCCTGCCACGACTGTGCCTTGATTGACGAATTGAGCCCCAAGGAACCTTCCTTAAGCAATGGACGTCCCTTCCTCCGTGACTCGTTCAGCTCCGATATTCCTGCAGTCCCTTTATCTTACTACCTTCATAATTTGCATCATGTTAGCACGAATTAAGAGATGCACAGCTTAAATCATCACAATCATAAGTATTAATACAATAAAACAATAATCGACCATACCTTGGTAAATTGGGGGAATATATAAGGACAATAAATTGAATTGCCAAGGTAATTGGTGTGAGACAAGGTAAGGGGCAGTGATAAATGATGGTCAAAAAGGGCCAATTCTGGGCTCAACATCTCCCCCCAACTATCCTGTTGCATGTCCTCATGCAACAACCTGCAGTTGAATATTGTACTGAACCTTGTCCAGGCAAGAGGAAAGAATGTAGATAAATCAAGCATCCCTTCTATCCCTTTGAAAAATTTCTGTGAGCAACCCAGCAGTTCCCAACTTTACTGTTCCCCTTCCCCCACTACTTGCTAATATCTGCAGTTCTCTTATGCTTTGCCTGGGGAAGTTGAAAAGACACACTCAATCTGAATCCAATTCAATAATACCTGTAGGAGGTGGAAGCACTGGTTCTTGTGGGACAGTGTCTTCCAGCGCATCTAATCTTATCAAGGGAGTTGCTGGTTCTTGTGTAACAGCAACATCCCTTAAACCTTCTTCAGCAGCTGCCTTTATTGCTTTTGGAGACACTGGTTCTTGTGTAACAGTGTCTTCTTTGTCAATTGGCTGCTGGGATTGGATATCCTTTTCGATTTGCAGCTCCTCCTCCAAGATTTCAGTGTCACCTGAGCAGGGTGTCTGTACTTGTTCATCATCACTCCATTGTATATCAGGAATGATCTCTATTCCCGGGTTATCCTCCAACTGCAGTTCAGGGATTCTTGCTGCAGCATCCAAGGATGTTGGTTCTTGTGTGACAACATCCTGGCTTACATCTTCATCTTTATTTTGCTGCAGCTTCTTTTCCATGAGTTCTGTATCATGAGAGCTTTCTGGGGTCACCACCCAGAGTTCATCGTTGAATGCCAGAATATCCTCTGTCCCAGTTTTTTCTTCTATCTGCTCAGTCGGTTGGACGGTCAAGTTCAGGATTGCTGGTTCTTGTGTTGCAGCATCCTGTTTCAAATTGTCACAGTCCTGCATTTCCATTTCCCCTTCTAAAATTATTGTGTCCTGGGAACGTTCTGGGGTTACAGCACAAAATTCTTCACTATCCTCCAGGGTATCCTTTGGCTCCATGATTTCTGTGTCATGAGAACATTCTGGGGTCTCACCATACTCTTTTATAAGCTCCAGAGCATTCTTCATCTCCCGTTCTTCTCCCATTTGTTCTGTGATTTCTATGTCGTGGGAGCATTTTGGAATTGCCATACATTCCTTATAAATTTCCAGGGCATCCTCCACTCCCTGTTCTTCTCCCATCCGTTCTATGACTTCTGCATCATGGGAAGTAGCAGCTGCAGCAAGGATGTTTAAAGGTGCTGGTTCTTGTGTTGCAGCATCCTCTTTCTCCACTGCTTTCCCTTCTGTGGCTGCAGGCTGTTGTGCTGAATAGGTGCTAAGTAAAATTTTATGACCTGCTTCCTCAAAGATCTCCCCACAGGTGGGGCAGAGTATTCGCTCATCCTTTTCTCCAGCTTCAGCAGAAGCTGTTTCCTCCACTTGGTCTGCAGCCTCTATTAATGTATACATCTTTCTTCCACCCTGCTTTTGGCAGATTTCCTTCCATGTTTCCAGCTCCTTTCTAAGTGCTTGGAGGTCCTCTTTCAGCATTGCATTCTCATACAAGAGTCCCTCAACTCCCGGCTCTTCTTCTACTGGCCCTTGTGGAGCATCCCTCGGCTTTGGTGTAAGGATTGGGGGTTCAACCTGTGTCTCTAAGGTTGCCCATTTTGTTCTAGCTGCCTCTGCTGCTGTAATTGACCGAGTTCGCTTCCTTCTAATTGGTGCCACTAAATCAAACTCATTGGTGGTCCTCTTCCTTTTCTGCTGCGTTTTCTTTTGTGACTTCCCTTTCTGTAGTGTTTCTTCTCGTGGAGCTGGAACATAGGGAGGCAAAACTGAAGTCAAAGGAACATTTCCCTGCCCCCCATGCTGTTCTTCTTCAATCACAGCTGCTCCTCCTGCCCATTCCGGTGAAGACTCGATTGTGACCAGCTCAATGTCGTCCTCCATTGCTCTAGCTCCGTCATCTTCAGGTTCCATTGTCGCAGCTTTTGATGCTGCTCCAATTTCACCTTCTGCTGTCGGAGCTGCCCTGTTATCTAGGTTTTCCGCGAGGGTTTCATCTACATTGTCCCCTGGCAGCTCTGTTTGAGCTTCCCCTCGCTCTCCTTCAGATGCAGTGTCATCCCCCACTGGTTCTGCTTGTGCTGGGGATTCATATACTTCAAATGGCTCTGCCTGTGCCTCGGGCTGTTCTTCCTCTGTGGTTTTGTCAACCCCTGATGTCCCTGCCTGTGCCCTCTGTTGCTCTTCTTCCGTTTCATCCCTTCCGGATGGTCCTGCCTGTGCCCTCTGTGGTTCTTCTTCCGTTTCATCCCTCCCCCCAACTTCACTGGAGGAACTCCGGTCCTCCTGTTGTGGCGGAACCGGTAATTGCTGTAATGGAATAACCCTCAAGGGAACAGGTTGCTGTGGCCGGGTGATGAATTGCTCCCATGTTATATTATGTTGGGCCAGGGTTCTCATAATAATTAACTTGATGAGGCCATGGTGTGTGAGGGAGGATAATGGGTGTTTTGCAGATTGAACGAATGTTGCCATATGGCGCAAATCATGCAATAGATAAAATGGAATATTTAACAAAATGCCATGACGGAGATGAGAAAGCAAAGGAAGTTCAGAGTTGTACACAGTTTGGTATCTGCCTTCGCAAGTTATGTATTTCTTGAGGAAGATAGCGACCTGGTCCCATGGCTGCGGCAGTGACTTCAATGCAATCCCTCTCCTGGATGCTTCAACTTGCTCGCCTGGAAGTAAAAATTGTTCCCGTGCAGCTGTTGCAGGAACTCGACGGTTAAACCAAGGTTTTCCCACCAATGGGATAGCTGTAACCTCGGATATAATGACCTCCGAAACATCTATACACAGCCCCCACACCGTGGAGTGTGTTTTAGTGAGATTCAATGCAAATTGCAGGGCTGCGTCCCGGTCGAATCCATCCAATCGTTCAAAGAACTCGACCCAGCCAGCGGCTTGAAAAATGGCCAGAACCTGCAAATTCCGTCTAAGTTCCCGGGTATTGAAAGGTTCATGGCGAACTGGAATGCCCATGGTCCTAGCTGCAAGATAGAACTGCTGTTTCGACAGAGTACAGGATCCAGAATAGAAGTTGCAGCGCGGAGAATGCACGAATCGTTGAGCGGAGACGTTGAACAAATGAACTAATTCGGAAAGTTAAGCGCAGAGAGGAGTTTAAAATTTTCATGCCGAATTGGGGAAGGTGGCAGTTATTAGTATTACGTCGTACGAGGGAAAGGTTCAATCGGATATAAATGGTGGTACGAGTGAAGGTACGGCCAATCTCGTTTACATGATATCAATACTTAGTCACGTGATAAATGAAAGCCATACCTCATAAAACTGTGCGTCGGAAGGCTGCGGAAACTGGTGGAGCATGGAGTTGGTGACGTCGTGGAGCCGAACGCGTGCACAATCAGACGTGGAATCATGATGACTCGGATAAGGCACTGATTTCCTTCGCCGGTAAAACACAAGGCGTCGCATCCTCCGGGTTGAAATGATGAGTTCGCCGGCAGGACTGGGCTGAATCAGCGTCATAATTAGCAAGTTTAAACAATCCTTCTCTTAACACGGGAGTTACCACTGCAAATTGCCAAAGAAATGATCACACGGCCGATGAAAAAGCTTGTTGCAGCTGACAAGAAAGAAGTTACAGCCATCGGGAAAGAATTCGTGGCAGCCGGAAAAAGATTCACAATATCCGGGAAAAATTACGGCTGTCGGAAGAGACTTACGGCTGGCGGGAAAGATTTTTCGAATATGGGAAATATGTCGCAGCCGCTGGAAATAAATGACAGCTGTGGTGTGGAAGTGACTTGGTTAATGAGGTGGCGGCCGGGAAGTGATGTGGCGACTGCGAGAAAAAGATGTTGCAGCCGCCGAAATTACAGCCGCCGGGATTGCAGCTGCCGGAGTTGCAGCTATCGGAAAAGATTTGACGGTGAACGGGAAAAATTTACGGCTACCGGGAAATGGAGAATACGGTTGTGGCTGGTAAATGGAATGGCAGCTGCGGAAAATGAGATGGCAGCCGTGGAAGATGAGGTGGCCATAGCTGGTGAATGAAATGGCAGCTGCGGAAAAATGAGATGGCAGCCGTGGAAGATGAGGTGGCAGCCGCGGAAACTGGAGTTGCAGCCGCCGATGTTGCAGCCGCTGATGTTGCAGCTGCTGATGTTGCAGCTGCCGATGTTGCAGCCGTTGATGTTGCAGCTGCCGATGTTGCAGCCGCTAAAGTTGCAGCTGTCGAAAAAGATTGACGGCTGCCGGAAAGGGCATTTACGGCTCCCGGGAAATGGAGAATACGGTCGCCGGAAAAATATGTTGCAGCTGCCGGAAAATATGTTGCAGCTGCCGGAAAATATGTTGCAGCTGCCGAATTTTATTTTATTTTATTTTTTTTTTTTTTTTTTTTTTTTTAACACAAGGACGGCACAGAGAGATTTTCATTATGGGCCCCAAACTGATCATTCTCCTGGCGCTTCCCTGAAATTTTTTTCTTAAAAGACAACAGCAAACAAAGAGATCAAATGCAGAAAGAAAAAAAACGAAAATTATACGCTACAGCAAGAAATTATTTATGTACAGCAAATATGATTTTCATTTTAAGATTTGGGAAAGGTAGAAAAATGTTCCTGCTCTGGTGCCAATTGGTAGTTTGGATCAGCAGCAATCTGTGAAATGAATGCATCTTTCGAAATGGGCTTCCGATACAGTCGCAGCCTGTGGCCATTAACAAGTAATGGCATACGGTTTTCATCAATGGTGATCAGGCGAACAGTGCCGTTGTCAAATACCCTGTCAACCAAATATGGACCCAGCCATCTTGTGCGTAATTTCCCCTTAAAATCTTTCTTGAATCTAGAGTCGTACAGTAGTGCCCAGTCTCCTTCATGGAAGATTTTCTTCTTGATGAATCGGTCATGCCAGTTAGATCTCTGTTGCTGAAGTAGCACAGTCTGGTCTACCGCAGCTAATCGTTTCTCATCCAGTTCATTCAACTGATTCAATCTTCTTTTCTGAGCTTCTGCTACATCCAGGTTCATTTCAATGGCTGTTTTCAGGGTCTTGATCTCAAATTCAATTGGAAAGATGGCACTCTTACCATACACCAGATCATAGGGAGAAAAGCCCGTGGTATTGCGCCAAGTCGTGCGATATGCCCACAGTGCTTCTGGAAGTCTGTCAGCCCAATCCCTTCGATGGCTTTTAACTGTTTTAGTAAGGATTGCTTCGATAACCTTATTAGTGCTTTCCACCTGACCATTGGCCTGGGGATGATAAGGTGAAGTTATCTTGTGCTGCACATGATACTTCCGGAGCAAGGATTCAAATTGATGTGAAATAAATTGTGGTCCGCCATCAGTAACTACTTCCTTTGGTACTCCAAATCGGGTAAAAACTTCACTGTACAGGAAATCAATCACCGCCTGGTCGTTTGCCTTAGCCAAAGCTACAGCTTCTACCCACTTAGTCATGTAGTCTGTACACACCAAGATGTAAACCTTCTGTTTGAAAGGAGGGTTGATAGGACCAACAAAGTCCAATGCCCATCTATCAAACGGTTCTAGTACCACTTGGGGCTGTAAAGGCATCTGGTCTGTCTTATTAGGTTGGCCCATCCTTTGGCAGCTGTCGCAGGACTGAACATATTTTTTAGCATCTCTGAACAGTGTCGGCCAATAATAGCCCATCCGCAACGCCTTATGTCCTGTTCTTTTATCTGCAAAGTGTCCTCCGCAAGGTTCATCGTGACAGGCCTTCAGTATATGAAAGATCTCATCTTCCCTTACACATCTTCTAATTTCAAGATCAGGTCCTGTGTAAAAGAGATGGCCTTTAAGCCAACAATACCTGGCACTTTGCTGAATAATTTTTCTTTTCTCTCGTTTAGACATATGTGGCGGAAGTTTCCCTGCAGCCAAATAATTAGCAACATCTGCATACCAGGGTGAATGAGCTGAGAGTGCGAATAAATGTTCATCCGGGAAAGCATCCTCAATAGGTGAACTGTCATCACTGTTAGTAAATCGTGATAAAAAATCAGCAACAACATTTTCTTTTCCAGGTTTATCTATAATAGTAATATCAAATTCTTGTAATAATAAAAGCCACCTGGTTACTCTGGCATTAGTGACAAGTTTATTCATTAAATACTTAATGGCAGAGTGATCAGTATGCACAAATGTAGGATACCCAGTAATGTAATGCCGAAACTTATTAATAGAATAAACAATAGCAAGAAATTCTTTTTCAGTAACAGTATAATTTAGTTCAGCAGGGGCTAAGTTTTTACTCACATAATAAATAGCATAAGGTACTTGACCATCCTGTTGTCCTAGTACTGCTCCAATGGCGGTATCAGAAGCATCTGAAGAAATGTGGAAAGGTATGGTCCAATTAGGTCCCCTTAAAATAGGGGCTGTGGACAGTTTCTCTTTAAGCTTATCAAATGCTGTCTGGCATGCTGTACTCCATGCAAACTGCACATCCTTCATTAACAATGAAAACAAAGGAGAAGCCAGTTTGGAGAAGTTTTCTATGAATCTCCTGTAATACCCAGCATGTCCCAGAAAACTTCGCACCTCTTTCTGAGTTGAAGGGGTTGGTATATTCTTTATCACCTTAATTTTTGAAGGATCCACTTGAATACCGTTAGTAGAGATGAAATGTCCTAATACCACCCCCTCACTCATCATCATGTGGCATTTTTCAGTGCTCAGTGAGAGGCGAGCCTGTTCACAGCGAATTAAAACCTTCTTCAAATTTTCCAACGCTTCATCAAAATCCCTGCCATAAGGAGTGAAATCATCCATAAAAATTTCCATGCTATCATTTACCAATTCAGAAAATATGCCAATCACAGCTCTTTGGAACGTTGCAGGTGCATTGCACAACCCAAAGGGAAGCACCCTGTAAGCGAACGTTCCCCAAGGGCAGGTGAAGGTAGTCTTATCCTGATCCTCTGGAGCAATCTGGATTTGATTGTACCCACTGAATCCGTCCAGGAAGGAGAAGAACTTCTTCCCAGATAAGTTATCAAGTACCTGGTCAATAAAGGGCAGAGGAAAGTGATCCTTTTGTGTAGCCTTCTTCAGCTCCCTATAATCGACACAGACTCTCCATTTACCGTTTTTCTTGGGTACAATTACAAGTGGGGAAACCCACTCACTATCTGAAATAGGATAGATGAATCCTGCTTCCAAGAGTTTCTGGATTTCTTCCTTCACTATATCCCTCAGATTGGGGTTCATGCGTCGTTGGGGTTGACATACAGGCCGGGAGTCGTTTTTAATATAGATATGATGAGTGCACAGACTAGAAGGAATACCCTTCATGTCTGTATACTCCCAGGCGAATGCCCCCTTACGTTCCTTCAAGAGATTGGTTAAGCGCTTTTGTTCTTCTGAGGAGAGAGCAGGATTGATGTTCAAAGTTCTTCCAGGCTCTACCTCAATAGGAATACTTCTCGAGCTTTTCAATACTGGGATTATATTTGCGTCATTGGCTAGTGCTTCCTCCGTAAGCTGTTCTTGTTCTTCTTTGCCGAGGGTACTGTTCAGAAGTTGATAAACTTCCTTGTCTACAGAAGCAGGTTCGCTAATGAAATTATTAATGGCATCGTCTTCTGTTTCGTTTTTGAAAGTTAGTGCCTTCCCTATTGTTAGTAATGGCTGAACATCTTCTTCTTCTTCTTGTTCTATCCAAAGGGAGGTTTCAGTTTCTAGACTCGGCCTTGCTGGAGGGTACAGGGTAAGATTTTTGGTTTCCATGCCATCAGATATAGTCATAGATCCTGATCGACAGCTGATGCAAGCATCAGCGGTAGCCAACCAAGGTCTCCCTAAAATCAATGGATGTCCCCCCAGCTGTGATTTTGGCTGTAATACCAGAAAATCGGCAGGGTATTCCCACGAGTCTACTGAAATAACAAGGTCGTCCAAAATCCCTTCAGGTCTGATAGTGGATCTGTCTGCCAGTTCTAAGATAGTAGGGGTCGGTCTAATATTGGTGAATCCGAGTTTTTTTACAGTCTCCATCGTTATAACATTGATCGCAGCTCCTAAATCCACTAGTACGTTGGGTATCTGCGTTTGTCCTATGTGTACAGTGACAGTAGGATTGCCGGGATCCTCATACTTAGTTACAGGGGTTTTTCCAGTCATTAAAGCGGATAAATTCCCTATAACATGAACAGTAGGAGGATCTCTGGGTTTCCTTCCCGGTCTTTTAGTGCACAGGTCCCGAACAGTTCTAGCGTAGATAGGTACATCTTGAAGAGCTTGTAAGAGGGGAATCTTAACATAAAGGTTCTTCAATTCTCCTAAGAGATTGAACTGAGGTTGCCCCCCCCTTTGTGGCAGCATCAATCTCTCAGGGTAAGGTGGTTGCCTTACCAACTGGGCGGGCTGCGTGTTATCCACTTCATCGTTCAATGTTTCAGCCCTCCCATCTGAGGGATGCTCAGCATCTTCAATGATAGGAACCGATTCAACAGGATGCTGGGAACTCTCTCCTTTGTCATACACGGTTGGTGGAATATTTTCTGAAGTTATACGCTCTACTACCTTCCCAGACCGTAAGCGAATGTCATTACAAGGTACAGGGGAGAGAGAGTAGGCTGGCATATTGAGAGTTTCCAGTTGCTGGACTGTTTTATTATTTGGGTTAGGGTTAGGTTGGGCAGGCAGCTGAGGCCGTATTGGTATGTTAGGCACAGGATTATTTTGCAGCTGCAGCTGCGACTGCTGAGGTAGGTATTGAGGATATTGCTGAAATTGAGGATATGGAGGATACGGTAACTGTTGAGGTGGAGGTGGTTGAGGAAACTGATTCCCAGGATGGAAGTTCCTCCATCCAGGAGACCATGAGGTAGGTTGATGAGGTGGCTGTGTCCAAGGACTCCATGAATTATAACCTTGCATCGTAGGTTGAGGAGAATTCCACTGAGCATAATTTGAAGGGAATTGTGTATTCACGTTTTGCATATTAGTATTCCAATTATTCAAATTATTCAGAAATGGAAATGAATCGGGAGACATACCTTGATTCCGGGGCTGCCAGGGTTTCTTCTGTGCAATAATGTAGGCTGAATCCACCTCTGGAGTTGATGCCTGCAGAACAGCTTTCACTTGGGGCAGCGTGGGGCATTCTTTCATATCATGATTCAGCTCGCACAATTGACATACTTGAACTTTGTCAAGGGGGCATTCTTTCAGTGGATGAGTCTTTCTACATCGGGGACAAAATACCCCTAGTGTGAGATCCTCCACTGCCTGTCTTTGCTTGGCCTTCAAGACGTCAATCTCTGAAGAGATAGAGCTCATCATTTCTGTTTTAAAGTTTTCAAGAAGATTGCCTATCTCTGCACGTGTAGCTCCTCCATTGGATGACTTCTGAGTTCTGTCGAAGACATCACGTTCCAGGTTATTTCGTTTATTCTGCTTATTATGCCTAGAAGATCCCCTGGAATATCTCTTACATAATTCCACAATTGTCTCAAAAGATTCTTTAGAGATATCCCCCTTTCCTAATAAATTGAGCATGTCTAAACAATCGTCCCTGATTCCTCGAAGCAGGATTATCTTAAGCACATCTAGTCCCATGTTCGTCTGTCCAGCTCTCTGCACATTGTACAGCAACCTCTCTACAAAATCTTCCAAGCTTTCGTCCTCCTTCTGTACCATTTTGAATAACTCTTCCCTCTTGTCCCTGGTGTTGCAATATTCTTGATATTTTTCCAGGAACACTTGCTTCATCTTGTTCCAATTAGCAACAGTTCCTCCCCCAAGGCTCATGAACCAACGTAATGCATTGTCCTTCAGGGTGGCAGGAAAAAGCTTCAACTTTTGAGCATCTGTGACATAATCATAGCTGCGACAGAGGATATCGAATTCAAACAGGAATTCGTCTGGATCTTCTGCCGCCCTGCCATGGAAGCGGGGTAACACCGACGGTGAGATGTTTTTCATAGGAGCTGTCCCCTCGAGCTGCTGTATTGGGAATTGCAATGTAGCCATAGTTTCCGGCGGGGAATTATCTTCATGATGGTATTGTACCACTGCTTCTTCCTCTTCATTCTCATGTCTGTTATTCATCTTTTCTTCTGTATCTTCTCCTTCGTTTGTTCCTTTATCCCTTACCTCAGTTGTAACAGCTGCGTATTGTTCGGATGTAACAGCTGCGTATTGTTCGGTTGCAGCAGCTGCGTATTCTTCGGTTGTAGCAGCTGCGTATTCTTCAGTTGTAACAACTGAGTACTCTTTAATTGCAACAGCCGAATCAGCTGTTCCTTCTTTAGCAGGAGTATATGCAGAAATCACTGCTGCTCCTGTATCTTCCACTGTAGATCCTGATGCTAACGCTCCAGGATCAGTAGGGCCTCTTTTGATAGGAGTCCCCTGTTGACGAGATCTGACAGCTGAATCAGTTTTGTCAACAAGGTCGTCAATGAATGTTCTTCTGCCCAGCGGTGGACCTCGACCACGACCCGAACCACCTGTACTGTTAGTAATTTGTGGGGTTTTGGGGGTCGGGAGGTGATCGCGTTTTACCCCCCTCGTATTCATGCGAAGCAGATCATTTCAAAAACAACCAAAAGACTGACTGAAAGCAATTATCAGATACAACTAATGACTAGTGTTTAATTTTTATCCTTCCCCGGCAACGGCGCCAAAATGTCAAGCACTCTAATTGCAGATAATTAAATATCAACACACAGAGCGTATGAAATTTATTGTCAACCCGAGAAAGTCTTTTTATTTCAAAGGACAAGTGCACAATATATGCTTAAACACAAACCATCAGAAGTGAATACTTTTATCTTCTATCATCTATGTTCATCCCAAGAATCTATGCAATCCCAATTGCCTTCTAACTGCTGTACTACAATCCTTTTCTATTATGCATCAAGCAAAACGAATATCAGATCTAATCAACGATTGCAGAAAGGAAAACTCAATTGCATTCTAAAGTAATCAACTGTCTAATGAAATCAAGCTGAGAATCATGAAGCATAACCTGAACATTACTCTAGAATTTAATAAAGGAGATTGATGCAACTGTTCTAAGATACTGAATTGCAAAATATAAATCAATCAACACATAATAGGAAAGCTAATTCCTAGGAGCTTCTGGGATTACGTTCAGCTGTAGGATGAGCACAACAGTGTGAACAGAAATTGAATTACATAAAACAAACCTGACTCAGTCGACTGTTATTGATACCATTCCCAATCTCACGATTAAATCATTTACTGAGAAATCCACACAATGAATATTGCTGCTGCGTACAAACGAAAGATCAAATCATCACACAACAGAAAGATGAAATCCTAAATTAACACAGCAATCTCTGTGGAAGACGGGCCCAGTCTTCACACAGAGACGCTGGTTGAACAACGCTCTCTTTAACTCAGAAACAACTCTTTATATTAACAGAAGGACGAGTACATAGTTTCAGCTTGACTGCTAATACAAGATTAATTAATTAATTGCTGTCCAACCCCTTGATCGAGGTAATACCACATATTTATACATAAAGTTGCAACATCTAAACCTATAATTGGGCGGCCATGAAGATCTATGATCTTCAGGCGCCCTAAATAATCTAGCTGTTACAATGCGTGGCAGAACTGAAATATCCAAATATACGAGGAGTTATCAACTGTCCCAAGAGTGGCGGTCCTTCCAGCTCACAGCTGGATTTGAGCAGCGACATACTTAAGATAGAACTTTATGTTACAGCTGTCCTGCCACGACTGTGCCTTGATTGACGAATTGAGCCCCAAGGAACCTTCCTTAAGCAATGGACGTCCCTTCCTCCGTGACTCGTTCAGCTCCGATCTTCCTGCAGTCCCTTTATCTTACTACCTTTATAATTTGCATCATGTTAGCACGAATTAAGAGATGCACAGCTTAAATCATCACAATCATAAGTATTAATACAATAAAACAATAATCGACCATACCTTGGTAAATTGGGGGAATATATAAGGACAATAAATTGAATTGCCAAGGTAATTGGTGTGAGACAAGGTAAGGGGCAGTGATAAATGATGGTCAAAAAGGGCCAATTCTGGGCTCAACAGTTATGTCACCAGACAGCAACTGGAGCTTCTCAAGGAAGTTATCATTAGTGCTAAAGTCCCTCGACAATTAGGTATTGCCTATGATCCTCAGAAAGGAAATAAAAGGAAACCTTTAGAAGAAGACCTAAAAAGAGGTAGAAAGACAAATAAGCAGAGGATTATTGAGATAGGAGTAAAGCTAGTTGAGTCTGGATAGTATGCCACAATACTGGAAGCCTTTTCTGAAGTCAATAAGGTTACTCAATGAAGTTGATATCATGGAACATTAGAGGGTGCAATCACCCCAGGAAGGTCAAAAATTTGGTCGAAAAGATCAAGCAGGAAAAACCAGATATACTCTTTATCCATGAAACAAAGTGCAGTTCTCTTGTTTTGGAGAAAATAGAGCAAAAAATTTGGAAAGGAAGTGAATTTATTGCCATTGATGCCACTGGATTTGCGGGAGGCATGGCAATTTTCTGGCATCCTGATGCAGTGGTTCTGTCAGATTGGTGGGCTAATCGCTTCTCCTTGAGTGCCATGTTCAAAGATCGAGCATCTGGCTCTTCTGGTAGGCCTGTAAATATTTATGGGCCAAGCGCATTCCCTCGAAAAAGGGATTTTCTCTAGCAGTTAGCATGGCTGCGAGGCCAAGCCTCCTGTGGTTCCTGGATCATTAGGGGAGATTTTAATCTGATCACATCTCTGGAGGAAAAAAAAGGAGGAAGGAGAAACCTATATAAATACCAGGAATCTTTTGGGGACTTCATTACCCAAGGCCCTTTCATCGATGTTGAGATGGGAAACGGGTTGTAGACATGGAACAATAAGAGGGGGGCTACCCACCTAGTGGCCTCACGAATTGACATATTTTTTACCATAGAAGATATGGTCATAAATGGAGAAAAGGCCCACGTCGTTGTCTTGCTGGCGGTTGGATCTGATCATTGGGCCATTTTCCTCCAATGGGAAGGATCCAATGCCTTCCGTTTCAAACCTTTTAGGTTTGAACAATTTTGGATAGAACATAAAGACTTCAAGGAGATGGTGGGATAGTGGTGGCAGGAGATTGTCCCTCCAAGGGCGACAGGGATGTTTCAGTTCCAACAAAAATTAAAATTCTTAAAAGTCAAAATCAAGGAATGGAACAAGTCAAAATTTGGGAGTATCTTCCAGGACAAGACTAGGGTGATTGCTGACTTAGAGATGGTGCAACATCGAGGCATGGAAGCAAGATGGAAAGATGAGCTAAAAGAACAGGAGTTCAATCTATTGACTCAACTTGAAGCTCGTGAAAAAGAGGAAGAGATTTTCTGGAAGCAAAAATCTAGGATTCAATGGCTTTAGGAAGCAGAGAGGAACAAAATTTTTTTCCATAATTTTTTGGTCCACAACCACCATAAATAAAAAATTTACAAGCTGCGAAAAGCAGATGGGACCGAGGCTGAGTCTCGACAGGATATTGAAGATGAACTTGTCCTCCATTTTTCTGATATTCTCAGGGAAGATCGTGTGGATCACAACCCTGCAATTGCTAGGATCACCAAGCATATCTCTAGATTGGTTACAAATGAGCACAATGAGCTTCTCAATAAACCGATTTCCATGTAGGAGCTCGAGGAAGCTATGCAGTAGATGGCTCTTGGAAAAGCCCCTAGCCCAGATGGTTTCACCACTAATTTTTTTCATTTCTTCTCGGATCTTAATAAGCAAGAAGTTGCTGACATAGTGGAAGAATCTAGCAGAAGTGGGGGGGGTTCTGAAGGCATTCAATGCCACCTTCCTTGCCATAATACCCAAGGAAGATGGGGCGGAGGTGCCTAACAAGTTTTGCCTCATTGCTTTATGCAATGTTATCTATAAGATCATTACCAAGGTGGTTGCTAATCGTCTAAAGCCCCTTTTCCCTATCTTGATTAGCCCATAACAGTCATGTTTTGTTGAGGGCAGGCAGATGTTGGATGGTATTATTCTAGCCCGTGAAACCATTCATTCCCTTAAATCTACCAGAAAACTGGGTATGCTGATCAAACTTGACATCGCCAAAGCATATGATAAATTATTTTTGCATTATATGCATGGAGTGTTGGAGGCTTATGGCTTTGGTGCTCACTGGGTGAGGTGGGTTCTGAATCTCATCACTACCCCCTTTTTTTCTATCCTACTCAATGGCTCCCCCACTAGGCCTATTCAATCCTCTCGTGGCATTAGGAAGGGTGATCCTCTATCCCCTTTCCTCTTCATCCTTATGGCGGAAGGGCTAGGACACATCATTCAAGCTCGTGCGGTGGAAGGTGAAATACGTGGTCTGGACCTCCATGCTGGTTTGACAAAATAAAAGCACCGACAATTCGTTGATGATACAATGCTCATGGGGCACCCATCAGTCCAAGAAGCCCATGCATTTAAAAAAAGTCTCAATCTTTTTTCCAAGGCCTCTAGGCTTGAAGTCAATCCAGATAAATCCCATGTATTTTTTTTAACACCCCCACTGTTAATCAGCGTAATATCCTGCGCATCCTCAATTTCTCCAAAGGCTCCCTTCCTACAAAATTTTTGGGAGCGCTTCTCTCTTAGGGCTCCCTAAGGGGGATTTCTTGGCATGATCTTTTGAACTGTATAAAGAATAGACTACATAATTGGATCAATAGACCCCTTAAACTTCCTAGTAGGCTTATTCTGGTTAAGTTTGTCCTATAGGCCATGCTTATTTACCTGTTTTCTCTTTTAGCTTCTCCTAAGTCAGTTCTCAGATAAATCAGAGGTATCCAGTGTAATTTCTTATGTGGTGGTCGGGAGTCCAAGTCTAAATTCGCACTGATTAGATGGGATGTATTATGCCAGCCTAAGGACAAGGGAGGATTGGGACTTCGTGATCCTAAATTTGTCAGTGATATACAAGGTGCTAAGTTGTGGTGGCGCTGGTGTAAGCACAATAATGAGCCATGGGAAAAAATGTGGCAAGTCAAGTATGCTAGGACCCATTCTTCCAACCAATTAATTCATTTCAATGCAGATGTTGAAGGATTCAACATTTGGAGGAAAGCTCTCAGAGGGAGGAAAATGGTCCAAGATCATAGCTTCTGGGAAATTGGAGACGGGGAATCAGCCAACTTCTGGGATGACTCGTGGAATCAACTCCCGAAACTTGGGATTGATCAGTGGTGGCAGGATATCAGGAACTGAAGTTTGATGGAAGGAAAATCGAAGGTGGGTCACTTTTGGTCTAATACACCTGGGGTTTTCAGCAGAACTTGGTTGGAGCAACAATGGTGGACTGGTCTCACGAATAACGAAGATGACCAAGCTTTTGGAAAAATCCTTCAAGAATGATATATCCGAAAAAGAACTGGCCTTGACAAGATCCGATGGGGTTATCGACAGAAAGGGGTTTTTAGTATCAAGGAAGCCTATGACATCCATACAAATAGAGAAGATGACGGTAATAGCCCTTGGGCTAAGATTTGGAAAATGAACGCATGGCAAAACACAACCATTTTTTGTTGGTTGGTTATTCGGCAAAGAGTTCTGACAGGCGAGAACCATAAAAAAAGGGGAATCCAAGGACCATCCTATTGCCAGCTATGCAAGAATAGTGAGGAAACTCTAAGCCACCTACTAGACGAGTGCGAGTTTTCCTCTTTCCTTTGGGACAAAGGAGCAATGAGCTTTCAAAGGAGTGATCGGGCTCATGGTCAACCGGGGCTTTTACTCTACAATTGGGATGCCAAATATTTTAATAACCCCATTATTGTGTTCATCTGGAAAATGTTCCCCAGCATGCTTTGCTGCAATTTGTGGAAAGAGAGAAACGGAAGGATTTTTAGGGACAAAATTCAAAGCAAGGAAGTGGTTTGGGCTACGCTGGTTCGTAACATCCAGGAGACTGTTCATAGTCACCAATGGAATGATGAGGACAAAAATCTCATGGAGGGAGATATGCTCATTGCCAATGGCTGGGCCGTGGGTAAAGAGGACCTCCTCGGGCTGCGCAGATGAGACAAACTTTGCAAACCTTCTAGCCCTAAATTATGGTCCCCTCCTGCTCAGGCATTTTTTAAGATAAATTTCGATGGGGCCTCGCGAGGCAATGTAGGGAATGCTGGTTTTGGAGGAGTATGTAGATGGGGAGAATTTCTTCAAGTGTTTTTGGGTCACTTGGGCCAAGACACGAATAACTTGGCTGAGTTGGACGAGCTTTTCTTCGGCCTGCAGATAATAATCCATGAAAATATTTTCCCTGCCATTCGCAAGGGGGACTCGAACATCATCATCCAAATTGCTAGAGGTCTTGCGCAAGGAAAATCGATGGAACATGTTACGTCCACCTGGAAACTTTCGCATTTCTTGGATGCTCCATGCCACCTTCTCCAATTTCACAGCCAGCTGTCCTTTCTCCATGTCAAACGGGAAGCCAATAAAGTGGTTGATTATCTAGCTAACCTTGGGGTGGATAGGATAGGAGGCCATTTGGTGGGAAATATGGTGGATTTTTGTAATGAGGCCTGGGCCCCTAGGTGCCTACAGTTGGTCGTGGCGGACATGAGCAGGAGCCAGGTGGAGAATGAAGGACAACCCATCCCCCGAGGACAGGACAGAGGTCACTCGGTGGTTACATCAATGACGTCTGGATGATGGGGTGGCTTACTTCAACAAATAATAATCCCTATAAGTTAGTTATTATGGGAATAAGATGGTTGTACATTTTGAGGCTTCTTTTGATCACGGTGGAAGATTTGTTGCAATTTTCGTCTGCTCGCACAATGGCTGTAATCAGTTTGGGCTATGGTGATGGTACATCTGTGGACTTGGCTAAATTTTTGGAAAGCTTGGCCATTTATGACCTGGGAAGCCTCATCATTAGCAATTGGTCCTTTTATTCAAGCTCTCTCCTGCACTGGCTTCATTCCTGTTCCAAAGAAGTCAGTTGTGAGTGTTGTGTGTTTTCTAATTGCGCTTTGAGTTCGCTATTTCAGTCTGGTTTTGTCCAATTACAACCTCCCGAGTTCCTTCTATTGTCTATTTCTCCTTCTGCTATGGCCCTGAAACATGAGTTTGTGGTTCTTTCTAGGTTAGATTCTATGGGTTTGGCTCTGAAAGGAAAGGAAAAGGCTTCTGTGAAACACCATGGGGTGGGTAGGGTCACGAGAGCCCAAATGCGGGCTCAATCGGCTGTAGTTTTCTTTCGTGACTGCATACCTAACCCTACAAGGGAGGATATAGAAGTTATGGAGAAGAATCTCTGGAAGGATGTTACAGCCATGCCTATTGAGGAGGTTAGGAGCAGAGTTGAAGAATGGGTTACTGATCCAGGCACTAATGTGGGCTGGGACTCGGCGTATGATAGGATGGTGATGACCTATTGGGTCACCAAGAAGCTCTTGGCTAATGTGCTGATGGAAGGGACTATGAAGAAGCAAGGGGATGAGGATCCTATTAAGGCCTGGAAATCCCACGATGCAGATAACCGGCTCATGCATTGCAAGATTGACGCAATTGCAAATAAAATGGGTCTATCCTTTTCTTATCCTTGTGTGGATGCCAAGGGAAACTGGACTCCTTCTAGCAAGACTCCAAGGAGGGATCCGTCTCAGCCAACTGTTGTTGCTTTCACAGCCACGACTTCTCCTTAGTTTTCGGTAGTGGTTTCTCATGCTCAGAACATGGACGTGATTGGCTCCTCGACCGGAGCCTCTAATGGGGCTGGGGATTCATTGACGGTTTTTAAGGTTTTTAGTTCTGTGTTTTTCATGTTTGTATTTCAGTTTATAGAAAGCAAAGGGATTTTCGGAGATAGGTGTCAGTCCACTTTTGGGAATGTGCCTGTAATTTTTGAATTCCCAACTGAAAGGTCCATCCATGGGATGCAAGCTATGTGATATGTAACATTTTATGTCTAGACTTTGGGTATGGGGGTTTAGTTGTGAAACTCAGTTAGCTTCAAGCGACTATGTAATATGAAGTCCTTTTATTTACAAAAAAAAAAAAACACTGCAGATGGATTCGAGGACCCCCTTTTAAGGGGGTCTTCGAATCCATCTATAGTGTTAAAATTTAGTAAATTGTACAAATTCATTATCAAAATTATAATTTCCCATTGTCGGAATGACACAACTAAAAACGATCACATAAATGACCAATTATTATGTGGTCATTTTAAGTTTAGTTCTTATATCTTGACCAAATTGGTCATTTATCTTGGTCATCTTTAGTTTAGTTCTCATCCGATGACCAAATTAGTCATTTATCTTGATCATTTTTAGTCAGTTTACTTAAAATTTCTCAATTTTGGTCCTTTATCCTTTGAAAAAGTTGTGGTGACCAATTTTTTTGGTTTCCTGGTCACTTATCTCTCATTTTGTACTAGTGAAGGGAACATGCCTAGGCTCTTAACATAAGACCCCATATTATCTAGGAAATAACATGCTAATCTTGGGAAACTATGAAAGATTTAGCTGAATTCCACCTATCACCAAGTGATACTAGTAATTGAGATGCAACTGATAGTTTGCAACCTAATGTCTAATTTACAAAATTGGGTTTTTTGTTGAATGACCATTAGGAAATGTTTATGTGGGTGAAAACAAGAAGATCGGTAACAATTTTTGGATTTAGGCATGGACAAGGATTGTAAAATAAAAATCACTGAATAAAAAAGTAACAAAAGATTTATTCACCAAGACTTTTACATTTTCTTAGTTAAAAGTTTATAAATAACTTGGTTGAGAGTTTGACCCAATAATTTATTAGTTGATAATTTTGGTAGATAGATAAAGCTTTGAACAACCAAATGATTACCTTCTGGACTATATATTGAGAGTTGGAAAACTCTCAGAGACATTCCTTCGCCTATATTTTAGAATTTTATCCTAACTTCTTGACCGAGAGTTTAGATTCCTTGACCAATTTCTCGACCGATAATTTGTCAATCTCTTAGTTTAGATTTCTTATCTTAAAAAGTCTTTCAAGCAATCATTTGAATTGCTGGAATGAAAAATAGGTGATGGCATATAGTGCTTACAATGGCTTTACCTCCATGTTGATTCCTCATAGCTCCACAACTATAGTGATTGGTTATGGTTGAATGCAGTAAAAAGGTTGGAATTATGAAAACCTAATATTTATTTCACACATTCACTCTCCTTGAATGCTCCAATTTCCTACCCACATCCAAAAATCCTATGGTTTATTTTACCCATTCTACTAGTGCAAAATGAGAGATAAGTAACCAGGCAACTAAAACAGTTAGTCATCATAGTTTTTTCAAGGGATAAACTACCTAAATTGATCAAATTTAAGTGATCCAACTAAAAACAACTAAGATAAATGACTAATTTAGTCATGGGATAAAATATACTACTAGATAACAAGTGACTAAACTAAAATGACTAACATAAAGAACTAATTTAGTCACACGAATAAAAATATGACTAGCTAGCAATGACTATGAATATGAATTAGACATTTATGTTATTCATTTTAGTTATCTCACCTCAGAAATGGAAAATTAAAATTTTGAGAATGATTTTGTCCAATTTAATAAATTTTAACACTATAGATGGATTCGGAGACCCCCTTAAAAGGGGGTCTCTTAGTCCATCGGTAGTGTTAAAATTTACTAAATTGTAACATTGTAGATGGAGTTAGAGACTCGAGTGACATTAATTGTGTCACTTGACATCATTTTCTTCTTTCAAGACATCCCATGAGGTCACTACATCTCCAGATGTTGGTGGATATGTTCGTTGGCCTCAAGCCTCTTTTGTAAGTGGAATATTGTACTCATCATAGGCATTCAAGATTATATACTCAATTCACATAAACTCAATTCTGACCATGTTACATCGACCAATATCCCCATAGCCATTTTGTTTGATCATCAAAATATGTATTAAAACGTATAATATATAAAAAAATACAATATATAATTTTTATATTATTACAAAACATATATTATAATATTACATAATACCATATTAAAAACATACATTATAGAAACACAACATTATACTATATAATAAGCCATCCATATTACCATATAATATTACAGAACACACCATATATTATACTAAACACTAGCTATAATAGAAAAAAAAGGTTGGTCGCCATATCATATTTTCATCCTAATTCAGCACATGGAAAACTCAAGAAGAAATTGGAACCATGATCATATACATCACATGTTCAAAATTGCATTTTTCCATGCCACTAATGATATATGGCCTCTTCCCACCTATTGTTCATTCCATTTCTTGTGTAGAATGGGTTAAACCCCTTTCTATATCAATGTTTTAATGGACCCGTGGCGTTTATAAATCCAATGGTAAATTTTTCACCCAACTAATGTAGTATCCAGAACCAGATTATGTCCCTTGAGTAGGGCTTAAGCTCAATGAGAATATTGAGAAACACTTTCTAAATTCTCATCTCAAATAAACTCACTGTGAACAACGATTAACAATAATGGGAAAAAAATCATGTTGAACACAAGAACTATGGTGGAAATTATTTTGGATCACAACACCCCCATACCTCTTAACGTTATGGTGTGCAATAACCCTTCCAATAGTGCTCCTAGTTCAACACAACCTCCAATAGTTGAATTATTCCTTCAACTAGTGCTAATCTCAATGGTGGAACTTAGTACCTCTAACATGAGTACACCCTGAACGTCCTCATACATGTTTTTAGACCCTGTTAAGACATAGTTCCCCTAATATCCTCATGCACATTTTTAGACCCCTTAAAGACATTGTTCCTATTTTATATTATGATAAGAAGATAAAAAAAATTCCTGTAAAATCTCTTGGTTTTACCATCCCCTTTTCAAGATAATTTAGCACACTTGAATATGTTTATGTGAAATTGGGGTTATCGGTAAAAATATCAAGGTCATAAAATAAATATTTGAACATTCTACCTTAATGTTCTCTGCAAACAAAATTTTGCATAGCCGATGGAATCCTTCATCTGAAAAAAGGGCCAACGATATTACAGTTCAGGTTCTTCTTTCAACAAAAAAACAGGGTAAAGGATTCTACATTTCTGATTTTTTGTTGTCACTAATGGTGGTAAGTTGTCACACTCGCTTGTTTACATTCATGATGATGTTCCAAGTCTAATGCTATATCTTTTGATCCCCATTTTTCAATCTTTGGAATTTCATTAGTCATAGTGTTTTACAATTTAGGGTTAGCATTTATAGTTAGTTTTGTGCTATGGTGTAAACTGAAAGGTTATTTAAAGACAATGCCAAAATACATAAAATGGAAGTTTAAACTTGAAACCATGCTAGGCTTAAGCTTATGAATGTGATATACACACATGCTTACATTTTTCTGTTCTAGGGACTATATGTAGTCCACATTTATTTGACTATATATGAAACAATGACCTCTAATTAGCTATGGCAGTCACCATCATAGTTGATTACATTGTGACTAACTGGAGTTACATTAAATTGGATTTGATAAAATATCATTTGTATCTCGATTCATCTTTATCCACTGAAAAAATTCTACTTATGAGGATGAATATGATCAAATAGTGGTCAAATGGATTTAGTAAGTGTGTAGACATTACATGGGCAGTCGAGGTCCATTGCATGCCTTATATGATAGTCAGTTACCAGTGGGATGCAGTGGGAAAAAGTGGAAAGGATAGTAGGAAATGACATAAGTAGCGACAATGGGAAAAAAAGGATTTGATCTTGTAATCCTATTTTCTTATTTTATATGACAATTGTCATACAAATACCTTTAAGGTTGGTCAGTAAATTTGACAAATATCTTTAAGTTTTTCAAAAAAAAATTGTCCTATCAATTCCCATGATTCTTCTATGTATTTTGTTTGGTTGTCATATTTTCCCCATAATTTGTAGTCACCGAACCTTTTAATTTTGGTATATTTTAATTATGGACCAAACAAATGAGAAGTTCTTCTAAATATATTTAATTATTGGGTTGTTTTAGTATAGTTACATGGGATATGAGGGTTTCGTAGTCAATCCCGAAGGTGGTCAGGATCATGCAGCAGACGAAGCTCATTGAGGTTAATGGAAAAAAGAGATGGGTGTGTAAGTTTTGTTGCATTTTTATGTTAATCAATTTGAAAGTTCACTTCTTTACTATTTTTTTTTGCGATTCCATGATTATTTTTGGGAACCATGGGGAAATATGTTAAGACCCTCCATTTTCTAAGTCATTCAGTTTTCTCAATCATTATTTTTGGATATTTTATGTTGTAGACTTTGGATTAATGAAGCGGAAACTTGTTATTGGTTGATATCATTCCATCATCTACGTTTATAAACTATATGATATTATGGAGCTATAATAATGTAGTAACATAAAAATAATGTTGTTTAATAGCTTCTACACCTAGATCATATTTTTATTATCTGAATTGTTTAAACAAGTTCCTTATAAGGACTATCATACTTAATTGAAAATGATGCAAAATTATATTGGATTACATGTCACCTATGTGGCAACACTTCAACCAGTCATTATCTGTAATCTTACTCCAAGAAGTGTTGAGGCATATCACTCTATGATTCTAGTTGTTTGTTGTTCTTTCTTTCCCTTTCAATATTGATCAAATAAGACCATATTGGTGGTTATATTTAATTTTCTAATTTTTTTTGTTGCAATTAATGGAGTACTGTTATTTTCTTGATCTGGAAGATGAGTGTGAAGACCCTTGTATTAAGATGGTGTATGAATGTGATTTTATGTATATTTTTGTGGAAAAAAATTCACAAGTGCACTCTTCCACTTGGTAAGGGGATAAGCCTTGTACGTTGATGGAAGGCCTCTGTCCTTAGAGCCCCTTTTTTGTGTGGCTGGTATTCCTCCAAGTGATATTGCAAGATATTTCTAGTGTAGTTCACATTAAAACATAGAAATATGGATAAAAACAAAATGTAAGAGTGGGAGGAGAATGAAAACTCCAACAACAACCAAAGATATGCTAAACCACTCTTGTATTTCCTAATGGAATAGTCATACAACACCTAGTAAGTGCGAGATACAATGGAAGCCAATAGTCTCTCTTACAGAGGCCTTTCTTGTCCAAACTAAATGTTAAGTAGACGGTAGAACAATGGAGAGAAACACTTGCCCCTAAATGGAAGGGGGCAAGCGAGCTTGGGAATGCTTACAATGGTAGGAAATGGTGGGCTATGAGGAAGTTGAAACTCAAATCCAACAGAATAAACTTCCTCTGATTTATCCCTATAAAATGCATGCCAATGGCTTCCTTTTATAGGCCAAGCGCTGGCCAACAAATAACTAGATCCAAATGTGTACTATCCTTCTCCATTAACTAGTTCCAAGGTACTCAAGGGGGGTTGATTAATTCCACCAGGTGTGTGGGGAGTAAGTGGTCCCGCTATTTTGATAGTAGCGTGGATATCAAAGGAAAATCTGTGTGGGTGTAGCGCACGAATTGTTCATATAACCTGCGCTATAGCGCGGGTCAACTGTGTAATACTCGCTCTACCCTTTGTTCTGACTGTTTCTTGGCACTTATGGACTCATACTATGTTTTGGATCTGTTTAGGTTGCCTCAGGTGATATGCATTCTTTTTGTTGATGACGCATTACTGGATGAATCGCCAAAATGTCGCATGTGTGCGACTTTTACGCGTTAACAAATGCCCCCTGATGTATGAGGTTTGGTGTTTACTGTAGAACTGATAATGCATCATGTTTTCTGTTTTCTCTCTCTTGTTTTGTAGGACAAAGCATATCTGGACAAAATAAGGTTCTTCCGTGGGTAAAGATTGTTGGTGATGACCATTGGAGCTATAATAAAGAACATTTTTCATACAAATGAAGCGGGCATACCCATGCTCATGAAATGTTTTCAAAGGGATTACAATGAAAGAGGACCAAGGTGTCGAATCTACTATATTGTTTGGACATGGATGGAGGCAGATTTGATCCATGTATGAGTTATATGCCCCAGTAACTGTTGCGGAATATTGAAGAAGTGGAACTGCTGGTGACCATGATAAACCCAATGGGGTGGGGGACCAAACTGGTATGTAAATCTTCTTCAAGCAAAACAAACCATCTAGGCATGAGCATTGTCTGGAATGTGCTCTTCAAACAGAAAATGGAAAACTGGCCCACACAATTAAATTTCCATAGTTGCAACAATATTTCCCAATAGTTGCAATGACTACATACGAGCAATATAGAAGCACCAATATTTCATCAATATTGTTTCACCTGTGAAGACTCTATGTACAAGATGTTTTCACACTTGATGCATACAACATCATAACATAAATCAATACCACTCAGTGATAGGCCATAGAACATTTTTTGTTATTTTCATGATATCTAGTTAACTCTCCAGACATCATGCTATATTTTGCAAACTTCAAATTGCACATTTGATAATATGTATAAAACCAACTTTATATGGATTTTACCTTTAGATGGCATTTATCATTTTTTCCATTGTCCTCGGAATTTATGTCTACATATTTCATGTGACATATAAAGACATATATATATATTACTATTACACATAATGATAAATATTTCAAAGTCACGTATATGTTGCTACTATTTGTTCTTCTTGTTGGTTGCATCGATTTCCAACCTGCAGTAAATTCTACATCTGTAAGACAATGTCTGAATTCATCTCTTATATTTTCTTTCATTTTAACTTTTCTACCATAAAAAATGCTATATTGGCATGCTTGGCTCGTCTTTTTTATCAACAACAAGCCATTAGGATGTGTAGTCTTTAAACCTTTCCTAACCTTGTATAATGGTATCAGGATCCATCGTGTTTATCTACCTAGCTTCACTCTCTTGAGAAAAATGAATCACAATGTCTCTTTTATTTTATCCAATGGATGGAATTCCAACCTAAGCAATCTATGGCTCTCATATTAGAGGAAGTTTCAGGGAAACCTATTGGTTGGGTAATTGTTTTGGTTGTTCCCTCTATAGTATTCGAATTCAAAAAAAATTGTAATGGTACTTTGAACTGTAAAAAACAATAACGGTACTATGAATGATTTTTTGTAGTTCAAAGTAGCATTATAATGTCTTTGCAACCAAGAGACTATATAATCCATCTGATTTTTTAACATTACTAGACATTTTGGTACTTGTTGGATATTGATATTTTAGTAAAGCTTGTGTTTATAGCATCCATATTTGATGGCCATTTGTGGATTTTTAGTTAGAAGCACTTAAGTATGTAAGTGGTTTTTTCTATCCTCCTATATTAGATATATAGTATATTGGAAGGACATGTTGTGTTCTGCACTTCACAACTTGCAAATGTATTTTTTGTTCCTCTATTTATAGAAAATATTCTTTTTTTCTTTGGAAAAGTAATAAGCTATTGTTAATTCCAATTTTAAATGTATAACATTGATGTCATTCATATCTTTCATGCTCGAGTTTACTTGGTTGTCTTTATTTCGCTCAAGGGCACTTTGTCCTTTCCCATTTGTTTCTTTATCTTAGTAGACTTCGTCACGATGTCTTTGAAAACCTAATTGTATGAAATGTCATCAATACTAGCATCATAATTCTAATTTTCCAAAGCCACCATAACTCTCTTAAAGGCCTCAAATATCAATAACCCCTTCCCCTAATTCATTATCCAGAGTTTTTTCATATCTCGCCCCCTCATGGGATTCAATTTCCTATGAATAAGTTTCAAATTTCCTATTAAAACCCATGAATTTGATTTCAATTTGTTAAAATTGTTGAAAGAGCAGGGAATCGTATGTGTCAACGCTGTGAGTGGTGTTTTCTTTCACCTTCTCAAGCTTCTTATTCAATTCTACTACATGTTATCTTACTTTGTTTTTATTCCTGGATCGCCCCCATCATCTTCCTCACTTCATGCTCCATGAAGAATTGAAAGAAAAGGGGAGGGCACAATAATAACAAGTCCATTTCTTTTTTTGACAAATCCTTTGGATCCTTCCTTGGGAGAAGGTCTAGGTTTTTAGCTTTTTCTTGAAATTATTTTCTCTCAAAGCATCCAATATGAGTCTCATATTGGCTCTTAGCATATATAGATTCTAAATTTATAGTTCCATGCTCAATAGCCATAACAATAGTCCTACTTTCAATATTTTATCATTTAATTAACATCATATGCCATAAACTCCTCTGTTTCATTGATCTAAATTTAAACTTGGTCATTCCCCAAAATTCACAGCAGCAACAGTAGTTATTCTCCCCGGTAAGCAAGAGGAATTAGATCGCTCAATGTTTGGTGTGGGGAATCCGTCTGGTTAATGGTCCGCATAACGCGTGTGTGATTGTTTAAGTTCTTTACCAGTTGCAGCCTGGTTCACCTTTTATACGATTTTATTTTTAGTATGAGATGCAAGTGCGCTAATTAAATGCATATAATTGACAGACAAAAACCACACTAGCGATGCGTATGTTCTTACCTCCCGTCTTACCGCTCCTGCCTCATCAATTATATACTTTTATTCTAAATTAATCTAATCTAGCTATCCTATCCCTACGGGCAGAAAATTTGAATTAAGAGTAATATACTGGAACTATAAGTACAAGTCTAACAGATAGTTTGTTCAACACAACATTCACATTTACAGCAGAAAGGATATGAAAGATAGCTCTGATAAAATTAAAAGAATTATTAATCATTTACACATAAAACTTTGCATAGAAAGTAAAATCATTCATCACCAATGAATTAGTTCAAGAAAGTTAGAACGATCTAACAATATGATTTATGAATGAAAGAAGAAATAGTTCCACATTAAGCATTCCACACATTCCAGGAAAAAATCTCTGTGCAACGTTCCCCAACAAACAAATCCTTCTTATTAGCAAAAAAAATAGTTCTCTTACAAAATGGTCCAGCTTCTATTATGCTAGCAAAAGTCCTGGTATCTGTTTTCTCCTCTTCTATTTATCTTACAAAATAATTTGTCTTCTAGTGACTCTTCATTTAGCATAACCCTAGGAATTCGCAAAATTTGTCTTCTAGTGCCTAAATTACAAAATACAAAAAGATATTTACAATTTATATTTTTGTGGGCCCGACTAAACTAGAATAATATTCTCCCCATGCATTAGCCCCTTTAGTTATGACATTAAGTCTGCTAGGATCGAATAAGTTTGTAAAGAGATTTCATGATATAATAGCTTAGCCTCAATGTGTGCCAAACCTTCTTTTGTGGCTTTGCAATTATATTCAAGGAAATATGCATGTATGAATGCTTTCCTTACAAAGTGGTGAATGTGTTCTTCAGCGAGGGCATCCAACTTTCTGATGTATTCTAAATCCCCCTGCAACCCACTTTGCAGTTCCGCTATGCATAGATCTTCTTAAGGAAGTTCGTTCATGCTCGGGAGCAGAAAGAGATGACACTTTTTATGAACTTGATGGATTTTCTCATAAAAATACTGACATTTCTGAATAGTGCTTGGAATGCCATTATTTATCTTTCTAGCATCCTTTCTGTAAAATTCCAGGAGCTCCATTTCTGACTTCAAGTTTTCTGTTGTCTTTGGAGGCAAATTGTCAGGGTATTCAGAGTTGGTTTCTCTCCAAACCATTTGGCTCCTAACCTTTTTGGAAACATCATACAGCCTCTTCCTGAATGATATCAACTCTGTAGCTATCTCATTCATCCTTTCCATCACCAACTTCATCTTGAATATTTTATTTGTGAAATATTCTTGGGAGTGGTATATTGGTTCTTGAATCTCTCAGGCCTATTTGCAAAATGGAGTTATGTCTAGCTTCCTCTTGTCTGTGAACTCTAGTTTCTCCGCCAAAGATTCCTTTTCATTAACCAACCCTTCTATCTGAGCTTTCATCTCTTCGACTTGTTGGTTTGTGGCTGACTCTTCTGATTCTAGCTGAGTGATCTGAGCTTCATAGTCGCTCCTCTCTTCTTCCATAGTCATTAATTGTACACTTAATTCTTCCTTTTCTGTGTCCAAAATCTAGTATTCATTCAATATCCTTTCTTTCTTATATAGGAGGGCACCATGTTTCCATTTAAATTCCATCCCTTCTCCTTACTCCTTTCCCAAATTATATTTTAATTTGAGCATCTTCTCCTTACTTCGCTCAATATCGTTCATCAATTTGCCAACATTATCTGCATTTTCTTGCACAACAGCTATGTTGACAGATGCCATGAACTGCAGGTCTTTGTGTGTTCCCCCCATGATGGTCTTCTCTTGAACAATGAAAACATCTGGTTCGGAGGGAATTTTCAGTCTCTTTTCTATTCTCCTTGAGATGGTTTTTATTTTTTGATCAAAGATGATAGTGTCCAATTTGGCCATGGTATGATGTTTTGACAGGGTGAATGGCGTGAGTCCGAGCTCAACCAATGGGAGGTGTCTTCCAGTGATTAGTACATTGGAAATCTTAGGAGGGTCTATGTCCATATCTTGCACATTCGGGCTTCCTTTTTCCATAGCTTCCTTGGAATTTTCTTCCTCCTTTTGATTTTGTTGTTTAGTTGCTTCTCTGTCAGCTCTTTCTCTCATTTCTTGCAACCTTTAGGATTCTTCTTTCTGGATCCTTTCACTCTCTTCCTTCGAGATTCTGTCTGCCACTTCCTTCTGGATATTTTCGGCTTCTTCCTTGTGGAGTCTTTCGGATTCTTCCAATAGCTTCCTCTAAGCTTCTTCTAACTGTAAACTTATGACTTCATCCTTTTGTTTCCTCTATGCATCCTCCTTTTGTTTCCTCTCTCCTTCCTTGAGAGTGTTAGCCTTAGAACTGGAACCAACACCGCTTTTGTGACAAAAATGCTTGTTCAGCTCAGTCATGTTTCTTGCACTCCGATACACTTCTTCATATTTTAAGAAGAGATGCACATATTCAAAGTTAATCCTGCAGGAAGAACAATGGGCAACGACCTTACATTCACTATTTTTCCTTCTGAAAATATTTGTCCCAAAATGAAAGGCCTCTAAATCCTTAACAAAATACTCTGCCTCTTTTTCATTGGGGAATTTGTATGCTCTGATAGTGATAGGCATTGGTGGGTAGGAAGCCTTTTTCTTGTGATGAAGAAAATTACCAACCCCATTGATGAAAACTTGTCTCACAACCTCTTTATGTACAACAAAATCAGTGGAATACTGAGGAAATAGAGAAGGGGGTTGGGTTACCCCATACATCTTGATGTACGTTCCTTCCATGGAGAAGTAATAATCTCCATGTTCCTCGATAATTGAAAAGGCATTCTCAGACATACAATTCGGTTCTACTTTGAGGATTAGTCATAGTGGCATGATCAACCCCTCACAAATCCATTTGTAGTGATTTATGTATGTGTGATACCATGTCATCTGATAGGCTACATGGAGGGGAGACGTGGTCGGCTTCCAAACACACCCCAAATCATGGAGAGGGTGTATGATCAATATGCAATCGAAGAGGTAAGAGGAACTGAAGAATTCATCTTTTTTCTGTGTCAAGCCTCCTTGTGCTGCAACAATGGGTGACACCATACTCTCAGAAATGATCTCGGCCTAGTTGAAAATTGTACCATGTGTGGCAATATGATAAATCACTGGTACCCAGCTGATTTTATATGTGTTTTCACTTGCCAAGCCAAAAATACGGCTCAACATCGAAACAATGATCCTATATGGGCTCCTCAGGTCTTGGCTTTCATATTCTCTGCTGGACCTTGGTATTAATTGCCTTTCAGGGATCGTCATCTTCTTAGCATAATCAAAATGATCCATATTGACCCCCTTTATCCATTCATCGGACATCATGAATTTAGGGAGGGAAACGTGTATGCTGCAACTATGTGGTTTGGTTGGAAGAGTGCAAGCCCTTCTCCTTTGACATCTGAAATGATACTAGTGCTAACATCCACCTAGGGAAGAATCCACCCAATAGCCTCCGAGCATGAAAATAAATATGGGCATGTGGCCTCCTTATGGAGGCCAGACTTCTTTACGTTATGGTAGACCATTGCCTCTTCGATGGAAGTGTCACGGACATTTCCATCTTTGATGGCTCTGTATAGCTCGCCCCATTTGAATTATGCGGTGATCCCCATCACAACTTGAGTGTCCTCGAACATAGTTTCTAGTGAGGTATCCATTAATATTTATATGTCTTAGTCTGATTCCAAGACCTTGCATTTTTTCCTCGAGGACCGCTTATGCATATCAAGTCTGTTGAGACATAGAATGAGCCAATAAGGAATCAAAATATTTATAAACAATTCAACATCCATGGTACAGTAAATGAGCAGAATTGGAACAATGTTAAAATGCTATGATTGTTTGTTTTTCTTTTATTTTGCAATGAATTTTTCAAGTACAAAACCGTTTTCATTTAAAATTTAAAACTTACGGTGAAAGACCAAATTAATTTCCTTTGCTTAATGCAAAAGTAGTTATAGAAAGCAAAATGCAGCTTGGAGATGCTACAGAAAACAAAAAAATTCAAGCAAATGTTGACTTTCATGCTAGCAAAAAAGTCATTAAGGTTTGGAACATCCCCGGGATGTGTGTAAACGCGAAAAAGAGGGTACGTCCGAACAAGTAGAAACACTTTGGCACATCTTAACCAATGGTGATTGATGTTTTGGAAGCATGTGCAAACAAAAAAGATGCCTTCTCCTTTAACTAGAAACATAAATTGATGGGTGCCGCCAGCATAACACTGAGATAGAGCGAGAAGTGGGCAGTGCATGAGTTTTGGAGATGAAAGACTCAATGACATAGGCACTGAAGACAAAACACGGAATCTCTAAACCTATGCCCGGACCAGACCAGCTAACTTGTGCCACTGACATTTGGCTGCTAGGTGTCTAAAGCTTTTCTAGAGGTAATTCCTACGGTGGTAGGGAACCTAGTAAAAGGTAGACGACAGCAGCCGCGGCCGACTCAACTGGTTATTACACACAGTCATGCCGACCTAAAATGGTACGTGGGCTACGACGGGCGACCAAGCATAGAGGTTAAGGTGGGTAACACTGAGTAGGAAGTTTATCTGACCATGGTGGCCATAAGTAACAAGAAAATGGCACTAAGCCTTAACCTTAAACGAAAATTGCCCCCAAAAACCCTGAAAAGCTCGAAGCCAACAAGAAAAGGCCCAAAATAAATTTTAAAACAAAACCTCAAGCGATCAATTAAAAATGGAAAAGGTGCTAGACTGCCTACCTATAACTGATGGAGTGGTTGGGCTAGTGGATGATCCTATTGGTCGATAGCTACTTGGCGTCCGGTGACAAGCGGTGGCTCCAAATACTCAAACGACGTTTTCTTTTGTTTTGCAAACAAAGCTAAAACATCCCATGTTTCCTATATATATAAACAAATAAACCACCATAAATGCGAATGGGGTTGGTGGGTGGGGTCATTTAATGACCTTATCCACTCGCTTTAATGCCTCTTTTCATGCTAACCCAAAAAACTCTCATCGACCATTTCGACGGATTTTCCCGTGTCGGCGATAACTCATCCAAATGCCCTGACTTGATCAGTGGGTTTTTCTCAGGACTGTGAAACAATCGGTGCCGTTCCGTAGCAAAACCTACGACACGATCGATGAGTTTTTCACAAATCATGGCGACATATTCCCCGCACAAGGTTGGCCAAAGAGTCGCGACATTTTGGTGAAAAATCAGGTCGGAGTGTAAAGGTCGTTGAGCCCTGGTCAGAACACAACGAAACGGTCAGTGCTTTACTCAAATGGGATTGAAAAGTCGACGAGAAATTATCTAAAAAGTTGCGACAAAGACCAGGGAAGACTCGTCAAAATGCCACGATGGGTCGGCATGAACTCAACAAAACACAGTGACAGGTTAGCGCTAACTCACCCAAAATCTCCAAAATGTTGGGAGAAAACTACCAGGAGGCAACGAGAGGTCGGAAAAAACTCACCAAAAAGCTCTGAAACACCGGCGCGGGCTGACCAAATCGTCTTGATTTGGTCAGCACAGATGTTAAATTTTCAGTATTAAATCACAATACTATAGGATCTTTGCTGAGAGAATAACATCTACAGTATATCAATGCATGACAATCATAATATGACAAGCATCACAAGCATCACAAGAATCAAAAGCATAGAGACAAGAGACACAGAGTTTCCGTGGGGAAAACCCTAAGGTGAAAAACCCCACAACTTCCTCAGAGATAGAGAGAGCAATGGCTCAACCAAAATACAACCAAATAACACTAAGATAGTCTCCTAGCAGATGATCCTCCTCCTCCTCACTAGTGCGCTACTTTTCAGAGAGAGAGATAGATACTTTTTCGAGTGAGTAAAATAGAGATCTCCTATCTCTATTTATACTCACCTTTTTGCCCAGTGACTTACTGGGGCCGACTTGTCTACTTGAGTACATCCACATTATATTATATATTAATTAGGGCCGACCCCATAAGGTGGTCTAATAACCCATCGACAAGTACACACACTTGCGACACTTGTCAATCCACATGACGACACTTCCTTATAGAGGAATAACACATCTCTTATAAGGGTACAATAAATATATATATAATATACTGATGAAATACATTCCGAAGTTACATATACATCAACACTCCCTCTTAACTAGGAAGGTATTTCTCGACACAGATTTGCTAAACAAGTCTTCTTCTCTGGGTCATCGTCATCAATGCATCGTCATCGTCATCATCACTGCTGCTGCTATCTCGTCCAATCTCTGTCTCTACTCGTCATAGGAAGTTCTACAGAGCCAGTCCTTTTTCATACTGGATGTAGGCCCACCACCTGCAGGTCTTCGTCATCACTCGCCATACTGTGGAATCCTCAGGACTTATTACGTGCATCACAAAACCTCGAAAGAGCATCCCAGGATGTTACGGGTACACAACTCCGACCTGTAGGATCTCCCAGGGTGCTATTACATGTGACCCCACCACAAAACCTCGAAAGAGCATCTCAGGATGTTATGGGTACACAACTCCGACCTGAAATCTCCCAGGGCACAAATTACATGTGATCCACCACAAAACCTAGCAAGAGCATCTCAGGATGTTACGGGTACACAACTCCGATCTGAAATCTCCCAGGGCACAAATTACATGTGGTCATGGCAAAACCTCGCAAGAGCATCTCAGGATGTTACGGGTACACAACTCCGACCTGAAATCTCCCAGGGCCCAAATTACATGCCATAGGACAAAACCTCGCAAGAGCATCTCAGGATGTTACGGGTACACAACTCCGACCTGAGATCTCCCAGGGCGCTATTACATGTCCTCCCAGAGCAATGTCTCGAAAGAGCATCCCAAGCTGTTACGGGTACACAACTTCGACCTATAGGATCTCCCAGACATGCTCATCTGCACAACCTGATCCACGGCCATAGAGTATCAACCTGATACTCACCATACATCATCCTGATGTACTCATGATTGTCCTGATCATCATCACTGCAACGTCCTGCTGCATGTCATCTGGAGAAACATCCTGAAGCTCATCATCCATGATCATCCTGATCATCACTGCAACATCCTGCTGCATGTCATCTGGAGCAACATCCTGAAGCTCATCATCCATGATCATCCTGATCATCAATGCATCCACCTGATGCATACCAAGTATCTACCTGATACATGATGCATATCACCATACATGATCCACCTGATCATACAATGTATCCACCTGATACATATACAGATACATGGTCCAAGCATCCAACATGATGCACATACATACATAAATGATCCACCTGATCATATCCAGCATCCAACATGATGCATACATACATAAATGATCCAACTGATCATATCCAGCAGAAACCAGAACATCATCCTGATGCCCATTATCCAGCACTTACATCCACAGCCATGTGAAGGATCCTCCTTCCAACATGCTTGGAATGGCTTCAGCAAATGTGTCCATCACTTCTTCCTCGAAGTGTCCTTGATCTAAAGAACGCCAAGCCTCTCTCTGAAGTACTCGAACTTCACTCTGGCTAGTGGCTTCGTCAGCACATCTGCAATCTGCTCATCCGTCGCAACATACAGAAGCTTCACAGCTCCTCTCTACACCATATCCCTGATATAGTGATATTTGATCTCTATGTGTTTCGACCTGTCATGAAACACTGGGTTCTCAGACAGCTTCACACAACTCTGGTTATCACAGAAGATACCAGTAGCCTCCAACGGGAGATCAAATAACTCAAACAGTAGCTTCCGTAGCCATACTTCCTCACAACTAGCTGAGCAGGCTGCAACATACTCTGCCTCAGCTGTACTCAGTGCTACGCAGGACTGCTTCCTGCTAAACCAAGAGATCACACCTGATCCCATACTGAAGCAACACCCAGATGTGCTCTTCCTATCTGCAGCACTGCCAGCCCAATCTGAATCAACATAACCCTGCAGGTTAAACTTTTGATTTGCCTCATATCTGCGCCCATAATCCACTGTACCCTTCAGGTACCTCAGAACATGCTTTACAACAACCAGGTGAACACTCCTCGGATCCGTCAAGAACTGGCTCAATGTGTTCACAACAAAGCAAATGTCTGGTCTCGTGTTCGTCAGGTACATCAAGGACCCAATCATCTGATGATACAAATAGACATCAACCGGCTCCGATGAAGCATCACATAGAAGCTTTAGATTTGATGCCATAGGTGTGGCCATGGCCTTGCAATCCATCATCCCGAACCTCTTCAGGATCTCTACTGCATACTTCCCTTGTCCAAGGAAGATTCCTTCTGCACTCTGCCACACCTCCATGCCAAAAACAAATAGTGCATCATCCCCAAGTTCTTCATCTCGAACTCGGTAGTAAGCTTCCACTGCGTGTCGGCAATCAATCTATCTTCAGCATACCAAGTTCTGCACATATATGATTTCCTATCATGTGTCTCAGAACCAAGTGGTTGCTTCTTCTTCAACTACACCATTCAAGAAAGTTGTCTTGAATCCATCTGGTGTATCTTCTATTTCATCACTTTTATATTTCTCTATGCTGCCATCTGCAACATGCTTGATCTGAAAGTTCTATTTGGAAGTCACAACAGACTTCCCTTTAGCTCTTGGGATCGCATCCCAAACATCATTCTTCATGATCGACAGATCATGGCATTCCATTTCTTCATCCCAGATCCTGGGAACTTCAATATCTTCAATAGATATCTTTGTTGCTGGAACAAATGTTGTAGTCCTTTTGTAGGTGAAGATATACGGTCTTTCCTACAAAACAGGTTAAATTGCATGATTAGAAACATCTCATAATTTTCAGAACAAATTCTTACACATGAAGAAATATGTCATACAGTCATGCAATTATCTTAGCCAATCCTTCAATACAACATTTATCCATATCCCGTAACTTTCTAGATGCCTTCCAATCTCTACCAGAACATTGTTAAGAGTGTGCACAACTCCCAACATGTCAGCAAAGAGGTTTCATTCTAGATAAGTAGCAATGGAATGTTGTACAGTGCCATAGGCCACTTACCCAACACATGCATATCAGTAGTATACTGTTCATTAATTCAATCATTCTAATATGCACAATACATATCCTAAGTCTAGGAACATGAGCATATACATCATTGAACAATTTTATTTAAGCAAACAAATATGCAAGAAAATTAAAATACTTATCTTTGTTTGTTTGTTGGGTGGACTCCCTCTGAGTCTTTTCTTCCTTGCAGGGGCTGTTGGAGTCCTTCTACACCTTCTTGTTGTGGAATGTAGAGAGATGGACAACTCCCTCTGAATATCTGCACCCTTGCAGAAACCACTGGAGTGTGCTCCCTCTTGATCTTTGCTTCCTGGATTACCTGTTCTTGAACTCATATTCATCCTTGGTCCCTATGCATGCTTATTAGTATCATGATTGTGTTATCCTTGTGATCTCATACAAAATCATACATTCATTAAAACACAATAATCTCAAGTATGTATAGTCATGATTATTTCAAACAGAAATAATAAGCATTAGCATTCAAGGTTTATATAGGACTCTTATGGTTAGTCATATCATAAGAAATATAACATGTCTAAACCTGTAATTACTCAAACCTATGACTCTTCTGGTTAGTCATATTATTAATTAAGGTAAGACACATAATATGCATATGCCCATGATTATTCAAACTTATGACTTTATGAACAATCATCATCAATCATGCCATGCATACTTATATGATAGATCCTATGATATAAGAAACACATACCTGGTCACCATATTTGCTAGTTATGTCTAGCAATGTGTTCTTGTTCTCTTCAATGACCTGCATAACTTATTAGTTAACTTTTGCAAAAACAAATTATACATACCTCTATGTGATCCATGACTATGGATGAATCTTTGTATTTATGTCACCATGGCATGTTCAGGTTGTCCCTTCAAATTGTCCAAACCTCCCTCTTGCTTTCCAATCACTACTGCATCATCTATGGTCTTTTCCTTTGGCCACATTAGGACTTGGCCATCCACAAATGCAACCCTCATACCTTTTGCATCTAATGCAGAAATGGAGAGTAAGTTCTTCTTGAGCCCAGGTACATAAAGTACTTCCTTCATCTTCAATGATTTTCCAGAATCTAGGTTGTAGGAGGCTTCACCACTTCCTTTGATTGGGTATTGATAATCATCCCCAAGTTTCACCTTATGGGGTGATTCATGTTCAGATAGGTTCACAAAGGATTCTTTAAACCCAGTCATGTGTTTGGAAGCCCCACTATCAATCAACCAATCATTACATCCATGGGAGATGGTACCTGTAAGAGCAGAAATTAGAACATATTCTTCTTCACTTGATGAGTCATCATCACTACTACTTTCTGCCCTAGCCTTCTTCTTTGGAGTTTCATCATCTTCGGCATCATGAGCATGAAACCTTCTTTTGCTGCCCTTCTTCTTCTTACTGGATTTGTTGTTATTATCCCTTTTGTTCTTGGGACAATCTGAAGCAAAGTGACCCTTCTCATTGCATGTGAAGCATCTTAGGTCCTTCTTACTCTTTTGATGGAATCTTTTGGGGTGAGGGTGATCCTTCTTGGTTTTTCTTCTTTTGGTGTGGGCTGCAAGAGCTTGATCTTCTCCTCCCATCTTTTCTTCACGAGCTATAAGTCTAGCTTCTTCTTCAGAGCATTCTTCCCTCAATCTGTTGAACAAGATCAATTTCTTCCTTGCACAAATTCCTTGAATAAAGAAATCCCATGACCTGGGTAGGCCATTTAGAGTGGTCATCACCACTTCACCATTCTCCACCATTTCATCTACTGCTTCTAATTGTTCCTTGATCTGGGAGACCCTTGAAAAGTAAGATTGAATGGTTTCTCCATTCTAAAACTTCACTGCTTTCAATTGGTTCCGTAGGGTCATCTTCTGATTTATGTTCTTTCCTTCAAATATCTTGGTCAAGGATTCAAACATCTCTTTGGGTGTCTTAAGAGAAGACACATGAGGTATGAGATGGTCTTTGATAGAATCAGCAATGATTCTCTTTCCCTTGACCAAGTTCTTCTTGTGCAATGCCTTGGCTTCTTCATCCTCTGGGATAGGGATGTCTTCTTTCACATATGAGTCCAACTCATTCTCTTCCAGGATTAACCCAATCCTATACCACTTGAAGTGCTGAAAACTGGATCTGGTCTCGGATTAGGGTTTGTCACAGAAACCCTAAAAAAATCAAAATGTGAATTTCGAAATTTTGAAAGGATAGAAAGATGCGCCTTGGAGAGCTGATCAGCCTAGTACATTCAAAATTTGAGATTAGCAAAGTCTTGCCCTTCAGAATTGCCTTCTTGTCCTCCCAGGTTCACTAGGGAGAGCCCTGAATTAGGGTTTGAGTTTCCCGGAGATCTACCCAGCCAAAAATCTCGATCCAGTGCTCAAACCTTCTATTTTTGCAAGGAGCTTCCAGCTGTACCTTCCGTTTCCAGAAATTCCTATTTTTGTGGAAACCCTAATTTTTAGGGCCAAAACTGAAAATGCTCAGAACTGAAATCTGATTGGACAGAAAGATGCGCCTTGATGATTAGATCCAATCTACTATACTGAATTTCAAAAATCTGTGGAGAGAAACCCAATAAACAAGGAATACAAGCTTCCGTCACTGCAAAATGTCTTCTTCTCAGTTAAGCTCTGATACCATGTTAAATTTTCAGTATTAAATCACAATACTATAGGATCTTTGCTGAGAGAATAACATCTACAGTATATCAATGCATGACAATCATAATATGACAAGCATCACAAGCATCACAAGAATCAAAAGCATAGAGACAAGAGACACAGAGTTTCCGTGGGGAAAACCCTAAGGTGAAAAACGCCACAACTTCCTCAGAGATAGAGAGAGCAATGGCTCAACCAAAATACAACCAAATAACACTGAGATAGTCTCCTAGCAGATGATCCTCCTCCTCCTCACTAGTGCGCTACTTTTCAGAGAGAGAGAGATAGATACTTTTCCGAGTGAGTAAAATAGAGATCTCCTATCTCTATTTATACTCACCTTTTTGCCCAGTGACTTACTGGGGCCGACTTGTCTACTTGAGTACATCCACATTATATTATATATTAATTAGGGCCGACCCCATAAGTTGGTCTAATAACCCATCGGCAAGTACACACACTTGCGACACTTGTCAATCCACATGACGACACTTCCTTATAGAGGAATAACACATCTCTTATAAGGGTACAATAAATATATATATAATATACTGATGAAATACATTCTGAAGTTACATATACATCAACAACAGACTCATCAAAATGCTGCACCTATTTCAGGGAAAAAAATGAGTTGCGCCTTAGCTAAAAAACACTTTCTCTTCGAAAATAATCAAGGAAAAAAACTAAGTGTCAAAAGGGAACTCTTCTAAGGAGAACAAAAACTAAAAAATAAAGGAGGGGCCCTACAAATTTTTTGAAAATTTTGGGGATCAGGTTGCAGCAACAACAAAACTATGTTAGATTTTCTCATCTTCTTCCTTTTATGCTTCATCGATCTCATTATCACTTATGCCATTATCAAAGACATCATTACTCTCTAAAGGAGGAGTAGGAATTTCTTTTCTTTTGGGATAATTCCCTCATCCTCTCATACACCTCATGAGTTTCAACAATTCAATGAGAATCATAACCAAATGTCCATGCGTAATTATAAAAAATGTACATTGGGTCTTCCTGATAGAGGTTCTCTATAATGGACAAAATATAACCATTTAAACATTACAATTCCTTGTAAAAATTACTTTTATTATAGCGCATTAATCTTCCAAATAAAAAAGGAGATTTGAGTAAATTTTTGCATTATTTTGGGATGGACTCTTAAAAAATTCCCACATGTTTCTTACAAAATTCAACAAAAAAATGATGTCCAACACAAAAAAAGAGAGGTGTGGATCACAATTGAATCATACGCCTTGATCCAATAATGATATTCATCTACAAAATAATCATCATTCCAATTTAAGAATTCTATTACTCCTTTAGTAAAGGTTGTATGGTCATATCCTATAGTATAATCTTTCATTGCAAATATAAATTTATCGTAAACTTGCTTTGAAGAAACTAGTAGAGTCATTTTTCTTCCTCGAGGTAGGGTATCATAATTTTATAAGGTGTTCCTTATGGAAACCTTCCTTGGACTTTGGAAATCCTAAATATTCATTATAAGGACACAAACCATTTACAAGATATGCAGTACAGTGAATCTATTGTGTTTTCTAAAATTCATGAATTCATGATCGACAGTATCTTAGATTATTTCCTCTAAACAAAATGTGGTCACATTTTAGTACCAGTCAATGACTATGTAGATGAATTTACTCTAGAGATTCTTGGTGGAGTCTTTGCCCCAAATCTCACATAGCATTCATAGTAGGTTTGTTGTAAGGATGGGATTATATGTCAAGCTTGTATCTCGCAGTTGTATATTAATGTCCTTTAACTAGGTTCTTCCTACATTTGTTAATAATCATCCCTTCCCCTATGTTAGTCCAATAAAGCATAGTGTATATAAATCCCAAACTGCTGGCCATTCAAATTTCTGAGGACATATGGAAAAATTGCATGTGTAACTTGTGTTTTGTTCACAATAAATTGTTTATAAAAGTGTTGATGCAAATCCTAGATCATCCTAACATTCTAAACTAGATGCATGAAACTAGATTTAAGATTTATATGTTTCACAAAGGCTCTGTATGATTTTATGACTAGTTTTAAGATCATAAAAATCCATTGTTGTCATAATAATAGTCAACCACTAGATCGATTGTTTTTTATCTTTAAAAAAATGCACTTTTATTGAATAAACAGTGAAATCACATGCGTTAGTGGCTTTATCCTCCCTTAATACATATCACATGTACATGATAATGTTCATACATATCATATGTGTATCATAGTGTTCTTTTTAACTGTATGAAAAATTGAGAAAAAAGGAAAAAGTTTTTACCTTATCACCAATATCCAACTATAACATCATTGTGATCTATGTCAAAAGAAATCCAAAATATTTGAAATGTTCAACATAAAATTTGCCATTCACACGTTGAAAAATCATATATATAGTGTCTCATAAAAAAAATCAATAAAGAATCTATTGGCACCCATAAATTTTTGCCCAAAATACTAATCCTAAGACTATTCCCACGGGTAAGCTCTGTGAAAAGAAGGTTAAAACCCCTCCCTATTCAGGTCCAAGTTGCTAAGGCCAAGAAAATATCTAAGTCAGAGGGGAAAATCATGAGAAAGTTGAAGGGTTTGAAAACTTTGAGCCTAAGGAGGTAGCTCGAATAATAAAAATAGGTGAAAATGCTGATAACCTATAGTCTGATGAGAAATAATGTATAAGATAAAGAGTGGGGATTTTCCAGCCATTGATCCAAGGCGTGAAAGAGATCGATGGTCCATATATCATCCTCAGATCGTGAAGTTGCACGAAATAAACGCAATAGAGTGGTCACGAGAGGCATACCGCCTGGACAGATGGCATCCAAAGGAGCTCTCGTAGGAGTGCTTCAGCAGTAAACAAAAGCAGCCAAAGGGCTTGCGATACCACAACAGTGGAGCAATAAGAAATAAGATCAATGGTGCAGATTGCATAGTTAGGAATCTAAGGGTGTAGAAGACATAAGGTCACATCAGCACAAAGATATAAATAGATCAACGATCTGCAACAAAAGAAGTCATATCTACAGTTGGCGGATGTTAGTAGGCTCCACCTACGAAGGTACTGGAAGTCAGACACCTGGGTGACTCCCCACCATAGATATGTTAGAAGCAAGATCAACAATCCCCAACGGTTCTTGTGAGTTAAAAGAGAGCTCCATATAAGCAGGGAGGGTGGTTGCGATATTGTATACCATCTACCATGTGTCACCTTCTGAACAACTCGCGAGGAGGGATAAGTGGTAATCCAAAATCAAAGGTCAGGTCGTGATACCATCGTTGGATATGATAGACGTTTGTGATTCAAGCCCAATAAAAGATGCTATGGTTGAGATGAAGAAAGGTCAAATAAAAAAGGGTTAAATAAAGGCTCTAATCAATGGAGTGGGGACAACACCCGGCAGATCGACGGATAAGAGAAAGGGATAGCTGGCAAAAGTGGGTAGAAGTTATCCGAAAAGCGTTTTATATATATAACATGGCATGAGAAGAATAAACATTTCGTTCTTGGACCTGTTGGAGTTGAAATCTTTGGGAAAGCGCAGAAGCCGAAGAGGACGACAGGGAAAAAGGTCGCGCTCAAGATTTTCCTGTGACAGGTAGGGTCCCAAACTTCTCCGTTTTCAACATACAGTGTGTTTTCTAGCTATAAAATGACAAAAGAACAAGCTTTTGATAGCCCTAAAGTTCGAGTAACCCTAGAAGAGAAAGATTGTGAGGTTTTCGACCCAAGCCTTCGGCTCCCCATACCAAAGATTAAAGGAAGGCTAAGAGCTCTGCTCGGGAAAGGGGCAAGAAAGCGGTAAGCTTTTCTTGTTATATTTTTTGTTTTGTGAAAGTGACATCTGAACTGTGATGAGGTGTCTCTATATTATAACTAATTTCTGTTTCAAAATAGGCCGAGTAGGAGACTCTGGGCCTCTATAAGTTCCATGTAATTTCAAATGGAAGGGTGTGGAGAAATTTTTGGAGCTTTGCATATTTTTTCTACTGTTGTTATTTTGAGATATTTCTTGAATAAAGTTGTCAAAAGCTTTCGTATGTTTTACAGGGATTCCTGTGTAATTGGTCTGGTATTCTGTTTCTCCTTTTCCCATGTGATATGTGTTTCTTTTCATTGTCAATCCATATTGTTTACTTTCCTTCATACTTGCTTCAGTGTAGTATTTCAATGAGATTCATAGAGATTATTCCTTGTTCATTTCTTACTGAGTACTTCACAAAAATATTTCTACTAAAGTTGGTATAGGATTCATCTGTGTATGCCTTATATCAATGGACTGTGCATCCTTCTTCTTTTTCGCCAATTAAATCACTTTGACTACTAGCTGGTTGCTACCTTGCCTCTGTTTAGATAGCTTATGCAGCTGCACTGTTATGTGTTTATGATTCATCTTTTGATTCCATTGCCCTGTAGTTCTCCTCCTGATTCTCTTACCAAGGTTTTAAACAATTTGCTTCAGCAGAAATCTGATCTTCTGTACCTATTATTCATTGAATATCTTAAATGTTGAATGCTGGTCTGTTTCTTCATTACTAACAATCTTGATGATTTCTAGCTTTTTGTGAATTAAGAGAGAGCCCTCTCTGTTATTGTTAGATCAGAAAGGTAAACTAAAGACTGATTAGTAGTTACCTAGGATTACCCTCTTTATAGCCTAGGGGGTCAATTCTGGTGTTAACAAATTGGTGTTGTTGTCGGGGAGCGTAAGTTTTCTTGTTTTCCTTGCAATAACGACAAAGATTCGAAGAAAAGAGAGATCCCTGTGGGCAATCAAAGATTTCCATATATTTAAGGGTTGTACAATTTTTTCCCTTGTGACTCCACTCATAAAGATTCATCTTCAAGAAAGCGCTCCACTGGGGAAGACCTCTGAAGCTAAATCCTAATTCTGAAGAAGATCTCGACAAGGAATCCTGGCCTCAAGAAAGATCCACACCATAGGTAACCCTATTCCTGAAACTATGTTAATTGTTGATAATTCGGAAAGTCTGCTTAGATGGAAGGCTGAAAAAGATAAAGTTAGCCCTCCAAACAGTGAAAAATTTGTGTCCGAAGCAGAATCCCCTATTTTCCAAGAGTTAGATATAGAGATCGACATTGGGGAACCTTTACCAAGATCAAGATCCGAATCTTATCTAAGCTTAGGTGAAGGAATCCAAAGAAATACTAAATCTTACTTGTTAGATCCTATCTGGCGTGATTTTCTAGATACTATCAAAGCTAAGAAAGATAAATCTTGTTCCCAAAATATCCCACCCCTTTCACAAAATCCGCCTGTAATCATGGCTGCCAGATTTGCGCCTTTAGCCCTGCCAGTTGTTTTACATGACCTACCTCAAAACTATGCACAAAGGATTGTCTCCTATGACCGAGAGGGAAATTTTTCCGCCAGACAACACGTAGACAGATTTGAAGATTTTATTGATCTGGAGGAAGTGGATCACGATGATGCAAAGATGAGGTTATTTTCCCAAAATTTGTTTGGAGAACCTAAGAAATGGTATAGGTTACTACCAAATGCCTCCATAAATGACTTTGCAGAGTTCAAGACCTTATTCTTAGAAAGATGGGAAATGATAGGGAGTCCTGCCCTAGTCTTGTCCCAGTACAATCACATCAAGAAAGGAGGTTTTGAGTCTGTGCACGAATTTTCTACTAGGTTTATAAGGGCGTATAATTCTATTCCAGATGACCTAAGGCCCTCGGTGGGCGCTGCAAAAATCCATTTCGCAGATGCCTTTAATGGAGATTTATCATGCACGTTAAGAGAAAGAAAGTCTGTTTCCCTACCTGTTTTGTTAAAGGATTCCCTAGAAGTGGAGGCGAACATGATAGCCTCGGGGAAAATAAAGGGTAAAACAGAGGCTGAGAGGAAGAAGCAGGAGACGCAAATCTCTACCTCATCTGCTTCTAATGATGCTAAATTTGATACCATGATGAAAACCATGGAAAAATTGATGGATAGGTTGACCATAGATACCAAGCCTCCTCCTCGAGAAAACCGTGAAAACCAAATCCGAAATCCAAACTTTACGAGACCACCGCCCCCCTGCAAGAAATCAAACAAATGTTGAAGAACAACCGATGCGCCCTCCTTTCGTTGAAAATATTGTAGATAATGAAATAGATGAAGATCCCACCAAAGCCCAGATTCATTTTGTTAATTCCCTAGACCATGAAATATACCTGACTGAAAGGGAGCATGACTTCTTCAACAAAGGAAGTACTAGTAGCTAACCTGAGTCAGAATCTGAACAATACCTAATGGGTTATCAAAATGTTGTGGATGATCTTCAAAGAAAGCTAAAATTGAGAAGTAGAGAAGTTGTCATGAGTAAAGGAAAGCTTCCTTTAAGCCAACCTCCAATCACCCAACAAGTTGCAAAGGAACCAAAAGAGAAACAGAAAAAAGCTATTATAGACAAAGGACCCGAAAATAAAGAAGAAGAGGGTTAGCCTTCAAAAGAGGTTAAACCGCCAGAAATCACAGAGGTAATCAAAACTGCCTCGACTTTTAGCCTCAGAGTTGAACTATTGAAAGTAAAAATCTCCATCCCTCTTAACGAGTTACTAAAAAATAATAAATACAGGGAAGAGATAACAAAGATGGTTAAAGAGAAAAATGAACACTAGCATGATATTCTAGAGTTGTCTGATGATGCTCCTACAATAATATTTGGATATAAGTTGGAAGAACCAGGCGATGAAGAAGTCCCTCCTTTCTACTTAAGCTTGAATGTCCATGATTAGATCTTGCACAATGCCTTAATAGACTTTGGGGCATCCCATAACCTAATGCCAAAATCTGTGCTGAAAGAGCTAGGATTAGAAGTGACAAGACCATACCAAGATCTTTACTCCTTTGATTCTAGAAAGGTAGCATGTTTGGGACTAATTTAGAATATGGTAGTAACTCTAACCCAACTCCCTACTAAAAGTATCATGATGGATGTGGTGGTGGCTGACGTGCCTCCAAAGTTTGGGATGCTTTTGTCAAGATCCTGGGTTTCAAAGTTGAATGGAACTATGCAGATGGACTTGTCTTATGCTACGATTCCCATGTTTGGAGCAAATAGGAGATTGTATAGAGAAAGTAGGATGGAATATGTCATCAGCAACAAAAGCAAACCTGAGAATCACCCTATCTATGTCGTTGATACAAACATGGGCTGCTCCATATTTGTTGTTGATGGCCCTCGTTGTGATCCTAACCCTCCATCTTATAGGGAAGTTGATGAAGATAAGGAATTCGCAACCAGGTATGAAGCTTCTGAAAGAGAGAAAAATGAACAAGGCTAGTGGAAGATGTATTTTGATGGTTCTGTAAGCAAAAATGGCATTGGAGCAGGGGTTTGGATCATGCCTCCCAACTAGGAGTCTAGGGCACTTTCATACAAGCTAACCTTTGAGTGCACTAATAATGTGGCCAAATATGAAGCATTGCTGTTGGGGTTGTGGCCTTTAAAGGACTTGGGAGCTAAGAAGAAAGAAGTGTTTGGAGACTTTGAGTTGGTAGTAAACCAGATAAATGATAGTTACCAAGCTAAACACCCGAGAATGAGGGCATACAGAAATGAAGCTTGGGATTTCTTTGGAGATTTTTTCACAGAACACAAGATTAGAGTAATACCCAGACATGAAAATGATATAGCGGATTCTTTGGAAACTACTGCTGGAGGTAAGTATTGGCAGGTGTTTGAAGACGACTTACAACTCAGGATATTTTTAGAACTCTCTGATGAGTTTGCAAATGTGCATATTGATACTGAAAATGAGAACCTGGAAAACTTTGTGGAAGGAGAAAATGATGAAGAAGAAGCCAAATAACAAAGGTGGAAAAACATGATAGATGGTAAGGATATTATTCAATTGAAGAATAATTACATTCCTAAAGGTATGATACCCATGGAAAAGATCTTTGATCAAGATGATGTTGCCAAAAATCCAAAATTCAAGCCTACCCGAGAATCAGTAGAAGACCAAAACTTGGGTACAGAAAAAGATCCTCGAATGGTAAAGTTGTCTAAAAGACTACAGGATGACAAAAAGAAACACTATGTAGAATTGATGAAAAGGCACACTAATGCTTTTGCCTGGACCTATGAAGACTTGAAAGAATATGACACATCAATCATACAACATACTATTCCGCTCAAGCCAGGTGAGAAACCCTTTAAGCAAAAATTAAGAAGAATAAATCCTAAGCAGAATAAATCCTAAGCTAACAGATATCATAGAGAAGGAAGTCAAAAAGCTTTTCAATGAAAAGATAATTGTTACCTTAAGGTTCTCACAATGGATAGCAAATCTGGTCCCGGTCAGAAGGAAAAGTGGAGAGATAAGAATCTGTATTGATTTTAGGAACCTGAACAAAGCATCAATGAAAGACAATTATCCTTTGCCTAAAATGGAGCACATTTTGCAACAAGTGGTAGGAGATGAAAGAATTTCCACCATGGATGGTTTTTTAGGGTATAATCATATTAAAGTACGACCAGAAGACCAAGAAAAAACTGCTTTCACAACTCCTTCGGGGACTTTCATGTACACTAAGATGCCATTTGGTTTGATGAATGCTAGAGCCACTTTCCAAAGAGCTATGGATATTTCCTTTGCTGAAGAAAAGGACAGATTTGTAATGGTATACATGGATGATATAACGGTTTTTTCAAAATTAGATGAAGAACATCTCAAGCATTTGGAAAGAGTTTTCATAAAGTGCAGGAAATATGGCATTTCTTTGAATCCAAAAAAATCATTGTTCACCCTGGATGAAGCTAAGCTTTTAGGACATATCATCACCAAAGAAGGGATAAAAATTGATCCTAAAAGGGTTAGTGCTATTCATAAAGTAGGAGAGCCTAGAAACAAAAAAGAAATACAATCTTTCATAGGCCAAGTGGGTTTCTTAAGAATATTTATACCAAGTTTTTCTGAAATAATGAGGAGAATTACAAATATGTTAAGGAAAGAGAACCAGATAAAATGGACCGAAGAATCCAGAGACTCTTTCAAAGGTATCAAAACAGCTATCACCGAAGCTCCAGTGTTGGCTAGCCCCAACTTTACTAAAGATTTCCTAGTTTTCTCATATGCATCTGAACATACAATAGCTGGGGTGCTGTTGCAAAAAAATGATCAAAATGTTGAGCAACCTATTGCGTTTTTCAGCAGAGTCTTGAGAGATGGGGAAATTAAATACGATATCATGGAGAAACAGGCTTATGCTCTCATAAAGTCTATGAAAGATTTCAAGGTTTATATCATACACTCACAAATCATTGCCTAGGTCCCTAATAGTGCTATAAAAAGTATTTTAACCCAGACTGACCCTGAAGGCAGAAGGGCCAAGTGGATTGTAGTGTTATTGGAATATGATTTGGAGATAAAACCCACTAAGCTGGCGAAAGGCTAGGGGTTAGCAAAATTAATGACCGAAGGAAATTGTGACTCCTTGCAGCTAAATTTTCTGGAGAATCAACCAAACATGCTGGATGCACACATACAGGTGAAACCTGAATCTTCTGAATCTCCTTGGTATACTGGCATTGTTTTTGTACTACATAATTTACAGGCACTCGTAGGGTTAAGTAAGAGCAAGGCCAAGTCTGTAAAACTAAAAGCTACCAAATACTGTATCATGAACCAATACCTGTATTGGAAAGACCCCGTAGGGATGCTGCTAAAATGCTTGATTGAAGAGGAAGCTAGACACATAAAGGAAGAATTCCACAAAGGGGACTGCGAGGGACATCACTCCTGGAAAGCAACAGTAAATAAAATCCTGAGAGCAGGGTTCTATTATCCCACTATGTTTTCCGATGTTTACAAAGAGACTGTGGTTTGTCACCAATGTCAGATTTTCGACGGAAAAAGAAAGTTTGTTTCCCTCCCTCTACATCCTATTATAGTTAAAGCACCTTTTCAACAGTGGGATTTAGATTTCATTGGAGAAATAAACCCAAACTCCTCTGGGCAGCACAGATGGATCTTGACAGCTACTGATTATTTTACTAAATGGATAGAAGCCATACCTACCAAGCGAGTGACTGAAGGAGTAATCATGGATTTTCTGGAAGATAACATCTTGTCTAGGTTCGGATGTCGCAAAAGAATTGTGACTGATAATGCCCCAGCTTTTTGTTCCAAAAAGATGATTAATTTCTGCCATAAATACCATATCAGCCTAAATCATTCCACGGCTTATTACCCCGAAGGAAACGGGTTAGCCGAGTCTTCAAACAAAAGCCTGGTAAGAATCGTAAAAAGTTGTTAGAAGATAACAAAAATTCTTGGCACACAAAGCTAAAGTATGCTCTGTGGGCTCACAAAATCAGCACTAAAAGGGCCATCGGGATGTCATCGTTTCAGTTGGTGTATGGAGCTGACATAATTTTTCTAGAATCCCTAGGGTTACCTATCATGAGGTTATTACAGGGGATAGAAGAAGAACCAAATCCCATGCAAAGAAGAGTAAATCAGACAGTCGAGCTGAATGAGCTAAGAAACAGGGCATATGACAAAGTAGAAAGCCATCAAGAGAAGATGAAGGGAGCTTTCAACAAAAAGGACAAGGAAAATTGTTTTCAGGTTAATGACCTGGCTCTGAAGTGGAACACCCCTAAAGAAGAAAAACATGGAAATTTTGACCATATGTGGATGGGGCCGTATATTATTGCAGTAGTCCGAGGGGTAAATTGTTTTGTCTTGGAACATCAAGACGTATTTGCCTGGTCGGGAGGTCTGGTCAACGGGAGATTCTTAAAACACTACTTGTCCTAAGGGAAGTAGGTATTTTGTGTACCATAGTTTCTGTAAATATTTTCCATTTGTTTTTCATAATTTTTTTAGAAATCCCTAACGGCCGACCTGAAAGACTTGAAACCCTAAAGAAAAGAAGATAAGGTCTAGAAGGTTAGCCATGGTTCCTTTTCTTTTTGTGTGTGAAGCAGCCTAGATATGCGGCAGATACAGTTTCAATTCTGAGAATTCAGAGGAGGTCATTGACCCCGAAGTTTGAATCGCCCAATGTATTAGGCACTTAGTCTACGGTGTTCTTTGCTACCTCGCAGGGAGGATAGCACCCTCGGTTGGAGCTAGTTGTTGGCACCCATACATTTTTGCCCAAAATACTAATCCTAAGACTATTCCCACGGGTAAGCTCTGTGAAAAGAAGGTTAAAACCCCTCCCTATTCAGGTCCAGGTTGCTAAGGCTAAGAAAATATCTAAGTCGGAGGGGAAAATGATGACAAAGTTGAGGGGTTTGAACACTTTGAGCCTAAGGAGGTAGCCCAAATAATAGAAATAGGTGAAAATGCTGATAACCTATAGTTCGATCAGAAATAAAGTATAAGATAAAGAGTGGGCATTTTCCAACCGTTGATCCAAGGCGCGAAAGAGATCCACGATCCATAGATCATCCTCGCATCACAAATTTGCGCAAAAGGAACCCAAGAGAGTGGTCGCGGGAGGCATACCACCTAGACAGATGGCAGCCAAGGGAGCTCTCGCAGGAGTGCTTTGACAGTAAACAAAAGTCGCCAAAGGGCTTGCGATACCACCATAGTGGAGCAATAAGAAATAAGAGCAACGGTGTGGATTGCATAGTCAGGAATCTGATGGTGTAGAAGACATAAGGTCACATCAGCGCAAAGATCATAATAGATCAATGACCCGCAACAAAAGAAGTCAGATCTATGGTTGGTGGATGTTAGTAGGCTCCACCTACGAAGGTACTGGAATTCAGACACCTGGGTGACTCCCCGCCGTAGATATGTTAGAAGCAAGATCAACGATCGCCAACAGTTCTTGCAAGGTAAAAGAGCACTCCATATAAGCAGGGAGGGTAGTTGCGAGATTGTATACCATCTGCCATGTGTCACCTTCTAAACACCTCGCGAGGAGGGATAAGTGGTAATACAAAACCAAAGGTAGGGTCACGATACAGTCGTTGGATATGATAGACAGCTGGGATTCAAGGCCAATAAAAGATCCTACGGTTGAGATGAAGAAAGGTCAAATAAAAAAGGGTTAAATAAAGGCTCTAATCAATGGAGTGGGGACAACACCCAACAGATCGACGGATAAGAGAAAGGGACAGTTGGAAAAAGTGGGTAGAAGTTATCCAGAAAGGGTTTTATATAGATAGCACAGCATGAGAAGAATAAACATTTCATTCTTGGACCTGTCGGAGTTGGAAGCTTCTGGAAAGCGTAGAAGCCGAAGAGGACGATAGGGAAAAATGTCGCTCTCAAGCTTTTCCTGTGACAGGTAGGGTCCTAAACTTCGTTGTTTTCAACATACAGTGTGTTTTCTAGTTATAAAATGACAGAAGAATAGGCTTCTTCTATCCCTAAAGTTCAAGTAACCCTAGAAGACAAAGATTGTGACGTTTTTGACCCAAGCCTTCGGCTCCCCATACCAAAGATTAAAGGAAGGCTAAGAGCTCTGCTTGGTCAAGGGGAAAGAATGTGGTTGAGCTTGTCTTGTTATATTTTCTATTTTGTGATAGTGACATCTAAAATGTGATGAGGTGTCTCTATATTGTAACTAATTTCTATTTCAAAATAGGCTGAGTAGGAGACTCTAGGCGTCTATAAGTTCCATGTAATTTCAAATGGAAGGGTGTGGAGAAATTTTTGGAGCTTTGCATATTTTGTCTACTGTTGTTATTTTGAGATATTTCTTGACTAAAGTTGTCAAAAGCATGCGTATGTTTTACAGGGATATGTGATATGTGTTTCTTTTCATTGTCAATCCATATTGTTTACTTTCCTTCGTACTTTGTTCAGTGTAGTATCCGAATGAGATTCATAGAGATTATGCCTTGTTCATTTCTTACCGAGTACTTCACAAAAATATTTCTACTAAAGTTGGTATAGGATTCATCTGTGTATGCCTTATATCAATGGATTGTGCATCTTTCTTCTTTTTCGCCAATTAAATCACTTTGACTACTAGCTGGTTGCTACCTTGCCTCTGTTTAGATAGCTTATGCAGCTGCACTGTTATGTGTTTATGATTAATCTTTTGACTCCATTGACCTGTAGTTCTCCTCCTGATTCTCTTACCAAGGTTTTAAACAATTTGCTTCAACAGAAATCTGATCTTCTGCACCTATTATTCATTGAATATCTTAAATGTTGAATGCTGGTTTGTTTTTTCATCACTGACAATCTTGATGATATCTAGATTTCTGTGAATTAAAGAGAGAGCCCTCTCTATTTATGTTAGATCAGAAATGTAAACTAAAGACTGGTTAATAGTTACCTAGGATTACCCTCTCTACAGCCTAGGGGGTAAATTATGGTGTTAACAGAATCTAGACTAGACGCATGAAGCTAGCCTTAAGATTCATATGTTTCATGAAGCTTCTGTATACTTTTATGACTTGTTTTAAGCTCATAACAGTTGATAGCATTCTTTCATATCACATGTGTTTCATAGTGTTCTTGTTAACTGTTCTATAAAGTGAAAAAGAAAACATAAACTTTTTACCATGTCAGTAGTATCCAGCTATAACATCATTATCTTTTACGTCAAAAGAACTCCACAATATTTGAAATGTTCAGCATAAAAGTTGAACTTCCAAAGTACATCTCTAAGTTCCACAATAAATGTTGTAAACTGTGCATAGTTGACATAATTCAATACATAAACACTACAAAAAACATTTTTTATTATGTGCATATGCGTGCCATAAAAATAGGCCAAAAACCATTTCCAGGCCTACATTTCGAAAAGGTCGTAGATCATGCTCTCAATAATTCCATTCAAGCTTTCCTATATATGCCATTTTTTTGGTGTTGTTTTTAAATATGCTTTGTAGATACTATTCACTATTACATTTATTTCCTTGTAAGCATGCATAAAAGTAATATTGGGTATGAAATTCTTACATTCGTTATATCTTTAAAGTATCTAAACCAAATGTTTTCAAGCTACTTCAATCCTTTCATCCATTCAATCACAAGAAGCGCTTCTGCCATTGTTTTAGACTACCACTCTTAAAATTAACTTCAGAGCTAATAGCTCATCTTTGTAATTTTTTGTATAGAATTAGGCATGTTTGATACTTGATCATCAAAGTAATCCTGTGCCCCTTCCTTATCTATAATCTCACTTTGAACCACTTTCAATAGTTTACCAACCGAGTCTTATTTAAAATGTGAAAGAATTACTATGCTCTCTGAGGCACAAAGCTAGGGTTAGGAGAACCTACCTTCAAATAGACTAGCATTTCTAGAGAGAAAAATGCTCCATGCAATAATAAGGGGTAAGTCTTTAAGAAAGTATGTCACAATATTTTGTTTCCAATTGGATAGGGCATGCTTCATAGATCATCAAATACATACAGTCAACCATCAAATGACATGTATCTTCAACAGTCACTCCACAATGAGAGAATCCGCTAATCTCCTACCAATTTTTTTTCTACGTGATATTCCATGTTGGAATATTTTGATTTATGATGAGCCACATGCAAATTTCAATTGAGACAGGACATTATATTCTTAGACTACAATGTCCCACCAACATTGAATTTAAGGCTTGCCCCCCTCTCTTAAAACTTTATAACATAATTTCAGTGAAAAGCTACCCCCCATAGGAATTTGTTTTGCATAGATTAGGGACTATTTAACCTCTCTAATTCTTACATCACTATTTCTAAGAGAAAGAAAGTATTCATTCCAAATTTGATCTTCCAAACCATGAAATTGCATCCCATCAACCTCCATCCACTCCTAGTTCATGATAATTGTCCTAACAATATCAACTATCAATATGGATAAATAAATCCCTTTTATATTAAATCTTCCACCACATCTCTCAAAAGGTTTTAATTTCCCGTGCATCCAACCCATGGATCATGTCCCAATCTCATTCTTCATCCATCCCCGACTTTCCACATCAAATAGTCAACAACTAAGTAAAAAATCAAGATCATTGCCTTCTAAACTGCAGTTACATGTTGATACCATTTAAACAGTGTCCTTATCAATATTTACCAATTAACAATAATCTCAAATATAACCAACTTACTGAATCATTTTCCTTTGCAAAATTCATTTTAAGGACCATAGCTTCTAATTCCTTTTCCTTGGATAGTTTCAAATACCTCTTAGGCCACTCTCATTATCTCACAAATTTGTCTACCTACTAAGAACTCAAATTGTCCTAATAAATGGACATAGAGAACTTGGATTTGCAACTTTTGGCAATTAGCTTTGAAATTATTTTATAAATGTTATTGCATAAGAATATGGGTCTAAAATATTCATAAATATGCGCATTATCAATCTTGGGAATTAGGAAAATGGAAGTCGACTTGATAGCTAATGGGATCCTTCATCTTCAAGCCTCCTTGTACCTTATTATTGTCCAAAACTAATTTGCAGTCCAGCTTACTATAAACCCTTTGTTTCAGAAAGTAACAACACTAATGATGGAAATAATACCCTATTCAACATGATTGTGAGGAATTTGACTCTTTGCATGGCTCCATCGATTCAACATGCCTTTTTTGGAAGCAGGGTCCCTAGTAATAATAACAAACACACACCCAAATTCTTCCATGCTCCTTTTCTCATTTATTTCTTGCTATTATCATCGACATTTCTATTTGGTGCATGAATGTGAAGTATGCACATTGAGAGCCTTTGATACGGTATGCTAGCCTCTTCTCATTACATAATCAATCCATGTAGGGTTTATTTTCCTTGTAATTTTAAAGACTAAGATAAAACTTCCATATATGAAAATGTTATCCTAGTTCATATATCAAAGTATTGTGCATATACCATCCATGCTCAATGAATATTCGATCTAGTGACACATTTTTGGCCTTGCATGGATGAAATTTATCCATCACTAGAGATACAACATGGATGTCCCCCACTTCCACACTCAACCAATGAATTTCTCAAAACTTTCCACTATCTTTACCATGGACCACAACCTTCCTAATGTCATGAAATCAAATTCATTCCCAAGATCCCTAGTCATAATAGAAAATGCACACCCAAATTTTCCCATGCTCCTTTTCTCATTTATTTCTTGCTATTGCCATCGACCTTTCTATTTGGTGTATTGAATGGAAAGCATAATGAAAATCTGCGGCAATAGCAATCTTTCCCTATCCTGTCCCATTGCCCAGGCCTGACATGAAAAATATTTCACCAATAGCCGAGGTGCAAGAGCAAGAGTCAATCTCTTTTTACCTGGTCTGTCACGAACATGCCGCATGTGACTCTTGTTATTTATTTGATCACAATGGAATCTCCCCGTTCTTTGTTCAAATTAATTATCCTCTTGGAAATAAAACAAATCTATCTCCACCAACACATGGACTACAACATCAAATCCATGTTGTAGATATATCTTACATCATCACTAAACTCACCAACTATTTCCTATAGGGAAATCCCCCCCAAAACCCGTAGTGTTCACATGTGATTTGGGATTGAATAATGGCCATCTGTTCCCACAACGCATGATCTAGGTCATGAGATTGTGTCCTCCAAGGGACATCTTCAAATGTTCCTCTTTTTTCAATGTAACACACCCGTATCTCATTCCTTTAATATTCATCTTAGTCATCACAAACCACATCATCTTGAAAATTCCCCTCAAAACTTCTATCATCGTCTTCATACACATGTTTATTGTTCATCATTCTCAAATTCAACCTTTTCCTCATCATTTGTTAGGTATTAATCAATTTCCTCCTTCATTCCGTCATTCTGATTTGATTTCTTTATCAAACATGATTTCATGACTTACTACAAAATATCTATTTTCAACGTAATATGTTGGTTGATCACTAGTAGCTCATCTTGTGCGAGGATTCTTCTCCTCTTCATCTAAGTATGTACTATCTCATAATGAACGAAATATTTCTCAAACCCTTATGTTGCTTCCAATTCTTCCACCCCATCCATAGTTCTTCTCATCTCATCACACAATTAAGCAAAGACCATTACCTCATGTGACCTCCTTCTACTCACACTTTTGGTTAAATTTTGAGCATTAATTCAAAATACTCTAGGATATTTACTGAGAGAATAACATGTACAGTATATCAATGCATAACAATCATATCAAGCATGTCAAGCATCACAAGAATCAAAAGCATGAGAGACAAGAGACACAGAGTTTCCGTGGGGAAAACCCTAAGGTGAAAAACCCCACAACTTCCTCAGAGATAGAGCGAGCAATGGCTCAACCAAAGTACAACCAAAATACACTGAGATAGTCTCCTAGTAGCAGATGATCCTCCTCCTCACTAGTGCGCCACTTTCTGAGTGAGAGAAGTATGAGTTTCCGAGTGATCAAATAGAGATCTCTCGATCTCTATTTATACTTAACCTATTTCCCCAGTTACACTATGGGGCCGACTTGTCTAGCTAGGTACATCCACAATATAATATATATTTCAGGGCCGACCCCACACATGGTGGTCTAATAACCCATCGCCAAGTACACATACATGCGACACTTGTCAATGCACATGACGACACTTCCTTATAGAGGAATAACACATCTCTTATAAGGGTACAATAAATATATATGAAATACATTCCGAATTTACATATACATCAACACTCCCTCTTAACTAGGAAGGTATTTCTCGACACAGATTTGCTAGACAAGTCTTCTTCTTGGGATCATCATCATCATCATCGTCACTGCTGCTGCTATCTCAACCAATCTATGACTCTACTTGTCATAGGAAGTTCTATAGAGCCAGTCCTTTTTCATATTGGATGTAGGCCCACCACTTGCAGGTCTTCGTCATCACTGGCCATACTATGGAATCCTAAGGACTTATTACATGAGTCAACAAAACCTCGAAAGAGCCTCCCAGGACTGATTACGAGCACACAGCTGAACCTATCGGATCTCCCAGGATCTTTTACATGTTACTGCACAACCTATCCATGGCCATAGAGTATCACGAAGCACAACCCAAATGCACACACACAGCACTTACACTCACTGGCATGGGAGGACCAACCTACCACCATCCGTGAAAGTCTCACAGCACTTACATCAACGACCATGGGAGAGCACATCTGCCACCATGTCGGAAAGGCTCTACACTTACATCAACACACATGGGAGAACACATCTACAACCATGTCAGAAAGGCTTTGCACTTACATCAATGCACATGGGAGAACACATCTACCACCATGTCAAAAAGGCTCTGCACTTACATCAACACACATGGGAGAACACATCTACCACCATGTCGGAAAGGCTCTGCACTTACATCAACACACATGGGACAGCACATCTACCACCATGTCGGAAAGGATCTGCACTTACATCAACGCACATGGGAGAACACATCTACCACCATGTCGGAAAGGCTCTGCACTTACATCAATTCACATGGGAGAACACATCTAGCACCATGTCAGAAAGGCACTGTGCATCTGTGTCTTCGGAACTCATCACACATAATCCAACTGATTATGTAATGTATCCAACTAATACATATGATCATCCTGATCATCATCATTGTACCATCCTAGTACATATCATCTGGAGCAACATCCTGAAGCTCATCATCATGATCATCCTGATCATACAATGCATCCACCTGACGCATACCAAGTATCTACCTGATACATATCATCATACATGATCCACCTGATCATACAGTGTATCCACCTAATACAAATACAAATACATGATACATATCAACATACATGATCTACCTGATCATACAATGTATCCCCCTGATACATATACAGATACATGGTCCAAGCATCCAACATGATGCATATACAAAATACATACAAATGATCCAACTGATCATATCGAACATCCAACATGATGCATACATATAAATATAAATGATCCAACCGATCATATCCAGCATCATCCTGATGCATACATACATATAGATGTAATTGATCCAACTGATCATACAAAGCATAAACTAGAACATCATCCTGATGCTCATCATCCAACGCTTACATCCATAGCCATGTGGAGGATCCTCCTTCCAACATGCTTGGAATGGCTTCTGCAAATGTGTCCATCACTTCTTCCTTGAAGTGTCATCAATTTGAAGAACACCAAGCCTCTCCCTGAAGTACTCAAACTTCACCCTGGCTAGTGGCTTCATCAGCACATCTGCAATCTGCTCGTCCGTCGCAATGTACAGGAGCTTCACAGCTCCTCTCTGCACCATATCCCTGATATAGTGATATTTGATCTCTATGTGTTTTGACCTGTCATGAAACACTGGGTTCTCGGACAGCTTCACATAGCTCTGGTTATCCCAAAAGATACCAGTAGCATCCAATAGGAGATCAAATAACTCAGACAGTAGCTTCCAAAGGCATACTACCTCACGACTAGCTGAACAGGCTGCAACATACTCTGCCTCAGCTGTACTCAGTGCTACGCAGGACTGCTTCCTGCTGAACCAAGAGATCACACCTGATCCCATACTGAAACAACATCCAGATGTGCTCTTCCTATCTGCAGCACTGCCAGCCCAATCTGAATCAACATAACCCTATAGGTTAAACTTTTGATTCGCTTCATACTTGAGCCCATAATCCACTATACCCTTCAGCTACCTCAGAACATGCTTTACAACAACCAGGTGAACACTCGGATCCGTCAGGAACTGTCTCAATGTGTTCACCGCAAAGCAAATATTTGGTCTCGTTTTCATTAGGTACATCAAGGACCCAATCATTTGATGATACATAGAGACATCATCTGGCTCAAATGAAGCATCACATAGAAGCTTCAGATTTGATGCCATAGGTGTGGCCATGGCCTTGCAATCCATCATCCCGAATCTCTTCAGGATATCTACTATTTACTTCCCTTAACCAAGGAAGATCCCACCTGCATTCTGCCACACTTCCATACGTCGAAAATAATGCATCATCCCTAAGTTCTTCATCTCGAACTCGGTAGTAAGCTTCTGCTACACGTCGGCAATCAATCTATCTTCACCTGTAATAAACAGATCATCCATATACAAAAGTAGTATCACTGGATTGCCTTCCTCAACCTTGTAGTAAAGGTTGGAATCCTCTTTACTCTTGGTAAAGCCCAAACTGGATAGAAAGCTGTCTATCCTACCATGTTCTGCATCTATATGATTGTTGAGATATTGTAACTTCAAAGAATATTATAATTGTACTTTATTATTCCGGAGATGTTTCATTCCTCCGTAAAGATCTTATTGTATATCCGGAGATGTTTATTCCTCCGTCAGAATGTGGTAACTTGGGTTATTAGACTTCCCTAGTGGAGGTCGGCCCTTTATGTGTTATGTGGGTCAAAGGGTTATTAGACCACCCTAGAGGGGTCGACCCAGTCAGTTGTAGTGGGGTATTTAACCCATTGGTTAAATACGAGCCTACGTGTACCTATGTAAAATACATGTCAGTGTAGTGTATAAATAGAGGAGGTGTGTTCCTCATTTGACACACTCACACACTTGAGGATAGCGCACTTGTGGAGGAGAGGTCTGCTATTGTGGAGGAGGAGATCATGTCTCAGGGTTTCATCTTTGTATATTGCTGGTCATCTATATTGAGGAAGCTTTGCTGGGTTTTCTACCCCATGAGGGTTTCCCAGGATAAATCTCTGTCTCTTGTGTTTATGCTGTGCTTGTTGTTTCTTCAGTGATCCTGTATATGCTATTATTGTGAAATGGAATGTAATGCTGCTATTTTCTGTCTCAGCATATTGAATTTTAACATGGTATCAGAGCTAACCTGAAGGAAGACAAGGTATGGCACTAAAGACACTTGCTTTACTTACGACAATTTGAAGGTTAGGGTTTTACATAGCAAAAACCAGTCATCGTAGCAATTTCGCTATAAATCCGTTTTGGAGAAGTTTTCAGATCTGAAATTGTTACAGGACGAAGCTAAAATCTCCAGGTACCTTGTGTCCAAAGTACAACCTCTAATTCGTTGTACTTTGTGATTTATGATCTGTACAATATAGGGTTTCTGCCTCTTCCGGATCTGAGTCAAAATCAGGTGACCTTGGGAAAAAGGTCATAACTTGGGCTAGGAAGCTCCAAATGAAATTTAGTGAAAAGTGACATGTAGTACACAGACTGTAATCTCTCAGAAAACGTTTTCAGAGGCCTAAGTTGAACCAGTGACACGTGGCACGCCGTACAAGTTCGCTCTCCTGTATTATCCCATAAATAGGTCACGTTGCGACACTTGACATAACTCTCTCTCAGAGAATCCAATTGAGTTCAGACCTGTCAGGATGGAAAGATAACAGGCCTAGCTATCTCAGAAAACTTGTTCAGAGGCCGAAGGTCAAACAGTGACACGTGGCACGCCGTACAAGTTCACTCTCATGTATTTTCCCAAAACAGGTCACGTTGCGACATTTGGCATAACTCTCTCTCAGAACATCCAATTGAGGTCAGACCTGTCAGGATGGAAAGCTGACAGATCAGGCCATCTCAGAAAACTTTTTCAGACCCTGTGGATCAAAAATTTTGGAGTTACACAGGAAACAATCAGGTACATATTTCCGTCAAAACAGAATTATTTTTTGGTACCTTCATTCATGGCTTCCGGAATTTAGGGCTTTGAAGAAAGTTGGAATTTTTGTAATCGGAGACCACGGCTGGATGCTACTCATCAAAATAGAAATTTAGAGACCAAGATCATAATTTTTGGTTGGGCAGAAGGCCGGGCTTGATTAGACCCTAGTTCGGGACTTTGATCAGAAAAGTGGAAAATTAGGGCTTCTATAAAAATGGGAATTTTTGAAATCTGTGACCACGGCTGGAAGCTCCTCAGAAAAATAGAAGCTTAGAGCTTTGGATCAAACCTTTTGATGGGGCAAAAGAGTGGGCTTCATCAAACCCCAGTTCAGGTTCACGTCCAGTGAATCCGAAATTTTCAAAGGCAAAATTGAGGAGTAAAACTTTGCAGTTTTCAAATTCTGAATATACCAGTTTGATCAGCTCATCAAGGCGCATATTTCTATCCTTTCGGAAGTTTGAAATTCAAAGTTTGAATTTTTTGGGTTTCTCTAACAAACCCATATCCAGCTCCAGGTCCAGTTCTTGCAAATCAAGTGGATTGGGTTAATCCTAGAAGAAGATGGATTGGTCACCTGCATAAGTGAAGAAGTTCCTAAGGCCTTACATAAGAAGAATACAAGCGATCTCGACAGGTATGACTCATCGAGGTATGTTTCGATACTTGTCCATGATTAAGTTTATGGTATGTTTGTCTTCAGGTTATTACAGTTAGTACAATTTTTATTTTAGATTTGTCGTATAACCTTAACAAAATTATGAATGCATGATAGAAGATATTCATTGGTTAGGGTGTTGACACGTATGATTGTACTAAGGCATTATGATGTTGTGTGAGGTTGATGTTGTCTGCTAACAAGATACAGGTACATCACAAAAGACAAATCAGGTTCCATGACCATGAAAACATGAAGACAAAGACTCATCCATAATCTTTGTTCTACTTACGAGGTATGTATGACTTTGTTATATTATGCTTAACCTATGAGACATGCAGGTTCTAGCTCAGGATCTCTAAATCATTGAAGAGATTGTTTAGGTGTGTTGTACATAACCAAGTAGGTATACTAATCCAGGTATGTTTCCCATGAATCTTACCTTGTGTTAGGATCCCTTATATAAGTATACTTGGAATGATTGGTTATGCTTATTCATAAAGTTAGTAATCAAGGGATTATGCATATTATATCTTTTATCTTGATTGATGATATGCATGAGTAAAAGAAGACTTCCCTGAAATCTTGAATACTAATGTTTATTAACTATAATCATGACTATACATTTTCAAGATTATTTAGTACTATAATGTTTTGATAGCATTTAGAATATACTAATGAGTGCATGTTTGTGCATGAGATCATGAGGATGACTCTTGAGCATGCACAGTGGTACAGAATGAATAGAAGTTCAAAAGACATACAAAAGTTCAAGCGGGAGGCAACCACACAAACATAAAAGATAAGTATTTGAGTTGTTATTTGAAATAGTAATGATATTGCCTGTAATAGGTTGTATGCATATTTATTCCTAGAATATATAATGCTGAGTATAAACATTCATAGAGCATTGAATAGTATACTACTAATGTGCATATGATTGGTAAGTTGGACAAACATTCCATTGTTGCTTGTCTAGAATGAAACCTCTTTGCTGACATGCCGAGAGCTGTGCACACTCTCAATAGTATGTTCTGGTGGAGATGGAAGGCATATAGATAGCCACTGTATGCATACAAGATATGGGAAAGTGTTGTGCCAAAGTATTGGTCAAATTAGTTGCATAACTATGTAAATGATATCTGTATGCATAATAGGTTATTATGTCAATATGATTTGATGATTATGAAATATTACTAATCCTGTACTTAATTTTGATTTGTAGGGAAAATCATGATGAATGATGAACAAGCGATGGATGTTCAACAAAAGGATTTACAAATCAAACACACTATAGAAAGCTTATGGTTAAGAGATTCTCTTAGAAAGAGGAAGAGAATCATTATGAGATGTTTTGACCATTCTCTTAATAATGTAATCAGGTTCTGTATGGGTTCCCAGGATCGGTAGTCAATTGATGAGCTTAATGATCATCATGGGTGATGTGGATCTCAACTCTTGCTACAAGGTTGAATATGGCTTCTATACACATATGATATGGATGCAAGAAGAAACTCACCATAGAGTTCGAATGACTTTGAGGCTCATATTAGTAGACCCATCTGACGAGAGATGGCACAGATAGATATGCAGAAGATCACTCAATGCAGAGTGTGAATAATGGACAATTGACAGCTTCATGACAAAGCTTGGGCTTTACCAGAAGTAAAACTGATCCTAACCTTTACCTAAAGGTTGTGGATGATGAACCTATCATACCATTATTATGTGTCGATGATCTCTTTCTGACAAGGAATGAGAAACAGATCATGAAAATGGCTGCAGAATTAAAAATGAAAGATCTCAGATTAATGCACTACTTCTTAGGTCTAGAAGTATGGCATTATCCAAAAGGAATCTTTTAAATCGAGGTAAGTATGCTGTGAAGTTTCTAAAAAGATTTGATATGTTGGAGTGTAAAGCCATGGCCACTCCCATGGACTCCAACTTGAAGTTATTAGTTAATAACTCATCGGATTTAGTGGACCTAACCCTATATAGACAAATCATTGGGCCAATGATGTATTTAACAAATACTAGGCCAGATATATGCTTTGTTGTAAATACCGTAAGTCAGTATCTAGTAGAACCTAGAAAGGTTCACTTAATAGCTACAAAGCATGTAGTGAGGTACCTAAAAGGTACTTTAGATTTTGGTCTATATAATCTTGGAGGTCATGAACTCCGCTTACATGGTTACTCAAATTCTGATTGGGCAGGAAGTGTCTCAGACAGAAAGAGTACTTTAGGTGGATGTTATAGTCTTGAATCTACCATGATCTCATGGTTTAGCAAGAAACAATCTAGTGTGGCTCTCAGTACTACTGAAATAGAATATATAGCTGTCTGCTCTGCCAGCTGTGAAGCAATGTGGCTTCAGAAGCTATTATATGGAGTGTTTGACTTAGAAATGGATTCCACTATGATTATGTGTGACAATCAAAGCTGCATCAAGATGATAGGAAATCTTGTATTCCATGATAAGTCAAAACACATTGAGATCCGATACTTCTATATACGAGATATGGTGCAGAGAGGAACTATCAAGCTCGAGTATATAAGCACTGAGGATCAAATTGATGATATCCTGACCAAACCTCTGTCTCGAGTAAAGTTTGAACACTTCCGAGACAAGCTTGGTGTAGCTTAGAAGGACTCTCCTCGAAAGGGGGAGTAGCACATTATCCGACATCAAGTCTATCTCATCAATGATGAGGTTACCTATTTACTGCACTTAGTTACCTAGAATTATTTAGATTTAGGACTCTTATATTCTTTTGATGATAGATGTATACATGCTTTTGATGTTAGTATACATGCTTTTGATGTTAGTTTTGATGATAGATGTATACATACTTTTGATGATTTTGATGATAGATGTATACATGTTTTGATGATGATGATACATGTTGTGGTTATACATGTTTTGATGATGATGATACATGTTGTGGTTATACATGTTTTGATGATGATGATACATGTTGTGGTTATACATGTTTTGATGATGATGATACATGTTGAGGTTATACATGTTTTTGATGATGATGATACATGTTGTGGTTATACATGTTTTGATGATGATGATACATGTTGTGGTTATACATGTTTTGTTGATGATGATACATGTCGTAGTTATACATGTTTTGATGATGAGAATACATGTTTTTGGTATACAACATGTGAAGGGATTGGATCATTCCTGTACTTCAGTCTGAAAGAAGAGCCGTAGACGTATGTCTTCGAAAATGAAGTTCTTGGTGAACATGTGAAGGGATTGGATCATTCCTGGACTTCAGTCCAAAAGAAGAGCCGTAGACGTATGTCTTCGAAAATGAAGTTCTTGGTGAACATGTGAAGGGATTGGATCATTCCTGGACTTCAGTCCGAAAGAAGAGCTGTAGACGTATGTCTTCGAAAATGAAGTTCTTGGTGAACATGTGAAGGGATTGGATCATTCCTGGACTTCAGTCCGAAAGAAGAGCCGTAGACGTATGTCTTCGAAAATGAAGTTCTTGGTGAACATGTGAAGGGATTGGATCATTCCTGGACTTCAGTCCGAAAGAAGAGCTGTAGACGTATGTCTTCGAAAATGAAGTTCTTGGTGAACATGTGAAGGGATTGGATCATTCCTGGACTTCAGTCCGAAAGAAGAGCCATAGACGTATGTCTTCGAGAATGAAGTCCTAAAAGACGGTGGAGGATTAAGTCATCCTTGGACGTGGTCCTAAAAGACGGTGGAGGATTAAGTCATCCTTGGACGTGGTCCTAAAAGACGGTGGAGGATTAAGTCATCCTTGGACATGGTCCTAAAAGACGGTGGAGGATTAAGTCATCCTTGGACGTGGTCCTAAAAGACGGTGGAGGATTAAGTCATCCTTGGACGTGGTCCTAAAAGATGGTGGAGGATTAAGTCATCCTTGGACGTGGTCCTAAAAGACGGTGGAGGATTAAGTCATCCTTGGAAGTGGTCCTAAAAGACGGTGGAGGATTAAGTCATCCTTGGACGTGGTCCTAAAAGACGGTGGAGGATTAAGTCATCCTTGGACGTGGTCCTAAATGTACGGTGGAGGATTAAGTCATCCTTGGATGCTGTCCTAAATGTACGGTAAGGATTGGAACATCCTTGGAGTTTGGTCCTGTAAATTGAGCCGTAGACGTGAGGTCTCCGAGAACATGATAGGACTGGATCGTCCCTGGACTTCGGTTCAAAATGTACATGACTGGTTTACATCATCCTTTGATGATGCTGATGATCATGCGATGACGATGCTGATGATCGTGCGATGACGATGCTGATGATCGTGTGATGATGATGCTGATGATCGTGTGATGACGATGCTGATGATCGTGTGATGACGATGCTGATGATCGTGCGATGACGATGCTGATGATCGTATGATGACGATGCTGATGATCGTATGATGACGATGCTGATGATTGTGTGATGATGATGCTGATGATCGTATGATGACGATGCTGATCGTGATGCTGATGATCATATGATGACGATGCTGATGATCGTATGATGACGATGTTGATGATCGTGTGATGACGATGCTGATGATCGTGTGATGATGATGCTGATGATTATGTTGATCGTGTGTTGACGATGCTGATGATTGAGTACTATCAACTCTGATGATGTTGATGTTCCAGTATTGAAGATGTTGTAGTAACTAGTTGAGTTACTGATGATGTTGAGAAAGCTTCCAATGATTTATAGATGTATCATGTATGATGTTGATGACTCCTTGCTCGTGCAGATGCTGTTATAATATCCTTCTCGTTAAGGGGGAGTGTTGAGATATTGTAACTTCAAAGAATATTATAATTGTACTTTATTATTCCAGAGATGTTTCATTCCTCCGTAAAGATCTTATTGTATATCCGGAGATGTTTATTCCTCCGTCAGAATGTGGTAACTTGGGTTATTAGACTTCCCTAGTGGAGGTCGGCCCTTTATGTGTTATGTGGGTTAAAGGGTTATTAGACCACCCTAGAGGGGTCGGCCCAGTCAGTTGTAGTGGGGTATTTAACCCATTGGTTAAATACGAGCCTACGTGTACCTATGTAAAATACATGTCAGTGTAGTGTATAAATAGAGGAGGTGTGTTCCTCATTTGACACACTCACACACTTGAGGATAGCGCACTTGTGGAGGAGAGGTCTGCTATTGTGGAGGAGGAGATCATGTCTCAGGGTTTCATCTTTGTATATTGCTGGTCATCTATATTCAGGAAGCTTTGCTGGGTTTTCTACCCCATGAGGGTTTCCCAGGATAAATCTCTGTCTCTTGTGTTTATGCTGTGCTTGTTGTTTCTTCAGTGATCCTGTATATGCTATTATTGTGAAATGGAATGTAATGCTGCTATTTTCTGTCTTAGCATATTGAATTTTAACAATGATTTCCTTTCATGTGTCTCAAAACCAAGTGGTTGCTCCACATACACTTCTTCTTCAACTACACCATTCAAGAAAGCTGTCTTGAAATCCATCTGGTGTATCTTCTATTTTATCACTTTTATATTTCTCTAGGCTGCCATCTGCATCATGCTTGATCTGATAGATCCATATGGAAGTCATAACAAAACTTCCCTTCAGGTCTTGGGACCACATTCCAAACATCGATCTTCATGATCGATGGATCATGGCATTCTTCCCGTATCCTGGGAACTTCAATATCTTCAATAGATAATTTTGTTGCTTGAACAAATGTTGTAGTCCTTCTTTTGTAGGTGAAGGTATACGGTCTTTCCTACAAAACAAGTTAAATTGCATGATTAGAAACATCTCATAATTTTCAGACAAATTCTTACACATAAGAAATATGTCATACAGTCATCCAATTATCTTAGCCAATGCTTCAATACAACATTTATACATGTTCCACAACTTTCTAGATGCCTTCCAGTCTCTACCAGAACATTGTTAAGAGTTTGCACTACTCCCAACATGTTAGCAAAGAAGTTTCATTCTAGATAAGTAGCAATGGAATTTTGTACAGTGCCATAGGCCACTTACCCAACACATGCATATTATTAATGCAATCATTCTAATATGCACAATACATATCCTAAGTCTAGGAACATGAGCATATACATTATTGAACAATTTTATTTAAACAAACAAATATGCAAGAAATGATAATTAAAATACTTATCTTGTTTGTTTGTTGGGTGGACTCCCTTTGAGTCTTTGCTTCCTTGTAGGAGCTGCTCGAGTCCTAATATGAAGTAGCTTCTTCTACACCTTTCTGTTGAGGAATGTAGAGAGATGTTCAACTCCCTCTGAATATCTGCATCCTTGCAGAAGCCACTGGAGTGTGCTCCCTCTTGATCTTTGTTTCCTGGATTACCTGTTCTTGAAATTATATTCATCCTTGGTCCGTATGCATGCTTATTAGTATCATGATTGTGTTATCCTTGTGATCTTATATAAAATCATACATTCATTAGTATATTCTCAATACTATCAAAACACTATAATCTCAAGCATGTATAGTCATGATCATTTCAAATAGAAATAATAAGCATTAGCATTCAAGGTTTATATAGGAATCTTAAGGTTAGTCATAGCATGTCTAAACTTGTGATTACTCAAACCTATGACTCTTCTGGTTAGTCATAACATTAAATAAGGTAAGACACATAATATGCATATACCCATGATTATTCAAACCTCTGTCTTTATGAATAAACATCATCAATCATGTCATGCATACTTATATAATAGATCCTATGATATAAGAAACACATACCTGGTCACCATATTTGCTAATTATGTCTAGCAATGTGTTCTTGTTCTCTTCAATGACCTGCATAACTCATTAGTTAACTTTTGCAAAAGCAAATTATACATACCTCTATGTGATCCATCAATATGGATGAATCTTTGTCTTTATGTCACCATGGCATGTTCAGGTTGTCCCTTCAATTTGTACAATCCTCCCTCTTCCTCTCCAACCACTACTGCATCATCGATTGTTTTGCATTTTGGCCACATTAGGACTTGGCCATCCATAAATGCAACCCTCATACCTTTTGCATCCAATGCAGAGATGGAGAGAAGATTTTTCTTGAGCCTAGGTACATAAATAACTTCTTTCATCTTCAAAGATTTTCCAGAATCTACATTGTAGGAGGCTTCGCCACTTCCTTTGATTGGGTATTGACAATCATCCCCAAGTTTCACCTTATGGGGTGATTCATGTTCATATAGGTTTACAAAAGATTCCTTAAACCCAGTCATGTGTTTGGAAGCCCCACTGTCAATCAACCAATCATTACAACCATGGGAGATTGTACCTATGATAGCAGAGATTAGGACATACTCTTCTTCACTTGATGAGTCATATTTACTTTCTGTCCTAGCTTTCTTCTTTGGAGGTTCATCATCTTCGACAGCATGAGCATGGTACCTTCTTTTGTTACCCTTCTTCTTTTTGCTGGAGTTGTTGTTGATGTGGTTGTCCCTATTGTTCTTGGGACATTCTGAAGCAAAGTGACCCTTCTCATTACAAGTGAAACACCTTAGATCTTTCTTGCCTTTGTGATAATGATGAGAAGATTTCTTCTTGTGATGGGATGGCTCCCTATTGAACTTGCCCTTCTTAGTGTGAGTTGTTAGAGCTTGATCTTCATTCCCCATCTTTTCTTCTCTTGCCACAAGCCTTGCTTCTTCTTAAGAACATTCCTCCCATAATCTGCTGAAGGAGATTAATTTCTTTCTGGCACAGATCCCCTGGATAAAAGAATCCCATGACCTAGGTAGGCCATTCAAAGTGGTCATAACAATTTCACCATTCTCCACCATTTCATCTACAGCTTCAAGTTGTTCCTTGATTTGAGATACCTTAGAGAAATAGGATTGAATGGTTTCTCCATTTGACATCTTGACTCCTTTCAATTGATTATGTAAGGTCATATTCCAATTTATGTTCTTCCCTTCAAATAGCTTGGTCAAAGAGTCAAACATCTCTTTGGGTGTCTTTAGAGAAGACACATGGGGTATGTAATGGTCTTTGATGAAATCAGCAATGATTGTCTTTGCCTTGACCAAGTTTTTCTTATGCAATACCTTAGCCTCTTCATCCGCTGGGATAGGGATGTCTTCTTTTATGTATGAGTCCAACTCATTCTCTTTGAGGATTAACCCAATCCTATACTTCCAAGCTCGGAAGTTATCAGCCCCTTCAAGCTTATCCTCAAGCTTGGTGTGGTGAGCCATCTTAAAGAGTAATTCAAATGGAAATAGAAAAGATTTAGGTCTTACCACTTGAAATGCTGAAAAACTCGATCTCGTCCCGGATTAGGGTTTGTCGAAAAAAACCTAAAAATTCAAAATGTGAATTTCAACTTTTTGAAAGGATAGAAAGATGCGCCTTGATGAGCTGATCATCCTGGTGTATTCAGAATTTGAGATCAGCAAAACTTTACCCTTTAGATTTGCCTTTTTGTCCTTGTGGGTTCAGTGGGGAGAGCCCTGAATTAGGGTTTGAGTTTCCTGGAGATCTACCAAGCCAAAAACCTCGATCCAAAGCTCTAAACTTCGATTTTTGCAAGGAGCTTCCATCTATGTCTTCATATTCTAGAAATTCCTATTTTTGAGGAAACCCTAATTTTGAGGGCCAAATCTAAAAATGCTCAGAATTGAATTTTGATTGGACAGATAGATTCTCCTTGATGAGTAGAGTCAATCTACTATACTTCTATTCCAAAATCTGCAGAGAGAAACTCAATAAACAAGAAACCCTAGTTTCTGTCACTCCACAATGTCTTCTTCTCAGCTTAGCTCTGATACCATGTTAAATTTTGAGCATTAATTCACAAAACTCTAGGATCTTTACTGAGAGAATAACATGTACAGTATATCAATGCATAACAATCATATCAAGCATGTCAAGCATCACAAGAATAAAAAGCATGGGAGACAAGAGACAGAGAGTTTCCGTGGTGAAAACCCCAAGGTGAAAAAACCCACAACTTCCTCAGAGATAGAGAAAGCAATGGCTCAACCAAAGTACAACCAAAATACACTGAGATAGTCTCCTAGTAGCAGATGATCCTCCTCCTCACTAGTGCGCCACTTTCTGAGTGAGAGAAGTATGATTTTCCGAGTGATCAAATAGAGATCTCCCGATCTCTATTTATACTCAACATGTTTGCCGAGTTACACTATGGGGCCGACTTGTCTAGCTAGGTACATCCACAATATAATATATATTTCAGGGCCAACCCCATAGATGGTGGTCTAATAACCCATCACCAAGTACACACACTTGCGACACTTGTCAATACACATGATGACACTTCCTTATAGAGGAATAACACATCTCTTATAAGGGTACAATAAATATATATGAAATACATAGATGAAATACATTCCGAAGCTACATATACATGAACACTTTTAGACTTCGTATGGCTATTGTAACCCATCTCTATACTACAAAATTTTAAAACCCCAAATGGGTGTCTTCTTCCACTTGATAAATCTACCGAATAATTCACTGTTGGAGCTTTCCGAACATTTACAATCGTTGACCCACCTTAAGGAATGTCATGAAAATGATATGGAAGCATTATAATAAGTTGAATAGTTCTCTTAAAAGATTAAATAAGACATTGTGAACATTTAATATTGGTCAATAGTGTAAATAATGAATGGATATGGAGCTAATACATATAATTTATTTTGGATCCAAAGTAAACATCTCATCATCTTACTCAACAATTTGTCAATCCTAATGTTGCATCTTTATTCTGAACAATTTGTAGTATCCAACAAAGGTGGAAGATTTCGAGCCATATAATATTAGTGTTTTTGAAAAATATAGTAAGCTATGGTATGGATAGTGGGGATGCTTTCAAATTATTTGTCCAATATCAAAAACTAAAAGAAGAACATGTATCAAGGTTGTAAAATGTTTGAAAGTTTACGTGTGTTGTTCTCATAATTTGCAGAGAAACCCATGCTTCTTGAAATGACTTCTTGTCATGAGGGAAATTTGTGAGGAGGTTTAGGTTTAGTTGTGAAGAGGTCAATGCGAATAGAGTGGTCAAGGAGAAATTGAATGGATGAAATAAATGCTACAAATTTCAGTTATGGGAAAATAAAGGAAGTGGTTGAGCATAGCATGAATCAATGAAATAAACCATAGTTTTTGGGTTGTGGATGGCAAAATGAAGCGATCAACTAGAGCATGAATGAGAAAAGTAAGCCATACGTTTTCTCGATGTGGGTAGGAAAGTGAAAAATTCAAGAAGAGTCTTAATGGGTGAAATAAACCCTAGGTTTTCTATATTTCAACCTGTTACTAAATACAAGCATAAAAAATTAGTTATTGTAGAAATACAAACATTTTATAGATCAATGTAGTTGTGGATCTACATGGAATCAACATGGAGTTAAATATGTTGTACACACTCTATGCCATCACTTGATCTTCCTTCCAAAAATTGTATTGGATGCCTTGAAGACTTCATTTTCAAAATAATAAATGTAAACAAAGAGATTTAAAAATTCTTAGTCTAGAAATCAGTGGAAGAGTCTAATTTCTCAGTCGAGAAATTGAGAAGAGAATCTAAAATCTAGACCAAGGGACATCAGATTTTTCAAACCTCAATATATTGTCCAAAAGTAATCTTTGAGATGAAAAACTTATCTATCTACCAACAATCTCAACCAATATATTATTGAGGAAAACTCTCAACCTAGATATTTAAAAAAATTTGACAAAGAAAATGTAAAAGTCTTGACAAAGAATCTCTTACCTTTTTCTACGTTGATTTTTTTTACAATTTTCTTCCATTCCTAACTCCAAAAATTGTTACCCATCTTCAGGTTTTCACCCATAGACACATTGCTTAATGGTCATGCAAGCGAAAATAATTTAGGTTACAAATTACCACTTACATGTCCATTTGTGATATCACTTGGAAATAAGTGAAATCCAATTAACTCTTCGATAATTGCCCAAGATTAGTAGGTCATTGCCTAGCTAACACGATGTGGTGCTAGGAAGTTGGCAAGTGTCCGTTAACAAATCATTGGTTGCCACATGGAAGTGGGAGAAATAAAGGAATACTGAAATTCAATGGAATTTGAGAAGCAAATAAACAAGGGTATAAGACTACTATTTTCCCATAATTTTATACTAGGGGGAATTGATTGTTGGCTTTTTAAAGTTGTTGAGGTAGATGGGGGTTCAATGAGTCAATGAGAAATGGAGGTTGGATAGAGATTGGATTGGAGAGTAGAGGAAGTAGAAGGAATTTGATAGGTTACCTGTTATCTCTTGTGTTACTTTCTTTTGTAGGATTGCATTGAATTAAGTATGTTCGTAGACTAGTTAAAGAAAATCCAACCTTTGTAAATATCAATATTTTATTGAAAATTTTCCTTTTGTAATTTATTTTTTTAGACATTATGGTTTTAGATTGATAAATCGATAAGGCCACATGCCCATGGTTACATATTAGTATGTGCCAAAAGAAATGCAAAGAAATATCAAATATACCATGTAACATTGAAGATCACACATAATTCCAGTCATTCTAATCAATTGAATTTTAATTTCGGTAATATGGAAACAAAGATTATTTTATTTCAATAATGGGTGTTTGGACTTTGTAGATATATTAGATGGTGGGATTTGTTATTGCCTACAAATAATTAACTTATTTAATGGTGGAAAATGGGTTCAAGGGTTTCTATTTTTCTTTCATGCCATACTTATAAATATCAACTTCTCTATTTTATTGTTGATCCAATTATCTAAAACCTAAAAGGTTGCTCGATGATCCTTAGTGTCCATATGGCTCATTGAGGTTCATGAAAGCATATTCCTAACAACATAGAATCCATTGTCTCCTCACTTTTAATTACCATGTTAGGGTGACAACATGCCCATAACTTACCATGTGATGGGGTTATACACATATGCATTATAAGCTGTAATTTTGCATTTATGAAAGTATGAGAAATTCCAAAGATTACACAACTAAATTCACAATTCCAACTACGCAATATTTAAGTCTTGTGAACTAAAGCCCTAGACGAAATTGTTTAATATCTTGTTTATTTAATTACTATTAGCATTATTTTTAAAATGCAGTTAAACTTACATCTTTTCCCCACAAGGTTTTAGATAACATACTCACTTTTCAACAAATCATGTACCATTTAAATTAATGTTAATTACATATATAACACCATTTAATTTAATGTTAACTATATATATATAATGGAGGCCAAAACCCTAAACCTAGACTTGGTCCACCAAACAAACTCTTTATATACCTAACACCAAGTGTCCTTTTCTCTGAGATATTACATTGTCTTGTTCAAGTTTGAGAGTTTGAGTTTGGTGATACAGTTATTGAACTAGATCCGGAGACACAACATCATCGAATAGGTATATATCATGTGTTGTTTTTCATACACAAGTTGTCTTACTTTTCATTTTTGATATTATATAAATCTAGATTGAAACTATTTATATATATAGGTAGAAGGTGAGGATTCTTATTCCATTGATGCCTATTGGTTTTATTGATCCCCCATGCCATGACAGATGATGAACCAAGCCCATCTTGTTACAATCTCCCTGCCCATTCCTGATCTGCCCCCTTTTGATCCTGAAATTCCTGTATTTAGTAATCCTAATGAGATTTAGGTCTTCCAATCTAGCAGCCCTATCTCTCATTATTTGGTAAGAGTCCTATCATTTTTTTTAGGCTAAAACAATCATATTATTGATATTCATTTCTGAATCAAATAGTAGATAATATCAATATATAATATTGTTTTCAACCCATCCTCTCAACAATAGAGTAAAGAGCCCTATCATTATTACTGTTTCCAACCCATCCTCCCAACAGTGGAGTGAAGAGCCTTATCATTATTTCTAGAGCGACCCCAAACCAAAAACCTAATGTTATTATTTAAGGGAGTCGGGGCCTGGCCCAGAGGTAGGGACTACCTACGGAGTACGAGGACAGTGCTTTGAGCTGCCGGATTACAACCAGGAGGATCATCAACCACTAAATTAGGAGAATGGAGAGGATATGAAAGGGAACGGCGGAGGGACCTGTACGGAGGAATAAAAGCCATTGAATAAATAGAAATTCGAAGGTATGTACGGGACCCCTCCTCTCCACGAGGAGAGGCGGGTGTGCTCGTAATAACTATTTCACACCGGCGAATCCTGCTTTCTAGTTAGGTTTTGCCTTTAAGCGAATCCACTTTTCCGATATCTAGATCGGTCCTATTTTCGAGTTAGGTTTGTCCTTAACGCGAATCCAGTTTTCGGATATCTAGGTCAGTTGGTGCCTACCCTTATATTTAGGGAAGCCTTCAGGTTTTGAGTCTTATTTTAAGCCCCTCATTCGACGACATCTTGGGAGGCCGGTGTACTCGTAATAACTATTCACATATTCACACAGCGAATCCCGTTTTCTAGTTAGGTTTTGTCCTTAAGGCGAAATTAGTTTTCCTATATCTAGATCATTTATGTTTTCTAGTTAGGTTTTGTACTTAATGCGAAATCATTTTTCCAATATCTAAATCCATTATTTAATGTTGCAGTGTAATGTTTATTAGATTTTAAATTGCTTGATATCTAACTATTAGCAACACTGGCGTTGCAGTATTAAATGACTTGCAGAAGGTTAAATAATTTTTACAACCTAACATTATATTTAGAAAAACTTTCAGGTTCTTACTCTTATTTTCTAGCTCGACAGAGACTTATTTAGTTTTTTATAAAAACTAAAATCAAAGTATCTTATTTAAAATTTATTTCAAATTCTGTAAATACTGATTTAAAATTCGATGGAACTGTGGAAAGGAATTTGTTCTCCCAAAACATGGTCCAGATTTCAGTGAATCCATTAGATAATTTTCTAAAAAACCTCTTTAATTCTTACATGTCTAATTTAGTAAAGGATATTAGCATTTTAACATGGTTGTTTCTAATTTAGTAAGGATATTCCCATTTTAACATGGTTACTTCAGGTTATTCATTAAATGTATTTTAACTTAGACCATGGCAATTTGTTATTTTATAATCTGTTATTAGTAGATTATAATTTATATGATTTTCAGTTTTAAATTTATTGGTACAATTATTATTTTAAGTTTTAATTATAAAAGATATTTTATTAGTATTTATAAATGTTGTAAATATTATTTAGATTGTAATTTATTAATAAAATATTTTTTTTATTTTAAAATAAATTTGATTTTAAACGTAAAATATAATTTGATTTTGTTATTATAAAATAAAATTAATTTTTAAATCACACTAGCATAATATATCTGACTCTGAATTATTATTTCCAGCTCATGATTTAGATGGAAATGCGCATAGAATTATTATTTTCCATAAAATCTTGATGCATACGAACCTGATTCTTATATACACAAATCTGCTACTAACAAACAAAAGGCATTGTTGGAAATGCAATTAATTTTTAGCTTTCTTGCAAGTGGAACGTAGGTTCAAACAAGCCTTATTTAAGAATATTTATTAGGCATGATTTCTTTCCATGTTTAAGTCGGCCTCTTCATACGATTTCCCATTGGTTGCAGTGTCAAGGTAATTAAAATTGGTTGCGAAAAGTTCAATAAAATGCCCTTTGACTAATATTATTTAAAATCCGATTAGAATATGTGGAAGGAAGCTATGAGAGGTTTAATTTGTACATGTACATCATCAAAGAATGAGGAAAGGAGCTGGCCGGGATCAAAGTCTTGATGGAATCCAAAAATGAAACAGATTGGGATCCTAAAATCCAGATTCAGTTATGGAATGGTGAACTGCAAAAGTTCAGACAAGTTGGGGAGGTTGGGGACACACAGGTCCAGAACATAAAGTCCAGATCCAAGCAACACAACCTCACTTTTAGTCTCCGAAGATCTGTAAATCTACAGCAGCGAAGAGTCTGACTGATCATCCTATACGAATCATATACGAATCATAGACGTTGCACAAAGGAAGAGTAAGATTCACTAGTTTTGTGCAACTAATTATATGTTTTGTAAGCAACGTCTTTATGACTGACTTAGACTGATCAATCTTACTCTTCTCTGCAGAGTGAGAATGGCGTTGCTTTGTTTGGATCGAGACTTTCTGTTCTGGAACCAACAAAAGAGATTAGCGTCACCAACTTGTTGTCTAAACACTTTTGGCTGACATTTGATTCTATTTATTTCATCCTACGAAGGTTTCAACATGCCAGAATTGAATATCTACTTTAACATCAAGATCTATTCTGGTTTTAGATTCCATCTCGTTTTCGGCATGTTGCAGTCTCATTATATGTACCTCTAGAAATTACTGTTTACAGATATTCTAATTATATTTGAAATGATATCAATAGGAATGCATATTATTTAGTTTTTTTTAATTGGATCTTAAAATTTATATTCAGTTCTGGAATGGTGACGCTTCACGAAATGAAATTAAAAGAATCAGACCTTAACTCGAAGAGTTTGGACAAGTTGGGGACATTGGGGACTAGCATGTCTTGTATTGGTTCCCGACCATAAATTCCAGATCCAAGTAGATAGAACTCCACTTCCAATCTACAAATATTTTTAAATCTACAGCGGGGAAGAGTGACACTGATCAGTCTATAAGAATCACAGACTTTGGACAACCAAAGAGTAAGATTGACAAGTTTTGTGCAAATAATGATCTGTTGTATTAGCAATGTCGATGACTGACATAGACTGATCAATCTTACTCTTCTCCCCACTAGATTTAGAGTTCTCTAGACTGAGAATGGCGTTGCTTTGCTTGATCTGGACCTTGTCATCTAAACTCGTTTAGTTGACATCTGATTCTATTTACTTCATCGCGTGAAGGTTTCACCTTGCAAAAATTGAATATCTATTCTAACATCCAGATCTATTGTGGTTATAGATTCCATCTTGCTTTTGGCGTATTGCATTCTTCATTCTCTGCTCAACAAATTATTATTTACACATTCTACTATACAAATTGAATTACATCCATTTGAGAGTGTGAATCATATATATAGTTTAGAGTTTTTAAAGCTGCGTAACATGAAAATATGCTTGTTCACCTTTTCATTAACAGTGGAAGAAATCATGGCTAAGGATTTATTATCTATAAATTTCCAAATATCAAGCTCTTTCTATGATGTTGGAGGTTTTGGATGTAAAGTGATGACAATACCTTCCCGTGGTCTTTCCTTTGCAAATATCATCTACTTGTGGACATACACAACCTTGATATTCCTCCATGATTCTGGAAAATCCTACTCCTAGCTTACAAATTACAAACTTTAATTTTGTAGCTTTCAAAATAATTTTGCAGCTCTATTCTGCAACTTATTACATACAAATTTTCTTCCACACGCTTTATACAATAGTCCTCAATCTCACAAGACAATTACAATGATAGTCTTATTACAATGGCGCCTTCCACAGAAATGAATCTACCCCTCATCACAAGAATTGTAAAAATATTTGACACTTTATACCTTCATGTACAAATTAGGGTTTGTTGTATTTCCATAGTATCTCGCAGCTCTAAATGAGCTCGCAACCTTCCATGAAAGCAGTCGTCCAACTTGATAATTTTAGCATCAAGAAAACGTTGGTAAACACGCAGCTTACAATAATGAGCAAACTCACTCTCCACGTGGGTGTGGACAGCTCCAGGAAAACACAATTATGGCGCATCATTCACCATAGGAACACAATCTCGATATCAGAAAAAAGTAGAGGAATCTACGCATCTATAGTCCTCACGCAGAGGTCTCAGCTCAGATCTTCAATGCTCAAAAATTGAGATGTTTGGCATGTCGCAGCTCCAATTATCAATGCACAACAACCCCAAAAGATGAGATATGACAGGAAACTCAGTTCACATCCACACAGGGACAGCTCGCAGTCTTGATTTCAATATCAAACGTAGTCGTAGTCCCGATAGCATTCTCTATAGTAGAATCGATCTCAGTATATAAACGCAGTCTCACGAACTTGCAGCAGCTCCAATAATTTTTTTACGAAGCATTCGTTTGGGATCTCTGTGATAGCACAAAAACGTGCACCTCTTGTAGGTCTTTCCACTATTTTACTGTCATCAACGCACTCCACGTAGGGGCACGATGCCAGTCACAGTAGCAGGTCTTTCTCCACGCAGATGGAGCATAGACTCAACGTAGGTCGCAGCAGACAATATGGACATAACGACAATAATCCATAGCACAACATAGGATGTGTGTGTCCACCATCACCATAAGATACCCACTCTAGTCTTCACCATTGGGGTTTCAAAGAATGGTGCTCGTCGGTGCTTGGATATGTTCAAAAAGGTCATGCGCGGGAGGAGAATGGCATATTAGAGTGGAGTCTTGCGCAACTCTCGTGGAGAGAATGCTTCTTAGAGAGATTAGGGTTTGGGTTTGCAGACGAGAAGAGAAAATACTACATATGCAGCGAAAAAGGAGTGGCCACAATGCCAAAGAGGATACCAATATTGGGCTGCGGGAAAGAATGAAGTTAGTCTGCAAATTCTCAGAATAATAATGAATGACGCAGAAGGCACAAAGGACTGAGCATGAAGAGAATGAAGCAAGTATACCTTTAGGTCTGAGGAAGGGCCAAATATGGCGAATCTGGCAATGGCAGTTATGGTAGGAAACTACGATACCACATGATGGTAAATATGTCCCACATGATAATTTCATTCACACAAACCTTTAATTTATACATTGTTGATGTGCCTTTTGGTATTTGGATTCCATGTACGGGCAATAGCAGTATGGCCAACCATATCACCGGAAGTACGGGCAATCGCAGCAATATCAACCGCCGCAGTATGGGCAACTGCCATATCAAAAACCGCAATATGGTCAACCGCGCTACCCGCCATATGGGACACCACGAGGAGGTTTTAGAGGAGGATTCCGCGATGGTCGAGGTACCGGCGCAGGACGAGGAGGAGTTGTTGGACGAGGACCAACTATATGTTACAATTGTGGGAAGCAAGGGAATTACTAGAGGGATTTCCCGAATCCAACACCACAGTGCACTTATTGCAGCATTGTGGACGATGGTGTCGAAGACTGTCCGCGGCTCATCGCAAAATGGAAAACTAAGAACCTGCCCCCACCTCAACAGAATCGTAATCAGAATACGCCACCAATGGTGCAGAAGCTATCAACAAAGGTCAGAAGTCACACTACGACTGTTGGAGTAGTGACCCAAGGAGGAGCTGTGATAGGAGTCGATAGGTCACATGCTACTGTCCGACAAACGGCACGGAAGCACCTCACATTTGATGTGGTAGTCGAGAGGGATGTTTTCTTGAAATCACAAGAGACAATGAGACAGAGGAGGTAGTCACCTCTTCACCAGAAATAAGTTACCTATGATATGCCACCGACATTCGACATGACGAAGTCGCAGAGAAAGGATAACACCTTAATAGCCTTCTTGGAAAGTTTCATGTGGTAGGAAAAAGATAAGGACACATTGGCAAAAATCTCGAGCTTGTTGCATCGACTACATGAAGTGTCATTAAAGAGGTGTGCACGGATCACACAGTTGCTGCGATGGGTAGCCACAAAAGAATGTGCACTTCCAACATATGAGGGGTTTCCCAACTTGACTACATTTCTCACCGATTTTGAGGAAAAAGTGGTGTAACAAGAATGTCTACTGGCCTTCTAGGAAGCCTTGAAGGATACACCAACGCAATGGTGGGCGACGCACAAATCGAGTATGACAAACTGGCGAGTATGTCGACACCTAATGGAGGTTAGGATCGGAGACACTGCAGGATATGGCAAAAGGAAGTATGACGATAGAGGAGACCCAAAGGAACATTTGAATGAATGTCAAAACCAATGGGGCTCATGGGAGAAACAAAAATGGGTCCATGCATTCAGTCACACACTGGATGAAGTACCGCAAAGTTTGTATGTCACAGTAAAACTGTGACGCAGAACAATCTCGTGGAAACAGCTAACAATTGGCTTTAGCCAAACGTTCAGTTTCTACGACGAGAACCCCTTCATCCACAACGCATTATAGGAGATCCGTTAGAAGGTATTTGAAGCAGTCCTGACAGAGAAACCACTGGAACTTCGATGGTCTATCACACCGGAAATGCTGATGGAATGCTACAATATAATAGGAGAACCAGTGGGTGAGGATGACCCAAGTGCTACTTATATATCAGAATCAGAAGGAAGTCGCAATGTCATGGCACCAAAAATGCCTTCGACAAGTTTCAACAACCGTTGAAAATTAAGAAAGTGAACATTGGATCGGAGGAGAACCTGAACTTCATGAGTATTGTAGATTATTGGGATGACTCAATCATTGTCAAGATGACCAATCTATTGCATGAGTTTCAGGATTTGTTCCCAATGAAATTCTCGGAGATGGAAGGAATTTCGAGCGACATAGGTGAAATCAAAATCCCCCTGAAACACGATGCAAAGCCAGTCAAGTAGCGGCCCTACATGTTGAATCCAAGGTATAAGGAGCGGGTGCAAGGCTAACTTGAGAGGATGTTGGATGCAGGAATTATAGAACCAGTGGCGGATGAGTTCGAGAAGTACACAATAGCGACCAAGAGAAATTGGAAGGGATCAACGAAAGAAGACCAATACAAAAAGTGTGAAAAAGAAAACATAGTGTGTTGCATTGATGCCACAGAGTTGGTTGCGTCGCTAATCGGATAGCGCGGTTAAAAATAATAGTAATAATAATAATAATAATTTTGAAGGTTACCGCATAATACAATAGATACGACGAAGTTCAGCAGTTGTCAACGAGGGAGCATCTATCAATAAGGGAATCACAGAGTGGAAAGATTCGGTGAAAGTGGGTCAAATCCGGCCATAAATGCAGCAGTTAAGCCATGACAGATGATGGAAAAATGAAAAAATGGCCATTAATACTCGACGCATGCGGCGGATTTGGAGAATCAGTGCTGGATTTGGTAATCATGGTCCAAAATCGGTTGGATACAGCCAACCAATGCTATAAATGTAGGGCAAAGGGACAGTTTCATGCACTGTGTGTTAAGCAAGAACCTGCAGAGTCGCATGGAAGTTTACATTTCCAGGACAAGTACAGAACAACCACAGTCGATGCCAGTTCTGCAGGATCAACCAGAAGTCATGTCTGGAGTACCTCGGAAGAAGCAGGGTGCCAATTGGCAAGCAAACACCGACCAAGCGCCGAAGAAAGGAACCGCAAACTCAGCATGCTTGGTTGAGGAGGGATCAGGCACTTTGGTTGCTTCCCAAAATAAACCAACATCTTGAAGCAGGAAACGGGGCCCAAGGATACGAGGGTATGTGCTTCAAAGCAAGGCAGGAACACCAGTAGTTCACATACTGAAGAACCAAAAATACAAGAACACAATGGCACCGATACCGAGAGGGGTTGCGCAAGCTGGGAAAATCATTGAAAATATGCAGAAACTGTAGTATAGATATCATGACCTGATGAACTATCCCGAGTGCGTGAAAGCCTACTTTAATGTTCCACATGGAAAAAGAGGCCTGGTCACGCAAGAACCAACATTGTGGGCACTAGGTTTGGAGAAATCATGAATATTGGGCCTCACCCAAATGCCACACTTTGGAAGGCTAGAGGAGGTGAATGCGTGTGTCAAACAATTGCTCGCATGCTTCCATGGAGGCTACCTATGGTTGCATGAGAAGATTCTAGTCACAGTCGACCTGATTTCAAGAAGCACCAGACTTCCAATGGATGGTGATGGCCCTTCCTAGATTTTCCAAGGCAAGGAGAATGACAAGAAGCTTACGGCAGCTCTCAAAACAAAGTATGGGGTGGACAAAAGCTCCAGAGGATACTTCATCCACACAATTCATAACCAATTTTTCATAGTCGGAGCGAAGATACTTGCCGTGAAGATGGCACAGAAGAATAGGCCGAATGAATGCACATCAGGCATCATTGCCTCCGTGGAACTATGTGCTAGAGGAATGCAGATGAACTAGTCGAAATTCCTACTAAGTTAGTTGGTGGACGATACTTTTGACGTGCAGGAGACAACGAAGCCATTCACATATTCATGGCTCCTAATGTTGGTTGCATTAGTAAGATGGAGGGAGCTAGAGCATTATCAGGGTATGGAGACAGTAGAGGCCAGGGTACGAGAAGGCGCAAGGTACCATAATTTGTGGGCAATGACTGATAATGAACGACAAGTGCGCAACGTGTCACAATTTTATGTGTTTTTAGATATGATGAGGCTAGACACGAAAGCAATACCGTGGATAACCGAAGAAGCAGCCAGGAAGCATCGATGGATTACCAGAATATTCGTTGAGTCTCAAACTATTTACATTCAAGAGAGAGTGGACAGAAAGAAGCACTGGTTAACGACATGGTATAAGCTCACTGACACGGAACTGGACAACAACATAGAGGGATGGCTGACATAATGGAAAGTTCCATCCGCAGAGAAGGATTTATCAAATCATGCACATGACCAATAGGACGAGCTATCAGAAAAAGGTGGATTCAATGAGTCGACAAATGGACGAAGAAGGAGATGATCCTGTGAACGAACAGTCGCAGAGGTCCAGTCATGATGGAGCCTCAACAACCACACTGATGGATTCTCACCTAGAGGCACAATGCGAGGAAATGAGTACAAAGCACAGGATGGACACTGGAGAAGGAAGCACAAGTGGTGGTCTTCCTGCGAATCAAGTTGATAGGATCCTTACGAAAATAATGGAGGTTCTATAAGATAATCATGTAAAGGTCACACTGCACTTCACCGAACACTTTGGGTAGATTAGCCAAGTACTTTTTACACTAACGAATGCAGTCATAAACTCGAGCATCCCCCACAGGGATGGTCAACAAAGTTTGTCGACACCAAGAGTCGAAGTAGAAGTTGGCACACAACTTCGGATAGTACAAATGGAACCACATGCCATGAGGCTAGCTGATCAGGTCGTCGACCTAGAGTTAAGGAAGTCCGACTTAATAATGGTAAATTTCAATTTACTACCAATGTTTACATTACACTGGATTAAATTCGCAGCAAGTGCACAGATCCACTACCACGAGGCCATGATGCCTAACAAGGTGGTCGAGTATAAGAAGCGACTACGCACCAGTGAGATGCAGGAACAACGTCTCCAAGAAGAGAATGACACAACACTAGTGAAGAAGGAGAAAGCTATAGAGGATTGAGGCCACCTAGAAAGGGTGCTTGTGAAGGAATGTGAAACTATGGAGCTAGATGAGGATGTACTATAATAAGTGAAAGCTATTATGTTAGGAGTGGCTCTCACCGAGCTAAGGAAAGAAAATGTAGAGCTCCAAGAGCAAGAGATACCCAGCACACTGCCGGAATAGATTCAAAGTTGGAAGATTGCGATCGAGGAAGCCCTAACAGAGATGCTGGATATGGAAAAGGAAATTCAGAAATATACCGAGGGCATCACAGAGTTTTGGGGAAGTGTAGTCCAAGATGACCAGCTAACTAAGCTGAAGGTGCAACTCAGTGAAGCAGAATCCCAGCTTGAATCTGTGAAAGGATCGATCAAAGCGATGCCCCTGCTGGTACAGATGATGAAGGCTACAGAACTCAAAGGTATGTAGCAGCATCTCACCAAGGAATGCGAAAGGAAATAAAGAAGGGCCACACATTTGGATGAGGTAAAAAAAAAAGCAGAAGTCCTTGCAGTATGGGTAATAGAAGCGATGAACCAGGTCAAGCAACAATTGGTGGAAGTACAACAGATATATTGCGAACATGCAACAGACCAGCAGGTGGAAGAATGTACACAACTCAGAGCATCAACAAAGGAAGTGGTCAACCAGAGGTGTCAAGTAGCAACTGAATGAACCAAAGGTGTCCAGCTGAGGTGGCTCGAGGGAGAGCCACAAGTTTGTGTTGGGGGCCTCTTGGCATAGGGTTAGACCGCATAAAGTATGGAAGCCTATACCAACAAAGAAGGATAATGCATGGAAGAAATTACCATTTGCCGAGAACAAGGAGCCCATGGAAGCGCAAGATTGGTTTAGTTAGTTAGAATGGGTCATTTGGACAGTTTTGTAACAACTTTAGTTGCTATAAATAGGAGTATGATTATAAGCCTAAGGGCATCAAATGAGAAGATATTTGCATCCTATAATATTTTGTTTTGTTTTTGCCAATTTAGTCTGAATCCGTGATAAGGTGTTTGAATTGTTTCTACGAAGTTTATATCGCAGGTTTTGATGAATGCCTGAAGATGTTCGGTTATGTCTATCTCTTTTGTCTCTATTCATGATTAAATGATGAATGTAAATGCTAGTTGCGAAATGTTTAAATCTTTATGGTTTGATAAATGTTGTTGATGCGAATGTTAGTTTAACCATGATAATACGGATGTTGATCATGCACTGAATATGCAAAGGATGAATGAATGAGTGAACTGTGAAGACATAATATCTAGTTTCCATAGCTGTAGAGTGAGATTTGATGCATGTCCTCCCCCCACTGCGAAAATCTGGTTCCAACTCCCTTAATCATCTCAGTTGAGACTTCACTCGCTCTGTCAGTGTTGTTGGAAAGGGTAAAACCTTTTTGGGCCGGTGTTTACAGGAATTTGGTTGATGTTTATTGACAACTGTGCGAAGTGAACCCCTGTTGACAGTCGCTGTGTCAACAAGAAGGATGAAAGGACTAAGCATGTAGAGAATGAAGCAAGCATACCTTCAGGCTTGAGGAAGAATGCAGGGCCAAATATGGCCAATATGACAATGATAGGAGTTATGGTAGGTAGCTCTGATACTACCTGATGGTAAATAAGTCCCGGATGATAATTTCATTCACAAAAACTTTTAATTTATACATTGTTGATGTTCCTTTTGGTATTTGGATTCCATGTGATCCTGTAGAGTCTTCAAGACTCTTTGTCTTGCGAAACATAAATTATAATTATTTATTTACAAGTTCCCCTAGTATTCTAACATTTTCCCTAGATGAATCCGATTCGGGAAAATATTGATGCCATTGCAAACACAAATCCTCTAATAATAACTAGGTTTAGATGGAAAGAAATTTATATTTTATCTAATGCAAGGTATCCTTATCCCATGTATCCAATAGACAAAAAACAATAGACATAGCAATTCCATGTACCCAATAGACACAAAACAATGTCAAAGTTTGATTTCTTTCCCAGAAATATCCAATGGAAATAAGGTTATTAACCATTATTTGCGTTCGAGACTTAGTTTGTTTCTTAATACAATTTCCCATTGGTTTTAGGGAATTAATGGTACTTAATATCATTTCCCATCGGCTTAAGGGAATTAATGGGACAATAAAAATCTAGATAATATGTGTTCCAATTAATATCAGTAAGAATCTGATCACAATATGTGTTACATCTCTAAGTGGTAGAGGTACATCAACAGAGAATGAGGAATGGAGCACGTCGGAAAGATATTAGAGTCGATATTCAATTATGGTTTGAAGAGCAATTCAATGGATGAAAAAATGAAATAAAAGTAGCATAGATCCATCTTAAAGGGGATCTAACCAGTGCCAAGAGGGATCAAAGCTCTCTAAGTGAAAACCCTTTTTTAGTGCAAATGTTGAGGAAGCGTTTTAATTTAAATCTAATTTGTGTAGTTATATATATGTGTGTGTGTGTGTGTGTGTGTGTGTAAATGTTTTAAATAGCTGACATGTTATTTTTTTTAATATATTATTTTTTTTTTTAAAAGACACATGTCAGCTTCAAGATGAACATGGAAAGAGTTACACATACCCCCTTACGTGGCTGTAGAATATGCCTCTTTGGAGCAAAAATCAAATCTTATCAATAAACGTTTGGACAAATTGGAGACACTAATATCTTCTATTGGTTCAAGAACAAAAAGGCTTTGTGTTCTTCTACTGGTTCAAGAATAAAAAGGATTTGTTTTTGCTTGCATCTAGACTTTATGTTCCGTAACCAATACAAGACATGCCTGTTCTCAACTTGTCTGCATGGACTATTGGGATGAGCTCTCATCATCCTATTAATTTTATTTTTTTCAAGGTTTCAACATTCCAGAACTGAATATGTATTTTAAGATCCATATCTTATCTAGTTTTGGATTCCATCTCGGCTTTGATTCAGTACTACTCCTTTCTTCGTATCTTTGATGATGTAGGTACCTATACAAATTACTCCTCTTTGAAAGAATATTTGTAGGAAGGAATTTTATTGAGCTTTTCTTCGTCACCTTAATTCCCTTAACCCAAAATAATGGGAAATTGTATGAAGAGACCAACTAAAGTCTAGAAAGCATACCTAGGGCTTCATCTGAACCTGAGATTCTAATAAACATGCATACATGATATGTGAGATGCATGAACCTACAAATTTAATATATTTATTGTTTTCTTGTGATTAGTCGGTCTATTCCTATGTGACATCCCATGATATCCCATGTTGGTATCTATTGATTTATGATGAGCCACATGAAAATTTCAATTGAAACATAACATTTATATTCCTAGACTACTATGGCCCACCAACACTGAATTTAAGGCTTCCCCCCCTCTTAACACTTCCTACTCTAATTTCAATGAATAACTACCTCCCACAAGATTTTTTTTGCATATATTAGGGAGTCTTCAAACTCTCTAATTCTTGCATCACTATTTCTAAGAGAAAGGAAGTATTCATTCAAAATTTGATCTTCCAAACCATGAAATTGCATACCATCAACCTCGATCCACTCCTAGTTCATGATAGTTGTCCTAACAATATCAACTATTAATATAGATAAATAAATCCCTTTTATATTAAATCTTCCACCACATCTCTCAAAAGGTTTTAATTTCCCATGCATCCAACCCAGGGATCATGTCCCAAAATCATTCTTAATCCATCCTCCACTTTCCACATCAAATAGTCACCTACTAAGTGAAAACTCAAGATCATTTCCTTCTAAATCGCAGTTACATTTTGGTACCATTTAAACAATGTCCTTATCAATAGTCACTAATTAACAATAATCTCAAATATAACCAACTTACCCAATCATTTTCCTTCGAATAAATCATTTTAAGGACCATAGAATTCTAATTATTTTTCTTTGATAGTTTCAAATACCTCCTAGGCCACTCTCACTATCTCACAAATTTTTCTACCCACTAAGAACTCAAGTTGTCCTAATAAATGGACCTAGAGAACTTGGATTTCCAACTTTTGGCAATTAGCTTTGAAACTATTTTATAAACTTTATTGCATAAGAACATGGGTCTAAAATCTTCATAACTATGGGTATTATCAATCTTGGGAATTAGACAAAAGGAAGTCGACTTGATAGCTAATGGGATCCTTCACCTTCAAGCGTCCTTGTAAGTTATTATTGTCCATAGATAATTTGCAATCCACCTTATTATAATGCGTCTGTTTCAGAAAGTAACAACACTAATGATGGTAATAACACAGTCTTCAACAGGACTATGAGGAGTTTGACTATTTACATGGATCCATCGATTCAACACGCCTTCTTTGGAAGCAAGTTCCCTAGTCATAATAGCAAACACACACCCAAATTATTCCATGCTCATTTTCTCATTTATTTCTTTCTATTTTCATCGACATTGCTATTTGGTGCATGAATGTGAAGTAAGCACATTGAGAGCCTTTGATACTGTGTGCCAGCCTCTTCTCATTACATGTGAATTCAATCCATGTAGGGTTTATTTTCCTTGTAATTTTAAATACTAAAACAAAACTTGCATATATTCAAATGTTATACCAGTGCATATATCCAGTTCTTGTGCATATACCATCCATGCTCAATGAATATTCAAGCTAGTGACATCATTTTTTTCCTTGCATAGAGAAAATTCATCCATCACTCGAGATACAACATGTATTTCCCCACTTCCACACTCAACCAATGAATTTATCAACACTTGCCACTATATTTAGCATGGACCACAACCATCCTAATGTCATGACATGAAATTGACACCCAAGATTCCTAGTCATAATAGAATGTGCACACCCAAAGTTTTCCATGCTCCTTTTCTCATTTATTTCTTGTTGTTGTCATCGACCTTCCTATTTGGTGCATTGAATATAAAGCATAATGAAAATCTGCAGCAATAGTAATCTTTCCCTATCCCATCCCAATGCCTAGGCCCAACATGACAAAGCTTTCTGCAACAACTAAGGTGCTAGAGAAAGAGTCAATTTTTTTTTCCTACTCTGTCATGGACATTGTCGCATGTGGATCTTGTTATTTATTTGATCACAATGTAGTCTCCCCATTCTTTGTTCAAATTAATTATGCTCTTGAAAAAAAAACAAATCCATCTCCACCAACACATGGAGTACAACATCGGATCCATGTTGTAGATATCTCTTACCTCATCACTAAACTCACCAACTATTTCCTAGAGGGATTGCACCTTAAAAACTTGTAGTGTTCACATGTGATTTGGGATTGAATAATGGCCATTTGTGCCCACAACACATGATATAGGCCATGAGATCGTGTCCTCCAAAAGAAAAAAATTCAAACCTTCCTCCTTGTTTAGAGTAACACATCATTATCTTATTTCGTCTGTATTCATCATAGTCATCACGAACCACATCATTTGAAAAATTCCCCTCAAAATCTCTATCATCCTCTTCATACACATGTTTATTATACATCATCCTCAAATTCAACCTCTTTCTCATCAATTGTTAGGTCTTCATCAATTTCCTCCTTCATTCCATCATTCTGATTTGATTTCTTTATCAAACATGATTTCATGCCTTACTACAAAATATCTATTTTTGATGTAATATGTTGGTTGATCATCAGTAACTCATCCTCTGCAAGGATTCTTCTCCTCTTCATCTAAGTATATACTAAGTCATAATGAGCAAAACATTTCTCAATCCCCTATGTTGTTTCCAATTCTTCCACCCCATCCATAGTTCTTCTCATCTCATCAAACAATTAAGCTAAGACCATTACCTCATGTGACCTCCTACTCACGCTTATAGCCTTCATGTGGCTCTTGTAACCCATCTCTATACTCAAAATTTTTAAAACCCCTAATGGGTGTCTTCTTCCACTTGATAAATCTACGGAATAATTTACTGTTGGAGCTATCCCAACATTTGCAGTCCTCAACCCGCCTTCAAATCTTTAAAACCTTAATGGGTTTTCATTTATCCACTAGATAACTCTATCCAACTTCACTGTTAGATTTGACATCACCAATTGCCACCTCTAAACTTCTTCAATTAATCTTCTTTCATCAACAATTCTACCCATCCTCTTTTACTAGAACTATTGTGTTCTCCACCTCTTTTGTGTTGGAACATTTACTTTTAACACACTTTTTATGGGGTAAGCCATTTATTTACCCCCTTTAAATCTAGAAGAGACAAAAAAAATTGAGGAATTACCACAAGTGGGTTTTATTGATCACAATAGGTTTGACTATGCATTCTCAAAATTCTTATTAAAAAAATCATAGTGCAGAAAGGAAGAAATGCTTAAATGTTTATCGATTACAATCCTTTCTAAAAGATTGTGTTCCAATTACTTATCTTCTTCAAATTAAAACGGCTATAATTTTAAATGTATATCATTTAGAAATATTTAAATAGATAATGAAAAACCATGGGGTTATTTTATTTGAGTAGATAATGGATTAATACCTCTGTGATGGATCGAGAGAGAAGATGACGAGTGGGCCTATTGAGGATGGCCTCTGTCTCCAAAATGATGGATCCTTCATTATCCAATTCTGGTAAAATAGTTTGTGCTCTGATGTTGGTGTCGAGAGGTTTCTTTAGACAAGAGACATGAAATTCTGGATGAATGAGGGAAGAAGGAGGAAGTTCCAATTTATAACCAACAGACCCAATATTCTAAAGAACCTTATATGTCCCATAGAACTTTGGAGCGAGCTTATGACGCCCTTTGAGTTTCAGGGAGGATTTCTTGTAAGCCTATAGATGAAGAAAAACAATATCACTTGCTTGAAAAGTGTGCTCAGAACAGTGCTTGTCATCTTGTTGTTTCATTCGATTTCTTGCCATGTGAAGATTGTCCTGCAAAATGTGAAGAATTTGATCACGGGTGTTAGCACCTAAAATGTACCTCTAGGTTGCAGAGAGGGCAAGTTAGGGTAACCATATAACCACTTCAGGAGGAATAAGTTGGCTTCTTATCCTCCAGAGAGGGATCTCTGACAGATAGGTTTTAAGAGGGCCATATAAATGATTAAAACTAAGATTAGATTATTGTTTGGTTGAAAACAAAATAGGTATCCATTGGGCCGTGGAGTCAAACAGACATAAAATCAAGATCATGACAATGCTTTGCCAAAAAACCCACTAAGAGGCAAGGCAGCCACCAACTCACAGTCAAAATGCTTTAGTTTCTTGATTTAGAAGAAAAAGATGAACAACCCATCAATATAGAGCATATGGTTATGAAATCTATAACAATTTTAGTAGAAATTGGTTATGAATGCTTGGAATGAAAAGAATAGAGCATAACAACTATGAATTCTATTATTATACTACACTTATCCAAGCATGAACAACACGACAATATGGATTAAAAAAAAGGAAACATTCACATAAGGAGAGAAATGAATTGACTGTAAGACCAATAACACATGAATCCCTGAGAGAAAATGCCTATGAGGCCTTGCCAAATTTTATTAAAACAGTCTCAAAAAATACTCAACACAGAGCAATACACGGGTTCCCCAATATTTTCAACCCTTTTCCATCCTTTTACATCGCTTATATAGATCTTCTGAGCCTCAAGCTCGACTTGTTCTAATAGAAAATGGTTACAAAACCAGTGAAACCTATGCAACAGGTTCACCACTACAACAAAATGACAAAATTGGCCAAACTGGCTCAACTGTCTTTTAAAAATTTACTGAGGATTTTTACTCAATCACAAACAGACTCTAACAAGATAAAAAAAATGCTCTGGTAACGACTCCCTCGAGCTAGTAGCCTTCATGATCCTCGACTCTTCATGCACTTAGATTTAGTTTGGCCTTTCCATATTTTTCGATGAGCTTCCATTTTGCTCAGCTGCTAGAAAATCTAATGTGGCAATCTCTTTAAGTAGTACCATCATTTCAGTGTGATCTTTGTATGAATATCCCATGAGGAGTGTACGAGCCTCTTTAAATATTGAGACTAGCTCGAAGTCCTTTGTCAACTTCTCTACCACCGTCTTTCCTATCAAAGGCTGCTCCATATCTGCAAAGCTTTCCTGGTCCAACCTGCACTCCGATAGTTTACCTTGATATCGCTCCTTCTTTCTCATGGTGCCATCTTCTTCCCAAAACATGGGAAGACCCTTCTTAAATAAGGGATCAAATGCTTCTCTGAACAACTTTGCTTGGTTAGTTAGGATGTCTATCTTTGCTTGGATAGTGGTCACTTGCTGGTGCTTGAGTATTACGCTTTTATCCCAGATAATAGTGGCAACCCTATCCTTTATGTTGGTGGCTTGAACCTAGTCTTCAGACAGACGATTCAAAAACTCTATGGCATTCTGGGCATACTCCATAGGTTTTTTGTTTAGCTTTTCATTGGCAGCTGTGATAGCTTGTTTTGCTAGCTTAATCACAGCCTCCTTGTCCAACATGAAGTCCAAATATGGTCTCAGCTCCTCTGCCTATACAATAATATTGTCTCAGATGATCTTCTTTGCTTCCTGCAATGCACTCTGCCCTATAACCTGCTGCTTCAACTTATCATAATCATCCTGCATCGCATGATAGTTGGTTTCCCAAGCCTCCTTTTCCTTTTTTGCAATGTCCTTTAGGGTCCTTAGGTTGGCATTCTACTTCTTCAGTCTTGTTACTTCTGCATCATCCAAACTAGCATTGGCTATTTTCCCTACAATGGAAAAATCCCAAGATTCTATGGAGGGTGTGACCATATCCTCTACCTCTTGCTCTTTCGCTTTCAACTTCTTCTCAAGCTCCTCAGCCTTAACCTTGAAGGCTTCGTCACTGTCCATTATCAATTTCATATCTACTTGCCACTTTTTCTCCCTTTCTTCCAACTATAATAGCGTGGCATTACAATCAGTCAACATACCTTGCAACTCTACTTTTTCCACTTCTAGCTCTGCAATTTCAGGTGCATTCACCAGTTGGGTAGATGAATTCTTCAATTTCTTCTTTAGTGACAGGATTTCCTTATCTTTTTCACATAATAGATTCTGAATGCTAGCCCTTTTGTCCTCTTGGGTCTCATTGTTTAATAATGAATCTTGGAACTTTTTCATGTGTGCTTTCAGGCTCTTGTTCTCCACCTTTTCCAATCCCAACTGCTTTTGCACTTTGGATTTGATGGCCTGCACCTTTGATAGCTCTAGGGAAGTCTTCAAAAACTTGTTATAAATGACCTCTCCGGTCTCCTTATTCAAGTTGATCACATCTGGCACAAAGATATCCTCGAGGCTTACCTCCAGCTCGATGGCCTTACTTTTGGTGGCCAGCACCACACTTAGGGTATTCTAGACAAGGCTCCTGCTTGCCACGAATGATACCTCCTTATTTGATATTTTTCTCACATCAGCATATAACTTTACTTCTTTTGACATGGTTTCTGGGCTTTCTTCATATTCTCCCAGTAACTCAGCCCTACTTTTGCTAGGTGCTGCAAGCTCAGTGGATGCCATGCGAAACACATGCTCCTTAACCTCAAAAATAACACCATGAATATCACCTTATTTTGCTTGGGCTGCCCTGTTTTCACTGTTACTAATTGTTGCCCAGACTCTTCCACCTTTTGCCTTTTCGAGGCTCTTTCTGCATCACAGTCCACATCCATGGGGTGACCACCTTCTTGATTACTGGATTTCTCTATAACAATGGAAAAGGGTATGGCTACTGATACTGATGGGATCAGGATGCAAGAACCAGGGTGGAAGTCTTTCATTTTTGGCAACACCCTCGGCAGCCTTCTCTAGAAAAAAATGAAGTAATCTCTACCATAAGGTCATTCATGAAGGTTTTGTAATATGAGTACATTTCCTTGGTAAGTTGCATCTCTAGCACTTGTAGGTTTTCATCATTTGTTTCTAGGAACATCTTCAACAAGTACGGCTAGAACCTGAAAGCCCTTGTCTTAGGGAATTCTATGAGCTGGGAGTGGATGTTTCCTGCCAGGGCTTCATCAAATTTCAGGCATGCACACTGGGTAGGAAAATTTGGGTCTGTTGGCTCAGCAAGAAAAGTGCTTATAACAAACAATAAATTGATTAGAGGCTCGGTTATATATTGGTCATTGTCTAACCCTAATAACTGGGCCATCATGGAAATAATGCACTTTGATTCTTCTTTAAAAAAGATGGCTTCACCAGGAAAAGATGCGCCCTGGAAGGAGGTATTTGGTAGTAGGTAAGCATAGTAAAAGCTCTGCTTGAGGTCCACTAGGGCTTGTTGAAAATGATGGATCACGTTTTCCATTCTGTAACTTTGGGATTTCTGGTAGAATTCTTCTGGAATGACCAGGGATTTTCTAACAGTGGGGGAATCTACATAGAACATAATTTTCAAGTTGGAGGCGTCCGTGATTTCCCTCCAATTTGGGGAATAATTGCAGGAGCACCAGTTTATAAATTTAGGGCAGCTAGGGGTTTGACTAGTTGTAAATAAGTTGAAAAAGGAATGACAAACCTCATGGACATCCAGCTTTTGAGCCCTGATGACCTCCATTCTCTCCTTAGCAATCTCTATGGAGATATTTATCAGCATGGTGTCGAAAACATCATAGTATTTATCTTCTACCAGGTCATTTATCTTGGAAGGTTCAAATCCTGGGGGCTCCACATGTCCGGCCATTTAAATAGTTTAGGGTGGAAGTGAACGACCTACGTGGTCATTTGACAGTTGGGCGGAGCTTCTGGGATTCTGGTTGGCTAGTCGGCTCTGCACGGTCCACTCCTATCGCTTTCTTATGCAGATAGGACAAAAGGATGCAGATCTCTGTGTAAGAGAGTCTTTTTATAATACTAACCTTGCCATATTACTCTCACAGCTATGACAGTGATGGAGCCACGTCAACCATCCATCCATGAGATTAATTTGCAGCCGTATATCTCTTTGACCTTCACCTTCCTATATCCTCCGTGGCTTCCAACTCTACTACATATCACCTAGATATCACCTTTGACCTGCAAGCTTGCTGCCAACCGTTGATCTGATCTCCACCTAGATCCCAACCGTCCAAAGCCATGGCCTTTTACTGGGTTCGCAGATTTTGGGAGTGTCGATTTCATGTACAAGTCAAATTTACAAACTTTTTTTCTAGCTGTGGATCTCCATCTCGTCAGATCTATGTCGTTTGAAAGTGCGGGGATTTAAAAAAAGTTTGTAGATTTAAAATTTACCCTTTTTCGTGCATGTCAAATACACGAACAAATTATCGACCATAGATCTGAGCCACCCGCCGTTGATCATTCTTTGACCTTCCCGCCAGCTAGCACCCCATTTGCACTTATACAACCTTCAATTCTTTTAGCGAAGGAGGAATATGATCATAGATCTTTATCGCTTTTGATCTAGGCCATCCAAAAGAACTATTATGCACTGCGGGCACATTCCTTTGTATTTAACCTCTTGATCTCTATTAAAAACTTAGCTTCCTCCAAAATTTCATCTCGAATTTAGGTTCAAATCCACAGAGCTCTGATCGCTTCAACCTTTGGGCCCTGAGGGTTAGAGACTGAGCTTTTCATTGGCCACTTCCATGGATCTGGAGCCCTTTCATTCTCCAAAACTCCTCCAACGGCTAAGCACAAATCAGGTGGTAATAGCAGGTTTGAAGAAGCGTGTCAACTACCGGAACTCGTGAACTGCTGGGAGTGTATGGAAGAAGCACTGGGGGTGCCTGACCATAGACTTTTTCATATGGATTCATTTTAGATGTAGTGTGGTAGGAAGTATTGTACCACCATTCAGCGAGATGGAGCCACTTTTCCCATTGATGTTGTTGTTTGGAGGTGAAGCAATGAAGATAAGTTTCCAAACATTTGTTGATAATTTCAGTCTAACCATCTATTTGTGGGTGATACCTTGAACTCATCTTCAGTTTGGTGCCATTGTGGCAAATTAGTTCTATCCAAAAATGATTGATGAAAGTTGCATCACGATATGCGACAACGGAAGAAGGGATTCCATGAAGACGGAATATCTGGTGTAGGAAAATTTGTGCGACTGAGGAGGCGATATAGGGATGGTTCAAGGGAACAAAAATGACTATATTTGGAGAGGAGACCAACCACAACCAAAATTACTTTCTTCCCTCAATATTTAGGGATCCCTTCAATGAAATCCATAGAAATATCTGTCCAAATCCGTATAGGGATGGGAAAGGGTTCGATCAATCCCAAAAGGAGTGTCGTTTTAGCCTTGTTGCACTAGCAAGTATCACATTTAACCATCATCTATTGAACTTTCCTTTTCATTCCGTTCCAAAATAAGTTACACTATGTTCGCTCATACGTTTTCAGGAACCCGGAGTGCCCTGCCTATGGAGAAACATGGAGTTCATACAAGACAACCTGTTAAAGATCTGTGGTCTGGAGAAGCACCAGACGACCCTTGTATCTCAGGGAAGCACTATACCAAGAGTAATATGGTATAGTAGAAGGGTTGACCACCAACCATTGGATGAGTTCAGATAATGAGGAGTTGTTCGCATAGCTCTGCTGAAAAAATTGCAACCAATTTGGAGCATGCATAGAAATAACTGAAATATAAACTTGGTCATCAAATGTGCGAGAAAGATCATCCACCACAAGATTTTCCTTACCCTTCTTGTATGTGATCTCATAGTTATAACCCATGAGTTTGCTAACACATTTTTTTTTATGATAGGGAGGAAACCCATTGTTCCAGGAAATATTTCAAACTTTGGTGATCAGTCTTGATGCATAAATGATTCCCTAATAGATATGGCCACCACTTATGTAGTGCATGCAAAATAGTCATCATTTCCTTCTCATATGTAGAGGCGACTAAATTATTACCGGAAATGGATTTGTTGGTGACCTCAATGGGATGTTGATATTGAAGGAGAACAACACCAAGTCCATTATCACAAGCCCCACTCTCAATAGGGAAGGGATTGGAAAAATCAGGCATAGCTAAAGCATGTGTAGTACACATAGCTTGTTTCAGTTTGTCAACTCAGTAGCATGTGTCCATGTAAAAGTATATTTTTTTGATAGAGTGTTCAATGGAGCTTCAATCTTCCCGTAATGCTTGACAAACTTGTAGTTGTAGCTAGTCAATCCAAAAAAACCATGAAGTCTCTTGAGTGTCTAAGGATGTAGACAATTTTTCATGGCATCTTTTTTGGCAGGATCCGCATGAACCCCTTGTGTTGAAATAATATGCTTGAGATACTCCACTTCCTCCTATCCAAAAAAACATTTAGACTATTTGGCATGGAAATGATGATTAGAGATGATTAGAGAAAGGTTGCAGTACAAGATCCAGATGCTGGAGATGCTCATCCCATGTTTTACTATAGATGACGATATCATTAAAGAAGACCAGAGTGATTTTCCACAAGTAGGTCCAGAATATTTTATTCATCAATGCCTGAAATGTGGAAGGAGCATTAGCGAGGCCAAAGGGAATGACCAAAAACTCATAGTGGCCATCATGTGTGCAAAAAGCTGTTTTAGGGATATCATCCTCATGAACCTGAATTTGATCATACCTAGAACAAAGATCCAACTTGGAGAAAAAATGAGCACCATGAAGCTCCTCAAGAAGCTCATCAATAATAGGAATTGGAAACTTATCCTTGATTGTGAGGTGATGAAGTGCTCGAAAGTCAATGCAGAGGCTCCATGACCCATATTTTTTTCGTACAACAATAACTGATGAAGAAAAGGAACTGGTACTAGGGAAAATAATACCTTGCTTCAGTAAGTCCCGAACAAGCATCCCAATCTCTGTTTTTTTGGTGAAATGGGTAGCGATAGGGCCTGATATTGGGAGGAACGCTTCCATGAAGGAGCTGAATATGATGGTCGTCTGGTCTTGAAGGTGGAAATCCCACTAATTCAGCAAAGACACATGCATATCTATCCAAAATTTGTTGTAGATCCGAAGGAGTAGTGGAGACTGATGATGGGTGCATCTGAATGGAATGGAGCTGAGTGATGACACCATGTAAATTCTTCTTAAGGATATTTTCCATGCGATGTGAACTGATGATGCTAAGAGACCTAGGTTGTAATCCCTTCAATGTTTTTTTTTCTTTTTGACTGAAAATTGCATCCAAAGTTCAGCAAAATGCCATAAGATGGGGCCAAGTGTGCATAACCATTGAGTGCCAAAAACCACACCACATCTGCCTAAGGCCAAAGAAAATATGTCGGAGAGTAGGTTATAATCTCCAATAGAGATACACAGATTGTGAAACCTCCCCTTGCAAGGTAAGGTGCCCCCATTGGAAATCATGACTTCAAAGTTGGAGCAACGATGGACAAAACAATCATCCTGTTTGGAGATCTGAGGGTCAATGAAGTTAGGAGTCCTATCAGAATCAATGAGTATTGTAAGAGGGAGCTTCTTGAAGTAACCATTGACCTGCACTTTTTGTGAGGTGGTGACTCAGCTAAATCATGGAGAGATATCTCTAGGTGGTCATCCTAAGAAGGAAGGTCAAAAGGTGGCTATTGAATGCTGACCGGATCATCTATTGTATCTTGAAATTCGTCACCAATTTCAGTTGTAGGTGGAGAATTCACATCCAAGAGATAGATATTTTTCTCAATGCATCTATGTCCCCGTGTGAATTTCTCATCACAATTATAACAAAGCCCCTTTTCCCTACCTGTCTACATCTCTACTTCAGACAAATGCTTAATAGGAGTTGTTCGAGGAGCTTGCATGATGTGAGGTCGTTGGGAAACCATATTTCCGAATGGAACAAAAGTGGATTTGGGGTGATGTGGGGTTATGATCTTGTCCTCTACCAACTTAGCCAACCCTAGGACTTCCATCATTGTGTTGGGACATGCCATTTTAACCTCATATTGGATTGCATCCTTCAGACCACTGATAAAACAACTCCTATAGAATTCATCAGGAAATCCTTCTATGTGATTGGCTAGTTTATCAAATTCTGTCTGATACTCTCTCACAGTGCAAATTTGGTGAAGTTTAGTGAGTGCTCCTGTGAAGTCATCAAAAGCACTAGGACGAAATCGTTGCAAAAGGAGTTGGAAAAAATATGTCCATTTTGGCTCTTGATGAGCCTTGATGTACCAATGGCACCATTGAAGGGCTTCATGTTCTGAATGAAAGGATGCAAGTGGAACTTTGTTGACATCAAAAATATTATGCAGATTGAAATATTGTTCTTCCCGATTGTAATGTCCCAAAATAGTAAAATTTAAAAAAATTTCTTCTACTTGCTACATTGCTTAACATAGACTATATATTTATAGATTAACTTCAGCACCGTGAAAAGTATCGGTACATGATTTCAGTATTTAAGACTTTATGGAATTCCTAGCGAGGTAGTTTTTTGTTAGTCATGCTTTCTTTGAGGAAGTAATTGTGGTAAGTGTGTTTCTATGGAAATTTAACCTACAAAAGTAATACTAGAAGTCCCTATTTCTATTGTATGGTCTAAATGCATTTTACAAATGTAAATTGTCTAAATTTCATCCTTAGGAAAGATGGACCTGATGAAAGGAGTTGAAATACCCTGGAAACTTGGGGTTGATTTATGCACCCTCGACAGAGTCCTCGAGAGGTAATGCGTGAATGTTTGAAACCTCTTGACTTAGTTAGTGGATTTCCTAATACATATCTTGTTGTCTTACTCTTGCAGGTGTACCTCAGTGGCCATCCTTGGAAAAAATCGATCATGCAGTTCACTTAGAGTGTAAACATCCCTTATGCAAAACATGTATGGCTAAGATCTTACCTTGGTGATAATTAACAGAGTATTGAAACCTACACGCCTATACTATATAGTTTACACTTAAATTGGAGTCCTATAGTGGTTGTGGAGAGTCTTAATGGTGCACATGAATATCACGTGGCCTATGGCCAGCTGGGCACTAAGGGTCTTAGTGAGGGTTTGCACATTGTTTTCATATCATTTGTCTTGTGTCCAAGAGGGAGTTTTAGCTGGTTGTGTGGTAGTTGCGCCTGGATTGAGCTACATTTATGGCCAGGGTATAGCTGGTGGTATGGACAGGCAATGTACACGAACAAACCCTACCAGGTAACCCTGCAATACGTAAATGCTGCTTTTTTCAAGTCTTTAATATTTTTACTAAACAAATGTACAGGCCCTAACTCGTACTGGCTTGCCTCTGTTGACAGGTATGTAGTCGTGATGCAAAATATCTGCATTTGGACCAAATGCGAAACAACACTAGCTGCGTTTGGGCTTTGGACTGGTAATTCCAGGGTTCCTTCAACCCATCACGCCTTCCTATATCGATTGTGGAAGAAGACTCTAATTGAAATGCATTAGGGAAGCTTCGTGATGCCTTTGGCTCACTATGATTTTGAAGCCTCAAATGCGGTCTCCTCTGGTTGGATTGGGGTGTTGGAAAATGTTGTAAATATTATTTTGCTAAATGAAACTCCTAGGGGTTCCCATACTTATAGTAGGGTTTTAACAATTGGGTCATGTGTAGTTTGTTTTTAATGGTACTCATACTATGTAAATGTGGGTTTTGAAAAGAATAATGCCTCGTGTATTTCTCTATGGAATTCGTTTGTTGTTTGTATGGACCTCTGCGTTTTTCGTTGCTATGAGACTCAAATGGATGTATGAAGAAAAAATATGGTCACTGTGTTTTTAAATGGTGCTCTATCAGTTTGGTGGAAAGTCGTTTGTCCATTCAATGGAGTCCGTACTGTTAAATGAAACTCGTCTTAGCTTGTTCTACATTTTCCTATGCTGTAAGAGAATTTAGGTTTATGTATATACTGTCGTGCTTCTAATCCTGAACATAGTTGATTGTTCTTCTAAATGGAAAATTCTATATTTGTTGATGTCGATGATAGTTCTGTCAGTGTTCTAGTTGTTATATGTAACCTAGGCGTTTGAGTTGCTCCTGGGGTTTGATATTCGACCTGTGGCTTTTAACTTAAAAAGTATGAGACACCTATCATTTTTGCTGTGGGATTCGATCCTTGAACTGGGAGAGCAGCCCGTTGGGGTTTTATAAGTTTAAAAAGTAATATGTAAATTCTGAGCTGTGATTGTATGAAGTTGTAACCCATGGATGTCTGTTGCATTTTCGTTGGGGTAAGTACTGGGTTTGACTGATAGTTAAATAACGAGTAGAAGTTTGGTTTGAAATGACATAATGAGGAAAATCGTGGTTATCCTAGCCTACATATTGATTCGTTTAACATTTTAGTTTATGGAAGTCTTAATAATGGAACATTCAATTCTACCTACATTTTCATATCTACTGTCTGGAAGAATGTTTGAAAGGAATAGATGGTATAAAATGTAGATAAATGATATGGTTGTTGTGAGCTTGCGATTTTTAATGTGTAATGTTGTTTAAGAGTTCTGATGGCTGGCCTGTTGTGTTTGCTATTCCTATTCGCTGATTTTTAAGAACAGAATGAAAATAAATAAAAGAAAAGATTGATAACCTAACTCTAAATTCGGCCTACTCTTTGCAACAATTTTGCTTTCCTACCCAGGGTTAGTAGTCAGATAGGAGATGTCAATAGATTTCGGTTGGAACTATTGTGTATTTATAACTTTGAATAAGTTCTTTTCCAGGATTTAAGAACCTTTGAGGGTTTCGATACTTAGACTAAAACCCTTGCTAGACTCCATCTCTATTAAGGAATAATAAAGGCAGAAGTGGGACCCTATACTAAGAAATGGTAAAACGATTCTAACTAGAAAGCATAAATATTTTTAAAGAGGTAATAATCCTAGCTTAGAAAGCAATACGGAAACAAAAGGAGAAATGCACAGTGATAAAAATCCTTTGAAAAGCAATGAGAGAGTTCATAAGTGTTTTGATGGTGTGATGTCTAGCATAGGCTAGCTAGGCTAGACCTGCTAGACCCTTCACTGGTTTCTGGGGCAAACCTCTATGTTGATAATAATTATGTTAAGAATTAAACAATGCTGAACCATTAATTCTAGTTTAAAAGCCTAACATCTACTATAATTGGAAATGGAAAAGTTAACGCTACATACCTGGTTGCTTTGGGACTTGATCCTCTCTTGTAGAAGCTTGCACACTCACACAATAATTAATGCATAAACTTTTGAGCTTAGCTAACCTGTTAGGATGATTTATTAGCTGGATAACTTTGGGGCTACCATGTTCGTCCGAAACATGACCCTTAGAACATTCCTTGTTCTAACTGGATCCCCCCGAGCTGGTTCCAACATGTAATAAGAGATAGAGGCCCTAAGTTCACTACTGGTTCAAATATGGAAAAATTGTATAGGGCTGCTTCAGTTCTTGGAGCAGAGAATTCTCTCTAATTACCATAAGAGAATGTTAATGAAAAAGATAAGATCCCCCAAACTTGGGATCTTCCCTCTTTAAGTAGGGGAGTCTTGAATTATGGTTGTTGGAATAATTACTTTCTTTAAATTAAATAATTGATACTTAAAAGATTTATTATTAAAACAAAACTAGTTCTTGCGGATTAAAACTGTTCATTTGTTTTAACCATAAGTGATTTTAACTTAATCGTTTCATAATGATAATAATAATAACCATAATTATATTTCAACCTAAATGATAATACATTACTAATAATATTTAATAATGTGGCAGCCCACTATGCATAAACTATATGAAATAATAAATATATTTTATAAATAAATCATAATAACACTATCATTAAAGCTCTAAATAATACTATTTAGACTTGAGACCTTTATGCACTTAGTCAATCCATACTTTAGGTTATGGTAATTATCTTTTATTTAATTGTGTATCTTTACATGATACTTCTTTAAACATTTTAAGGATAAGGTCCACTTCTTTGGATAGTCTTTCAGTAAGCTTGGATAGGCACCTCTAGTATCTCTCTTGCATGTTGGACTCCCTCGTTTAACATGGTAGTTCCCGTAGTATTTGATGATAGATAAAAGATGAGTCATTTATCCAAATTAAATAAATGTGATGAAACTAGAAGTGCTATTCAGTGTCTTTTCGACTCAACACTTTAATATTTAGTAACCACGAGTGCTCTTCACATCCTTTTAACTCAGCACTTTCACATGGGCATTACGCTAGTGCAATTCTATAGCTTCCTGCTCAACACTAGTGCAATTCCAGAGCTTCCTGCTCAACACTAGTGCTAGAATGTGGTTGTGAGGCAGATCTAGAATATTCAAGTGGCCTCGGATCCGGCATTCATTTATCAAGCTTGGAGTGCTCCAGGGATTATTTCAAACACTCAATGTACCTCACGGCTTACTCCCAATACATAAACATTCTTCTAGGTACATCGGGGCTTATTCCTAGTACGTAGGTTATATGTGTGTTTCTGAGTCTACACTCAACACACGCATAATTCAATCATGTAAAATTATAGCTCTGCAAAGTAAGTAACAACAAATCATCTCAGTATATTAGGGTTTGTACCCACATCATATGCTAAAGAACATAACCACAACATTAGGGCCTCCTTTCCCAATATACACTCAATAAAGAAGTCAGTCAGGGTCCATGCCAAGTATGTCAATATATAAAAAGAATAAATCATGGGTGCTAGGGCTCATGCCCAATACTCAAAATAGAACATATGTGCTGGGGTCGTGGCCCAATATAACAACAGAAATAGTTAGTCCAAAATTCAGGATATTACATCCCTCCCTGCTTAGAAATAACACCCTCCTGGTGTTGCTAGGGACTAGGAATGAGGTCATGAAACAAGGCGTGGTATGCCTCTTTCCCAAGTAGCATCATCTTGTCCGAAGTGCCTCTATTGCACTTTCAGTTGGGTAATGGTCCTCTTCCTAAGCTGCACCTCTCTCTTGTCCAGAATGTGGAGTGGTTCTGGCCTGAACTCCCCTTCAGGCTCCACCTGTAAAAAGGACCAATCAATTACATGTTTAGTATCGTATACATATTTCTTTAATAATGATGCATGAAAAACATTATGAACTTTCACATGAGCTGGTAAGGCTAACTCATACGCAATTGGGCCCTTCATGGCCAGTATCTCGAAAGGTCCGCAAAACCTGGGAGCTAGTTTCCCGCATCGACCTAAGCTCAAAGAGATTCATTTTTCCTTTACTTTTAGGAAAACATGCTCACCGACTTGGTAGTCTTTGTCTTTTATTTTCTTGTCTGCATAAGTCTTCTAGCGGTCCTATGCTTCTTTCAAGTTTAGTTTTACCTTGGAAACTAGTTTTTCCAAATCTTTTAGTAGGTTGGGTCCTAACATAAGTCTCTCTACCGGACTGTCCGAAGTCATAGGTGTCCGACATTTCCTGCCGTAGAGTACCTCGAAAGGGCTCATTTTGGCCGAGGTTTGATAACTGTTGTTGTACGCAAACTCTGTGAGGTGAAAATAATCTTCCCACTTAGTTGGGTTGTTCATTACATACATTCTCAGCATGTCCTCAAGGATTTGATTTACTTGTTCTATTTGTCCGTTGGTGTGGGGATGGTACGTGGTACTGAATTGTAACTGAGTCTCCAAACCGGTGAACAATGCTCTCCAGAAGTTGCTAGTGAAATTCGTGTCTTGATCAGAAATGATTGTATTAGGTATCCCATGTAATTGAAAGATCTCCTTCAAGAAGATGTCTACGATGTGGACTGCTTTGTAGGTAGATTTTACCACTATGAAATGGACTTCTTTCGACAGCTTGTCTACCACTACAAAGATGGAGTCATTCTGTCTCTTACTCTTAAGTAAACCTGTAATGAAGTCCATACTTATTACCTCCCACTTCCATTCTGGAATGGGTAGAGGTTGCAGTAAACCAGAGGGGTGTTGGTGTTCTACTTTGACCTGTTGGCACTCCTGACATTTTGCGATGAACATGGCGATTTCAATCTTCATTTTAGGACAAAACTAATGTTTCTTTACTGTTGATATCATCTTTTGATATCTAGGATGCCTTGAATAGGGTTTCTAGTGAAATTCAGTGAGGATGTTTGATCTAATGTATTTACTCTCTAGGACGTAATGTCTCTCTTTCGACCACAGTAGTCCTGACTCATCTATCTTATATTCCTTCTATAATTGGAAGAATCTTTCTTCCTAGATGTTTGCAAGGATTTAAGTGTAGTAACGGTCATTGTTACTGGCCATTCGGATTTTGTTGCGCAAGTCTGAGTCGGTTCGACTCACCGTGACTTTGTAAATCATATGTGCTCGTCGACTCAAGGCGTCGGCAATCTTGTTTTCTTTGCCTTTAATGTGCTTTAGTTTGAAATGGTACTCACTAGGGAAGGCTAGCCATATGGCCTGCCTAGCGTTTAGGTCAGGTTGGTCGAAAAGGTACTTCAAACTCATGTTATCAGTCATTAATAGGAATTTCTTTCCCATAAGGTAGTGTCGCCGCATCTTCAAGGCGTGGATGATGGTGGATAGTTCGAGGTCATGAGTAGGGTAGTTCTGCTCATGTTCTTTCAATTTCCTTGATTCGTAGCAGATGGAAAAGTTATCTTGCATAAGTAATCTCCCAAGTCCTTCCTTGCTTACATCCGTAGAGACAACGAAGTCCCCATCGGGGTCCACAATTCATAAAATCGCATTAGAGAGATTTTGAGGTCAAAAAAGGGCCTCCTAAGAGATGTACTACAAAAATATGAGATATATTAAAATATTATGAATTGGGGGTTTTATGGGGTAGGTATATATGACAAGTCACCTCCCACACTATTTTCTATGCACAATATAAATAACCATGGTTGAGTTACTTTTCAAAATTCACTAGAAATAAAATTAATAAAATAAGTCTACATTGATGTGACTAAGATTCATTGTAAATTCCCAAAAATGTATTGTCCTTTAACATTTATTTGTCTTGAACTTACAAATGAAATTAAATAATAAAAAACATTTTTAAGAGCTTTTTTTTAAATTTTATGTTGACTTTTTATATTTAGTACTTTTCTCATGAATTTAATAATGTAATTTAATTGAGAATTTATTTACATGTAAAATGTCAATAATATTATTATAATCCACATTGCATTATTATTATTATTTATTAAATCTATTATTATTCTTTATTAGTTTGACATTATGTTATTAAATAGAATGGAGTGAATATATAATTTAAAATTAAAAACATAAAAATGATAATATATTATTTTAGAAAAAAATGTGAAAGGACTTTCTTTATGAATTAAGAGTACTTCACTTGAAAATGACAATAATATTATTTTATGTGAAAGTGTGAAAAGACATTCATTATGAGTACTTTACTTGAAAATGACAATAATATTATTTTATGAAAAGACTATCATTATGAGTACTTTACTTTATGACTTAAAAGTACTTACACCACTACCTTGGTTAACTATGTGTTTTCATCCACCATAGAAAATTTGACAAATAAGCATTCTTAACTCATGCAATGCCACCTCACCAAGGGGGATGATGTCATCTACTAGAATGTGATTGGTTGTATTTTATAGTACATTTTCTTTGTTTTGAGGCCCTTTTTTGACCTCAAAATTTCTCTAATGGTGCACTAATCAATAGTTGTTTCAGCTTCTGAAAACTTTCTTCACACTTAGCCGTCTAGATGAACTTGTTTTCCTTCTTCTGCAAGGCAGTCATGGGACATGCAATCCACGAGAAGTTCTCAATGAACTTTTTGTAGTAGCCGGCTAAAACTAAAAATGATGTTATATTGAATACACACGTATGTGTGGGCCATTCTTCGATAGCTTTGACATTTTCGGGGTCGACGACTATTACCTTCTCGGAAATGATATGTCCTAAGTATTGAATCCGGGTTTTGTAGAAATCGCATTTACTAAACTTGGCATACAGTTGGTGTTCCCATAGTATACATAAAACAATTCAAAGGTGTTCTGCATGTTCTTCTTCATTCTTGGAGTAGGTCAAAATGTCATCAATAAAGACTAGAATGAATTTATCAAGGTATTTACTAAAGATGCTTTTCATCATACACATAAAGTTGGTCAGTGCATTCGTCAACCCAAAGGGCATCACTACGAACCCGTAGTGGCCGTAATGGGTCCGAAAAGCGGTTTTGTTGATGCCCTCATCACGGATCCTCACCTGATGGTATCCGGATCGTAAGTTGATCTTTGAGAAGATATTCGCTCCTCCAACTTGGTCAAACAAGTCGTCGATTCTAGGGAGTGCATAACAGTTCTTAATGGTCATTTTATTGAGTTGGCGGTAGTCGATGCACATCCACATCGTTACGTCCTTCTTTTTGACAAGGAGTATCGGTGCTCCCCAAGGGGACACACTCAATTGAATGTACCCTTTATCGATCAGTTCTTGTAACTGTAGCTTGAGCTCCACTAGTTCTAGTGTGCTCATGCAGAAAGGAACTTTGGAATCTAGTACTGACCCGAGTGTTAGTTCAATGGAAAAGTCTAACTCTCGTTTGGGTGGAAATCCCGGTATTTCCTCGGGGAATACATCTTTGAACTCTGTGAGGAGTGGGAAGTCTTCGATCTTCTATTCCCTATCAGTTTCTATGTTTTAGATATTGATGGCAAAGAGTTTACAACCTTTTTTAATACATTTATGTGCTTGTAAGGCGGAGATTTGTCTTACAGACACTTTCTTACGGATACCTTGAATCGTCTTTTGATTCTCTTGGTCATCCCTGTAGAGTAAGGACTTGTTTAAGCATTCAAGTAGGACATGGTGTTCTTCTAACCAATCCATGCCGATAACTACATTACACGATCCTAGGGGTACAATGTTTAATTCTAACCTAGTTGGAATAACGTTTAAGTCTATCTCAGAAGTTTTAACTACTTGGAGACCTTTCATTTGGTACCAGTAGCTAGTTGTACCAGCCACGGTTTCTCATGGTGCTCTTTGTTTAACTTACAAGTGTCCACTATCCTAGGGGAGATATAACTTTGCCATGCACCGGGATTTATTAAAACTGAAATGGTTGTGTTTGAGATCTTACCCTCAATTTCAACCATGGTGGCCTGGTGATATGCCTATCGGCCATCAAGAGTGGCATAAATCTTGGGTGTTTTAGCCATGTATCCTACGGTAGGTTTTGCTTTAACGTTGTGTAAAAATCCATCCGTTTTGCTAGGGCAGTCTCTATAGTAATGGGGCCCTTGGCATTTCCAACAAGAAATGGTTGGTGGGACAACTTTTGTCGCATTGTTGAAAGCTGGCCTATTGACAGGTGGTGGGGGTGCACTTGGTCGTGCTTGAGGTCGGTTGAAGTCTCTATTGGGTGGAAAACTATTGTTATGTTTCCGATAAGGTGGAGGTCTAAAACCCGGTCTGTGGTTGTCTGTGAAGGTTCTGAACCTATCTCTCTTTCTATTGATGTTATCATTCCTTGGCTATCTTTGTTCATAACACAGTCTTGCTTTATGTAAAGTCACATCTAGGGTCTTGGGCATGTTAAACTCTATCTTTTCCCTAAAGATTGGTGGCAGGCCTCCCAAGAACTCCTGTATCTTGACCTTTTCATCTCTAATGTATGGAACATAGTGCAGTAAGTCTAAGAATCTGTTTATGAATGCCTACATGGTTAGGGAGCCCATTTTGAACTCATCAAATTCTTTCATTTTCTTATCAAAGAATCTTTCAGACATATATTTGTCTTGGAATATTCTGTTGAAAGTATCCCATGTTATGTCTCTCAGTTCTTGTCCCTTGCTGTGATTCAAGTCCTACCATCATCTGGCTGCTTTACCATTTAGGTTGTATATAGCTAGTCGGGCTTGCATTTCGTTGGAGTAATTATGAACTTTGAAATACTTATTCATCCCTAGCAGCGACTCCTTAGCCTCCTCCCAAGAGTTAATCTCTCCGTCATAAGCTAGGGATTTTATCTTTCTGAATTCTCCTTGCAAACTGTCATCATTTTTCCTCCTTTTCTTGCAAGGAGGTGGTGAACCGCCATCGTTGGAAGAGCTCTTACAGTCCTCTTCCATTGAATCAAGTATGTGTTCTTCTTCTTCTTCTCCCTTAGAGTTGGAAAATTTCTATGTGTTACTATTTCCATTTTTAAAGGTGTTGACTGAGAGTGTGGGTTGTCCATGGGGTTTTTCCCCTGTTAAAGTTTGAAGCACAGGTTCATTTATAGCTTACTATTCTCATCTTTCTTGCATGTTATCATCTCTGAAACTTTGGAATTCTACTTGTAGATTTTGCATGGATTTTATTAAATCCGTGTTTAGTTCCACCACAATTTCCTGCTCTCATGGTGGAGAGTTCAGATTTCCATGTATGTTGCTGCCCCCTTCTACATTCATTTTCAGACAATGACTATACCTGTAGTGTTATATAAGTGTCAAGAACAGAAAATCTGTTAGTTTATTTTTCACATAAAAAATATCAAATTCATAAATGTATGTCTCTGGTCACTGTGTATCTACAACGAATGTTCTGTTTGTAATGATCGCAATAGGTCACTTAGTTTTGTGGCTAGGCTTGGATACCACTTGTAATGTCCTGAAATAGTAAAATTTAAAACAATTTCTTCTACTTGCTAGATTGCCTAACATAGACTATATATTTATAAATTAACTTCAGCACTGTTAAAAGTATCGGTACTTGATTTTCGTATTTAAGAGTTTATGGAATTCCTAGCAAGGTAGTTTTTTGTCAATCATGCTTTCTTTGCAGAAGTAATTGTGGTAAGTGTGTTTCTATGGAAATTTAACCTATAAGAGTAATATGAGAAGTCCCTCTTTCTCTTGTATGGTCTAAATGCATGTTACAAATGTAAATTGTCTAAATGTCGTCGTCAAGAAAGATGGACCTAATGAAAGGAGTTGAAATACCCTGAAAACTTGTGGTTGATTTATGCACCCTTGAAAAAGTCACCGAGAGGTAAGGTGTGAATGTTTGAAACCTATTGACTTACTTAGCAATTTGCTAATACATATATATTTGTCTTACTCTGGCTGGTGTGCCTCGATGGCCATCCTTGGAACAACTCCATCATGCAATTCACTTAAAGTGTAAACACCCCTTATGAAAAACATGTATGGCTAAGATCTTACCTTGGTGATCATTAACAAAGTATTGAAACCTACACGACTATACTAGATAGTTTACACTTAAATTGAAGTCCTATCATGGTTGTTGAGAGTCTTAATGGCACACATGAATATCATGCGGCCTATGGCCAGTTGGGAACTAAGGGTCTTAGCGAGGGTTTGCACATTGTTGTCATATCATTTGTCTTGTGGCTAAGAGGGATTTTTAGCTGGTTGTGTGCTTGCTGCACCTAGCTTGAGCTACGCTCATGGCCACGGTATCGTTGGTGGTCTTGAAAGGCGATGTACACGAATGAACCCTACCAGGTAACCCTGCAATATGTAAATGTTGCATTTTTCAAGTCATTAATCTTTGTACTAAATGAATGTATAGGCCCTAACTCGTACTGGCTTTCCTCTATTTACAGGTGTGGAGTCGTGGTGCGAAATATCTATGTTTAGACCAAATGGGAAACAACACTAGCTGTGTTTGGGCATTGGACTGGTAAGTCCAGGGTTCCTTCAACCCTTCATGCCTTCCTGCCTTGGTTGTGGAAGAAGAATATAATTGAAATGCATTAGGGAAGCTTAGTAATGCCTTTGGTTGACTATGATTTTGAATCCTCGAATGTGGTTTCCTTTGGCTGGACCGGGGTGTTGGAAAATGTTGTAAATATTATTTTGATGAATGAAACTCCTGAGGGTTCACATACTTATAGTAGGGTTTTAACAATTGGGTATTGTGTAGTTTGTTTCAATGGTACTTGTACTGTGTAAATGTGCGTTTTGAAAAGAATAATGCCTTCTATATTTCTCTATGGAGTTCGTTTGTTGTTTGTATGGACCTCTGTGTTTTTCGTTGCTATGAGACTCAAATGGATGTATGAAGAAAAAATATGGTCACTGTGTTTTTAAATGGTGCTCTATCATTTTGGTAGAAAGTCGTTTTTCCATTCAATGGAGTCAGCACTGTTAAATGAAACTCATCTTAGTTTGTTCTATGTTTTCCTATGGCATAAGATAATTTAGGTTTGTGTATATAGTGTTGTGCTTCTAATCCTGAAGATAGTTGATTGTTCTTCTAAATGGGAAATTCCGTATTTGTAGATGTCGGTGATACTTCTGTCAGTTATCTAGTTGTTAAATGTAACCTGGGCGTTTGAGTTGCTACCAGGGTTTGATAACCGACCCGTGGCTTTTAATTTAGAAAGTATGAGACGCTTATCGTTTTTGCTGTGGGATTCGATACTTGAACTGGGAGAGGAGCCCGTCAGGGTTTTATAAGTTTAAAAAGTAACATGTAAAGTCTAAGTTGTGATTGTATGAAGTCGTAACCAATGGATGTCTATTGCGTTTTTGTTGCAGTAAGTACTGGGTTTGACTGATAGTTAAATAATGAGTAGCAGTTCGGTTTCAAATGACATAATGAGGAAAATCGTGGTTATCCTAGCCTGCGTATTGCTTCATTTAACATTTTGTTTTCTAGAAGTCTTAATAATGGAACATTCAATTCTACCTACGTTTTCATATCTACTGTCTGCAAGAATGTTTGAAAGGAATAGATGGTAGCAAACGTAGGTAAATGATATGGTTGTTGTGAGCCTAGGATTTTTAATGTGTAATGTTGTTTAAGAGTTCTGATGGATGGCCTGTTGCATTTTGTATTGTTATTCGGTGATTTTTAAGAACAAAAAGAAAATAAATAAAAGAAAAGATTGATACCCTAATTCTAAAATCGGTCTACTATTTGCAGCGATTTTGCTTTCCTACCAAGGGTTCGTAGTCAGATAGGAAATGTCAATAGATTTTGGTTGGAAATACTGTGTTTTTATAATTTTGAATAAGTTCTTTTCCAGGATTTAAGAGCCTTTGAGGGTTTCGATACTTAGACCAAAACCCTTGCTAGACTCGATCTTTATTAAGGAATAATAAAGGCAGAAGTGGCACCCTATACTATGAAATGGTAAAACGATTCTAACCAGAAAGCATAAATATTTTTAAAGAAGTAATAATCCTAACTTAGAAAGCTATATGGAAACAAAAGGAGAAATGCACAGTGATAAAAATCCTTCGAAAAGCAATGAGAGATTTCCTAAGTTTTCTGATGGTGAGATGTCTAGCACAGGCTAGTTAGGCTAAACCTGCTAGACCCTCCACTAGTTTCTAGGCCAAACCTCTAAGCTGATAATAATTATGTTAAGAATTAAACAATGTTGAACCATTAATTCTAGTCTAAAATCCTAACATATACTATAACTGGAAATGGGAAAGTTAATGCTACATACCTGGTTGCTTTTGGACTTGATCCTCTCCTGTAGAAGCTTGCACACTCAAACAATAATTAATGCAGAAACATTTGAGCTTAGCTGACCTATTAAGATGATTTATTAGCTAGATAACTTTGGGGCTACCATGTTCCTTCAAACCATGACCCTTAGAACATTCCTTGTTCTAACTGGATCCCCCTGAGCTTGTTCCCACATGCAATAAGAGATAGAGGCCCTAGGCTCACTGCTTGTTCATATCTGCAAAAATTGTACGGGGCTGCTTCAATTCTTGGAGCAGAGAATTCTCTCTAATTACCATAAGAGAATGATAATGAAACAGATAATATCCCCCAAACTTGGGAGCTTCCCCCTCTTTAAATAGGGGAGTCTTGAATTATGGTTGTTGGAATAATTACTTTCTTTAAATTAAATAATTAAGATTTAAAATATTTATTATTAAAACAAAACTAGTCCTTGTTGTCTAGGACTCTTCATTGGTTTTAACCATAAGTGATTTTAACTTAATCTTTTCATAATGATAATAATAATAACCATAATTATATTTCAACCTAAATGTTTATACATTACTAATAATATTTAATAATGTGGCAGCCCACTATGCATAAACTATATGAAATAATAAATAAATAATAATAACACTATTATTAAAGCTCTAAATAATACTATTTAGACTTGAGACCTTTATGCACTTAGTCAATCCATACTTTAGGTTATGGTAATTATATTTTACTTAATTCTATATCTTCACATGATACTTCTTTAAACATTTTAAGGATAAGGTCCACTTCTTTGGACGGTCTTTAGGTAACCTTGGATAGGCACCTCTAGTCTCTCTCTTGCATGTCGGATTCCCTCATTTAACATCATAGTTTCCGCAGTATTTGATGATAGATAAAAGATGAATCATTTAACCAAATTAAATAAATATGATGAAAGTAGAAGTGCTATTCAGAGTCTTTCTGACTCAACACTTTGATATTTAGTAACCTTGAGTGCTCTTCAGATCCTTTTGACTCAACACTTTCACATGGGTGTTACGCTAGTGCAATTCCAGAGCTTCCTGCTCAACACTAGTGCTAGAATGTGGTTGTGAGGCACATATAGAATATTCAAGTGGCCTCAGATCCGACATTCATTTATCAAGATTGGAGTGGTCCAAGGCTTATGCCCAACACTCAATGTACCTCAGGGCTTACTCCCAGTACATAAACGTTCTTCTAGGTACATCAGGGGTTATACCCAGTATGTAGGTTATATGTGTGTTTTTGAGTCCACGCTCAACAAACTCATAAGTCAATCATGTAAAATCATAGCTCTGCAGAGTAAGTAACAACAGATCATCTCAGTATATTAGGGTTTGTATCCACATCATATGATAAAGAACATAACCACAACATTAGGGCCTCCTTGCCCAATATACACTCAATAAAGAAGTCAATCAGGGTCCATGCCCAGTATGTCAATATATATAAAGAATAAATCATGGGTGCTAGGGCTCATGCCCAATACTCAAAATAAAACATATGTGCTTGGGAAGTGGCCCAATATAACAATAGAAATAGTTAGTCCAAAATTCAGGATATTACACCGGTATATCCATCCAGTCGGATTATCACCATTGAAGCGAGGAAAATGAAGCATCGATGCACAAAAAATTGATGGAAGAAGAGAACCCTGTGTCTACAGAATACTCTGGCTGTCGTTTATTGTTCATGGCTGAATGTTGAATATGGAGGCCACGAATTTTTTTATCCAGATCTTGGATTTTGGTTTTGAAGGATGCAAGTTCTTCCTCCATGTTTCTTGCTCCTGTGCAGGTGAAAACCATAACCAGGAGTTTTTTTTTTTTTTTTAATGGGTAGAAAAACGAAAACAAAAACTTCTTTAGTAAAGGAAAATTTGGATTTGGGAAAAAATATTATGGTAATTGGGGTTTAACTAGGTTTTGGACACTTTCTAATAGACAAGGAAACAAAAAATGGGGATTTTAGAAGGGGGGTGAAAGAATGGGAAAATTTTTCAAAGAGGGACAAAGAAGCAGAAATGAACACTGTGGCACAATTTGAAGGCGATTGGGTGAAAATCGAAGAAGTTGTGCAAAACCCTAAAAATAGACAGATGTGGGATTTCTGGCTTCGGGAAGTGGAATTTAGGATAGGGTCCTCAAGGGTGAAATATGCAGAATTTGGGATTTCAGGGGTGTCAATTATTTTTCAATGGAAAGGGAGTTAAAGAAAAGTAGATGTGGGGGAAAAAACTGTTTTTTAAAATTTTTTCTTTTTTCGGAATTGATCTACAACAGTGTTGTATAAATGTAATCTACTATTTATCAAATGGAAATATATATGGACCCAATGTATGCTCATCTTCCTAAATGTTCAATAGATTCACTCAACTAGCAATGTTGTCTAATGGCTTGCGTACTGGAGCAGTACCCCTCACTCCACGGTGAAGGTAAAATTGATAACCACTTTACCACAAATGACAACTCTTGGATTACCTCACGGGTGGGAGCTAGTCAATCAGGTAGGGTTCGTTTCCCTTTTCGCTAGCAAGTCCTCTCAATGGGCCAACTAATTTGAGGTTCTTGTGGTACGCCTCACAATGAGTTTTAGGGATATGCCCAAGTACTTCCTACAGTTAAGCGGATAGGGATTATTCTTGGATCCGATAATCACAGTTCCTACAAGCCATTGCAGAAAACAAAATTGAAATAAATTCCACCCAGCGAGACCAAGAAAGTGCTCTGATACCAAGTGTGAGGAACCTCAAACAATTAAATGGTGAAAATGCACGATATATCAGAAATAACCGAACATAGAAGGGATTTATTGATCGTAGGCTACTGCAATGGGGAAACCTCCTTTGAGAAAGCTTAATACAAATAACTCATGGATGCCTTCATTGGCCTCAACATGTACTTATATGCTAAGTCTAAGCTAAACAACTATTACTCCCATGAATGTGGGATAATAGAATATACTCAGGGGATGACTTACAAAGCATATGCATCGAACAACAATATACTAACAATCTGGGATAATACAATACACTCACTAGATGAATTACAAAGCATATGCATCCAACAACAATATACTAGCAACATAAAGATAAGGGTTGACATGGGTTCCTAATAGTTCTTTTGGGAAACAATTGTTCATGTAAAATTGGACGGGTTGGAAGTATTAAAATTAAAATGTTTGACGATGTTATAAGAACACTAACATATGTTAGACATGTGCCTGAGTTAAAGAGAAACTTAATTTCTTTGGGAGCATTGGATTCTGGTGGTCATAAGTTTATAGGTTTAAGTGGGGTAATAAAAGTATCCAAGGGTGATTTAGTGATCATGAAAGCATTGAAAATAGGAAACCTTTACAAACTGGTTGGAAGAACTCAAGTTAATGATAAAACATTGGTATTCAAAGAGGCATCATAATCCACTCGATTATGGCATCAATGTCGTGCTCATATGAGTGAGAGAGGAATACAGGTATTAATGAATCGTAAATTACTTCCAAACCTAAAATCTTTGGATTCGATGTTTTGTAGACATTGTATATTTGGGAAAAAGTGTGCAGACAAAAATTCAAAGTAGGTATTCATGTTAGTAAAGGTGTTCTTGACTACATTCATTCTGATGTATGGGGTCCATCTCCTATTGTTTCCTATGGAGGAGAAACATATTTTTTGTTGTTTGTGGATGATTTTTCAAAGAAAGTTTGGGTCTATGTTTTAAACAGAAAAGTTCACGTGTTTGATACTTTCAAACGTATTAATATTATGGTGGAAAAAAGAACTCGAAGGACAATCAAATGCTTAAGAAAGGATAACAGAGGTGAGTTTACTTATTTAGAGTTTTAAAAGTATTGCAAAGAAGAAGGGATCGTAAGACATAAAACAAATGTATACACTCCTTGGCAAAATTGCGTTGTAGAACGCATGAATAGGACTCTTCTAGAGAGAGAAAGGAACATGCTTAGCGATGCTAATTTGGGTCAAGAGTTGTGTGCAGAAGTAGCTTAAACTGCTTGTTATCTAATAAATCAGTCACCGTCAATTGAAATAAATTATAAAGTTTTGGAAGAGGTATGGACTTGTTAACCTTCTAGTTATTCAAATTTCAACCTTGTAGTTATTTAAATTGCAACCTTGTAGTTATTCAAATTTAAAATTTTGTTGTTGTGAAGCTTATGCACTTACTCCTAAAAATTAGCGTCTTAAGTTAGGCCCCTGATCAAATAAATGCATATTTGTTGGTTATGATGATGTAACGAAAGGATAGAGGTTATGGGATCCTACTACTCGCAAAATTATCATCAGTAGAGATGTAATTTTTTATGAGTCTTCTCTTATTAAATCAGAAAATGTAAAAGTTGATGTGGAACATGAACATGTATCGTGAAAACAACTAGTTCGGTTAGAGACTCAATCTTCTCATGAATCAAGGAAGCAAGAAGAAGTTTCAGGTGATAAATAAGTGATAGAATATGAAAAGATTCAAGAAAATGTCGAAACTCCACAACCTACACCAAGATTATCTAGACGTGAGAGAAATCCTCCTAGTACGTATATTGATTTTGTTTTGTATGTTGCTTTGTTTACTGGTGATGGAGAACCTTCTTGTATTCAGGAATCCATTTATTGTGTTGAAAATTCTAAGTGGAAGATGGCAATGAAAGAATAAATGGCTTCTCTGGATAAAAACAAGACATGGAAATTGGTTGAACTCCGGAAAGATAGAAAATTTTTTGGATGTAAGTGGGTCTTCAAGTTGAAGAAAGGTGTTGATGGTAAGATTGAAAGATACAAATACAGATTGGTCGTGAAAGGGTACTGTAAGATGGAACATATTGATTATCCTGAGATATTTTTACCAGTTGTCAAGCTTGTATCTATTCGTATTGTGTTAGAACTAGTTGCAGTTCCTGTTTTGGAGTTAGAGCAACTAGATGTTAAAAACACATTTTTACATGGAGATTTATATGAGGATATTTTTATGGAGCAACCAGAGGATTTTGTGCAACATCGTAAATAAATATTAGATTGCAAGCTCAAATAAATCATTGTATGGCCTGAAACAATCACCCAGGAAATGGTACAAGAATTTTGATTCTTTCATGGTGAGGTAAGGTTATACTAGAAGTGAGTATGATCATTGTTTGTACTTCAAAAGGTTGAATGACATATTCATTATCTTAGTGTTGTATGTTGACGATATGCTTATTGTGATTAAAATGATGGACGATATTGAAAGGTTGAAGGTTCAGATGGCTATTACATTTGATATGAAGGATCTTGGAGCTACAAAACAAATTTTGGGTAATTAAATACACAGAGACAGAAGAAATGGTAAGATTAGTTTTTCACAGGAGAAGTATGTTGAGAAAATACTTGTAAGATTTGGAATGAATAAGGTAAAACCTGTGAATGTTCCTTTGGATTCTCATTTTAAGCCTTCTTTAGGTTTATGTCCTAGTAGTGATGAAGAAAAGGATTATATGTCTCGTGTTCCATAGCCCAATGTAGTAAAATGTTTAATGTATGCAATGGTGTGTACAAGACCTGATATTTCACATGCAATAGGTGTTGTCAGTAAATACATGGAAAATCCAGGAAAGGAGCATTGGAACATAGTGAAATGGGTGCTTCGGTATCTAAGAGGCACAAGTGACTATTGTTTCACCTTTAATAATAACAATGATTCTGTATGCAGTTTTGTTTCTTCATATTTTGCAAGTGATTTGGACAAGACAAGATCTACTTTAGGTTATGTATTTACTCTTGTAGGTGGAGCTATAAGTTGGATGTCAAAGCTCGAGGAATCAATTGCTTTATCCACTACAGAGGCTGAATACATTGCTGCCTCACATGCTTGCAAAGAGGCAATTTGACTGAAAGGTCTACTTGTAGAAATTGGAAGGTTACAGAATAGTGTGCTTGTTTTCTGTGATAGCCAAAGCACTATCAATTTGGCTACAAATCCTGTTTCCATATTAAGACTAAGCATATTGATGTAAAATATCATTTTGGAAGTCAAGTCATTTGTGAAGGTGGAGTAGATATGAAAAAGATTCATACTCTAGAAAATTTTGCAGATATGTTTACAAAACCAATATTATTATAGAAGCTATAGTGGTGTGTGGCTTCTCTTGGTTTGAAAAAGAGGCGATGAATAGTCTTGGGAAAAGTATTAGATAAATTGTTGCAAGGTCGAGATTGTTAAAATTGTGACAACTAATTAACCAAAAGTGGGTAGTTTGTCTAACCATTGGTTGGATGAAAGTTATTCTAACCAATGGGAAGTTATCCTAAGTTGTAACTTCTTGATTAAATGTATTTTTATGAAGATTGAGAGGAGTACGTATAAATGCATGAATTTAATCTCCATTCTTTAAAAAACAATAAGATTTCAGAACTTTTCCTTATGGATGTTTCCCCAAATTGGAGTTTTACCACGTTAAACTCCTATGTATTTATGTGTCCATTCTTGTATTTATTGTGTTGTCTAATTCTTGTTTACAGACTCCAAATACATACAAAACTCATATTTGGAACTAAGGCCGACAATTTTAATAGAATTTCAAGGACACAATTTTAATTATTCTAACCGATTTTTACCAAAAGCTATTACTATGCAAATGATTTGAACTAGCTTTCCATGTTTCCACTAATTTTGCAAATACATGGGTGAATGGGTTGGTTTGCCCGCATTCCATATTTGGATTTAAAATATAAAAAATGAATATTTCCATTTAGAATATAATTGTTTTAGTATATTGGGAACAAATTATTCTTCCTTGACTCCAAGTTTCATCTCAAAAGTGTTAAGTTTAATGTGTGTCCTGAAGCTAAACTTAGGGCAAGAAAGGAGTAGTCCAAAAATTTTAGTACATTAATATTTTTCTAATTTGGCTTTAAATATTCAAACATAAATTTATCCAACCTTTAAGGTTGGAAACAATTAATAATTTATATAATTGGAATTATGACATTAATTTACGTAAAATACGAATACATTTATGTTTGTATGGATGTAAGAAACTAAGATCTGATATATTTTCATTGAGTGAATACGAGATTCAACTTTGCATGATTATTCCTATCTATAAGCTCTTTTAATTGTGTGGTGTGATGTTTTGAGTTTATATTGTATAATTTTGGTTGTATCCTTTGGGTTAGATATACGATTTTATATATCATTGCGCCGAGAGGCGCTCTATAGCCCAATATGAGGGAGATCTTGTAACGTTTGTCGAGTATGAGGGAGATGTTGTAACGTTTATTCCTAACATGTCAGTCATAAATAATATTGCTGATTATGATGGAGATATTGTAACGTTTTTCGAGTATGAGAGATATGTTGTAACGTTTGTTCCTAACATGTCGGCCATAAACAAAAAAGATTAATACAAAATAAAAAGTAATAAAATATTATGTCGGCCATTAATAAAAAGAGGTGTATTTTCGTTTGAAATACATGTTTGAAATCAATGGCTATATAATACACAAAAGGTAATACACAAAACAACATAAAAAATTATAAAACAAGAATCTGCGACAAAGAGAAGAGAAACACCGAAGAGGGAATCTCATCAACGAACAAGTAATATAATTTTAATTTCAAGCTTGCAGCTCCCTTCCATGTTATGTCTTGCGTATCCCACCCCTCCTCTACGATAAGCTTGCATATCCCTTCCAGCTCGCTACTAATTTGGATAAGCCTGTAGCTCCCTTCCATTTGCATGTATTTCCATGTTATGTCTTGCGTAACCCACCCCTCCTCTGCAACCTCCTGGCCTCCCCTCCTCCTCCATAGACCTCCCCTCCTCCTCCGCAGCCCACCCCTCCTCTAGTGCAACCCTCCTCTCGCACAACCCTCCTCCCCTCCTGTGCAACCCTCCTCCTACGCATCCCACCCCTCCTCCAGTGCAGCCCTCCTCCAATGCAACCCTCCTCCCCTCCTGCGTAGCCCTCCTCCCCTCCTCCGCAGACCTCCCCACCCCTCCAACATAACCTCCTCGCCTCCCCTCCTCTCTATCCCTCCCCTCCTCCTGCGCAGTCGTCCTACCCTCCTCTCTCCCGTGACCTCCTTGCCTCCCTCGACCTCCCCTCTTCCCCTCCAGCCGCCTCCTACACCCTCCTCTGCCACCCCCCTCATATTAAAATTAATTTTAAATTTAAATTAGAACATAATTTCTATTTCTATTTCTATTTCTATTTAAATTTAGATTTAAATTTAAATATAGTTTAATATTTATATTATATTTTAATTTAATTTTAAATATAAATATAAATTTATATTATATTTAAATTTAAATATAATATTTATATTAAATTTAAATATAATATTTATATTAAATTTAAATATAAATTTAAATTAAATTTTTAAAATGAAAAAATCCTTCGTATAAATTTAAATTAAATTAAATTTTATATTTTAAATTTAAATTTATATAATTTATATTTAAATTTATATAATTTATATTTAAATTTAAATTTAACTCCCGATTCCAAGATATAAATATATTATGTCGTTTAACTCCTAGACAACTCGTTGTATCCCTTTGTTACACATTGTAGTGGTCATAGGTAGGTCATGGGGTCAAATCCTGTTGATCACCCTTCCCCCATTTTCGTCAAATGCATATTATTCAAGTTTATATATAAGTTCTTTACTATATATAATAAGAACTACCTGTGGTATAGTTGTAAGGGTGTTGGGATAATGGGCGTGAGGTCCAACGTTCGATCCTCCCAAATCACCTAATTTTTTTGAAAATATATTGAATTGTATACCTGCATAGATTTGAGTGTATGGTTTTTTTATAATTGCATAGATTTCAGTGTATGGTGTTTTATCATTGCAAATTTTTCAGTGTAGTAGTTATTCTTGGACACATTGATTTCAGTGTAGATTTCATGAATGCATAAATTTCAGTGTGGATCTCATAGATGCATTAATTTCAGTTTTCAGTGTAGATTTCATGAATGCATAAATTTCAGTGTGGATTTCATAGATGCATTAATTTCAATTTGTATGTTAATGTCTGACATTTTTTATATCAATTCTGAACTAGAAATGGAAGATGTGCATGTAGGAGATGCTATGAGACAAATAGGAGAAGAAAACAAATCTAACGAAATGACATCAAATGAACGAGAAGAAGTCTTCAAATGAAAAGAAGAACAAAAAGAATATCGAAAAAGAAAGTTGGACAAAATGACAACAGAAGACAGAGAAGAACAAAGAAAATGATACGTAGATCGACAAAAAGAATATTGAAAAAGAAAGATAGATGGATTTACAGTAGAAGAACAAGAAGAACAAAGAAAACGAAACGTTGATCGACAAAGAGAATATCAAGATAAAAATTTGAAGCAATTGGATGAACAAAGAAATCAATTTGCAGAACAACAAATAAATCAAAATGTAACATCTCCAAAAATTTTATCAAAATTTAAAAATTTCTCTAAGCATTATAATCGCTATTATTTACTATATATGAAGAATATCTGTGATCATTTAAAGCTCTTTATTAACTACTTAACTATAATCATATTTGCGATTATACTTATCTAGGAATGGTCGTCAAATCATAAATGTGACTTAAGAACATTAAATGATTATGTGATTCTTTGTTTATAATTATTATTGTAACTGTCCATAAAAGCCAGTATTATTCTTGCGGAATTTTTTTTAACTTATTGTTTGTATAAATGTCTAATTGATTTTATGCTGATAATCATAATTTTGACAGTTATTTATCTTGTCATTAAAGCATTGAAGTAGGGCTATAGATCTTATATACTGTTAGGGAAATAAATATGTTTTCAAATGTATTGATGTCTATAATGCGTTGATCGTCATGTTATTTCGCATGAGCCTTTACTTCATGGATTAAATGTCTATTCAGTTTTTAACGCATCCATGTCCTCATTTACGAAGCAACGTTTCCTATCTTATGTCATAATTTTGTCTCGTGTCAGAATTATTGTCATAATAAAATCTATAAATTTGTGATGTTGTGATACTGAGTGTATTCTTCACTTCGAAGGGGTTCTAGTGTTGTCTCGAGGCTTACTTAGCTATCCCTAGCTAACGCATGTTGCTACCTTTTTGTCCAAGGTTACAGGTGAGGTCTCTTAACTAATATCATTTACTGTTCTTCTCAATATAAGGAGCTAAGTTTATGTAATAACCTAGCTTGAGGACTAAAAGCATTTCCAATGGTATTTATGTCCAAAAATTATTAAAGGATGGAATCAAACGAGTTTTTGAAGGGTTTTGTAACAAGGTTTCAAGACAAAAGTTATAATTTATAAAGCATAGCATAAACCATGAAACATGGCACAATTCTTGATAGAGCTCGATGGTATAAGAGGTGACCCAAACTATATGGTAGTGTGTTTAAATTTAAACGTTAGTGGTGAACAGGCCAAGAATTAAAGGCACCCACATGATAGTTTGGTGAATAACTCCACGTAGGGGTAAAACCCTATCTCCGTGCTGAGGGTTTGGCATTAACACTTGTTGCTTGTTTCGCAAGGTGGAGAGCTAAGCTCTCATGGATGCCATGGCCATAAGGCATACCACGCTTAGTTTTTAAATGAAGTTTACACATAGAGGGGAATTCAGGGCTTCACCGCTACTATTGTATTAGGTTCCTTGCCTTGGTTGGTTATTAAGAAAAATGTAACTCTCGGCTTCTTGACTTCTAAGTCTTTAAAGAAAATATGGTTTGGTCGAATGGATTGAGAGGTTCTCTGCTAAAAACATAGCTATTTATAGTGGTAAGTTTTCAGTTGAGCAATTTGGTTGTTAGTTTGTATTTAAAAAAGTGTTCACCATTTGAATAATTGTTCGCCTGTCTTGGAAGGGTTCTTCTTTTTGTTGTTTCACGTTTCTCCTTGGTCTTGAATTGTAGTCATGACGCTTTGCATAGCTAAGAGGTGGCAACTGCGGTAGTTGGAAGACCTTGGTCAGCCTAGAGCCTTCATGATGATGCCTCTGTCAACTCTTATTTTACGTTATTACCAGCATTGTTCTTTGTTGTAATCCTTTTGGCACTCTTCTTATAGTAATGAACCCTGTAAGGTTCCCTGCGTTCACACCCAGAGTTGGGGTTTCGACTAACATTTTGATAATGAAAAGAGCACAGTAATGCACTCTCTATCGTGACTGTTACTAAAATGTTCTTTGTTAATATTGTTCCATTTTGTTTGTTAAATGAATAATATGTGGAAAGATCTAGGCTTAAACCCTACTATGTTGAACTTGTAATGTTTTTATGATAAGTTGCAGTTGTTGTTAAGCCTGTGCATGATGATGTAAATGGTATTGAAGGGATTTGATCCCTGAAAAGTGAAATCAATAGGATTATATATATTTAAAAATATTGTTTTGATCTGTAGATAAGGGGATTAGATCCCGTATTAATCATGTTGTAATAGTAGGGTTTTATTTAACAGGTTGCAATTTATTTGATTTACAATAATGTAACTAGGGTTGAATAACCCTATTAGTTGTAAATGTGAGACTGTATGTAGATTGAATATATGTATAAATATAACAAAAGGTGGACTCTTATGAGTCTCGAACCTTTGACTATTGATTTGGTTGTTTGATATTTACATCTTGTCCTCATATGAATATAAAGGAAACTTGCTCCACAGTGTTTTGACTATTGCTAATTAAAGTTCTTTGCTTGAATGATGTTGTTTCCAGAATAATCTTGAGTATATAAACTCAGTTTGTAATCAGGGTTTTATATTTGTTTTACAACCCGTAATGATGAATCTTTGTTATTTTTAAATAACAAAATTTGGTTATAAAAGAATATATGGGCATGGCACCGAGCCCTTGTATGCTCAACATCGATTATATGAGATAACCCTAACCATGATCTTAATTATTTATATACTTTGGATTAGTTTTATTGAAGGTTCGTTTAGTTATTCTACATGTATGCTTAAATGTTGGTGAAGTAATTTGGAACTAGATGCTGAACTCTAGACTGTGTTTGATTATATAGATCTTGTGGAAACTTATGGAAACTTATGTTCATAACTTTATAATGTTTTCCTGTAGTGTATAAATAAGGATTTATGATGATGTACAGATTTATTCTATTGATAAATTTTTACTAATAGAGATTGTAAAATAGATGTAGTATATGTACATAGTTTGTTTCTATAATAAGTACCCTATTTATACGATGACTAATAAATATATAAGCTATTTCTATGAATACATACTTAGCACAAATCATTTATGCAAATGTTAAAATGCTATGAACTTCTGATATTTGGAAAAGATCACCATTCTAATTACATAAATGAAATCATTTCAAATCTATATACTTAATCAAACCCTTTGTACTAGAGCACATCACAAAAATGAAAGGAAAAATACATAGATATTTCATTCATCATTCTATATTTATCAAATTCTATTTATGCAATCATTCGTGCAGAAATAATTATCAGTTCAGTAAGACTATTATTTCTAACAGCTAACTAGTATCTAGGAAACATCTGAAAACTATTATAGCATATAAATACACTTTTTTCAGAATAGATCAATAGTTTAGAAGTAAATAAATTAAAAGCAAGTAAAACCTGATAATTGATAGGCTGTACAAACACCCAAAGAGGACCATTCCTCCCAACCTTTCCTAGAAAGCAACCAAGATCACTTGCTTTCGGACGCCCAAGCTTGTTCACTGAACCACCAGGATGAAGATACTGTGTAGGGGCAAGACAATCTGTTTGTACTTGAACATTTAAGAAGAATTGCATACAAGACACTCTTTTGTACTTCAACAATCACGAAGACTTGCATATAAAACACTCTCTTTGTACTTTAGCAATCATGAACACTTGCATACAAAACACTCTCTTTGTACTTCAATAATCATGAAGACTTTTATACTAATCATTCTGTCTGCAACTCAACAGCATAACATAGTCTCACTTTTCAACTCATTAGTTAGCATCCCCTCACCGAATCTCTTGTGTTCCCAACATAGTAGTTTTCCAACCAACACAAGGAAATATTTGTGAGTCCTCTGCTCAAATCGATGGTTATAAAATATTGCCTAGGTCTTTTGGATAAGTTTCACGTTTAATGAGACACTTGCTTAGTTCCACCATCCTTGGGGAACATGACCACATTTTTAGCAAAGTTACCCCTTGCAACAGCTAGTAAGTGAGTGTAGATGTTGCCACGTGTCCATTTCCTTCTACACCAGTTTCATTCCTCCTACTGGATCTAATCATTCTGTCTGCAACTCAATAGCATAACATAGTCTCACTTTTCAACTCATTAGTTAGCATCCCCTCACCGAATCTCTTGTGTTCCCAACATAGTAGTTTTCCAACCAACACAAGGAAATATTTGTGAGTCCTCTGCTCAAATCGATGGTTATAAAATATTGCCTAGGTATTTTGGATAAGTTTCACGTTTAATGAGACACTTGCTTAGTTCCACCATCCTTGGGGAACATGACCACATTTTTAGCGAAGTTACCCCTTGCAACAGCTAGTAAGTGAGTGTAGATGTTGCCACTTGTCCATTGCCTTCTACACCAATTTCATTCCTCCTACTGGATCAGTGAACACTCTTCAACACTCCTCTTTCGATGAGTGTCTCCTATTTTAATATTAAATAATAATAAGATTCAATTGCAGTCATCCTTGATGACCCTAGGTCAATAATATAAAACTTTACAATAAAATTTAGAGTAATGTTTTTCCACAAACATAAAATGTTTCAAGTAATAGGTAGGTTACAAACACCCCCTATTAAGTTCAATATCGTCCTCGATGTTGCTTATTCATCATCAGAGTCTTCCTGGAACAGAATTGGATATGTTGCCCGCATATGACTCTCCAATTCTTAGGTTGCTTCATTTGGACTAAGGTGCTTCCATTGCACCTTTACTTGTCCAATGGTGCAATTCCAGAGTAAACTTTCTCTCCTGTCGAGGATACAATCTGGTTCCACCTGAAAATATCCTTCTAGTTACACCTATATGTCATTCCAATCGATTACATGAGTAGCATCATGTACATATTTTTTCAAAATAGAAATATGAAATACATTATGTATTTTCAGATTAGGTGGCAAGGCTAAATGATAAGCCACTGGTCGAATTCTTGATAGTATTTCAAATGGTCCACAATACCTGGGTGGTAATTTAGCACAATTCCCAAGCTTAAAAGAGCTCTTCTTGGGTTTTACCTTGACAAAAACATGTTCACCTACTTGGAATTCTTTCTCAATGCTTTTTAGATATGCATGACTCTTTTTTCTATCTTGTGCAATTTTCAAATTACTTTGTACCTGCTTCACTGTTAGTTCCATCTCTTTCAATAATTCAGGTCCTAACATCAATCTATCAACTGGATTACTCCATGAGTTAGGAGTATTACACTTCCTACCATACAGAATTGCGGATGAAAAGATGTCCTAAAATTTAATTTAGTATCCAAACCTTTAAACAACAATTTCCAGAAATTTCTAGTAAATTTAGAATCTCAATAAAAAATTATTACCTTAGGAATTCCATGCAAATGAAAAAATTGTTTCATAAACACATCAACAATGTTAGCAACCTTAAAAGTAGTTTTGACAAGTATAAAATGAACTTGTTTGCTAAGCTTATCTACTAGTACCATTATGGAATCATTCTGCTTTTGATTTTTAGGGAAACCAATTATAACATCAATGCTGGTAATTTCCCACTTCCACTCTAGAATTGGTAATGGCTGTAATAAACCAGCTAGGTGTTGATGCTCAGCTTTCACTTGCTGACATTCAAAGCACCTAGCTATGTATTCAACCACCTCATTCTTCAAATTTGGCCAAAAGTAATCTTTTCTTAACATCGTTATCATCCTTTGGTAACCAGGATGTCCTGAATAAGGACTTTTATGTACTTCATTTAAAATCAACAACTTCATTTTATGTACATTTGGTACATACAATCTATTTTTATACAACATTAAACCCTTTTCATTTAAGTTGTAATCTGTTATTAAATATTCAGAATTATTTTCTACAATTTTTTCCTGAAATTTCTAATAATTTTTATCCAGTTTTATCCCTTCTTCAAGCTGATTTTATAAATCTTTTTTATAAGTAATGATTGCTGCCATAAAATTTAATTTTGCATTCCTTCTTAATGCATCAACCACCTTATTTTCTTTACCTCTAATTTGTTGAATCTTGAAATCATATTCACTAAGTAAAGCTAACCACCTAGCTTGCCTTGCGTTCAGATTCGGTTGATCCAACTATTAGCACCCAAACTGTACCTTAAGGTTGCAAAAAGGCCAAATTGGGGTAACCACATAACCACTTGAGGAAAGATGAGTTGGATTCTATCTCTCCAGAGATGGATCTCTCAAAGTTTGTTAAACAAGGCCATATATGAGGATAAATAACCAATTCAGATTCGTGGTTGGTGCTGATTGAAACTAATCAAATATTTATTGGGCAATGGAGTCAAAATATAACACACTCATCGAATAATAGTGTTGCTTCATGGAATCTCATAGCAAAGGCAAGCTAGCCATTCATTTGTAGTCAAAATTTTGTTGTCTGGTTATAAGGAAGGAATAATGAACAATCCATTAGCATGGGAACCTAACAAGGGTGAATCTGATGCAAACTTTAGTGGAAAAAAACTTCATGGATGCTCAGAATTAAAGAAGCGGAGCATGAGCACATGAATTCTGCTTCGATCTACACATATCCAAACATGAGAGAATACAATATGGAAAGGGAAATAGGAAACACATTCACATAAGACGAAGAAAATACAGACTGTAAAATAAACAACACATGAATCTCTACCAAGAATCAGCTTCAACACTGTGATTCTATTAAGGATTATATCTCAAAAACAGAGCTCAACTTTCTCAGGTCGCGATCGTTTAACTGCTAGCCCCCTTGCTATATCTATTACATGGAAATATATAGGCCCCTAGTCTAGAATTATCTAACAGAAAATAGTTACAGTCGTATTGGCACCTATATGGCCCAGCCCATCGTCTTCAAAAACTAGATGCAGTAGAAATGAACGCTGGCAGACAAGCGTGACTACTTTTACATGTGTCTTTGCACAATTGCTAACTACAACAACTCCTAAGCAGTTGGAAGGTATTAGGTGATCTCAAAATATAAGCATATTACATATTCAAAAGGTCTAAAATAGGCTGATACAATGGGATGCCAAAAAAAGTCACAAACAGGCCACCACCCTATGTCTGAGCTATTACTTGGCCTTGCTGATCGAATAAATCTTCAACCTTCAGGGAATCAGCCACCTACCGTTTTTTCTATTGAAGGAGGAGGCACCACCTCTTCAGTGTGAACAATGAAATCTTTGAGAATATCCATGTTTTGGTGGGTGCTCTATTCAACCTTCTGGACTTCGCTCTTTTTCTTCCGTCGGGATTTCTTGCATGCCTATCAACCTTGGTGCTCCTTTGGTTCACTTGCAATACTTTCCTCTACGTGGTCCAATTTTATAGGGGATGAGGCAACGTGGTTATCGTCCATGTCGGACCACGCCTGCTCTAGTACAAAAATTTTATTGGCCTCTCAATCCTCGTCCATGACCTGATCTCAACTGAAAATATCCTGGTTGTTGAGCTTGCCACCCTTCTGAACATGGATGCGAATAGTAAACTTTCAGGAACCCATTTATAATGGATGTGACAATGAAGACAACTCAGAGCAATCATTTTCACATGATCATTGACTGGGATCTCCAAGTGATAAAAAATGATGACAGAGGTCTGGGATGATTCTAAACAGGCTTTAGCCAGATTTTCGTGTCACGTGAAACAACATTTGATGGCTCTAATGTGGCCTCTTTCCCTTGGGCCATCATTCATTCGCAACAGGGGTTCCAGCACCGTCGACCTTAACATTACTCGCATCTAAAATGTCCAAAGACGTGCCCCCTACCATGCTTCACAAACTTTTGGATTTTTGATCACCTGTGTTAGTTTAATCGGTGAACAAAACCTCAACCGTAGATCTAAACCTCGTTAGATCTGGTCCAACTAAACCTACGCCCCCTAGCAAAAGTTCGCAGATTTGAAAAATCCATTTTCCGGTGCACTTTGAAATAGCGAACCTAATGGTGACCATAGATATGTTCTGCCAATTATCGATCCAATATCCAATTTGCTCATGGGTTAACGTTTTCGCCTCTACTCTAAAGCACTCCATCTTAAAATGCAAAGGGCACTTAGGTTTATTGATCTACGTGGTCACATCTCTACACCCTCTATCTGTGTCACCATTTAATTGTGGGTGGGCCTTTGTATTTACCCTTCTCCCGCTAGGTTAACACTTAGGACATGTTGAATTTTTCATTCTAATTTTAGGAACAACCCCCTTTTAGAGACCTGATTTACATCCCCATAGCTCATATGGCCAAAACCGAGGCGCTGCTTAATCTGTTCATGGGCTCGAACCCCTTCAATCATCTTATACAAAACTGGTGCCAACAATTGGCTCCAATTGGGGGTGTTATCCTCCCTGTGAGGTACCAAAGAACCCGCAGACCCAGTGCCCGCTCTGTGGTCACTCCCATTACAAAACTGCAACCTCTATCTCTTCATCTGATATTGAAAGCAAACTGAACATTTAGGCCCGACCACACGCTACAAATATGAACTGGAACTTAAAATTGAAGGCTGAAATGCATGAAACCAAGATGAAACTGACTGCACACACTGAAAAACAAACTGAAAAGGGTATCACACTACTGCACTGAAAATGCTGAAAGAGGTGCTCTCCATATCGAGCTTATTTATGCACAAACTACCCTACCCTATATTACTGAGATGACTGCAACATCAGGTGATATAAAAATTCCAATGTAACCAATCCGGCAACCGATCCCATAAGCAAACTTCCTCATCATGCTTGACTAAAACCATAAAATAAGAACACAATGACAAAAAGCAGTGATGATAGGTGTAGTCTTCTTGGCATAAGCCAAACCAATTACTCCAACTAAAGAGTTTCTCCATGTAACCAGCCACTGGGTCATAAAAGGCATGATATCCTTCACATTTCTCTGCCATTTCCTTGACCTGACAAGGTTGCCCTGACTGGAACTCATATGTAACCCAGTCAAACTGTGATCTTACTTGTAGGCTAGCAGACTTACCTTCAAGAGGATTTTAACTAGTATTCCCATCCCCTTTTTCATTCATGCTAAGTATAGGAATTGAATGCTCATGACAAGTTTCAAATAGAACCCAAAAATCATGTATGCTTGATCCATTATGCTACACCATAAGAATAAAACAATCAACTTCATGCACATCCTTCTATTGTAACTGTAGCTTTGTAACATGGGAGGTTGTTTCAACACACGGGCTATGAATAACATCACCCTCTTGGCTATTTAGAATTCTTGGATTAAAAGGTTGATTTTGCTCTGGTTTTTTGAAAGAAATACCATCCCGATTCTCAAATGGATCAAGAAGAAGAACTTCTTCTTGATACAAAGACTCTGAACCCGAATGACATGAAGGAAAGATAGAATGACTATCTTGGTTCTCTTCCAAATTACTCATTATCTGACCAGCATGTTGAATGTCATTATTAAATTCAGGAGAAACCCTTCTTCACTGTGTCAAATAGTTTAGAGCGGAGAGGTAGTGTATTTCCTTCATCAGGCTTACTATCTCCATGGTCTGCAATGATGGAATCTCGAGCTACAATCTGATTTCTCTCCATTACTGGTTTTTCTGGATAGCGGTACTAATTGTATGCTTTCTTATCCTCCTCATTCATCTCTAGAAGATTGATGATGCCTTCCATTACTTCGAGTTTCTTCCTTTGATTAGAAATTTTATTCCCCTGTTTCAACAATTGAAATGAAGGGAAACATAAAGGCAAACAGTCATTTCCAGCCCACTCACTATCCACCCTCTTTTTAGACCTTTGGCGATGAATTTCAATCAGATTTTCTTCACCAGCTGTCCTAGAATTTGCAAAATTTTCTGTTGGTCATTTATGTACCTCATCCCAGCATTGATCCTCGTATTCATCATATACATGTGGACTGAAATCTTCCTTAAAACCTTTCATAACAGAATTTTTAGTAGGTTGACTGTAATCTACATAAAAAAGATTAGTGTCACCCTCTTCTTGTGCATCACTGGGATGATCATCATTTTGTTCACCATGAAAAGGATGGGAAAGTAAAACAAATTCTTCATGTTCATATCTCTCTTTGAACTCTAATTTCTTTTCCATTTCATCCTTACGGTCTTGTTCCAATATTTTTCTAGACATCCTAAGATTGTCTTCAACCTCCAATAAATCAATAAACATATGCTGCAATGTGAGAGACCTTCTCTCTAAAATAAGAAAATACAATTCATGAGGGAGGACAGATGCATAATACAATTTAGTAGAATTCTCAAGAGGTTGAATTTCTTTTGGCATGTTATAATAAAATCTTGCAAACCTCCTGTTAAAACTAGACATGGTTTCACCTTCTTATCTTTTCATGGAATAAAACTCTGAAAGAACTTGGTCCAATGATCTTCTCTTACCCCAAAACTCCAAAAAGACATAAAAAAAATCCTCCCATGTATCAATGGATTTAGGCTGCAAGTGCTTAAACCATTTCTTAACATCTCCTTGGAAAGATTGGGCAAAAGCCCTGATACAAACATCATCATGCTCTATTTCAAAAAGGTCTAGAAAAAGCTCAAAACCTTGAATTTGTTTCTTAGTGGTGAGACTTCCATCTTATCCATAAAAAACAGGGAGGTATTTATGGTATTTGGGAGGGTATTCATGAAGAACATGGGGTAGATTCAAAGTTTTATATCTCTGCTGAGGTCTAGAAGGTAAAGGAATATGTACAGGAAGAATGTCATCAGCCTCAATCTCATGGAGTTTGCAAGGCTGATTATGGAACTTACAAGATTCAAAAGAAGGAATCGGATCAGCTCTAGGAATGGAAGAAGAATGTACATCTACAAGATCTAATGAAGCATATACAAAGGAAGCCCTCTCATGACATAAGAATTCTCGGTGAAACATAAATCTCTTGATATATACACATAAAGATAAAAGGAAGGCAATGCAAAAGAACAATATCTCCTTGAAGAAATTAACACTTTGATACCTGGATCTGAATTCTTCTATGTTTCTGTCAACTAGGTTCGTTCTCTAGTCAAGCCTGCAAATTGGATTAAATCATGAGTGGAGTCACCCGGTAAATGATATACAGCCTTCTTGATGTTTGACTATTGTCCACCATCATTAATCATATCTAAAACCCTATGTCGTTCTACCGAGGGACAATGCAACTTCTGTCCCCGGCAATGGCGCCAATATTTTAGCACCCAAAATGTACCTTAAGGATGCAGAAAGGCCAAATTAGGGTAACCACATAACCACCTGAGGAAAGATGAGCTGGCTTCTATCTCTCCAGAGAGGCATCTCTCAAAGTTTGTTAAACAAGGCCAGATATGAGGATAAGAAACCAATTCATATTCGTGGTTGGTGTTGATTGAAACTAATCAAATATTTATTAGGCAATGGAGTAAAAATATAACACACTCACTACTCCTCTCTACACCATATCTTTGATATAGTGATATATGATCTCGATGTGCTTCAACCTATCATGGAATATCGGGTTCTCTAACAACTTCACATAACTCTGGTTGTCATAATAGATACACGTAGCCATTAACTGGAGATCAAATAAATCAGACAGTAGCTTCCTTAGGCATATTGCCTCACAACTAGCTGAACAAGCTGCGACATACTATGAGTCAGCTATACTAAGTGCTACGCAGGATTGCTTCCTGCTAAACCAAGCGATCACACGTGATCCCATACTGAAGCAATACCCCGAAGTGCTCTTCCTATCTGCGGCACTTCCTTGCTAATCTGAATCAACATAACCCTTTAGGTTAAACTTTTGATTTGCATCATACTTGATCCCATAATCAATCGTACCCCCTAGGTACCTCATAATATGGTTTACAGTAATCAAGTGAAGATGTCTGGGATCTGTTAGGAACTCGATCAAGGTGTTCACCGCAAAGAAAATATCCGGTCTCATGTTTGGCAGGTACATCAAGGACCCAATCATCTAACGATACATCGTGGCATCAACCGACCTTGATGAAGCATCACTCAATATCTTTAGGTTTGATGCCATAGGTGTGGACATGACCTTGCCGTCCATCATCCCGAACCACTTCAGGATCTATACTGCATACTTCCCTTGTCCAAGGAAGATTCCATCTGCACTCTGCCACACCTCCATACCTAGAAAGTAATGCATAATACCGAAGTCCTTTATCTTGAACTCGGCAACAAGCTTCCTCTCTATGTTGGAAATCATCTTATCCTCACCTATCACAAACAAGTCATCTACATACAGTAGGAGTATCACTGGATTTCCTTCCTCAACCTTGCAGTAAATTTTGGAATTAGCTTTACTCTTGGTAAAGCCCAAACTGGATAGGAAACTGTCTATCCTGTCGTACGATGTCCTGGGTGCTTGCTTCAAGCCATACGAGGCTTTCTTCAATCTCCACACATATGACTCCCTGTCATGTGTCTCAAAACCAAGTGGCTGCTCCACATACACTTCCTCTTCGACTACACCATTTTAAGAAAGTTGTCTTGACATCCAGATGGTATATCTTCCACTTCATTACTACAGCCAGAGCAAGTACTATTCTGATGGAAGTGTATCTGGCTATAGGTGCAAAATTTTCTCCATAATCTATCCCCTCTTTCTAGGAGAATCCAAGAGCCACAAACCTTGCCTTGTCTTCTCTATGCTACCATCTGCAACATGCTTGATCTTGTAGATCCACTTGGAAGTCACAACAGACTTCCCTTTTGGTCTTGGTACCACATCCCAAACATCATTCTTCATGATCACCTGGTATTCCTCGATCATGCCATTCTTCCATTACAATATCCTGGATCCTCAGAACTTCATATTCTTCAATATCTTCAATAGATAGTTTTCTTTGAACTTCATTGCTGGAAGAAATGTTGTAGTCCTTGTTTTCTAGGTGATAGTACACGGTCTTTCCTACAAGACAAGTTCAATTGCATGATTAGAAACATCATATATATTTCAGAACAAATTCTTACTCATAAAAACATATGTCATACAATCATGCAATTATCTTATCCATTGCTTCAATACAACATTCATCCATATCCTGTAACTTTCTAGATGCCTTCCATCTCTACCAGAACATTGTTAAGAGTGTGCACAAATCCCAACATGTCAGCAAAGATGTTTCATTCTAAGTAGCAATGGAATGTTGTACAGTACCATAGGCCACTTACCCATTACTTGCATATTAGTAGTATCTTGTTCATTTAATGTAACTTTTCTAATATGCATAATATACATCCTAAATCTAGGAACATAAGCATGTACATGACTGGACAACATCATTTAAGTAATCAAATATATATAAAATGACAATTCAAATACTTATCTTTGTTTGGGTGTTGGGAAGACTCCCTCTCAATATTTGCTTCCTTGTAGGAACAACTGGAGTGTGCTACCTCTTGATCTTTGCTTCCTAGATTATCTGTGTTTGACTTATATCTATCCTGGACCAGTATGCATGTTTAAGTGAGCGCTAGTGTCATCATGTGACATCCTCAAGATCTCATACATAATCATACATGCATTAGTATAATCTCAATACTATCAAAACATTATGATTATAAATATGTACGGTCATGATCATTTCATACACAGGTAATTTTTCACAAGCATTAGTATGCAGGGTTTCAGGGAGTACTTCTTTTACTCATTCATATTCTTATTTTGACCATTAGTATAGACCCATGATTATTGAAACCTATAACTTCATGAATAATCATTATCAATCATACAAAAGTATACTTATATAAGATCCTAACACAAGGTAGGATTCTAACTCGATATAGGAAAACATACCTGGATTATCATGCTTGTTAGTTATGTCTTACATACCCACATAATGTCTTCTTGTTCTCTGCATATCTCATAAGTTAAAGATTGTAGAACCAATTTATGCATACCTCGTAAATAGATCTTCTATGTGATCAATGGTTATGGAGGAGTCTTTGTCTTCATGTCACCATGGTCATATGTTCTTGATCTAGAACTTGATTTGTCTTTCTTCATGTACCTTTCATGTTAGCGGACAACATCATCCTCACACAACACCACAGTGCATTAGTACAATCATAAGTGTCATAACCCTAATCAATGAATGTCTTCTATCATTCCCATGCATTCATACTTTTACTAAGGTGATAAGACAAGTCTAAAATTTATCAAGATTTTACTAACCTCCATAATATGAAGACAAACATATCATAAACTTAATCATGAACAGATTTCAAAACATACCTGAATCTGCATTCATACTTTTACTAAGGTGATAAGACAAGTCTAAAATTTATCAAGATTTTACTAACCTCCATAATATGAAGACAAACATATCATAAACTTAATCATGAACAGATTTCAAAACATACCTGAATCTCCTCAAGTCATAACTATCGGGATTGCTTGTATTCTTCTGATGTAAGGCTTTACCCTCATATCCCTCTAGAACTCGAACTTCTTCACTTATGTAGGTGTCCAATTCATTTTCTTCTAGGATTAACCCAATCCACTTTGATTTGTTGAAGGTGGATCTCGAGCTCGCTAGGGTTTGACAGAGAAACCCTAAAAATCTAAACTTTGAATTTCAAACTTTTGATTGGATGAAAAGATGCGCCTTGTTAAGCTGATGAAGATGGTATACTTCAATTTTTAAATATCCAAAATTTTACCCCTCAAAATTGACTTTGAAAGTTTTGGATCTGTAGCTTCTATCAAATTCTAGTTTTCTCGTCAAAATCCCATACTAGGGTTTGATAGAGCCCGGGGTTCTACCCAAACAGAAACTTCGATCTTGGTCTCTAAAATTTTATTTTGATGAGGAGCATCCAACAGTGGTCTCAGATTCCAAAAATTTCAGCTTTCTCCGAAACCCTAATTTCCTGTAGCAGTGATGATCCAAAAATGAAAGTGCTAAGAATCCAATTCTGTTTGGACAGAAATATATGCCATATTGTTTCTGATGTATCTCTAAAATTTCGTATCCTCGGGATCTAACACTTCTTCCTATGATAGACTCATCTGTCATCTTTCCAACCCCACACATCTGAACTTTAATGGATTCTTTGAGAGAGAGATATGGCAAGTGTCGCAACGTGGCGTGTTTATGGGATGAAATAGTATAGCAAATTTGTACAACATGCCACATGTCATTGTTTCAACTTCGGCCTCTGAAACATGGACTTGTGACACTAAAGTTGGATCCCTAAGTGTCATGTTTTATGAAATACCATTTGGAGGTTCCTAGCCCGATATATGACCTTTTTTCTTAGCTAACTTGTTTAGGACTACATTCTGGAAGAGGCAGAAACCCTAACTTGTACGGATCATATCTAAAAAAGTACAACGAATTTGAGGTTCTCCTTCGCAGACAAGGTACATGGACAGTTCAAATTCGACTTGTAAATGTTTCAGATCCTAAATCTTCGCTAAAATGGATTTATAAAGAAAGTGCCATGATGACTGGTTTTTACTATACCAAGCCCTAGCTTCCAATTTGTCACAAGTGCAACAAGTGTCATAAATGCCATACAATTCCTTCCTTTATGCTATCTCTGATACCATGTTATTTTTTCAGCATTTAATTCAATTTGATCAAGGATCTTAACTCAGAGAACAACATATACAACATAACAAACACAAGAGATAAGAGACACAAAGTATTTCACCGGGGAAAACCAAGAAGGTGAAAAACCCCACAACTTCCTCAGAGAAAGAATGAGCATCAATCCAAAGATCATAAAGATTAAACCCCACAATAAGAGATATTCTCCTTGCAGCTGCTCCTCCTCCACTTGTGTGCACTCCTCCTCTCTCTGACTAATGCGAAGTGAGTGAGTGTGTGAATGAATAAATGAGAGAGTCACACACTCTATTTATACTTTAGTTCACTTGACTTTTTAACTCTAACTAGGTCGACCCCAACTTAACCACTTAACATAATGCTAACTGGGCTGACCACACTACGGGACTTAAACACCCTATCACAACTAACTCTGGCCTGGCCTCCCTTAGGATGGTCTAATAACCCTTTAACCCACATGACTCATACAGGGACAACCCCACCAAGGTGGTCTAATAACCCATCAAATATAAGTTATGACACTTACAATATAACTTCTGACACTACTCCAGGGTCTAATGCCCTAGAATACATGGGAGGATGGAACTCAATGACTTCTCCAACCAGGAGGAACAAACATCTCCGTTGGAGGTACAACAATAGAATACAAATGACGACACTTCCGATTGGAGGAATAAGACATCTACATCGGGGATAAAGTGCAAATGTAATACATACAATGTACAAGTGAATATCTTCTGAAGTTACAAATACATCAACAGAATAATGGGAATATAATGAGGAACCTTGCGAGGCACCTTTTTTGTTACTTGATCTGTTCGATATCTACTGATATGACATTCTGGACATTCTGTTGCAAATTCATGATGATTTTAATATATAACATGGTCATCATGGCATGCATGAATTGCTTGATACTACATTACAATTTCTTTCATGATAGTAGATAAATCTCGATATGTGCGAGGTAAAATATTTGACGGTGGTAACAAAAATTCAGCTATCATGCTACAACACACTAAAATAAAAATCTAGTTAATATAATATAGAAATAATATTAATGAAACACATTAATACCGTATTAATTTGACTTATGAAGTAACAATAAAATTATTAGACAAACGGTGATAACCTTTAGCGTGATCATATATATTATGTGAGGGAATATATTACATACCTTAAAATCAGTCTAACTGATATGTTTGAAAGACCATTCATAACCTTCAAGTTCATTATCAACAATATAACAGTGAGAAGATTTGTGTTGGAGCCCTCATAAAGGAGTTCCTATGCCTTCTCAAGAAGAGGTAAATCATGAATATCATCAAAATGATCATCATCATCATCATCCATTCTAACATTAAATGAATCATGGATCAAAGTATATGTACCGTCATCTTCAACGATGTTATCAATATGATCATCTTCTTCAATATGATCATTAACTTGTTCTCCATTATTCATAGCTCCATGTTCCTCCGGTACTTGTTCTGAAAGCACTTCCTCCAGATGATATGTCATACGATGTCTTTCCTTTATAATTACATGAAACCATCGATAGAGAAAAGTTAATATATAAAATATTAAAATAATATGTACATTTACAAACGCAATAAAAAAACATATATAATGCAAAACTTACAAATGGATGATATTCATGTCCCCCCTCACAGTGTCCATGTTCCGTGCAATGTTTTCTGGCTATTTTGATCGTTATTCTTCTCCTCTTAAAGCCTGTGCATTGACTACATGGATAATAACATTTCCCATAACCCTTTCTTTTCAGTCCATCCCATAATCTAGCGAGTAATTGTCGATTTTGTTCGTCTGGATTAGGAATATCGCTATTTGACATTTTCTCGTAGAGTGCTTGAATGAATATTATCGAACTTAGAAAATCAAGATCTAGACTTCGCTCTCTTTAATCACAAAAATAATAGAAATAATGACATATTCTTTTACGAAAAACAATGCGTCGAATAAAAAATTTCTACAAACCATCGCTTCTATAGCAAACATGTCGAAATGTTTCGAAATTTATACATTTTAAAATATTAATGGTCGTCGGATATCTGACCTAATATTATGCCCGAGGATGTCGGATATCCGACAATCACGGGCATAATATGACATTGGATATCTGACATCCACGAGCATAATATATGGTCGGATATCCGACATCCCCGGTCATAATATTATTCAGATAGTGTCACTATTAACACAAATACATATTTAGTCTATAGACTAAATGAAACCAAGCTAATACCTTCCATGCTATGCTCTAACTATGCCTCCCTTGCCTTTCCAAGTGAAAGTGGGAAGTCACAAATAGGGATAACATTTAACTAACAAATCCAAACCAGCAAAACATGGAAAAAGTAAAAACAAATGGAAACTCTACTAAACAACATTAGGAATCGAACTCAAAGCATCCCCAAAGAAATAAGATTTAATTGTTATCATAATATGATTCCGACAGTGAGTGTACACCACTCTCATAATATATGCGCCTCTAATATACAATCCGTTTCCATGATGCCAATATCCTATCACTATTTCCATCGGACGACCGACCCTCTTTTTTAACTTTAATCCCCATGCAACTTATAAAATACTTTCCAATTTCCATGATCTAAAATTAGTATGTAGTACGATCTTACAAAGCCATTACAAAACATAATACAGAAACAAAATGCATCTCGATGATGTTATCGCGTTATCTCAAACCCAAGCATCCGGTGGCCATGCAACATAATCAAATATTATCTTAATCATAATTCATCACACCAAACTCATCAACTTATGTGCATCCAAATGGTCATAAGTGTGTACAACAATTTCATCATGTTTGTGCCTCTAAATGGTCACAATCAAAACGTCTCTTTCGATAACAAACTCATCAACATATGCGCATCCAAACGGTCATCAGTGTGTACAAAAATTTCATCATCTATGTGCCTCCAAATGGTCACAATCACAATGTCTCTTTCGATCAGTTTCGACCTCCTGAGTCCCTACATAGCTTGTCACTATTTTGGACAACGATTTTCCTTCCTTCATTTTAATGCTATGTAATTTACAAGTACTCGCTAAGTGCTAAGTTGCCATAGTTATAAACAACCATGCAACATATTTTCAAAATAAATGGACTATATTTATCTTATTCATTTTTTCTTACATAGAGTCCAATAAGCAAACACAACGGGCTTTGACACTTTGGGAAAATATTGTTGTCCTCGAGGATAAATTTTACGTTAATATGTTTGACTTACGTTGATAGTGTAGCTTTAAAAAAGGACGAGTACTTGCGTTGGTTATGCATGTAATGGCACTAACAATAGATGAAGTGAGAGAAAAAGTTAGAAACAAACTAGTTTCAAGCTCAGTTACTATCATATATTTGTTTGTAGTTGTTCAGATTCAACTTCCATATTGCCTTAACCCTTGTATTCTGGGTCTCAAATTTGGACAACCAACATTACGGTCTTTGGTAAATTCACATTTCGTTATATGCCTGCAAAGTGAATGCCATCCAAATGATATTTGTGTTGGCAAGGTTTTAGTACGTTCTTCAAAAGTTCATTAGATAAAATCTTTGTTATATATATTTTGATATTTTCAAAAGAAATCGTCGGATATCCGACATCAGAGGTTATAATATAAGGTCAGATATCCCACGACACTGGTAACTATTCAACAATCATCGTCAGATATTAGAGGGTCATCGGATATCTCACAGTTCCTTCTATCAATTTAAAAAAAAATCATCAAATTTCGTAATTTTGAAGGTGAAATCCGACGAGATAGTCCTTTTTGTCGGATGTCATCGGATTTTGGGTTCAAATTCTATAGTGAGTTAAATATGTTGCAAGCGCTCTATTCCATCGCTTGATCTTCATTCCAAAAAATGTATTGGATTCCTTGAAGACTTCATTTTCAAAATAATACATGTAAACAAAGAGATTGGAAATGTTTTTTTCTAGAAATTAGTCAAAGATTCTAATTCATGAGTCGAGAAATTAAGAAGAGAATCTAAAATCTAGGTTAAGTGACATCATTGAGATTTTTCAAACCATCAATATATTGTATAAAAGTGATGAAAAAATTATATATCTACCAACAATATAAACCAATAAATTATTGAGGAAAACTCTTAGCCTAGATATGTAAGAAAATTTGACCAAGAAAATGTAAAAGTCTTGACCAAGAATCTTTTACCGTTTTCTAAATTCATTTTTTTTTTCAATTTTCTTCCATTCCTAAGTCCAAAATTTGTTACTCGTCTTCACATTTTCACCCATATACACATTGCTTAATGGTCATGCAAGGAAAAAGAATTTAGGTTACAAAGTACCACTTACATTTCTATTTGTGATATCATTAGAGGTAGGTGGAATCCAATTAACTCTTCAATAATTTTCGAGGATTAGTAGGTCATTGCCTAGCTAATAGGATGCAGTGCTTTGAAGTTGGAATGTGTCCATTAATGAAACATTGGTTGCCACATGAAAATTAGAGAAAGAAAGGAATACTAAAATTCAATGAAATTTGAGAAGCAAATAAACAAGGGAATAATACTACGATTTTCCCATAATTTTATACAAGGGGGAATTGATTGTTTGCTTTTTAAGTTGATGAGGTAGACGGGGGTTCAATGTGAGAAATGGATGTCCGATAGAGATTGGATTGGAGAGTAGAGGAAGTAGAATCAATTTGATAGGTTACATGTTATCTCTTGTGTTACTTTGTTTTGTAGGATTGCATTGAATTAAGTATGTTGATAGACTAGTTAAGGAAAATCCAACCTTTGTAAATCACAATAGGTTATTGAAATTTTTCCTTTTATAGTTTATTTTCTTAGACATTATGGTTTTAGATTGATAATTCTATAAGGCCGCATGCCCATTATTCAATATTAGTATGTTCCAAAAGAAATGCAGAGAAATATCAAATATACCATATAACATTGAAGATCACACATAATTCCAAAGTCATTCTAATCAATTTAATTTTAATTTGGATAATAGGGAAGCAAAGATTATTTTATTTGAATAATGGGTGTTTGGACTCTGTAGATATACTAGATGGTGGGATTTTTTCTTGGCTAAAAGTAATTAACTTATTTGATGGTGGAAAATGGGTTCAAGCATTTCTATTTTTCTATCATGTCATACTTATAAATATTAACTACTTTATTTTATTGTTGATCCAATTATCTAAAATGTAAAAGGTTGTTGGATGATCCTTAGTGTCCATATGGCTCATTAAAGTTCATGAAAGCATATTCCCAACATCATAGAATCCATTGTCTCTTCACTTTTTAATACCATGTTAGGTTGACAACATGCCCATAACTTACCATGTGATGGGGTTATACACCTATTCATTATAAGCTTTAATACAAATTCCAAAGATTACATAACTAAATTCACAAGTCCAACTACGCAATATTTAAGTCTTATGAACTAAAATTGTTTAATATCTTGTTTATTTAATTACTACCAGCATTGCTTTTAAAAGGCGATTAAACTTACAGCTTTTCCCCACAAGATTTTAGATAACATACTCACTTTTCGACCAATCATGTACCATTTAATTTAATGTTAACTATATATATAGTAGAGACCAAAACCCTAAACCTAGACTTGGTCCACCAAACAAACTTTTTATATACCTAAAACCAAGTGTTCTTTAATTTAATGGAGGCCAAAACCCTAAACCTAGACTTGGTCTACCAAACAAACTCTTTATATACCTAGCACCAAGTGTCCTTTTCTCTCAAATACTACATTTTCTTCTTCAAGTTTGAGAGTTTGAGTTTGGTGATACAGTTGTTGAACTAGATCTAGATCTGGAGACACATCATCATCGAATAGGTATATATCATGTGCAAGTTGTCTTATTTTTCATTTTTGATATTATATAAATCTAGATTGAAATTATTTATATACATAGGTAGAAGGTGAGGATTCTTATTCCATTGATGCCTATTGGTTTTATTGATCCCGATGCCATGACAGATGATGAACCAGCTCCGTCTTGTTACAATCTCCCTCCCCATTCCTGATCTGCCCCGCTTGATCCTGGAATTCCTGTCTTTAGTAATCTGAATGAGATTTCCGTCTTCCGATCTAGCAGCACCATCTATTATTATTTGGTAAGAGCCCTATCATTATTTCTAGAGCGACCCGAAACCAAAAACCTAATGTTATTATTTAAGGCACTACCTAACCCATTGTTTTTCTAGTTAGGTTTTGCCTTTAAGCGAATCCTATTTTCGAGTTACCCATTGTTTTTCTAGTTAGGTTTTGCCTTTAAGCGAATCTTGGTTTCTAGTTAGGTTTTGCCTTTAAGCGAATCCTATTTTCGAGTTAGGTTTGTCCTTAACGCGAATCCAGTTTTGGGATATCTAGGTCAGTCGGTGCCTAGCCTTATGTTTAGGGAAGCCGGTGTACTCGTAATAACTATTCCACACAGCCAATCCTGTTTTCTAGCTAGGTTTTGTCCTTAAGGCAAAATTAGTTTTCCTATATCTAGATCAGTTATGTTCTCTAGTTTGGTTTTGTACTTAATGCGAATTAACCAGTTTTCCAATATCTAGATCCATTATTTAATGTTGCAGTTATTGTCTATTAGATTTTAAATAACTTGATATCTAATTATTAAATGATTTGCAGAAGGCTGCATAATTTTTACGGCCTAGCATTATATTTAGAAAATCCTTCAGGTTCTCACTCTTATTTTCTAGCTCCACAGCAGATCTTACTTAGTGGAAAAGAAAATATTTGTTTTTTATAAAAACTAAAATCAAAGTATCTTATTTAAAATTTATTTCAAATTCGGTAAAAACTGATTTAAAATCAGATGGAACTGTGTAAAGGAATTTGTTCTCCCAAAACATGGTCCAGATTTCAGTGAATCCATTAGATAATTTTCTGAAAAATCTCATTAATTCTTACATGTCTAATTTAGTGAAGGATATTAGCATTTTAACATGGTTGTTTCTAATTTAGTTAGGATATTGATATTTTCACATGGTTACTTCAGGTTATTCATTAAATGTATTTTCACTTAGGCCATGGCAATTTGTTATTTTATAATTTGTTATTAGTAGATTATAATTCATGTGATTTTCAATTTTAAATTTATGGGTATAATTATTATTTTCAGTTTTAATTCTAAAAGATATTTTATTATTATTTATAAATGTTGTAAGTATTATTTAGATTGTAATTTATTAATAAAATATTTTTTTATTTTAAAATAAATTTGGTTTTAAATTTAAAATATAGTTTGATTTTGTTATTATAAAATGAAATTAATTTTTAAATCGCACTCGCATAATATAGCTGACTCTGAATTATTATTTCAAGCTCATGATTTAGATGGAAATGCGCATAGAATTATTGTTTTCCATAAAATTTTGATGCATACGAACCTGATTCTTATATACACAAATCTGCTACTAACAAACAAATAGACGAAATGCGATTAATTTTTAGTTGGAAATGCAATTAATTTTTAGTTTTCTTGCAAGTGGAACGTAGGTTCAAACAAGCCTTATGTAAGAATATTTATTAGGCATGATTTCTTTCCATGTTTAAGTCGGCCTCTTCATACAATTTTCCATTGGTTGCAGTGAGTGATAAGGTAATTAAAATTGGTTGCGAAAAGTTCAATAAAATGCCCTTTGACTAATATTATTTAAAATCTGATTATAATATGTGGAAGGAAGCTATGAGAGGTTTAATTTGTACATGTACATCATCAAAGAATGAGTAAAGGAGCTGGCCGGGATCAAAGCCGGGATGGAATCCAAAAATGAAACAGATTGGGATCTTAAAATACAGATTCAGTTATGGAATCGTTAATCGTTCAATAAATAAAATTAAAATAATCACAGCTCAACTGCAAAAGTTCAGACAAGTTGGGGAGGTTGGGGACACACATGTCTTGTATTGGTTCCAGAACATAAAGTCCAGATCCAAGCAACACAACCCCACTTTTAGTCTCCAAAGATCTGTAAATCTACAGCAGGGAAGAGTCTGACTGATCATCCTATACGAATCATAGACGTTGCACAAAGGAAGAGTAAGATTCACAAGTTTTGTGCAACTAATTATATGTTTTGTAAGCAACGTCTATATGACTGACTTAGACTGATCAATCTTACTCTTCTATGCACTAGATTTACAGTTCTCTGCAGAGTGAGAATGGCGTTGCTTTGCTTGGATCGAAACTTTCTGTTCTGGAACCAATAAAAGAGATTAGCGTCACCAACTTGTTGTCTAAACACTTTTAGCTGACATTTGATTCTATTTATTTCATCCCATGAAGGTTTCAACATGCCAGAATTGAATATCTACTTTAATATCAAGATCTATTCTGGTTTTTAGATTCCATCTCGTTTTTGGCATGTTGCAGTCCTCATTAGATGTAGCTCTAGAAATTACTGTTTACAGATATTCTAATTATATTTGAAATGATATTAATAGGAATCCATATTATTTAGCTTTTTTTAACTGGATCTTAAAATCTATATTCAGTTCTGGAATGGTGAACGCTTCACGAAATGAAATTAAAAGAATCAGACCTCAACTCGAAGAGTTTGGACAAGTTGGGGACATTGGGGACTAGCATGTCTTGTATTGGTTTCCGACCTTAAATTCCAGATCCAAGTAGATACAACTCCACTTCCAATCTGCAAACATTTTTAAATCTACAGCAGGGAAGAGTGACACTGATCAGTCTCTATGAATCACAAACGTTGCGCAACCAAAGAGTAAGATTCACAAGTTTTGTGCAACTAATGATCTCTTGTATTAGCAATGTCTATGACTGACTTAGACTGATCAATCTTACTCTTCTCCACACTGGATTGAGAGTTCTCTAGACTGAGAATGGCTTTGCTTTGCTTGATCTGGACCTTGTTATCTAAACTCTTTTAGTTGACATTTGATTCTATTTACTTCATCGCGTGAAGGTTTCACCTTGCCAAAATTGAATATCTATTCTAACATCCAGATCTATTCTGGTTATAGATTCCATCTTGATTTTGGCGTGTTGCATTCTTCATTCTCTGCTCAACAAATTATTATTTACACATTCTACTATACAAATTGAATTACATCCATTTCAGAGTGTGAATCATACATATATTTTAGAGTTTTTAAAGCTTCGTAACATGAAAATATGCTGGTTCACCTTTCAACTAACAGTGGAAGAATTTATTATCTATAAATTTCCAAATATCAAGCTGGAAGAAATCATGACTAAGAATTTATTATCTATAAATTTCCAAATATCAAGCTCTTTCTGTGATGTTGGAGACTTTGACAATACCTTCAAATGGTCTTTCCTTCGCAAATATCATCCCAATATCATCCCACAAGTAGTTGTAGACATACACCGCCTTGATATTCCTCCATGATTGTAGAAAATCCTACTCCTACCTTACAAATTACAAACTTTAATTTTATAGCTTTCAAAATAAAGTTGCAGCTCTATTCTGCAACTTATTACATACAAATTTTCTTCAACTCTCTTTATACAATAGTCCTCAATCTCACAAGACAATTACAATGATAGTCTTATTACATTGTCGCCTTCCACAAAAATGAATCTACCCCTAATCTCACAAGAATTGTAAAAATATTTTGGCACTTTATACCTTCATGTACAAATTAGGGTTTGTTGTATTTCGATAGTATCTCGCAGCTCTAAATGAGCTCGCAACCTTCCATGAAAGCACTGGACGATCATTTTAGCATCAAGAAAACGTTGGTAAACACGCAGCTTACAATAATGAGGAAACTCACTCTCCACGTGGGTGTGGGCAGCTCCAGGAAAACACAATTATAGGCGCATCATTCACCATAGGAACACAATCTCGATCTCAGAAAAAAGTAGAGGAATCTACGCATCTATAGTGCTCACGCAGAGGTGTCAGCTCAGATCTTCAATGCTCAGAAATTGAGATGTTTGGCAGCTCGCAGCTCCAATGATCAATGCACAACAGCCCCAAAAGATGAGAGATGACAGGAAACTCAGCTCACATCCACACAGGGACAGCTCGCAGTCTAGATTTCAATATCAAACGTAGTCGTAGTCTCGATAGCATTCTCTATAGTAGAATCGATCTCAGTATATAAACGCAGTCTCACGAACTTGCAGCAGCTCCAATAATTTTTTTACGAAGCATTCATTTGGGATCTCTATGATAGCACAAAAACGTGCACCTCTTGTAGGTCTTTCCACTATTTTACGGTCATCAACGATCATCAATTCAAGCTTCAATGTAAGGTCACTATAGCACTCCACGTAGGGGCACGATGCAAGTCACGGTAGCAGGTCTTTCTCCACGCAGATGGCGCACAGACTCAACGTAGGTCGCAGCAGACAATATGGACATAACGACAATAATTCATAGCACAACATAGGATGTCTGTCTCCAGCATCACCATAAGATACCGACTCTAGTCTTCACGCTAGTCTTCACCATTAGGATTTCAAAGAATGGTGCTCGTCGGTGCTTGGATATGCTCAAATAGGTCATGCACGGGAGGAGAATGGCATATTAGAGTGTAGTCTTGCGCAACTCTCGTGGAGAGACTGCTTCTTAGAGAGATTAGGGTTTGGGTTTGCAGACGAGAAGAGAAAAGACTACATATGAAGCAAAAAAGGAGTGGCCACAACGCCAAAGAGGATACCAATATTGGACTGCGGGAAAGAATGAAGTTAGTCTGCAAATTCTCAGAATAATGATGAATGACGCAGCAGGCACAAAGGACTGAGCATGAAGAGAATGCAGCAAGCAGGCCTGGAATTTCAAATTTCCTGTGCCTGTCAAATTTTTTTTGATGACCGTTTCATGTTTTTGGTGCCTATCATTTTACGGTTTAGGCAATTCAATTGAGTGTCAATTTTTTTCACGGAGTGCCAATTTTTTTTATGTTATATGTAAATGTAATTAAAATATTTCTATAAAAGTTTACTCAATTCTAAATATGTAATAAAAAAATTCTAAAATCATAACAAAAAAAATTTATAAATTCAAAAAGAAAAAAGGAAAAAATCTGAAATTCTGATTAGAAACAAAAATTTCAGGAGATAATTTACTATACAGTGACATTCCTAATTGAGGGAAAATTGCAGAGATTACCTTATGAAGATGAAGATGAAGGATCACGCCGTCAACCTCCACTATCAAGTCACTTTGTAGCTGCAAACCTATGAAAAAGCAGTTTTTTTCAAAGCCATTAAAAATCCAAACAGCGAGATTTCACCAATTAACATACAGAAGGCAGAATATTTCCAACACAAACATTACAGACAGAACTGAATACCTCCACGGTTCCATTACAAACATTATAGTAGTGAAGGAGTAGCTCAAGTCATTCATTTATTTAACGCCCTTTTTCAAGTCAATCCTGAGGAAACGCACATGCAATCGCAACCGACCAGAATACGACCAGAATAAGCTTCGAAATTGCTGTGCTGCTGCATTCAAAGCCAAATAAGCCAAATAGGATAATAAATTTTTGCATACAGCGACTCCTCCACCACGGAATTGCACAATTCCAAGGCGGCATATGTGAAAATCCAAGATTTTGCAGGTGTTTTGTAAGATCTGTTGGAAATAAGTTGAGATGGATGATATCATTAGCTCTGCTGAGGATTATAATGGCGATGTTGCTGAGCAAGATTGGAGTACAGATGGGAGCATCCGTTGGCGAGTTGGTGTTGTGGATACTATTTATGAAGATCTTGAAGAAGCCTCTGTTCATCAAACTCCTTCGGAGGATTCGATAAATAACTTAGGCGATAATGGCATGAATCTGGCTTTTCCCAGAGATGGCGCCTGCATTTTGCTCGAAAATGGCCCTTATGCCGCCGCATTCGCGGCTAGTCAAGAAACTCTGCAACGAAGCTTTTGGTCATGGGGTGAAGCCACTGGGTTTCCAACAAATGTTACAGTGCACATTAAAGGCCACAGTTTCAAGCTTCACAAGGTGATTTTCAGCTCAAGATTAATTGGATTTCAATTTCATTTAGCTGTTCTGAACACTAATCGGATGCTAGTTTCTTTTGACATACTGGAAATCAAAACTTTAATAACCTAATCATTTTCTTTTGCTTTGAATGGCTAGTTTCCCTTGGTTTCCAGAAGCGGTTTCTTGAAGCGGCAGCTAATGGAAGGGAACGAAATTTATCTCCCACAAACCTTCCCCGGCGGAGGGGAGATTTTTGAAATGATAGCAGCTTACTGCTATGGCTCATCGATTCTTATGAATCCTTTCAACATTGCCGCTCTAAGATGCGCGTCAGAGATTTTAGAGATGTCCGAAGAGTATTGCAGAGGTAATCTTTGCAAGCAAAGCGAGTTTTATTTCAATAAAGTAATTCTGCAAAATCAGGAAGATGCGATTGAAGTTCTGCGAAACTGTAAAAATCTTCATCCTCTTGCTGAAGAAATGCTTATTGTCAACGGCTGTATTGAGGCTATTTCTAAGAGGGCACTAACGGGCCTTTTTGAAATGAAATACCAGCTAACCGAAGGAAATTCCGTGGAGAGCTGCGAGGACTGGTGGATAAATGATCTGTTGACGGTGCCGTTTGATTATTTTGGACAGATAATCGCCTGTATTCCCAGGCGGGGAATGCCTACGAAATTCATTGGTCGAGCGCTATTGTTTTACGTAGATCGTTGGATCGTTGACATTTTAAGGGCCGGCGAATACAGTAGCAGTTTTCATGACAAGTCTCTGGATGTGGAAGAAATTCAGGTATTTTCAAGAACTGAAAGAAGAGGCGTTATTGAGTCCATCGTCAGGCTTCTTCCCCCGGACAATGATGTTGTGCCTGTGAGCTTCTTGTTTGCGATACTTCGTTGTGCTCTTGCCTGGTACGCGAGCTCGGAGTGCCGTGCTCAGCTGGAGGAAAGAATAGCCGCACAGCTGGAACAAGCTACAATCACAGATTTCCTGCTTCCATTAAAGGCAGACGGAGAGCAACTTTTTGCATCCAGGTCCGAAATTGACAGTATGGAGCGGATTGTTTCTCATTATATAATTAGTTCACATCAATCGAATATTGGCACCGTATACCTACTACCAGCGGGCCAGCGGCCACCAGCAATCGATTCAATGCTCCAGGCTCCATCCTCCGCTCCGCCTAACCCAGTACCTACTTTCCAAGTTGCATGTAGCTACTAGTGGTAGGCCTGTCGCTGTAGCCTGTAGGTACTAGCATTTTTTACGTTCGATGGATATTATTCAACGTCGATTTGACGGTCCGCATTTTATATAACACGTAGACGGTGATGTGTGGCAAATAATCTTGAATGTAATCAATACGTCTTCCTCCACGTCAAATTCTAGGCCTGGCAGCAAGTATATCTTTAGGCCTAAGGAAGGGCCAAATATGGCGAATCTGACAATGGCAGGAGTTATGGTAGGAAACTACGATACCACATGATGGTAAATATGTCCTGGATGATAATTTCATTCACCAAAACCTTTAATTTATACATTGTTGATGTGCCTTTTGGAATTTGGATTCCACGTACTGGGGCAATCGCAGTATGGCCAACCGCATCACGGGAAGTACAGGCAATCGCAGTATGGCCAACCATAGTATCCGCAAGTACAATATCAACCGCCGCAGTATGGGCAACCGCCATATCAAAAACCGCAATATGGTCAACCGTGGTACCCGCCATATGGGACACCGCGAGGAGGTTTTAGAGGAGGATTCCGCGGAGGTCAAGGTATTGGCACAGGACGAGGAGGAGCTGCTGGACGAGGACCAATTATATGTTACAATTGTGGGAAGCAAGGGAATTACTAGAGGGATTTCCTGAATCCAACACCACAGTGCACTTATTGCAGAGTTGTGGACCATGGTGTCGAAGAATGTTCGTAGCTCATCGCAAAATGGAAAACTAAGAAACTGCCCCCACCTAAACAGAATCAGAATCAGAATACGCCACTGATGGTGCATAACATATCAGCAGAGGTGAGAAGTCACACTACGGCTGTTGGAGTAGTGACCCGAGGAGGAGCTGTGACAGGAGTCGACAGGTCACATGCTACCGTATGACAAACGGCACGGAAGCATGACACATTTCATGCGGTACTCGAGAGGGATGTTTTCTGGAGATCACAAGAAGCAATGAGATGGAGGAGGCAGTCACCTCTTCACAAAAAATAAGTTACCTATGATATGCCACCGACATTCGACATGGCGAAGTCGTAGAGAAAAGCTAACGCCTTAATAGCCTTCTTAGAAAGTTTCATGGGGTTGGAAAAAGATCAGGACACATTGGAAAAAATATCCAGCTTGTTGCATCGACTACATGAAGTGTCATTCAAGAGGTGTGCACGGATCACACAGTTGCTGCGATGGGTAGCCACAAAAGAATGTGCACTTCCAATATATGAGGGGTTTCCCAACTTGACTACATTTCTCACCGAATTTGAGGAAAAAGTGGCGTAACAACTTACTGGCCTTCTAGGAAGACTTGAAGGATACACCAACGTGATGGTGAGCAACCCACAAATCGAGTATGACAAATTGGCCACTATGTCGACACCTAATGGAGGTTAGGATCGGAGACACTGCAAGATATGGCGGAAGGAAGTATGACGAGAGAGTAGACCCAAAGGAACATTTGAATGAATGTCAAAACCAATGGGGCTCATGGGAGAAACAAGAATGGGTCCATGAATTCATTCACACACTGGATGAAGTACCACGAAGTTGGTATGTCGCAGCAGAACTGCGACGCAGAACAATCTCACGGAAACAGCTAACAATTGGCTTTAGCCAAACGTTTAGTTTCTACGACAAGAAACCCTTCATCCCCAACACATTATAGGAGATCTACGAGAAGGTATTTGAAGCAGTCCCAATAGAGAAACCACTAGAACTTTGGTGGACTATGACACTGGAAATGCTGATGGAATGCTACAATATAATAGGAGAACCAGACAATGAGGATGACTCGAGTGCTACTTATATTCCGGAATCAGAAGGAAGTCGCAATGTCGAGGCACCAAAAATGCCTTGCGATAACTTTCAGCAAGAGTTGAAAATTAAGAAAGTGAACATTGGATCGGAGGAGAACCCGAAGTTCACGAGTATTGTAGATTATTGGGATGACTCGACCATTGTCAAGATGATCGACCTATTGCATGAGTTTCAGGATTTGTTCACAACGAAATTCTCGGAGATGAAAGGAATTTCCAGGGACATAGGCGAAATCAAAATCCAGTCAAGTAGGATCCCTACAGGTTGAATCCAAGGTATAAGGAGCAGGTGCAAGGCTAACTTGAGAGGATGTTGGATGCAGTAATTATAGAACTAGTGGCAGATGAGTTTGAGAAGTACACAATAGCGACCAAGAGAAATTGGAAGGGATCAACCAAAGAAGACCAATATAAAAAGTGTGAAAGAGAAAACATAGTGCACAGCATTGACACCACAGAGTTGGCTGCATCGCTAATTGGATAGCACAGTTAAAACTAATAATAATAATAATAATAATTTTGAAGGTTACCGCAGAATACAACAGATACAACAAAGTTCAGTATTTTTCTACCAGGGAGCATCTCTCGATAAGGGAATCGTAGAGTGGAAAGATTCGGTGAAAGTGGGTCAAATCCAACCATAAATGCAGCAGTTAAGCCACAACAGATGATGGAAAAAATGAAAAAATGGCCATTAATGCCCGATGCATGCGGCGGATTTGAAGAATCAGTGCTAGATTTGGTAATCATGGTTTAAAATAGGTTGGATACGGCCAACCAATGCTATAAATGCAGGGCAAAGGGACAGTTTCATGCACTGTGTGTTAAGCAAGAACCTGCAGAGTCGCATGGAATTTTACATTTCCAACACAAGTACCGAACAACCACAGCTGACGCCAGTTCTGTAGGATCAACTGGAAGTCATGTCTGGAGTACCTCCCTAGAAGCAGGGTACCAATTGGCCAACAGACACGAACCAAGTGTCGAAGAAAGGAACGAGGAACTCAGGACCCTTGGTGATGGAGGGATCAGGCACTTTAGGTGCTGCCCAAAATAAACCAGCATCTCAAAGCAGGAATCGGGGCCCAAGGATACAAGGGTATGTGCTTCCAAGCAAGGAAAGAACACCAACGGTTCACATACCGAAGAACCAAAAATACAAGATCACAATGGTGCCGATACCGAGAGGGGTTGCGCAAGCTTGGAAAACCGTCGAAAATCTGCAGAAACTGTAGTATAGATATCATGACCTGATGAACTATCCCGAGTGCACAAAAGCCTACATTAATGTCCCACATGGATAAGGAGGCACGGTCACGCAAGAACCAACATTGTGGGCGCTAGGTTTGGAGAAATCATGAATATTGGGCCTCACCCAAATGCCACACTTTGGAAGGCTGGCGGAGGTGAATGCGTGTGTCAAACAATTGCTCGTATGCTTCCATGGAGGCTACCTATTGCTGCACGAGAAGATTCTGGTCATAGTCGACCTGATTTCAAGAATCACCGGACTTCCAATGGATGGTGATGGCCCTTCCTAGCTTTTTCAAGGCAAGGAGAATGACAACAAGCTTGCGGCAGCTCTAAAAACAATGTATGGGGTGGACAAAAACTCCAGAGGATACTTCATCCACACAATTCATAACCAATTTTTCAGAGTCGGAGCGAAGATACTTGCTGTTGGAGGATACCCTTCGGGCTCCTTAGTTGTCATTAGTTACTATGTAATAATCTAGTTAAAGAAGCCATTGGAGCGGGTGCAACCCCTCCAACCACATGTAACATGTATAAATAATACCATCAAGATGAATATAACCAGTTGGATGCATTCGACTCATCTCTCTTGTCTTGATTATATCTATGTGTATGTTTATACTCTCTGCTTGAATACAACATTTGGCGCCATTGTCGTTCTCTTTTGGCTGGGTGACAGCAGCAGCATTGGAGGAGTGGTTCGAACCTAAAGGAGATCGTGAGGAGGAAGAATCCCTGGAAGAATAAAAAAAATGCTAATGTTCCTCAACTGCTGATGCGCTGTTGAAGCCTTTCCTTCATGCAAGAGAAAGGATATAATGGGAGCGATCGGAACCTACAAGAAAAAGGAAGGCATAGAAACGAATGGTGCTACACTCTAATCGATGCATTGTTAACAATGAGTGCACATGCCCTCTTTTAATTCTTCTCGCGGAAAAAAGAATACCGATGCTGCTCTCTGAAAGAGAAGCCCTTGCAAAAGACAAAGATATCGTGAGGATGATCATAATAAAAATCTTAAAGGATGTTCCCAGATATTGCTGCATGTAGAAGAGTCTCTCTGGATATTGCTGCGTGTAGAAATAATCGTGGATATTGTTGCATGTAGAAAAACTGCAATATAAACTCAAAGAATGATTGGTGTTAGCAGTTACTGTTCGAAGAAATGATGCGCTCTCGTGGCTAAACAAAGAAGCACCCACGCGAAGAAGAGGAAATATTTGGAGATATGTAGACCCAAGTCGAATGAAGGCATAGATGTTAAAGTGCACATCTTAGAAATTGACTAAGAAATCTAGCCAATAGCCGAACAGTTATAATTATTGTCAGATTCTAGTTCTGGTGACGGGCTCGACTCCCTTGGATTTTATACCATCTACAATCATCAGTTGAAGGGTCGTCGATTATGCTTGGTATAAAAATTGAAGCACAAATTGATGGTTGGATCATGCAAACATCATGTTTTAAATGCCGACGTTCACCATAAGTGGTTTTTTTTTACAGTGGCATTATTTCCCGTCTACTATTCAACGACCAAGAACCTGGATGCTCGACTTAATTCAAGAAATTCTGGCAGTTGTTCTCATTCACCTTACATGTCATAGAAGTTGATTCGGATTGTCTTTTGGAAACACGGGTAAATGATAAAATGTTAAAAGAAATATGTTGTTATTATCATATAGAGATGGTCGATGTTATATAATTGACTCATTCAATTCGGTGGATGTCACTATCACAATGTGGTAAAAGTGCCATATGGTCGATTTTGGTATTAATAATTGGTATTTGAGTTGACAAAGTTATTTTTTGATGATACTTCAAGAGATTCGGTCGAGGGTCATTTTTGGTCGGTATAAAAGGCCAATGATTATTGTAAAAGTTGGTCGATTCGTAAGTTCGGTTGAAGCATTATGGTATGGTGGTCGACTATTTGGTCGGTGATAGATGGTCATAAAGTTTTTTCGACGCATATCATTTGTAAAAGTTTTGATTTTAAAATATGGTTGGTCTCTTTTTGTCGGTGGAGGTTAATACGGTCGACAGAATTGTATTGTTTTAATAGGTTGTAAATGGACGGTATTAAAAGTGTCCATGGTATTGTAAAAAGTGTCGGGTCATTGAAAATAAGTCGAAAAAAGGGATGTTCAAAGCTTATTTGAACCATGTATATTTAGAAAAGTTGTAAATCGAGTCGGTTTCTTGCCGACGAGTGTAAGTCATGTCGAGTCAATGATCAGTCGACCAATATCAGTCGGTATCGACCACAAGCAGCAGTGACACATTCAAAACATGCAGGAAGCCTCACGACAGATAAGTCTATGAAAAGCATGTACTCAAGCAGAAGACATCTATACCACACAGAGAAAATGCTTCATGTTTAATAATGACAAAAGAACAATTAAATTGATCAAGCCCCCCGATGCTGACACACATAAACATCTATTCAATGTCATTTCAGAGGTTTTTCAGGAAGATGGTAAGTTGGTGCATGGCAGAGCAACGAAGCCCAGAAGTTCCTAGACCGTGGAAGAGAATCAGCAGGAAGGGTGAGAAGGTTCGATTGGCCACTACCAAAATGTTGAGAGAGACTAAAGGAATTGCAGTTCGTGGTTGTTCATGTTTCTTCACGACGAAGAAAGATTTTGAGGTGGGGGAGATGTTGGAGGAGACCCTTCGGGCTCCTTAGTTGTCATTAGTTACTATGTAATAATCTAGTTAAAGAAGCCATTGGAGCGGGTGCAACTGCTCCATCCACATGTAACATGTATAAATAATACCATCAAGATGAATATAACGAGTTGGATGCATTCAACTCATCTCTCTTGTCTTGATTATATCTCTGTGTATGTTTATACTCTTTGCTTGAATACAACACTTTTCGTGAATATGGCACGGAAGAATAGGCCGAAGGAATGCACATCATGCATCATCACCTCCGTGGAACTATGTGCCAGAGGAATGCAGATGAACTAGTCGAAATTCCTACTAAGTTAGTTGGTGGAGGATACTTTTGACGCGCAAGAGACACTGAAGTCATTCACATATTCATGGCTCCTAATGTTGGTCGCATTAGTAGGATGGAGGGAGCTAGAGCATTATCAAGGTATGGAGACAGTAGAGGCCAGGGTACGAGAAGGCGCAAGGTACCATAATTTGTTGGCAATGACTGATAATGAACGGCAAGTGCTCAACATGGTGCAATTTTATGTGTTTTTAGATATGATGAGGCTAGATGCGAAAGCAATACCGCAGATAACCGAAGAAGCAGCCAGGAAGCATCGATGGATTACCAGAATATTCGTTGAGTCTCAAACTATTTACATTCAAGCGAGAGTGGACAGAAAGAAGCACTGGTTATTGACATGGTATAAGCTCACTGAGAAGGAACTGGACAACATTATTGAGGGATGACCGACATAATGCAAAGTTCCAACCGCAGAGAAGGATTTATCAAATCATGCGGATGACCAACAGGACGAGCAGTCAGAAAAAGATGGACTCAGTGAGTCAACACCCGGACGAAGAAGGAGACGATCCTGTGAATGAATAGTCGCAAAGGTACAGTCATGATGGAACCTCAACAACCACACCGATGGATTCTGACCTAGAGGCACAACGCGAGGAAATGAGTACAAAGCACAAGATGGACACTGCAGAAGGAAGCACAAGTGGTGGTCTTGCTATGGATCAAGTTGACAGGATCCTTGCGAAAATAATAGAGGTTGTGTAAGATAACAGTGCGAAGGTCACACTGCACTCCACAAAACACTTCGAGTAGATCAACCAACTACTTTCTACACTAACGGATGCAGTCATAAACTCGAGCGTCCCCCACAGGGATGGTCAAGAAATCTTGTCGACACCAAGAGTTGAAGTAGAAGTCGGCACAAAACTACGGATAGTACAAATGTAACCACATGCCATGAGGCTAGGTGATCAGGTCGTGGACCTAGAGTTAAGGAAGTCCGACTTAACAATGATAAATTTCAATTTATTATCAATGTTGACATTACACCGGATTCAATTTGCAGCAAGTGCAGAGATCCGCTATCGTGAGGCCGTGATGCATAACAAGGTGGTCGAGTATAAGAAGCAACTGTGCACCAGTGAGATGCAGGAACAACGTCTCCAAGAAGAGAAAGACACACCACTAGCCAAGAAGGAGAAATCTATAGAGGATTGCCACCTAGAAAGGGCGCTTACGAAGGAATGTGAAACTAGGAGCTAGATCAGGATGTCCTATAATAAGCGAAAGCTATTATGTTAGGAGTGGCTCTCATCGAGCTAAGGAAAGAAAATGTAGAGCTCCAGGAGCGAGAGGTACCTAGCGCACTGCCAGAACAGATTCAAAGTCGGCAGATTGCGATCGAGGAAGCCGTGAGAGAGATGCTGGAGATGGAAAAGGAAATCCAGGCAGTTCTTATTAAGTCTGTGCATGATGATGTAAATGGTATTGAATGGATTTGATCCCTGAAAAGTGATATCAATAGGATTATATATTGTTAACAATGATGACCTAGCAATCATTCTTTACGGTTCCTTGAACTCTCGACCTATCACAGGTTTTACTTGTTTAGAAACCTTGTTTTGATCTGTAGATAAGGGGATTAGATCCTGTATTACTCGTGTTGTAACAGTAGGGTTTTATTTAACAGGTTGCAATTTATTTGATTTACAATAATGTAACTAGGGTTGAATAACCCTATTACTTGTAAATGCGAGACTGTATGTAGATTGAATATATGTATAAATATAACAAAAGGTGGACTCTTATGAGTCTTGAACCTTTGACTATCGATTTGGTTGTTTGATATTTACATCTTGTTCTCATATGAATATAAAGGAAACTTGCTCCATAGTCTTTTGACTATTGCTAATTAAAGTTCTTTGTTTGAATGATGTTGTTTCCAGAATAATCTTGAATATATAAACTCAGTTTGTAATAAGGGTTTTATATTTGTTTTACAATCGGTAATGGCGAATCTTTGTTTTTTTAAATAAAAAATTTTGGTTATAAAAGAATATATGGGCATGGCCCCGAGCCTCTGTATGCTCAACATCGATGATATGAGATAACCCTAACTGTGATCTTAATTATTTATATACTTTGGATTAGTGTTATTGAAGGTTCGTTTAGTTATTCTACATGTATGCTTAAATGTTGGTGAAGTAATTTGGAACTAGATGCTGAACTATAGAGTGTGTTTGATTATATAGATCTTGTTGAAACTTATGGACAATGATTGGGTTTATTCTACTTATGTTCGTAACTTTATAATGTTTTCTTGTAGTGTATAAATAAGGATTTATGATAATGTACAGATTTATTCTATTGATAAATTTTTACTAATAGAGATTGTAAAATAGACGTAGTATATGTACATAGTTTGTTTCTATAATAAGTACCCAAAGAGGACTGTTCCTCCCAACCTTCTCCAGAAAGCAACCAAGATCACTTGCTTTTGGACCCCCGAACTTGTTCACTGAACTACCAGGATGAAGATACTGTGTAGAGGCAAGACAATCTGTTTGGACTTAAACAATCAAGAAGACTTGCATACAAGACACTCTTTTGTACTTCGACAATCATGAAGTTTTGCATACAAAACACTCTCTTTGTACTTCAACAATCGTGAACACTTGCATACAAAACACTCTCTTTGTACTTCAACAATCATGAAGACTTGGATACAAATCATTCTGTCTACAACTCAGCAGCATAACACAGTCTCACTTTGCAACTCATTAGCTAGCATCCCCTGATCGAATCTCCTGTGTTCCCAACATAGTAGTTTTCCAACCAACACAAGGAAATATTTGTGAGTCCTCTGCTCAATTTGATGGTTATAAAATATTACCTAGGTCTTTTGGATAAGTTTCACATTTAATGAGACACCTGCTTAGTTCCACCATCCTTGGGCAACATGACCACATTTTTAGCGAAGTTGCCCCCTACAACGGCTAGTAAGTGAGTGCAGATGCTACCACTTGTCCATTGCCTTCTTCACCAGTTTCATTCCTCCTATTGGGTTAGTGAACACTCTAAAACACTCCTCTTTGGATGAGTGTCTCCTATTTTAATATTAAAGAATAATAAGATTCAATTACAGTCATCCTTGACCACCCTAGGTCAATAATATAAAACTTTACAATAAAATTTAGAGTAATGTTTTTCCACAAACATAAAATGTCTCAAGTACTAGGTAGGTTACAAACACCCCCTCTTAAGTTCAACATCGTCCTCGATGTTGTTTATCCATCATCAGAGTCTTCCTCGAATAGAATTGGATATGTTGCCGGCATATGACTCTCCAATTCTCAGGTTGCTTCATTTGGACTAAGGTGCTTCCATTGCACCTTTACCTATCCAATGGTGCAATTCCAGAGTAAGATTTCTCTCATGTCGAGCATACAATCCAGTTCCACCTGAAAATATCCTTCTAGTTACACCTGTATGTCATTCCAATCGATTACATGAGTAGCATCATGTACATATTTTTTCAAAATAGAAATATCAAATACATTATGTATTTTCAAATTAGGTGGCAAGGCTAAATGATAAGCCACTGGTCGAATTCTTGATAGTATTTCAGATGGTCCACAATACCTGGGTGCTAATTTAGCACAACTCCGAAGCTTAAAAGAGCTTTTCTTGGGTTTTACCTTGACAAAAACATGCTCACCTACTTGGAATTCTTTCTCAATGCTCTTTAGATCTGCATGACTCTTTTTTCTATCCTGTGCAATTTTCAAATTGCTTTGTACCTGCTTCACTATTAGTTCCATCTCTTTCAATAATTCAGGTCCTAACATCAATCTATCAACTGGATTAATCCATGAGTTAGGAGTATTACACTTCCTACCATACAGAATTTCAAAAGGACTAAGTTTAGCTAAAGCTTGATAGTGATTGTTATAAGCAAATTCAACTAGTAAGTGTAGATATTCTTCCCATTTAGTTTATTGATATTCAACATACATTCTCAACATATCCTCTAAAAGTTGATTTACTCTTCCAGTTTACCCGTCAGTTTGCGGATGAAAAGATGTGCTGAAATTTAATTTAGATTCAAAACCTTTCAAGAATGATTTCCAGAAATTTCTAGTAAATTTATAATCTCGATCAGAAATTATTCCCTCAGGAATTCCATGCAAATGAAAAAATTGCTTCATAAACACATCAACAATGTTAACAAACTTAAAAGTAGTTTTGACAAGTATAAAATGAGCTTCTTTGCTAAGCTTATCTACTAGTACCATTATGAAATCATTCTCCTTCTGATTTTTAGGAAAACCAATTATAAAATCAATGCTGGTAATTTCCCACTTCCACTCTGGAATTGGTAATGGCTGTAATAAACCACCTAAGTGTTGATGCTCAGCTTTCACTTGTTAACATTCAAAGCACCTAGCTATGTATTCAACCACCTCATTCTTCATATTTGGCCAAAACTAATCTTTTCTTAACATCGTTATCATCTTTTGGAAACCAGGGTGTCATGAATAAGGACTTTTATGTACTTCATTTAAAATCAACAACTTCATTTTAGGTACATTTGGTACATATAATCTGTTTTCATACAACATTAAACCCTTTTTATTTAAGCTGTAATCTGTTATTAAATATTCAGAATTATTTTCTACAATTTTTTCCTGAAATTTCTAATAATTTTTATCGAGTTTTATCCCTTCTTCAAGCTGATTTTATAAGTAATGATTGCTGCCATAAAATTTAATTTTGCATTCCTTCTTAATGCATCAACCACCTTATTTTCTTTACCTTTAATTTGTTGAATCTCAAAATCATATTCACTAAGTAAAGCTAACCACCTAGATTGCCTTGCATTCAGATTCGGTTGATCCAACTGTTAGAACCCAAACTATACCTTAAGGTCGCAAAAAGGCCAAATTGGGGTAACCACATAACCACTTGAGGAAAGATGAGTTGGATTCTATCTCTCCAGAGAAGGATCTCTCAAAGTTTGTTAAACAAGGCCAGATATGAGGATAAAAAACCAATTCAGATTCATGGTTGGTGCTGATTGAAACTAATCAAATATTTATTGGGCAATGGAGTCAAAATATAACACACTCATCGAATAACAATGCTGCTTCATGGAATCTCATAGCAAAGGAGAGATAACCATTCATTTGCAGTTGAAATTTTGTTTTCTAGTTATAAGGGAGGAATAATGAATAGTCCATTAGCATGGGAACCTAACAAGTGTGAATCCGATGCTAACTTTAGTGGAAAAAAATTCATGGATGCTCAGAATTAAAGAAGTGGAGCATGAGCACATGAATTCTGCTTCGATCTACACTTATCCAAACATGAGAGAATTCAATATGGAAAGGGAAACAGGAAACACATTCACATAAGATGAAGAAAATACAGACTATAAAATAAATAACACATGAATCTCTACCAAGAACTAGCTTCAACACTGTGATTCTATTAAGGATTATATCTCAAAAACAGAGCTCAACTTGCTCAGGTCCCAATTGTTGAACTGCTAGCCCCTTGCTATATCTATTACATGGAAATATTTAGGCCGCTAGGCTCGAATTATCTCACAGAAAACAGTTACAGTTGTATTGGCACCTATATGGCCCAGCCCGTCGTCTTCAAAAACTAGCTCCAGCAGAAATGGACATTGGCAGACAAGCCTGACTACTTTTACATGTGTCTTTATACAATTGCTAACTACAACAGCTCCTAAGCAGCTGGCAGGTATTAAGTGATCTCACAATATAAGCATATTACATATTCAAAAGGTCTGAAATAGGCTAATACAATGGGATGCCAAAAAATATCACAAACACGCCGCCACCCTATGTTTGAGCTATTACTTGGCCTTGCTGATCAAAGAAATCTTTCACCTTCAGGGAATCAGCCACTTGCTCTTTTTCTGTTGAAGGAGGAGGCACCACCTCTTTAGTGTGAACAACAAAATCTTTGAGAATCTCCATGTTTTGGTGGGTGCTTTGTTCAACCTTCTGGACCTGTCTCTTTTTCTTCCATCGGGATTTCTTGCGCACTTATCAACCTTGGTGCTCCTTGGGTTCACTGGAAATACTTTCCTCTATGTGGTCGAATTTTATAGGGTACGAGGGAATGTGGTTATCGTCCATTTCGGACTACACCTGCTCTGGTACAAAAATTACATTGGCCTCTCGATCCTCTTCCATGACCTGATCTCAACTGAAAATATCCTGGTTGTTGAGCCTGCCACCCTTCTGAACATGGATGTGAACAGTACCTTTGGGAACCCATTTATAATGTATGTGACAATGATGGTAGCTCAAAGCAATAATTTTCACATGATCGTCTGACTGGGCTCTCCAAGTGACAAAAAAATGATTACAAAGGTCTGGGATGACGCTAAACAGGATTTAGCCAGACTTTCGTGTCACGTGAAACAACATATGATGGCTTTGATGTGACCTATTTCCCTTGGGCCATAATTCATTCGCAACAAGGGTGCCAGCACCATTGATCTTCACTTTACTCGCATCCAGAGTGTCCAAAGACGTGCCCCCTACTGTGCTTCGCAAACTTTTGGATTTCTGATCACACATGTTAGTTTAATCGATGAACAAAACCTCAACCATAGATTTGAACCTCGTTGGATTTGGGCCATCTAAACCTGTGCCCCCTAGCAAAAGTTCGCAAATTTGAAAAATCCATTTCCTGGTGCACATTGAAATAGTGAACCTAATGGTGACCATAGATATGTTCTGCCAACTGTCAATCCAACCTCCAATTTGCTCATGGGTTAACCTTTTTGCCTCTACTCTAAAGCACTCCATCTTAAAATGCGAAGGGCACTTAGGTTCATCGATTTACGTGGTCACATCTCTACACCCTCTATCTGTGTCACCATTTAATTGTGGGTGGGCCTTTGTATTTACCCTTCTCCCGCTAGGTGAACACTTAGGACATGTTGAATTTTTCATTCTAATTTTAGGAACAACCCCCTTTTAGAGACCTGATTTACATCCCCATAGCTCATATGGCCAAAAACGAGGCCCTGCTTAATCTCTTCATGGGATCGAACCCCTTCAATAATCTCATACAAAACTGGTGCCAACAACTAGCTCCAATTGGGGGTGTTATCCTCCCTGTGAGGTACCAAAGAACATGCAGACCCAGTGCCTGCTCCATGGTCGCTCCCATTACAAAACTGCAACCTCTAACTCTTCATCTGAGATTGAAAGCAATCTGAACACTTAGGCTCGACCACTTAGGCTCGACCATCTGAGATTGATATCTAACTACTAGCAACACCACTATGACAGTATTAAATGCCTTGCAGAAGGCTAAATAATTTTTACCTTCAGTTGGTGCCTAGCATTATATTTAGAAAAACCCTCGGGTTCATACTTTTGTTCTCTAGCTCAACGCGACCTCCTTTTAGGAAAAAAAATCATCTATTATAAGTAATTAAGTAAAAAAAAATGCTTCCTTTTAGGAAATGTTACTATACTGATAGCAAGTTTTTTTTTTCTATAATTTGTTGATACCATCTTAGTCACGGGAAATTGTAATGCATACAATGCTTTTTCGTGTATATTCAGAGTCAGATCTGTGCTGGAAAGTACTTTGAACCTGATTTAGATGGAAATGTGCATAGAATTATTATTTTCCATAAAATCTTGATGGATGCGAACCTGATTCTTATATACACAAATCCGCTACTAACAAACAAACGAAGTTGGAAATGTTAGAAACAGGTGATAATCGGCTATGACGGTAACTATGTAACTGACTAACCAAATATGCAGTTATTAGTAACCGTGTAAGAAATGTATATGTTTCTTGTATTCTCGTAAGAGAAGATATTGGAGAGTTGTGAGTTGTTGTAAATCTTCAGATTCTGACTAATAAGAAATCGATACCATTGCTTCGTGGATGTTTCCCTAAGAGAGGGTTTTACCACGTAAATCTCTGCGTATATCTCATGTGTGTGTATTTATTTTCTTTCTTGTTTTATTTGCTTCCGCTGCATATTGTGTTTTGTGGCTGATAGATCCAACAAGTGGTATCAGAGCTTGGTAGGAAGCGACAGAGAACGAGAAAGCTGAGTGATCATTGTTTCAAGAAATTTTAATTCGTTTTACGGGTCAAGAGTTACTAGAAGAGAAAAACCTGAAGCTGGAGCGATAATCTTGAACTACCACGGGTTTAAAGCTTGGTGAGGCACAACACTTTTAAGCACACTTACGGCGTTTGGTACTACCGCTACCTTCCTTCATCGAGGAGCACGGTACTGTTTTTCATTTGAAATTAAAGCTTGTTTTTCATTTCAAGTTTAAGTGTGAAAGAAAGCTAAACGATGTAAACCGTGAAAAATTTAATGAGCTTAAGTCATTTTTTGTTTTCACGTGGATAAAAAGAGGTAAAGGGAGGTTTATGTTAAAAGAAGTGAATTTTTCACATGGATATAGGGAGGCTTATTTAAAAGCTTATTAACATATATATTTAAAAGTGGATGTATGTTTTAAAAGGTGGGAGTTATAAGGGATGTTTTATAAAGGTTTGTTTTAACAAAGGCTTGAGGTGGGCGTTATAAGGTTTAATATATTTTGAGTATTTGAAAACCTTTATTTCATTATTTTGAAAAGGGATTCCCTTATAAAGTTTTTTGACCTGGTGTTTTTCTTGAGAAAATGGCAAAAACGAAGAGTGTTAAGTTTGAAATTGAGAAGTTCAATGCGAGCAATAATTTCGAGTTGTGGAAGGTCAAGATGCGGGATATGCTCGTGCAGCAAGGAATGGCAAAGGCACTGGCAGGGAAAACAAAGAAACCCATAGATATTTCAGATGGAAATTGGAGCGAGATGGATGAAAGAGCTCTCAGTGCTATTCATTTGTGCTTGGCCGACGATGTTTTATTTAACATCGTGTCTGAAACTAAAGCAGTAGGTCTCTCGAAAAAGTTGGAAAGTTTGTACATGACTAAATCCTTGTCAAATAAAATCCTCCTGAAGCGGCAGTTGTTTACCTTGCGTATGAAAGAAGGTACAAATATTTCTGAACACTTGAATGCGTTCAATACTCTTATTTGTCAGTTGACTAGTATGGAAGATATTATTAAATCTGAAGACAAGGCGATTTTACTGTTGTGCTCTCGGCCTCAGTAATGGGCACATTTTGCAACCTCTATCAGTTTTAGTTCTACTGAGTCTATTACGTTCGATGAAGTTGTGGGAGCCTTACTTTCTGAGGAAACTCGAAAGAAATCTAGTCTTGAAACCTCGACATCAGAAGTAATGGTGGCCAGAGGAAGAACCAGTGAAAGAGGACAACATTCGAAAGGTACATCAAGGTCAAAGTCGAAGGGCAAAAAGAGTAAATTGAAGTGCTGGTACTGCAATAAAGCAGGACATCTTAAGAAAGATTGCTGGAAACGCAAGCGAGCTTCTAAGGAGGAGGACTCTACAAAGGAGGCGAACATAGCCGAGAATGATTTAGGTATGATCGATGAGGTATTATCTACATCTACTATTTTGCAATACCATTCTGACTGGTTAATTGATTCTGGAGCATCTCACCACATGTGTCTTCATAGAAATTAGTATTCCTCATACCAATCTATAGATGATGGGGTAGTTTATATGGGAAATAATGTTACATGTAAAACTGTTTGGGTAGGGAGTATCAGAATTAAAATGTATGATGCGACTGTTAGGACTCTAACAGATGTGAGACATGTACCTAAACTAAGGAAGAACTTGATATCAATGGGAGTTCTTGATGATGCTGGTTACAAGTTTACAGTTCAAGGTGGAGTTATGAAGGTATCGAAAGGTATCTTGGTTGTTATGAAAGCAAACAGAGTTGGGAACCTGTATAGACTTGAAGGGAGGATGGAAGTTGATCATGCAATAGTAGCATCGGTTGGTGCAGCAGCAGACATCACTCATCTATGGCATCAACGGTTAGGTCATATCAGCGAAAGAGGTATGAAGGTACTTGATGATCGAAAGTTGCTTCCTAGTTTAAAATCTATAGATTTGAAGTTTTGTGAGCACTGTATTTATGTTAAATAGGCTAGACAAAAATTTAAATCTGGAAAACACACTAGTAAAGGTATCCTAGACTACATACATTCTGATCTTTGGGGTCCATCTCCACAAATTTCTTATGGGGGATCGTCATATTTCGTCATTTTTATAGATGATTACTCGAGGAAAGTTTGGATCTATTTATTAAAGAGAAAAGATGATGTTTTTGATATATTTAACCAATTTAGAGCTTTGGTTGAAAAGAGCACTGGCAGGTTCATTAAATGTCTTAGAACAGATAATGGAACCGAATTTACTTCGAAGGAGTTTGATAATTATTGCAAGCAGGATGGGATTGAGAGGCATAAGACCACTGTTTACACTCCGCAGCAGAACGACATTACTGAACGCATGAACAGGACTCTTCTTGAAAGAGCAAGGAGTATGCTCAGTAATGCGAAGTTGTAGCAGGAATTGTGGGGAGAGGCATTGCTTACAACTTGTTACCTGGTCAATCGATCACCATCAACATCAATTGACTGCAAAATTCCAGAAGAGGTATGGACAGGTCAATCATGTGATTATTCTAATCTTAGAGTATTTGGTTGTGAAGCCTATGCACTTATTTCAAAAAATCAGCGTTCCAAACTAGATCCTAAGTCAAGAAAATTGATCTTTGTTGGATATGGTGATGGTGTTAAGGGATATAGGTTGTAGAATCCTACTGTCCATAAAATCATCATAAACAGAGATGTAAAATTCGATGAACTTTCTCTGACAAACTTAGATGTAAGTAATGATTTGAAACAGGCTAATGTACCACAGTTTCAACAAATTCAGTTTGATACTCAGTCATCTGTGAGGGGGACTCATGAGGATGTCCAGGAAGAGGATATTCATGAGGACACTCCTCAGGAAGAGGATGGCACTCCTCAGGAAGAGGATGGGCAGACAGAAATAGAGGAAATACCACAGCAAACTCTATGGAGATCTACGCGGAACAGAACTTTTCCAAAGAGGTATGATGATTTTGTTTTCATTTCTAATGAAGGAGAACCTGACAGTTATAAGGAAGCATTAGAAGTGTCTGACAGTGACAAATAGAAACATGCAATGAAAGAAGAAATGGATTCTTTGGAAAAGAACAAAACGTGGGATATTGAGGAACTTCCAGAGAGTAGGAAAGTGGTTGGCTGCAAATGGGTGTACAAACTGAAGAAAGGAGCTGATGAAATTGTTCTGAAGTACAAAGTGAGACTGGTTGTAAAAGGATTTTCTCAGAAGGCAGGTATTGACTTTCATGAGATTTTTTCACCAGTTGTAAAACTTGTTTCTATCAGAATTTTGTTAGCACTAGTTGCTTTATATGATTTGGAGTTAGAGCAGCTAGATGTCAAAACAGCTTTCTTACATGGAGGTTTAGATGAGGAAATTTTCATGGAACAACCAGAAGGGTTCGTTCAAAATAGCAACAAGAGGTTTGTTTGCAAGCTCAAAAAATCATTGTATGGCCTGAGGCAGTCTCCCAGGCAATGGTACAAGAAGTTTGATTCTTTCATGGTGAGTCAGAATTTTACCAGGAGTGAGTATGATCATTGTGTGTACTTTAAAAAGTTGGAAAATGACATGTTCATTATTTTGGTATTGTATGTTGATGATATGCTTGTCGCAAGCAAGAGCATGTTTGAAATCAGCAGGTTAAAGGCTTAGTTGGATAGGACATTTGATATGAAGGATCTAGGAGCAGCAAATCAGATCTTGGGCATGCAGATACACAGAGACAGGAAAAATGGCAAGCTGTGGTTATCACAAAAGAGGTATGTGGAGAAAATACTTCAGAAATTTGGTATGGATAAGGTGAAACCTTCTAGTATCTCTTTAGCCTCTCATTTCAAGCTTTCTTCAGTTTTGAGTCCTAAAAATGATGAAGAAAGGCAGTATATGTCTCGTGTACCATATGCTAATGCAGTAGGAAGTTTGATGTATGCGATGATAAGTACAAAACCAGATATTTCCCATGCAGTTGGTGTTGTTAGTAGATACATGGCAAATCCAGGAAAAGAGCATTGAGCAGCAGTGAAATGGGTGCTTCGGTATCTTAGAGGCACAAGTGACTATTGTATCACTTTTGATGATTGCAGTGATAAAGTCTGTGGTTATGTTGATTCTGATTTTGCAAGTGATTTGGACAGGAGGAGGTCAACTTCAGGTTATGTTTTTACTCTTGCAGGTGGAGCTATTAGTTGGATGTCAAAGCTTCAGAATATTGTTGCTTTATCTACTACAGAGGTAGAATATATAGCTGCTTCACATGCTTCCAAAGAGGTAGTTTGGTTAAAAGGTTTGCTAGGTGAGTTAGGAAAGGTTCAGAACTCTATAAAGATTTTCTGTGATAGTCAAAGTGTTATTCATTTGGCTAAAAATCCAGCTTATCATAGGAAGACAAAACATATTCCTGTAAAATATGAATTTGTAAGACATGTTATTGATGAAGGTGGAGTGGTTCTTGAAAAGGTCCACACTCAAAAGAATAGTGCAGACATGTTCACGAAGCCAGTTACTTCAAAGAAGCTACGGTGGTGCTTAGCTTCTCTAGGCTTGCAGGAAAAGTGATCAATAGAGCAATGAGCAATGGTATCAGGTAAATTGTTGTCAAGGTGGAGATTGTTAGAAACTGGTGACAACCGGCTATGACGGTAACTATGTAACTGACTAACCAAATATGCAGTTATTAGTAACCGTGTAAGAAATGTATATGTTTCTTGTATTCTCATAAGAGAAGATATTGGAGAGTTGTGAGTTGTTGTAAATATTCAGATTCTGAATAATAAGAAACCGATACCATTGCTCCGTGGATGTTTCCCTAAGAGAGGGTTTTACCACGTAAATCTCTGCATATATCTCATGTGTGTGTATTTATTTTCTTTCTTGTTTTATTTGCTTCCGCTGCATATTGTGTTTTGTGGCTGTTAAATCGAACAAGAAATGCATTTGATTTTTAGTTTTCGTGCAAGTGGAATCAAGGTTGAAACAAAACACTATGTATGAATATTTATTATGTAGGTTGAAATGAAGCCTTATGTAAGGATATTTATTAGGAATGATTTATTTCCATGCTTAAGTTGGCCTCTTCATATGATTTCCCATTGGTTTCAGTGTTAGTAATTAAGCTGACGCGGCTTGAAAAAAAAGGTAATTAAGCTGACTGCGAAAAGTTCAATAAAATGCCCTTTGACTAATATTATTTAAAATCTGATTAGAATATGTGGAAGGGAGCTATGAGATGTTTAATTTGTACATGTACATCATCAAAGAATGAGGAAAGCAGCTGGCCGGGATCAAAGCCTAGATGGAATCCAAAAATGGAAGAGATTGGGATCTTAAAATCCAGTTTCAGTTATGGAATGGTGAATCCTTCAAGAAATGAAATTAAAATAATCAGGGCTCAACTGCGAAACTTCAGACAAGTTGGGGATGTTGGGGACACACATGTCTTGTATTGGTTCCAGAACATAAAGTCCAGATCCAAGAAAACACAACCCCACTTTTAGTCTCCAAAGATCTGTAAATCTACAGCAGGGAAGAGTCTGACGCTGCACAAAGGAAGAGAAAGATTCAAAAGTTTTGTGCTACTAATTATATGTTCTATGACTGACTTAGACTGATCAATCTTACTCTTCTATGGACAAGATTTACAGTTATCTACAGAGTTAGAATGGCGTTGCTTTGCTTGGAGCGAGACTTCCTGTTGTGGAACCAGTAAAAGAGATTAGCGTCACCAACTTGTTGTCTATACTCTTTTAGCTGACATTTGATTCTATTTATTTCATCCCATGAAGGTTTCAACATGCCAGAATTGAATATCTACTTTAACATCAAGATCTGTTCTGGTTTTAGATTCCATCTCGTTTTCGGCATGTTGCAGTCCTCATTCAATGTACCTCTAGAAATTACTGTTTACACATATTCTAATTATATTTGAAATGATATTAATAGGAATGCATATTATTTAGTGTTTTTTTTACTGGATCTTAAAATCTATATTCAGTTCTGGAATGGTGAACCCTTCACGAAATGAAATTAAAAGAATCAGACCTCAACTCGAAGAGTTTAGACAAGTTGGGGACATTGGGGACGAGCATGTCTTGTATTGGTTCCCAACCATATTTTTAAATCTACACCGGCAAAGAGTGAGACTGATCAGTCTATAAGAATCAAAGACGTTGCACAACCAAAGTGTAAGATTCACAAGTTTTGGTATTAGCAATGTTTATGACTGACTTAGACTGCTCAATCTTACTCTTCTCCGCACTAGATTTGGAGTTCTCTAGACTGAGAATGGCGTTGCTTTGCTTGATCTGCACTTGGTTATCTAAACTCGTTTAGTTGACATTTGATTCTATTTATTTCATCGCGTGAAGGTTTCACCTTGCCAAAATTGAATATCTATTCTAACATCCAGATCTATTCTGGCTATAGATTCCATCTTGCTTTTGGCGTGTTGCATTCCTCATTCTCTGATAATGTACCTCAACAAATTATTCTTTACACATTCTACTCTACAAATTCTTCTTTACACATTCTAATCAGATTTGAAATTATATTAATAAGAAAGCATATTATTTAGCTTTTTGCAGTTCCATTAATCTCTGACGTTGAAACATATGGGAAAATGTATTAGGAAACAGAATTAACGTTGAAAATAAATCATACCTAATAAACTCAAGAAGATTTTTGGGAGAAAAAAACAAACTTTGACATTGTTCTATGTGAATATATTGGATAGATGGGATCCCCAACTAGATTATAAAAAATTCAAATTTCTTTCCATCTAAATCTAGTTATTATTAGAGGATTTGTTTATCCCATCGCATAAATAATTCAAATTTATTTCCATCTAAATCTGGTTATTAATAGAGGATTTGTTTATTCAATTGCATAAATATTTTCTGAATCAGATTTATCTATGAAAATGGATACTTTTATTTTAAATTATTAATGTAACATCTCTCTTTTACCCCTATACTTTTATAATCAAAGATGTAATTATGTACATGTTGTGGTGAAGAGCTCAAGGCCAAGGCCCCATCATTAAACATTGCAGGTGGTGTTATTTATTTCCTATGTTATAATAGTGGATTATAGACCTAGGAGATTGAAAAATTTTTACGCGACTAAGCTATGGGGCAAAGACTCCACGAGGGAGAGAGGTGAGAGACTAAAAAAGCCTAAGAGCCCGGTTGTGAATGTCATGGTGTCATTTGGGTACCTATGAGTTATTGATAAAATGTTTACAACTCGCAACCCAAGTGTTCAAGTAAAAAAACAATGTTATAATTACTTGTCTAGTAACTAAGTGATTGACTAATAAAGATTGCCCTAAAAAGCTAGGAAAAATCCATTATATATATATATGGCTCATTTTCAATGGTCTTCTTCTTCTCAACTTAATGATTCTTCTCAACTTAAATCATTAAGGATTGTAAAAATGAAAATAAGAATTTATAAAAATACGAATCACTTTATATATATATAGATATGCGCTTCAGAATGGCCATAACATAGTTTTGTACATGCTTATTCTAGAAAGGAAAAGTTTATATTCTTAATGGCTATAACATAATATATGAACAGATATGTTAAAAAAAACGAAGTACCTTGAATGATTTTAGTAAAAGAGAGATATTATTTTAGTACGTGGATAAAGGAGGGAACCTTTATTTAAATCAAAGGATTAACCTGCTCCACCTTTTTTGACGGGATCGATTGAGTTACTTTGGTTCATTAAAAAGAGTGGTATCTCAATAGAGGACCAAGCCAAGTTTTTGGCAGTAACTATGAGTGTGCCTTATAACACTTGGAGCCCTAGCTGGTGAGCAGCATGAGTTTGAAGGGAGTAATTTCCTTCATCTACTACTCCTCGTATCGGGGCGGCACATGAAAATAGGGAGGAGTGATATTGGAGAGGGGGGAACGATCTAACAGTCGTTGGCCTAGGTTATTACTAATATCTGTATCGCTGCATTATGCTATTGGCTCAATGCCTCTGTCACTTGAACTCTGCAATGTTAGTACCATGGCTCAATGTTGGTATTGATCGATTTCTCTATCGCTGCACATGGTCATTGGTGAAGGGAAAAGGGGAAGGGGAAGCTGCGCAGTCAAAGAGATTTGACCTCCGCGGTGAATAAATAATATTTTTTTTCTTTGGCTTACAACCTGTGCTCCACTTGTGTTTGTGAATACTTTTCTTCACAAATTAGCTTGGTGACCACTTGTTTCGACTTTACTGGGCAGGTTATTTCACTACTTTTGTAAAAATTCGTAACTTCACAAAATACTTTGCAGAATACTTTACTTTGCATAAGCTTCCCACTTCATGCAAATTACCTTTGTAAACTTCTTTTAACTTTACGAAAGTTAACTCCGCACAAGTTACCTTTGCATTCCTATTTAGCTGCCCACAATCCAATCTTAAACAAACTTTGTATAAATGTATTTCATGATAAAACCTAGGAACCTAAACATATGTAGAAGTTAAAGGGCTTTTACCACCGTGAAATACTTGGAATCTTGATTTGATTTACACACCGTAAATGTAAACAACATTTACTCAGGTCAATATGAAATAGATGTGCAGGATGCATAAACCAACATTCTTGAGAATGAATACATAAAACCAAAACCAACATTCTTGAGAATGAATACATAAAACTAAAGACTTATATATATTACCACTGTAAAACAGAGTAACTTTGTCGCACTTACAGAGAGATGACATTTACTTCAATCTTTACACTTTTACATAGAGCTAGGGCTCTTGAAATACTTCATGGGTTTCACTTCTTCTTCTTTCACAGTTCTTACAGAGCTTGGGCTCCTTACACATTTTTTTCTCTACATCTCTTTCCTAGTCTCCTATGAGTGTTTTTCATTTATAGAGTTTCATTATCACCGACTCAAGATCGCTTCTCATGGAAGATTTTAGGGTTACAATAAAGACTATAATAAATTCTACCTATGAAGTTATGAGCTTTCAAAATGAAAACGGCTCCTTAAATACTAACTTGCCATGAGCCGGATTGGCTGCAAATTGACTAACTGACTTTTGACATTGCAGACTGATTGAGTGTCTAATAGAGCCGACGCATATAAGATATGCTACCAGCTAATTAATTACAATATTTCCAACAATCCCCCTTAATTGTGAGCGGATGGGGATCATCAAACAAAAAAAAATATTACAAAATATTTCAAAGCTACGACATGCTCTGTTCATGACATAGTTCACTACGCAGGTGAACTTGTCAATCCAAAACAACTTTGTAGGTATTGGAATGGGTCCTTTTCCCATGGTTTTGTAAATATGTTTGCTACCTGATCTTCTGACCGACAAAATTCTAAACATATTTCCTTGTTGTTTATCAATTCTCTGATAAAATGATACCTTGTGTCGATGTGCTTGGTTCTCTTATGAAACACATGATTCTTTGACAGTACGATAGCTGAATTGTTGTCACAGTAAATGACTATGGGTTCTTGTTGGACCTGCGACAGATCACTTAACATCCTGCGCATCCAAACTGCTTGACATGTAGCACTTGTAGCTGCGACATACTCTGCTTCTGCTGAAGAAAGAGTTACTATGGGTTGTTTCTTTGAAGCTCATGATACAACACATGTTCCTATATAAAATGTATTCCCAGATTTGTTTTTTCTGTCATCTATGCTGCCTCCATTATCGCTGTCAGTGTATCCAATGAGTTTCAAATTTTCTGTGGTTGAATACAAAATTCCAAAGTCTTTTATTCCACTTACATACCTCAGAATTCTTTTACTTGCTTGCCAATGTGATTCTTTTGGTGGCTCTATGAATCTTGAGATTAAACTGACTCCATACATGATATCTGGCCTTGTTGTTGTTAGATACATAAGGCTTCCAATGAGCCTTTTAAACAATGTAGGATCTACATTGGATCCATCATCATCCTTGCTCAATTTCAAACCTGTTATCACTTGTGTTTGAGCTGTCTTGCAATTTAACATCTTAAATCTGTTCAAGACATCACTTGGATACTTTGACTGAGATATAAGTATCCCATTTTGAGACTGTTGGACTTCAATGCCTAGAAAATACTTCATAAGCCTCAAATTATTCATTTCAAATTCACTTTCCATGGCTATTCTAAATTCTTCTATGCCAAAATCACCAGTAAATATTAAATCATCTACATACAGGTAGACAATTAACTTATTACCTTGCTGATTGATTTTTGTGTACAACGTTTGCTCACATTCACTTCTGTGAAATCCATTTTGAATAAGTTATGAGTTAATGCGACGATACCAAGCTCTGGAAGCTTGCTTCAAACCATACAGTGCCTTCTTCAATCTGTATACTCTATGTCCTTTTCCTGGAGCTTCATAGCCTTGTGGCTGCTCAACATATACTTCTTCTTCTAAATAACCATTTAGAAATGCAGATTTAACATCCATTTGATAAACAAGCCATGTCTTATGAGCTACGATGGCCAAAACTGTTATGATTGTATCCATCCTTGCTACAGGTGTGATGTTTTCATTGAAGTTTATACCACGTTGTTGTGTGAACCCTCTTGCTACCAATCTTTCCTTATACTTCTGCACATTCCCATTAGAAATTACTTGGTCTTATAAATCCATTTGACGCTTATCACATCTTTGTCCTTAGGAACATCAACTAATTCCCATGTTTGATTCTTCTCAATGCATTCTATTTCTTCATCCATGGCTTGTGCCCAAACTTTATCTTCAACAGCTTCTTCAAATGTTAGAGGATCATTAACTTAAGAAAATAATGCAAAACATGAGAATGAATTAGGTGTACGAGCCTCATATATTTCGTGCAGGCTTCTTGTCCTTGGCAGAGTTGATTGGGTTGAGCTGCATGAACTGCTTGATGGAGTTTGATGCGCACTTGGTGTGCTTATCGGAGTTGCTTGAGCTGCGACCTGTGTCGGAGTTCTTTGTGTTGGAACATGCTGCGCAATTCTTGGAGTAGATGGAGCTGCACAGGTCTGATTTACATGCAGAGTTTCAACCACATCTTCTGCGTGGTCACCATGTTCAACATGTGACACGATTTTGACATTCTTCTCTACAATTCCATCCCATGCTTCATTTTCCACAAACTGAACATCTCAACTGATAATGACTTTCCTTGCAACAGGATCATACAACTTGTATGCTTTTGTGTCTTCAGAATATCCAATAAAGATGCATTTCTTCCCTTTATTGTCTAATTTCCTTCTTAGATCATCTTGCACATGTGCATATGCTACACAACCAAAAAATTCTAAATGTGAAACAATATGTTTCATACCTATCCATGCTTCTCGTCGAACCTTTTTCTTCTCGCTCTTTGTCGGACATCGATTCATGATGTATACCACAGTTTCCACTGCTTCAGCCCAATATTCATTTGATAGATGCGTGACTGCCAACATGTTGCATGCAATATCCATAATGGTTCTGTTATTCCTCTCTGCGATACCATTCTGCTGCGGTGTATACCACGCAGTGAACTGCTTTTATATGCCATGATTTTTGCAAAAGTTTAAAAAATCATTTGACACATACTCACCAGCTCTGTCTATTCTCAATATCTTGATGCTGTAACCACTCTGCTTCTCCACGAGTGCCTTGAACTGCTGAAAACAACTAAACGCATTAGATTTGTGTTTTAGAAAATAGAAGCATGTTTTTCTTGTGAAATCATCAATAAATGTGAGAAGATAAGTGCATCTTCCCATCGATGGTGTTTGCATTGGTCCAAAAATATCAGAGTGCACAATTTCAAGTGGTGTGCGAGCTCTATATGACTTTCCAACTAGAAAAGTCTCTCTGTGTTGTTTGCAAAAAACACAGCCTTCACAAATTCTCTCTGGCTTTTGGATCAATGGAAATCCTTTCACCATGTCCTTCATATGCAGTAGCTTCAACCCACCAAAATTCAGATGTCCAAATATGAAATTCCATAAGCAGGATTCATCATTTATTTATGTTTGAAATGCAGCTTGCATTTCACTGCCTTTTTCTTCAGTTGCGCACTGAATTTCTGCTCCTTGGCTCTCTGCGCTAAGCGCAGCTCTAGAATTTTCATTTTGTCTTGTATGAACAACTTGAGTTGTTTTTCCTTTTATGATGGGTCTTATCCTCAAAGGAAACTAGCGGTTGCTTGTCATCTCCACTACAGAAATTATCTGATTGCTGGGGTATATGTATTTGATCACACAGTGTTTTCCTACCATCTAAACTCTATAGCCTTTTTCCATGAATTGTCCTATGCTCATCAAATTATGCTTCAAGCCTTGAACATAATAAATATTTCTGCTCCCCCTGTTTTGTTAGAATATCAACAGTACCCTTACCGAAAACAGTGACTTGAATATTGTTTCCAAGTGTGACATCAGTTTGAACTAATTTGTCTAGACTAGAAAACAGATTTAAATTGCCAGTCATATGATTGCTATAGCCTGAGTCTAAATACCATATATCATTTGGACTTTCTTGAACAACATTGCATTCAAGTGGAGATGCACATGATAAGAAAAGTGAGTTGTTTGGAGTGTTGTTGTTGCTTGACTAAGCTTCACCTTGCTTTCCTTGGTCATATCGCTTCTTCCTGCATTTATATGCAAAGTGTCCATACTTCTTACAATAATGACATTGAATTTTTTATTTATCATACCTCTGTCAACTTGACTGAGTGGGAGCTTGATTCTGGCCTCTACTAGTGCCATGTGCAGAGCTGCTGCTACGACCTCCTCTGAACGAACTTCGTCCATTGCCTCTAGAGTTTGATCTTCCTCTACCTCTTCCATGACTTATGGATGACTATGCTACAAATGCACCTTCCAGTGATTTTTCTGAACCACTAATTCTATGTTCATGATTGAGTAGTGAGGCTTGCAACTCATCAATAGTGAATGTGGACAGAGCTTTGTTTTCTTCCAGGGTTACAGCCAAAGATTCAAATTTCTTTGGAAAAACTCCAAGAAATTTTTCAACAACTCTTTGGTAACCTAAAGTTTCTCCATGAGACTTTATTTGATTAACCAAACCAATAACACGAGTATAGAATGAGTCTACTGACTCTATATTTTTCATTGACAGAGATTCAAAATCTCTTCTAAGAATCTGAAATTTAGCAGTCTTTACCTTGTTGAAACCTTGATATGCGGTTTCCATTGTGTCCCACACTTCCTTAGCTGACTGCACTGCTGCTACTCTTGGGAGTATGGATTGATGTGTTGCTTGATGTATGTGGAACAACGCCTTTCCATCTTTTTTTCTATGTTCTCTCAAGACATCCTTCTCAGCCTGTGTGAGATTGTTGTATGTTGCTGCATCTACTGGTTCTGCATAGGCATCCTGGACTATGTCCCATACATCTTGACTTCTAAAGAAAGCTTTCATGGTTAGAGAACAATATTAATAATTTTTACCAGAAAATATGGGAGTTTGCAAATTACCCGAAGTGGAAGCCATTCTTAATTACTTTTGCCATTGAAAATATAATTCTTACTTTTTGTAAATCTGCGCTCTGATACCAGATGAAGGGAAAAGGGGAAGGGGAACCTATGCAGTCAAAGAGATTTGACCTGCACGGTGAATAAATAATTTTCTTTTCTTTGGATTACAACCTGCACTCCACTTCCAAATAATTTGCTTTAAATATTTTTGTGAATACTTTTCTTCACAAATTAACTACGCAGGAATTGCCTCCGCAATTTCTCTTTTACAACGCGTAGGTTAACTGCTCAATTCTACTTCTTACTGCACAGTGACTACCTGGGCATTTCGACTTTTAATGTGCAGGTTATTTCTACTACGCAGGTGAACTTTGCTGCATAGTTCACTACCTTCGCGGAAATTCTTAACTTCACAAAATACTTTGCGGAATACTTTACTTTGCAGAATCTTGGCACTTCATGCAAATTACCTTTGTAAACTTATTTTAACTTTACGAAGGCTAACTGTGCACAAGTTACCTTCGCATTCCTATTTAGCTACACACAACCCAATCTTAGACAAACTTTGTATAAATGTATTTCATGTTAAAACATAGGAACCTAAACATATGTAGAAGTTACTGCACAGTTAAACTAGGGCTTTTACCACCGTGAAATACTTGGAATCTTGATTTGATTTATAGACCGTAACTGTAAACAACATTTATGCAGGTCAATATGAAATAGATGTGCGGGATGCATAACCCAATATTCTTGAGAATGAATACATAAAACCAAAGACTTATATATATTACGACTGTAAAACATAGTAACTTTGCCACACTTACAGAGAGATGAGATTTACTTCAATCTTTACACTTTTACACAGTGCTAGGGCTCTTGAAATACTTCATGGGTTTCACTTCTTCTTCTTTCACAGTTCTTACAGAGCTTGGGCTCCTTACACATTTTTTTCTCTACATTCTTTTCTAGTCTCCTGTGATTTTTTTTCATTTATAGAGTTGCATTATCACCGACTCAAGATCGCTTCTCATGGAAGCTTTTAGGGTTACAATAAATACTGTAATAAATTCTACCTAAGAAGTTATGAGCTTTCAAAATAAAAATGGCTCCTTAAATACTAACTTGCCGTGAGCCAGATTGGCTGCAAACTGACTGACTAACTTCTAACATTGCAGACTGACTGAGTGTCTGACAGACCTGGTGCATATGAGATACGCTATCAGCTCATTAATTACAATATTTCCAACAGTTTGTTCTCATTGCTTGTTCATTATTTTATTTATATAGATTGATACTCTGCGATTTCTAGGAAGGGACGACTTTTTAATGAAGTCCAATCCCAGAGCAGTCCTACATCATTTGTTTTCGATATGAATACATTGTGATATTGTATAATATGTTAGTGATATGTGATCTTTGAGCCTTATTGTTTTTCATTTTGTAGTGGGAGCTAAGTCTCTTAGCAGGAAAATGTCTGCAATCAGTTTGTTATTTAATTTGACGGCAATCACAATGGGAAGATGACACCTCTTCATGAGCTCGATCCTTCTGCTAGTGGAATTTTAATTATTCCTATATAAAAAGATAACCTACATTAAGATATCGATCTCCGATCAGTTACTTGACTGATATTTAAATTGAGACTGAAAGTTGGTGATCTCTCTCTGTGTAGAGAGGATCAACCCTTGATAGTTTTCTTATCTGATATTTTACCTTGAGAAATAACTATTTTTCTTCTATGGAGGATTGGTTCAATCTTTTGTTTTAAAGATTGTCTAGTCTAGGGAGATTGAACAACCCTTTGTAGGGCACCACCAGTCTAGCAAAACTTTTTCATAGATAAGAGTTGTTCTTGCTAGCTAACTTCTCATGGAAAGAGCCCACACCTTTCTGTTATAAATTTAATGGTATTAAAGTATGGTCGGTCTCTAGTGGAGAGTTGAAGTCTTCCCTTATCACACATCGACTGTATGTGGAGATTGTGGCCCGCTATCTTGGTGAAGAGGCAAACCATTTCCTTTGTAATTAAATATATATTTGCATCACTGCTTATGACGATTTTGAAAGGATGTATCCTCTTAGGGAGAATTGAAATGTTATTATTATTATTAACACATAGTAGGTTACATTCAACCCTTGCGTTGAGAAGAGTAATGCAGAGTTTTGTTTGTGTTTTCCATTCATATGTGAAGAGTCCATACTTCTTACAGTAATGACATTGAATTTTTGATTTATCATACCTCTGTCCACTTGATTGAGTGGGAGCTTGATTTTGGCCTCTACCAGTGCCATGCGCAGGGCTGCTGCTACAACCTCCTCTAAACGACCTTTGTCCTCTACCTCTAGAGTTTGATCTTCCTCTGCCTCTTCCACAACTTATGGATGACTCTGCTATGAATGCACCTTCCAGGGATGTTTCTGAACCACTGATTCGATGTTCATGATTGAGTAGTGAGGCTTGCAACTCATTAATAGTGAATGTGGACAGATCTTTGTTTTCTTCCAGGGTTACAACCAAAGATTCAAATTTCTTTGGAAGAACTCTAAGAACTTTTTCAACAACTCTTTGGTCACCTAAAGTTTCTCCATGAGACTTGATTTGATTAACCACACAAATAACACGAGTATAGAATGAGTCTACTGACTCTGTATTTTTCATTGACAGAGATTCAAAATCTCTTCTAAGAATATGAAGTTTAGCAGTCTTTACCTTGTTGAAACCTTGATATGCAGTTTCGAATGTGTCCCATGCTTCCTTAGATGACTGTGTTGCTACTACTCTTGGGAGTATGGATTCATGTGTTGCTTGATGTATGTGGAACAACGCCTTTCCATCTTTCTTTCTCTGTTACCTCAAGAAATCTTTCTCATCCTGTGTGAGATTATTGTATGCTGCTGCATCTGCTGGTTCTGCATAGCCATTCTGGACTATGTTCCATATATCTTGACCTCTAAACAAAGCTTTCATGGTTAGAGACCAATATTCATAATTTTTACTAGGAAATATGGGAGTTTGCAAATTACCCGAAGTGGAAGCCATTCTTAATTAGTTTTCCCTTTGTAAATATAATTCTTACTTTCTGTAAACCTATGCTCTGATACAAAATGAACGGAAAACGGGAAGGGGAACCTGCGTAGTCAAAGAGATTTGACCTGCACTGTGAATAAATAATTTTCTTTTCTTTGGCTTACAACCTACACTCCGCTTCCAAATACTTTGCTTTAAATATTTTTGTGAATACTTCTCTTCACAAATTAACTGCGCGGGAATTGCCTCCGCAATTTCTCTTTTACAACGCATAGTTTAACTGCTCAATTCTACTTCTTACTGCGCGGTGACTACCTGTGCATTTTGACTTTTACTGCGCAGGTTATTTCTACTGCACAGGTGAACTTTGCTGCATAGTTCACTACCTTTGCAGAAATTCTTAACTTCACAAAATACTTTGCAGAATACTTTACTTTGTAGAAGTTTCGCACTTCATGCAAATTACCTTTGTAAACTTCTTTTAACTTTACAAAGGTTAACTGTGCACAAGTTACGTTCACATTCCTATTTAGCTGTGCACAACCCAATCTTAAACAAACTTTGTATAAATGTATTTCATGCTAAAACATAGGAACCTAAACATATGTAGAAGTTACTGCGCAATTAAACTAGGGCTTTTACCACCATGAAATACTTTGAATCTTGATTTGATTTACAGACCGTACATGTAAACAACATTTATGCAGGTAAATATGAAATAGATGTGCGGGATGCATAAACCAACATTCTTGAGAATGAATACATAAAACCAAAGAATTATATATGTTACTACTGTAAAACATAGTAACTTTGCCACACTTACAAAGAGATGAGATTTACTTCAATCTTTACACTTTTACATAGAGCTAGGGCTCTTGAAATACTTCACGGGTTTCATTTCTTCTTCTTTCACCGTTCTTACAGAGCTTGGGCTCCTTACACATTTCTTTCTCTACATTCTTTCCTAGTCTCCTGTGAGTGTTTTTCATTTATAGAGTTGCATTATCACTGACTCAAGATCGCTTCTCATGGAAGGTTTTAGGGTTACAATAAAGACTGTAATAAATTATACCTAAGAAGTTATGAGATTTCAAAATGCACACGGCTCCTTAAATACTAACTTGCCATGAGCCGGATTGGATGCAAACTGACTGACTGACTTTTGACATTGCAGACTGACTGAAGGTCTGATAGAGCTGGCGCATATGAGATATGCTATCAGCTTATTAATTACAATATTTCCAATAGTTGGTTCTCATCGCTTGTTGATTATTTTATTTATATAGATTGATACTCTGCGATTTCTAGGAAGGGACGACTTCTTAATGAAGTCCAATCCCAGAGCAGTCCTCCATCATTTGTTTTCGGAATGAATACGTTGTGATATTGTATATTATGTTAGTGATATGTGATCTTTGAGCCTTATTGTTTTTCATTTTTTTGTGGAAGCTAAGTCTCTTAGCAGGAAAATCTCTGCAATTAGTTTGTTATTTAATTTGATGGCAGGGCGCTTGCACGAAGTTGGTTCCACTTTTTAGTGCAACTATAGAAATAAAAAACGCACATCCGAAATGGAAATCCATAACGTGTATGCGTTGTTGTGGCTAGGTTCGGACAAACCCAATCCGAAAACCGAGGCTAAGCTTAGTTAGCCCAAATCACATATGCGATATATTAAACTTGCATTTTTTAATAGTTACAAATCGCAAGTGTGATATATCCTACTTGCGTTATATCGCAAGTGCGATATATCCCACTTGTGTTATAACGTAAGTGCGATTTGGATCATGTGGATCATCTGAAATTTTATTTTTGTTCACAATGATAAAAATACAGTTTAAGAATCATGATCTTTAATGGTATATGTACTCCCAATTCCTCTCATTCCTCTAGAAGGATTGAATCCCTCCATATCTCTTCCATATTTCAAAGTTGTAGTCGAACTAGGGTTCGATTCATATGGTCTTCTTATTCACCATCATTTGTGTTTTTGTTTTTTTCCTCCATTTGTTTGAATGCTTAGAGTTTCATTTATTGTACTAATTTTTTTGTCTCTATGCATATAGTTTTACTTGCAAAGGCATAGTTAGAGAGATTCAATTGATTTATGAGAGAGGGGACCATATACAAACTTTGATTGTTCTCTAGATGTGAATACTACAGATGATTTGAAACATTAATTTTCTTGTCTTATATCCATTCTTATTTGAGATGTTATCCTTCTGTATAAGGCACCATGGATGTCTTCTACAACTAATGTCACATGTACAATTTGTGCACTAAATTGATTTCTTGTTTCGATATCCTCTCCTCTAATTCTTTTCTTCCTTTGATGTCTTCTATCATACCCTTCTCCATATAACTCCCTTGTTGCTTATCCAACCACACCATGTCACCCATCCATGCACCCACTATTTCAACTAAAGTTATTAAAATGGAGGCTAATATCTCTTATTATAGATCATAAAAATAAGCAACCCACTTCCTCTCTTCTACCATTACCTTTTCTTCCTTCAAACCTATTTTCCCCTATCCTAAAAAGATATAAAATTAGACATTTGAAAAAAACTATTCTCTATCTTTATCTCATTACTCATGTGATCTCTTTATGAAAATATATATGATGACTAAAAATATGGTAATTCAATTACAAATAACCTCCATGGAGATAAAATAACACATTTTGGTAATGATGTTTTGTAATCAATACTTATAATGAAAATTACTAATTTATAATACATATCCTAAGGTATTTTGAGTTATTTTCTTCGATGAAACTTTATTTTGATTAATTATGTATTCTACACAAGCATACGATAATTAACGTGAAGGAGAAGAGCATTCCTCGAATTACTCTATATCTAGTATAATTTTATATGAGGATGTTGATTGTTTGGTAAACCATTGGAAGATAAAAGGGGCTCCATAATTTTATATAATATAAATACCATTAATAGCAAAGGAGAAATTGTGACACAAAATCCCAGAGGGTTAGCTCAAGTGTTTGAGTGTTGTAATCGCAAGCAAAAGAAATCCCTAGGTGGCTATGCACGGCCTCACTTGATGTCCAGGCTCAAATGGTGCAAACATGATTATCGCTTGCCTAAGGAAATACATAGAGTGAACATGTTGTAATTATTACTTCCTAGTAGGCTTGCAAGGAGTGACAAAGTTGTAATTGTCCCTCCCTAGTCAAGGAGAAAGGGGTGAAAATCCTTATACATTGGCAAAAATGAAGGTCCAAATGATGGGATTTCGACATACTAATTAAGGATTTGTAGAATTCAATGTGCCCTTCTCTCACTCATCCTTGGTCCAAGGAAATCCCCAATCATTTATTCATTCATATAAAAAGGATTAATAGAGTTAAAAAATGCAGCTGCGATATATCGCAAGTGTGATTTGTAATGCCAAATATATATATATATATATATATATATATATATATATATATATATATATATATAATAGAGTGATTGCTACCTCATTTTCATTCATATATATCTTAAAGGATTAATAGAGTTAAAAAGCGCACTTGCGATATATAGCAAGTGCGACTTATAATGCAAAAATATATATATATATATATATTTAACATAGTGGCTGTAGCCTCATTTTCATTCATATATATTTATGATTAAGAGAGTTAAATAATGCACTTGCGATATATCGCAAGTGCGATTTGCAATGTAAAAAAATAATAAAAATAAAACACACTGCCCACGGCCTCATTTTCAAATTCATATATATCTAGGATTAAAAAACGCATTTTCATTAATAGAGTTACAAAACGCACTTGCGATATATCGCATGTGCGATTTGTAATGCAAATATATATATATATATATATATATATATAAAACACAGTGCCCGTGGCCTCATTTTCCTAATCTACACAGTGAAGGACCGACGATATCGGGAAGGAGAAAAAACGCACCTGTAGATTTGTGTTTGAGAGAAGGAGGAGGCAAGCCACTTCACAATTCAGATAAAATGGAAGGTGGGTGGCAAGATTTACTAGTTTGTTAATTCCTTTTGAATTTTTCATTATTGTGTTTGTTAATTCACTAGTTTTTATTTTTTTTAAACCAATTTAATAAAAGTTGTTACATGTATTAAAAAACAAACAATGAAATTGATTAATTAAATTTTGAAATTGAACTATTTTGTTCTTAACAAAGAGCACAAACCCAGACACAAACCCCAACCCAAACCAAAATCAAGACACAAACCTAAACCTAAACCAAAACCCAGACACAAACCGACAAACAGAGGAGGAACACGACCGTAATTTTGAGATTCTTGCTCGTTTTGGTTCATTGAGGCACCTTAGCTCACTCTTTAGGGGGGGACCACTTAAGACAATCTTTAGCTGAGGCATTAGACTCCATAAAAAAAACAATTTTCAATGCCTAGGGAGCACTGTACAACATTAGCTCGTACAGAGATTCCCAGAGGCAATACTATTCCACTGGGTTGAACTACAAAGAAGTCAAAAAATTAAAGATAACCAAAGACCAATTATTTTCCTTATTCCGGAACCCCAGCACCGGATTGGTTCCACCCACCAGTCGACCACACTTTTCCATAGAATGGTGCATGGAACCAAATATTAAAGCCAATTAGATGGATCGCTCGTACATGGTCTTCGATGAAGACCCTCACGAGAATAGAGACATCCCATTTTATTTCCGTAGGAAGCTATATGCAGAATTTATCCTGGGGAAACATGTGAACAATTTTGACATTTTAGAGTTCCAAGATGTAGGTCATGGGATGCCCCAAGATAGGGAAGGGGCTAGGACCGATCCTAACCATGTGTGACGCCCTCCATGCACACCAAACCCCCCTTGGTTATATCCTCCAGCGGGTCCGGTTCTTGATGATACGCAGGAGTCCTTATTAGATTCGGCTGATACATTGCTTCGACATGGGACTGCCATCCAAGGCAATGTAGGCCAAGGGGTTGGCACTTCTGAGGCTGACCCATCTGGGGTTGGACCATCTCACAGTCAAGATCCACCTTTCAGGTCCCCAGACCAAACCAGAGCTACACATTGCACCAGTGACGCGGAGTCTTCCGAGCATTGGGTTATTCCACACCCTTGCACATCGTGTCGAAGCATATGATATGGGCCTGCTTCAGAGTTTCGGGGCGATGGATTACTCCAATATGTAAGTAGAATTAATTCTTTACATAGTATATTTATTTTGTTTTATATCACAGTTTTCAATTGTTTCATAATTTATTTCTATTTAAATAATTATCTGACAATTTACGTGAACAAATATATAGCTGGTGTCGAATGACACCCCAGATTCACGTAATCTGGCCGTTGATGCTAATATCATTGGTGCAGCGGTCAATGCTGCATATGATTTTGGTGCTTCACCATTAGTTGTAAGAACTTTATTTTTAATTTGTCATCGAGTAATTTTCATATTTATAATTTAGATATTGTAACATTCAATATGTCTTAAACTTGATACAATATGTTTTATGCAGGGTGGGCATGATGAGTTTGTGGAATCCCAGGTCAGTCCCTCCCATGTAGAGGAAGATTCCCAGACTCAAGTATTATTTTCATTACATGCTTTTATTTATATGCTTTTAATGATTTGAAACATGTATGCGTTTAATTATTTAAAGAAATTTTCTAATTGTATCTTTATGTTTTGTTATGTAGCAGGGTTATGGTCAGGTTTTGTTTGACCGTCTATTAAGGCCACTGTTTAGTATTCCACCCATCGGTGACCCTCTTCGTCCCCCCCAGGTACATGTACATGTCTCGCTTTCTTTGAAAAAGCCATTGTCCATCCATGTAGTATATATATGTAGTCTTGTTAGATCTTTGTATTTGCTGACATTAACATATATATGTTACCTTATGCAGGAATCTAGTGATGCAATGGTGCTTGAAGAGCACCCAATCGACGTTGTTGGTGACCCACCTCTCCCCCCCGTAGGTACGTGTATGTCGAGCTCTTTCTTTGAAAAGTTCGTTGTACGTCCATACACAGTATATATACAGTCTCATTTTCTTTGTATTTGTTGACATTGGTCCATATGTTACTTTATGCAGGCATCTATTGATGTAGTGGTGCTTGAAAAAGCACCAAATCGACATTGTTGGTGACCCACCTCTCCCCCCCCAGGTATGTGTGTACATGTCTCTCTTTCTTTGAAAAGGTCATTCTACATCCATACATATTATATACAGTCTCATTTTCTTTGTATTTGCTGACATTGGTCCATATGTTACTTTATGCAGGCATCTAGTGATGCAATGGTGCCTGAAGAACACCCAACCGACGTTGTTGGTGACCCACCTCTGCCCCCCCAGGTACATGTATGTCTCGTTTTCTTTGAAAGAGTTATTGTCCATCCATTTAGTATATATGTCTTAAATTCTTTGTATTTGTTGGCATTGACATGTATGTTGCTTTATGCAGGTATCTATTGAGCTAGTGGTGCCTGAAGAGCACCCAATTGGGGCCACTGATGAACCTGCATGCCCCCCCACGCAAGAACATGCAGTTTCAGTACCGAGGACTTACACATGCATGGTAAGTAAAAATGTTATATTTGCTTGGAATTTGAACAAATGTACATAGAGTTGTATTTATTTTTATAGCTTGGTAAACTAACATATAAGTTTTGGTTTGTGTGCAGTCTCTGATATTGAGAATGCATCCTCCTACGGATTGATGGGGAACGCCATCGAGCAGCCGCAAAAGAAAGATATACTTCTCATTAGCCACTGAAATTGGCAGTGAAAAGGGGGATAAATATAAATCATGTATAGGGGGGTACATAAAGAATCCATGTATAGGGGGAATACATACATGTACCATTTTGTTTGTATGTACACACAGATGTAGAGTATGGTCTACAGTTTTGTATTATGGCCATGGCATGCCATTTTTTAAAACATTATACATGTACATTTATAATATAAAGCAACGTTCAGATTTACCTATATATGGTTGACTTGATATGGGATGGAGACATGTGTATTATATGCCTTGTAGATATATATGCTTGAATATGTTTTTGGGTTTATGGCTTTGTGTTTGTTGGAGAAGAGTTGGCATTGCAAATAATGAATGTAATGTGTTTGGTATAGAAAGGAAGGCTCTAGATGCCTTACTGTATGATGATGTGAATGTTGTTTCTTATAGTGACAAGCCCAATCTAGAAGTTTAATTTCTAATGAACAAACAAGTGACTATTCATAGCCCCTTCCTCTCCTAAACCTTCTTCACCTCCTAAACTTGTTTATCTTTACAATCATACTACAACTAACCCATGCTTACTATTGATGATACATACCTAGGCCCACTCAACTCTAGCACTCATTTTTACTCACAACTATTAAATCAAATACCAAGTAGCCACTCTAGTCCTTATAAATGGAATCCAATAGAACCTCATCTCTTAGACCTTTTTTAATCACTTACAACTTCCTACTACCCCACAGGATTCACCTTATTAACTAGGTTGGGTCCAATAATACAACCATTGTGTTCTAATAAACAAATATATTATGGCATATCACTTCAAATTTTCATTCATTTTTTTGCTAGATTAAGGTGGATCGCTATTCTATTGCAACACATGAAGAACACATGAAAATATAAGTATTTGGGCTTATGCTTTCATATCATGTATACCCTTTTGTTGAAGGGTTTTGTTCATGGTTATAGTATGATGATATTATAGAGCCTAGTCATTGTATTTTGCTTACAAACCCTTCACTTCCTTCTACTCTTGACACCCATTCTCCACCCACCTATACCACATAGTTCTAAACACATATAGGTGGATCACACACCTTGAAGCCTAAATACAACAATTAAAAACTATAGTTCACACTAGAAGTGTATTAAGCACATTCCAGGACTCCATAATTTTCTTAAAGTGTAGAAAACTTCATGAATCTTACCAATTTTTAAATTTCCAACCATAAAATGTTGAACAATATTTTTTTAAATATTCAAATTCATAAGTATTTTATATAGTTCATGGAAAATTTTGACCATGCTTATAGTAAAATAATTTTATCATATGGAATTTGGTTATCATTTTAGATAGAAATCGAAATTGGAACATCGTTTGGAAAAAAAAAATCTAAAATTATCCCATGGGTTAAATTTCACCCCTAAGGTTTTTTCTAGGGCATATATAGAACAAAAACACATTCCTTGTAGTCATTGTCTTCTTCTTGGACACATTCATTTATACCATGAGGCATGGAATACACATTGGCACTTTATCTAACTTATCTCCATAGTGTGTATTATCCCTAGTTCTATGTCTACAATCTCATGTTTCACATTTGGTTTAACCATAGATAATCATGGATGGTATACATAACCTACATTGTTGGAGGAAAATGACGATGTTTTATAGCTAAAATGATAGGAAATTATAAGTAACATGAACATAGTCTACAAGCCCAATGTAGACTAGGGTTTTGCTCAGTTTCCATCAATGCAATCTCACATTGTTGGGTCAACTCCGCAAAACACTCCACCGAGCTAGTGTTGGAAGCGGTCCCACGTCGGCATTGCCCATACACACTACCGAGAGCCAACGGCATGCAATCTTGCTCCTCCATTTGTTATTTCACTTTGGGATCGAAAGTCACCAAGTGTCCCTGAATGGCATTTTCATGCGACTTCCAACTCGACATATCTCGGCAACCGGAGGTCATATCGATGAACCGTCGATTTCGTTGCTCTCCTGGGATGTGATTACCTTTCGGTAGCCTCTCCTCCGTGTTTCCATGGCCCAGTGACTTCATTGTGCATTCATTTCATAAACTAGGGTTTTGCTCAGTTTCCATCAATGCAATCTCGCATTCTTGGTTCAACTCCGCAAAACACTCCATTGATCTAGTGTTGGCAGTGGTCCCACGTCAGCATTTCCCATACACATTACCAGGAGCCAACGGCATGCAATCTTTCTGCTCCATGTGTTATTTCGCTCCCAGATCGAAAGTCACTAAGTGTCCCTGAACATCATTTTCATGCGACTTGCAACTCGACATATCTCGGCAACCAAAGGTCGGATCGACGAACCGTCAATTCTATTGCTCTCTTGGCATGCGATTACCTCTAGGTAGCCTCTCCTACGTGTTTCCATGGCCCAGTGACTTCATTGTGCATTCATTTCGTAAACTAGGGTTTTTCTCAGTTTCCATCAATGCAATCTTGCAATGTTGGGTCAACTCCGCAAAACATGTTGCAGCATGAAGAAAATGTTTGGGTACACAGGGTACTACCAAAGGACTGAACACCAAGAGCAACCACTTCACACAAATAGATCACAGATCAACACACCAATGTTTTGACGTGGTTTAAACCCTCTTGAGGGAAACACTCCACGGCCCCATCCAAATAGCTTTTACGGGACAATTTATTATGCAAAGAAAGAAAGTTACAAATGAGCTTCTCATAATCGATCAACTAAACAATGACCCTCCATGCTCTTTAAATAGAGATCATGGACCAATTGGGTGTTAAGCCACGGATCAAGGTGAGGTTTGATCTAAGAGAAGTTGGGTCGTCGGATTACTGTATATCGGGAAGATATCGTGACCGTCGGATTAAGTATTTACAAATGCATACTAATGCATACTAAAGAAACACACTATCCCTAACAGATATATTACACAAGTTGATCTTAACTAACTCCTAAGTGTCTAAATATCCTAACATCCCCCCTTAAGAACAACTTGGGATAGGATTGAAGGATTTACAAAAGTGACACTATTAGGAGAAGGAAGGAGGCATTAGAGCCTATCCCCCCTTAATGACAAGTTCCTGAACTCCTAACATAGATTGAAGTTTAGAAAACTTTGCTTCTGTAAGAGACTTGGTGAAGATGTCTGCAACTTAATCATCTATAGGGCAAAAGAGCACTTCAAGAACACGATCATGAACAAGATTTCTGATGAAGTCCATATGTAGCTCAATGTGTTTGCTGCGTTGATGTAGAACTGGATCTTTGGAAAGCTTGATGGCACTTTGGTTATCGCACCAAAGTGGAGTAGGCTTCTGCTGCTCAAATCCAAACTTTGAAAGGATCTGTCGAAGCCATAAAGCTTCCTGATTGGCATTAACTGCGGCTCGATATTCTGCTTCTGCTGAAGAAAGAGCAAGAGCTTGTTGTTTCTTACAAGCCCAAGTGATAGGTCCATATCCCAAACTGAAAACATAACCTACATTAGACTTTCGATCATCAGGATCGTCGGCCCAATCTGAATCAATGAAACCAACCAACAAAGCACTGTAATGAATCCCGAACTGAACTGTACCTCGAATATATCGAAGTATTCGTTTAGCTAATTTCCAGTGACTTTCATGATGTGTCTACATATAACGGGCAACATGACCAATGGCAAAGGAAAGGTCAGGACGGGAATGAGTCAAGTATAAGAGACTACCAACAAGCTGACGATACAAGGTGGCATCGACTTCAGGTGAAGTACAAGTGGTAGAAAGTTTGACTCCATACTGGAAACGAGAAGGGGCTGGTGTACAATCGTCCATGTGAAAGCGACGAAGAAGGTCACAAGCATACTTAGACTGAGAAAGAAAGATTCCTTCTTTGGTTTGCAGGACTTGGAGACCAAGAAAATAATGCAAATGTCCTAAGTCTGACTTTTCAAAATTTTGTTTGAGACTGGATTTCACATGGGTTATAAGCTTAGGGTCACTACCAGTAAGAATAAGGTCATCAACATATAGAACAAGTATGATGAGATGGTGTCCTACTTTCTTGGTATAGACATTGGGGTCAGAATGGCATCTAGAAAAACTAGTGTCAAGGAAAAAGTTATCCATTTTGGCATACCAAGATCTAGGAGCTTGCTTAAGGCCATATAAGGATTTCTTAAGGCGACAGACAAGGCTAGAATTATTTTGAACATAGCCAGGAGGTTGTTCCATGTAAATTTCCTCCTGTAAATCACCATGTAAGAAGGAAGACTTAACATCCATTTGATGGACTTCCCAGTTGTGTAAGGCTGCAAGGGAAAGAACAAGGCGGATGGAGTTCATTTTTGTGACGGGAGCAAAGGTTTCATTGTAGTCAATCCCTTCAACTTGGGAAAAACCTTTGGAAACTAACCTTGGCTTAAGTCTTTCAACACTTCCATTTGATGCATACTTAGTTCTGTAGACCCATTTACATCTGACAAGTTTTCTACCTTTTGGAAGAGGTACAAGATCCCAAGTATCGTTTTCCATTAAGGAACGATATTCTTCATCCATGGCTGCATCCCAATCTGGATTCCCTGAAGCTTCTATAAAAGTTTCTGGATCATGATTCTCGAAAACTTCAGCCAAAAGAGAAGAGGCTCGCTGAAACTGAGAATGTGTTCAACGTTGATCTCTAGGATCACCGGCAAGATCACTAGCTGCTTCACATGTTGAACGGACCCATCGAGGAAGCACTTGTGCTGGTGCAACTGGAGGAACATGAGCAGGCAGAGGTGGATTTTCATCCTCACTGTCATCATCAGAAACTGGAGTTGGAAACCTGTCAAGGAAGTTGGAAGAAGAAGAAGAAGGCACAAATGCCGAATCAGGATCGCAGGCCAAAGATAGTACAATCGCCGAGTTAGGCTCACAGGCCAAGAGATTTTCATCAAATTTAACATCTCTTCTAATGATTATATCATGAGAATGTGGTTGAACAAGTCTATAACCTTTTACATATTCAGAATATCCAACAAATATGCACTTTTCACTCTTAGGCTGCAATGCTTTCCGTTTTTCATCCGGAATGTGAGCCCATGCTTCACTACCAAACACACGAAAGTGACTTACATCAGGTTTAGTTTTACTCCATGCTTCTTCCGGTGTTATACCTTGTAATGCTTTAGTGCGGGTGCGATTAACTATGTAATTTGCATAATTAATGGCTTCAACCCAAAATTGAAGACTTAGTCCCTTAGATTGGATCAAACAATTAGACATTTCTTTTAAAGTGTGGTTCTTCCGCTCAGCTACACCATTTTGTTGTGGTGTATATGGAACAATGTGTTGTTGTTGGATGCCTTGTTCAATGCAGAAAGTAGTCAACTTATTGCTAACATATTCTCCTCCATTGTCAGATCTTAACTTAATAATTTGATGACCAGATTGTTTTTCCACAAGGGCCTTGTAGGCCAAGAACATGTTAAATACTTCGCTCTTAAGTTTGAGAAAATAAACCCAAGTGTGTCTGGCGTAATCATCAATGAAAGTTAAGAAATATTGGAAACCAGAAAAGGAAGCAGATCGAAGAGGACCACACAAGTCACTATGCATAAGCTCCAAGGGAACCGAGGCGTGCCAAGAGGCACGTTTGTCAAAACTGTCCCGATGATGTTTTCCGAGTACACAACCGGAGCAAACACCATCCCTGCAAGATACCATTGGAAGACCTGCCACCATATTTTCTTTACATAGTTGTTGCAATGAGCGATAATTTAAGTGACCAAATCGCTAATGCCAAAGATTGCTCAAGTTATCACTATGAGCAACAAAAACTGAAGGGAAAGGTGATGACCCAAAGTTTTTAAACTTGTACAACCTGGTAATATCATCAACAATTCCGGTAGCTAGGACATGTTGAGGATCTTTAAAATCCTTGATTACAACTTGGTGAGGTGTAAAGGTCACAGTTTTACCTTCACCAGAGCGAGTGATCTGATAGACTGATAAAAAATTGCAGGAAATTCTTGGAACACATAGTACATCACTAAAATGACCATTATCTATTGGAACTGTTCCAGCTCCTACAACACTTAGAGATCTATCATCATCGACAAATATTTGTTTTGTGTTACATTCATGCATAGTAGAAAAGATGGCTTGATCCTTAGCCATATGATAAGATGCTCCAGAATAATTGAGCCATTCATTTGAAGTAGAAGAAGAAGATGTATTATAAGAATAACCAGAAGCACAAAGTGCATGTCCATGAAAGGCAGATTCTAAAGACGAATCTAGGCTGATATGGTGCTTCTTCATTGCTGCTTCCAAGGCTGCCATCTTCCTGAAACACTTAGATTCATCATGATTATATTTCCCGCAATAGTTGCAATGACACTCAGTCTTCTTGCCGTTTGGCTTGGATCCTTTGTCATTTTTTAAAGAAGGAGCTGACTGAGAGGGTTTGGGACCCTTGTTTGACTTATTATTGCAATTTTTTGTTTTGGGGGGAGGCTTGGACTTTTCTTTCTGTTGGGACAATAAGTCTTTCCCAGATGTATCTGCATTTTTTATTATTCCAAGATGAATGATTTTATCTTGTTCTCTAATCAAGGAATCACAAAAGGATTCAACACTAGGCTCTTGATAGCTAGCTGCATTCAAGGATGCTTTCATGGAGTAAAATTGTAACGCCCATATTTTGATTAGGCATATTTATCAATTAGACACACCATACTTTATTTTCTTATATATTCTGTTGAACTCTGCTCGACTGAGTAAACTATATTCCAATATGATGGATCTCATTATATGATGTTACTTTGTTTAATGATCTCACCATGATTATGATGTTACTATGTTATGTGGTTACGACGTCATGATTATCATATGACTTCTTTGTTTTACGATTACAGTATATGTTTATATGTTTTCATTAATAAGATGTGAAATATATGATTCGGTCCGTGGATACCATCTTCTGATATGAATTATTGAAGTATTATATGTCATACGCATCTATGATGAACTAAAAAGGTTACATGAAATAAAATGATTTTTTGATAACATGGATCAATTGGCGATCAATGGAAAATGCTTCTATAAAATGTACTTTGCAAAATACTAATCTACAGGACACAAGGGCTATGGGATAGCCAGTTACTTGATCCGATATATGAGACACAAAGAAAACTTGTTCGTACAATAAACCTTAGCATCCAAGAATGATGATACGATAGCACAAACTGATAATCTCGATAGCAGCAAAGCATGAGTCGATAAGGGCGTAGGCCCAGTATGTTGAGAGGGATGGATGTGTTTCCCACCCTATGTTTCCATGAGACCCGAGGTCGTGGGAGGGCCGAGCTAAGAAATTATCCCCATGTTGTTGTGATGACGATGGTCGGATGCCTGCTAGGGGAGGATAGGTCCGTTGTTTAGCCGACGCTATCGCTCTCAAGTTCTATGTGGTCAGATCGGTGAGTCCGACATCCACTTTTGTACTAGCAGAGGAAGGATAGGGAGGATGCAGGATGTAGGTTATGATGGGAGGATGTATTAGTTAGTATTGTTAAGGGTTGGGTATTCCTTGAGTCCGAGTTAGTGGTAGTAGGTACCCTTCCTTGTACATGATTGATTAAACTAATGTAAAGATAAAGATAAGGATGTGAAATCGTAAAGACTTAACTGTTAAATAACTGAGGATGTTAAAGTAATTGTACTATATACATTATGCTTCTTCTTCTACATGAGGGTAAATACTACTATTAGTTAGCAGGTATGCATAGGCGGGATGGGGTTTGTCTATAGTACATTTCTGATCTGTGCATACGCTGGCCACGCATGCACACCTTGCACATGTACACTAGTATCGATATACAAACACTTAACATATTGAATAATATATAAGTTGTCATAAGTAATTATGTTAATCATGCATTGATCGAACTCAGATAATGAATAGAAAGTTATTTAAGGTGTGTAAAACAAATCAATTAAGCTATGTATTACTTGTTGATAAACATCATGATAAACAATTGAGACAAGTGTCGTCAGTTCACATTGTCATCTGAGAATTGTTGTAAATAAGGTAATGGTACTGTCTAATTAATTAGTAAGATTGTTTAAGCCCTTAAGGGTGCTTTGTTTAGAAGAACGACGATACTATGTAGATTTTAGGGTACTCATGTGATAAACAAATGATTTAAAAGACATTTTTATTAAATTCACCATTTAGTATTACTTTGTGGTGATTTAATTAATAATATTACTTAATTAATGTTATTTTAATAATATTACTATCCATGTCATAACAATTGCAATATAGGTAACATTTAAATATTGATTAATAAATGATTAGAGTGTGATTATTCCATTTCTAAGTTAGACAAAATAGGATAACAATTTTGGAATGGATGTGATGTGATGGGAAAAGGTTTATTACTATTCAATTATTAAATACGAATCTTAGAATTTAAATCTCAAGATAAGTTATCTTGACAGATGTGGTAGACCATTAAAACACACCATGTCCAAGTTGAAAAGAGTCAAGTATTTATATAATATTTTATTAATTACATTAATAACATTAAAACAAAAGGTGGTGAATAGACTTGTAATTAATAAACCTTGTCCCGAATGGATAACCTTTGGGTAATGATCCCCACCGTAATAAATACTTACGACCATCAAACAAAAATGAAATAAATTTACTATGAGTGTAATTGACTCTTGAGTACATTGAGTGTGAAAAATACATTTTTATAATGTAATGTGTATGAATGAATGGGGGAAAAGGAGTAAATGTTTGAGGGGCTCGAGAAGGGGAGTTTGGGGGGGGCGGTGGAGTAAGCCCAAAGGTCTTCTCGAGGAAGGAAAGGGGATATAGAGGGGGAGAAAGTGGAAGGTAGGGGGAGATAGCTGGAAGTGCAGAAAAAGGTTGGGAGAACCGAAGGAACACTGCTCTCGGGATTATCAGTTTGTGAGCTCGAGGGCTTGGAAATTCTTGAATTTCCAAGGGCCAGCAAGATAATAGCTGGTCGGTAGCGTGCACACATCGTTTTGGCTGACTAAGAGAATAAAACATAACCTGCTACAACCTACGGTCTACTAGCATCAGCATCAGGTAATTCCCTTGTTATTTACGTTATTTGATTATTATGCTAAAACATACTTAAAACATGCATATAACTTGTTATTTACTAATTTACTACCGTGAAACATACTCTTATGCTGGAACAAATTGCTGAAAAGAAAATATTGGTATGTTAGTTTATTTTAAAATAGGAATGTATGGTCAATAAAGACAAGACAGTAAACTAAATTTCATTTAGAAGCATAGAATTTTAGAAATTTACTTCCATACACCTGCATAAAGTTTAATACTTATAAAAATTAACTCAGAAATTGTACTTAGTGCTCTGCTGTAAAAAAAACTAGAGCACTACAGATGGTATCAGAGCCTGGTTCGAACTCTCGAACCTAATGGCCTACCGGAAATAGAAACTAAGCATCCCTAAGAAAAAATATCTGTAAATCTAGGTAGAACTCCATGCAGAAATCCGAAATAAATGTTCAAGATTTTCCAAAACTTCTTCCCTAAATTTTTGTAACATTAATTTACCTGCACAATATAACAAAAGACAAGGTATGTAACTTGCAAAACAAAGGATTTTAAAATTGTGCAAAGATACAAAAAAAAAATTCTATTTCAAAATAAGATATAGGATATCTCTTTGTGACAATAGGGTTTCGATTATGTCTTTAAGAAGTAATATTATTACCCTCTTCCCCTTGACTTAATCCTTGTGAATTCCACCCAACCATTTCAAAGCTAAATCAAAATATTCTATTTTTAGAATATGAATGTTTAAATTAATATTTTATTTTACTGAGTTTCCTTGAGCATTAATAAGGGAGCACATTATACACACCTGTTGTGCAATATAGGAACACACATGTAGCCTTTCCAAGAAGGTTTTCCCTTCTTTCAAATAATAAATTGAAACAGCTCATAAAATAAGCAAATGCACATATAGACAGTTACTACATTCAAAATCCCCAAATGTTCCTATAGTAATCATCAAAGCCGGGGCTTGGAAGCTCCCATAGTGGTCTGTTAAGTAACCAAATCTACATCGAAATCCAATCTGAAGATCTGGCAAGCGATCCAATATGTTAAAATTTACAAATGGTTAAACTAGGAACAATGTACAGTTTTTTCCTTAAAACACCAACAATCTCTTAAACAAACACTAAATTTTAGTGGATATTTGTGCACACAGAAGTTGACACTGCTGGGGAAATCACCATTGAAAATTATGCACAATATATATATATATATATCTGTTTCCCTGTACACACATCTAGATTCAAACGATCACGATGAAATTCCTCAATAAGACAAGATAGAAATAATAAATCTGCGTTTTACTGTTTAGCGGCTTAAAATACTTCATACCTGAGATAGAGAATCCGATACCCATAAATCGGAATAGAAGAATATGATCACCTCCCTGTGGCATGGCAGTCGCACAATGTCTCGTTTTCAACCTCCCACTTGTGGAAAAACTCCGGTGACAATTGCGCGCTGCACACTTAAGGGTTGTAGCCGTTCCCTCCTCGCCACTGGCGGTAAATTTTCTGTGACCATCGACCGCGTAGCCACCAATGCTAGCCGCATGATTCTTTTGGCACTCTCCATACCGCACACACTTCCTAAATGAAGCATTTTCTCCTCTTACAAAAGCTTCCGTGTGCTGCACTTCGAACGGCCCCATTTCGTCCACCTTGAATCTTAACCACTGCCGGACTAGGAAGCCGAATTACTGATCACGGATCTAAAAAAAAAATATAATATATATCACAATTCTTCTCTGATCAGGTCCTCGTTGACCCGTGTATATGTTTTCAACATCACAGAATCGATGTTCGAAGGAGAGATCGAGAGGGGTTTTCGAATTTGAAATACGGACCTCCCGACTTTCCTTACCCTAATGCAAATTGTAGTACGCTTACCCCAAATAACCAGGGACGAGAGAATTAATAGACCATGAAGAGAATAGGAAAAGGTGAAACCTTAGCATAGCTCCAGAACAAAAATAGTAAAAGGATATTGGGCCCAGCCCGAGCTCAATACTGAGAGCCACCTGCCAGGTCGAATGGCGACCACCAAGCCTACTGCTAGAGCCAAGAACCAAGCTCACTCATGGACATATCAGGATGTGCCCAAGCTCAGCACTGAGAGCCGACAGCTATTGAGCCCATGTACTGGACACAACAACACGCACCACTGCAGTCCCAACATCAAGCACAAGTCTTTTATATGGGCCAAGCCCTATCGCTCAGCACCAAGAGCAAATCGCGCGACCAGCTTCCAAGCCCAAATATGCCGACACAGTCTACCCAATGCCAAATAAAACCTCATTTTCTTCCATAAATAGGGAGTAGATTTGATGCCATGTAAGGCAGTTTCCGCATGGTCCTTAAAGTGGTTTTCCATACCGTTTTTTTATATGCGGATGAGTAAAAAAAAGACACGTGTGATGGTGTTTTTCTTACCGCAACCACTAACCATCCTTATCTCGCGTGTAGGTTGGCAATGCGGGACAGTTAGAGAGCTATCGATCTTCCTGTATGGCTCTTGCAAACCTCCAAACAAAATGAACTTTACCACGTCGTCACAATTTCAATGTCCCCAATTTGCTGCATCGAATTTCATGAAAACAACCATTTATAGTTGCCGCCATCACTCGAACTCAAAAATGGAATTTAGCAGATCTTCATCTTATACAAATTGTATTGGAATAGTTATACAAACAACAAAAGCTTGTTTGGCATTTCGCCCAAGTTCACGTGATAAGAACCAAGCGCTCATGACTCATAACTATACCAGCAACAAATAGCTTGTAGTAATTTTCGGTTGCTTCCCTGAAAACCTTAAGTCGTGCTATTCAAACAATTTTATTTTTTTTTAACTTAATTTAATGTCCTTTCTTAATAAAGCTCCCAACTCGAGCTAAACCCTTTTTATATATGAAAAACAAAAAAACCTTTACTTACCAGGTCAAAAATAGGTTTTGGCAAAATTTTGTATATAATTATATAGTGCTAGTGTCATTTTATTTAAATTTAATTAAATTTCGTATATATTTATATAGTGTTATAACCTAGGTTTGCTTAAGAATTAAAAATTTAATCTTTAAAAAAAAATATGTATAAAGTTACTCATAAACTTTAATTAAAGGGTTCATCATAAGATTTTAAAATTTTAAGGTTAATTATAGTGAGATTAGGGATTAAACATATAAATTAATAAGGTTAAAGATTATGAGATTAATGAAGATGAAGCCCTAAACGTTTAGAATTAAATAAATATTAGGGATGATGCGAAATAGAATGTTATTCCGAATGTTCATTTGAAATTTGTAAATCGAGGTTGATGTTAAAAATATTTAATTGACCAATATCAATGGTCGTAGAGTTTAATTTGAACCCGTGGAATTTACGTAGGAATCTTTAGTGGATTTAGTGTCGGATGGCCTCATCAAAATGCAATGAGCTATAGCTTATTTTCTGAAATGCATCTATTTTGAAGATCAACTAACACACTCCTTAGAAACTAAATGATGTGATGTTTTACTCCATGAATCAGGACCAATAATGGTAACAACACGCAGAGCTCGGGGTCGAGGTCGACCACCGTCACCGCCACCTCCTCCACCATCATCACCGCAATGCCACCATGACCAACCTCAACACCAGAAATGCAGATCATAATGAGGTCTTTGGAGGCTATTATGACCACGATGAACAGGCAGTTGGAAAGGGCCGTCGAGGTGGAAACCGCTCGAGTAAGTCAAGAGAACTCTGAAAGGGAACATGGCCCAAGGCAGGAACCACTTTAGGACATATTGAGGGAGTTGCAAAAGATAAAGGTTCTAGAGTTTTCAGGAGGACGACCCGGTAAGCATGCCAAGGCATGGCTGGAAGGCATGAAGAGATGCTTCGCATTGAATGAGTACACATCTAGTTCCAAGGCTAGGACGGCCGTCTTTCAGCTTAAAGGTGATGCTTTGAATTGGTGGTCAGATCTTGAGAGGCAGTTGCGCCTTACTCCTCTTACAACTTCTTAGGAACTATTCAAGGAGAGATTCCACAAGAAGTATTTGCCAAATTATTACAAGGAAGAACAGGTAGGTGCGCTCCATGCTTGGGTACAAGGAGGAAGGACGGTGGAGGAGTATGAATCTCGGTTTATGGAACTAATAAAATATGTTCCTTACCTAGAGGCAGATGATTGTCAAGTAGAGCGTTTTGTGTATGGGCTTAACTATAAGATTAGGGCTGCTGTGCGGATGTGGAAGCCATCTTCAGTTGCCATGGCAGTTGAGTATGCTCGTTATGCAGCTGATATGTCAGACGAAAAAGGGGGTAGTAAGTTGACAGGAACCAATCAGTATGTTTCAGGGAAGGCGTCATGTCCTTACTTCAGGGGAGGACAATCTAGACCTGCTCCTTACGGTAAAAGGTTCACACCGAGGGGTAATACTTCAGTCAAATCAGTCTCGCAGGCATCATCCGCAACCCACCAAAGCCATGGACGTACACAAGGAAGTTCCTATAGAGGAGCAAGGGGTTTTAGAGGACCCAGGGGAAGGAACTCATCTCATAGGATTCCTCCGAGCAACATGCAAGCCCCTCCCAATCTCTCTTGTTGGGGATGTGGAGGTCCTCATTTCCAGCGAGACTATCCCAAGGGTCAGTCAAGCAGCAGGCACAGGGAAGGAAAAGCACCCGTGGATAGTTCGGGTAACAGTCATCGGATTCATGCAGCGGTTCATAACCACCAAGCAGAACATCAGTCTACCGTAGTAGAATCCACTGGTAAAGTAAACTATGTCAAAATTAAAATTTTGTTTGATCCAGGAGCAATTGATAGTTTTATCTCACCATTTGCAATAGATAAATGTGGGTTGGCAGCCTATGAGCACAATGATTTTAAACTGGTTGAAATGGCTTCAGGAGCTAACAACCAGTAGGTATTAAAGTGAGTAGTTGTGAGGTTGACTTAGGAGTGTGCACCACTAAGTTGGATGCTTATGTCACCAATTTGGGGACTTATGACCTCATTATTGGCATGGATTGGTTAGAAGGCCATAGAGCTTTCATAGACTGCTATGCAAAGAAGGCATTGTGCCTCGATGACGAGGGTAGGACAATTCAAATCCAAGGATTGAAGAGGAAGGTATCCCTCCGTTTCATCTCTATGGTGAAAGCTAAGCAGTGCCTAAGACAAGGATGCCAGTTGTTCGTAGTAGAGGCGATGAGTGATAGTAAAGGACCTTCCTTGAATTCTTACCCAGTACTTTCCGAGTTCAAGAATGTCTTTCCAAAGGAATTGCCAGGACTACCTCCAAAAAGAGAGCTCGATTTCACAATCGAACTAAAACCAGGTGCGGAGCCTATCTCAAAAAACCCTTATAGAATCACAACTCCAGAGCTCCGTGAGATATAGATCCAGTTAAAAAGAGTTGCTAGATTTGGGACTGATTAGACCTAGTATCTCGTCGTGGGGAGCACTAGTGATCTTCGTTAAGAAGAAGGATGGATCTCTGCGATTGTGCATAGATTACAGAGATTTGAACAAAGCCACAGTGAAGAACAGGTATCCCATACCAAGAATTGATGACCTCTTTGATCAGATGAAAGGTGTGTCAGTCTTCTCAAAGATTGATTTACGATCAGGGTATCACCAGTTGAGGATCAAGGAAGGCGACATTCCTAAGACTTCCTTTCGAACTCGATTTGGGCATTACGAGTTTGTAGTGGTACCATTTGGTTTGACCAATGCTCCAGTTGTATTCATGAGCCTCATGAATGGTGTCTTCCGAAAATACTTGGACCGCTTTGTTCAGGTCTTCTTAGATGATATTCTTATCTATTCTAAGAATGAGAAGGAGCATGAGGAACACTTGCGATTAGTCTTGACATGCTTAAGGGAACATAAACTTTATGGTAAATTATCAAAGTGTTCCTTCTTCCAAAAAGAGATTCACTACTTGGTGCACATAATCTCAGGTGAAGGGATCTCCGTAGACCCGGAAAAGGTAAAGGCCATTGAAGATTGGCCAATTCCAAGGAATGCTCATGAGGTACGCAGCTTCATGGGGTTAGCAGGCTATTACCGGAGGTTTGTGGAAGGATTTTCTAAAATTGTAAAACCTATTACCACCTTGCAACGCAAGGGAATCCGGTATGAATGGACCGATGAATGCGATGCCGCTTTTACAGAGTTAAAGAGATTGTTGACAAGTGCACCGATCTTGCGGGTACCAGACATGGATAAAGATTTCATGGTATGCACCAACGCCTCGAAGCAAGGACTAGGAGCGGTATTGATGCAGGAAGGTGGGGTAATAGCTTATGCATCTCGAAAGTTGAAACCTCATGAGGAGCAGTATTCCACGCATGATCTGGAGTTGGTAGTAGTAATGTTGGCACTAACATTATGGAGGCACTACCTAGTTGGTAGAAGATTCACCCTTAAAACAGACCATCAGAGCTTGCAGTACATATTTACCCAGAGGGATTTGAATGCTAGGCAAAGGCGATGGAGTGAGTTCATGAGTGAGTATGAATTTGGTATCTCTTACATCAAAGGAAAAGAGAATGTGGTGGCAGACGCTCTAAGCAGAAGGCCAAGACTCTTCTCCTTAATTCCCTTGAAGGTTGACTTGAGGGAAAGAGTACTAGGACAACTATTGGGCGATAGTTGGTATCTAAAAGTAACCTCAGCTATTTAGAATGGAAAGGAACAGGAATTGAAGTATGATGGGTACCATCTTGAGGGAGATGGATTGTTGCGGTATCAGGGAAGGATGTATGTTCGTAAGGAAGGTGATATCAGGGAAACAATCCTTAGAGATGCCCATAGATCACATTACTGTGCGCACCCAGGGGTGAAGAAAATGTATACTGACATGAAGAAACTCTTCTTCTGGCCAGGTATGAAGATGGATGTAGTGGATTTTGCTTCGAAGTGCCTTGAGTGTCAACAAGTTAAGGGAGATCATCGTCACTCCGCCAGCCTCTTACAACCACATGATATTCCTATGACTAAATGGGAAGTCATTTCCATGGACTTCGTTGTAGGATTACCACTCACATCTATGAGACATAATGCTATTTTGGTGGTAGTCGACAAACTGACCAAAAGCGCTCACTTCATTCCAGTCAAAGACACCTATGATGTGACAGATGTGGCAAGGGTATTCATAAATGAGATTGTACGTCTTCATGGCATTCCTAAAAAGATAATCTCAGACAGAGACCCTAAGTTCACCTCTAGATTTTGGACAAGCATGCAGTCAGCATTAGGGAAACAGTTGAACTTAAGCTCAGCTTATCACCCCGAGACAGATGCACAAACAGAAAGGGTCAATCAAGTAATGGAGGACATGCTTAGGATGTATGTTATGGATCAACAGACACAGTGGGAGAAATATCTTCCTTTAGTGGAGTTTGCATACAACAATAGTCATCATAGTTCCATTGGTATGTCGCCATATCAAGCATTGTATGGGAGGCCGTGCAGGACGCCACTCAATTTGGACAGGTTAGAGGATCGAGTTTTAATTGGGCCTGAATTGATTTAGGAAATGGAGGAACAAGTGTTACAAATTAGGCAGCAGTTGAAGGAAGCGCAGGATAGGCAAAAGAGTTACGCTGATGCACACAGATCAGATAGAAGTTACGGAGTAGGGCATCGTGTGTTTATTCGCATTAGACCAAATAAAAGTACCATTTGGTTTGGGAAGGGTACCAAGTTGTCACCTCGGTTTATAGGTCCATTTGAGATTCTTGAGAAAATTGGACCAGTTGCTTATTGTCTTGTGCTGCCACCCCACTTGCATAAAACTCATAATGTATTTCATGTTTCTGTATTACGACATTACATAGCTGATGAGACTCACAAAATTCATTGGAAGGAATTGCAGGTCTCGGACGAGGGAACCTTCAGGGTTGAACCATTACGTATACTTGATCATAGGGTTCGACAGCTCCGTAGTCGCCATGTGGACCAAGTTAAGGTCCAATGGGACAAGTATAGCCCAGGGTCTGCTACCTGGGAGGATGCAGAGACCATGCGTCAAGATTTTCCCTCGCTATTTTGACCATAACTTCGGGACGAAGTTTCCCGAAGGGTGGGTGTATGTAACGCCCATATTTTGATTAGGCATATTTATCAGTTAGACACACCATACTTTATTTTCTTATATATTCTATTGAACTCAGCTCGACTGAGTAAACTATATTCCGACATGATGGATCTCATTATATGATGTTACTTTGTTTAATGATCTCACCATGATTATGATGTTACTATGTTATGCAGTTACGACGTCATGATTATCATATGACTTCTTTGTTTTATGATTACAGTATATGTTTATATGTTTTCATTAAGAAGATGTGGAATATATGATTCGGTACGTGGATACCATCTTCTTATATGAATTATTGAAGTATTATATGTCATACACATCTATGATGAACTAAAAAGGTTACATGAAATAAAATGATTTTTTGATAACATGGATCAATTGGCGATCAATGGGAAATGCTTCTATAAAATGTACTTTGCGAAATACTAATCTACAGGACACAAGGGCTACGGGATATCCAGTTACTTGATCCGATATATGGGACACAAAGAAAACTTGTTCGTACAATAAACCTTAGCATCCAAGAATGATGATACGATAGCACAAACTGATAATCTCGATAGCAGCAAAGCGTGATTCAATAAGGGCGTAGGCCCAGTATGTTGAGAGGGATGGATGTGTTTTCCACCCTATGTTTCCATGAGACCCAAGGTCGTGGGAGGGACGTGCTGAGACACGCTCCCCATGTTGTTGTGATGATAAGGGTCGGATGCCTGCTAGGGGAGGATAGGTCCGCTGTTTAGCCGACGCTATCACTCTCAAGTTCTATGTGGTCAGGTCGATGAGTTCGACATCCACTTTTGTACTAGCAGAGGAAGGATAGGGAGGATGCAGGACGTAGGTTATGATGGGAGGATGTGTTAGTTAGTACTGTTAAGTGTTGGGTATTCCTTGATTCCGAGTTAGTGGTAGTAGGTACCCTTCCTTGTACATGATTGAGTAAACTAATGTAAAGATAAAGATAAGGATGTGAAATCATAAAGAATTAACTGTTAAATAACTGAGTATGTTAAAGTAATTGTACTATATACATTATGTTTGTTCTTCTACATGAGGGTAAATACTACTATTAGTTAGTAGGTATGCATAGGCGGGATGGGGTTTGTCTATAGTACATTTATGATCTGTGCATACGCTGGCCATACATGCACACCTTGCACATGTACACTAGTATCGATATACAAACACTTAACATATTGAATAATATATAAGTTGTCATAAGTAATTATGTTAATCATGCATTGATCGAACTCAGACAATGAATAGAAAGTTATTTAAGGTGTGTAAAACAAATCAATTAAGCTATGTATTACTTGTTGATAAACATCGTGATAAACAATTGAGACAAGTGTCGTCAGTTCACATTGTCATCTGAGAATTGTTGTAAATAAGGTAATGGTACTGTCTAACTAATTAGTAAGATTGTTTAAGCCCTTAAGGGTGCTTTGTTTAGAAGAACGACGATACTATGTAGATGTTAGGGTACTCATGTGATAAACAAATGATTTAAAAGACATTTTTATTAAATTCACAATTTAGTATTACTTTGTGGTGATTTAATTAATAAGATTACTTAATTAATGTTATTTTAATAATAATAATATTACTATCCATGTCATAACAATTGCAATATAGGTAACATTTAAATATTGATTAATAAATGATTAGAGTGTGATTATTCCATTTCTAAGTTAGACAAAATAGGATAAAAATTTTGGAATGGATGTGATGTGATGGGAAAAGGTTTATTACTATTTAATTATTCAATACGAATCTTAGAATTTAAATCTCAAGATAAGTTATCTTGACAGATGTGGTAGACCATTAAAACAGACCATGTCCAAGTTGAAAAGAGTCAAGTATTTATATAATATTTTATTAATTACATTAATAACATTAAAACCAAAGGTGGTGAATAGACTTGTAATTAATAAACCTTGTCCCGAATGGATAACCTTTGGGTAATGATCCCCACCATAATAAATACTTACGACCATCAAACAAAAATGAAATAAATTTACTATGAGTGTAATTGACTATTGAGTACATTGAGTGTGAAAAATACATTTTTATAATGTAATGTGTATGAATGGACGGGGGAAAAGGAGTAAATGTTTGAGGGGCTCGAGAAGGGGAGTTTGGGGGGGGGCGGTGGAGTAAGCCCAAAGGTCTTCTCGAGGAAGGAAAGGGGATATAGAGGGGGAGAAAGTGGAAGGTAGGGGGAGATAGCTGGAACTGCAGAAAAAGGTTGGGAGAACCGAAGGAATACTGCTCTCGGGATTATCAGTTTGTGAGCTCGGGGGCTTGGAAATCCTTGAATTTCCAAGGGCCAGCAAGATAATAGCTGGTCAGTAGGGTGGACACATCGTTTTGGCTGACTAAGAGAATAAAACATAACCTGCTACAACCTACGGTCTACTAGCATCAGCATCAGGTAATTCTCTTGTTAATTACGTTATTTGCTTATTATGCTAAAACGTACTTAAAACATCCATATAACTTGCTATTTACTGATTTACTACCGTGAAACATACTCTTATGCTGGAACAAATTGCTGAAAAGAAAATATTGATATGTTAGTTTATTTTAAAATACGAATGTATGGTCGATAAAGACAAGACAGTAAACTAAATTTCATTTAGAAGCATAGAATTTTAGAAATTTACTTCCATACACCAGCATAAAGTTTAATACATAGAAAAATTAACTCATAAATTCTAATTAGGGCTCTGCTGTAAAAAAAACCAGAGCACTACAAAAATGTAGATACAAAAACAGAATATGCAGGTCCAGGTTTGGAAAGAATATGATAAATGCATTGTTTGTCTTCCCTCTCAATCTTACATTCTGCACATAAGAGTTTAAGAGTTTTGTGCTTGGATAAGTAATCTTGAATGCATGAAAAGTCACTTAGATTTAAAGAAATCAACTCATTTTCGAGTTGGTGACCTCGAATTTCATTGTGTTTACCAGACACAGATTCCAACTTGTCCCAAGCAGCATCAGGTTTATCAATTCCAGATATGTGGAATCGCAAATCAGTAGAGATTGACATCCCAATCAATCCACGAGCTTCATCACATCTATTTTCCCATTTTATTTTCTTATCATCATCAATGGGTTCTGTTTCTTTCTCTGAGGTAATTCTTGAGAAATAGTTGTAACTGTTAAGTAGAATATCACAAGGGGTGGTCATATTTATAAATTAGTGGCTGTAAAAGCATAAACCAATAGTATGGATGTGAAGAGCTCGAAAAAATAGGCGGTTTCAAAAAAAAGGGCACTGAAAACTGACTTTGTATGATGAAGTTATGCTTGAACAAAGAAACTGTTGAAGATGTCCCCAATAGTGACGTGGCAGCTAGAGAATGTCCAACAAAAAAAAGAACCCCCATTTTCCCAAGAAGAACCTTTTGACAATCACTTTACAAGAAAGTTGCTTTAAGTGAACCACTTTTGTAAAATAAGTGATTTCACTTTTACAATGATGTTACTTTTAAATAATGCAACAATAAAAAAAAACTTAAGTGACTCACTTGTATTTTTATTTTTTTATTATTTAAGTGAGATGCACTTTTACAATAAAATAACTTGAAAATAGAAATTGCATGCACTTTTTCTTTTAAAAGTAACTTCCTAAGACTTGAACTGAAGACCTATTAAGGAATAAAGCAACTTTGAACCAAGTGAGCTAGATTAAAAGGTATGTAAAATATGGGAATGAGGAAGGGTTTTTTTTTTTTTTTTTTACTCTTCTTGCTCGGTTTGCGTGCTTGCCCTTTTTCCTGCAAAACACACCACAAATCGAAACAAGAAAAAAAATTTCCACACTTGTGGAGTTAGATCTTGTTACCTTGCCCGGAAATTCTATGTTTTCTCTCTATTTCTGATTTGCCGAGATCGCGCAAGGTGCACGGCAAAGAGCATACGCAGCCGAGAAAAACCATTTCCCTTTCTGTTTCTGATTTTTCCGAGATTGCTCAAGGTGCACGACAAAGAGAATACGTAGACGGGAAAGCAACAATCTGAACCCAAAAAAAAATCTAATAGTAAAAAAAGATGAAATATGAGATTTCTTCTTTTTAAAAAAGGAATTAAAAAAAGGCATCACTGTAACATTATACCTTCAGATCTGATGAAATACGCGTTTCTGGAGCAACCGGGAACCGTTTTCGATCAAACGAAAACTATTTCCTAATGGAATCGATGCTCTGGACGCAATGGAACACCTCCCACAGCTCATAACTGCACATAAATACTACAAATAAAAACCCTTTCGAGTTTCAGCACCAACAGTTCAAGATCTAGATCATAACCGGAAGCGACACTTCATAAAGGCTCTGATACCATGTTCGGGTACACAGGGTACTACCAAAGGACTGAACACCAAGAGAAACCACTTCACACAAACAGATCACACATCAACACATCGATATTTTGACGTGGTTTAAACCCTCTTAAGGGAAACACTCCACAGCCCCGGCCAAATAGCTTCTACGGGACAATTTATTATGCAAAGAAAGAAAGTTACAAATAAGCTTCTCATAATCGATCAACTAAATAATGACTCTCCATGCTCTTTAAATAGAGATCATGGACCAATCAGGCGTCAAGCCATGGATCAAGGTTAGGTTTGATCTAAGAGAAGTTGAGCCGTTGGATCACTCCATGTCAGGAACATATCGTGACCATCGGATTAAGTATTTACAAATGCATACTAATGCATACTAAAGAAACACACTATCCCTAATGGATATATTACACAAGTTGATCTTAACTAACTCCTAAGTGTCTAAATATCCTAACAGAAAACACTATGTGTCTAGATATCACAGGCTATATTACTCTTATACCAACGTATAATCCAACAAGAATATGCCTAAGCTACACTTACAAATTACAAACCAACTAGGGTTTCATGAACTAGACACTGCATAATAAAACTAGGGTTCACAAATTGAGACATTGAACAAAAAACTAAGGTTTTATGAACTCTCTAGGTTTATATCATGTACCTAGGATATGCACATACATGAAACAAAATGAATAGGCTATGCATGTATACATGAAACAAAATGCCATATACCTAGGCTATGCACATACATGAAACAAAAAGGCCATATACCTAGGCTATGCACATACATGAAACAAAATTAATAGGGTTGAACATGGATCACAGGTGGAATTTCACATGCATTCATGACTAAGATGTAGAAACATATGTACATGAATTATATGCACAGACATGAAACAAAATGCCATATACCTAGGCTATGCACATACATGAAACAAAATGCCATATAACTAGGCTACGCATATACATGAAACAAAATGAATAGGGTTGAACATGGATCACAAGTGGAATTTCACATGCATGCATGACTAAGATGTAGAAACACATGTACATGAATTATATGCACATACATGAAAGAAAATACCATATAACTAGGCTATGCACATACATGAAACAAAATGAATAGGGTTGAACATGGATCACAAGTGAAATTTCACATACATGCATGACTAAGATGTAGAAACACATGTACATGAATTATATGCACATACATGAAACAAAATGCCATATACCTAGTCTATGCACATACATGAAACAAAATGAATAGGGTTGAACATGGATCACAAGTGGAATTTCACATGCATGCATGACTAAGATGTAGAAACACATGTACATGAATTATATGCACATACATGAAACAAAATGCTATATACCTGGGCTATGCACATACATGAAACAAAAAGGCCATATACCTAGGCTATACACATACATGAAACAAAAAGGCCTTATACCTAGGCTATGCACATACATGAAACAAAATCAATAGGGTTGAACATGGATCACAAGTGGAATTTCACATGCATGCATGACTAAGATGTAGAAACACATGTACATGAATTATATGCACATACATGAAACAAAATGCCATATACTTAGGGTATGCACATACATGAAACAAAAAGGCCATATAGCTAGGCTATGCACATACATGAAACAAAATGAGGTATTGAAAGAAGTTATAAGAGAACTATCATACTTGTTGATAATTGCGAATTTTAAGGTTTATTGGTCATATGTAAAAATTGGCATAAATATTCATAAACTTGATATACAAGAGAACTTTTGGCATATGAAAATGATGAAGATAAACTTGACTCGAGAGCATGTCATTTTCTGATTTCTATTTGGTGGTGTCTAAAGACACCGGTTGTTCTTGGCACCTCCAATGTGCCATAAATAGTGTTTGTATCCTAGGCACAGGAAAGGCTAAACATTAGTAGTCTCATAAGAAAATAAGGAAAATGTGCAAACATTATTTATAGATAACTCACCTAAGGTTGTAGGATCGTGTTTATAACTTGTCCAGTAAATTATGTCTGTGAATGGTATCCAACATTCACAAATTAGTACATTGGGAATAAACTGAAGGCTAAATAATTGAAATTGTGCTTCAGCACACACTTTAAGGATTAAATTTAATGCACCTGACAATCTAGCCACACTGGACAATCTAGTAACACTTGACAATGCACTCACTCGAGTAGGCCATCTGGATCATCTCTACTACCAATGGTGTCCATCAATCTCTCATGCTCTAAATGAGGTAGCAAGTATTGTACATGTGACCTATTTTTTTTTTGAAATTGTGCGCAACTTGATGTTTATACCAACTACCAGGTTGGTGAAGTGGTATACAATAGCTCCTGGTTTATAATCCTGATATACATACCCACCATTCCTTTTTTGTTGTGCTGCTAGTGTTAGGTACTCCCCTTCTATAACCATTGAGCCAGTTGGGTATTCAATATTTTTATCATCTATAACATGTTCGAGAAGGGTTTGTTTCCCCTCTAAGCAACGTGCCAACCAATAGTCAGAACCCCATTCATCATTTTTTGGGGCAACCACTGCATATATCTGACCTGTGAAAGGAAATCGAAAAAGGTTAAAAATACATAAATATTAAAAAAGGTCTTGCATGTAACATAAATAGAATTTCTTTCAATGTAAGGGCTTGTAGTGATTTAGGTACTACTAATTTATTTTTTTGTGCTTGCTTGTATGAGATCCGATATGTGATCATATTCTATAGAAATATATGTCTGATCATCTTCCAAATGGTCTATTTCATTAACCCCCTTGAAATCAGTGCCAAGTGTCACTCGATCCCATATATCGACTGTATCTGTATACTCACAATCATCACATTCATCTATGCTACAGGAACTGCAAAAGCAAGCCTTCAATCTTGTCCAAATTTGTAGGGCCGAGTTTTTTGAGCTTGTAATTGAATGAAAACCTCGAGCTCCATGCACTATGTTCACCCGATGTGTTTGGGATCGGTCCACATCTATCACCTCCGAGAATATTCTCCGCACTAGGTGTTTCCTTGTTACTTGTTTTCCCATCACAAATGCACACCATTTGACACAACATAGAACAACTGAAAGCAATGTTGCACGTAATGGATGTCATGGGTCCGTTCGTCACTGATGTAAACGTGACTCTCTTTCAATATCACACGTTTCTCTTCATTGCTATCTGGCCCATGTCGATAAGTGATATGGACCATTATGCTCACCTGCTCTGAGTGATAGTATTGACTTTGTATTTCATTTTGTGGTTGTAGGGTGTAATTTTCTGCGAAGTCAACCAAAAATTGTACAAAACCTATGGATCTATGTAATAAATGATTAAATTGCAGGTTGAACAGTACGCTCTGCATGGGTTTCAAAATAATTATGTCTTTTCCTGTACAGTAAAAATGGCCCACGGCCCGCAACCCAAGATTATTTATTGAACAAATATCGCATATGCAATATAATGCATCTTCATTTTAATGCATATTCGTTATATCGCATATGTGATATGAACTATATGCCTTTTACGCTTTTTACAAACGGCTAGTTTGTTAAAAACGTGATCACTAAATCGCATATGTGATATATCGCATATGCGATTTAGTGCATATCAACTATTGAAACCTCATTTAACCATGAACCATGAAAACATCATTTAATCCCTAGAAGATTGGATTTAGCCTTGGACCACGGTACAGTGTCTTTAGAACTATGTTTTGTCTGGAAATATTCGTAATGGTTCCTATATGACCATGGTCAATGCCTCGAGAACAATCTTCAATGCATAAAATAGTCTAATGGCACATATATCCCATATTAAGGCTAAATATCCCCTTTAAAGGGCATGTGTAGTGGTTTTAAGACTTGTTTCTATTACACTTTTGTCCCATTACCATGGTTAAGACCCTGAGACCCATCTTTAGTGCATAAAACCTCGTAATGACACCCATATCCCACTAAAGTCCAAATATTCCTTCTATAGTGCATGTGTGTTGATTTAGAGACTCATTGGACCATCTTTTCTTCCATGACTATGGTCAATGTCCAGAGACCCATCCCTACCATCCAAAACCCTATAATGTCACCCTTATCCCCTTATAATACAATTTAGACTCCCAAGTTTCCATCCAGGCGATCTATGGGGTGGCTCATGCCACAACATTACATTGATTAAATGCTAAAATAGGTGTGGGACGACTCAAAGGAGGGAGAGGAAGTTGTAGAGGGAATCATGGGAGAGAGGGTAGGGTAGGGGAGAGATATGGAGGGGATGAAGGGAGGAGAAATATAAAGGGAAGGGAGGGATTTGTCTGTAGACATTGATATGAGGGGGAACTAAAGGGAGGAGAAATATAAAGGGAAGGGATTGGTGGGAGGGGAATAAATATAAGCGGGAGGGAGGGATGGGGGGGGGAGAGATATAGGGGAATAAATATAAGTGGGAGAGAAGAGGGTGATATATAAAAGGGAGGGATGATTGGGTGCAAGGAAGATATAGGATAATGGATGGAGGAAAAATATATGGCATAATGGATGGAGGGACAAATGGGGGGGACCATTAAGGAGTGAGAGGGGGGAGAGGGATGGTTGGAGTGGTGGTATAGATAGAGGTATAGAGTGAGTGAATGAGAGAGACAAATGGGTGGTGGTTAAAGAGTGACAGGGGGAGAGTCAGAGAGAGAGAGAGAGAGAATGATGGATGGAGGGATGGTTAGAGGGTGAGAGAGTGGGATAATAAAAATTAGAGAGTAGGGATTTAGGGAAATGAACGATGGTCAAGGATGGTTACACCGAGGGATATAGATGAGGGATTGTGTGCGTGTGTGTGTGTGTGTGAGAGAGAGAGAGAGAGAGAGAGAAAGATAGATCATGGATATTAAGGAAATGAGAGAAAGATGGAGAGATGAAGGAGGGATGAAGGCTTCAAGGTGGAGAGAGGAGGTAGGGGTAGAAAGTGAGGGATGGAATGAGTAATAGGATGGAACACATGGATGGAGGGAAAGGGGAAGAGAGAAAGTGTTTTGGCGGGAGGGAGGGGAAACAAAGGAATTGTTTTAGAGGGTGTGTGGATGTGTGTGAGAGAGAAGGGGGTGGAGAAAGAGAGAATGAATTATGGGGAGAGAGAGAAGGGGATGGAGAGAGGAGTTAGGGGGAGAAAGTGAGGTATGGAGTGAGTGAGAGGATCAATCATCAAGATTTCTAGTTAAATTATTTGTTGAAAAATTTATAGTTAAATGATTTGTTGTTTTTGAATCAATAGTGTAATGTGATTAAACTATTAAAGATCATATAGAAACAAATCACATTAAAATGTCATGTGTACACCCACATTTCATCCCAAATTCAAAATATTTGTTACAATACCAACCTTCCTAACATTTTAACTCATCAAAACTATGGTGATTTATGAATGTTTCTCTTAGAAGTTTCGAGCACAGAAATATAATTCTAAAGAAAACCAAGTGACTCCTTACCTTTTTAAAGGTTTGATAGATCAAAATTGGTCTCAATGGATGTTAATAACAACCATAATCATCATCAACTCAAGTAGAGAATTATTAAGTTATATAATAAATTTGTCATTAAATAAAAAACCCTACTTGAAGTCATTTAACTACATTAATATCAAAGAAAGTTTGATTAACAAAATAAGTGCAAAGATATGTTGGTTCTCATCAATAACATAAATCAATGGATGCATAGTGAACTATAGGTCGAAGCCACAAACTTCAACTATCTTAGTGTAGTAAGGTGAAGTTCTATACTAGGAGACTACACAATAGTGAAGATGGATTTCTCGAGATATATTTGAATCAATTTTTCTTCGCTGCCTATTAAATCTCATACCTAGGATAGGATACAAGGAAAATTATTAAAACGGTGAGGATGAAATCCATAACCCTTCAAAATGTATTGAAAACCAAATTATACTAACCACAATATCCCAATTAATTCATCAATAACAATCCACCATTTGGCTTCTTAGATGTCCCATTCACTTTGATGTGAGTTTATACTTTATACCATACTACCCCATACTACCTAATATATCAAATATAACTTAGTTGAAAATAGAGATGTATTGTTTCCAAACCCATTTGTCATGTTAAACAATATTATATTAACCATGATGGGATGCTATCTTACATTTCAAAAGAATAATCTTTATGCCACTCTTTTATCTAATAATCTTTATTCTCTATTTACTCTTTTGTACTAAACCAAAATGCATATCCGTTATATCGCATATGCGATATGAATCGCATAGGCATTATAACACATATGCGATATGAACAAGTCTAAACCGCATATCCATTATAACGCATATGCATTAATTTAAAATTTAAAAACTCGGCGGGAACAAGGCTTGGGATGATGTTCAGAAATAGCTTCGGACTGCTGAACCTATTGGCTAGAACAAAAAAATAGGGCCATTGCCTGTATTTTTGAACTCTATCAATATGCTCAGTTTCAATGGCGCGTTTTGCTATCAAAAACTCAATATTTTTTTTATGAAAATATAAAATATTGTAGAGTACGATCTGACGATTCTGAATATGTAATTTTTTCATAAAAATGTATGTTTTATTTATTTATTATTAATTTTCTAAATGACACACGCCAGTTTTCGAAAATACATACATCGATTCGTTTTTATATAACTTTTTATTGCCTTCACCATTTCCCAAGAAAACTATATGGTGCACTAGAGGAGACTAAGCTCTAGAATCTCACATATAGAAAACAATGATTTCATTAAATTTTTCCCCTAAAGTGTTGCACCCGCACATAACGTTTTCATTTCAAAGTTTTTTGACTTCAATAATTAATAATAAAAAAAATAATTCATGAATTTTTTTGAAAAAATAGTGTTGCACTAGGCTCATATGTCCTTTATATGTCTGCAATATTTTATTCAAAATGGACATCATTTACCTCAATAAGTGTTGCACCCGCACAAACATATATGTTATGATGTGCTGAAAATTTGAAAACCCAATTTAACGGAAACTAATTTTATAATCATTTACACAAATTTTTTATAGATAAATGTTATATATTATGAAAGCTGATTCAATTACCTATCTTTTGTCTTTTTACTTTATCTTCCAATCCGTTACAGAAGTACCCCTAATTGTCACCTAAAGTCAAGGGTTCCAGGTTTTTTCAGTATTATGTGGCATCTAAAGTGTCTTTAAAGGAGTACATGATTGTGCATCAGCCCGGCAATCACAATGGGAAGAGGACACCTCTTCATGAGCTCGATCCTTCTGCTAGTGGAATTCTAATTATTCCTATAGAAAAAGATAACCTACATTAAGGCATCGATTTCCGATCAGTTACTTGATTGATATTTAAATTAAGACTGAAAGTTGGTGATCTCTCTCTGTGTAGAGAGGATCAACCCACGATAGTTTTCTTATGTGATATTTTACCCTCAGAAATAATTGTTTTTCTTCTATGGAGGATCGGTTGAATCTTTTGTTTTAAAGATTGTTTAGTCCAGGGAGATGGAACAACCCTTTCTAGGGTGCCACAAGTGTAACAAAACTTTTTCATAGATAAGAGTTGTTCTTGTTGGCTACCTTCTCATGGAAAGAGCCAACACCTTTCTGTTATAAATTTTACGGTATTAAAGTATGGCCGGTCTCTAGTGGAGAGTTGAAGTCTTCCCTTATCACACATCGACTGTATGTATGTGGAGATTGTGGCCTTTTCTCTTGGTGAAGAGACAAACCATTTCCTTTGTAATTAAATATATATTTGTATCACTTCTTATGACGATTTTGAAAGGATGTATCCTCTTAGGGAGAATTGAAATGTTATTATTATTATTATTAACGCATAGTGGGTTCAATTTAGCCCTTGCATTGAGAAGAGTAATGTAGAGTTTCGTTTTTGCTTTCCATTCATATGCAAAGTGTCCATACTTCTTACAATAATGACATTGAATTTTTTATTTATCATACCTCATTCCACTTGATTGAGTGGGAGCTTGATTCTAGCCTCTACAAGTGCCATGCGTAGGGCTGTTGCTGGGACCTCCTCTGAACGAACTTCGTCCTCTGCCTCTAGAGTTTGATCTTCCTCTGCCTCTTCCATGACAAATGGATTACTTTGCTACGAATGCACCTTCCAATGATGTTTTTGAACCACTGATTCTATGTTCATGATTGAATAGTGAGGCTTGCAACTCATCAATAGTGAATGTGGACAGATCTTTGTTTTCTTCCAAGGTTACAACCAAAGATTCAAATTTCTTTGGAAGAACTCTACGAACTTTTTCAACAACTTTTTGGTCACCGAAAGTTTCTCCATGAGATTTTATTTGATTAACCAGACCAACAACATGAGTATAGAATGAGTCTACTGAATATGTATTTTTCATTGACAGAGATTCAAAATCTCTTCTAAGAATCCAAACTTTAGTAGTCTTTACCTTGTTGAAACCTTGATATGCAGTTTCCAGTGTGTCCCACGGTTCCTTAGCTGACTGCGCTACTACTACTCTTGGGAGTATGGATTCATGTGTTGCTTGATGTATGTAGAACAACGCCTTTCCATCTTTCTTTCTTTGTTCCCTCAAGACATCTTTCTGAGCCTGTGTGAGATTGTTATATGCTACCAAATCTACTAGTTCTGCATAGCCATTCTGGACTATGTCCCATATATCTTGACTTCTAAACAAAGCTTTCATGGTTAGAGAACAATATCCATAATTTTTACGAGAAAATATGGGAGTTTGCAAATTACCTGAAGTGGAAGCCATTCTTAATTACTTTTCCCATTGTAAATATAATTCTTACTTTTCGTAAACCTGAGCTCTGATACCAAATGAAGGGAAAAGGGGAAGGAGAACCTGTGCATTCAAAGAGATTTGACCTATGTGGTGAATAAATAATTTTCTTTTCTTTGGCTTACAACGTGAGCTCCACTTCCAAATACTTGGATTTAAACATTTTTGTGAATACTTTTCTTCACAAATTAACTGCGCGAAAATTGCCTTTGCAATTCCTCTTTTACAACGAGTAGGTTAACTAATCAATTCTACTTCTTACTGCCCGGTGACTACGTATGCATTTCGACTTTTACTGCGCAGGTTATTTCTACTGCGAAGGTGAACTTTGCCTCGTAGTTCACTAGCTTAGCCGAGATTCTTAACTTCACAAAATACTTTGCGGAATACTTTACTTTGCAAAAGCTTCGCACTTCATACAAATTACCTTTGTAAACTTCTTTTAACTTTACGAAGGTTAACTACACACAAGTTACCTTCGCATTCCTATTTAGCTGTGCACAACCCAATTTTAAACAAACTTTGTATAAATGTGTTTCATGCTAAAACATAGGAACCTAAACAAAGTTACTCCGCAGTTAAACTAGGGCTTTTACCACCATGAAATACTTGGAATCTTGATTTGATTTACAGACAGTAAATGTAAACAATATTTATGTAGGTCAATATGAAATAGATGTGCGGGATGCATCAAAGACTTATATATATTACCACTGTAAAACATAGTAACTTTGCCGCACTTACACAGAGATGAGATTTACTTCAATATTTACACTTTTACACAGAGCTAGGGCTCTTGAAATACTTCACGGGTTTCACTTCTTCTTCTTTCACAGTTGTTACAGAGTTGCATTATCACCGACTCAAGATCGCTTCTCATGGAAGGTTTTAGGGTTACAATAAAGACTGTCATAAATTCTACCTAAGAAGTTATGAGCTTTGGAAATACAAACGGCTCCTTAAATACTAACTTGTCGTGAGCTAAATTGGCTGCAAACTGACTGGCTGACTTCTGACATTGTAGACATAGAGCCGGCACATATGACTTCTGACATTGCCGACATAGAGCCAGCGCATATCAGATACGTTATCAGCTCATTAATTACAATATTTCCAATAGTTGGTTCTCATTGCTTGTTCATTATTTTATTTATATAGATTGATACTCTGCGATTTCTAGGAAGGGACGACTTCTGAAGTCCGATCCCAGAGCAGTCCTGCATCATTTGTTTTCGGTATGAATACGTTGTGATATTGTATACTATGTTAGTGATATGTGATCTTTGAGCCTTATTGTTTTTCATTTTGTTGTGGGAGCTAAGTCTCTTAGCAGGAAAATCTCTGCAATCAGTTTGTTATTTAATTTGACGGCAATCACAATGGGAAGAGGACACCTATTCATGAGCTCGATCCTTCTGCTAGTGGAATTTTAATTATTCCTATAGAAAAAGATAACCTGCATTAAGGTATCGATCTCCGATCAGTTACTTGACTGATATTTAAATTGAGACTGAAAGTTGGTGATCTCTCTTTGTGTAGAGAGGATCAACCTATGATAGTTTTCTTATCTGATATTTTACCCTGAGAAATAACTGTTTTTCTTCTATGGAGGATCGGTTCAATCTTTTGTTTTAAAGATTGTTTAGTCCAGGGAGATGGAACAACCCTTTGTAGGGCGCCACAAGTGTAGCAAAAATTTTCCATAGATAAGAGTTGTTCTTGCTCGCTACCTTCTCATGGAAAGAGCCAACACATTTCTGTTATAAATTTTATGGTATTAAAGTATGGCCGGTCTCTAGTGGAGAGTTGAAGTCTTCCCTTATCACACATCGACTGTATGTGGAGATTGTGGCCTGCTCTCTTGCTGAAGAGACAAACCATTTCCTTTGTAATTAAATATATATTTGTATCACTGCTTATGACGATTTTGAAAGGATATATCCTCTTAGGGAGAATTGAAACGTTATTATTATTATTAACGCATAGTAGGTTAAATTCAGCCCTTGCGTTGAGAAGAGTATTGCAGAGTTTCGTTTGTGCTTTCCATTGATTATGCTGGAATGAAGTCATGAGGGTACAACCCTAGGCCAATAGTGGTTGTATTTCTAAATATATTTTGATATTATTCCTAAATCTCGAATAAGCCAATGAAGGCGTATCTAGAGGCTTAGTTCTCGTTTCTTTTCTATATGATATTGATTCTGCTTTGAATGATGTTATGAGGGCACAAACCTTTGGTTAGATTCGTTTGTCGAAAATATTCAAGTAAGGATATATATATATATATTCTATGACCCAAATAAGCTAAGAAGGGTTCATCCCTTAGCCTTGACTATATGTAGATAGTAATGGGTTGTATGCATTATGTATAGAAGGGGAGAAGGAAGGGTAAGGTCTTGACGCCCTTGTGTCAAGTCATATTAGGATATAACTATTTATAAAATATTTACATTTCGTTCAACTATTAAATATCACATTGTGTTCTAATCGAGAGGGAAATTTGGTGATGAAATGGAATTTTCTTTCTAGTGGATTCTTTGTTAGCTCGGGGGTAGTTTGTTGAGGAAGAAATATATATACCGGACAAAGAGCTAATGGTTGGGGAAAAGTCACAATGAAACCTTCAGTCACATGATTCTATTCGACCACGTAAGTACCTCTAAATTATTGTATTGCTTTATAATATTAGAGTGTATGAATATGTACCTTTTATCTTGAGTTTCCTTGAGAGAATTGGATTTAATGTATTGATATAGTCATCATGAGTGCCTTGTTTGATTCATTTACATAGGTAGAGTCTTTGATATGTTGATTCTGCATGACGACTGGCAGCAATTTTATATTTAATGGACTTGTCAGGTTCGCATAAGGATATGTGTGATGTATCTTATAGAAGATATGCATTTACATGGAGTAGTTATTTAAATGTTAGATGGTTTATTTGAGTATCCTTACTATGCTCCTAACAATATTCTTATTACTTTGATTTGTATGAGCCCTTGTACATTAAAGAAGGATGTCTTTGGAAATTATCAGGAAATGTACTTTTAAAACCTAATTGTTATAGGTAAAGGTCTATCATATATGTTTAAGTGTGCTGTGAAATATTTGAATTTGGTTAGTTAAAACATTAGTTTAACATTAATGGAAAAGTAGTGAATACTAAAGTTAAATATAAATAAATATAACTCTAGTATCAACACACTTCATGCTCATAAGTGAGTATGGTATAATTAAAACGATGTTTTAATCAATAGAATGTCATATGATTCTAGTAAAGGTTATTAGATAGCATAGTAAAGACTTGTTGTTGTAGTTACTTGATAGTAAGGGACTATAATGGATATGTTTTATATAATAGTTACATTAAATGTATGGAATATAGAATATGGTTGTTTATGGGCTGCTATCCACATGGGGTAACCTTGTTCCTTAATCTTGAATTATGTTAGAATAATCTCCATGATGAATATTAGTCTTAGTTATAATATTTCTAAAGTTTGGCCAAGTTTATTTATAATTTCTAAGGGTTGAATAGACTTTGATCAACTAAATAATATATTAGTGGTATATGCACATTTTAGGACATGATCATATAGACCAATCAAATTAGAGTACGTTTTCACAAGTGTTATATTGTCTCTTGTCAAAGTCATCAACTTCTAGTTAGCCTTTGTATGGTATACATGAAAGGTGCATGGAAGATAAGAATTTTACTAAGAAGGACATGATGTAATTATCATATATTGTGTATATTCATACTGAAATACCTACTTCAAAGTGTAATAATTCCAAACACTTCTTAGAATCAGTGGGGGCAACTAATCTTACAAGTGAGTCAAAATCAAAGGGCATTGTACAAATCCACTTTGTATGATGTACTTTGTGATAGATTAATGGTAAGTAAAACACAAGGCATATATGAAAAAAGGAGAATGAGGACATCCAGAAAATGAAATTTTTCAAAATTTGGTTATGAAATATTTGAGGAAGATGAGGCTTCCTAAAGGAAGATGTAACAATTTGAAGTGTAATGATATCGATAGGTGTTTATATCTTAGAATCTGGGCTGGACTAACACCTATGCTTTTCTGAAAGTGTATTGTCAAGATTCGTTTTATGGCGCTAGTTCCAAATTTGAAACAACAATTTTTAAATAAAAATGAATATAAAAAATAATTGGTCACTAATGCTTGGATACCTCTTAAGTAATGCATGGATAATGTGCACTCGTGGCACACAACGTTTTTAATTCAAACAAGTAACATATAACAAGCCTTTGTGCATAGCTTGAATGGAGAAGCCAATAATGTTAGTGATTGTGTTGGGGTCCTATCTTAAGTAATGATCTAGCGTGGAGACGTTTAACTTGTCCATTTGTTGATCCCAATTCTCATACAACAAACAAGTAGATGAGGCTTTACGTACAAGCTTACTACAGGCTACTACACAAAGAGAGATTATTAAAGCTATTACTACATTATTTGTGGCACTTAAATTGTAGCATATTGATATTCACTTTAATCACAAATTAAATAGTTGTACTCGTAAAATAAGACCATATCTAATCCTTAGAAAAATTCACTATTATACATTAAAGTTGGACCTATCAATAAACCAAATTTTCTTCTTTCTTTAATATTCTTGATCCTTATGATTATGATAAATACTTTGAATAACGAGAGATAATTGAAGAAAAAGTTGGAAATTGGTAGGAACAAGTTACAATCAAAAGGAAATAATATGTCGAAGTCGTGTTCGCATAAATAATTGCTAGCAAGACAAGGAACACATAGTACAAGGAATTTATGATCAAATGAAAGGATATAGATTCAAAAGATTCATCACGGATTATAGAAGAGTATCTTTGCAAAGTTGTGGGATGACAATCATTTGATAAATTTGCTAACAATGCGTCATGAGAAAGATTTTTTTCAAGGAAGTTTGATGTATGAGGTCCCTAGGGTTTAGCAATCACTTTTAGCAATCACACATCACCAAAAAAATATTTTCTATTCACTTTTAGCTTTATTTCATACGTGATGAGAAAGATTTTCGTTTTCAAGGAAGTTTGATGGATGAAAGTCCGTAGGGTTTAGCAATCCCACATCAACCAAAAAAAATAATTCTATTAACTTTATTTCAAGTTTTTCAAATATATAGTGTGAAAATCATCCGAACTTTTCATTAAAAAACACTCGTACACTGAGATCAAAACTTGGATTTTGAATATTTTGTAGACGAGGTCTTTCTATATCTACGAACCAAATTTTAAAACAAAAATGTGAGTTTAGGGCCTATGCCTACATCAATCACCAATATATACAAAATTTATATATTTCATTTCTGCAAGGGTAATGACTTCCTATTTTGTCAAACACATACTCATATTTTGGAATTAAGGCACAATTTTAATAGTATTGACAATTTTAATTATTCTAACAGATTTTTAGCAAAAGTTATTACTATGCAAATGATTTGAACGAGCTTGCCATGTTTCCACTAATTTTGCAAAGACATGGGTCAATGGGTTGGTTTGCGTGCATTTCATATTTGGATTTATAATATAAAAAATGTATATTTTTATTTAGAATATAATTTTTTTATATATAGGGAAGAAATTATTCTTCCTTCACTCCAAGTTTCATTTAAAAAGTGTTAAGTTTGATGTGTGTCCGCAATCTAAACTTAGGGCAAGAAAGGAGTAGTCCAAAAATTTTAGAATGTTAATATTTTTCTAATTTAACTTTAAATATTCGAACATCAATTTATGGAGTGTAGTTTTAAGGTTAGAATTTTTTTTTTTATATAATTGGAATTATGACATTAATTATGTAAAATCCGAATACATTAGGTAATAAACTAAGAATTGATATATTTTCATTGAATGAATAAGAGATTCGATTTTTGCATGATTATTCCTATCTATAAGCTCTTTTAATTATGTGGTGTTATGTTTTGAGATTATATTGTATGATTTTGGTTGTATATTTTCAACTAAATATATGATTTTATATATCATATTATGATATATTCGAAAAATGATTCAAGAAATTACAATGATATTATCTTTTTAAAACACAATTTTCAATTTATAATCTTCATTTTATATTATACATCATTTGTGTTCCATTTCAAAAAATTTCAATTATAATGGAGAAATTTCAAATGTTAAATGTATTCGTTTAATAATATTTATATTCACAAAATGCAAAAAACAATTTAAAATATCTATTTTCTATTTAGCTCAATAATAAGATGTTATTTAAATGTTTGATATTCAAATATTTTAAAACGATAATATCTCATTGGTAATGATATTTTTTTAATGTTATGAAAAAAAAAATTCTATATAATACTTTTTCCATATAATTTAAAAATAACTTAATATTTGATGATAAGGTTTTTATTTTCCAATAATTTACATAGAACACACTTCAAAATCATAAAAAGATTTTCATTTTCTTAATCTACATCAAACACACTTCAATGATTTTGAAAAGATTTTCATTTTCTTAATCTACACCAAACACACTTCAATTCCAAGAACATGATCATGTTTTAATTTTCCTATTAGTAACATCAAATACAATACACTTGAAATTCAATGAAAAGGTTATCATTCACAACAATAAGTTCTCAATATGTTTCTCACTATAAACATAAACACATATAAGAAAATAAATAAAATTCCATGAAATAATTCTTTCATATCGTTTTATAATTACAAAATGATAAAGTTCAAAGAAAAAATAATATTATATTGAAATATTTTAAAAATGTTTTTCTACCATTATATATATGTATTAATTAAAATTAACCGTTACTAACATGAAATAAAATTTCTATAAATAGTTCAAATAATTATATAAAATATAGGTTTGACTAATTATCATAGTTAATTAATTTAATCAAAATTTTAAAATTTAAAATTAGTTGTGATGAATTGAGAGTTCATTTTACTTCAGATATAAAAAATGTTTTAATGGCCCAAGATGTCATGTATCTTGCAAAAGTAGAAACCTATCTTCTTACTCACCATCAATAATTATTTCAAGTGATAATTTTAGTTAAATAAAATGGTAAGTCAACTTTCATTAGGGAATAACTATCATCACTACAAATTTTTCCAAAAGAAACCCCAAGGCCTCTTAAGTTTTGTTATATATATCACTAACACTAATAATCGAAGAAAATCCCCTAAAATTGTGTTTATATACTGAGTCATTGATTATTTGCTAAGTCAATACACCATGGGAAGCATGGAGGAATATTGTCACATGAGGTTTCATAGTATGGATTAAGAGTTGAGATACAAGGACTATAGTCACATCGTTGTCCACAAATTTGCAAAAAGCACTTCAAAATCAGTGAAATCAGAATATCCATGATACATGGGCCTTTCCATCAAACTTCCTCATGTGAATGTTGGGTATTTGGATACCTCTTGGGGACCATCCCTAGTTACTTCCATTGCTAGAATAAATTCCTCTTGGAATATTCTTATTAATGAAAGGTTTCTCAACATGGACATTATCCTTATCTTCATGAGTACCCTGGAACACATCATCACCTATAAGGATATTATCCTTTGAATTTTGTAGGAGCTTAGCAATATATTTCATATTTTCCTCCATCTTATCAGCCATATGTCCCCTCATATTCTCTACCTATCCCATCCTTTTCTTTAAAATAAGTAAATATATCATTTTCACAAACCCTTTAATCATATCTTCCAACTAAGTTGGACACTCAAAAAGACAGGTCTTCACTTTCATCGCAGGTCAAGGATGAATCCTTGGGTGCTTTGATTGGAGTGTTATTTTTTCCACTACCTTTTGGTTGTGTTTCAAACAAAATAAATAGATATCACACCTTAGTTTCACCACAAATTGATCCTTCTACTAAAATTTATTCAACTTTAAAATGGCATACCTTTTTCTAACCCTTATTTGAAGGAGTGTTGCACAGGCTCAAGATATAGCCTATTATGCAACCAAGTCCCAGATCTAGCATAAAAATAGCTGAAATAGACCAAAATAAAGTAATCCGTGACTTAATAATGAATAATTGAGATGAATAACAATCCTCTTCGAGGGAGGAACCTCCTTACACAATGTACTAAGTACAAAAGACAAGACAAGATACAATGGTGACTAAAATGAAAAGGTCTCCTTCCTATATATAGGAGACAAAGGGGTACAATAAAAACTAATAGACCCACTAATAGACCCAAGCCGACATAAAGAATATGTAATGCAACATAATAAAGGGGTAATGTGCCACTACATAAGGGGTAATGTGACAATATTTAGGTCATAACATGGCCCTCCCCTTTAGACAAGTGTTTTCCTCAATGCTTGATTAGCTGTGGATGCTTTTGTATTAAGGACTAATATTCCCATGTTGAATCTTCCACTGGTAGACTCTTCCATTTGATGAGGTACTCAGTAATAACTCAATTACGTAGCTGTTTGGTCCTTGTTTTAGTGATTTGTTCAGGTTCCAACATGGCTCTTCCTTATTCATCAAGCTCGGGAAATATTATTTGAATTGGGATCTTGTCTCTTATTACCTTCTTTTAGCAAGAAACATGGAAAACTAGATGCATTCTTGAAGATGAAGGGAGCTCCAATTTGTAAGCCATACTACCAATCTTCTGCAACACTTTATAAGGACCACAATACTTGGGTGCTAAATTATTGCACTTATTTAGTTGCTTGAGGGACATCTGCTTGTAAGGTTGTAGCCTCAAACATACCCAATCCCCTTCTTCAAAACTCCTTTCACTTTGATGTTGATGACCTTATTGTTTTATCTTGTTTTGCAACATGGCTAGCTTGTCCTTAAGTATCTGGAGAACTTCTTGCTGGTGCTCTATGTGATATTCCACGGCTTGAACTTTAGATTTTCCCTTTAAGGGAGATGTGATAGATGGAGGCTGGTACCCATAAAGTGCCATAAATGGAGACATTTTTTATGATGTATGGAAGGAAATATTGTACCACCATTATGCCAAATATAACCATTTCAGCCACTGTGCTTATTTATCATATGCAAAGCAATGACGATAGCCTTCCAAAATTTGTTCATTATCTCAATTTTCCCCATCATATTGAGGATGATAAGATGAACTACAAGCGAATTGGGTACCCAAACAAGAAATTAATTTGGTCCAAAATTTTCAAGTGAAAATTGGATCTCTATTTCTTACAATAATATTAGGATTTCCATGTAACTTGTGAACTATTTCTAGGAAAGCTATGACTACTGTACTTGCATTAAAAGGGTGAGAGAGTGCATAAAAATGTGCATACTTTGTGAGTATATCAACAACCACCATAATAACATTCTTTCTTTCTGACTTGGGTGGACTTGTGATAAAATCCATTGATACTTCTTCCCAGTGCTGGAAAGTTATGTCTAATGGTTGTAGAAGTCCTGGGGTCTTAATTGTTTCCACCTAATTTTGTTTGGAAACAAAGCATTCATCCACGAAACTTTGAACATCAACTTTAAGACCTTCCCAAAAAAATTCCTTCTTGATCCTATGGTAAGTTTTCAAGAATCCAGAGTTCCCACCTATAGGAGAGGTGTGTAATTCAAATAGGACCTTTTGTTTGAGTTCGAAGTCTTTGCATAAATATAATCGATCCTTCTACCATAGTGAATCATTTTTTCACATAAAATTATTTGATACACTTGGATCGTCATGTATATTTTGAATAATCCTCCACACAGATAGGTCATTTTTCCATTCTTCTCTTGCAGCTACTACCCAATCGGGTTGTAGAATGGAAATTCCACAAATTAATGCCCCAACATCTTAATATTTTCTAGAAAGCGCATCTACTACCACAATATGTTTCCCTTTTCGATAGATTATTTCAAAGACATATCCCAACATCTTGGTTACCCATTTTTGTTTCTCTTCCAAAGATAATCTCTATTCCAAGAAGTATTTAAGACTACCATGATTTGTTTTGATCTTGAAATGTATACCTATTAGGTAAGGATGCCATTTCTTAAGAGCATGTAGAATTGCCAACATTTCCTTCTCATAAATAGGCTTATGTAAGTGCTTTCCCATGATTGGATGACTTGTGAAAGCAAGCGGGTGTCCTTCTTACATTAGAACATCACCAATTCCATTTCCTAAAGCATCGTATTCCATAATAAATGTTTTTGTGAAGTCTAGTGTTTCCAAAACAAGAGCTTTGCACATTGCCTCCTTAAGCTGTTCAAAATCTTGAGTTGCCTATGGAGTCCAAGAAAATGCATGTTTCTTCAATAATGTTGTTAGAGGTGCTGTTATTCTTCCATAGTTCCGAACAAACTTGCAGTAGTACCATGTCAAACCTAAGAATCCTCGAAGATTATTTAGGGTTTTGGGAATCGTCCAGTCCACCATGGATTTAATTTTGTTGGAGTCTACCATGACACCTTCCTCAGATACTATATGACCCAAATATTATACCTCCTTTACCCCAAAGTAACATTTGGAAGGTTTGGAATATAGTTGTTTCTCCTTTAGTAGTTGTAATACACTGTCAACATGTTGAACATTTTCTTCCCAATAATTTCTATAAATTAGTATATCATCAAAGATACTAGTACAAATTTTCTAAGGAAAGGATTGAAAATGGAATTCATCAAACCTTGAAATGTGGAAGGTGCATTCACGAGACCAAATGGCATGACCACAAATTCATAATGACCTTCCTGAGTTTTGAATGTTTTTTTTGGAATTTATTCCTCCTTCATTCTAATCTGATGATATCTTGAATGAAGATCTAACTTTGTGAAGAAAACTACTCCATGTAATTCATCCAACAATTTATCAATGACAAGAATGAGAAATTTATCTTTAATAGTGATCTTGTTGATCTCTCTATAATCTGGACACATATACCATGATCCATTCGGCTTTTGTACCACTACCACTAGTGCAGAGTAAGAAATTTGGCTAGGCCTAACTATGTTGGCCTATAACATTTCTTCCACCATACGCTCAATTTCACTCTTATGTCAATAAGGGTATCTGTAAGGTCTAATGTTAGGAGGAACAATTCCCAGAATTAAGTGAATATCATGATCAGAATCTCCAACAGGTAGAAGAACTTTTGGAATATCTTCATATACCTTGGCATGCTTATCAATCACTTTTTGGAGATTTGTGGAAATAGGAGACTTAGATGTTTCAACATCTAATGAGCATAATTGTGCAATTACACCTTGATGTCCATTTTTTTATCAAATTTTTCATGCCATTAGAGCTTATCACCTTACTTGGTTTCCCTATGATACCTTTTAACTCATATTATTTTCCTTCGCATAAAAATTTCATGAAAAACATCTGAAAATTAAAATCCATTGTTCCCAATTATTCTAACCATTGAACTCCTATAACAACATCAACACCCCACATCATAATAGCAATCATTGGACTATTCAATACATATTACCCCATAGTGAGATTGATATTATGGCATTTTCCTGACAAATTGATAGTTCCTCCATCTGCAATCATTACTTGAAACTATGGTGTTGGATATATAAAGCAATTGAGAACCTTCGCTAATTTACTGTAAATTAAATTATGAGTACTACCATAATCGATCAACATGGTTACCTTTTTATTTTTTATATATCCTTTGATCTTGAGAGTTTGAGGAGGGCTAATTCTAGCTAGTGCATGACAGGATATGGTGGGAGCAATTTCTTCAGAAGTAGTATCTTTTATTTCTTCATCTTGAGACGGTTCATGTTCTTTTGGTTCTTCTTGTTCATTTTCTTCCTCTGCATCACAATATATATAAAATAGTTTCTTCTCATTGCACTTCTGGCCCTTACTGTATTTTCTATCACAACTATAACCAATTTCTTTTTCTCTTTTTTCCTCTAGTTGTTATGGTGTTAACCTTGTAGGTTGTGGATGACTTGAGACCACACTTCCTTTTGTATAGTTGTAAGTGGTAGACTTCCTTGTTAGCATACTTTTGGTTTCAAATTTTCTTTCCACCCTAAATGCATGCTCCAAGGAATTAGGTTCCAAAATTCGAATCTCATGTTGGATGTTATCCTTTGATGTTCCAATAAAGAGGTCCAACAAATTATCTTCTGAAATATTCTTCACTCTGATACTTAGCTTCTGAAACGCCTTGATGTGCTTTGTAACTGACCCTTTTTGCTTTAGATTTACCAACTGGATAAAGAAGGTGTTGCTATTTATTGGCCCATAATGTGCAATCAATTCTTTTGTGAATATAGACCATGAGATAATAGAGTCATTTTTATGGTCACAAATCCATTGTTACCATACAAATTGAGCAGGATCTGAATATAAGGACACAATAGTTACCTTTTAAAAGGTTCGCACATGGTGTTCATCAAAGAATTTATCCATCTAGAATATCTAAGTTATTGGATCCTTGCCATCAAACTTTCTCGTGTCAATTTTAGGAAGTTGGGTACCCTTTGGTGACCATCCCTGATGACTTCCGTTACTAGGATAATTTCCTCTTGGAATATTAGTATTCATGGAATGTTTCTCAACATGGAAATTATCTTTATGCTCTTGAGTAACCTGGAACACATCATCACCTGTAGGGGGAGTATCACTTGAATTTTGTATGAGATTAGCAATATTTTTCAACTTCTTCTCTAAATTGAGTCAATAAGTTGTTCTCACCGAACGTTTCATATTTTCCTCCATTTTATTGAAATTATCCTCTAAATTAAATAAATAAAAAAATTTCAGAGTCCCTTTAATCATATCCTCCAATTGGGGCACTCGAAAAGATAAGTCTTCCCTTTCATCATAAGTTGGGGATGTATCCTCTAGTGGTTTGATGGGAGTATAAGTTTTTGCACTTCCTTTTAGTGGCATATTGAACAATATAAATAGATATCACACCCTAGGTCTCACAAAAATTAGATCCTTCTACTCAAAGCTATTCAAATTTAAAATGGCGTACATTTTTCAAACCCTAATTGGAAGACTGTTTTATGGATGACTTGTGACTGAGTTAAGTTTGAATTTTTTGCTCCTATGGGTATGAAACTTAGACTTGATGTATCCTGATGTGTCCTTTTTCCAATGCCATGGGTCTAACCTAATTTCTATGTACCAATAAGAAGTTATAGTGAATCTCCCAACACTTCCTATTTTAGGTCTTTCTAGAAGAGAGAACTTGTAGGGTCTTCCATGTGTCTCAATTTCGTATCTAAGGTTGAAAACCCTACCACATATACTATGGTCCATATTATTTCTGATGCAATAGGTCTCAATCAATTTGGATCTTGCATACCCCATATATGACCTTTTTCCCCATAACACCCATTTTAGACTAGTTTTTGTACTAGTGAGAAATCCTAGCTTCATAGGAGAATCTATCTAAACCTGTATGGTCCCAAGATCTGAAAATTGTACCACAAATATTTCGTCTTGTTTTGGAGATGGTTTTTAAATATATCTTTCTAAATCCTTGTATAAAAACAATTATAGCGAAAATTACAAGATGACTCGTTTTGAAGAAGCTAGTCTCAAGGAAAGAGCTCTAATACCAAATGGTATGCAACTAAGTCCCAGATATAGCATAAAAATAGCATAAATAGAGCAAAAGAAAGTAATCCATGACTTAATAATGAATAATTGAGATGAATAACAATCATCTTCAAGGGAGGAACCTCCTTACATAATGTACTAAGTAAAAAAGACAAGAAAAGATACAATGATGACTAAAATGAAAAGGTCTCCTTCCTATATATAAGACACAAAGGGGTACAATAAAAACCAATAGAACCACCAATAGACCTAAGACGACATCAATAATATCTAATGCACCATAATAAAGGGGTAATGTGCCAATAATTAGGTCTTAACATATCGCAAGCTCCTTAGCCACCTCTTCCTTCATAGAATTGTGAGTTTCCCCACTATCAATCATTGCAACAATTGTTATTTTGTTTATCACCACTTCCACATAACTATGTGTTGTGAAGTCGTTATGTTGAATTGCATTAGACTTGTCTTTCAATACTGCATTCAAGACTTGCATGACATGAACTAAAGGATACATTGTTTTCTCGACAACATTGAAATTATGATTCCTTAGTGAACCATTCTTATCATAGTGATTCTGTGGGAGAATACAACAAGAAATAGTGTTTCCTTCCATTTTCTGTTTGGACATATACAACTTTCATTATTTTCCCTCACATCCCTGCCTCCGACATGATTTCTTGTTCTTTGTGGACTTCTTGTTTTTTCCTTCTTAATTCCCACTTGAAGCATCATCTTCCATTTTCTTACTTGACCCTTCCTTATATTCAACCAAATTATTAGTTTCCACTATTGTTGTAGAAATAATTTGCACATTCCTCTTGCACAATACATCTATGCCCAAGCATGAAGCCCCTTCATAAAATGATACAAATGATGTTCTTTGGACATGTCAGGAATTTCCAAAATAAATTTGGTGTATGAATTAATTTTGGCTTGAAGGATTGACATATGCTTGAGTCCCATTAGGTTCCTTGTGATCCACGGATGATATCTTTGTCAAAAATGTTCCTTCAAGGCTACTTTCATATCCTCCTAATTGTCTATCTTTGCAACATTACACATGTATGCGAAGTCTTCCTCATTGGTTCTCAACCAAATATTTATGGTATCATTCATAAACATCACAACGACATTCACTTTCACTTCATATGAGCTTATTCCCATATATTCAAGGTAATGCTCAACATCGAAAAAAAAGTTACCAAACAACTTAGCATCGAGAGTGCCATCATAAAAATCTAGTTCTTTATTCTCGAGTCACAAGGATTCCATTGGACTGCTTCCTTGATAGATTGTTTTCTTCAACAAGTTGATGGTGTTATCTTGCTCACCAACCCTTTTGAATACAAACTTCAATAAGTTTACACTCCCCTTCAACCGTTCTTAAACTTCTGTAAAAAGTGTTTTGGTGCCTCAGCACAACACATTTTCCTTTCATAGCATGCACCAAACACTCCATCAAACATCAAGTGATTCTGTGGGAAAATCCAACAAGAAATAGAATTTCCTTCCATTTTCTCTTGGGACGCATCCAACTATCGTTCCTTTTCCACACATCCTTGCCTCTTATATGATTTCTTATTATTTTCCAGCTTCTTGTTTTGGCCTTATTTCTTCTCAATCGAGTCATCGTCTTCCAAGTTCTTACTTGGCTCTACCTTATAGTCAAGAATATTTTTAGTCATTGCAATTGTTTGAGTGGGACTTTGCACATTCTTCCTACACAACTTCATCTACACCCAAGGATGAAACCCCTTCATAATATGATACAATCGATTTTCTTAAGACATGTCAGGAATTTCCAACATGAGGATTGTGTCTAACATAATGTAGTCATGAAGGATTGACATATGCTTGAGTCTCATTAGTTGGTTCCTTGTGACCAATGGTTTATTTCTGGGTAAAAATTATGCCTTGAAGGTTTCTTTCATATTTTCCCATTTGTCTATCTTTTCAACATTACATTTGTCTTCCAAGTCTTCTTCCCTGGTTCTCCACCAAGGATTCATGGTACCATTCATAAACATCCCAACAGAATCACTTTCAATTCATGTGAGATTATTCCCATATATTCAAGGTAATAATCAATGTCCCAACAAAAGTTACCCAACAACTTCGCATCGTGAGTGCCATCATACATATTTGGTTATTTAGTCTTGATTCTTAACGATGCCACCAATCCTTTCCCAAAGACATTTTTTTGGGTATTTGATGGTGCTATCTTGGTCATCAACCCTTTGGTCAATGGAGTTCAACAAGTATTCATGCCTCTTCAACAATTCTTCAACTTCTGTAACAAGTGCTGTAGTGTCTGAGCACAACACATTAACCTTTCATGGCATGCACCTAATGTTCCATCAACATATTGAGTGAGTGAATCCACGGCGTCTTCCAAATATTCTGAAATCTTAACATGAATCTCTATAGAGTATAACAAGAACCCATAATCTTCTCCAGCACGGCAAGTTGGGACATAGTCCTTGAAACCTTTGGAATATATCCATCATCACTATTCTCACTATTTTAGGTTGTATCCTAACAAAAAAATTCCATCATTTTCTTTCCATACTTTGTCACTTTGCTAAGGTGACTATTTCTACCGCCTACGACAAGCCCTTAACTAATGCACTAGCCAAACTATTTTGGCCTCATCCAATGCAAAAAGGGTTGACTAGCTCCTTCCAAGTTTATGCTCTCTTCTTGTCTAATCTATAGGGTGTGCACTCACCTATGTCTAAGTATGCACACTCCTGAATTCTCCTCACCATCATGGTGACCAAATTTTTTGGTGGAAACGCCAAGTTTTAACTGTCTTCTCCTCTAATACCAATTGTCACAACCCCAAGTGAAGTGGCCCAACTTATTTGTTTCAGTCTCCAAGGAGAGCGTGGAAATTCCATGTCTTGTTTTCAAGGAATTAGACAACTTGTGACTACTACACCTTTACTACATTTCTTGACTAAATGTTTTCCCATAACTCTTCCTTGAGCAATACTTTGTAACTCGCAACAATACCTACTCAACTTACTCACCAATAATATGATACAACAATTCCACACTTAGTCAATCCTGTAAGTATATACATTATATCATATTTTCAGTATAAGTAATAAGCATACTCATCAAGATACAACAATACACTTGTATATGGGTGGTTCCCAACCAACACCTTAAGCTTTATTATGAAGAATGATACAACAATATGCAAGATACAACAAGGAGGTGCACCTAGCCAAAGAAGTTCAATTTACAAATGTACAACAGAATTAGAAAGAATTCTCATACAAGTCTGCACCAAGACTGGTTAGACAAACCATATGTGAACCCTACCCCACCACCCAACAAGCCTACCGAGGTGCCACCCTTCCTGCACATTGTCTCCCTAAAGCACCCCCATAAATGCCTCAATGCATCATGTCGTCTCCACCAATTTCGAGCCATGTCTTCAAGTGCTATTGCCAAGTAATTGAATTCTTCCTTAACGCACCCCTTCCCTCAGACATACACTTGTTTATCCACTTGGTTGATGAAATACTTTTCACAATTTCATTCCTCCTTTTATAGTGAGAGGAATCAACAACTTTCCATCGATGTCAAAAAGGTGTGTGCCCCAATCAAGTCTTCATGGTGGTCCTGACTATGCCCTGTCGATGTGCATTCCCATTTCCCTGTACGTATGCACCCTCGCTTGATCCCAAAGAATTATGCACGTGCATTTCCTCGTGCATAATTTGTCTCTCACGATCACTTCATGTTTCATGTGTTGCATCTAGTGAGCCCACATCTGAGCCTGCTCATGGGTGTATCAGGTTTGGAAGTTTACCACAAGTTTGAGTGCACTTCTTCTAATTGTGCTCATTTACGCAAGTAAACCCACATTCTTGGGCTAACGTCTAGCTCACCATGGCTCTAATTCTATCGTGTGTCCATGCCTATAAGACTCCTGCCTAAATTGTGATTCTTATGCCTTGGGAAATTTCTTGCCATTTGCCTACATTGCTAGTGCAATGCTGCACATCCCTCACTGATTTAGTCTTATGGATCACGTGACGCATCTAGATTCGCGTCCAAGTATTTCCTTGTCATCTCATTGTTTGTAGGTGAGTTCGAAAGAGCAGTGTTCGTAAGGAATAATACAAAGGTTAGGAAAACTTCCTTCCCGCCCCACTTTAAATATCTCATAGGTTGAATTAAACTTATTATTTATTAGATCACAATGGAATCTTCTCATTCTTTGTTCAAATTAATGACCCTCCTGAAAAACAAACAAATCCATCTCCACAAACACATGGAGTACTATGTTGGATCCCTGTTATATATCTCTTACGTCATCACTAAACTCACCAACTATTTCATGGAGGCAACACCCCATGAAAAGCATGAAAACTTGCATTGTTCACACATTATTTGGGGTTGAATCATGGCTATTTGTTGCCACAATGCATAATTTGTTGTCACAATGCATAATCCAGGAATTTATATGGTGACATCCGAGGAACATCTTCAAAACTTCCTCCTCCTTTAGGCAAACACACCTTTATCTCATTCATTTCATATTCATCATAGTCATCACGAAACCCATAATCCTAAAAATTTCCCTCAAAATCTCTATCATGCTCTTCATACACATTTTTATTGCACTCATCATCCTTAAATTAATCCTCTTCCTCATCAACAATGATATCTTCATCAATTTCCTCCTTCATTCTATCATGCTGATACTTTTTATTTCTTTATCAAACATGGTTTGATGCCTTACTACACAATATCCATTTTCTACTTAATATGTTGGTTTATCATCCATAACTCATCCTATGTGAGGGTTCTTCTCCCCTTCATCAAAGTATGTACTAGCTCATAATGAGCAAAAGGTTCCTCAATCCCTTATGTTGCTTTCAATTCTTCCACCCCAACCATAGTTCTTCTCATCTCATCTCACAATTCATCTAAGACCATTACCTCGTGGCGTTCCCTTCTACTCACACTTCTAGCCTTCATGTAGTGTAGCGCTGGTAACACATCTCTATAATAAAAAAAATAAAACCCCAAATGGATGTCTTCTTCCACTTGATAACTCTACTGAATAATTCATTCTTGGGACTATCCCAACATTTAAAAAAATATTTAAACCTTCAATAGGTTAGGTTTCTTTTCTCCACTAGACCATGAGCTCTATCCAACTTCACTATTGGAATTGACTTCACCAATAACCATGTCTCAACTTCTTCAACCGTTTTACCCATCCTCTTCTACTTAAACGGTTGTTTTCTCCACCCTTGTTGTGTTGGAACATTTACTTTTGAACACACTTTGTCTATGGTAATCATTTATTTATCCTCTCTAAATATAGAAGAGACAAAATAAATTGAGGAATTACCACAAGTGGTTTTATTGGTTAGAATAGGATTGAGCATGCATTTTCGAAATTTTTAGTAAAAAATCATAGTGCAGAAAAGAGAAAATCCTCGAATGTTTATCGATTTGATGGCATTCCAATTACTTATCATCTTCTTCCAAATAAAACGGTTATAGAACAAACTTAAAATACTAAGTATTTTTCTAAATGTCAATATAAAAGTGTATATTAGAATATCCAATGTATCTAAAGACATGGAGAAAACTACATTAACTACTCTCCTTGATTATGTCATTGGAAGGTAGTACTATTTGGTTTTAAAAAATCACACACTTTCTTTATAGGCTAATGGATAATATATTTTTTAAATATCAAATTCATTTGAACAACATGTGCACCATTTAGAAACATAAACCATTTTGAAATATGTATATAAATAATGAAAAAATCATGGGGTTATTTTATTCGAGAAGATAATGGAAATTTATTTGAAAGAATTTCAATTTTTTGAGATAATTATTTATGAAGGAAAATTTATTATGCATCCTTTTATTATTGAAAAAATTAATAAGTTTTCATATTATATTGCAGATATATAGAAGATATCAAGATTCTTTTAATGTCTCAATTAAGTTCATCAATACATTCGATAAAACCTATCAACAATTTCTAAACGGTGGATGATCTCAGTCTTGTTTTGATAGATTAAATTTTGGTTTTCCATTTGATATTTAAGGAATATCATGAAAATGGCATGGAGTGATATGTATATTTATTTAATGGGATATTTCTATATGGGTCTATATGGTTGAAGTCTGATCTAAGAAGATATACTAGTTAGTTATGTTAGCAGGGGGTCTTCTTGTAACTTCTATTCCTTAATGAATATCAAGTTACCATTTTTTTTTCTTTTTGAAAAAAGTTGAATAGTTCTTTTAAAACATTAAATAAGACTTTGTCACCTATTAATGTTGTTTAATAATGTAACTAATGAATGGATATGGGACTCATACATAAAACTTTATTTTGGATCCAAAGTAAAGTTCTTATCATCTTACTCAACAATTTGACAAGCTTAATGTTGCATCTTTAGTCTCAACAATTTGTATTACCCAACAAAGGTTGAAGATTTCAAGCCTTAGGATATTAGCTTTTTTTGAAAAATACAATAAGATAGGGTATGGATGTTGAGGATGCTTTCAATTTATTCTTCCAATATTTAAAAGTACAAAAAGAACATGTATCAAGATTGTAAAATGTTCAAAAATTTACCTATGTCATTCTCATAATTTGCAGGGAAACCCATGCTTCTTGAAATGATTTCTTCGTAGGAGGTTGTAATATCCCTCTTTTCTCCCTTAGGGTTTCTGCAACAGGAAGTACTACTGTGTACCCGCCAATGGAAAGGAGCTCCTAGAAGGAGCTTCGCACGTGAAAGTCTGTAAGTATGATTATGTTTTCCTAAGTGTTAAGGAAATTTGTAGACTTAGGAGACTGAAGGCTTGATGCAACCAAACGAATGGGGCATGGAATCCACTAGGGGAAGAGGGTGAATGGCTTGATAGCAATGAGTTTTGATGATAGTGGTTGTCCTAGTGCTATGAGCACTTAAAGTGAACTGTGATGCCCACTAAGAAAAACACTTAAGTCTAAAGTATGTTAAAAATTAGTCCTAGATAAGGACGTCGAAGAAACTTCTAGTCGTCGCAAGGCAATAACAACTTCCTATAATCTAACTATTAGCAAGAGGATAATCAGTACTAAGTACCATTAATTAAAAATAAATAATTAACATAAAGAACATTGGTAGCCGACAAAGGATGTCGTTAAAATTCCCAAGTGGAAAACGATTAATATTTTCCTCCTTTTAAAATAGCAATAAAAGATAAAATGGTTTATTATTACCAAGGAAATAGATTGCTATTTATAAATAAATATTATTAAAAAAAAAGATAAATAAAATAGGTAAGATTAAAGAAGTATTGATTGTCCTTAATTAAAAGTAAAATCTTTAAAAAGATTAAAAAGAACTATAACAGTTTATCTACCAAAGAAGAAAGTGTTAACTAGTAGTTGATGCATGTTTATGAATGGATAAACATTAAGTAAATGCAAAAGTATGCATGAGAAACTCTTAGCTATTAATAGTATGTTAACTATATAAATTGGTGGATAAAGCCAAGTTACTTTTAGTTATGTTTAGATAATATAATTATCTTTAGTAAACTAAGTTAAAGTCAAATTAAATATTAGTTAATTAATTAATTAAAGATTGACTATGTAAGTCAATTAGTTATGGTTATCTAGAACTAAAAGATAAGTGAAGTGAACTAATTAAAGTTCTTGAGTTAATTAGCTAAAGTAAATACAAGTTATTTATGTTAAAGCAATTAGATACAGCTAAATAAAGTTAAATTTAGTCGAGTTAAAATTCAGTTAACCAAAAGTTGGTTGAGTAAATCCATGAGTTAAAATTAATTAAAGAGTAATTAAGTTAAGTTCTAACAAGAACTTATCTTGTTAGTCCAAACCGAGTTTTGACTATAAAGAAGGCACTATTGTGCTCTTAAGGGGGCATCTTCTTGGGAAGAAGAAAATAACCCATGGGAGGATCATCATCTTTGGAAGAAGCGAATAAATTTTGGGAAGATGAAGAAGATTAATTAGAGAAGGAAAATAGAGCATTAATCTCACACCTTAGTGGATTTCGTGCCTAGCTGGGGAGTGGTCTCTCTGTGGGAAAACCTACACCGAACAAAGATCAGTTGGAAGGGAGGAACATAGAGAACAGTTGGAAGGGAGGAACGTTGTATTCAAGCTTTTGATTGCCTCATTCTATATGCTAAGATAAGTACTTTTTACTTTTTCTTTTCATAGCAAGAACTTTATTCATGCAGGATTAATAAATTCATCAACAATAGGAAATAATTTAGATTAAATTGGTATTTCAGTACAGATGATGGATCTCTGCATATTAAAATGAAAACGATTTAGTTTTCTGCATTCCGTGGAATTTTAAATAAAGATCTATGAATTTTCAAGATTGTGAATTTATTTAGTTTCTGTACATTTCATTTGAAGTTTTAAAAACTAAATCTGCGCAATCTCCAGAGCATAAACATTTCCATTCTGTGCATTCCGTGAAATTTTAAATAAGGATCTATGCATTTTCCAGATTGTAAATTTATTTAGTTCTGTGCATTTCATTCCAGGTTTCAAAAACTAAACATGTGCAAGAGCATTCCGTGGAAGTTAAGTTAAGATCTATGCATTTTACAGTTTATGCATTTATTTAGTTTCTGAGCATTTTGTCTAAGGTTTCAAAAACCAAAACTGTGTAATGTCCAGAGCGTAACGTTTCTGTATGTGCATTCCGTGGAAGCTTAATTCAAGATCCATTTCATTATGTATTCATATGTGACCCGATCTCCGTATTAGCCTTATCGGCCAATCAGCTCAATAACCCGAGGAGACCAACGTTCTCACATCTGCCGGATCAACATCTATTGATCTATATTCGTTGTTGAATAATGGCCCTCCGTGACAGGTTACACCATGTTCGATCGTAGCAGTCCAAAACTTCATTTCCTGATTTACATCTGACCTCAGTTCATTGTTGAACATTTTATCTCTATGACAGGTTACCCCATGCTCGATCGTCGTTTCCTAAAACCCTGTTTCTTGATTTGTAATTTATCTCTTCTCTTTGTAGAACTTTATATCCACCGGATATAAGAATCTTTTCTTGATCATTATGCATTCCCAGCTATCCTTCTCTATGCAAACTAGCCACCAGAATGTACGGTTACAATCACAACCACCTTGCATTTGTGTTCACCCTTCTCAGTACAAGTAGTCGCTCTCAATTTATGGTCAACTATTCTACAGTTCAACCCTTTCAACCTAAACATCAGAATTATAAAATACCTGCTATCTTCGAGTAAGACGTGTAGTCGAACACAATCCGCCTTGACTATACCAACTGCTCGATGCCCAGTTGAACAAATTTCGGTGAAGAGGATTGGAGAGTCGGCATGCCTCTCTTTTAGCTATCTTCGTGCATTTATAGAATAGACATTATATATGGTTTTGTTACGTTATTTAATAAAATATTGAATAATGTATGATACGGAAAGAGTTGGCATCGTAAGGGAGTGAATCAGTGTGGGTAGGAATAAATATATGATGTTAATTGTATGGGATATCATGTTAGTGAACATTCGCAATAGAATTATTTATATGATGTGATTTAATGAATGTATATATTAGAATTAAATGTGTAACGTTAATGAACAGCTGCAAAAGAATTAAATATGTTATATGACTTGCATTGGTTATCATGCTAAGGAACCTCTATAATGGAAGTAAATATGTCATGTTAAATTGCATAGGATATCATGTTAGTAAACATTGGTAATAGAATTATTTATGTCATATGAATAGTATTGGATGCCAAGTTAATGAACATATATAATACGATTTAAATGTGTTATGTTAACTAAGTATAGGATAAATGCATTACTATATGTATACTATATTTATGTGATGATAAGATATTGAATACTTTATTCCACATCTAATTTATGTGGTGAACGGAATTAGTTGAAAGTATGAAGCATTATTATAATTCATATTCCATTAATAGAATAAGGATTTACAAGTCATTTGATTATGCAATGAAATGTAATTGCTAGATGTTGGATAAGTAAAGTCTCTACTCTTGATTATACGTAGCATGGGATTAAAAGCTATTTAATATATAGAAGGGTGTATTATATAATGGATTTAATTATATATAAAAATGTTTATTATATAATGGTTCATTATATATAAAATGATTTATTATATGACTCTTTATAAACCCATGGGTAAATGGGATCATCCAAGTTAAACCAGAACTGTGTGTTAATATGCTCCTTGTCGACTGCATATGCTAACTACTTATTGACTCGTATTAATACTTTGGTTGACGGTATGTTAAGTTAGTGAGTTCATTTTTAAAATAAGATTCGAATAAAGCAATTTAGTATATTGGAATGGGATTATTACTTGAACTTTTGGTTAATGGGAAGCAATTACATAGAATGGAATCGTTAGCTAAATTTATTGCACTGAGAGGCACTTTACAGTCTAGTATGAGGGAGATCTTGTAACGTGTATGTGTCCCGTTACATGACACCTAATAAAACGCAAAAAGTAAAAAATGATAATATGAGGGAGATCTTGTAACATGTATGTGTCCCTAACGGGACACCTAATAAAACATAAAAAGTAAAAATGATAATATGAGAGAGATCTTGTAACATCTATGTGTCCCATTACATGTAACGGGACACCTAATAAAACGTAAAAAGTAAAAAATGATAATATGAGGGAGATCTTGTAACATGTATGTGTCCTCGAAAAGCTCCTTGAGTGCAATACTTGAGAAGAGGTTTGCACCTCATGAGATTTGATCCCTCTCGGCGCTTGATAGAGCCTTAGAATTTGGATCTAGGTTGGTGGATACTTATTTTGGAAAAATAAAAGATGTTATAAATGGTTGATAAAGGTTGTCATTTAAATATATATATATATATATATATATATATGTATGGAGTTTATTATGTATATGCATTTTGGGAGTTGCATTCAATACATAATGTCTTTTGATGTAAATTATGAGAAACTACTTCAAGTTTAGACATTAGATAAACATATGATATATTAGGTAGAGGTTAGAAATTGATTTGGATGAAGCTAACCAAGTTGGAATAAAGACATGGGTAAGAACATTCTTATTTTTTTTAGTTATGGAAATTGTTGCATTAATAGGGGTTACAAGCATACATTCAATGCATTTGATTTTAGTGTACTATAAAGACAATTCAAGTCCATATAGTATAGAACAAAGTGTATACTCCATATTACTTGGATAATCACATACATCATTGATTATAGAATTGCACTACATATAGTATAGTTGAATTCAATGAGATTAAGATGAATATTTTTGCGTTGGGTGATGATCATTTTATTTCAAACATATAAAGACTAAAATTATTGTTCTTGAATTATAGTTATAGTGTGCTTTAAAAATGTAAAGTTTATATTTATCACTTGGAAAGAAAATGATAATCATAAACTTTAATCCTCAAATGTAAAGGAATTATAAAATAGAGAATTGTTATCTTATGCTTAAAGTAGAGTTAAGTATAGACAACCCTAGTGACAAATAGTTCTTCACCAGAAGGGCTAGGTGATAAGTAAGCTAAGGGACCCTTATCAAGGAATCAAGTAAGTACGATGCACAAGTATTAAGAGCGGTTTATCTCTCGACTGATATAGAAGCAATCGAGTTTGATAAACAAGGATATTAGAAACTAGTATTATGCTTTTATGGTGACACTAGGTTCACTCCATAAGCAAGCCTAAAGGACTCTATGGATGTAAAGGAAATCAATAGGAGTATAGAACATCAACGACGTTATGAGTGATCGAAGTTAAATTATGTTCACAGGTACGTTATGATGTTACGAAGAACAAAAAATAAAAATAAAAATTAGAGTGTATTTTGAGGGACATTACAGAGGTTAAGTTCTGAGGAGTTTTAGGTTTAGTTGTGAAGAGGATAATGAAAACAAAGTTATCAAGGAGAGAGTGAATGGGTGAAATAAGTGCTAGGAATTTGGGTTATGGGAAAATAAATGAAGTGGTCGAGTAGAGCGAGAATCAATGAAAGAAACAATAGTTTTTGGATTGTGGGTGGGAAAATGAAGCAATCAACTAGAGCAGGATTGAGAAAAGCAAACCATAGGTTTTTGGCATGTGGGTAGGAAGCTAAGGAATTCGAGAAGAGTATTAATGGGTGAAATAAACCCTAGGTTTTCAACATTCCAACCTTTTTACTTAATACAAGCATACAAAATTAGTTATTGTAGAAATACAAACCTTTTATGGATCAATATAATTGTGGTGCTACATGGAATCAACATGGAGATAATGTTGTTATAAGCATGCTATGCCATCACTTGTTCTTCATTCCAAAAAATGCAATGGAAGCCTCAAAGAATTCCTTTTTAAATAATAAATTTAAACTTAGAGATTGACAAATTCTCAGTCTAGAAATTAGTCAAAGATTATAATCTCTCAGTAAGGAAATTAAGATGAGAATCTAAAATCTAGGCCAAGTGATGTCACTGAATGTTTTTAAACCCTCAATATATAGTGAAAAAGTAATATTTCATATAAAAAAAAATCTCTCTACCAACAATCTAGACCAACAAATTATTAAGGAAAACCCTCAACCTAGATATTTACAAACTTTTGACCAAGAAAATGTAAAAGTATTGACCGGTGTTATATTGTACCAGTACCATCTCACATTCAAATGTCTACCCAAGGAGAGGGCTCGTATTTTTCTTTAGGGCCATGATGGGGGTAATATCAACACTCTCTAAGAGTTGGTTATGGTGATACCCTTCGATTCTCGCTCTTGTAATACTATGGCTTAGTGGCATTGCTTACTACCTCATTATGGGGCTTGTCGTGCTGATGTTGGTGGCTGGGGCTCCTAGGGGCAGTTCACTGGGTCACATGACCCCCTACTTGTTTTCCACATAGGTGAAAATGTTTTAGCTTGAGGTAACTACCTCCTCTTCTTGTCACAACATGCGCCCATCTTAGCTCCTTTCCAATAGACCACCCTCTCTCCTTGGTGCCTTCTGATTAATGATGTCATCCTTGGTCACCAGACTCACAGGATTGTAGATAAAGGATGTTGAGGGTTTTTTAGCACAGTTGGGATTAGATGGGGCACAATGATCCCCTCTCCTCACTTCATCTTTCAGACTGAAGCATTTTGTTCATTTTTAACTATGTTTACTAGTTTTAAGTAAACTATGGGGAAAATGGCCCAAGTTACCCACATATTAGATTATTTTATATTATCTTATTTCATGTTATATTTTTAAATTGACATTATATTGGCTTTTTAACCTAGTTATTTTATAAAACTGAGTTGAGAAGACTATAAATAAGCCTCCTCTTTTCATTTGTAAATCATAACACATGGATAAAATTACATTATGTTGCTCTTTTACCCAAGATAGGCTTCTTGGAAGTCATGCACACCGCTTTGATGGTTATGTTCTTTGGCTTGTGGATGAATTTGGATTCTTTTCTAGGGTTTTTAACTCATGCATGGTGGATGTTATTGGGATTGGCCCAAGTTGGCATAGTTTTGGTTATGCGAAGTAAAGGTAAAGCGTAGTTGGCGATGCGAAGTCTAAAGTTAGCATAGTTTTGCTGATGCATAGTTACAATGCATCAGCTATGTTTGGAAAGGAATATAAGGAGAATAAGGTCCAGTAGCGACCTATTTTGGGTAAGTGATTCCATGATTCCCAAGAGTTGGGTAAGGACCAATTCGGAAGGGATGAAAGCGACCTATCAGCGATAGTGTTGCAAGCCGTTAGAGGCAAAACGGTGGGTTGAAAGTGACAAGAAAGCCAGAATGGCGGAAAGGGACGTGCCATTATGCAGTTAGAACCGTTCCATGAGGAGTGCGGTTGTTAGAAGGGTGTTAGAGCTAGGAGTGGCATAGAAAGGAGGCCAGAGGTGAGTGGAGCAACTATCGACTACGAGAGGTTGGGTTAGTGTGGTAACCACACCATTTTTGGGTAACTCTAGGGTTTTTTTCCAATACTCATTGTAAAGATGTGACCTGCGGGCATGATCTATAAAAGGGGTAATTTTGTAAGGGAAGGGTTGGATTTTTGTTGATCTTTGATAGGGATTTTGAAACATTAAGTATTGTAAAGAGGCTTTGCAGCTGAGTGCGTAGATACCCACTGAAGAGAAAAAGAGGCTCTGCAGCTATGTGCATAGAGACTTATCGTAGAGAGAAGAGTCTGCATCTAAGTCCGCAGAATGGAACTGTTGAACACTTCCCATCAATATAATCAACAGTTCCCATGGATGTGGCTCCCATTCGAGCGGTGAACCACATAAATACCATGTTGTGTGATTGAATCTGTGTGTTTAATTATGTTTATGGTTAAGTTCATGCTTATATTTACATGTGTCCTTGCTTTTATATGTATTTTCCACATGAATGAGTGATGAGAATAATATGTTAAGTGTCGAATATATATGCTTGAATGTTGAATGTGTAAGTAATTATGAATATATTGAATGCATGGACTATTTGGGTAACAGTAAGTCAACGAAGTCTGTGTTAGGTGAGATTCCCTAGAAGCACAGTATTGAAAGTGTGTTGTTGCATTGTATTTCACCATATTGTATGAGTTTGCGAAGTGCACAGTCCTATATATTTTGCGAAGGGTAGAGTTGCACTGACATATTGTTAAATGGTCGTTTTGGAGTGCGCAGTCCCAACATGTGCTATAGCATAAGTGATAGACGTGAAGTAGGTTTAACTTTGTGCATTCCACCAGTCTGTTAACCACACATCACCTACTTACAGAAACATGCTTCTATAATCCCCCATAACTTCACCTTGAGTGAGACCTCGGCTTGTTCACAAGTTGTTGCCGAAAGGGCGAGTGAAGAAGGGTTTTGTTGGACCACAACTGCGTAGAACCTGGGTCAATATAATAAATTTAAAGAATGAGGTTCATACCCAACAAATGGTTCCATTTTCGTGCTTGAATTGGTGATGTATTTAGAATATTGGAATCCCGAGAGAACATAAATACAAAACTGGGTGGATAATACAGAAAATGAGTTTGCAAGAATGATCTATATGAGTGCTTGTCAATACTAGTAGAACAGAACAATTGTTATCAGTGTGGAGAACCTACAAAATGGACTCCAGAACTAGTGCACATACTTAAAGAGGTGGATATCCCAATATCATGAGTAGTAGAATTCTGGCTTGATGGCGTACTAGAAGGCTACGTTACCAAATTTGTTGTGGACACTCTGAAGTATTACAGCCCAGCCAAGCAAGATTTTTTCAAACGATTCACAGGTAAGTACTTGAACAATCTCAATCTATATATTAAAATGTTGTTAGCAGAGAAAGATATCTTAAGAATGCAACAGGATCCCTAGAAATTTGAGTTTGTAATGTTCAGTAATATAGACAGTGACACTGAGGAGAACATTCACACACTATGAAGTGGTAAAAGATACAAGTATAGTACCGACAAGAGGCCTAATGAACATGAACTTCACATCTCTCTTGAAACTAAGTTACAGGTTGAGATTGATAGTGAAACAGAACCTCGTGTGACTACCTATGAGCCGATCACTCCACGGAATCCTCTAGTTGACAATACAAATACTACTAACCCACAGAATAATTGTAGTAGTAACACCGTAGGAGCAAGTACTCAGAACATTCCGACAAGTAGCATATGTACCGCATCATAGAACACTATGCCTCCTAGAAAAATAATGACAGCCAACATCAAGATGTCGATATTCAAAGGAACGAGTCTAGAAGACCCTGAGCAACACTAGTTTCTCTATGAAGCTGTGTGGAATGTTAAGCAAGTACATGATGATGCTATAAGACAAGCACATCTAGTCACCACATTTAGCGACAAAGGCTTAACATGGTTTATGAAGTGCTCTGTTGGATAGAATAGGACCCTAGTGGATATCAAGACTGCGCTCATCAGAGAGTTTAAAAAACCTAATTCAGAATCATAGTGTATCACAAAGATAAAAGAAATTAAACATAAACTGAATGAGTTAGTGTGGGAATTGATCATAAGTTCAAAGCACTGTTAGACCAAGTGAGCTTTGACATAGCACCACAACACCACCAGGAATGGTTTATAGCTGCTCTTTTGCCACACATTAGATTTCTGTTGATGCAACAAAAGGTTACTTCACAGATAGAGGCCCTAGATATTGCGATGAAACTAGAGGCTTCGCCTATATGAAAGACTAGCATAGGTATGATTTAGATATAGACCCAGCTACCAAATCTGACATTACAACTCCAGGATATGAAGAAAGGAAAAGAAACCCTAGAAGAGGTTTGGTGTACAATGTGTAAGGGAGAAGGTCACTCCAAAGAACACTATCCAATATTCAAAGATTACATCACTAGTGGAGCTCCAAACCCATTGAATCAACAACAAGGACCATGGTTTGAGATTTGTCAATGTCGAGGATATCACTGAGAAGATTGTTATTTAATTCAGAAGTATGTGCAAACACCTAAGAACCTATATTGTACATTTTGTAAATCAGTTGGTCATGATGATTCCAACTGTAGAGCCTATGAACTCATGATGGAAAGCAAACATGATGTCTACCGAGTGAAAGAGGAAACACCGCATAACAACATAAATGTGCAGTATGATCAAGGCACATACAAAGGACATGGTGGATTCAGACACAGAGGAAGAAACATTGGTCAGAGAAGAGGAAGAGGTCAGATAGTATCTTATAACTCTACTCAACCTGGACAATTATCCAGAGATTGCATGAATGCTTGTACTACATGAAAATATTGTAATTCTTTTGATCATGTCATTGAGGCATGCCTTGTTTTGAAAGAAAAAATGCAAGAGAGAAGACCATAATAACAGAACCACAACATACAGATTATCGTAGCTGAAAAAGGAAACACAGATCGTAACATTAATGCCATGACATGAAGTGGAGCAACCACATGTGGCAATCGAAGAACTGAAGCTTCGACTTTAGAGAATCACCAAGCTAGGAAGATGCCTACTAAAGGGGATTGGATAAGAAAACCGATAGGAAAAACACCTGCTTTCGAACTTTACAAAGAAAAAGAAGTCTTCATGGAAGCAAGAGAAACCTTCAAAGTGCTAGAGCCTGTCACTCCATGCATCAAGTGGCGATGTGAGACTCCGGCTATAAAGGATATTCCAGCATCGTATGATCACTCACGTACTACAATAGATGCAATGAGTCCTGTTGCGCAATTGTTACAGAGCTGCTTGAAGTTATTAAACCATGAGAATGCCTTAGCAGAATTACAGAGCCTGCTTAGTAATTATGAAGAGTGGAATGTGGTGAACGAAGCACATAGAGTGGTCCATCATATTAAAATTCATAAAAGAACTAGAAGAGAAATGAGACTGAATTCGCAGATCAAATATTTTGAAATGGATGAGATTATCTTTGACTTAGGATCATAAGTGAATTTCTTGACAAAGTAGACAAGGGAACAAATGGGGAAGCCTAAGTTATCTTGGTCACCAATATAGTTGAGGCTATCTAATTAACAAAAGGTTATACCCTTTGGGAGGCTAGAAACTTTCCTTGTTGACATTAATGAATTGCGAAGTAGAGCAGAGTTCAAAGTGATTGAGATCGTAGATGATATTCAACCCTATCATGAACTATTGGAGATAGATTGGGCCATGTATAACCTCACAATTATCAACCTAAAAAAGAAACATATGATATTTGAAGGAACAAATATCAGGGTCATCGCACCCTTGGATCCTTCATAAGGACCTGGATACACTGAGCCAATAAGAGAAGAATATAGAGAGCATGATATAGATTGTATCTACAAGATGACAACGAATAAGGAATAATACGTCAAAGAAACTAATGACGGAACACTAATATGGAGATGTGACAGTTCTTGTATATCCGATTCAGACGCAGGATTAGAGAATTGGCAGAGCATAATGCACGAATTATCAACAAGAAGATGTTCGCAACTCACTTGATCACTACACTGGATTGGAACATAGGTAAGTCCAATCCCTACTTATGATGGCTTGACTATCATCCATACTTTTTTTCAAGAATATCTTATATCAGTTTCAGATGAACATAAGATAGCAACATTGGATACAACACTATACACTACACCTGCCAGATGGTGGGCTATGCTTAAGAAGAATCTGATCACGTGGGAGGAATGTAAACATACGATGGAAATCAGATTTCTGGAAGAAACTGAGTCGGTACAAGTGAAATATAATGGACAAATTGATCCTAGAGATCACGTAGACCACTGTCTGATAGCATGGACACATATACCACAAAAAAAATGAGTTTATCTATTTTTACACACACTAGAGTAGATTCCGAAGAACTGGTACACAGACACAAAACTGCTCAGAGAAACGGTAGAATGGTTTGTTATGATTACAAACTTCCAAGCAAATTTTAGCTTCAAATATGAATGTCCAAATATAAATGAGGGGTTATAGGTCATAAAAAAGAAAGTATTCAATGACACATCAGAACCTGTGTATCAACAAGCAAAATGGGAACAACACATAGAACATACTCTGGAATGTTACGACTTCGCATTGGATGGCGATGAAGAGGGAAGCGAAGAAGATGACGACCCGTGCAATGTTTACATACCTGTGTCGGATGGAAAAGGCAAAGTAGAAGGAACACCATTGGAAATCCCATATTTGACTAATCCTAAGAAAACTTGGAATGTGAACATTGGCACTACTAAAGAACCGAAGCTCTCTTCTATACGTGATTATTGGGATGAAGAGACGGTTGCGCAAATAGTAAATTTACTCCACGAATACGAAGACTTATTTCCTACGAAGTTTTATGAGATGAAAGGCATTTTCGGAGACTTTTGGGTCATGACAATACCTCTCAATCCCGATGTGAATCCTATAAAGCAGAGACCTTATCGACTTAATCCAAGATACAAAGAAAGGATCAAAGCATAGCTCGATAAGATGCTCAAGGAAAGAATCATTGAACTTGTAGAAGAGTCAAAATGGATAAGTCCCATGGTTATCCAGGAAAAGAAAACTAAAGGAAAAATTAGGATTTGCATCGATCTCAGGAAGCTGAACGACGCATCACTGCATGATCCTTTCCCTACTCCATTCACAGATGAAGTGCTAGACAATGTTAGAGGAAATGAGGCATACTCTTTCACTGATGGATTTTTCGGATATCACCAGATCAGAATTGATACAGCAAATAGGCACAAGACCACATTTGCTACAGAATGGGGATCATTTCAGTACCTAGTTATGCCCTTTGGTCTGAAAAACGCACCTACTATTTTCTCAAGAGTAGTTGTTGTTACATTCAAAGATTTTATCCATAAATTTTTATAAGTATATTTTGATGATTGGACAGTATTTGGGTTACTGAAGAACCATTATGCTAGCTTAAGACTCATGTTAGTGAAGTGTAGACAACACCAGATCTCCCTGAGCTTAAAAAAGAGCATATTCTATGATCCCTATGTTATTCTACTGGGACACATTGTTTGTAAATAAGGGATGATGGTCGATCCAACTAAAATCACAGTTATTGTGAACTTGCCAGTGCCTAATTTGTTAAAACAGCTACGCACTACATTGGGACACATAGGCTATTACAGGAAGTTCATTAAAGGATATGCACATATAACTCCTCCTATGGAAAAATTGTTGAAGAAACAAGCAAAATTCATATTGACTGAAGACTTCTAGAAAGGACTGGACACGGTGAAAGAAAGGATGGTAACTGTGCCTATCTTAGTTTTTATGGATTGGAGCAATACATTCCATGTACATGTAGATGCTTCATCCATAGCACTTGGCATTGTGCTAGTGCAACAAGGTGATGGAGGAATTGACCATACTATTGCATTCTCATGCAGGAATCTGTCCTCAGCAAAAAGGAATTATAGCACCACAGAAACGGAACAGTTAGCTATGGTATATGCACTGCAAAATTTCAGACACTATTTTCTAGGTGCTCCCTTCTGCGTGTTTACTGACCATTGATCGTTAAAATACCTAGTCAATAAACCAGTGTTAGGGGGAAGAATCTATAGATGGTTGTTACTCTTTCAAGAGTATGATTTTGAAATCAATGTTAAGCCTGGAAGACTAAACTCAGGACCTGACCATCTTTCTAGAATAGAGTTAGGCGAAGAACCCAACAACCTGGAATAGAATTTACCAGATGTATAGTTATTTGTTATCCAGATAACAGATGACTATTATAAGGAGATTATAGAATTTCTAGCCACAGGTCTCGAACCTACAGGGTATACTACACAGCAGAAAAAACAACTGGTAGTAAGAGAAGCTAGCTTCACCATAATTGCATGACAATTATACAAGCTAGGACCAGATGTAGTACTGCGCAGATGTGTGCTAGAACATGAGAAACCATTGATGCTAGATGAAGTACATTCAGGGGTGTCTGGAGGTCACTACGCAGGAAGAGCTACCATGGAGAAAATTTTAAGAGCAGGACAATGGTGTCCTACACTCCATAAGGATTCAAAGGAGCATTGCCAAATTTGCGATGTTTGCCAGAGGATAGGGAATCCATCTTGCAGAGATGAGATGCCATTGATGCCACAGTTGACATTACAAGCCTTTGTTAAATGGGATATTGACTTTATGGGACCTATTAACCCACCAGGGAAACGAACTGGTTCAAGATACATTATTACAGCTACAGACTATCTACCCAGATGGGCAGAGGAAAAACCAGTAAAGGATTGTAGCACATTTACTACCGTACAGTTCATTTTTGAGAACATCATCACAAGCTTTGGATGTCCAAAGATCCTAATGAGCGAACAAGGAACACACTTCTTGAATAAAAATATTGAATCCCTGATTGAATAATTTTAGATTTACCATCAGAAGAGCACACCATATCATCCACAAGCTAATGGCATTGTTTATTATTTTAACAAAGTGTTGGAAAATGCGCTGACTAAGATATGTAATACAAACAGGGATTATTGGGATCTGTGATTACTAGTTGTGTTATGGGCATACAGAACAACTTGTAAGAAGTTGACAGGACATACACCATTCAGATTAGCATAAGGACAGGAAGCTATGATGCCGATCGAATACATAGTACCAAGTTTGATAATTGCAGCATTCATAGGCATGGAAGATGATGAGACAATCGAAGAAAGGCTATGACACTTGGTTGGGTTGGAGGAAGATCGCTTCATTGCTGGATTTCAACAACAAGTGCAGAAAGACAGAAAAAGCATGGCATGATTGCCACATCAAGTACAAATCCTTTCAGGTAGGGGATCTTGTTCTCCTCTATGATAGTAAATTCATTATGCTTCCTGGAAAATTTAGGATGCATTGGCTAGGGCCATGTTTTTTCAAGCATGTTACTAATGGTGGCATAGTTCAGTTAGCCACATTAATGGGAGAAAACCTACCAGGCCTGATTAATGGAAGTAGACTAAGACTGTAATGACCCTTATTAGGAATTTTATTAAAATGGCAATTTTCCACTTTTTTTCCCTTGTTCGACCTTTGACTAGTTTTGATCTCTAGGTCCCAAATTTGCCCCAAATGATCCCAAATCTTCTAAGAAGGTGTATGAATGATATTAGAACATAAATATGTGTTTCAGGGATGCCTTTGGACCTTTAAAATACTTCTGCAAATCCTCTTTCAATTCTGATCAATGTAGGTAACTTTACTAGTGATTTTCCTTTGACTAGTATTGGTCTCTAGGTTTCAAATTGACTCCAAATGCCTTCAAATATTCAAGGAAGGTGTATGAATGATATTAGAACTTGAATATGATTTTTATGGATGACATATGGCCACCAAAAGACCTCTGCAAACTCTCTTAATATTCTGGACCAATTATGCAATTTTACTAGTAATTTGGGGTTCAAATCCCCCTGGGGTAAACAATGAAAATGGCTTCCCAAATGCCTCCAAACCCACTCAAATTTATGAACAGAGGTATGTAATGTGTTAAGTATGTTATTAAAGTCTCATATGCACCATTAATGGATTATTACAACTGTTCTCACCCTCTCCCATTCAACTGCAAAAATCCTCAATTCGACCCTTGGGGAAATGGCACTATTTCACCTCCCAATGCAACTAAATTGAGTAAAAATGCTTCAAATGTTCAAGTACAGTACATGAAACTTGTAGAAGACATCCATGGTAGTATATTGATCACAAATATATCATAGAATCATCCATTCATTCGAAATCATCATCAACACATTGGCTCACAACAAGGTAGTGGGGAAATGGCATTGTTCTTCCATTAAAAATGAGATTTATACATTTCTACTTGGAATTTCGACCTGAAACTTTTTGGAGATGAAGAACAGAGTATTTACTTCATATTACAAAAGAAATGGGGCATTAAAAGCTTCCCCAAAGAGTACAATAGCTCACCAAAAATGCCCTCCCTCAAGGATCAAGAATATGCCATCAAAAATGGAAATGGTTGAAGGAGTGAGCTGCAATAGAAGAAACCATGAGCTGCCCTGTAGCTTACACCTGCAAATAAAGACTCCATTAAAGCTCCAAATGAAAGGTCTGAATGGCCTTTCCAATTACCAACTTGGATGGGAATCTTTCACCCTCGAAATTGGCTAAGGCAAGAAACTAGTCATCCACTAGCTCTCCCTCTTCACAAATGCCATTGCAAATTCTACAAATGATCAAAAGCTGGTTTCATTCTTTGTTATTGACATTTATAAACTTCTAATGTCCTCCATGGGTCTAATTCCTTCCAAGAGACTCATGCCAACTCATGTTGGGAAGAGATTCCAAAGAACGCCACTTGTACAACAATTCCTAGTCTCCCACTTCCACCAAATCACATGTGGAAGCATCTTAGCTGCCCTAACACCCTTGAGCGCCCTCTTGGAGTCTATTTTTATCCCTGACATGTCATATATGTCATATTTCAGCCTTCAGGTCTGATTTGTGTCATAGGTGTCATAGCATCTTCATCATTGTTGTCATAGAGCTAGGGAATCTAGCCCAAGTGTCTCACTAGCTCCAAATTGCCTCTTCCTCTTCCATGGGAGTTACTCTTCCTCTATATTTCGACCTTGGATGAGTCATGCAATGAATAATACCTTTTGGACTCCCCCAAGTATGTTACCATTCACCTTGAATTCGAATTGGTGAGAGAATGATGCCAAATGTAGTGGGAAAATCTAGCCATATGTGGGTCCCACTTCCTCCATGTGTCTTCATGATCAAATGCCACTTTGATTTTCACTTGTATATATTTATTTAGCTCCTTTATTAAATATTTATGCCACTCTAATGTTCAAACATAATTTATTATCCCCATTATTCCAAATCCCAAAGCTTCCACCCCAAACCTAGGAAACTAGTAATTTTCCTCCTTGGCAATTATTTGACCTTTAGCATCAATTTGACAAACTCTAATGAATAGGGCCAATGTGATTAGGCCATTGTGACCCAATACCAAATTTGGGACATGACAAATCCTCCCTTCCCAATATTGCTTGTCCTCAAGCAATTTTAAATGTGGGTGTTGAAGAACCTGCTTTCTGTATAATTCTTTGAAGTTGCCATTGAATTGCCCAACCTTGAGTCTTTGAGTTTCCATGGAGATTTTAGAGACAAACCACCGTGCTTGCTGCTGCACTACTCTTATTAAAATCACTTTATTAAGTGGGGAATCCATCTCCCATGTTGCTTGCTTCCCAAAAAAAAAATGAAACCAATGAGACAAAAATTATTCCAGGGTCCCATTGCTTGTATTGCACCCCAACAATTAAGAGTGCTCTCCAACCTACACCATTAGATAAGAGGATTCCTGGATCCCATTTTCTTGTATGCATTCTTCCAAACATCATGAGTACCAAATATATATCAGCAAAGTACATAACAACATAATGAAAATGTACATCAAGGATATGCTTCATCAAAGAGTCATGAAAGTGCTTATACCTCCAAGCAAGTAGACCACCATTTTCCAAGTGCATACAAGCTTCAAGTGACAAATCAAATCTGCCCCAATGACATAGGTGAGGATCCCATGTCCTATAATGCTGCTCCAAAAGGATGTGATATGCATCAAAATATTCATCCATGTATTCTTTCATCCAAGAAGTGAATGAAGAATCTCCACTAGAATCTGAACCAAATAATGAGCAGAAAAAACAAGGAGACTTCAAATGACTCAAAGAAGTCTCACCCATACATTCATGAATGTGAGAATCATAAAGATATAACAAAGTATGTGGCTGCCAACAAAAATGTTCTCCCATCATAAATCTATTCATCCAAGTGTTGGATGAAGTTCCTCTAACATCAAATGAACCCAGTGTTGAGCAAGAAAAACCATGAGTATTCAAGTGACTCAAATCCATATCATAGGTGCATCCATGTAGATGTGAATCATCATAAAGTGACAAATTATGCTGCTGCAAATGTGAATAAGAATGTGCTCCAACCATGTCATCATAAAAGTTAAATCTAGGAGTTCCATACTCCTCATGTGGCACCATCAAAAAGAACCCTTTCACCCATACTTCATTGAGACTAATACTGCAAAACATGGAATTGTAGGATGTAGGAGAATGTACTAACTCACCCAAATGATCAAAAAGTTCAGAAGTTTTATCATGGGAAGGATCCATGTGGGTAGTATCATGCAGCTCCTTCAAAAGTGTGAACTCTTTGTCATAGTTTGGTTCCAATGTAGAGGAATCATGCTCTTCTTTAAAAATTGCATAACCTTCATCAAGAGGCAATTCAAATTCCTCTTCCACCACATCAAGTGTTTGGATCTCTTCAAGTTCATCTTCAAACACATCAAGAACATTCAAATTTTCACATTTCTCATGATCCACCATGTCATGAGAATCCTCCAAACAATCTACCATTTGACAATCTGAAACATAGGAGGAAAAACAAGTATCTTGCAACTTTTCAAGGAGTTGCTCATTTTGAATTGTGAGCTTATGAATATCCTCATTATTCTTCAAGTATGCATCATGTAACAATTCATTAAGCTCAAACAAATGGTTTCTATCAAAAAGCAAAGACATGAAATTACCTTTGATGTGGCACATTGCTCTTTGAATCTTCTCCATGTCTTCAAGGAAGGATGTTTCCTCCAATGAAGTAGCTCTCCAACAAGAATTTGACACCAATGCTTGAGTGTCATGGAGAATGCTGAGGGACTCTTGGATCTTCTTTTCATTCATCTTTAAGGACCCTTCAAGAAAATGAGGCTCTTGCAAATGAACCTCCTCATCTTCTTCATTTTTTCTTGGACCAACTTCATGAAGCTCAAGTGGTGATGGAGAAGTTGATCTTGGTTCTTCTTCAACTGCTGCAAGGTCTTCATTATCATGCTTAGTGGAACTTGTGCTTGCAGCAACACTTTCAAAAGTGATCTCTATGTCACCAACATAGAGGTGTGAGCACCCATCAGTAGGTACTCCTTCATAGTTTAAGCATCCATCAGTAGATGCTCTTTGGTTCATGTCTAAGCTAGAAGGTGTCTCGAAATGATCTTCCATATTTTCAATAGAATCTTCTTCATGATCTTGTGATGTCTCTTCCTTTTGCTCATTCAAGCAAGCTGATGCATTTTTCCCCTTGGTTTCCTTAAAATCAATAATTTTTTCCACAAGTTCGATAGAAAACAATTCGAATCCTTCCTTAAGTTGCTTGGTCATATCTTCAAATATTGTTTTCATAATTTTTATATGCTCCTCACCATCATATGAGGCTCCCTTTTCATCCCTAGTCATAGTTTCCTCAAAAAATTTGCTCTTCTTCTCCTACTTTTTTTTTTCTTCAACAAAAGCACTTTTGGTTTCAATATCTAATGGTGGTACTTGAATTATTGTCCTCATGAATATTATACCACATCATGTGCCAAGATCATGCTCTGATACCACTGTAATGACCCTTATTAGGAATTTTATTAAAATGGCAATTTTCCACTTTTTTTCCCTTGTTCGACCTTTGACTAGTTTTGATCTCTAGGTCCCAAATTTGCCCCAAATGATCCCAAATATTCTAAGAAGGTGTATGAATGATATTAGAACATAAATATGTCTTTCAGGGATGCCTTTGGACCTTTAAAATACTTCTGCAAATCCTCTTTCAATTCTGATCAATGTAGGTAACTTTACTAGTGATTTTCCTTTGACTAGTATTGGTCTCTAGGTTTCAAATTGACTCCAAATGCCTTCAAATCTTCAAGGAAGGTGTATGAATGATATTAGAACTTGAATATGATGTTTATGGATGACATATGGCCACCAAAAGACCTCTGCAAACTCTCTTAATATTTTGGACCAATTATGCAATTTTACTAGTAATTTGGGGTTCAAATCCCCCTGGGGTAAACAATGAAAATGGCTTCCCAAATGCCTCCAAACCATCTCAAATTTATGAACATAGGTATGTAATGTGTTAAGTATGTTATTAAAGTCTCATATGCACCATTAATGGATTATTACAACTGTTCTCACCCTCTCCCATTCAACTGCAAAAATCCCCAATTCGACCCTTGGGGAAATGGCACTATTTCACCTCCCAATGCAACTAAATTGAGTAAAAATGCTTCAAATGCTCAAGTACAGTACATGAAACTTGTAGAAGACATCCATGGTAGTATATTGATCACAAATATATCAGAGAAGCATCCATTCATTCGAAATCATCATCAACACATTGGCTCACAACAAGGTAGTGGGGAAATGGCATTGTTCTTCCATTAAAAATGAGATTTATACATTTCTACTTGGAATTTCGACCTGAAACTTTTTGGAGATGAAGAACAGAGTATTTACTTCATATTACAAAATAAATTGGGCATTAAAAGCTTCCCCAAAGAGTGCAATAGCTCACCAAAAACGCCCTCCCTCAAGGATCAAGAATATGCCATCAAAAATGGAAATGGTTGAAGGAGTGAGCTGCAATAGAAGAAACCATGAGCTGCCCTGTAGCTTACACCTGCAAATAAAGACTCCATTAAAGCTCCAAATGAAAGGTCTGAATGGCCTTTCCAATTACCAACTTGGATGGGAATCTTTCACCCTCGAAATTGGCTAAGGCAAGAAACTAGTCATCCACTAGCTCTCCCTCTTCACAAATGCAATTGCAAATTCTACAAATGATCAAAAGCTGGTTTCATTCTTTGTTATTGACATTTATAAACTTCTAATGTCCTCCATGGGTCGAATTCCTTCCAAGAGACTCATGCCAACTCATGTTGGGAAGAGATTCCAAAGAACGCCACTTGTACAACAATTCCTAGTCTCCCACTTCCACCAAATCACATGTGGAAGCATCTTAGCTGCCCTAACACCCTTGAGCGCCCTCTTGGAGTCTATTTTTATCCCTGACATGTCATATATGTCATATGTCAGCCTTCAGGTCTGATTTGTGTCATAGGTGTCATAGCATCTTCATCATTGTTGTCATAGAGCTAGGGAATCTAGCCCAAGTGTCTCACTAGCTCCAAATTGCCTCTTCCTCTTCCATGGGAGTTACTCTTCCTCTATATTTCGACCTTGGATGAGTCATGCAATGAATAATACCTTTTGGACTCCCCCAAGTATGTTACCATTCACCTTGAATTCGAATTGGTGAGAGAATGATGCCAAATGTAGTGGGGAAATCTAGCCATATGTGGGTCCCACTTCCTCCATGTGTCTTCATGATCAAATGCCACTTTGATTTTCACTTGTATATATTTATTTAGCTCCTTTATTAAATATTTATGCCACTCTAATGTTCAAACATAATTTATTATCCCCATTATTCCAAATCCCAAAGCTTCCACCCCAAACCTAGGAAACTAGTAATTTTCCTCCTTGGCAATTATTTGACCTTTAGCATCAATTTGACAAACTCTAATGAATAGGGCCAATGTGATTAGGCCATTGTGACCCAATACCAAATTTGGGACATGACAAAGACCCTAGAGGGATATTCCTACTTTACCAGACCTCAGTTGATCAACAACGAAGATAATTCTAAGTGTCAAGTGAAGTTGAAATTGGACACCAAGAATTACAGAATAAGGAGTCTGCACACAATTTCGGTGAAATACGAAGTTCCATGAAATATGAACATTGAAGTGCACATGTGAAGTTGGATGCACAGTGCACATGGGAAGTTGGATGCAATGTGTAAAGAAGAAACAAAGTTGCGAAGTTAAAAACGAATGAGCACAAGTGCACAGAGGAACAACGCAAAAATATTTTTCCCGAGCCGTGAGAGCAGTTCAAAGAGAATAGCTGTGAAAATGCTAGTCGGAAAACTAGCCGTTATACAATGTTTTTACCGATGACCTCTTATGCCTTTAATGCAGATTTGGTCGTTCTAATGCATTCAATGAAGGAAAGGACCAATATCTTCGGCGTATTTGGCCAACGGTCATGACATTTAATTTTCATCTAGTCATTTATGGGCGTGACTCAAGCCTAGCTGCGTGACTAGACTCATTGGTTTTACCGCAAGTTTTCAATTTTTCTGCAAGAACAGTTTCATTTTTTACCAGTGAGTGACAAGCAATCTCAAGAGCATACAGACCGACTTCCATGTGAATGTATAAGGAATTTACAGTTCAGTAGGTTGTGAAGGAATTTAAATGCGTTGGGGTTGCGGGGTTGATGAAAACGCTCGTTAAGAAATCTATTTCAGAGAGAGGTTCTGCATCAAGAAACTCACCCCACAACACAACCAATATGCAGCGAAAGGATAAGGGACCCCTAAAGCAACCTGAGAATCCGAAGGCACCAGGAAAGCCAAATAATGGACCGCCATTTCCACCAGGGGACAACTGCATTTACCTAACACATGAATATATCCCACCAAGAAGGCTCGACGCGGCACCAGTTACCATATACAAGAACGCATAGTATGACATTCTGGTACCATTGATTTCTGGCGATGTGGAAATCCAAGGGAACTTACTCGAGAAAGTGGAAGGATTCAAGTTCCCAGACCATAATATCCTAGAAGTGAAAGACGCAAAAGAGACAAAATATCCTCAATTTCAGGCTGACCAGTACATGTGCTGAAGGGAGGATTCAAAATCAAGGAAAGTTATCATCATTTCGTAGGATTGGCTTAAGTAGTTGGTGCCCTCTGTCTTGTTGCATGTATTACATATACCCCACTTTGAGCGAAGTCTGGAATGTATCGCGGTGGTGCGCACTCTGATATCATGCACGCACCAGGGATTCCTATGGCTTGACCGCAAAATTTAAATCAATATTGACCTAATGTACAACATCACTCATCTTAGTAAGAAAGGCGATGATGTTGCATGGGATTTCGTAGGAAAAACGAAGGATAAAGAGCTCGCAAAGAAAATCAAAGAAAAATATAAAATAGTAAAGGGGAAACAAGGCTTTATCACAGATGAAATTGAAGACGGAGCCACAAAGTTCACCGTCCCACTACTCGCAGGGAGTTTTTTGTGAAAGTGTAGACTGGCAGAAGTGCTGGCTGCAACAGTTCTTCGCACTGCAAAGGCCAAACATGGGAACCCATACAATTGGGCTAGTTACCAGCTGAATGAGTTCTTGGAGGATGTCCATGAAACCCAGGAGATGGGAAGCACATTCCACTACATGTGGCTGATGATATTGATTTCTTTTATATGCTATAAGGAGCCACTGTATCAGCACAACTATAATGGGATATTTATGAGCTGCAAAGTATGCCAATATGTGGGAAAATGTGCGACCAAAATGAAAGCATGTAAATAATGAGCAGTTCTACACTTACCATGGCCACTTGTGTGATGTAATACTACGCACTCTGCACATTTCAAAAGATACGACAATATTTTTTCTTTAAAAGATGTTATTTAAAGCTGATTTGCACTCTATTTACATTCATCCAAAGGCCAAAAATCAGAACCCAGTATGGTTCCCTATGGATTACTAGTTGGATACGCCAAGGATTGAGCTAACCATAGAAAACTAGCCACCAGAGTGGAAGGTAGATACACCACTAGAAATCCATTCTACATCAGATGAAAGCAACATTAAGGTTCTAATCACTGACGAGGAAATAGGCCAAGACACTAAGGAAGTGCCAAAAGGAGAAAAGAGAAAGGATCCTGAAAGTTTGGTACAAAAAAAAGGACCAAGGAAGAAAAGTAAGGAAACCAAGACCAACCTAGAAGCACAGTTGCATGAAGATGACTATGACTACATCGCTCTGCGCGTAGGAAAGCATCTATAATAGGCGCTCTCTATAAGAGATAGTAAGAACAAAGAGGTGCAAGCATAGTTAAACTAGAACCTCACAAAGCTCAAGATTATGGTTGCAAAGATAGAACAAGTCCAATAGGACTTGGTTTGAGAATCTGATTTAGATGGTAAGACAAGTGAATCTAGTCGACGAAGGAGAAGGCCACCAGCCGAGAACATGAAGCCCCTCCTAGTCAAAATGTAACCAATAAAAATCATTTTCCTGAATGAGGATGTGGATCAAGGTGTGAAGCACATAAAGCACCTTGACATTAACATTCGCATGCTACCTTTTGAGGTGTTAACACCTGATTTTTACGCCTCATAAATATCAAGTGTGAAAGGAAGAGGGTTGGAGAAACATACTTGATAAAGGCTTGAAGCCCCAGTCTTCCTCCATGGTTGAGGGCCAGAATAGGGGAAATTAATATATAAAGGGCTAAGAGGGAATACCCCATCAGAAATTCACAAAGAAGTATGTGAAGGAGCCTTCTAAGCAAATAAATAACCCCAAGTCCTAAGTCCGACATCATAACGTATTATAAGGACTAAGTCTTAGCAAGAGAACCACTATAGATGAAAAGAGAAGCCAGATCCACGGCCCAAGATTCATCTCATCGAGAAGTTACATGATCGATAACCAAAAAAGTGGTAGCGACGGATGATACCGCTGGACAGATGGTAGCTGGAGGGCTCGTCGCAGGAAGAAAAGCAGTAAACAAAACCATCACAAGGGCACGAGATGTCGAGGTGCTAGAGTCATAAATCAATCCACTGTGCGGATAGTAGGTAGCCCAGATTGACGGTGTGGAGATGAAGGAAGATACGGAAAAGAGTGGACAGTGGGCCCCATCGTCTGGGGAAGGTTGAACGTTAAATATGTCGCTCATCTCCACCATAGATGCAAAGTGAAGCAAGATCCACAGTCTAATATTAATCTCATCGAGAAGTAATATGATAGATACCTAAGAAGGTGGTCGCGATGGAAAAAACCATTGGACAGGTGTTAACGCCACAGGTGATTCCAGGGAAGGGAAGTGGTATCTAAAACCACTCTGGAAAAACATCGATGATGCTTCGTGGACACGTGGTAACAGTGGAATGACACAGATTGGGTCCTACCTAGGATCCGACAGAGGGCAGGCATAAAATGTCACATGAGAAGATTAAATAAAGGTCTAGATCTGACGGTCGAAAATCAGACGTGAAAAATCAGCGGCCGGGATCGTTGGACAAGTGGCGGATAAGACTGATGGTTAAGTAAAGAAGATTTATATATAAAACCCTCAATGAGTGTTGTAGACATTCGTTCATTTGGAAAACTATCAAAGTCTGAAAGCTTCTCAACAAGTGGGAGAGGGCGAGGGCAATGGGGCTTTCAATAGAAGCATTCCAAAGGATTTGCTAGAAACAGGTAGGCCCTTCCAACTAAAACTTGTCAGTAGAGTAGCTAATTTAGTAAAATCAGGGAAGAAGTTTTCACCGTGAGCACAAGTAGAGTTAGGAATTCCATGGAAGACATGGATGGTAGTATTTTTGACACTGTTACCCAACTGCCCGTCACTGAAATAAAAAGAAGGATGAAAGGCCTGCGGGATGAAGGTACTGATGTACATAGGGTTTTTCAGTCATTTTTCATTTTGTTTTGTCTAGACCAGATCATGTCGTTTCCTGAGTTTGTATCTTGCTGTGCATCCAACTATGAGGGATCTCAGAGAGTTGTCATGAATAGCCAGCAGAATAAAATTCTCTGTTCTATAGAACCATCAGTGGTGCGTCGATCGTTTGAAGTCCCTGGTTTACTCAAATATGAGTCTAAAGAGTTCTTGAAATAACACTGGTAACCATCTATCATAAAATCCCTCCCGAGAATCAGCAAGTCTTTTTGACCACTTGCCTAAAACTGGACCTGGAAATCGAAGAAACCCCTAACCCAGTAGATCTTAGCCTGTTTAATACCAATACCCAATTGGTTTTGTCGTTGCTTGCATAGTTTTTAGGTCTTGATAGTTACAGGGTGGTGACGGAAGTAAAATTAAGCTTGCTGTATAGAATAATCGTTTGTCCACCCCTAGTCAGTTATGAGTCAGTCCCTGGTCTCAGGTTTGAAAGTTTTATAGCAGAAAGCGTTAACCCACAATTGGTGTCTTTTCTGAACACTAGATGTTTCCGATTTGAGGCCTATCTAATGAAGTTGGTTATGGATAGTAACCTCAATGAGTTACGTTTCCCACCAGATATTTATGCCAGTCACCTAGAAGACAACATGTCCAATTACATGAATTCTATGTTATCTGTGTTGCACAAATGATTTTTTGAAGAAGGGATGCCAAGAGTATTGCCTAAAATGAAAACCTTGTTGCAGTTGAAAAGGAAAGTGGCAGTGGGGGACTAGTTTTTATCTAGAGACTCCACAGTCATCCAACTATATGGGTTTACACATGAACCTTATGTGCTACCGGCCTTTCTGACATCCAGAATTTTCTCTTTGGAATTTATCAAACAAAAGTTGATCTTGGAAGACGAGCTTTTTTCAAAATTCAGGAAAGGAGTAGATTTGAAACTTCCTTGGGTCGTTGGCCCATTCATTGTAAATAATAAAGAGGCCATTGTGGAAGTACAAAATTTGATGGAAGGATTTGAGTTTGAAAAAGATGTGGCAGCGAGCTACGACCCTTATCATATAATCTCTGACAGAAGGAAGCTGAGTAACCTGAGTGGTTTCGAGCATAAAGAAATATAAGGGTTAGCAGCAAAATGGAATTTGTTGCAGTACGAACTGGAAGCAGAAATAGTCCCCATATTGTAAGGCGATGATCTTGCTTTGCTAATGGTAGCTATAGAAATGGAAGAAGTGATGAAGACTGCTGAAGTAGGAGAGAAGAGGAATTTGCACGAAATCTTAGAAGAGTTTGATGAAGAAAGAGGAAAAAGATTGTCATGTCCCCATTTTGACCCCCTTTTTGCATTAAATCATAAATGATGTAAATATTGTTATTTAATCATGGTGAGGAGCTCAAGGCCAAGGCCCCACCATTTATTTAGTGTTTTATGTATCGGCAATTAAAAAAAATAGATGCCTATGGTTCTTGTGCTAGATAGGCACAATGTAAATTAAGACATCATGTAAATACGAATTTTAATGAAAAACCCACAACTAGCTATGCAATGCAACAAAGAGATTGGGGAATGATTCTACAAGGAATGCGGAGGGAAATTATTCAAACCCTTGATCCAATGGTGCTAATCCATGTGTCAATGAGAAAACCCATAAACCCTCAACTACCCATTCTGACTTATGCACCCAATCATTTAATTATTCCAGAAATTGGTTGAGGAAGTTAATTCCTTGGGAATGAAGAGGCATGGCAGCCAATTTCGTACATGGGCAAGCCATCAACCTGGGGAGAATGTACTTTTGCTTCTGGGGCAAGAAAACGCCCACGAAATGGTGCCCAAAGCCATTCTAAACCCATAGTCTTTCATCTCTCATGCAGTCTGAACTACTGGGTCTTTCCTTCATCATGTTTTTTACCAATTTCCTGCATTCTCCATAGCTAGGAGATCGTTTTTGTGTTGCACAGTGACTGGGAGAAAGGGACTCATGTTTTGGGGGTTTATAGAGGTCATTTTTGCCCCTGAAATGCAGAAAAACGTTTTCTGAAAATGAATTTGCTCTCCTAGGGTTTATTCCCCATCTACAAGTTCCTTTTGGTTGCCCACGTTTTTTAGCACTTGTGTTTTGTTATAGAGTGCATCCCTGCGCTGGTTGGAAATTATGAGCAAGAATTAGGAGTCGAAGTGGACCAGAATTGGCTTGATAAACCTGGTGAGGAGGTAACCTCTCAAGAGTATCAAAAGAGTTGGTTTCTCTTCTATGCACACCTTGAAGAACACTAGAATGGGAGGTATGGCCTGATGGACTGTGTATTAGTGAAGGGAATACTTCCTTGTGCCAGGTGTGTAGGTATTGTGGAGACCAAGCTAGATAGATCTTACAAAGGGTACCCATATCTCTATGGATGATCCCACTAGCTTAGCAATTCTTCCTTCCATTGCCTAACAACCTGATAAACCCAGCTGTAGCTTGGCTTGGCTAATTTGGTGTATCTTTTAGCTATGTGTGAGTCTGTTGTTCCCTGATTTCTTGTAGAGATCATGCCTAGCTCGGGGGTGGCAGTGTGTTGAGATATTGATGATCACAACTGGCCTATGGTTGGGTGGAACGTTGCAGTTGCATAGCCAGTTGCTTGGGACTACTTTGTTATAAGATAAGTATTCTCTTGTGTTAACTTTGCAATTATTTATTTGATGAATATCTTGAATGTATGATGGATGTGTAATTGAAATTAGTTCCGTTGTGTTTTCTTATAATTATACATTTCCATATGTCTTTTTATATTATGTGAATGCTTATTTAATAAGCTGATGGGGCTAGATGCCCAGTTTTAGCATCACGATCCTCTGCATCGCACTGGTATGATGGGAGGGGACGTGACAAAGATGCAGAGTTGGGAACTAGGAATTGGCCCAGACACAAGCTATCGCGACTATTTCAATGGAAGTCGAAGATAATGGAGAAAGGGGATATCCAATTCCAGGTGTACAGGTAGTGGAGTACAATTTCTGAGAAGCTCAAGAAAGCGGGGATACAAGTAAGTTCTCTTCAAGAGAGAAGATGTTTGACAAATATGCACAGGACAAGCAGGCCTCGGCTCAGCAGATATACGACCTGTTACCAAAGGCTCAAAATTTGTGGAAATCAGGCGTCTCCCTAGTAGCCAACCGAAATGTGAATGCAGGTACTCTAAATGTGGCGGTGGCTACCTCGAGTAATCTTACCAAGGTGACGTATGATTTAACGAAAAATATCGGCCCCCGATAAGGTCCAGATGCATAAGTAAGTAGGGGACGTTATTTATGAAGATTACATACAGGAGAAGCTGAAAGTGGATAAGTTTGAAGAAATAATCAGTAAAACGGACACTCAGTTGAGACAAGAAAGACAGGAGAATAAAGCGCACCAGTAGCAAATCAAAAAGATATTATTAGATCTGGTTGCTAGTGATGGTAGCGGTAAAGCTACTAAGAAATTGTTGACAGAAAAGGAAAACCAGATCAAAACATTACAGAAGAAAGCAAAAGTCTCAAATTCCCAGTTGATCCAAACTCCTTAAGTGACTATGTTGGAATAGGAGAAAGAAGACTTAGTCAAAGAACTCAGTGAAAACCAGGCAGAATTTCTAAAGTTGATTGAAAAAAAGGCAGATTGGGAAAAAGAGAAGTTAAGTTTGGAGCAACAGATTGAAACTTGGAAGATAACTTGCCCATTTTGAGCATGCGGCCTACCCAGGAAAATCAGGAGAAGGAGAAAAATAACACTGATCGCCTCTCGCAGGCTATGTCCTAAGTTAGTCTCAAGGAAGTAGAGATCAAAGAACTGAAGGAAAGGACTTCGAAGCTAGAAGAACATAACATGCATATTGAAGAAGAAGTGAAAAAATTGCAGAAAGAGAATAAAGGGTTGATAGAAAAAACTCACTGATTTGTCTCCCAAGTAACTGAGTATATCCCTATGTAGATGGGCAGAGATCTAATCTAGGACGATATTATAGAGATCGCTACAAATCTCAGACTGTACTTAATCTCCTTGAGCACTCGGGAGAGAGCGATAAAGAAAGCTTTGAAGAGTTGTACATTAACCAGAAGTAACTTGCAAATCAGACCTAAGGAAATAGCTTGAGACGCCATGGACTTCTTCAGACCTCAGTCCAAATAAAAATTGAGTGCTCTGGGTATAAAAAATAGAGTGGCTGCTATCGCTTGGGCACGGAGGATGCTAGGTAGGTTTTCCCTCGTAGAAGAGCTTGAGGACCGATGTGCATCGATGAACGAGCAGATTTCGGAGATAAAGAAAAGGTTCGAGAAGATCTTCCAAATAGGGCTTCCCTCTCTTTGGACCAAAAGCAATGAACTCATCCTACATAATGATTACAAAGACCTGCTATGTGCCATAAATATGGACCATGAAAATTTTCAGATGTTGAGCCAGATCCTCATGGGAGAAATACTGCTAGAAAAGCTTGCACCTGATTTCGAGATCCTGAAACGGCTAAGAAGTTTGAGCGAGGGAGATTTCGTATTTCCAAATAATGAAAATGTGGAGCTAAAAGTATCGGTGAAAGAGATGGTGTCGCATGAGAGAATCACGGCCGACCACGGGGGTTACGTGGAGAAGTACGAGAGAATGAAACATTCACTTCAGACTCTTTAGTAGTGGTTATTTGTTCTTTTATTTTCAAATGATTGATGTTATGAGTAAAAGGCTTCTAAGAAATTCCTATTTTTGAAAAGTAATTTGTAATATTTTTTGAGGCAGCTAAATGGATGGCCAGCTGGATATTTTATGCTTACTATGTTTACTTTACTATGATGTCAAATTCCATTCAGTAATAATACCGGCAAATGTAAAAAAATAGTTAGGACGACTCTACCTGGTTTTTGTTTGAAAACGGTTAATGGCAAACCAATTTTTGATGAGATGGCATATGGTTGTAACTGTTTTCTATTTTGAAGGAGCCGATCCTAGAGCTTGAGGATATCTATATATACATCTATAATCGAAGGCACAAGGGTTGGAAATCTTATGAAAAAGCTATTTTTGTTTTGATGATCAGTTTGTAAGACTTTTTCTTTGAGTTGTTTAATAGAAATTGTAGATATGAAGCCTACGTTTTGACAAGGATTCTTGTGTAATCGGTCTGGTAGTCTATATCTTTATTTTCCCATATGCAAATGTGTTTCTCTCTTTGTTATTCCATTATGTGTTATTTCCTTCATGCTTGGATCAGGGTAACAGTTAAGTAGAATTCATAGAGATTATGCTCTGGTTAGCTTATTCCAAGTATTTCACCAAATATATTCTGCTAAAGTTGATGTAGGATTCATCCTTGTTAGATGCCTTACATTGATGGACTATTTCTTTTCTCTTGTGTTCCACAAATTAAAGCTCTTTGACTACTAGATGCTTGCTACCTCGCCCTTGTGAATGCGTTTGCAGAATCTTTATGAATATTGCTTTCAGAACTTGTTAAATGTGACTCCATCGCCCAAATGAAATTCATGCATTTTCAACCAAATATTTCTTGAATTCTTTTCATTCCTAAACATAAATCTGATCTTCTGTATAATTGTTGTAATTGAATATATTAGCCGTGAATGATGGTGTTCCTTTTTCATTATTGACAATCTTGATTATTTCAGTCATTTCACGAGATCGTAGAGAGAGCCCTCTCTGTTTATGTTTGATCAGAAGCATAAACCAAAGATTGGTTAGTGGTTACCCGAGATTACCCTGTTTCAGCCTTGGGGGTCAGTTTTGGTGTTAACAAATTGGTGCCATTGGCGAGGAACACAATTGGTTTTATCAATCCCTGGGAGAATGATATATATGTCTGAATTTCAAAAGATAAGAGAAATCCCTATGGGAAAATAGAGGTTTCTGCGGTTTCAAGAAGGTTGAAATTTTTTTCCCTGGCGACTCCACTTACAAAGATCAGACAATTCAAGAAGACTCCACTGGAGAAAGATCAGTATGCCAAAACATACTAATGAGCAAATTCCAAAAGGCATCCTGGCCTTGAGAAAGATTCATACGAGAGGTAACCCTTTCACTAAAATCTTGTTAGGAGTGGATAACCCTGACAGTCTACTCAGACAAAAAACTGTGAAAGATCGGGCTAGTGCTCCTAGCATTTAGACTATTTCTTTTTTAGAAGGTGCATCTATTTTTCAAGAATTGGATATAGAGATTGATATTAGTAAACCTTTATCAAGAAAAAAATCTGAGTAATACCTAAGCCTAGGAGGAGAAGCTCTGAATAATTTTGGATCTTAGCTTTTAGATCCTGTGTGGCTTGATTCTAAGAATCTTGCAAAATTTGAAGGCAATAAATGCAATTCTCAGACCCCCCAAGCCCTCGTTGCAATCCGAGCCAGTGATCTTGCTCATAATACATTCCCACAAGCTCAGAATCCACCCAGACCTATGGCTGCCAGATTTTCCCGTTTGGTCGTACCTGCTGCTTTGCATGACCTCCCTCAGAACTACGCACAAAGGACTGTCTCTTATAATGCAGAGGGAGACTGGTCAACCAAATAGCATGTCGATAGATTTGAAGATTTTATAGAGCTGGAGGAAGTAGACCATGATGATGCTAAAATGAGATTGTTTGCTCAAAGCCTATTTGGAGAACCTAAGAAATGCTTCAGACAGCTACCTAATGCATCCATATCCGATTTTGCAGCTTTAAGGGTATTGTTTCTAGAAAGATGGGAAACCATGGGTAGTCCTGCTATAGTCTTGTCCCAGTATAATCACTTAAAGAAAGGTGGTTTTGAATCAATCCATGAGTTTTCTGCAAGATTCATTAAAGCCTACAATGTTATTCTCGATGATCTAAAACGTTCGGTAGGTGCTGCAAAGCTCCACTATGTAGATGCCTTTGATGGAGACTTCTTTTGCACATCGAGAGAAAGAAAATCCACCTCACTTCTTGCCATGATGAAGGATGCTTTGGAGGTGGAGGCCAACATGATGGCTTCTGGAAAAATGAAGGGCAAAACTGAATCAGATAAGAAGAAGCAAGAAAACCAAGCTTCTTCTAGTGATGCTAAATTTGATACCATGATGAGAACTATGGAGAAATTGTTGGATAGGTTATCCATAGAGAATAAGCCTCCTACTAGGGAACAACTTGAAAATCAGATAAGGAACCCTAATTTTAGAAGGCCGCCCCCTCCAAGAAATCAGAGAAACCAAGAAGATCATCGAATAAGATGTCCTTTTCCTGAGAATTTGGTAGATGAAGAAGGACCTGAAAACCTTGCTACTGACTAGATACATCTGTTTGATACCCTTGAACACACAGTCCATTTGACTGAAAAGGAGCATGATTTTTTCACCAAGGGGAATGCTGATAGGTCCGCAGAGTTTTATTCTAAACAATATCAAACGGGTTACATGAATGCTGTGGACAACATCCAGAGAAAAATGAGGTTGATAAACAGAGAAATACCAATAACTGAAGGGCAGTCTACCTAGAGTCATCCACCTAAGACTCAATAGAATACATATAAAATGAAGGGGAAACTACCAATGGATCCAGTACAGAAAGTCTCAGAAGATGGAGGGAAGCATTCTAAAGAGGGTAGGCAACCAGAAGTAACTGAAGCAGGGAAGCCAGCATCAATATTTAGCTTGAAGGCTGAACTGTCTAAGGTAAAGATATTTATCCCCCTGAATGAACTATTGAGAGTTAATAAATATAGGGAAGAGATAAATAACCTAGTAAAGTGGTAGGATGGAAATACACAAGATATGTTTGAAGTGACGAATGATGCCACCACTATAATATTTGTTTCCAAAATGGAGGAACCATATGATGAAGAAGTCCTTCCCTTCTATTTGAGCCTGAATATCCACAGTAAGTTATTACACAATGCCCTGATAGATTCTGGAGCTTCACATAACTTGATGCCAAAGTCAGTAGTAGACTTATTGGGGTTAGAGGTCAGTAGACCCTACAAAGACCTATATTCTTTTGATTCCGGAAGGGTACCCTGTTTGGGGATGATTAAAGACATGGTGGTAACCCTCGCCCAGATTCCAGCGAAGAGCGTCATGATGGACATAGTGGTAGTTGATCTACCTGCTAAGTTTGGGATGCTGTTATCAAGATCCTGGGTAAAGAAACTAAAGGGAACCATGCAGATGGATTGATCTTATGCTACTATTCCACTATTCGGAAGCAATAGGAAGTTATATAGAGAAAAAAGGATGGCTTATGTAGTCAGCAGTGATGACAAGCCTGAAAATCACCCTATATTCGATGTGGACATAGACATGGGTTCCTCCATCCTTTTCAATGATGGTCCACATACTGATCTTAGACCCCCATTTTTTCATGAAGTAGAGGAAGACAAAGAGTTTGCAGTAAGGCATGAGGCATCGGAGAGGCAAAAAAATGAAGAAGGATTGTGGAAGATGTACTTTGATGGTTCACTAAGCAAAAATGGAGCAGGGGCTGGGGTTTGGATCATACCTCCAGACCAAGAATCTAGGGCCCTATCCTATAAATTTACTTTGGAATGCACAAACAATGTGGCTGAATATGAAGCTTTTCTTTTAGGACTAAGAGCTCCTAAAGACCTTGGATCCAGGAGATTACATGTATTTGGAGATTCAGAACTGGTGGTGAATCAGGTGAACGATAGTTATCAGGCAAAGCACCCCAGAATGAGAGCTTATAGAAACGAAGTTTGGGACATGTTTGGAAATTTTTTCGATGAACATAAAAAATGGGCAATCCCAAGATGTGACAATCAAGTGGCTGACTCCTTGGCCACTACTGCAGGTGGTTTTAAAACACCCATTTTTTCCCAAGAAAAATACGAGGTCAAAGTGAGAAATAGACCATCCATCCCAGACAATTCCAAGTATTAGCAAGTATTTGAAATGACCTACAAATTAGGCAGTTTTTAGAATTGTCTCATGAGTTTGCTAATGTTCAGATCGATACAGATAATGAGAATGTAGAAGGTCTAGTGGACCAAGGGTAGTCAGACGGCAAAGAGAATGGAAATAGGGGTTGGACAAATACTCTGGGGGGCAAAGACATTGTCCAATTAAAAAGAAACTATATTTCCAAAGGACTGATACCTCTAGAAAATCTCTTTGACCAAAATGATATGGCAAAGAATCCCAAATTTGAACCTCCCAGGGACACGGTAGAAGATCAGAATTTGGGTTCTATTGGGGAACCTCGAATGGTAAAGTTGTCTAAAAAATGGGAAACCAGGAGGAAAAAGCAGTATGTTGATCTGATGAAAAAAATATGATGTTGCCTTCACCTGGAGCTATGAAGAGTTAAAGGAGTATGATACTTCAATAATCCAACATTCCATCCCAATTCGGCATGGAGAAAAACCTTTCAAAAAAAAATTTGAGAAGAATTAATCCCAGATTGGTGCCGGTGGTAGAAAAGGAGATCAACAGGCTATTCAATGCAAAGATTATTGTCACTTTGAGATTCTCTCAATGGGTGGCTAACCTAGTTCCTGTAAGAAAAAAGAATGGGGAAATTAGAATCTGTATAGACTTCAGTAATTTGAACAGAGCATCCTTAAAGGACAATTACCCTCAGCCCAAAATGGAGCACATCCTGCAGAAGGTAGTAGGGGCAGAAAAGGATTTCTACAATGGATGGTTTATCAGGGTATAATTAGATCAAAGTTAGTCCAGAAGATCAAGAAAAGACTACTTTCACCACACCATTGGGCACTTTCATGTATGTTAAGATGCCTTTTGGATTGATTAATGTTGGATTGATGAATGAGAGGAGCTACCTTCCTTTCCTGAAGAAAAAGATAAGTTTATGGTGGTGTACATGGACGATATAACAGTACACTAAAAGTCTGATGCGAGCATCTAAAACACTTAGAACAGGTTTTTAAGAAGTGCTTAAAATATGGTATCTCCCTCAACCCAAAGAAATCCCACTTTTCTTTAGAAGAGGCTAAGCTCCTGGGACATATTATTTCTAAGGGAGGTATTAAGATTGACCCTTGGAGGGTTAGTGCGGTCCAGAAAGTTGGAGAGACCAGAACTAAAAAGGAAGTGCAATCTTTTATTAGACAAGTGAGTTTTTTTAGAAGGTTAATATCTAGCTTTGCTGAGATTATGATGAGCATTGCCAATATGCTGAGAAAGGAAAACCAGATAAGGTGGACGGAGGAGGCAAAAGATTCTTTCAAGGGAATACAAAATGCTATTTCTGAGACCCCTGTATTAGCTAGCCCTGATTTTTCTAAAGATTTCCTAATTTTTTCTTATGCTTCTGAGCATACATTAGCATAAGTGTTGCTACAAAAGAATGATCGGAATGCAGAACAACCAATTTCTTTTTTCAGTAGAGTATTAAGAGATGCAGAATTAAAATACGATATCATGGAGAAAAAGTCTTATGCTTTAATCAAGTCATTGAAAGATTTCGGGGTCTATATTCTCCATTCACACATCATTTCTCATGTCCCAAATAGTGCAGTAAAAAGTATCCTCAGCTAGGCTGATCTAGAAGGAAGAAGAGAAAATTCAATCGCTATGCTACTAGAATACGACCTAGAAATAAAGCCTACCAAACTGATAAAGGGGGAAGGGTTAGCAAAATTGATGACCCAAGCTAACTATGACTCTTTGCAACTAAATTTTTTGCAAGACTCTTTATGTCAGTTGGACGTAGGATTACAAATAAAACCAGAATTCTCTGTGTCTCCCTGGTACTCTGACAGTGTTTATGTATTGCAAAATCTACAGGCTCCAGTAGGATTAAGTAAGAGGAGGGCCAGAGTTGTAAAATTAAAGGCCGCAAAATAATGTATCATGAATCAGTTCTTGTATTGAAAGGATCCTGGAGGTGTACTGCTAAATTTCCTGTTAGAAGAAGAAGCCAAACATACTAAGAGGGAATTTCATAAGGGGGATTGTGGTGGTCACCATTCTTGGAAGGTCACAGTGAACAAGATCCTGAGGGCTGGTCTCTATTGTCCCACCATGTTCACAGATGTGTATAAAGAAACTGTAGCCTATCACCAATGTCAAATTTTTGAAGGAAAAAGGAAAGTTGTATCACTACCCCTTCACCCAGTGATAGTAGAAGCTCCTTTTCAACAATGGGGTTGGATTTCGTTGGGGAGATAAACCCTAACTCTTCTAGGCAGCATAGGTGGATACTGACAGCCACAGATTACTTCACTAAGAGGATAGAAGCTATACCTACCAGGAATGCAACAGAAAATGTTATTATGGACTTTCTGGAGGATAATATCCTATCTAGGTTTGGTTGCCGCAAAAGGATTGTGACTGATAATGCGCTTGCATTTTGTTCTCAGAATATGGTTAATTTCTGCCACAAATATCATATCAGTATGAACCACTCTACAGCCTATTACCCCCAAGGAAACGGTCTGGCATAATCCTACAATAAAATCTTAGTAAAGATCATAAATAAATTATTGGAAGAGAATAAGAGGGCATGGCACACTAAGCTGAAGTATGCCCTGTGGGCTGATAGAATAAACACTAAAAGGGCCATTGGAATGTCTCCATTCCAGTTGGTGAATGGAGCTGAAGTGGTTTTTCCAGCTTCTTTGGGGTTACTAGTTATGAGGTTGCTGCAAGGTTTAGAAGAAGAACCGAATCATATGCAAAGGAGAGTGAACCAAATAATTGAGTTAAATGAGTTGAGAACTAAAGCGTGTGACAGAGTACAAGGACACCAGAAAAAGATGAAAGAGGCATTTGATAAGAAGACCAAGGAAGATAAATTTCAGTTTAATGACTTGGTTCTGAAATGGGACTTCCCAAGACAAGACAGACATGGTAAATTTGACCACATGTGGATGGGTCCATACATCATTGTTGCACCTAGAGGAACCAACTCTTTTATACTGGAAGAGCAAGATGGGTCTGCCTGGTCGGGAGGACCAGTCAATGGCATATTTTTAAAGCATTATCTATCCTAGACGAGCCAGGTAATTCATGTACCATAACTTGTACATATTTTTCCTGTTTTCTAGTTGTTTGAAGGTTTAACAGAAAACTAGAAGACTTGAAGCCCAAAGTGAAGGCCCTAAGGTCTGAAAGGGGAGGCCATGCAATTTTTTTTTCTCTAAGTATTCTACCTGGAGGCGAAGGTAAGCATAGTTCCCAGTGTCAGGTTTTGAGAAACTTTTTCAGTCTAAGGCCACAAGGAAAACTTCCCAATGGATCAAGCACTTAGTCTACGGAGTTCTTTGCTACCTCGCAGGGAGGATATCATCCCTGAGTTGAAGCCAGTTATTAACACCTGATTTTTACACCTCATAAATATCAAGTGTGAAAGGAATAGGGTTGGAGAAACATACCTGATAAAGGCTTGAAGCCCCAGTCTTCCTCCATGGTTGAGGGCCAAAATAGGGGAAATTAGCATATAAAGGGCTAAGAGGGAATACCCCACAAGAAATTCACAAAGAAGTATGTGAAGGAGCCTTCTAAGTGAATAAATAAGCCCAAGTCCTAAGTCCAATCTCCTAAAGTATTATAAGGACTAAGTCTCATCAAAAGAACCACCATAGATGAAAAGCAAAGCCAAATCCATGGCCCAAGATTCATCTCGTCGAAAAGCTACGTGATGGATAACCAAAAAGGTGGTAGCGACGGACAATACCACCAGATAGATGGCAGCTGGAGGGCTCTCCGTGGGAAGAAAAGCAGTAAACAAAACCACCACAAGGGTGCGAGATACCAAGGTGGGAGAGTCATAAAGCAATCCATGGTGTGGAGAGTAGGTAGCCTAGATCGACGGTGCAGAGATGAAGGAAGATATGTGAAAGAGTGGGTAGTGGGCTCCATCGTTGGGGAAATGTTGAACATTTAATATGTCGCTCATCTCCACCGTAGTTGCAAAGTGAATCAAGATCCACAGTCCAAGATTAATCTCATTGAGAAGTAACACGATAGATACCTAAGAAGGTGGTCATGATGGAAAAAACCGTTGAACAGGTGTCGACACCACAGGTGATCGCGGGGAAGGGAAGTGGTATCTAAAACCACACTAGGAAAACATCGATGTTGCTTTGCGGACACATGGTAATAGTGGAATGAAATAGATTAGGTCCTACCTGGGATTTGATGGAGGGCAGGCATAAAATGTCACATCAGAAGATTAAATAAAGGTCTAGATCTGACAGTGGAAAATCACACATGAAAAATCAGCGGTCGGGATCGTCGGACAAGTGGCAGATAAGACCGATGGTTAAGTAAAGAAGATTTATATATAAAACCCTCAGTGGATGTTGTAGACATTTGTTCATTTGGAAAACTGTCAAAGTATGGAAGCTTCTCAGCGTGTGGGAGATGGGAAGGGAGATGGGGATTTTGACAGAAGCATTCCAGAGGATTTGCTTGCAATAGGTAGGCCCTTCTGACTGAAACTTGTTAGTAGAGTAGCTAATTCAGTAAAATCATGGAAGAAGGTTCTGTCGTGAGCACAAGTAGATTTAGGAATGCCCTGGAAGACAAGGATGGTAGTATTTTTTACACTGTTACCCAATTGCCCGTGACTGAAATAAAAAGAATGCTTAAAGGCTTGTGGGATGAAGGTACTAATGTACATAGGTTTTTTCAGTCGTCTTTCATTTTGTTTTGTCCAGACTAGATCATGTCATTTCTCAAGTTCATCTCTTGGTGTGCATCCAACTATGAGGGATCTCAGAGAGTTGTCATGAATAGCCAGCAGAATAAAATTGTCTGTTCTATAGAACCTTCGGTGGTGCATCAGTCATTTGGAGTCCCTAGTTTTCTCACACCCAAGTCTGAATAGTTCTCCGAAATAGCACTGGTAACCCTCTATCGTAAAATCCCCGCTAAGAATCGGCAAGTATTTTTGACTACTTGCCTAAAATTGGACCTGGAAATTGAAGAAATCCCTTACCTAGTAGATGTTATCCTGTTTAATACCAATACCCAATTAGTTTTGTCGTTGCTTGCACAGTTTTTAGGTCTTGATTGTTACAGGGTGGTGACGGAAGTGCAATTAAGCTTGCTATATAGAAGGCATACCCAAAGGCTTCTGATTTCCTGTTAAGAAGGCATACCCATGTCATCCTGGAGTAGTCATCAATGAGCAGCATGAAATATTCTTCACCATCCAATCCTTTATTCTTGGTTAGCCCACATAGATCAGTGTGGACAAGCTCTAAGGGTTTTGTAGAAGAGTATTCTTTTGACTTGAAATTGGCTTTCGTAAGTTTCCCATGCTGACAGTGCTTGCAGATAGTATCATAAGGCTTTTTAATCTGTGGCATGTTCCTCACGGCTAGCTTCTTACTGATCTTGACCAGATTATCAAAATGAACTTGTCCCATTCTTCTATGCCATAACCAATTCTCATCTTCTTTTGCTAGGTGACATTTTTCTTCCTTGATCTCGTCCAGAACATATATGTTGTTTGGAGTCCTGGTAGCAGTAGCCACTAACTTTCCTGATCCTTCTTTTCTTATTTTGCAGGACTTTGAGTTGAATGTAAGTTCATGTCCCTGATCACACATCTGGCTGACACTCAACAGATTATGCTTCGTACTATCAACAAACAACACATTTTCTGCTACTGTATCTTTGCCGCCAAGATTTATCGTACCTTTTCCAACAACTTTTGCTGATTTGTTATTTCCAAAAGAGATAGATCCTTTATCTTTTTCAAGAAACATGAAAGCACCTTTGTTACCTGTCATATGCCTAGAACAACCACTGTCAACATACCATTTGTTGCTACCGGTTTGAGCTTGAGCTGGAAGAGCTATCCCACATTCATGAATGTTCAGATTGTTCTTCTGTCTGATCCATACCTTTTGTTGGTCACCTGTTTGATTGGTTGATACTTGTTTAATGCCTGTAGGAGGGATTGTCATTCTGCAATTCCTGGTTGTATGCCCAAAGTTGTTGCATTTCTAGCATTCGACTTCAGAATCCAAAGGAGAAAAACTGTTGTTGGCACAAAATGGATTTTCATAAATAAGCTGAATGAAGATGGACAGGTGATCAGAAACAAGGAAAGAGTGGTTTGCAAAGGATATGCTCAGATCGAAGGGATAGATTTTGAAGAAACATTTGCTCTAGTAGCCAGAATGGAAGTTATAAGAATGATATTGGCCCATGCTTGTGCTAAAAACATCAAAGTATATCAAATGGATGTCAAATCAACCTTTTTGAATGGCAAACTAGAAGAAGAAGTCTACATTGAACAGCCAGAAGGATTCCAACTATCAGCAAACAAGGACTATGTGTGGAGATTAAAAAGAGCCCTATATGGGTTAAAGCAAGCGACTAGAGCTTGGTACTCCAAATTGGATAGTTACTTGCAGAAACAAGGTTTCAAAAGGGGAACTGTAGACAGCAATATGTATATCAAGACTGATCATGACAGCATAATTATTGTTGAAGTATATGTTGATGATATTATCTTTGGTAGTGATGATGATACTCTGAGCCAACAATTTTCCAAGGTTATGCAAAACGAATTTGAGATGTCACTACTTGGTGAACTGACCTTCTTCTTGGGACTTCAGATATCACAATGTGAAGAAGGCATCTTCATCTCTCAGACCAAGTACATTAAAGAAATGTTGAAGAGGTTCAAGATGGAAGATTGTAAGCCTGTGAGCACTCCTATGACTACTAGCTGCAAGTTAAGCAAAGACGATGAATCAAATGCAGTGGATCAAAAACATTACAGGTCAATGATTGGAAGCCTACTATATGTGACAACTTCAAGACCAGATGTGATGCAAGCTGTTGGACAGGTTGCAAGATTTCAAGCAGCTCCGAAAGAAACTCATGTTATTGCAGTCAAAAGAATCTTCAGATATCTTAAAGGAACTATGGACTTTGGATTATGGTATTCAGAAGGAAATGAGTTGGACTTATTAGCTTACTCAGACGCGGATTGGGCAGGATGTGTGGATGACAGAAGAAGCACAAGCGGTGTAGCATTTTTCTTAGGAAACTGTTTGGCATCATGGTCTAGCAAAAAGCAATCCTCAGTATCCTTGTCAACAGCAGAAGCAGAATATATAGCAGCAGCAGCATGTTGTACTCAAATCCTTTGGATGAAATAGAATCTGCAAGACCTACAAGTAACATATGATGAGCCTATTCCAATTCTATGTGACAACACAAGTTCCATCAGCATCACCAAGAATCCGGTCATGCACTCCAAGACAAAGCACATCCCTATCAAATATCATTTTCTTCGAGAACAGGTCACAGAAAAGCACATCAAGTTGGAATATATTGAGACAAACGAATAGATAGAAGATATATTCACCAAGCCACTTCCTAAAGGGACATTTGAGTACCTCCAAGAAAAATTGGGGGTCATTCCTTCTTCCCACTAAATTGATTCTTCACACAGAAGTGCATTGTGTTTGCAAGAGCATGTTCTGAGGGGGAGTGTTACTTCAAGGTAGTACCCTTTGCCATTGATGCCAAAGGGGGAGAGAAGTTGTGGATAAGGGGAGCCTGAGTGTTGTCATCAATGAAAAAGGGGGAGATTGTTGTTTAGGTTGTCATTGATGCCAACAATGTTTGGTCATTGATGCCAACAGTTAAGTCTTGGTGCCCCTTGTGGAGCCTCTGAGAGTTAGTATTTTATTTGTGGTTGTCTGTGTCAGAGGAGACCTTTTGACTTTGTCCAAGCCCAAGCTTGAAGCTCTTGGAGGCCTTGGGACAATGCCAAAATCCCTGGCTACCCATTAACTTGGTTGAGTACCCCTAAGTTGGATCTTGGACCCACACTTAATGGTTCTTTAAAAGATCAACAACCCACTCATTTGTGGTAATGAATCCCTTAAACACTTGGGCCCTCATATTGTCCATAAATCCATATTGATACCCTTGGTTATCAAAGACTTGTTGAGAATCCCTAATATAAATTGAAGATTCCCTCGTGTGAAAGCCCTTAAATGTATGATGAAGGCTGTGCATGATTGTGTAGCCCTCCTACAACCCACAAATTGGTCATATGCCCATAAATTTGGTTATACTTATCCTTAACATGTTGATGGTTGGGAAGCCCTCCAAGATGGTGACGTGGCACCTCCTCAAGACAGCCCTAAGTCCAAAGCCCTTAAAATATGTAAAACAACCTCAAAGGTGTTGGTAAATCTAATATATAAGTGAAAATAAAATATATAAAATCATTTTTTAAAATTATGATGACATGGCAAACAAGTCGGCCCAGTCACTTAATAAAAAATTTAAATAAAATTAAAATTGGAAAGTCGGCCCATAAATTAAATTAAAAAACTTCAAATTAAAAATTATATTTTGCAAGGTCGGCTCCATATTTTTTTATGAAAAGCAACTATATATAACCCATCAAACTTGTCATTTTTCATGAATTGAATTTCGGTGGAGCTCTGATTTTTTGTGGGTAACTCGGCAGCAGCAGCTTCAGTCAATTCTAATCTTTTATCTCTGATCCAAGAAGAACAATTCATGGGGTTTATGCTGGCAATTTTTTTTCTTTCTCTTATCATTGTGAGGTCTGGTGCATTTGGTGGAAGGAAGCAACAAGGGTTTGAACAAGATTTCACCAACCATCTGGAACAAGATGGGGCTCTGAGGAAATTCGGTGGTGATACAGAAGACTGATTTTGGCAGCAGCTAATTTTAGGTTTTGACAAGGTCTGAAATTCAGTTTGCTTGATCTCCTTTGAAGCATCCAAAAGTGCAGCAGTAAGTGTCTGAAGCACATCTAAGCTCGTGTTTGTCCATGGAGTAGCAGTAACCACAGAAACATGTTAAGGAAGCTGCTAGCAAACACGACCACAAACTGATCCACGATTTTACTGTGTATCACAGAGCTACAAATATATTGAGGTTTGCTTTAGGGCCTTGAAGACTAGTCAGCCGAAGGTATTTGTGAAGAACAACTCTTAAACGTCCATCACCCTCCTCAAAAGGTTGTACACTGAGCTTATTGTTGTTGGTAGCTAGAAGTTATGAGTATGGAGATGAGCTTCCTGATGAGCTGTGGAAGTAACGAAGGTTGAAGATGTTTCCACCATAGAATATCAGGTCGGTGCATGCATAAACTGTGAAGAAACAAGCACCAAGTTGACATCTGAAGACAGAACTTCTAAGAGCATATTTTGGATAGTAGAAGTGATTTGGATGATATAACTACATACAGTCCTGAAACAATATATTGACATGAGTTACATTTTATAGAGCAGAATCTCTTGGTGAATTGGTCATTTATTGGCATAAATTAGCAGACCTCTTGATGATCACCAGACACACAGTGATATAATTCAGTGTACAGCCCAAATCGTTTGAATGGACAACCCAGGTAAGTGAAAGGTGAAGGTATGTATGTGTGCCTTAAGAAGTTTTTATTTGCACAGTCCAGTACAATGGTGTGTGTGAACAAGTGTTGACAGTCTGTTAGCAATTTTTAAAAGGATGATAGCTTGATGAGTGTGACAGCCTTGGCATGTCAGCAACAGTAATGTGTTATGACAGTAACTAGTGACATACTGTGATAGCCTTAAGAGACAGGTGCTTAGAGCAGATCCTTGAAGTCCTAATATGAGCAGAAAAGGCCCCTTGACATCTTGGCATGAGTAGTGTATAAGCAGACTCTTTGGATGACTTGACTGATAACTACAGTAGTGAATGTGTTCTCTCAGAAAACATGTTGACATCTTGAACAATAGTGATGAGGAGGTGACAAGTTGATGGTAGCAGCAGTTCATAGAACAAACCTTGATGATTCAGTAGTGTATTGAGGAGCTGTGATTGTTGATTGATATGCACAGATGTTTGAGCAGAGATTGAGACTATTGCAGCAGTGTTGAGCAGCAGAGAGTATAGGGTTTGACAGGTCCACAGGTTCAGCAATCCTTCTTTTCAGGGTGGCAGGGTGGTGCTAGGGCTCACAATTTTGTGAACTGAGCTGTTGTAGCAGCTCGTCAGTTGCAGCTGACGAAGCCTAGGGGTTGTAGCCCCTTCCAGTTGTAGCTGGAAAAGTTGTATTTAACTTGTAACCCCAGTTGTTGTTGGGTCACATTTTATCATAAAAGGCTTCCGTGGTTTTACCCCCAGGACTTGGGTTTCCACGTAAAAAATCTTGTGTACTGTGCATCTTGTTTTTTATTATGATTGTTGATGATATGCTGCTATGATTGGTGATTAGAAACTTGCTCTCGATTAAAATTTTAATTATTGGGAAATACTGATTCACCCCCCTCTCAGTATTTCAACAGATCCAACTTAGGGGTACTCAACCAAGTTAATGGGTAGCCAGGGCTTTTAGCATTGTCCCAAGGCCTCCAAGGGCTTCAAGCTTGGGCTTGGACAAAGTCAAAAGGTCTCCTCTGACATAGACAACCACAAATCAAATACTAACTCTCAGAGGCTCCACAAGGGGCACCAAGACTTAACTGTTGGCATCAATGACCAAACATTGTTGGCATCAATGACAACCTAAACAACACCCAATTTCCCGTGATTGAAATAAAAAGAATGTTGAAAGGCTTGTGGGATGAAGGTACTGATGTACATAGGGTTTTTCAGTCGTCTTTCGTTTTGTTTTGTCCAGACCAGATCATGTCATTTCTCAAGTTCATCTCTTGGTGTGCATCCAACTATGAGGGATCTCAGAGAGTTGTCATGAATAACCAGTAGAATAAAATTGTCTGTTCTATAGAACCTTCGGTGGTGCATCAGTCGTTTGGAGTCCCTAGTTTTCTCACACCCGAGTCTGAATAGTTCTCCGAAATAGAACTAGTAACCCTATATCATAAAATCCCCACTGAGAATCGACAAGTATTTTTGACTACTTGCCTAAAATCGGACCTGGAAATTGAAGAAACCCCTTACCTAGTAGATGTTATCCTGTTTAATACCAATACCCAATTAGTTTTGTCGTTGCTTGCACAATTTTTAGGTCTTGATAGTTACAGGGTGGTGACGGAAGTGCAATTAAGCTTGCTGTATAGAATAAGCGTTGGCCTGCCCCTGGTTAGTTATGAGTCAGTCCATGGTCTCAGGTTTGAAAGTTTTGTAGAAGAAAGCGTTAACGCCCAATTGGCATCTTTTATGAACACTAGATGTTTCTGATTTCTTGCCTATCTAATGAAGTTGGTTATGGATAGTAAACTCAATGAGTTATGTTTCCCATTGGAGGTTTATGCCTGTCACCTAGAAGACAACATGTTCAATTACATAAATTCTATGTTATCTGTGTTGTACAAAATATTTTTTGAAGAAGGGATGCCAAGAGTATTGCCTGAAATGAAAACCTTGTTGCAGTTGAAAAGGGAAGTGGCAGTGGGAGACTAGTTTTTATCCAGAGACTCCACAGTCATCTGGCTATATGGGTTTACACACGAACCTTACGTGCTACTGGCCTTTCTGACATCTAGAATTTTCTCTTTGGAATTTATCAGACAAAAGTTGATCGTGGAAGATGAGATTTTTTCAAAATTTAGGAAAGGAGTAGATTTGAAATTTCCTTGGGTCGTTGGCCCTTTCATTGTAAATAATAAACAGGCCATTGCGGAAGTACAGAAGTTGATGGAAGGATTTGAGTTTGAAAAATATGTGGCAGCGAGCTACGACCCTTATCATATAATCTCTGACAGAAGGAAGCTCAGTAACTTGAGTGGTTTCGAGTATAATGAAATAGAAGGGTTAGCAGCCAAAAGGAATTTGTTGTAGTACGAACCGGAAGCAGAAATAGTCCCCAGCTTGCAAGGCGATGATCTCACTTTGCTAAAGGCAGCTATAGAAATGGAAGAAGTGTGTTAGACTGCTGAAGTAGGAGAGAAGAGGAATTTGCACGAAATATTAGAAGAGTATGATGAAGAAAGAGGAAAAAGATGCAGAGTTGGGAACCAGGAATTGGCCCAGACACAAGCTGTCGCGACTATTTCAATGGAAGCCGAAGATAATGGCGAAGGGGAAAATCCAATTCCTGGTGTATAGGTAGTGGAGTACAATTTCTGAGAAGCTCGAGAAAGCGGGGATACAAGTAAGTTCTCTTCAAGAGAGAAGATGTTTGAGAAATATGCACAGGACAAGTAGGCCTCGGCTCAGCAGATATATGACCTGTTACCAAAGGCTCAAAACTTGTCGAAATCAAGTGTCTCCCTAGTAGCCAGCCAAAATGTGAAGGCAGGTACTCTAAATATGGTGGTGGCTACCTCAAGTAAATTGACCGAGGTGACATATGATTTAACGAAAATATCGGCCCCCGATAAGGTCCAGATGCATAAGAAACTAGGGTACGTTATTTATGAAGATTACATACTGGTGAAGCTGAAAGTGGATAAGTTTGAAGAAATAATCAGTAAAATGGACACTCAGTTGAGATAAGAAAGACAAGAGAACAAAGCGCACCAGCAGCAAATCAGGAAGATATAATTAGATCTGGTTGCTAGTGACAGTAGCGATAAAGCTACTAAGAAATTGTTGACAGAAAAGGAAAACCTGATCCAAACATTACAGAAGAAAGCAGAAGTCTCAAATACCTAGTTGATCCAAACTCCTAAAGTGACTAAGTTGGAACAGGAGAAAGAAGCCTTAGTCAAAGAACTAGGTAAAAAGTGGACTGAATTGCTAAAGTTGACTGGAAAAAAGGAATATTGGGAAAAGGAGAAGTTAATTTTGGAGCAACAGATTAAAGACTTGAAAGATAACTCGCCCATTTTGAGCACGCAGCCTACCCAGGAAAATCAGGAGAAGGAGAAAAATAATATTGATAGCCTCTCGCGGGCTATGTGCCAAGTTAGTCTGAAGGAAGTAGAGATCAAAGAACTGAAGGAAAGGACTTCGAAGCTAGAAGAACAGAACATGCATATGGAAGAAGAAGTGAAAAAATTGCAGAAAGAGAATAAAGGGATGATAGAAACAAATCACCAATTTGTCTCCCAAGTAACTGGGTATATCCCTATGTAGACGGGCATATATCTAATCTGAGATGAGATTATAGAGATCGTTACAAATCTCAGACCATACTTAATCTCCTTGAACACTTGGGAGAGAACGATAAGGAAATCTGTGAAGAGTTTTGCATTAACCAGAAGTAACTTTCAACTCAGACCTAAGGAAATAGATCGAGATACCATAGACTTCTTGAGACCTCAATCCGAAGAACAATTGAGTTCTCTGGGTATAAAAAACCAAGTGGTTGCTGTCGCTTGGGCACGGAGGATGCTAGGTAAGTTTTCCCTTGTAGAAAATCTTCATGACCGATGTGCATTGCCGAACGAGCAGATTGCATAGATAAAGAAAAGGTTCGAGAAGATCTTCCAGAAAGGCTTTCCCTCTCTTTGGAATGAAAACAATGAACTCATCCTACATAATGATTAGAAAGACCTGCTATGTGCCATAAAGATGGACCATGACAAATTTCAGATGTTGAACCAGATCCTCATGGGAAAAATACTGCTGGAAAAGCTTGCACCTTATTTTGAGATCCTGAACCGATTGAGAAGTTTGAGCGAGGGAGCTTTCGTATTTCCAAATGATGAAAATGTGGAGCTAAACTTATTGGTGAAAGAGATGGCGTCACATAAGAGCATCACGACCGACCAGTGGGGTTATGTGGAGAAGTATGGGAGAATGAAACATTCACTTCAGACTCTTTAGTAGTGGTTATTTGTTCTTTTATTTTCAAAGGATTGATGTTATGAGTAAATGGCTTCTAAGACATTCCTATCTTTGAAAAGTAGTTTGTAATATTTTTTGAGGCGGCTAAATGGATGCCCAGCTGGAACTTTTATGCTTACTATGTTTACTTTACTATGATGTCAAATTCCATTCAGTAATAATACCGACAAATGTAAAAAAGTAGTTAGGATGGCTCTACCTGTTTTTTGTTTGAGAACCGTTATGGCAAACCAATTTTGATGAGATGGCATATGGTTGTAACTGTTTTCTGTTTTGAAGGAGCCAAGCCTAGAGCTGGAACATATCTATATATACATTTGTAATTGAAGGCACAAGGGTTGGAAATCTTATGAAAAAGCTATTTGTGTTTTGATGATCAGTTTGTAAGACTTTTTCTTTGAGTTGTTTAATAGAAATTGTAGAGCTAAAGCCTACGTTTTGACAAGGATTCTTGTGTAATCGGTCTGGTAGTATGTATCTTTCTTTTCCCATGTGAAAATGTGTTTCTCTCTTTGTTATTCCATTGTGTGTTATTTCCTTCATGCTTCGATCAAGGTAATAGTTAAGTAGAATTCATAGAGATTATGCTATGCTTATCTTATTCCAAGTATTTCACCAAATATATTCTGCTAAAGTTGATGTAGGATTCATCCTTGTTAGATGCCTTACATTGATGGACTATTTCTTTTCTCTTGTGTTCCACAAATTAAAGCTCTTTGACTACTAACTACTTGCTACCTCACCCTTGTGAATGTGTTTGCAGAATCTTTGTGAATATTGCTTCCAGAATTTGTTAAATGTGAATCCATCGCCCAAATGAAATTCATGCATTTTCAACCAAATATTTCTTGAATCCTTTTCATTCCTAAACAGAAATATGATCTTCTGTATAATTGTTGTAATTGAATATCTTAGCTGTGAATGCTAGTGTTCCTTTTTCATTATTGAAAATATTGATTATTCCAGTCATTTCACGGGATCGTAGAGAGAGCCCTCTCTGTTTATGTTTGATCAGAAGCGTAAATCAAAGATTGGTTAGTGGTTACCGGAGATTACCCTCTTTCAGCCTTGGGGGTCACTTTTGGTGTTAACAAATTGGCGTCGTTAAATGATTTGCATCTGCAGGTTGTCAAGGAGATAAGAGATAGAGACATTGTCTCTTACAACCAGAACATACACCTAGAGGAGAGCTACAAAGAACTAGTAGAGGAATGTGCACAGAAATCAAGAGAAATAACAAAGGCATAGAAAAAGCGAAGAAGGATGGAAGAGAAAGTTGCTACTGTATGCACACAGATACCTAAATGTGAAGTGCAATGAGACTTAGAAGATACAATAGTAGATATTGGAAAGGTGGTAAGCAATCTGAAAGAATATATGGTGGACATGGAGATATCCCATAGGGAAGAGGTTTCTAACCTCGCAACCCAACAACCACCTACCACACAACTGGGTATGGGAGAAGGAAGAGTCGTATCACTAAACGATTTAGCAAATACTATCTCTGCCGAAATAGAAAAATGTTAAGATTTGTTGGAAGAGGCTACGAAGGTATGGGCTTAACTGTAGGAGAATCCCGTCATACAACAAATTCAGGATGACTTGCATCAATGACAAGTAGAGTTGGATGCTATGAATGCTGCCATAAAGACCTTGATGCCTAGAGAGAAAATCCAAAAGTTCGTGCAAGTCAAGGACTTGACAAGAGAACTAAAATTTTTGAGGGACAAGGAGACTGAGACATCGACTAGACTACAGGCAGTACAGGAAGAGGCGCTCTCCCTCACCAATGAAATAATAAAAACTGCAAGAACTCCACACCACGAAAAAGAAAATCCAAGAGTATGCCCAGGAATACATCTCCGAGGAGATGGAAACTATTAAGGACTTTGAGCAACAAACAAAGGAAGTAGTTGCGAAGTTGAGCACAACTCTTCGGGGATTCACTGAAAAAATGATCCCTCCAGAGGACGAGGAGAAAGAGACAAGTGGATCAGAGACAATCCACGATTAAGTGTTAGGGCTCTATTGGATGTGGCCAAAGTTAGAACAATTTTGGTGATGCAAAGTAAACGTAAAGAGCAGTTGGCAACGCAAAGTCTAAAGTTAGCACAGTTTTGTTGATGCATAGTTACCGTGCAACAACTATGTTTGGCAAGGAATATAAGTAAAGTAAGGTCCAGTAACGACCTATTTTTTGTAAGTGAGTCCATGATTCCCGAGAGTAGGGTAAGTAGAAGCGTGGAAGTAGATGAAAGGGACTTATCAGCCAGAGTGGTGGAAGCCATTACATGAAAAACGGTGGGTCGACAATGACAGGAAATCCAGAATGGCGGAAAGGGATGTGCCACTATGCAATTAGATTCCTTCCATGAGGACTGTGGTTGTCAAAAGGGCATCAGAGCTAGGAGTGGCATAGAAAAGTGACTGGAGGAGAGTGGATCATCTATCATCTATGACAAGCCGGGTTAGCAGGGTAACCACACCATTTTTGGGTAACTATAGGGATTTTTGCCCATACTCATTGTAAAGACATGAACTGCGTGCACGATCTAGAAAAGGGGAAATTTTGTAAGGGAAAGGTTCGATTTTTGTTGATCTATGATAGGAATTCTGAACGATTAAGTATTGTAAAGAGGTTCTACAGCTGAGTGCGCAGAGACCCATTGAAGAGAGAAAGAGGCTCTCCAGAAATGTGTGTAGAGACCTATTGTAGAGAGAAGAGTCTGCAGTTGAATCCACAGACTGGAACTGTTGAACACTTCCCATTAATATAATCAACATTTCCCGGGAACGTAGCTCCTATACGGGGGGTGAGCCACGTAAATACTGTGTTGTGTGATTGAATATGTGTGTTTACTTATGTTTATGGTTAAGTTCATGCTTAGATTTACATGTGTCCTCGCTTTTATATGTATTTTCCACATCAATGAGTGATGAGAATAATATGTTAAGTGTTGAACGTATATGCTTGAATGTTGAATGTGCAAGTAATTATGAATATGTTGAATGCATGGATTATTTGGGTAACACTAAGTCATCAAATTCTGTGTTAGGTGCGATTTCCTAGAAGCGCAATACTGAAAGTACGCTGTTGTGTTGTATTTCACCATATTGTTTGAGTTTGCGAAGTGCACATTCCTATATGTTTTGTGAAGGGTATATTTGTGCTGGTATATTGCTAAATTTTTGTTTTGGACTGCGCAGTCCCAGCATGTGCTATAGCATAAGTGATAGACCCAAAGTAGGTGTAGCTTCGTGCAGTCCACTAGTCTATTAACTGTGCATCATCTGATTACAGAAACCTGCTTCTGTAATCCCCCATAACTTCTCCTTGAGTGAGACCTTAGCTTGTTCGTAGGTAGTTTCCAAAAGGGCCTGTGAAGAAGGGTTTTATTGGACAACAACTACGCAAAAACTAGGTCAATATAAGAATGTTATAGAATGAGGTTCATACCCAACAGATGCTATTAATTGTTGGAATAACACAAAGCTCAAGTAACTCATGTTTTGTCTCTCTTGGTGAATGTAGATGAATGTTTCTTCTTTAATGATTGAAAGGTATCAATATAGTTGCATTTTGTCTTATTTTATTCCTTCTATCTACTTTGCATGGTGGAAAATTTTCTCTAGAGGAGGTTTTCCCCAGGTTGGCGTTGGATCTCCAAGTTTTCCCTAGATTAGGCTCCCATAAGAACCCTTGAGGTTGTTGTAGGAAGCCCTAGTTTAGATTCAAGGAGAAAATCAGTCCAAAAGGGAGGTCGTCACCTCTTGTCTAGGCCCAAGGTTTAGGGTTTCATGCACTAAAACCCTTGTCTTATAAAATTTTACCAAAATTCCTTGCATTTTCATGTGTAATTTTTCATTTTCATGGTAGAATTAGGGTTAGAATTAGGTCTACAATTTATGTATAAAAAACCCTAAAAATATAGAAAAATCAGAAGAAAAAAAAATATCCGTGGGTCCCTAAAATTTTGGCCCTCTCTCCTACAAATTTGGCCTACCTATTTACCCCTAAAAAACCCTAGGCAAAGGAAGCCCTATTTTTTTTAAACCTAAAAAATTAGTCTTTCTTTGCAATTTAAGGCTTGTTAGGGTAGTCTCCTACTTCTTAAACCCTATCAATCTCTCTTGCAACTCTCGGCCCTTTTATTTACACCCTCAACCCTCCTTCACTGCTCATTGTTTAAAAAAAATGCAGACTACTTTTTTTTGCAAACTTTCAAAACCAGACCTAACCCCACTCCTAAAAACCCTAACATTCCTTTCCCTTTGCCTCCTCTACCCTCAAGTGGCCCTAGAATCCCAATATAGTGGCCTAAGAGGGCCCTTTGGGCTATTCTTTACAACTTGTAACCTCTATTGCTCCATAAAATAGGCCTGCAAAATAATAAATAGTTGTTAGTAAAATTACCCTAATTGATGGATTAATTGATACTATGTATGGTCTTGTATGGGTAAACTAATCAATGTTTATATTACAATCGGTCACCTGATTTATGTGCTTATAATTTTGATGTATCTCTATTATATTTGTCAATATAAAGTGTAGGTCTTAACATACTGTTGTAAGGAATAGCCAAAGGCTACTATTGTTATAATCTTGAAATGGTTGGACGTTAAGGCAAGTGATGATGAATTGTAGAATATTGATACTAGACAAATAATTGTGAATTGGTGAATTCAGAGCTATATATTTTGTTAACAAAACCTATACATGCAAAAATCCTAAATACAATTGGATACCCATGCCAAATTGGATATCACACATTGATTAGCTTGGTTTATTTATTGTTTTGACAATATTAATGAATGACATCTGTGTGGTTAATGCACCTTGGTTATTATTGGTATGATCAATGTATTCACTTGATTGGTTACACATAGTTAAGTAATAGTGCACCTTTATCATGCTAGTTTGCTAAATGATCATCAAAGATTTGATTTACTCTATTTGAATTCTTAACAACTTGATATTCATTGTTTCCAAATATTTCGGTACTTAACACCTACTCCATGTTTCCTAGTCGGTTTACATCGATGTTGGAGTAAATTTGATATTGGTAATGAATACTTCCCTAATGCACGGTTGAAAATGACCATTATTATTCATGGTAACTAATAAAACTTGGCCAAATTAAATATACTAGGACATTGGTTGTTACTTGATGCCATAGTGAAATATACTGATAAGAACATTTAATCATAGGAATTCTCATAATTCATGTTACAATACGTGTTTCAAACTACTTCCTGATCATAATTATACTTCGATATGTCCCCTTCATTCTCTATTTGAATCCATAAGGCACTGATCTATACATGAGATTGTGGAAGATATCTTGTGTAATTATTGAAAGGAACTCAGATAAGGGTTCTCCCCTTAGAGGTCAAGACACTCTGAAGAAATTGGTTGGAAGTGTGACTAAGGTGACATTGGATCACATCCTTCATATATGCTTACTAGGCCATCCCACTAGTTTTCCTGGTAACAGTTTTGGCACTATTGCTGGGGAGAATTTCAAATATTAAAGTGGTTTATCTGAAGTCATTTACACCCTTGGAGAAATGACACCTAGGTAAGAACTCAATGTGAGTCCTCCTCTTAACAATTGAAGCATATTTAATAGGAGTAACCCTGCAGGGCATATCTGGTGACTCCATCGACAAATTGCCATTAATCGAGTACATTCTAGTTTAGTACTTTGGTGAGGTTTTCTTAAGCCTAACCTGGCAGGCCTCTCCTAGCGACTCCCACTAAAAAATATAAAAGAACTACTCTACAAGGACTAGTCCAATTCAAGAAGGAATATATGGAATCCTTTCTTGAATCATGGATGCGCCATCCTTCGTTTGACCTAATGGATTTCTCAAATTCTAGGGTATCCAAATGTTGTGGATAGAGATGCCTTCCTATCGGTTCAAAAGTTTAAGGCTCTTCAAGAATGGGTTGTAGAACATGTGCTCACATTTATAGAATATTTTAAGGAATGGGATATCATGGCTAAAGACATTAGAATGAAATTATTGGTAATATCCCTTGACATCCTGATTACTCATCATGAAGAGAAATAATATAAGAATATTCCTCCCAAGGGGATATCTTCATTTTATCAATTGGTTGAAGTGGTCTGCAATGACTTGGGCCCTAGCATGTACAAAGAAGTTATTGAAGCCATAGCCTCTCTTCCAAAAAAGGAGGAGGTACAATAGTTACCTATTCCAATTGGTCCTATGAAAGAGGTCCTAAAAAACCCAAAAGAAGAAATATGCGATGAATATCAATATGGTTTGATTGAGGAAAATATTGTTCAAGACATTGTGGATGCTATCATAAGGCTTATGTCCTAGTGAAGGTCCTTATGAAGACTGTTAACTCCTAAAATTCGCACACATGCGACATTTTGGCGATTCATCCAGTAAGGTGTCATCAACATAAATAATGCAGTTCGCCACAGACATGCTCAGCAGAACCATAAAACAATTTGAGACTCATAGTACAAAAGACATGAGTTTTGGCCCAATCACATGAATTTTCCTTCAAAGGCCACACTATAGTAGAAGTTTATAATTATGTACCTATGCTCATGGAACTTTTCTTCATAAAATTCATTCTCATGTGGTTTTTCTTCATAAAAATCATGTTGCGTGCATCTTTTCTTCATTAAGGCTGCACTATTATCTAAATGGTGGGACCACTTGCTTCCAGCAGTGGATTGACGGCTCAATCATATCCAAAGGTCTGAATTCGGCTCCTCACACACTCGAGGGCATTAAATGTCCCCCTTGGTATACCTTGGAACTATTTCATGGAGAAGATGATTTCACATTTGTATCTAGTTTTTTGTTGGCCACCTGTTGGCCTATAAAAGGAATCCATTGGCATGCATTTTGTAGAGAGAAATTATAGCAAGATTATGCTTCTATATTTGAGTTCGAGCTTCCTCATAGACAATGATTTCCTACAATTGCAAGCATTTCCAATCTTGCTTGCCACCTACCATCAAGGGAAAGTGTTTCTCTTCATCGTTCTTCCATCTACTTAGCATTTACTTTGGACAAGAAAGGCCTCCCTAAGGGATATTTTTGGATTCCCTTGAATCCTTCATCTCCTAGGTGTTTTATAATTATTCCATTGGGAAATAAAAAAGTCATTTAGCATACCTTTGGTTGTTGTTGGAGTTTTCATATTCCACCTGCATCTCTTTTATTTTATTTTCATCAACATTTTCATGCTTAAATGTGAACTACACTAACAATATCTTGTTGGATCACTTGGAGGAATACCAACCACCAAAAAAGGGCTCCAAGGACTAAGGCCTTGCAAAAAACTACAAGGTTTATCCCCTCACAAAGTGGAAGAGTGCACTTGTGCAATTTTTTCCCAAACAAAGACGAATAGGATAATGATCATAGAATTGAAGACCAAGAAGTTATAGTTGAATAAATTGAAGAACATAAGGAAATGGTGGGTTCTCTTTGCGATCATAAAATATTTTTTTATGATATCTCGGATCTCTTGAAGCAGATTGATAGAGTTCATGAATACAATGATTATTGGAGGTTTATGGGTCCAACAATTTACGATTCTTCAATACCTATCAGTGTTGTTTCCAGACCCTTATGTGACAAATACTTTGAATAGGAAGTAAATAAAGTTTTTTTACCATTCAAAAAAGAACCAAGGGCCAGCAGGGATCAACTTGAGCCATATTTTGACATTGTTTGGGATGAAGAATTCATGATAAACTCAAGGAGAAACATCAAAGACATAATCATTGAAATCCCTGTTGAACAAGATAAGATTATTCTATCTCCTTAGGATGCTAATAATGAAGATTAGGTTAACTATTTTTCTCTTATATTTGACGATGAAACACCTCAAGATGTGGGTCCTCTTTCCATTATGGATGATTTCCATATGTATATATTTCAATATGGTGAAGGGATTGAATACTTTGAAATCCTTATTCTTGATGATACTTCTAGGAGCCCAAATCATTCGTGCATATATAGTATCAAGAAGGGTGGATTACTTCATACATAGGATTCCTCCATAGACATTATGCATGTGTTGTTCCCTAATCAACAACATTTTTTGAAAGGTGTTATTGGATTTGTTTATCCCTTCCTGTTTGATGTTGGTAAGTTTCCAATGACCCATTTCAACAAAACTAGTACAGGTATGTTATTCACTTTTTATTTCCAAAATGTCTATTAGTTATCTTTCTGATTGAAAAATGAAACTATGAATTACATTGCTAATAAATTCAAAATTTTAAATATTATTAGGGATACTAACATGATCATTTCAAAGATGAACAATATACTTGTGTATCTAGAGAAATGTTTAAGCAAGTGCAAGGACAGGTTGCATCTAGCATATGAAGGTTTGCAAGCTCCACCTATACAAATGATCTCCCAAGTTCAAAATTAGGTGGCCCGTTTAAGGAAAAAAAATTCAATACAAGTGTATCATGGAGATGTCCCATAAATCAGTCCAATAGAAGCATGGATAAATGAATCTTGTGAAAGCAATCCTTATTTGTGGCAGCAATATCAAGGATTACAGGCCCCCGTAGTCATCCAAATTTCATCTCCTATTTTGATGAAGATATTGGTATGTACTTGGTTCATCTTCAATGATATCTTATAATGGATAATCTCCAAAGATAGATGGAAAAAATCAGGCATGAACGAGCTAGTGTGTGTGTGTGTGTGTGTACACACACACTCTCTCTCTCTACATTTTTCATGTTGATGTTTATGTGGATGATTATTTATATGTTGATGGTTATGTGCATCACAAAAATATAACAACCATAATCTAACCTAGCCTCACATACACATAACCATTGACACATAAATAAACATCCACATAAACATCAGCATAATCTTCAACATGAAAAATGTAGTGTGTGTGTGTGTGTGTGTGTGTATCCCCATTCCAATAACTACTAAAAAATATATGGTCCAACTCCATAAAGAGAGGTATAAGTGCCTCTCCCACTAGAGCCAGGAGCATCTGCACCTCCACCAATAGAGACAGAGGCATTGACACCTTCGCCAATAGAGCCAGAGGCATTGAGACACCACCAACAGATATAGAGACATCAATAGCTATGCGTTAGACACACCATACTTTATTTCCTTATATATTATGTTGAACTCAGCTTGACTAAGTAAACTATATTACGATATGATGGACCTCATTATATGATGTTACTTTGTTTTATGATTTCACTATGATTATGATGTTACTATGTTATGCGGTTATGATGTCATGATTAACATGTGATTTCTTTATTTTACGATTACAGTATATGTTTATAAGTTTTCATTAATAAGAAATGAAATATATGATTCGATACATGGATACCATCTTCTTATATGAATTATTGAAGTGTTATATTTCATACACATCTATGATGAACTAAAAAGGTTACATGAAAAAAAATGATTTTTGATAACATGGATCAATTGGCGATCAATGGGAAATGCTTTCTATAAATTTGTATTTTGCGAAATACTAACCTACAGGACACCAGGGCTATGGGATAGCGAATTACTTGATCTAATATATGGGACAAGAACTTGTTCATACAGTAAAACATAGTACCCAAAATTGATGATACGATGACACAAACTGATAATCTCGATAGCAACGAAGTATGAGTTGATAAGGCTGTAGGCCTAGTATGTTGAGAGGGATGGATGTGTTTCCCACCCTATGTTTCCATGATACCCGAGGTCGTGGGAGGGTCATACTGAGACACGCTCCCCATGTTGTTGTGATGACAATGGTCAGATGCCTGCTAGGAGAGGATAGGTCCACTTTTTAGCCTATGCTATCACTCTCAAGTTCTATGTGGTCAGGTCGGTGAGTCCGACATCCACTTTTGTACTAGCAGAGGAAGGATACGGCAGATGCAGGACGTAGGTTATGATGGGAGCATGTGTTAGTTAGTATTGTTGAGGGTTGGGTATTCCTTGATTCTGGTTTTGTGGTAGTAGGTACCCTTCCTTGTAGATGATTGATTAAACTAATGTAAACATAAAGATAATGATGTGAAATCGAAAAGAATTAACTGTTAAATAACTGAGGATGTTAAATTAATTGTACTATATATATTATGCTTTGTCTTCTACATGGGGGTAAATACTACTATTAGTTAGCAGGTATGCATACGCGGGATGGGGTTTGTCTATAGTACATTTCTGATCTGTGCATACGCTGGCCATGCATGCACACTTTGCACATGTACACTAGTATCGATATACAAACACTTAACATATTGAATAAATGTATAAGTTGTCATAAGTAATTATGTTAATCATGCATTGATCGAATTCAGATAATGAATATAAAGTTATTTAAGATGTGTAAAACAAGTCAATTAAGCTATGTATTACTTGTTGGTAAACATTGTGATAAACAATTGAGACAAGTGTCATCAGTTGACATTGTCATCTGATAATTGTTGTAAATAAGGTAATGCTACTATCTAATTAATTAGTAAGATTGTTCAAGCCCTTAAGGGTGCTTTGTTTAGAAGAACGAGGATACTATGTTGATGTTAGGGTACTCATGTGATAAACAAATGATTTAAAAAACATTTTTATTAATTCACCATTTATTATTACTTTGAGGTGATTTAATTAATATTATTACTTAATTAATGTTATTCTAATAATATTACTATCCATGTCATAACAATTGCAATATAGGTAAAATTTAAATATTGATTAATAAATGATTAGAGTGTGATTATTTCCATTACTAAGTTAGACATAATAGGATAACAATTCTTGAATGGATGTGATGTGATGGAAAATTGTTTAATACTATTTATTTATTCAATACAAATCTTAGAATTTAAATTTCAAGATAAGTTATCTTGACGGATGAGGTAGACCATTAAGATGCACCTTGTCCAAATTGAAAAGGTCAACTATTTATATATTATTTTCTTATTTTATCCTAATAGCACTAAATACAAAGGTGGTGAATGGACTAGTAGTTAATAAACTTAGTCTCGAATAGATAACCTTTGGGTAATGATTCCTACCATATGAAATACTTACAACCAACAGTCAAATTCAAATAAATTTACCGTGAGTATAATTCATTATTCAATACATTGAGTGTGAAAATACATTTTTATAATGTAACTTGTATGAATGAACTAAGTGAGTTGAGTAAATGTTTGAGGGGCTCGAGAGAGGGAGTTTGGGGCAGTGCGGTAACCCCAAAGTCTTCTTGAGGAAGGAAATGTATATAGGGAAGAATGAAGGGAGGAGAAGGGGTGGGATTTTGGGGAAGAGATTATATTGGGAGAAAATTTGAAGGTAACAAGAGACAGCTCTAAGTGGAGAGAAAGGTTTTGATAATAGGGAAAGGGTTTGAGAACAGAGTAAATACTACCCTCGGGGTTATCAGTTTGTGAGCTCAGGGGCTTGGAAATCCTTTGATTTCCAAGGGCCAGCAAGATATTAGCTGGTCGCTAGGGTGGACACATCATCTTGGCTGACTAAGAGAATATATACATAACCTGCTACAACCTACGATCTACTAGCATCAGCATCAGCATCAGGTAATTTCCTTGTTATTTATTTTATTTGATTATTATGCTGAAACATACTCTGAAACATACATATACCTTGTTATTTACTGATTTATTACTCTGAAACATATTCTTATGCTGAAAACAAATTGAAAGGAAATATTGATATGTTAGTTTATTTTTAAATACGAATGTATGATTGTTAGAGACGAAAGAATATACTAAATTTCATTTAAAAACATAGAAATTTTAATAGAAATTTACTCACATATACCTGAATAAGTTTAATATATAGGAAAGTGACATAGGAGATGACTTAGGGCTCTTAAAAACGGAGCGCTACACTTGGTATCAGAGCCACTGGCTCAAAAACTCGGACCTTAAGAGGCCTGTACACACCTAACTATCCTGAAATTTTACTAAGTCTAAAGCCTACATAATGACAAGTAACTTAGGCCAAAACCTTGTCTGGAAAATTTGAAGACAGAATCCAAAACTCAGTTATGGATTACCTGCCAAATACACAAACATAAATCACATTAGTAAGCGAAAGGAAAAATATATTAGAAGATGTAAATGTAACATTGTGAAACTTTTTTTTCCTAGTCTCTGTAGCATCTATACTTCTTGCATAGAATAAAGAAACAATTAGAAAACTTATATTCCAGATTATAAGGAAGTATATATTCTTGAAACAAATGACTATTAAATAAATAAAAAATTAGATTATGTTATGGGTTTAGTTAAAGATTTAGAAACAAAAGAATATGTTTCCTATGTTTTATTTATAAACTCATTACATATGTATGACAGAGTGAACTCTGCTAAATTTAAACTGAAATTTACAGTATACAAAAATATGGAAAACTTGGACAGAGATCTAAACAGAAAATTGAGTAGGTACCGTAGAAAACTTCTTGCTGGGGGATATAGGTTACGTGTAAATAAAAAAAAAACAAATAGATATAGGTTTGATCACATAAAAATAGACAAACCGATTTAAAATATAAAACTGTGTACGGCTGGAAACTCCCCAAAATCAAACAAAAATAAAAAGACTAAAATTTTCTAACATGTAAACATCAACCAAAATCCAGTAGTATAGATATTTAGAAACTACAATGATTTAATATTTGTGGTACAGTTTTCCTAACCAAAAACAACATCTGGATGGCTGCAAAGACAAAAGCAGCAACAACCTCTACATTTGATCATGACACTATCCAGGTTGACAAGGCTAGATCCTTAAGCGAATCTAGCAAAAAAAGACTGGTCACTACAGAAACTCAAAACAAAGTTTTCTTCACTAAATTTCTATCTTTAAATTATACCCGGACACCCCAGACGTCTTACTGTCCTATGAACGGTTTTATTCTTCCTAGCCACCCATGAAGAGTTTGGTTAGGGTTGATGGAACCAGAGAGAGAGCCCTAGCTACCCATTACTCATTGCTTTTAGGGCATTGACTGAATTTGAAGTCTCTTATTGAGAATTTATTTGCTCAGTTAACAGAGATTTAGAGACAGTATCTAAAGATTGATTTACTTGTCAAGTTAGAAGTAATGGGAGCAGAACTAAGCACAGTGGAGCAGAAGCTAACCCCAGATTCGGCTGCGTTTTGGCAACATCTACTAGCCATATGCACGAGGCTTGCTTGGAATCGACTTCAAAGTTTAGGGTTGGTGCTGAAGCCATGGGCAATAGAAATGATAACATTAGAAGAATCATAGAAATCCTAAGAAGAAGACTTTGGTTCTTGTAATGGAGAAAGCCTACAGCGGTAATGAATGAATCTGTAATAAAAAAAAAATTGTGCTAAGAATAGAAAAGGTGAAACCCTAGCGTAGCTTCATAATCAAACTTTTAAGTATATACAAGGTTGAAACCCTGAAAATTATTGTCGAAACCCTCAAACTTATTGCCATCCACACCGCATAAAATGAGTTTATGAGCCAAGCATTACCCAAATCAGCACTCATCAATGGATGAGCCCGACGCAAACCTGCTAGGAGGGCTGCGTTTTCTCTAAATAAAACCATGGTTTTAAAAAAATAAAAAACTAAATAAAAATTGAATTATAATTCACTGTGTCAGAAGTGGGGTTTGAACACATGCCATTCTAGGGCAGAGCCTAAATCTGGTGCAAAAAAAATTAAAAAAAAAAAGAATAGCTGCTTAGTCACCAAAATCGACTACTGAAACTACTGATTGTACTGACTGTGGATATTGAGGAGGATGACCCAAAATGCATTAACCCTATGAAAATATCACACATAAGATGATTGGTGACTCGCATCGAAGCTTAAGGCGTGTTGCAGCTCCCAGGCGGGGACCAAGTAGAAGGTAGATACCCAAAATGGTAAAAGAAGATAGCATTTATAGGCTAATTAATACTTGTTCATATATATAGGGCTCCTCATGGTTAGGTACCTGCTAGACCACTCGAGAAAACTAATCTGTTCCCTCTCAAAATAAAATGAATACACTATAAACAAGAAGACAAATCCAATTTTAAAAGGGTAATTGTTAAATTTTCAGAATTTACTTCAATCTGATCTAGGATCTTAACTGAGAGAACAACATGTACAGCATATCTACAGCATATCAATCATGGAGACAATAATGCAAGCACACAAGAGACACAAAGATTTACTTGGGGAAAACCATAAAGGTGAAAAACCCCAATAACTTCCTCAGAGATAGATAGAGCAATGATACAACCAACCAAGAGAGATAGCCATAACCTAGCAGCAGATCCTCCTCCTCCATAACTGCGCTACTCCTCCTTGAGTGCATGTGTGAGAAGTGAGTGAGTGAATAGAGTGCCTCCCACACTCTATTTATACTTGACTTGACTTGCCTTTTTACCTAACTCATGTAGGCTCGAACTTAACCACATAACATAATGCTGAGTGGGCCGACCCCCAATAGGGTGGTCTAATAACCCTTTGACCCACATGGCCGACCCCCAATAGGGTGGTCTAATAACCCTTTGACCCACATGACTTATACAGGGCCGAACCCAAACAAGGTGGTCTAATAACCCATCAAGTATAAGTTACGACACTTATAATATAAATGACGACACTTCCTTATAGAGGAATAATACCATCTCTATAGGAATACAATATATATGTGAAATACATTCCGAAGTTACATATACATCAACACTCCCTCTTAACTAGGAAGGTATTTCTCAGCACAGTTCTTCTAGCACAAGTCATCTTCTCTGGATCATCGTCACTGGATAATCGTCATCGAGTCATCATCATCGTCACTGCTGCTGCTATCTCAATCAATCTCTGAATCTACTCGTCATAGGAAGTTCTACAGAGCCAGTCCTTTTTCATACTGGATGTAGGCCCACCACCTGCAGGTCTTCATCATCACTGGCCATACTGTGGAATCCTCAGGACTTATTACGTGCATCACAAAACCTCGAAAGAGCATCCCAGGATGTTACGGGTACACAACTCCGACCTGTAGGATCTCCCAGGGCGCTATTACATGTGACCCCACCACAAAACCTCGAAAGAGCATCTCAGGATGTTACGGGTACACAACTCCAACCTGAAATCTCCCAGGGCACAAATTACATGTGGTCCACCACAAAACCTCGCAAGAGCATCTCAGGATGTTACGGGTACACAACTCCGACCTGAAATCTCCCAGGGCGCTATTACATGTGGTCATGGCAAAACCTCGAAAGAGCATCTCAGGATGTTACGGGTACACAACTCCGACCTGAAATCTCCCAGGGCCCAAATTACATGCCATAGGACAAAACCTCGCAAGAGCATCTCAGGATGTTACGGGTACACAACTCCGACCTGAGATCTCCCAGGGCACAAATTACATGTCCTCCCAGAGCAATGTCTCGAAAGAGCATCCCAGGCTATTACGGGTACACAACTCCGACCTATAGGATCTCCCAGACATGGTCATCTGCACAACCTGATCCACGGCCACAGAGTATCAACCTGATACTCACCATACATCATCCTGATGTACTCATGATCATCCTGATCATCATCACTGCAACGTCCTGCTGCATGTCATCTGGAGCAACATCCTCAAGCTCACCATCCATGATCATCCTGATCATCACTGCAACATCCTACTGCATGATCCACCTGATCATCAATGCATCCACCTGATGCATACCAAGTATCTACCTGATACATATCATCATACATGATCCTCCTGATCATACAATGTATCCACCTGATACATGATACATATCACCATACATGATCCACCTGATCATACAATGTATCCACCTGATACATATACAGATACATGGTCCAAGCATCCAACATGATGCATATACAAAATACATACACATGATCCAACTGATCATATCCAACATCCAACATGATGCATCCATACATAAATGATCCACCTGATCATATCTAGCATCCAACATGATGCATATACAAAATACATACACATGATCCAACTGATCATATCCAGCATCCAACATGATGCATCCATACATAAATGATCCACCTGATCATATCTAGCATCCAACATGATGCGTACATACATACATAAAAAAATGATCCAACTAATCATATCCAAGCAGAAACCAGAACATCATCCTGATGCTCATCATCCAGCGCTTACATCCACAGCCATGTGAAGGATCCTCCTTCCAACATGCTTGGAATGGCTTCAGCAAATGTGTCCATCACTTCTTCCTCGAAGTATCCTCGATCTGAAGCACGCCAAGCCTCTCTCTGAAGTACTCGAACTTCACCCTGGCTAGTGGCTTCGTCAGCACATCTGCAATCTGCTCGTCCGTCGCAACATATAGGAGCTTCACAGCTCCTCTCTGCACCATATCCCTGATATAGTGATATTTGATCTCTATGTGTTTCGACCTGTCATGAAACACTGGGTTCTCGGACAACTTCACACAACTCTGGTTATCACAGAAGATACCAGTAGCCTCCAACGGGAGATCAAATAACTCAGACAGTAGCTTCCGTAGCCATACTGCCTCACAACTAGCTGAACAGGCTGCAACATACTCTGCCTCAGCTGTACTCAGTGCTACGCAGGACTACTTCCTGCTAAACCAAGAGATCACACCTGATCCCATACTGAAGCAGCACCAAGATGTTCTCTTCCTATCTGCAGCACTGCCAGCCCAATCTGAATCAACATAACCCTGTAGGTTAAACTTTTGATTCACCTCATACCTGAGCCCATAATACACTGTACCCTTCAGGTACCTCAGATAATGCTTTACAGCAACCAGGTGAACACTCCTCGGATCCATCAGGAACTGGCTCAATGTGTTCACAGCAAAGCAAATGTCTGGTCTCGTGTTCGTCAGGTACATCAAGGACCCAATCATCTGGCGATACATAGAGACATCAATCGGCTCAGATGAAGCATCACATAGAAGCTTCATATTTGATGCCATAGGTGTGGCCATGGCCTTGCAATCCATCATCCCGAACCTCTTTGGGATCTCTACTGCATACTTCCCTTGTCTAAGGAAGATTCTATCTGCACTCTGCCACACCTCCATGCCAAAAACAAATAGTGCATCATCCCCAAGTTCTTCATCTCGAACTCGGTAGTAAGCTTCCGCTGCGTGTCGGCAATCAATCTATCTTCACCATACCAAGTTCTGCACATATATGATTTCCTATCATGTGTCTCAGAACCAAGTGGCTGCTCTACATACACTTCTTCTTCAACTACACCATTCAAGGAAGCTGTCTTGAATCCATCTGGTGTATCTTCTATTTCATCACTTTTATATTTCTCAATGCTGCCATCTGCAACATGCTTGATCTGATAGTTCCATTTGGAAGTCATAGCAAACTTCCCTTCATGTCTTGGGATTACATCCCAAACATCATTCTTCATGATCGACGGATCATGGCATTTCATTTCTTCATCCCAGATCCTGGGAACTTCGATATCTTCAATAGATATCTTTGTTGCTGGAACAAATGTTGTAGTTCTTCTTTTGTAGGAGGTGGCATACGATATTTCCTACACAACAAGTTAAATTGCATGATTAGAAAACATCTCATAGCTTTCAGAACAAATTCTTACACATAAAGAAATATGCCATACAGTCATGCAATTATCTTAGCCAATGCTTCAATACAACATTTATCCATATTTTGTAACTTTCTAGATGCCTTCCAATCTCTACCAGAACATTGTTAAGAGTGTGCACAACTCCCAACATGTCAGCAAAGAGGTTTCATTCTAGATAAGTAGCAATGGAATGTTGTACAGTGCCATAGGACACTTACCCATACATATTAGGAGTATACTGTTCATCAATGCAATTATTCTAATATGCATAATACACAACCTAATTCTAGGAACATCAGTATATACTTTATTGAACAGTATTATTTAAGAAATGACAATTCAAATACTTATCTTTGTTTGTTCGTTGGGTGGACTCCCTCTGAGTCTTCGCTTCCTTGCAGGAGTTGTTGGAGTCCTAATCTAAAGTAGCTTCTTCTACACCTTTCTGTTGTGGGATGTAGAGAGATGGTCAACTCCCTCTGAATATCTGCATCCTTGAATAAACCACTGGAGTGTACTCCCTTTTGATCTTTGCTTCCTGGATTACCTGTTCTTGAATCTCATATTCATCCTTGGTCCCTATGCATGCTTATTAGTATCATGAATGTGTTATCCTTGTGATCTCATATAAAATCATACATTCATTAGTATAGTATTAAAACACAATAATCTCAAGCATGTATAGTCATGATCATTTCAAACATAAATAATAAGCATTAGCATTCAAGGTTTATGTAGGATTCTTATGGTTAGTCAAATCATAATAAACATAACATGTCTAAACCTGTAATTACTCAAACCTATGACTCTTCAGGTTTGTTGAATCATTAATCAAGATAAGAGATATAAAATGCATAAAACCTGTGATTATTCAAACCTATACCTTCATGATTCTTCTGGTTAGTCATATCATCAATTATGGTAAGAAACATAATATGCATACAACCATGATTATTTAAGCCTGTGACTTCATGAATAATCATTATCAACAACAGTATAAGATCCTAACCCAAGGTAGGATTCTATCTTGATATAGGAAAAACATACCTGGATTAGCATGCTAGTTAGTTATGTCTAACATACTCACAAGATGTCTTCTTGTTCTTCTTCAATGACTTGTGCTAGTAACCTGTATATCTCATAGGTTAGCCATTACAAAACCAAGTCATACATACCTCGTAAATGGATCTTGTATGAGATCCATGACAATGGATGAATCTTTGTCCTCATGTTATCATGATCATATGTTCTTGGACCAGAACATGATTTGTCTTTATTGGTGTACCTTTCATGTTAGTAGACAACATAAACCTCATACAACACCATAATGCATTAGTACAATCATAAGTGTCAACACCCTAACCAATGAATATCTTCTATCATGCATTCAAAATTTTGTTAAGGTTATACGACAAATCTAAAATCAAAATTGTACTAACCGTAATAACATGAAGACAAACATACCATAAACTTAATCATGGATAAATATCGAAACATACCTCGATGAGTCATACCTGTCGAGATCGCTTGTAATCTTCTTATGTAAGGCCTTATCCTCATCTCCCTCTGAGACAGGAACTTCCTCACTTATGCAGGTGATCAATCCATCTTCTTCTAGGATTAACCCAATCCACTTGATTTGCAAGAACTGGACCTTGAGCTGGATATGGGTTTGTCAGAGAAACCCCAAAATTCAAACTTTGAATTTCAACCTTCCGATAGGATAGGAATATGCGCCTTGATGAACTGATCAAACTGGTATATTCAGAATTTGAAAACTGTAAAGTTTCACTCCTCAATTTTGCCTTTGAAACTTCCGGATTCACTGGACGTGACCCTGAACTGGGGTTTGATGAAGCCCACTCTTTTTCCCCATCAAAATGTTTGATCCAAAGCTCTAAGCTTCTATTTTTCTGAGGAGCTTCCAGCCGTGGTCACAGATTTCAAAAATTCCCATTTTTACAGAAGCCCTAATTTTCCACTTTTCTGATCAAAGTCCCGAACTAGGGAAGCCCGGCCTTCTGCCCAACCAAAAATTCTGATCTTGGTCTCTAAATTTCTATTTTGATGAGTAGCATCCAGCCGTGGTCTCCGATTACAAAAATTCCAACTTTCTCCAAAGCCCTAAATTCCGGAAGCCATGAATGAAGGTACCAAAAAATAATTCTGTTTTGACAGAAATATGTACCTGATTGTTTCTGGTGTAACTCCAAAATTTTTGATCCACAGGGTCTGAAAAAGTTTCCTGCGATAGCCTGACCTGTTATCTTTCCATCCTGACAGGTCTGACCTCAATTGGATTCTCTGAGAGAGAGTTATGCCAAATGTCGCAACGTGACCTGTTTTGGGATAAAACAGGAGAGCGAACTTGTACGGTGTGCCACGTGTCACTTTTTTAACTTCGGCCTCTGAAAACGTTTTTTGAGATATCTCTGCCTGTTACCTTTCCATCTTGACAGGTCTGACCTCAATTGGACTCTCTGAGAGAGAGTTATGCCAAATGTCGCAACGTGACCTGTTTATGGGATAATACAGGAGAGCGAACTTGTACGGCGTGCCACGTGTCACTGGTTCAACTTCGGCCTCTGAAAACGTTTTCTGAGATAGTGCAGACTGTGTACTACCTGTCACTTTTTACTAAATTTCATTTGGAACTTCCTAGCCCAAGATATGACCTTTTTCCCAAGGTCACCTGATTTTGACTCGGATCTGGAAGAGGCAGAAACCCTATATTGTACAGATCATAAATCACAAAGTACAACGAATTAGAGGTTTTCCTTTGGACACAAGATACCTGGTGATCTTAGCTTTGTCCTGTAACAATTTCAGATCCGAAAACTTAGCCAAAACGGATTTATAGCGAAAGTGCTACGATGACTGGTTTTTTCTATATCAAGCCCTAGCATCGTAAGTGCAACAAGTGTCATACATGCCATATCATGCCTTCTTTCAGGCTAGCTCTGATACCATGTTAAATTTTCAGAATTTACTTCAATCTGATCTAGGATCTTAACTAAGAGAACAACATGTACAGCATATCTACAGCATATCAATCATGGAGACAATAATGCAAGCACACAAGAGACACAAAGATTTACTTGGGGAAAACCATAAAGGTGAAAAACCCCAATAACTTCCTCAGAGATAGATAGAGCAATGATACAACCAACCAAGAGAGATAGCCATAACCTAGCAGCAGATCCTCCTCCTCCATAACTGCGCTACTCCTCCTTGAGTGCATGTGTGAGAAGTGAGTGAGTGAATAGAGTGCCTCCCACACTCTATTTATACTTGACTTGACTTGCCTTTTTACCTAACTCATGTAGGCTCGAACGTAACCACATAACATAATGCTGAGTGGGTCGACCCCCAATAGGGTGGTCTAATAACCCTTTGACCCACATGGCCGACCCCCAATAGGGTGGTCTAATAACCCTTTGACCCACATGACTTATACAGGGCCGACCCCAAACAAGGTGGTCTAATAACCCATCAAGTATAAGTTACAACACTTATAATATAAATGACGACACTTCCTTATAGAGGAATAATACCATCTCTATAGGAATACAATATATATGTGAAATACATTCCGAAGTTACATATACATCAACAGTAATCAGTTTGCTGAGCCTTAAAACCTACGTCTGCCATAACAACCTATGGCTTGAGCACTACACCTGGTAGCACAGACAAAAAGACTCTCTGCAACGTTGAATGTGTGTGCATCGTGTCTGTCCAGGCAAAAGATTTGTTTTGGAAGAAAAATATCATTTTTTTTTTACAACCAGCAAATACTCGAAAGCACGTAGCCAGCGATGCCAGACAGATTGGGAAATACCTGTAAAACACCTCCTCAGGCTTGTGCTAGTGCTTCCACCATAGCGCAATGGATAGAAATCTCCTTCCTGTCTCAAAAAAATAAAAATAAAACCCTAAGCAATCTAGCATAGAGTTGTAGAGCTAAAACTCAGAAAGAGAAGGCAAAAATGGTCGCGCCTTGGGGATTGACCCAATTTAGGGTTTCCCCACTTTCTCATGGCGATGGTTTGAGTGGAGAGTACTCCTTCTCATGGCGGTGAGAGGCACCGTGGCCCTCACACGTATACCCCGTGCATGGAGCTAGACTTGTGGAGAGACCGCGTAGGGTGATAGGGTTTAAAGGATAAATGAAATTTAAAACAAAAAAACTAATTGCTATAAATACCCTATAGTATAGATTTTCCTTATTTTGGTTATTTGATTTTATTTATTTTCTTATTATTCTATTAATTTAAATCAAATTTAAAAATTTAACAATATATATATATATAATTTAATATTAAAAGTATAAAATTTATCATAAAGTTTTTATTGAAAAGTTAATCATAAATTTTAATTACAAGGTTAATCTTGATTACATTAAGAGTTAAAAATATAATGTTAATATGGAAATTTTATTTCAAATGTCAATTTAGATTAAACCTTATGGAAATTACATGGAATCCAATGCATAAATTTATGAAGAGTTATTTAGTAGACTTAGTACAAGATGGCGTCATCAAAACGCAATGAACTATAGCTTATTTTCTGAAACGCATCTATTTGAAAATCAACTAACATGCTCCTTAGAAACTAACACTGGGATGTTTTACTCCATGAACTAGGATCAATCATGGTAACAATGCACAGAGGTAAAGGTCGGGGTCAAGGTCAACCACCGTCACCACCGCCTCCACCACCGTCATCACTGCCAACACCACCACGACCAACCTCAACATTAGAAATGCAGATCATAATGAGGTCTTTGGAGGCTATTATGACCACAATGAACAAGTAGTCGAAAAGGGCCATCGAGGTGGAAACCACTCAAGTGAGTCGAGAGAACTCTGAAAGGGCACATGGCCCAATACAGGAACCGCTTCAGGACATATTGAGGGAGTTGCAAAAGATAGAGGTCCCAGAGTTTTCAGGAGGACGACCCGGTACGCATGCCGAAGCATGGCTGGAAGGCATGAAGAGATACTTTGCATTGAATGAGTATACATATATTTCCAAGGCTAGGATGGTCGTCTTTCAGCTTAAAGGTGATGCTTTGAATTGGTGGTCAGATCTCAAGAAGCAGTTGCACCTTACTCCTCTTACGACTTCTTGGGAACTGTTCGAGGAGAGGTTCCACAAGAATTATTTGCCAAATTATTACAAGGAAGAACAGGAAGGTGCACTCCATGCCTCAGTATAGGGAGACAAGATGGTGGAGGAGTATGAATCTCGATTTATGGAACTAGTAAAATATGTTCCTTAACTAGATGCAGATGATTGTCAGGTAGAGCATTTTGTGTATGGACTTAACTACAAGATTAAGGTTGCTGTGTGGATGTGGAAGCCAACTTCAGTTGCCATGGTAGTTGAGTATGCTCGTTATGCAGCTGATATGTCAGATGGAAAAGGGGGTAGTAAGTTGACAGGAACTAATCAGTATGTTTTAGGGAAGGCTTCACATCCTTACTTCAGGGGAGGACAATCTAGACCTCCTCCTTACGGTAACAGGTTCACACCGAGGGGTAATACTTCAGTTAAATCAGTCTCACAGGCATCGTTTGCAACCCACCAAAGCTAGGGACATACACAAGGAATTTCCTATAGAGGATCAATGGGTTTTAGAGGACCCAAGGGAAGGAACTCATCTCAGAGGATTCCTCCGAGAAACATGCAAGCCCCTCCCAACCTCTCTTGTTGGGGATGCAGAGGTCCTCATTTCCAACGATATTGTCCCAAGGGTCAGTCAAGCAGTAGGCATAGGGAAGGAAAGGCACCCATGGATAGTTCGGGTAACAATCATCGGATTCACGCAGCAGTTCATAACCACCAAGCAGAACATCAGTCTACTGTAGTAAAATCCACTGGTAAATTAAACAATGTCAAACTTAAAATTTTGTTTGATACGGGAGCAACTGACAGTTTTATTTCACCATTTACGTTAGATAAATGTGGGTTGGCAGCGTACGAGCACGATGATTTCAAACTGGTTGAAATGGCTTCAGGAGTTAAGCAAACAGTAGTTCTTAAAGTGAGTAGTTGTGAGGTTGACTTAGGAGTGTGCACCACTAAGTTGGATGCTTATGTCACCAATTTGGGGACTTATGACCTCATTATTGGCATGGATTGGTTAGAAGGCCATAGAGCTTTCTTAGACTGCTATGCGAAGAAGGTGTTGTACCTTGATGACGAGGGAAGGACAATTCAAATCCAAGGCTTGAATAGGAAGGTATCCCTCTATTTCATCTCTATGGTGAAATCTAAGCGGTGCCTAAGACAAGGATTCCAGTTGTTCATAGTGGAGGCCGTGAGCGATAGTAAAGGACCTTCCTTGAATTCTTACCTAGTACTTTCTGATTTCAAGGATGTCTTTCCGAAGGAATTGCCAAGACTACCTCCAGAAAGAGAGCTCAATTTCACAATTGAACTAAAACCTGGTGCAAAGCCTATCTCAAAGACTCCATATAGAATGACAACTCTAGAGCTCCGTGAGTTACAGATCCAGTTAAAGAGTTGCTATATTTGGGACTGATTAGACCTAGTATCTCACTGTGGGGAGCGTCAGTGATCTTCGTTAAGAATAAGGATGGATCTCTGCAACTGTGCATACATTATAGAGATTTGAACAAAGCCACAGTGAAGAACGGGTATCCCATACCAAGAATTGATGACCTCTTTGATCAAATGAAAGGTGCATCAGTCTTCTCAAAGATTAATTTACAATCAGGGTATCACCAGTTGAGGATCAAGGAAGGTGACATTCCTAACACTACCTTTCGAACTCGATTCGGGCGTTATGAGTTTGTAGTGGTACCATTTGGTTTGACCAATGCTCTAGCTGTATTCATGAGCCTCATGAATGGTGTCTTCCGAAAATACTTGGACCGCTTTGTTCAGGTCTTCTTAGATGATATTTTTATCTATTCTAAGAATGAGAAGGAGCATGAGGAACACTTGTGGTTAGTCTTGACATGCTTAAGGGAATATAAACTTTATGGTAAATTCTCAAAGTGTTCCTTCTTCCAAAAAGAGATTCACTACTTGGGCCACATCATCTCAGGTGAAGGGATCTCTGTAGACCAAGAAAAGGTAAAGGACATTGAAGATTGGCCAATTCCAAAGAATGCTCATGAGGTGCGCAGCTTCATAGGGTTAGCAGGCTATTACCGAAGGTTTGTGGAAGGATTTTCTAAAATTGCAAAACCTATTACCACCTTGCAACGCAAGGGAATCAGGTATGAATGGACCGATGAATGTGATGCCGCTTTTACAGAGTTAAAGAGATTGTTGACAAGTTCACCGATCTTGCGGGTACTAGACATGGATAAAGATTTCATGGTATGCACCAACGCCTTGAAGCAAGGACTAGGAGCGGTGTTGATGCAGGAAGGTGGGTTAATAGCTTATGCATCTCGAAAGTTGAAACCTCATGAGGGGCAGTATGCCACGCATGATCTAGAATTGGTAGCAGTAATGTTGGCAATAAAGTTATGGAGGCACTACCTAGTTGGTAGAAGCTTCACCCTTAAAACAGACCATCAGAGCTTGCAGTACATCTTTACCCAAACGGATTTGAATGCTAGGCAAAGGCGATGGAGTGAGTTCATGAGTGAGTATGACTTTGGTATCTCTTACATCAAAGGAAAGGAGAATGTGGTGGCAGACGCTCTAAGCTGAAGACCGAGACTGTTCTCCTTAATTCCCTTGAAGGTTTACTTGAGGGAAAGAGTACTAGGACAACTATTGGGCCATAGTTGGTATCTAAAAGTAACCTCAACTATTCAGAATGGAGAGGAACAAGAATTGAAGTATGATGGGTACCATCTTGAGGAAGATGGATTGCTGTGGTATCAGGGAAGGATGTATGTTCCTAAGGAAGGTGATATCAAGGAAACAATCCTTAGAGAGGCCCATAGATCACATTATTGTGCACACCCAGTGGTGAAGAAGATGTATACTCACATGAAGAAACTCTTCTTCTTGCCAGGTATGAAGATGGATGTAGTGGATTTTGTTTCGAAGTGCCTTGAGTGTCAACAAGTTAAGGCAGATCATTGTCACCCGACCGGTCTCTTACAACCGCATGATATTCCTATGACTAAATGGGAAGTCATTTCCATGGACTTTGTTGTAGGATTACCACTCACATCTATGAGACATAATGTTTTTTTTGTGGTAGTCGACAAAATGACCGAAAGTGCTCACTTCATTCCAGTCAGAGACACCTATGATGTGATAGATGTGGAAAGGGTATTCATAAATGAGATTGTACGCCTTCATGGAGTTCCTAAAAAGATAATCTCTGACAGAGACCCTAAGTTCACCTCCAGATTTTTGACAAGCGTGTAGTCAGCATTAGGGACACAGTTGAACTTAAGCTCAACTTATCACCTCAAGATAGATGGACAGACAAAAAGGGTGAATCGAGTGATGGAGGACATGCTTAGGATGTATGTTATGGATCAACAGACACAGTGGGAGAAATATCTTCCTTTAGTGGAGTTTGCATACAACAATAGCCATCACAGCTCCATTAGTATGCCGCCATATCAAGCATTGTATGGGAGGCTGTGCAGGACACTACTCAGTTGGGAAAGGTTAGAGGATTGAGTTTTAATTGCGCTTGAATTGATTCAAGAAATGGAGGAACAAGTGTTACAGACTAGGCAGTGGTTGAAGGAAGCGCAGGATAGGCAAAAGAGTTACACTGATGCACACAAATAAGATAGAAGTTATGGAGTAGGGGATCGTGTATTTATTCACATCATACCAAATAAAAGTATCATTCGGTTTGGGAAGGGTACCAAGTTGTCACCTTGCTTTATAGGCCCATTTGAGATTCTTGAGAAAATCGGACCAATTGCTTATCGTCTTGCGCTGGCACCCCACTTCCATAAAACTCATAATGGATTTCATGTTTTCGTATTACAACATTACATAGCTGATGAGACTCACAAAATTCATTGGAAGGAGTTGCAGGTCTCAGACGAGGGAACCTTTAGGGTCAAACCATTATGTATACTTGATCGTAGGGTTCGACAGCTCCATAGTCACCATGTGGACCAAGTTAAGGTCCAATGGGACAAGTATAGCCCAGGGTCTGCTACCTGGGAGGACGCAAAGACCATGCATCGAGATTTTCCCTTACTATTTTGACCATAACTTCGGGATGAAGTTTCTTGAAGGGTGGGTGTATGTAACGCCCCTATTTTGATTAGGCATATTGATCAGTTAGACACACCATACTTTATTTTCTTATATATTCTGTTGAACTCAGCTCGACTGAGTAAACTATATTACGATATGATGGACCTCATTATATGATGTTACTTTGTTTTATGATTTCACTATGATTATGATGTTACTATGTTATGTAGTTGCAATGTCATGATTATCATGTGCTTTCTTTATTTTACGATTATAGTATATGTTTATATGTTTTCATTAATAAGATGTGAAATATATGATTCGGTACGTGGATACCATCTTCTTATATGAATTATTGAAGTGTTATATGTCATACGCATCTACGATGAATTAAAAAGGTTACATGAAATAAAATGATTTTTGATAACATAGATCAAATGGCGATCAATGGGAAATGCTTTCTATAAATTTCTATTTTGCGAAATTGATCCGGATCTTGGGAGCTGAGTACCGGAAGGCTTGAATGTCGAGAGAGGACGAGATTAAGCATGCAAATCTGTCATAAAATTCACATGAAAAACACTAATCTTGCATAAGAATAAGCATGAACAAAAACATATGAAGTGAATGGGAGGTGAGGCTCAAAGAGGAGCCCCACCTCTGAAACTAATTACTAATAAGTCACTCAGATCTAATTAATCTCACAATGAACAATAGAAAATAGGAGAGAAACCAAATGAATAACTTATTATCATGAGAAGGCTTGCTAGGCCTTTATATAGCATCATTACAATGCGTCTTGAGGCCATACCATGGGCCAAAACCATGTGCTACCAAATACCATGGATATGATAGGGTGGCCTCTTCATTTAATGCTTTTATGATAAATGGGAGAGGGTGGCCTCTCTATTTAATGCTTTCATGGCTTATACATCCAAATTTAGACCATATTCCCCCTAAAATTCGGATCATTCCTCCCCCCTTAGAAAATAATGGTCCCCATCATTTCATGTTGAAAATAGACCCATGATTACAATGTGCTAGTTACCAATGAAGAGGAGGGTTTTGTGTGGTTGACCCATAACCGTGGGTTTTGCGAGGTTGACCCATAACCATGATGGCAATAGCAAGCTTGATTCCAATGAAGAGAAGAGTTTTGTGTGGTTGAATCAGAACCATGGGTTTTGTGTGGTTGACCCATAACCGTGGGTATTATGTGGTTGACCCATAACCATGGTGGCAATGACAAGCTTGTTTCCACTAAAGAGAAGGGTTTTGTGTGGTTAACCCATAACCATGGGTTTTGTGTGGTTGACCCATAACCATGGTTACAATACATAAATGTGGGTTTTGTGTGGTTTCCCCCATAACCATGGGTTTTGTCTGGTTGACCCAGAACCATAGGGTGTGTGTGGTTAGCCATAACCATGATTACAATAAGATTTAAAAAATTGAAAATTCATGATCTTTGGTGCAGTTGATGTCTTGCTGCAAATTCATTCATAGATTTTGATGCATGTAGTGAAGTTGAGTTCCATTGAAGACCCATTTGAGATCTTGAAGAGACCTTTCCATACATATAACATACTTGCTCTAGGGTGGTCCATATAGTGAGAAAATGTTTGTTGAATCCCAAGAGACGCGGGCACACTATTTTGCAGACATATGTTGCTTCAATCAATGATATCTCTCAAACTAGAAAGCCAAATGAAAAATTGTGAAATACCCACTTTAGCTGACATAAAGAGCTTCCCAATGAGATATGGTAGAGCCTTTGAAACCTTCCACAGAGTCTGTAGCACTTGTTTAAAGTTGTTGTACGTCTGGCCGCATTGTGTACAAACCTGTGCTACTTCAAACAAGCACATCTCACAAATCAGGAAACAAAATGAAATTCCGTGAAATTCCCATTTTAGCTGAAGGAAATAGCTTTCCAACGAGCTATGTTAGAGCCTATAATACATTATATGGAGTCTGAATTACTTGTTTAAAGTTGTTGTACGTCCGGACACATTATGTACAAACATGTGCTACTTCAAACAAGCATATCTCACAAACTAGGAAACAAAATGAAATTCCGTGAAATAGCCATTTTAGCTGACAGAAATACCTTTCTGATGAGCTATGGTCGAGCCTTTGAAACATCATGCGTAGTCCATGGAACCTATTCAAAGTTTTTTGAATGTGAGAGTGTTAAGTGTAGAGATGCCAAGGGTTTGTAGAGAAGCATGGGTTGTTGTAAAGTTTGTAGAACCTCCATTGAACCCGCATCATGCTTCAAAATATTGTCCTGATGGAGAGTGTACCCACTCTGATGCCATTGATCCGGATCTTGGGAGCTGAGAACCGGAAGGCTTGAATGCCGAGAGAGGACGAGATTAAGCATGCAAATCTGTCATAAAATTCACATGAAAAACACTAATCTTGCATGAGAATAAGCATGAACAAAAACATATGAAGTGAATGGGAGGTGAGGCTCAAAGAGGAGCCCCACCTCTGAAACTAATTACTAATAAGTCACTCAGATCTAATTAATCTCACAATGAACAATAGAAAATAGGAGAGAAACCAAATGAGTAACTTATTATCATGAAAAGGCTTGCTAGGCCTTTATATAGCATCATTACAATGTGTCTTGAGGCCATACCATGGGCCAAAACCATGTGCTACCAAATACCATGGATATGATAGGGTGACCTCTTCATTTAATGCTTTTATGATAAATGGGAGAGGGTGGCCTCACTGTTTAATGCTTTCATGGCTTATACATCCGAATTTAGACCATATGCCCCCTAAAATTTCGATCAGAAATACTAACCTATAGGACACAAGGGCTATGGGATAGCCAATTACTTGATTTAATATATGGGACAAGAACTTGTTCATACAGTAAAACTTAGTAGCCAAAATTGATGATACGATGACACAAACTGATAATCTCGATAGTAGTGAAGTATGAGTTGATAAGGGCGTAGGCCGAGTATGTTGAGAGGGATGGATGTGTTTCCCACCCTATGTTTCCATGATACCCGAGGTCGTGGGAGGGCCATGCTGAGACACGCTCCCCATGTTGTTGTGATGACGATGGTTGGATGCCTGCTAGGAGAGGATAGGTCCACTGTTTAGCCGACGCTATCACTCTCAAGTTCTATGTGGTCAGGTCGGTGAGTCCGACATCCACTTTTGTACTAGCAGAGAAAGGATAGGGAGGATGCAGGACGTAGGTTATGATGGGAGGATGTGTTAGTTAGTACTGTTGAGGGTTGGGTATTCCTTGATTCCGAGTTAGTGGTAGTAGGTACCCTTCCTTGTACATGATTGATTAAACTAATGTAAACATAAAGATAATGATGTGAAATCGGAAAGAATTAACTGAGGATGTTAAAGTAATTGTACTATATATATTATGCTTGTTCTTCTACATGGGGGTAAATACTACTATTAGTTAGCACGTATGCATAGGCGGGATGGGGTTTGTCTATAGTACATTTCTAATCTATGCATATGCTGGCCATGCATGCACACTTTGCACATGTACACTAGTATCGATATACAAACACTTAACATATTGAATAAATGTATAAGTTGTCATAAGTAATTATGTTAATCATGCATTGATCGAATTCAGATAATGAATATAAATTTATTTAAGATGTGTAAAACAAGTCAATTAAGCTATGTATTACTTGTTGGTAAACATTGTGATAAGCAATTGAGACATGTGTCGTCAGTTAACATTGTCATCTGAGAATTGTTGTAAATAAGGTAATGGTACTGTCTAATTAATTAGTAAGGTTGTTTAAGCCCTTAAGGGTGCTTTGTTTAGAAGAACGAGGACACTATGTTGATGTTAGGGTACTCATGTGATAAACAAATGATTTAAAAAACATTTTTATTAATTCACCATTTATTATTACTTTGTGGTGATTTAATTAATATTATTCTAATAATATTACTATCCATGTCATAACAATTGCAATATAGGTAAAATTTAAATATTGACTAATAAATGATTAGAGTGTGATTATTTCCATTACTAAGTTTGACATAATAGGATAACAATTCTTGAATGGATGTGATGTGATGAAAAATTGTTTAATACTATTATTTATTCAATACGAATCTTAGAATTTAAATTTCAAGATAAGTTATCTTGACGGATGAGGTAGACCATTAAGACACACCTTGTCCAAATTGAAAAGGTCAACTATTTATATATTATTTCATTATTTTATCCTAATAGCACTAAATACAAAGGTGGTGAATAGACTAGTAGTTAATAAACTTAGTCTCGAATAGATAACCTTTGGGTAATGATTCCTACCATAATAAATCCTTACAACCAACAATCAAAATCAAATAAATTTACCGTGAGTATAATTGATTATTCGGTACATTGAGTGTGAAAATACATTTTTATAATGTAACTTGTATGAATGAACTAAGTGAGTTGAGTAAATGTTTGAGGGGCTCGAGAGAGGGAGTTTGGGGCAGTGGAGTAAGCCCAAAGTCTTCTCGAGGAAGGAAATGTATATAGGTAAGAATGAAGGGAGGAGAAGGGGTGGGATTTTGGGGGAGATATTATATTGGGAGAAAATTTGAAGGCAACGAGAAACACATCTAAGTGGAGAGAAAGGTTATGAGAACAGGGAAAGGGTTTGAGAACAGAGTAAATACTGTTGTCTGGATTATCAGTTTGTGAGCTTGGGGGCTTGGAAATCCTTTGATTTCCAAGGGCCAACAAGATATTAGCTGGTTGGTAGGGTGGACACATCATCTTGGCTGACTAAGAGAATATATACATAACCTGCTACAACCTATGATCTACTAGCATCAGGTAATTTCCTTGTTATTTATTTTATTTGATTATTATGTTGAAACGTACTCTGAAACATACATATACCTTGTTACTTAGTGATTTATTACTTTGAAACATATCCTTATGCTGAAAACAAAATTGAAAGGAAATATTGATATGTTAGTTTATTTTTAAATACGAATATATGATTGTTAGAGACGAAAGAATATACTAAATTTCATTTAAAAACATAGAAATTTTATTAGAAATTTACTCACATGTACCTGAATAAGTTTAATACATACGAAAGTAACATAGGAGATGACTTAGGGCTCTATTGAAAAACGGAGCGCTACAATTGTGATGTATGTCAAATTTGAAAATTTTCCCACTGTTTGGAAAAAATCAAAGTCTAGTGAGCAACCAATGGATGTGAAGAATGTTTCCACATGGTGCACGGATGTAAGGGTGTCTAAGGATGGGATGTATGGAACCAGTCTTGTAGGAATCAAAATCACTATAGATATGGTAGATATGATTTTTTCATGCAATATTAGTTTTATTAAAGTATGTTATGGTCTACCCAAAACTATAACACACTAGTGTAGTCGATCATATCCAATGCACTCCAAATAAAAATTTAAAATAAAAAATAATATATTCTGTGGTTTTAAATTCAAAAATGTTTAACCCTAAAGCGGTGCGGCTTAGGCTATACCACCCTAATGATGTGGATTAGAAGAAATGCACCGGTGATGATAAAAAAAAAAAACATAGTAATCTTGTTCTCTCATATATATGTTTACCTTACTTTGGTGGTTTAAACTACACAGCGCCGTAGTGTGCTTTACTAATATAATAACATCGTTTGTAAAAAAAAAAATCTTGCTTGATGGTGGTTCTAACTGTAGTGCCACATGATTTATTTGCATCACTGGTGGGTTGATGTTTTGTACACACCGATGCATTTATTATATATAAGAGCACTAGAATAATACCTTAGCTAAAACCTCCACGCAATATCCTCTTCTAGTCACCTTTGCTATAAATGCATATTTGGAATCTTTTAAGAGTAGCATTCACTTTAACATCCTCAAAAGGCCCTTTTTATTGTAGTGGGAGAAGCATGCATTAGATCATGCTACAAACAATGTGAATTTAACATTGAGTTGGAAAAGGCTCTGAACAACCCATATTTGATGTAGTGTATGCAAATGAGATACATCTTACACTCTCAAAATGAAAAAAGATGGTCCAATCCTTAATCATCTGTGAACTCCATGAGGTTAATATAGGGTGTTCCCATAATGAAGTTGTTGGTGAGTTTAATGAAAACATGCAATAGATATAAGGTAGTCCTCCATGTGCTCATGGAACTAGAGGAGATGGATACACCATATTTTTTGGAGGATATTAATCTAAAATAATAATGAGGTGATTACATTGGAATCAAATAAATAAGAAGTTTAATTCAGTGTATGAGATATTTACAATGAAGTAAGAAGGTAGTCAACATGGGGTCATGGCAGAACTCTATTGGGAGGTCTTAATTTATCATTGAATATTCATTAAAAGTGATCAAGGAACCATATGTACTTGGAGGCACACAAATCAGAGAGTCTTCTAGATGGCAAGAAATGAGTGGGAGGTTTGAGAAAAGAGAGAAAAAATAAAAGAGAAGGAATTGTGCATAAAAGTAGAGTAGATATGTTAAGAATAGAAGAATGAATGAAGATATACAATGGAGAAAATTCAAAGAATAGGAAAGAATAAAATATAAGAGATAGAGAGAAAGAATATTTAGAAGGATATGGGGAAAAAAGAAAAATAATATAAGTAAAGTCTTAGATAGGTAACAAGAGTAGGAAACATAATAGAATAACATAAGAAAGAAGGAGAACATAGTAGAATGATTTAAAGAGTTGAACATAGAAGACAACAAGGATAAGGGGGAAGATATGGAGGAAGAAAAAGTTTGTGCATGAGTAGAATTGACAACCAAGTAGAGGTAATAGGTTTATTTTCATGATTAATTGAGTGAGGTGATTGTGTCGTCTAACTATGACTTAGACCACTAGGATAAGAGATGGAGTGATGAGAGCTTCAAGGGTATAGGAACCAATTATAAATTAAGTGTTAAAGATTACCCTTTGATTTCCTATTCTTAATTTGATTTGAATAGAGTGATAAGCATTATTAATACTATTTTTAAACTGAGTCTTATGTGCTGAATTTATTTGGTGTTTTAGTGTTTTCTTCAAGAATAGGTGTTTCCTTTATCTTATGTTTGGGACTGTGTTTTGTTTGAGTTAGAAATACATGGAAAGAATTTATCCATAGGATCCCATCTACATCAAGTAAATATCAATGAAGGTAGTATCCTATGATTCGAGAGTTGAAGAAGAGGAAGTCGAAACCCCACTGTTGCAATTGTGGGTAGAGTTGTGGAAGAGGAGGAGATAAGTCAAGATTATAGTTACAACAGAGGTGTTAGGTAGAGTTATAGATATTAGAATTTGAGAGAGTGTTGTTGCGAAAAATTGTCCTAGGCCAACTAATGGAAAGACAACCCACACACTCGACTTAATGCAATCTTGTATGTGTTTAAAATCACTGTCCTTCACAGGATCAAGGCCCTTCTACCTGTGTGATGTGCTCTCAGAATAGAGAGTCTCTCTGTTGTGTATGTGTGTGAGGTTTTCCTACCTAATTTTATAACAAATCAAAGAGTTTTAAAATGATGCCTAGCTAATTCTAAAGATTGTTTTTTAAACTAAATGCAAAAAAAAGTAACTTGTAATTCTGCCCTATGATAACCTAAATGCAAAATTAGCTATCTCGGCTGAGAGCATGAGTTATAGATTTGACACAAGGTTTCAAATAACAAGAAGATTATCTACAATTCTAGATTGATAGAGAAATCCCCAATTATAGAAAGTAAATCTCAATTATCTCACAGTAAGATAACAATCTATTGTAAAATAATTGAAATAGGAATTAAAATCCAATATCAATAATATTAACTAGATACACTATTCTGAAACATATAAATATAATCATATACTAACTTGTAAATAAAACAAGTTCAACCTGCAAGTTAGAAATTATCAGAATTGATTTATAAATAATTGAAATCAGGAAGAAGTTCATTAATCTCAATATGAAAATAAATCATTCATATTTCAGATGAGCATAACCATTCGAAATTCATCTAAGGTATTTCACATATAATAACAAGATATATATATATGAAAATAAATATAACAAAAGAGAGTGATCCAAAATACAACATAGATATTCTAAAGACTTAGCTAGGGTCTCCAATATTCCACAATATTCAATAAGTCACAGAAGAAGTTCGAAGAATATCGATATAAACAAAAAAAAGTATATTACTGTATCATATCGACTCTCAAATGTCTCAAAAATTGAACCCTTGTACAATGTTTTGATCTTGTTCTTATAGCAAAACTTAGAGCATCTAGTCATTAACTACCCTATCTTTATGACACTACGTGGATCTTTATCCAAATATCCAACAGAAAATCAGTACAAGTCGATGCCAATTCTTCCATGAATCAGATATGTCGTTGAGTCAAATTCAGGATAAAGTAGCGTGGGTAGGAGATAATCTGACTTACTGGATGAATCCAGCAACATGCCCTCTATATGAGATATCCTTGCATCTAACAATTGATGAACTATCAATGTTCAAAATTAGAAATGAGCTGCTAGCAAGGTAACGAACATTTGCATGTTCATAGCATCTCGAAACAAGTAAGCTCCAGCTAAGCGAATTCCAAAATTGTAGCAACAACATCAACCTTCAGTCCGTAGATCTCATAACACCTAGAATTTTCAATTAAAATCAGTTAGCAAAGTGAAAATGACAAGAGAGGAAATATATAGGATACCTACATAATTTTTATTCTGCAGGTGTCCTTATAAAATAAAAGAAAAGCACTTTGCACAAAAGACAATATCCGAATGCATGTAGTTACTAACCTATAGAAGCTGACTTTAACCATCTGTATGGCTGACAAAATTTAAATCATGAAACAAAATTGAACTTCATGTCACCACAAAAATAATTAAGTTCTAGGGGATGTTTCGACAAAAAATCAAATTGGCACACTTCTTCTAGCTTCATCTAACTTAGCCTTGAATCTCACAGCTCTCGTATTGGCAGTTCTATTTTGTTTGACTAATTTTCAATTCTTCGACAAAAGGTTCTTACCATGAGCTTTATACATGAACTTCTTTTCCTTTCAGTAATTCCATTTTGCAACCCAAGTAGTCAAATCATCCTTCAAGCTAGCAATTTCTTCCATAGCGAATGCATTAACGATTTGAGCTTCCTTCAAATCAGTTTCCAAAGATGATATAACTTGAGCATAGGGTGTTGGGACAGGTTTTTCTACTACTCCTACGTTCAGCACTTCAATACCTCCTACCTATGTACATGGCTCTTGATCGATTTCTTGATCTACGTTAGGCATCAGGTTTGATCGTTGAGCACTCCTAGCCCTAGTTTCAGAGGCAAGTACATACTTGAGATCAAGGACTGTAGGCTTGACTGGAACTTGATTTGGCCGAGACTCCATAGAATCACTTAGTTCAGCAACAGGGGCATCCCCTGTAGCCAGATCTCTTCCCCCAAGAAGCATGGCAGTCATGCTACGAGTAGTTCAGTGAATTGCCTCATTACTTAGCACCTTACTACTTTCACCTTCATCATGTGGAAGAGTAGAAATGGGTCTTGAACTGATGGGATTCCTATCATATCCACCACCAAAGGTAGTAGGATTGTTTACTTTGACCTGAGGGTTTTTGTGTGCAGTGTCAGTGTAAGACTCAAATTTTACTACTGGCTCTTCTTGGCCTTAAGATTTGATAGAGCCTGTTTCTTCACTTAAGGTTATAGGATAGCCAGGCTCCCCATCTCCCAACCCAGTCTCGTAGTGAGGGTCTTCAAAATATGAACTGGTGTGTTTGCGGAGAGTTCTATCCCTGCGACGAAGCCATAGATCATTATCCCCATAGCCATTCCTAATCAGGAATGCATCCCAATTATCACCCAGTTCCTTAAGCCTATGCGAGATGAGCATTTTAATCAACCCATAGTGAAAGAGACTGCGACTCTTGTATGCTACATTCTTTTGAAAATCCAAGGCCATTTTCTGCAAACTAGTAGTTAGATAAAAAGGCATATTGACAGGGTAACCTTTACAAACCAACAACAATGTGAGATGATAGGAATTAAGTTGAGAGAGATGACCCTCACACGCTATATACCTGTAACTAATTTGAGGAATGGCCTCCATTGCTTCTTCAGAATCCATGCAGGGAAGTTGGATTTGGATTCTGCTTGCCGGTTAGTTTTTATCATGAAACCCTTCCATTCTTTACCTTTTAAATGATTTCCCTTAAACCATCGCTCAACAAAGGTTGGTAAACCGGTAGCCAGAAACATGAATTTATCAGTTACATTGAGTTCAATATCCCCAACCTTCATGTCCGAGCCATCAAACGACGACGCAAATGCCAGGGTAGCCATCATATTGTGTCTCGAGAACCTCTGAAAAAAGGTCATCCATCCTACCTCAATTACTGCTTGTATACAATATAGGTTGATATCGAAGAACTCAGGACTGGGAAACTAAAAACGCGAGACAGGTGCCATAGGGAAAGTGTTGCAGGATACAGGAAGTTTCAAAACACTCAGTGAAGAATGGAACACGCATGCCATCAGCCTTCATGAATTTACCATGATCATAGCCGACTTCAATTTGTTTGAGTACATCTAAGATCGATGGGTGAGTATGGGTGGCAGAGTGATCATACCCTGGAATCAGTCTAAAACCTTGGTTTTCTCATTCATTAGCAGAGGGCATATAGTATCATAATGGTTTGAATATTTCGAGGGACACGAAACACTATCGGATAGTACCATTGCCATCCTAACCAAACAAGTGGCAAAGTCTCATAATTAGGCATATTAAACCTTGTATCTCAGACATTAATGTACATAACATGACCGAATTACCATTTGGCCTATTCGCGACCTAGGACAATCACCACATAATCCAACCTGATTTGGAAAACATGAATTCTAAGTCTTGATCATATCATATATTTATATATCTACAAAGAATATATGCAAAGACCACAAAGTTCAAATGGAGAAAATATTAAAATCAAATCAAGGTCATTAATAAAGTGGTTTAATCATGCTTGCAATGACATTTTGAGAAAGTGTTCGAAATCGACTGAAAATAAATCATTTATAGGTCATCATTCAAATAATTCATTGAAAAGAGTCATAGTCACCAAATTATATCTCATCATATCATAAAAATAAATTTCAAAATAAGAGTCCATTATGAAAATAATGAGATTGTCAATATTACTTAGAATGAGTTTTTTTTATACCAACTTATCAAAACAAAGGTATGTCTCCAAGGATAATCACCTTTATTAGGATACAATAAATGAGTCAAGCAGTAAGAGATTGCACCAGATTTGATCCATAGGTTAGAAAGTAGAATGATACATCAATCAGCCAACTCTGATCTCAAATTGTATAGATCAGCAAATCTGTAAAATTAGGAGCTGCTAATTGTCAGAATTAGAATTTGCATTGTAGATCAAACAAGATAATTAGCATAAATCAAATAGCTCAATTCAGAGAGATAGCAACAAACCAAGCTTCAATTGTGATCAAAATTTGTACCTTATTGGGAGTACCTTAATAATCGAAGATTGTCAAGGTACCCCTAAAATATTTTCTAAAGAGTGGTCATTATAATCATAATATGAGATACAAATCGTGATCTGGCGATTAATGTAAATGATAAAGATACATCAATACGCAAAAATTTATCCGGAGGGTGTTGCTTGCCAACAAATGGCGACATGCTGGGTGAACCAATTATCTCTGTGTAAAAGCAAAAGACTTCAATACCTCAAATAATTAAAAACGATGTTTTAAGGTATCAACACCTGCTTGAAGGATTCAAATTCCAAACTAATTCCAAAATGTCAACTTTGACAGATTCTGCAACAACGAGCCTTTAGCTGTTATCTGAGTATTCCTTACCTACTTAAGCCTTTGACAGACAGGGTGTGGAATGACTTAAATCCTCAGGAAATCCTTAAGGCCTGAGACAGCATGACCAATACCAGTGAAATATGTAGCTTCTCAAAAATACCAGATAATTCTCTTCTCATGCAAACAAAGGAAGCATATGATATTCATTTATTTCTATCCTTTTTTTTCTCTTTTTTTTTTTCGAATATATACATGGATAAGTATGAAAAACATTAATCAGAGATACTACCTTAGCTTGGTAACTAAATGATGATAGGATTATTCACCAATCCTACAAGAAACTGATCATGGCTTGGTGACCAGAAATTGACAACATCAATACAATAGAACCTATGATCATAATCAGATCGGATCCGCATGAGACCATCTATTATCTGATTAACCTCTTTCATAATCATAATTAAAAACAAATTGAAGCATTTTAGTTCAAGACTATTGTTCATGCTTGGTGACCAGAAGTTGACAACATCATTTATAAGAGTTATTGAAGATGAAAAGTCCGACTCGTAATGAGACTTCTTGATTCTCACTTTTTCAAACAAGAATCATCACCCTGGCTTGGTGACCAGATAAGGTGTTGTCATCCCAATAGGACTGATTATCATGACGGGTTGGATTTGTAAAAAGACCTCCTGTCCTTGAACCAATTTTTTTATTACTAAGGGTTATTGACAAAAGTATTTACAAAAAATGAGTGAGAAAACCACAGGATTCTTGAGATAGCTTAAAGATGACTAGACATGGTCAACTGGTCTTCAGGCCTAGGTAGACACCTCTGAATCCAGTAAATAAGTTTCCTAAGTCATTGGTTTTTTCATTGCTAGGGATCCTAAGATAACATCTAAGGGTTGCTACTAGAAATGACAGAGCCACAAACTAAAACAAGTTGTGGGACCAACTCACTCAGTGGGTATCAGATACTTAAAAACAAAATCAATAACTACGATCTGATATGTATTTCAATCATCCCAGTTGACACACTTTTAGCAGTTGATTGGTTCTTCAAGATAGGTCATATATTCAATCCAGATTTATAAAAAAGTGTAGGATACGTCAGATGAAAAGGTATCTATAAAGACAAGCATGCAGAATGTGTACCATGCTTTTGTACCCAAAATATTTACAATTCGAAAAACTAGGATATTCACATAGTTTCAGGTTCAACCAATCCCATGACTTAACTTGATTAGTATGATTCTGCATAACGAGATCTGTTAGAACAATAAGTCATGTAGTTTATTAACATATCAAAATTGATTGCATCAAAATTGATTAAACCAAGAGAACCTGGTGGAAGCCAAGCAAAGGTAAATATAGACAATCATATATATATATGCAGTAATTATTTGTCATGTACATAAATCAAAAGCAAAAGAAAAGATGAAGTCAAAAAGGGATTTTCTAAGTGGCTCAGAAACTTTGTAGTAATTAAATAGCCACCAGAGAATATCCATCATGAGGATGATCTAGATAATAAAAATTGTTTGATGTAACCAATCAACTAAAATTTGTAGATAAGTGAGATTGATGACTGAGTTAAAAAACAATCAACAATTGTAGAGACCTGGAAATAAAAAATAAAAAAAGAATATGTATAGAAGTATTTACAATGGAAATGTACAATGTGAGTGGATCGAATCATGTGAAACTACTGGAAGTATTTTTTAAGGACTTGCCCATTTACTGGCAAGGTATCAAGCTATCCTTGCGAAGTTTGCAAATAAAAAGTACTCGGTCCTAGCTTTTCTGCTACCATGTATGGACCTAGCCATAGGCGTTGGAATTTTGGGTGTTCCCTTTTTCCCTCATGTGCCTTGTCCCATTTTAAAACTAGGTCACCTACCTAAAAGTATCTGCTCGAAGATGAACCATGATCAAACTAGGATTTAATAATTTGCTGGTGTTTTGAGAAGTCTCGTTTTGCGTTTTCTCTGTCTTCCTCTAATTTCAACAACATGTTAATGCTCATGTCAATGGAAAAGCACTCTGTATCCTATATAGATTGGGCAAGTTGTAACAAAGGAAAAAATAGATTCGGTGGAAGGATAGCCTCAGTGCCATATACCAAAAAGAATGGTGAATTACCAACAGATGATTTTGGGGTTACTCTGTCAACCCATAGAGCTTGATACAACATGGTATGCCAATTCTTATGGCTTTTAGCTATTGATCTCTTCAGAATTTTCAGCAAGTTTTTATTTGTTGATTTAGTAAGGCCATTTCCTTGTGGATGATAGCTTGTCGAATACTTGATTCTAATTCCCTTTTCTAATGCGAATTCAGTTAATTCTTCAGAAGAGAAAGATGATGCGCTATCAAAGACTGAAGACTCAGAAAATTCAAATCTAATGATTATGTGAGTTTCAACAAAATTGAGTACCTGATTTGTATTGACTACGTGTAGTGGAACAACTTCAGACCATCGGGTGAAGTAATCAGTGGAGGTTATGATGTATTTCTGCTGGACGGAGGAGGGAGGATTGATTGGTCCCACTATGTCCAGTCCCCATTGTTGAAAGGGAAAAGCTGGTCTTTTGACTCTGCCAGATGCCATTTGACAGTCTTGACATCTTCTCACAAAGGTATGTGCATCTTTGAATAGGGTCAACCAAAAGTAACCTGCTCTCAAAACCTTATGAGCAGTGGTGTCACCACCGAAGTGACCACCAGTAGGGCCATCATGCAATTGTCTTAAGACTAACTCAAATTCTTCCTTTTCTAAGAAGTGGAGCATGACACCATCTTCATTCTTCCTCAAAAGTATTTCATTCACCAACTGATATGGTGTTGATTTCATCCTGACAACTCTCTTTTTATTTGGATCCAAATGGTCTGGATCACTTCCTGTTTCTAGATAAGTACGAGTGTCAGTATACCAAGAATTAACGGGATCTGGGATAAAACAAACTTCCTTTTGCATCAATGCAGCATCTAAATGTAAATCATCTTGGCTAGAAGCCAAGTGTACTGATTAATCTGCAAGCTTACACAACCCCAACCCTCGTACAACTTGAGAGGGTTTAATCTCTAGGTCATACTCTTGTAATGCAGCCATCCAATGTGCTCGTTTTTCACCTAAATATTTCTGAACTAACATATTTCTTACAATAGAAAAAGGAACAATGGCTTTCATTTTTTACTTCAGGAGATAAGGCCGGAAGTGTTTCACTACTTTGAACACAACAAAAGATTGTTTATCTACTTCCTGATAGTTTAATTCAGTTACTTTCAAATTTGAGCTCATGAATGAAGTCGGTACTTCATGGTATTCCTAATTCTTTAAGGTAAGGACAGCAGCGTAAGATATGTCATAGGTGAAGGTATAAAGAATAAAGTCTTTCTTAAAATTGGGACTCAAGAGTGTGGGAGGTTGAGCAATGGCTTCTCTAATCCTGATGAATGATTCTCTCTCTTTCTCTCCCCATACAAAGTTGTTGTCTTTCTTTATCATGTTCTGCAGTGGGTGAACTATCTTTGAAAAACTCGGGACAAATCTCCTTATGAAGTTTATCTTTCCCATGAAGGATTGCATAGCTTCCTTGGTAGTAGGGAAGGGGATCTTAGAGATGGCTTCATTCCTCTCTGGGTCAATCATAATTCCTTCTTTTGACACCACAAATCCTAGCAAAATTCCCTCTATGATTGCAAAGATCGTATTTTAGGGTTTAAGGAAATACCTAACCTTCTACAACATTCAAGCACTTTGTGCAGGTGGAAGATATGATCAGATCTATTCTTTGAATATACTGTAATGTCATCTAAGTAGACAACCACGACATGATTGATCAGACCTCTGAACGCAACGTCCATTGCCCTTTGGAATGTAGCCCTAGTATTTATTAATCTGAAGGGAATCTCCCTATAGGAATAGGTTCCCCAAGGGGTTCTAAAGGTGGATTTTAATTGGTCTACGGGAGAAACCAGGACTTTGTTGTACCTAGAAAATCCATCTAATAAAGATAGCATCTCAGAACTAGAAACTTTCTGGAGGATCTGTTCCATAGGTAGAACCGAATAATTTTCTTTCTTTGACGATCGATTCAAGTTCCGAAAATCTACGCATAACCTAATGTCTCCATTTTTCTTCCTAACAAGAACTAGGTTTGCTACCCACTGTGTGTGATGTACAGGAAATATGATCTTGGCAGCAAGCAGTTTATTCAATTCTTTTTTCACTACTGGTTCTAAAGTGGGGTGCATCTTTCTTAGCTCTTGTTGGAATGGGTTCGATTGAGGTTGATGAGCTCTTTTATTCCTTTTAATTAAATTCAAATGAAATGGAAAGATTGTTCATAAATTATCAACCTAGGGCTACAAAAGCTTATGAGATACCAAGCACAATATATGCCAGACACTGCAACTTGGAAGATTTTAACACAGAGAAGATTAATGAATTAACGAATCAGAATTAGGATATAATCTTTTGGTGAATGGACTCCTAAGAAATTTCTGACTACCGGAAGAATCCTACAATCTAATGAAAGCATCTAACTGTCAATAACATTCGGCTAGACTACATAAAGAAATCACTACCAACAACCATCTGTCAAATTACAGAAAGCAATTAAATTTCAAATTCTAATTAACAAACTGAGAAATCTCGAATGAAAATAATTCATTGAATCACAACTGTAACGAAAAGATTGAACAACTAATCAAATTCCACGATCTGCTTCTACCCTTAAACACTCACAACAAAATTCTAAAAGAACCTAGATGCATCCATTCACTGCAGAATTTATACTAATTTGGCATTCATCATTCATATACTCCTCTGGATATGGTAACAAAAATAACTCTGTAATTCAACCGCACGCTCATTAAAGAATTCACACGCAACTATGATCAACACAAAAATTCTATATATCGATTAATTGTACCAATCAGCATTGCATTAATAATTAAGCTATCAATCTGAACACACCTAAATAAAGGAAAGAAATCATATTTATAATAGCACCTGTCACAGAAGGGGGCCCTGCCTTCGCCAATAGGACCTGAACAGCCTCTAAATCACATGAAATTGATCAACACATCAAATCAGATAAAACCAGGAATCTCTTATATATAAAAACTTGATACAGTGTTCAATAGTTCTTATGCAATTGAGGCTAACTCTTATGAAGAGTCCCCATGTATTTTATACATCAACGCTTATGAGAGGATAAATGAGAAATCACATGGTTACAAGGAATTCCCCAATAAATCCTATCTATGGATCCTCAATGAGATAATTCAGGGATATACATCGTGGAAAGTCGGGGAGGATCCCAGAGATGTCGAGATGGTCAACTATGAGTCATCATAGACCGACAATACCGAATTAAACATCAAACGTCCATCTCCTTAAATCGACTGCAGCATCATCTGAATATTGGATAGGTAACCAAAATAATGTAACAGAAGACATCAAGCTAGATACCTCGGTGTAATAGCTCCAGACTAAAATACATAACTTTCAGCTTCCAAAGTCTTTCATTCTGCAACCTATAGATAAACGGATATCAACCTGAAACATAACTTCTTTAGTAGGAAATAATGGCAGCATAGCCCTATCAATCACAAGCAATTGACAAATAGCAGAAAGGTCCAGATCAATTCTTACCAAGGCCAAAATGTGCAAAATGCAACCAAAAGAGCCAGTAGCAATACAGGAGTATGTCAAAAAGAGTAAAAAACAAAGTAGGATGGAAAAAAAAGGGTTATGTGCACAGCCCATCATCTCCCCCCAACCAAAGCGTTTGCATGTCCCTATGCAAACTAAGATTGTGATCCACTAATAGGGGTGCTTGGAGAGCTGCTTAGGCATTCATCACTCCACTTATAGGAGGAATGGCCACCTTATGTTATGCTATAAAAACCTTTATGTTCTCCCATAATTTTGAAAAACTCACTGTCTTCCCCATCCACTACAGGGCACCAAAGTATAGGGAAGTGAAATCGGAGCCCAATCTAGTTAGCTCTCTGTGTGCCTAGGCAATCAAAGTAGACTTGTATTATGCCAAGAGCTCGCTCAAACATCCTAACAGAGAAGGGATCTTTCCTTTTCAAGTGCAGGCTCATAGAATTAATCCTCCTTCGTAGACAGAGCATCACCTCCAACCTATGAAAAATAATCCAGCTCCTACATTCATGAACAACTTTAAACTGTGCATAGTCCAGGAGAGTAACAAATGATGAATCTTGCATAACCTGGTTCCTGGCCATAAATAGCTTTTCAACTAAGGGGGAACCTCTCACCCAAAGGAAATCTTCCCATTAAATATTTTCCATAGCAGTGGCAGCATTGTTCCATCTCAAATGATTTCTCATGAAGGACATGAATGCCCTCAGTTGTACTTCCCCTACATGAGGGTTTGGATCCCAATCTTCATAATCGGTCATGACCAACTTGTGCATATATAATTCACACAGAAAATCCTATTCTTCATCATTACTCCTGGAAAAAGCATCAACAAACTGATCTTCTGTCTCAATATGATCATTAGACCCCATAGTTACTGTTGACATCCTAAAAGATATGAGTTGTTCTTTTAAAAACACAGAATACAAATTCCAAGGGGGTCTTAGATTCCTCATGGAATGAGCCAGATAATTCATATAGTATTTTTCAAATTTTAATTTTTTGACTTCTTGACCAAGCCTTCTTATAGCCATGGCGTAATTTTGTCTCTGCAGCTGTTCTGCAATTGTCTCCTATTCTTTCCCTTTTTTCTGATTATTGGCCAATTTTAATTCCCTCTACAGGTCCCCTGCTGTCACCTATAGCTAGGCTATCCTTTCTTCAATGTATTTGATTCGGAATTCATCTAAAGGGTTTTGTTCATGAAACTCTGGGTCCTTTGGTCCTTTTTCTTCAAACCCTTCTGGTACTTCTTTCTCAGACCCCTCCTTAAACTCCACACTTTTTGCTCTCCTGCTATCCTTTGTTCCTTCTTCACCGAATGTCTCTTTGTGACCTTCCTTCTGTTCCTCTTCCCATGCTATGGCCTCCAATAGGGAATCCATTTTGTGTCTTTCCATTCTTTGGACTTGTTCCTGCAGGACTACCACTTCTTCTAATTTCCCTTGATAGGAGATTTTCAAATTCCTATGGTCTTTCTTCAATTTTCCATTTGCCTTACGATACTTGCATAATAGGAAATACTAGAATCTCCTAATCCTGCTACCTTGTGATTTTCTAAACAAATCCATCCATTTTTTTTTCCCTTCTGCTGCTTCTCCACGTTCTGCAACCCTAATTGATTTTCCTAGTTTTTATTGGTACTTTCTGTTATAATGAATACTTCTCGTTCTTCCTCCATTTCCTTATTTCGGCTCAGCAATTCTTTATGGTTTTGTGACCCTTCCAGAGCTTTGGATCTTGTGTGATTATGAGGTCCTTCTATCAAGCAAGTTGGGGTTTCGGCTTGAAGGCTTCTCATTGGGACTACCTGGACTGGTTTCTCCTGTTGGATTTCTGGGGTGATTTCCAGTATTTTCCTCTTCTTTTTTCTTGTATGACCATCACTTGAGGATGTACCCATGAATGATTTCCATGTCTGGTTCTGTTTCTGTAGGGAATCTTCTACCAATAACCTGATCAACCCATGATGTGCTAGTCTTGTATCTGGATTATTGCTGCTTTTGACCATTTTGCTCATTAATTCTAGCGATTTCCACAGAACGTATGGCATGTTGATGTATTTCTGGTGCCTTAAGTGGTTCAAAATTTTAAAGTGATAAGCAAAAATCAGACTGAACCGACCTTCACATGTGATGAATTTGATTATGCAGAGTGCCGCCTTGCTCCATGGAATCGGTAATGAAGCTCGCTTTGTCCCTTTTTTCATCCCTTGTAGCAATTCACTAGGTTTCATAAATGCATCAATAAGAGGTTTTATTGACACCCGTCTTTCAAACCATTTCTCACCCATATGTGGTAATCCTGAGACCCTTGCGTCCGTCATCTCATCCGCTGGAATTTTCAATCCTCCCACTTTTGCAACTTTACCATCATATGTGAGCACAAATTCCATAGCAATTGCAGCATCTCCTTTCTTCATTCTATCGAACTATGCCAGCCATCCTGCCTGCTAGAAAATTGTTTTCACCTCTTTGTTTCCATAGACCATATATGTGCTTCCCGGTTCACTCTGGATTTCCCCCTTCATTGCGTCCCGCTCGTTATTTCTCCTCAAATGCTTACAGTTTCTCAAATCCCTACCAATTCCGGGAGAAAAAAATGGATTTGGGATAAGTGGAGGTGGATTATCAATACAGGTCTAGCTAAGAGCTCGTAAGTAGTGGGATTATCAAATAATAACTGGTTTGACAGAATTTTTTTTAAGGGCACCCCCAATTCTCCCCCCAACTAACTCAACACATGACCTCATGTGGCACTAACTAACATGATACAACATGATCCATCCTTCTGTACTTATCAAATGCAATTGAAGGATGGGTACATACCTGCCTTACCTGAGAAGAAATGGGTAGAGTACAAATCCGGCTGGTTGCGATAATTGGATTGGATAGTGACTAGAAGGTTCTCTAGTTCTAGCGTTGATGGTCTTCTCTGAGGCTGACGAACTGTAATGATCTTCCTGGTAGTGGTCTTGTCAAATAGAATTGTAAATGACTTCGGTTTAGCTACTGAGAAGGATCTGTAATGCCGCAGATCAACTGATGAGTGCTCCGTTTTTATTTGTCGGCGATGTCAAGTGACAATGGGCCCGTACAGATAAATGAGATGCCACCATATGGCTATGGCATGGAAGGTGGCCGTGGTACATTATGACAAATGATTTCGTGGTATTGGGGAAAGTGTGAAAACTAAATGGGGTTTATGTACCGGGACGGAAAGGTTTCGGTAGTGGAACGGAAAGGCTATTGGTATTAGAATGGAAGGGGGTTTAGTAATGGAACAAAACATGTTCGATAATGAAATGGAAAGAAGTTCTATCATACAGCGGAACATGTTCTGTAGTGGAGCGGAAAAGGGTTTTGGTAATGGAATGCAACATGTTCCATAATGAAATGAAAAGAGGTTCTGTAGTGCAGCGGAACATGTTCTGTATTGGAGCGGAAAAGGGTTTTGGTAATGGATTGGAACATGTTCCATAATGAAAAGGAAAGAGGTTTTGTAATAGAGAAGAAAGGTTCTGTTATGCAGCAGAACACGTTCCGTAATAAATCAGAAAAGGTTTTGCAATGAATGGTTTTATCCTGGAAAGCAGGGCCATCCAAAAGCAAACAAGAGAGGGATGGAATAAAAAAGGAGAACTAGGATAGAATGTCCCTGCAACAAATAAACAGATAGACTTATTAGAATCCCAAAAATTTTATTTTATTTAATTTTTTTAGGCTGAGTCCAAGTAGGATTTTCACATTCCATTTTTCTTTTTTCTTTTTTCTTTTTATTTTTTTTAGGGCTGCGTCTAGAAGGATTTTCATAGTCCATTTTATTTTATTTATTTATTTATTTTTATTTATTTTTATTTATTTTCATTTTTTTAATTTTTTTTATTCTTCAGAGATTGATCTGGTGATTTGGAAATCATTGGTGCACCAGTAGGAAGCAATATTGCGGATGAATGCCTCTTTGGACAACGGTCTCTTATATGGTCTTAGTCTATGACCATTGGCCATAAGAAACGTACCTTCACCATCAATAGTTCTGAGTCGTACTGTGCCATTATAAAAAACTATTAGAATCTCATATGGTCCCAGCTAGTGAGTGTGAATTTTCCCTTTGAACATTTTGAATCTAGAGTCGTAGAGAAGAGCCCAGTCACCCTCTTGAAAATACTTAGTTTTGATGAATTCATCATGCCACCTAGTTCGTTGTTGTTGCACAATGGTTGTACGTTCTATGGAAGCTAGACGCAATTCATCAAGTTCATTAAGCTACTGTAGGCGAGTATGTCGAGCCTATGATAAATCTATGCCTAATTCAATTGCAGTTCTTAATGTCTTAATCTCAACTTCTATTGGTAGGGTGACTTGTTTGCCATAAACTAATTGATAAGGACTCAAACCTATTGTGCTTCTCCATGTTGTTCTATAGGCACATAAGGCTTCAAGCAGCCTATCAGCCCAATCCCTTTGATGAAGTTGGACCATCTTTGTTAGCACAACTTCTAGAATTTTTTTTGTGCCTTCTACTTGCCTGTTAGCCTAAGCGTCATACGGTGAGGTTACCCTATGCTTGATATGGTATTTTGTTGTGAGAGCTTTGATAAGTTTAGATGTGAATTGAGGGCCGCCTCTATCAGTAACAATCTCCCTCGGAACTCCAAACCTTGTGAAAATATCTGCATATAGAAAGTTTGAGACTGCCTGCTCTGTTCCCCTTGGAAGTGCCTTTGCCTCCACCCATTTAGTTACATAATCTATGCATACTAAAATTTATGAGTTCTTCCTGGATGGAGGTTTAATAGGGCCAGCAAAATCTAATTCCCACTTCTCAAATGGTTCCACCACGAGCTGAGTTTGAAGTGGAATTTGTTGGTAGGCGGTTTGATGAGGAAAGATCGCGGTACTGCTGACACTGCAACAAGCCAGAGGAGGGCGTGAAAGGACTATTTCGTTCCAAAGGATACCGCAATGGGAAGATTTTGGGTCACTTGGACCATACATTATGTAATAGTGAGTTAGTATACCGCGGTATGCGGGTTTTGGGGTTATTTGGACCAAGTTAGTTAGATATTGGGTCAATTGTCCATAGTGTCTATTAGGGATTCAGTCCTAAGTGGACAAATATTGTAAGGGCAAAAGCCTATAAAGACATGAGAATTGTAAGTGTTAGAGGGGATAGAGATGAATGAGATAAAGAAGACAAGTTGGATGCGAGATCTGTGTTTTTGCTGGTGTACAATCGTGACAGTAATATAATGATGTTTTGGTATAAACCTTGTGCAATGTTGCAGTGTATGAATATTGTTTAATCCAATGTTTGCTTATTATTGCTATTATGATAATTGCTGTGATTAAGTAGGATGTTCTACGTAGAATGTAATGACAAATGCTATGATGAAGTGATATGGTATAAATCCCTGAATGCTACAATATGTTTGCCAAATGTCTAATATTTCTGGTTAAATTACCACAATAGAGTCCGCTCATGCAACCACAATGCACCTCCTCCCTCGACGGAAACATGGTTCCGTTTGCTCTTCCTAGACGCCTCGGGTGAGACCTCATCCGCTCTGTGGGTGTTGTTGGGTGGGCTCAAACCTGCCTGGGCTAGTGCCTAGGTAGACTGTGGTATGTATCGAAAGTGAGGTGAACCCCTGTGGACTGAGGTCGCGTCGGTCAACAAATGGTTTCATTGGTGGGACTATGTGTAGAGTAGAAGGAGGTCATGTTGTGGCACCCGGCGAAGCCGGAGATACAAAAATGGTTCGATCAAAAGTTGCAGGAGTTTGCTGAAGAAGAAAGTCGAAATACGCGACTGATGGTAGATAATTGGGTGGGAAGATATATTCACGATGGTACGCATGAATGGTTTTTCTGTGAATTCCCAGTCATTTTGTATGAATGGTTGTCGAAGCTCACCTTCCAGAAGAGAAACTTCCAGGGTGGTGAGTCGACGTCTTGGACCCCAAAATTGATTCAGGAATTGTAGGAAGTCGATAATAAGTCATCGCGAGTTGTCGAAGTTTGGTTTGATAGTATCTTGGAAGGATATATCACTGAATTTGCGGTTGACATGAAGAAATCCTATAACGAAGTCAAAAGATACTTCTTCCAAGGACCAAGGGGAAGGTTTCTGTTGTCGCTCCAGCTGTCAATTAAGATGCTAATCTATGAGAAGGGTATATTAAAGATGCACCTTGATCAGTAGACTACCTGGTGGGTGGAGGCCGTGGGTGCCACAACTACTGGGGAATGTTACATGGAATGGTAAAGGGGTAGATGGGTGCATACCATGAGTATATTGTGAGCGAAGCCAAGGAATAAAGTGGTCTTATGAGAGGAGGAGTGAGGTTTCGATAGGAAAAGAGGTAGAGGATGGGAGAAGGTCCTGCTGCGATCGAACCGCAAAATCGCGAAGGAAGACCACATAGGATGAAGTGACCTCATAGTCCCGATAGGAACGACCACACTATGCCCAAGATAGAGGCAGGACCAAACCCCAGCACCAACGTACCCACACCTCCGCTCACTAACTCTCAGCTAGCAAGAAACACTGCTTCGACACCGCCAAGTACGTCGACATCACAAAAGTTAATTGGTAGTAGTAGCAAAGTGATAGGAGGAAGGAAGCCCAGGATGGCAGGCGATGATGCTAAGCTACCATTGTTCCATGGAAGTGCAACAGATAACCCATAACAGTATTGGTTTTTGTGTGAAGTGGTCGGGACAATGAAACAGATCACTGATGAAAATGCTAAGAAAGGATAGTTAGCCACGACTCTGCGAGGTCGTGCATTAGATTTGTTCATGAAGTTTATTTTACTACCTACGGGGGCCCCAGAAAAGTCACTGGATGAGATTCGGGATGGGCTGATTGCTGAATTTAGACGGTCTATGTCGGAGGCTCAATATATTACTGAATTGAAGGAAATTAAGCAGTATCCCAATGAGAAGGGTATGGGATTTCAACCAGCGATTCAAGACACTAATGGAAAAGGTTAGTTTCGATATGAGCACCGTCCAACATAAAGAATGGTTCATTGCAGCACTGCTACCCCACATTTGGCTGCCGCTGATGTAGAAAAACATATCGATGCCTAGTGAAGCGCTAGAGATTGCAATGCGATTAGAGCCATCACCAATTGGAGATAATGCAGCCGGGATGTCATAGATATAGACACAGCTTTCCAACCTAACTATACTATTGCAAGATTTGAAGAAGAACAAGGAACAACATGACGAAGTATGGTGTACGCGATGCCGAAGAGAAAGGCATACAAAGGATAATTGTCTGAATTTCCATATCTACTTGGTGTCAGGTGCGCTTAACTCGTTGAATGGTGGTAGTATGTTGTGGTGTCGCATTTGTCACATATTTAGGCACAGTCATGATAATTTCCCATATATGCAGAAAATGGTCACAACCCCATGAAATCTTTACTGCACATTTTGCAAGTCGGTGGGTCATGATGACAAGGATCGCCGTGCATATGGGTTGCTACAGGAGAGGGTGTGCGATGCATTCTATGTCAAGGACAATTAGTGTGCGGTGCAACAACCACAAATGTAACCGCAAGTAGCCCAGCTGCTACTGCAGCCACAGATGCAGTTTGCACGACAGCAACAACAACCGCAGCATTTCATGCCACAATACACCCCGATGCAGACAGCTCCCCCACAACCACAATATGTACAGCCACCGCAGTATGCATGATAAGGACAAGGGATTCCGACAGCACCAACGCAGCAACAATACCAACAGCAGGTCGGATACCGTGGAGGCTACAAGGGAGAACGTGGTGGTAGATTTGGTCATGGAGGAGGAGGCCAAGGTGGTCGTAGACCTATTCAATGTTACCATTGTGCGGTATGGGGGAATTATCAATGCAACCATCCACTGCTATAGAATTAGTGTACGTTTTGTTTCAGTAATGATCATACGGTTGAGAATTGTCCATAGTTGATTGCACGATGGCAGGCTAAGAACACTTCGCAGCTACAGAATCAAGCCTAGCCACAACAACCAGTACAAAACCCAGTACAACAGCTAGTATGCTAATCAAACTATCAATCAACCAGGGAATTTGCAACAGAACTAGACGCAGGGTGCAAATATTGTGACCATTTTTGCAGAAAACCGCAACCACAAGATGCTTCAGTGGCTGTTGTCACTCATGGAGGCAAGACAACTTGGGAACATGGTTCGCGACCACTGATTCAGTTAGCTGGTCAGAAGACGGTACCCTTCAACATTGATATAGAGTGAGAGACATTCCTGGAAGCGCGTCTCACTTTGGAGAAAGACCGCAGTAAGGCTATTGTTTGCGATATGCCGCCTGTCTTTGATGCCACATCAGATGCCGACCGACCACAACCAGGGACATTGTAGAAGTTCCTTGAAAACTGTCTGTCATTGGCATGAGATTCAGCTACCCTGGTTGAGATTGAGGGATGGTTGCAGCGACTTCCGAAAGGATGGAAAGAGTCGACAATAAAATCCTTATAGCGATGGAAGATTGGCAAGGAAATGCGAATGAATATCCTGATTGGTGACTATGATGTTGACTCTGTGATTCTTGACCTTAGTTCGGATGTTAACATCTTAACCACGTAGGCATGGCAGGAAGATGGGGAGTCCCCCATTGAGCTGGTCTCCTGTGCAGCTCTGTTTGGCTAACCATGCCAAGGTAACACCCATTGGGAGGGTTCCACGGCTCATGATCGATACTGAGGGCATGAAGTCTTATGCTGATTTTGAGGTTATTGAAGTGGTTGAGGGAGGAAGCTCTTATCCGACACTCTTGGGGATCGGATGGGCTAATGACAGTGGAGCTGTAATCAACTTTAAGAAGCACATGATGACCTTTGAAAATCATGATTTCAGAGTTATCACCCCTTTGGATCCGCCTAAAGGACACCGGTGCGTGGAACCTGTAAAAGATGACGATCCCGCTAGATGGAACCATGCCTTCAACATTTTTGAAGATTACATTCATCCTACATCCTTTGGTGAGTTGGAGTGGCACAGTGAGAGCTCCGCATCTTCCGATTCTAATTATGCATTGGAACATTGGCAGAATCGTATGTATGAAGTATCAGTTCGGAAATGTGGTTTAGTTACACAATCTTTATGACGTGTTGTGATGGAAACGATCACATTGCCTTTCTATGAGGGGTTTCCTAGCCTAAACACCTTTATAGCAGAATTTGATGTCCGCATCCCAGAACCACAGCAATTGCTGGCTTTGGAGGAAGCATTGAAGGCTGATCCAGTACACTGGTGGGAGACACATAAGAGATTCATTAAGGTTGGTCACAGTGTCGAGGGTTGATGATGGTTCGGTTCATCGATACTGAGGTTTATCACACTAGCAAGTATGATGGTCGGACTGATCCTAGTGATCATGTGATGGAGTGCCACTGATTGTGGGTAGCGCGACCCAGAGATGAGTGGGTTCATGCATTTGTCCATACTTTGGAGGAGATACCATACTTGTGGTACACTGCAGCTGAGTTGCACCATGACATTACAACATGGGGGGAGTTGACGATTTGTTTCACTCATACCTTCACCTTTGCGGATGCTAACCCTGATGTCCATAACGCCTTGCAGCTCATCTATGACGTGATATTTCAGGTCGTTCCTGTGGTTTTCCCTATTGACCTGCAAACCCACAATCAGATGCAGTCTCTCATGGAGTGCTTCAACATTAGTTGTGGCCTAGAGGACAATGACGATCCCCAGAATGTTAACATTCCCGAATCTAAAGGAAGTCATGATGTGGCCCCACTTGTTGCACCAAGTAATCTGTTCAGTCAACCATTGTAGCTTCGCAAGACGAATATCGGCACTGAAGCTACTCCCGAGTTTGCTAATGTTGGGGATTATTGGGATGATGAGATGGTGAGTAAGGTTACCGAGTTACTGCATGAGTTTCAGGATGTGTTTCCCACGAAGTTTTCCGAAATGAAGGGATTCCTAAGTGATTTAGGAGAGATGAAGATTCCATTGAAACTAGATGCTAATCCAATCCGACAGCGACCTTATCGACTGAATTCATGACATAAAGAAAAGGTCAAGGTGGAACTTGATCAGAAGTTGGATGCTGGTATTATCGAACCTGTGGAAGAATCAGAATGGATCAGTCCTATGGTGGTACAGGACAAGAAAATAGGAGAAGTGTGCATTTGTGTTGACTTGGGGAAGTTGAACGATGCCTGCTTGCATGACCCTTTTCCGACTCCATTTACAGATGAAGTACTTGAAGGAGTGGGTGTCCAGGAGATGTACTCTTTCACTGATGGATTCTCTGGCTACCATCATATTCACATTGCCAAGGAAGATCACCATAAGACAACTTTTGTTACTGAATGGGGTCAGTACACGATCATGCCATTTGGTTTGAAGAATGGACTTGTGATATTCTCCTAGGTCGTTGTTGCCACATTCAAAGATTTTATTTAGAAGTTTTTGCAGGTATATATGGATGATTGGACCGTTTATGTATTGATTCGCGATCATTTAGCCAATCTATGATTAATGCTTGAGCGATGCCGACAGCACCAGATATCACTGAACTTGAATAAATGTATTTTTTGCGCATCGTTTGGGATATTGCTGGGTCATATTGTGTGTAAGCAGGGATTGCTAGTTGATCTAGCCAAAATTGCGCTTATTTTGGGTTTGCAACCGTCGACCACCGTTAAGCAATTGCGTGCGAACTTGGGTCACACGGGATATTATCACAAGTTTAGTAGGGATTATGTTGTGATTACTGGCCCCCATGGAAAAGCTGCTAAAGAACGATGTGGCATTCCAGTGGAACCCGGAATGTCAGGATAGTTTTGAAGCGCTCAAAGCGAAGATGGCATCGGCCCCAATCTTGGTCTTTCTGGATTGGAGTAAGGAATTCCATGTCCATTTTGATGCTTCATCGATTGCACTAGGGGTTGTATTGTCTCAACTAGGAGAAGGCGACATTGATCATCCCATTGCTTTTGCCAGTCGAAATCTTTCCTCTGCAGAATGCAATTATACCACCACAGAACACGAAGGTCTGGCCATGGTTTATGCACTGCAGAAATTCAGGCATTATTTGTTGGGTGGCCACTTTAAAATGTTCACTGATCATTCTACACTAAAATACTTGGTCAATAAGTTTTGATTTCAAAGTCATTGTGAAAAAGAGGCGATTGAATGCTGGACCAGATCATTTGTCATGGATTGATACAGGGGAGGAACCGACTAATATCGAAGACGGGTTACCAGATGCCTAGCTATTTCACATTGCCACTGCTGATCAGTATTTTTCTCACATCCTTCATTTTTTGGTGACCGACACTGCGCCCGATGACTTTACCACTACTAAGAAGAAGCAATTGGTCGTCAAGGCTGCTGACTTTCAACTGATTGCGGGAGAGTTGTATAAATTCGGTGCCGATGAGATATTGTGCAGATGTGTCTTTCCGCATGAGCAAGCACAGATATAGGCTGAGGAACATGGTGGAGTCACAGGAGGACATTATGATGGCCGGGGAACTTCCCGAAAATTACTGCATGTAGGGATTTGGTGGCCCACATTACATAATGATGCGACAGACTACGTGTGGTCTTGTGATGTTTGTCAATGAACTGGCAATCCATCCAAACGTTACAAGATGCCACTACTACCTCAATTAACATTAAAACCGTTTCAAAAATGGGCTATGGATTTTGTAGGACTGATCCATCCACGAGGGAAATGCATAGGTGCGTGGTATATTATCATGGCGACAAAATACTTGACTTGATGGGATGAGGAAGCACCTATAGTTGATTACTCCACCACAACAGCTGCACGATTTTTGTTTGACCACATTATCACTCGTTTCGGCTGCCGCAAGATATTGCTGAGTGATCAAGGAAGCCATTTTCTTAATTACACTATCAGCGCATTAACGGAATAATTGTAGATACAACATAAGAAGAGTACACCCTATCACCCACAGGCGAATGGAACAGTGGAGGCATTTAACAAGGTATTGGAGCATGCATTGACAAAGGTGTGCAATGCGAACCGAGACAACTGGTATTTGAATGTTCCAGCGGTATTATGGGCCTATCGCACCACATGTAAAAGGTTGACTGGTCAAACACCTTTCAAGCTGGTATACGGGAAGGAAGCAATTATGCCTATGGAGTACATTGTTCCAAGTATACAAATTGTGGTTGTTACAAGCATGGATGATGTTGCAGTGTTAGACGAACCTCTAGCACAATTGGTGGAGCTTGAAGAGGATTGATTTATCACTATCTTCCACCAAGGGGTAGAGAAGGACCGCCAAAAGGCATGGCATATCGCCACATTAAAAATAAACAGTTTCAACAAGGCAACTTAGTGTTACTATACAACGATAAGTTTATGACACATCCATGCAAGTTGCAGATGCATTGGCTGGGTCCCTAACGCATCACTAGTATTACTTCAGGAGGAGCGGTTTAGTTGCAGCGATTGGATGGGGGCATGTTCCCCAAGATAGTAAATGCTCACCAGTTGAAGCCCTATCGTGTGGGTTTGGATCAATGAGATGTCTAAGTCGCATTGGTAACAAATAAAAAAAATGATGATTATTGTTGCAGGTTGCTTGGTGGCAGATAAGGCAGCAATGGAAGAAGGTCTACGCAAGCAGAAGATTCTTGTGCCACTAGATTAGAGTAGTCAGAGACTCATGGCAGTGTTGTGCTTAGGCTCGATGACGGGTTCTGTACGGTGGATTTGGGAGAGTACAGTGAAGTGATGTGATTACTAGCCACCATCTCTACACATGATTGCACCTGACAGATTCGGCTGGGTTCACACATGACGATGGCATGTTTTGCACATGGCACGCTGGGCCAGGATGATCAGCGGGGTTGTTCACGTAGTGGCATGTGGGATCTTTGTTGGCAGCATGGTCAGCCCCCCACTGTGACAGTCAGTCAACTCATACACACAAATCGGAGGTACTGGGGCATCATTCCCCCCGTTGTGACAGGAGAGGGCCCAACTATAAGTTACCGAGGAAGTTGGTAGTTCATTACACAAAAGTTGTTCTGACCTAGAGTTGTTATGTTGTTTGATCACTGTGTGAGTTGAGTTGCAAGGAATTCTAAGGAGGCCGTGTAAATGCTTCACTTTGTTTCCCATGGTAGCACCCCAGGGGCCCTATGAGCCCAAATGACGAGTGTCCTTGAGTGCCTTGATACAACAGGTGCACTTACCCTGTGTATGCCTGAGTTGGTGCTAGGGAAACTGCACTACGGGTCGACAGTGAGAGGGACCCCTAGCCGGTCCCATAGGATTCAGTTTTTCAAAGGAGTGTGCTTGTTTCGACCCCTAAAACAGTTGGGGAGGGAGCTCCCCGATCGTAGTAGCAGCGGATTGCCAGCGTGAAATAGATGTGCTGGAGCCATCCGTTGGTTTCGCGCTTGGGTACTGTTCATCCTCTTTTCCTTCTTGTCTGCCCCATTTCAAGAGACTTGAGTATGAGTTCGAGACATACATGACAGCGAGTGGGGGGATGCCCACTCTCGGGTAAGTTTTCCTGAACCACGAGATGATGATCAGTGTAGCCGAAGGAACATGACCATACCGCGTGCTCCAGACAGCAAGAACAAGCAATGTAAAGCATGTCCAGCAGTTGACGTGGCTCAAGGGAGAGCCACAAGATTGTGTTGGGGGCCTGTCGGCAGGCGGTTTGATGAGGAAAGATCACAGTATTGCTGACGCTGCAACACGCTAGAGGAGGGAGTGCAAGGAGTATTTTCGGCCAAAGTAGACCGTAGTTGGTGGGTTTCGTGTCACTTGGAAAATACATTATGTAATAGTGAGTTAGTATACCACGATATGCGGGTTTTTGGGGTCATTTGGACCAAGTTAGTTAGATATTGGGTCAATTGTCCATAGTGTCGGTTAGGGAGTCAGTCATAAGTGGACAAATATTGTAAGAGCAAAAGCCTATAAATACATGAGAATTGTAAGTGTTAGAGGGGATAGAGATGAATGAGATAAAGAAGACAAGTTGGATGTGAGATCTATGTTTTTGTTGGTGTACAATCGCGACAATAAGATAATGATGTTTTGGTACAAACCTTGTGCAATGTTGCGGTGTATGAATATTATTTAATGCAATGTCTGCTTATTATTGATATGATGATAATTGTTGCGATTAAGTAGGATTTTCTATGTAGAATGTAATGACAAATGCTGCGATTAAGTGATATGGTATAAATCCCTAAATGCTGCAATATGTTTGCTAAATGTTTAATATTTGTGGTTAAATTGCTGCAATAGAGTCCATTCATGCAGCCACAATACACCTCCTCCCTCAGCGGAAACATGATTCCATCTGCTCTTCCTAGACGCCTCAGGTGAGACCTCATCCGCTCTGCGAGTGTTGCTAGGTGGGCTCAAACCTGTCCGGACCAGTGCCCAGGGAGACTGTAGTATGTGTCGATAGTGAGGTGAACCCCTATCGACTGAGGTCACATCGGTCAACAGTATTTCATCGGACTGAAGTGGCTGTCCCATCCTTTGGCAACTGTCACAACACTGGACATATTCCCGGGTATCTTTGAATATTGTGGGCCAGTAATATCCCAATTGTAAAATCTTATGGGCTATTTGTTTATCAGCAAAGTGTCCTCCACATGGACCATCATGATAGGTTCTCAAGATTGGATAGATTTCATCTTCACGAACACATTGACGGATCACCAAGTCTGGTACTGTATAAAACAAATAGCCATCAATCCATGAAAATCTGCTGCTACGCTGCACAATCCTTTTCTTTTCTTTTGATGTCATATGCCCCGGAAGTCTTCCTGCAACCAAATAATTTGCTACATCTGCAAACCAAGGAACATTAGTAGAAATAGAAAACAAATATTCATCTGGAAAAGCATCATTTACCAGTTGAGATTCTTCACCAGTAGTTATTCTTGAAAGAAAATCGACAACCACATTAGTTTTACCTGGTCTGTCCATTATTGAAATGTCAAATTCTTGTAGAAACAAAAGCCACCTAGTGACTCTTCCATTCATAATGGATTTATTCATGAGATATTTAATGGTAGAGTGGTCGGTGTGGATAGTTACTAGGTATACTGTAATGTAATGGCAAAATTTATTTATGGCATAAATGATAGCCAGGAACTCTTTCTCAGTCACAGTATAATTAAGTTCGGTAGCAGTCATATTTTTACTAATAAAATATATGGCATAGGGATTCTGATCTTCTTGTTGGCCCAAGACTCCCCCTATGGTAGTATCAGAGGCATCTGTAGAAATTAGGAAGGGGAAAGACCAATTTGGTCCTCGTAGGATAGGTGCGGTAGAGACTTTTTGTTTTAAAGTTTCCCAAGCTAATTGACAATCCTTTGTCCATTCGAATTGATTATTTTTAGACATAAGCAGTAATAAGGGACTAGCAATCTTTGAAAATATTTGAACAAATCTTCTATAGTAACCTGCGTATCCTATAAAACTGTGTACCTCTTTTTGTGTGGATGGAAATGATAAATTGCTGATTACCTGGATTTTTGCAGGGTCTACTCTAATGCCATCGGGATATATAAGATGACCCAACACAACGCGTTGAGTAAGCATCATTCTGCATTTCTCAGTACTGAGACAGAGGTTCACTTCTTTGCATCGTGTAAGTACCCCGTCTAAATTATTCAAAGTTGCTGCAAAATCTTCACCACGGGAGGTAAAATCGTCCATAAAAACTTCCATAGTGTCATGAATAAGATCAAAAAAGATATTGAGAACGGCCCGCTGAAATGTAGCAGGGGTATTGCATAATCCAAAAGGTAACACTCGGTATGCAAAGGTACCCCATGGACAAGTGAATGTTGTTTTTTCTTGGTCCTCTGGTGCTATCCTGATCTAGTTATACCCACTGAAACCGTCTAGAAAAGAAAATACTTTCTTCCTGCCAGTGTGTCCAACACCTGATCGATGAAGGGTAACGAAAAATGTTCCTTATGCATGGCTTTGTTTAATTCTGTGTAATCGACGCAAATACGCCACTTGCTATAAAAAATGGGATAAATAAAATTTGCAGCCAACAACTTTTGTAGTTCCTCTCTGACCACTTCTCTAAGTGTCGGATTCATCCTGCACTGGGGTTGCCTGATGGGTCTAGAATCCTCCTTAGTATATATATGGTGTGTGCACAGGTTAGGGTGTAGACCTTTCATGTCACTATAATCCCAAGAATATGCAAACTTATTTTTCTTTAATACTGCAGTCAGTTGTTCCATTTTCCACTTTGACAATGTAGAACTAATCTTCAGGAGCTTTCCAGGTTCAATTTCCACTTCCATAATCTCAGACTATGTATCAGCGATAATAGCATTATTAGATGAACTCGGAGTACTGCCAATTTGTTGAGTGGCACAAATTGTACTAAACAATTCCACAAAGTCTCCTAAGGGATTAGAATAAATGAATTGGTTGAGCAGATAATCCTTAGTTAGTTGTTTTGCTGCCATTGTTTGTTCAATCATGTACAGCTGTAGGGTTTCATCTGCTTGCTCAATTTCTTCTTCATCTGACCAAACAGGAAGTTTGGATTGGGTTATCGGCTTCGCAGGAGGATATAAAGTAAGTTCCTTAATAGCATGGCCATGAGATATGTGCATGTTTCCTGACTGGTAGCCAATATAAGCATCTACCGTGGCTAACCATGGTCTCCCCAAAATTAGGGGATAGCCTCCCAAATTTGATTTCATTTGTAGGACCATGAAGTCCGCCGGGTACTCCCTTCAGTCAACTGAAATAACAAGATCTTCTATAATGCCCTCTGGTTTTATAGGATATTGGTCAGCCAATTATAAAATAGTAGAAGTTTGCCTAAGGTTTATAATGCCCAATCCGTCCATCGTTCTTTTAGTCATGACATTGATAGTTGCTCCCAAATCTATCAGTGTATTAGAGATAGAAATGCCATTGATTTGCACTTTAACCACAGGACTACCAGGGTCAGCATACTTAGCAGTAAGGGTGTTACCCATCATCAATTCATCCAAGTCACCTACCACATGGATTGTTGGGGGGTCTTTTCTTTTCCTGCCTAGTTTTTTCAAACATATTTCTCTGACAACTTTGGAGTAAATGGGAATGTCTTTGATAGCTTGGAATAGTGGAATTTTTACGCAGACATTTCGTAATTCTCCAAGGATATCAAACTCTGGTCGTGGCATCAATTTCTCTACAGCTAAGCATTCATGATATGGTGGTGGTTGTTTCTGCTCGATTGGAGGTGATTTCCTTGGTGGGATGGGTGGGAAATTGTCTTTGGATTGCACTGGTATTTCTTTGGATTGGATTGGTAAATTTTTTGGTGTTTCTTCCTCCTCCTTTGAAATTATAGGAGAGGTGGTTTTATTAATTTTCCTGCCAGAGCGTAGTTGAATGTCATGGCAATCCACTGTGGAAATGGAATAGGCTGGATAATTGGGTATTTCAGCAACCATTACAGGTTGTCCAACCTTATTATTAGGGTTAGGAGCGGGTTGTGCATGAAGGAGTGGTTTTGTAGGTGGATTGTTCATTGGAAAGGTTAACTGAGGTTGTAGAAGGGGTTGCATTAATGGTTGTACTGGTGCAAATGGGAATTAAGGATTCTGCAATTGCAGGGCTAAATGTTGAATTTGTTGATTATTCGCAAAATTTGAATTCCTCCAATTTGATTGCCAAGGGTTACTTTGGGGACAGGAAGGTGCCCAAGTTTGTTGAGGAAAAGGTGGTTACCAAGGCTGAGATTTTTGTTGGACTTGTGGAGCTTGTGGAACTTGAGACTGATGTAATTGAGCATTGTTCCAGTATGAATTAAATGATTGCATGGGGTCTAGTACTGTACCTAAAGGACTAGGTTGCCATGAACGTTTTTGAGATATAAAATAGACTGGTTCTACATCCGTCCCTGCTTCTTCATATATAGCTCTGAGCCTTGGCAGCGAAGGACATTCTTTTGTAGGGTGTTTCAGCTCGCATTCAAGGAAGATCTCCACTTTGTCCAATGGGTAGCTTTTGAGGGGATGTCTCTCTCTACATTTAGGACAGAAGATAGCCAAAGCTCGATCCTCCTCCTCTTTCCTTTTCTTTGCTTGAAGTGCGTCTAACTAAGAACTCAGGGAACTAAGTATGTCGGTCTTGAAATAGTCTAAGAGGTTCCCAATATCAACCCTTGAAACTCCTTCTCTTGAGGTCTTTGTGGTTCTGTTTACTGTATCTCGAATTCCTCTTCCTGATCTAAAGGCATTCCTCGAATATCTTCTGCAGAGGTCACATATTTCTACATATTTTAGTAAGGATACATTCCCTGCACCCATCAAATTTAGAGGATCAATGCAATCATCTCTAATCCCTTGTAAGAGAAGAATCTTCAATGTATCATCATTTAACCCATTCTATCTTGATCTTTGCAAATTATATTGAAATCTCTCCACATAGTCTTCTAAATTCTCATCCTCCTGCTAAGCCATCTTAAAAACGGCTTCCTTCTGGTCCTTGTCCTTGCAGTATTCTTGATATTTATCCATAAAAGATTTCTTCATTTGAGCCCAAGTTGTTATACTATCCCCTCCCAGGCCCATGAACCATCTCAGAGCCTGGCTTTTCAAAGTGGCTGGAAAAAGTTTGAGTTTCTGGTGATCTATAACAGAGTCATAGCTCCTACATAGGACATCAAATTCAAATAGCAATGTGTCCGGGTCTTCACTTGCCATACCATGAAAGCTGGGTAATGCCGAATGTGGAATGTTCTTCATCTGGTTTCTAAGTGTAGATCCGGAATTTCAGATTGGGAATTCGAAAGTAACCGTTCCCGTACTAGATTCTCCATTTGTATTTCCTCGATTTTTCTCTTCCCTGCGGGGAATGTGTTCTCCCTCGCCATCCATACCTTCCATTAGATCTTCTAAATTAGTTGACCTAGTGGACCACGGGGATTCAGCAACCAATTGTTCATCTCCTCCTCTATTATCAACACTGAATTGTTTAGGAAACCCTTCTTCTTGAACAAACTCTTTTTTTGGAACGAATTCTGCCTTGGGATTGCCCAGAGATGGTGACTTTCGCTGAACATTTCCTCCTTTTATTGAACTTCTTGCACGATTAGTACCTAGGGGAAGATGTATCATATGGATATAGCAGTCTACCTATACTATCTCTTACTCTACGCATGAATACTTTCCATGTTCCAGGATCACAGGGACTTGCGACATGTAATATTCTGAATGAATATGTTAGTGCATCATACTGGACCCTCCTCTGAAATCATACCAGACTAAAAAAAAATTCACACACACGAGCTCTTTTATTCATTTTAATTAAATTGAAATGAAATGGAAAGCTTGTTCATAAATTATCAACCTAGGGCTACAAAAGGTTATGAGCTACCAAGCAAAATATATGCCAGACATTGCAACTTGGAAGATCTTAACATAGAGAAGATTAATGAATTACTGAATCAGAATTAGGATATAATATTTTGGTGAATGGACTCCTAAGAAATTACTGACTACTGGAAGGATTTTTCACTCTAATGAAAGCATCTAACTATTAATAACATTTGGATAGACTACAGAAAGAAATCACTACCAACAACCATCTGTCAAATTACATAAAGCAATTAAATTTCAAATTCCAATTAACAAACTGAGAAATACCTAATGAAAATAATTCACTGAATCACAACTGTAACAAAAAGATTGAACAACTAATCAAATTCCATGATCTGCTTCTACCCTTAAACACTCACAACATAATTCTAAAAGAACCTAGATGCATCCATTCACTGCAGAATTTATACTAATTTGGCATTCATCATTCATATACTCCTTTGGAAATGGTAACAAAAATAACTTTGTAATTCAATCGCACACTCATTAAAGAATTCACACGCAACTATGATCAACACACCAATTCTATATATCGATTAACTGAACTAATCAACACTGCATTAATAATTAAGCCATCAATCTGAACACACCTGCATAAAGGAAAGAAATCCTATTTATAACAAGACCTATCACAGAAGGGGGCCCTCCCTTCGGCAACAAGAGTTGAACAACCTCTCAATCACATGAAATTGATCAACACATCAAATCAGATAAAACCAGGAATCTCTTATATATAAAAACATGATACATTGTTCAATAGTTCTTATGCAATTGAGGCTAACCCTTATGAAGAGTCCCCATGTCTTTTATACATCAACACTTATGAGAGGATAAATGAGAAATCGCATGGTTACAATGAATTCCCCAACAAATCCTATATATGGATCCTCAATGAGATAATTCAAGGATAAGCATCATGGAAAGTGGGGGAGGATCCCAGGGATGTCGAGATGGTCAACTATGAGTCATCATAGACCCACAATGCCGAATTAAACATCAAACCTCCATCTCCTTGGATCGAATGCAGCATCATCTGAATATTGGATAGGTAACCAAAATAATGTAACAGAATACATCGAGCTAGATACCTTGGTGTAATAGCTCCAGACTGAAATACATAACTTCCAGCTTCCATAGTCTTTCATTTTGCAACCTGTAGATAAATGGATATCAACCTGAAACATAACTTCTTTACTAGGTAATAATGGTAGCATATCCCTATCAATCACAAGCAATTGACAAATAGCAGAAAGAACTAGATCAATTCTTACCAAGGCCAAAATGTGCAAAATGCAACCAAAAGAGCCAGTAGCAATACAAGAGTATGTCAAAAAGAGTCAAAAACAAAGTAGAAGGAGGGAACAAAAAGGGTCATATGCACATCCCATCAGAGCTTTCATGGGAATCACATACTGCATTATTTGCATATCGAAGGTTTTTAGGTCGTCATACGTCCATGTGAACGCATCTTTAAATTCTTTAAACAGTTTGACAAAGGCTGATTTTTTGGTTTGAGTACAATCTGATCCTAAGTTTATGTTCTACGGATTTGTTTCAATACCTAAGTTTACAGTTTCATAGGGCATGCTAGAACTGTTTGTCTTGGAATTAGGCACTCCTTTGAACTTATCATGTAGATAATAAAATTTCTCAAGTCTAAGAATAGAAGTAGGGATCAAATTTACCAGCTCAAAATATTTGTCAATAGAATGATGCAGATGGATTATTGAGAAATTGTACAGATCTTCATCATCCGTAATCTCGTCAATTGCTGATTCTTTGAAAGTAGCTTCTCCTGTCAAGAAATTTATAATCTGTGAATCATCATTAAAGACCCGACAGTTAGTGATATTGTCAGGGATTGACGGTCTAAACAATAATTAAATAGAGAAAGAATTGGGAGAAAATTTTTCCGATGGAATGAGCTATGAGACCACATTTTCCAAAAGGTTAGCCTCTTGGTTCTGAAAATGAGGAATAGAGTTAATATTAAAGGCATCAAATGCTGAAATTAAATCCCATACCTATTTCTGATAACTTTGCAGCTGATTAGATAAATAATGGATGGAATTGTGAAGTTGTCGAACTATAATTTCAGAGTCACCAGTTGCAATCAATACCTTAACATTCAAATCTAATTCTTTCTTTAGGCCTTGGATGAGAGCTTTGTATTATGCTATGTTATTAGTGCAGAAAAATTCTAGCCTGCACGACAGCATATATTTATTTTGAATCGGATCAAGCAGCATACAACCGGCTCTTACACCTTCCTTGGATTGTGAACCATCAAAGTACAAATGCCAAGGTTTATCTTATAGACTATTTACATTATTTACACTATTTACATTTTCTACAACATTAACCAAGCTAAGAGAAGCTTTCTGAAAGTCACAATGCAAAATCTCTTATCTATTTACAGAATCAACAAATGCTAATTTATATGCAAAAAAAGTGCCCAAATCAGAGTCAAAACCATAATTCCCTAAAATAGAATCATTAAACATGACTGGTTCGTTGGGAGAATCAATCTCATTCACTGTGTTCTTCATGTATCTTTCCCTATAAATCCTAATTTGATTTGGCCGCCCATTCTTGGGTAACCACAGATGTGACCAATCCGTAAAACAATAGCCTTTTAAAGCTTGAGACTAGTCACGACTTAGAAACAATCCATACACATCAGGTATGTCTGCCACTACAATGTCAATAACTTGAAAAATTTGTGGATTGGTATCCATTCTAATCATTACTCCTTTCAATGCTCCCATGATCTTGACCTTAGATCAGTCTAATTGCCTGATCTGAGTCTCACAAGGTGTGAGCTCAGCATTCAACTTCTTACATACCGAATAAGGCATAACGTTCGATGATGCTCTAGAATCAACCATGCAGTTGTGAACGTTTTGATTAAAGATTTCAAACATCAATAGGAAAGGGGGAGTTGTAGACTTGGAATTTTTCCCTATCAGTGTATCCCTATCAGCATCTGCTTTATTGTTGTTGTTGAAACTTGCTACCACTTTACTGGTGGAAGGATCAGAGTTACTATTTGTAGGCATAGAAGGTTGAATTCTTCTGTTATTGGTATTGGATGGAGATGCCAAATTTGAGAATATTGAACCTCCTAGCATAGGATATATTTTTAACAAGTCAAACATGTTGATGTTTTCTCTTTGTTTTTTAAGATCATCAATGATGTCATATTGGAGGTCCTTGTCTTGAATTACAGGATGTTGATTTGTGGGTAGAGGATTGCTCCTAGGTGTGGGAGATACCTATAGATTGACAGGTCCCTTACTCCTGGTGTTATGAGTGTGTTGATTGATGAAAACAGAATTGTCATAACATTCTTCCTTATTGACAGAACTATCCCAGAAATGACAATTAAACGGGAGGGGATCTTCAGAGGGTTCTTCTTCAGGTTCAGGCTATTCATGTTCTTGTTGTTCTTCTAACTCTTGGTCAAGTGACGTTTCATGTAAAGCATAGATAGCCCTAATTGTATTGAATACCTCCTCATTTTCTAAAATGTCAGGAGGAGTGTTCTGTCTTGTGTTGGGCGACGTATACGGTCAATATGGAGCCTTAAAATTTCCTCTATTAGAGGTACCTTCCTCGTTCTTCTGTTTCCAGATCACTACTTCATTTGTAAGAGACCTTATTGCTTTTGGTAGTTTTTCCATATCGAAAGTTGAAGTGTCTTTTTTGTCTATATTAACTCTTGACGTAGTGTCATTTGTTTTATGCATAGGGTTGTCATTCTTGATATTCTTTTCTAGCTCGTAGGTCATAGAATTCTTTTCGACCTTTATTGCTTCTTCAAGGGTTTCAACCAAGGTGGTCTTACTAGCTTGCTTCACGAACATTCCAAGTGACTTAGGCAAATCCGAAGCATAGTTCTCAATTATAATATCCTCTGGAGGTTGGGAAAGTACTTGTATTCTATTCATCAGGGTAAGGAATCATTGATTGAATTCTTTTATTCATTCCTTGTTTTCCATTTTGATTCTAGCTAATTCTAATGCTAATACATCAGGCGTCATATCCTCGCAAAATTTGTTTATGAATGCTTGAATGAAATCAGTCTAGCTAGTTATAGATCCTTGGGTCAAGGAGAAGTATCGAACTACAGCCTTTCCTTGGAATGTCAAAGGAGATAGATGACATACAACATCTTCATGCTAGATGTTCATGATCTGAACAGCTAAGATGAACTTGTCGATGTGATTTTCAGTAGGCTCCTTATTGTCTGGGTCAAACTTGTGTAGGAGCTTGTCAGGGTCTTTGGGTAAATTGTGTTCCACCCAAGGTACAGCAACTGCACCGCATCGTAACTGGGGTCTATTATTGTTTTGGTCTCCTCCATCATGGTCACCCATATCATGATCAGACTCTGAATCTGACGAAGATTCGTTTCCGTGATCACTAGGGCTCTCTGGTGGTGATTCAAGGGGTGAGGGAGGTTCGTCAAAACCACCAGCGGTTGGAAGTTGTCGTGAAGTGTTTGTATTTATTCCTCCTCTAAAAAGGTTGCTAAGGTGATAGTCAGGGGATCCTCTAAGGGGCTGAAGAATTTCTTCACTGATTGGATCAAAAACTATCTGATTTTTGTTGCGAGACCTATTTGGTAGACCAAACTTGATTGGGAGCACTCCTGTCTGGCAGGAATAGCCTCTAGTCAAGATACACCTAGATTCTTCTATGGATTCATTTATGTCTTCCGGAGTGATAGGTGGAAGACTGGTATTATGTGTTATAGCAGCCCTAGCCATATTCATAATAGGTGTTGCAGTGAAATAAGTTTGCAAAGTAGGGGTAGGGCTAGATATTGTTTCAAAGTTACTAAGAAGGGAAGTAGTTTGACTAGTTGTAGGAATAGTATGTGATTGTTCATCCAATAAACTTTTAGTTCAGGACCACCTTCTAGCGCCATTTGCTGGCATGAAAAACTATCCTAGGCCAACTAACAGAAAGACAGCCCACACACTCGACTTAATGCAATCTTGTATGTGTTTAAAATGATTTTCCTTCACAAGATCAAGGCTCTGCTTCCTGTGTGATGTGTTCTCAGAATAGAGAGTCTCTCTATTGTGGATGTGTGTGCAGTTTTCCTAACTAATCTACTAACAAATCAAAAAGTTTTAAACTGATGCTTAGTTAATTCTAAAGACTGCTTTTAAAGCTAAATGCATAAAAAAAGTAACTCCTAATTCTTCCCTATGATAACCTAGATGAAAAATTAGTTATCTCGTCCGAGAGCATGAGTTATAGATTTGAAACAAGGTTTCAAATAACAAGAAGATGATCTACAATTCTAGATTGATAGAGAAATCCACAATTACAGAAAGTAAATCTCAATTATCTCACAGTAAGATAACAATCTATTGTAAAATAATTGAAACATGAATTAAAACACAATATCAATAATATTAACTAGATACACTATTCTGAAACATATAAATATAATGATATACTAACTTGTAAATGAAACAAGGTCAACCAGCAAGTTAGAAACTATCAGAATTGATTTATAAACAATTGAAATCATGACGAAGTTCATTAATCTCAATATGAAAATAAATCATTTATATTTCAGATGAGCAAAACCATTCGAAATTCCTCAAAGGTATTTCACATATAATAGCAAGATATATATATATGAAAATAAATATAACAAAAGAGAGTGATTAGAAACACAACATATATATTCTAAAGACTTATCTAGGGTCTCTAGTATTCTTCAATATTCAATAAGTCACAGAAGAATTTGGAAGAATATCGATATAAACAGAACAAAGTATATTACTGTATCGTATGGACTCTCAAATGTCTCAAAAATCGAACCCTTGTACAATGTTTTGATCTTGTTTTTATAGCAAAACTTAGAGCATCTAGTCATTAACTACCCTATCTTTACGACACTACGTGGATCTTTATCCCAATATCCAACATAAAATCAGTACAGGTCGATGCCAATTCTTCCATGAATCAGATATGTCATTGAGTCAAATTTGGGATAGAGCAGCGTGGATAGGATATAATCTGACTTACTGGACGAATCCAACAATGTGCCCTCTGTATGAGATATCCTTGCATCCGACAATTGATGAACTGTTGATGTTCAAAATTGGAAATGAGCTGCCAGCAAGGTAACAAACAGTTGCATGTTCATAGCATCTCGAAACAAGTAAGCTCTAGCTAAGCAACTTCCAAAATTGTAGCGATAGCATCAGCCTTCAGTTCATAGATCTCATAACACCTGGAATTTTCAATTAAAATCAGTTAGCAAAGTGAAAATGAAAAGAGAAGAAATAAATAGGATGCATGTAGAATTTTAATTCTGGAGGTGTCCTTATAAAATAAAATAAAAGCACTTTGCACAAAAGACAAGATTTGAATGCATGTAGTTACTAACTTGTAGAAGTCGATTTTAACCATCTGTATGCCTAAAAAAATTTAAATCATGAAACAAAATTGAAATTTGTGTCACCACAAAAATATTAAGTTCTACGGGATGTTTCGACAGAAAATCGAATTGGCACACTTCTTCTGGCTTCATCTAACTTAGCGTTGAATCTCACAGCTCTCATATTGGAAGTTCTATTTTGTTCAACTAATTTTCAATTCCTCGACGGAAGATTCTTACCATGAGCTTTATACATGAACTTCTTTTCCTTTAAGCGATTCCATTTTGCAACCCAGGTAGTTAAATCAGCCTTCAAGCTAGCAATTTCTTCCATAGCGAATGCATTAACGATTTGAGCTTCCTTTAGATCACTTTCCAACAATGATATAATCTGAGAATAGAGTGTTGGGATAGGTTCTTCTGCTACTCCTGCACTCATCCCTTCAATACCTCCTACCTCTGTATGTGGTTCCTGATCAACTTCTTGATCTACTTTAGGCATCGGGTTTGATCGTTGAGCACTCCTAGCTCTAGTTTTAGACGCAGATACATACTTGAGATCAAGGCCTGCAGGATTGAATGGAATTTGATTTGGCCGAGACTCCACAGAATCGCTTAGTTCAACAACAGGGGCATCCCCTACAACCAGATCTCTGCCTGCAAGAAGTGCAACAGTCATGCTACAGGTAGTTTGGCGAATCACCTAATTACTCAACACCTTACTACTTTCTCCTTCATCATGTGGAAGAGTAGAAATGGGTCTTGAACCGACGGGATGCCTATCATATCCACCAACAGAGGTAGTAGGCTGGTTTACTTTGACATGAGGGTTTTTGTGTGCAGCATCAGGATAAGACTTGAATTTGACTATTGACCCTTCTTGCCCTAAAGATTTGATAGAGCCTGTTTCTTCACTTAAGGTTCTAGGATAGTTAGGCTCCCCATCTCCCAACCCAGTCTTAGATTTAGGGTCTTCAAAATATGAATTGGTGCATTTGTAGTGAGTTGTAGCCCTGCGACGAGGCCATAGCTCATTATACCCATAGCCATTCCTAATCAGGAATGCATCCCAATTATAACCTAGTTCCTTAAGCCTATGCGAGATGAGCATTTGAATCAACCCATAGTGGAAGAGACTACAGCTCTTGTCTGCTACATTCTTTTGAAAAGCCTAGGCCATTTTCCGCAGACTATTAACCAGATAAAAAGGCATATTGACGTGGTAACCTTTAAAAACCAACAACAATTTTAGATGATAGGAATGAACCTGAGAGAGACGACCCTCACATGTTATATACCTGATAACTAATTCGAGGAATGGCCGCCATTGCTTCTTCAGAAGCCGTGTAGGGAAGTTGGATTTGGATTTTGTTAGCCGGTTAGTTTTTATCATGAAACCCTTCCATTCTTTACCTTTTAAAAGCTTTCCCTTAAGCCATCGCTCACCAAAGGTTGATAAACCGGTAGCCAGAGACACAAATTTCCTTGTTACATTAAGTTCAATATCCCCAACCTTCACGGCCGAGCCATCAAATGAGGACGCAAATTCCAGGGTAGCATCATATTGTGTCCCGAGAACCTCTTAAAAAAGGGCAGACATCATACCTCATTTACTGCTCGTATACAATCTAGGTTCATATCGAAGAACTCAGGACCGGGAAACTCAAAATGCTAGACAGGTGCCATAGGGAACGTGTTGCAGGATACAGGAAGTTTCAAAACACTCAGTGAAAGGTGGAACATGCCTACCATCAGCCTTCATGAATTTACCATTATCACAGCGGACTTCAATTTGTTTGAATACACCAAGATCGATGGGTGAATATGGGAGGCAGAGTCATCATACCCTGTAATCGGTCTGAAACCCTGGTTTTCTCATGGATTTGCAGAGGGCATATAGTATCATAATGGTTTGAAGATTTCGAGGGACACGAAACACTATCAGATAGTACCATTTCCATCATAACCAAACAAGTGGCAAAGTCTCATAATTAGGCATATTAAACCTTGTATCTTAGACATTAACGCACATAACATTACCGACTTACCATTTGGCCTATCCGCGACCTAGGACAATCGCCACATAATCCAACCTAATTTGGAAAGCATGAATCCTAAGTCTTGATCATATCATATATTTATATATCTCCAAAGAATATATGTGAAGACCACAAAGTTCAAATGGAGAAAATTTATAAATCAAACCAAGGTCATTAATAAAGTGGTTTAATCATGCTTGCAATGACATTTTGAGAAAGTGTTCGAAATCGATTGAATATAAATCATTTATAGGTCATCGTTCAAATCATTCATTGAAAAAATTCATAGTCACCAAATTATATCTCATCATATCATAAAAATAAATTTGAAGATAAGAGTCCATTATAAAAATAATGAGATTGTCAATATTACTGAGAATGAGTTTTTTTTTATACCAACTTATCAAAACAAAGGTAAGTCTCGAAGGATAATCGCCTTTATTAGGATACAATAAATGAGTCAAGCAGTAAGAGATTGCAACAGATTTGATCCATAGGTTAGAAAGTAGAATGATACATCAATCACCCAACTCTGATCTCAAATTGTATTGATGACCAAATCTGTAAAATTAGGAGCTGCTAATTGTCAGAATTAGAATTTGCATTGTAGATCAAACAAGATAATTGGCATAAATCAAATAGCTCAAGTCAGGGAGATAGAAACAAACCAAGCTTTAGTTGTGATCAAAATTTGTACCTTATTGGGAGTAACTTCAAAATCGAATATTGTGAAGGTACCCCTAAAATATTTTTTAAAGAGTGGTCATTATAATCATAATACGAGATACAAATCATGATCTGGAGATTAATGTAAATGAGTAAGATAAATCAATATGCAAAAAATTATCTGGAGGGTGTTTCTTGCCAACAGAGACCAAGCCATATCCAACTACGATTGGGTATAGGTTGTTGAAGAACCTAAGGATAAATCAAACAAAGGATTTTGGATAGAGTTATTCTGAGGAGAGAAGCAAACCCATAGAGGTTTAAACCATTAGGATAACTACAAAAGTGAGTTTAGGTAGAGTTGTGAAGATAGAAATAAAACCTAATTCATGTTTGAAATTTTTAAGAAAAATGGTTTCTGGAGAAAAGATTGAGAATTCAACATTTATAGCAAAGGAGGTTGGGTAAAACTCTTGTTGGCATAGACTTAGACCCTAGGTTCTAAATCAGGAACCAATAGTACCTAGTTATGAGATCAATACATGAGAATGGAAAAGTATCACTCAAGACTCTCATATGGAGTACTGAGACTGAAATAAGGTTAAGTTTTGGTAAACATTTAACATTAATATATACTTTATCATTCAATAATAACTCAACATAATAATATATCCATATTCAGATTCATGTGCAATTTCACAAACATACAAAATTAATTCAAACATATAATTGGTCCATTCCATTAATGTTGAAATATTACACCTAACATGAATTTATGTCATGCATCAAAAAAAAATATCAGATTATCAGTCACAGGATCCCAAATAGTCCCATCATTTCAATATTTATACAATATGATAGAAAATTATCACTCTTACTAACTATATTCTAACTAATACTTAACCATAACTAAATATCCTCCACTTTTATAGCAAAATACTCAATACAACATATTGTGTGGCCTATTACAAAATATATCATTCATTTACAAAACATAGGACAATGTTAGTGATATAGCACCAACAACTCTTGAAGTAGAACATTAACTGGATAACTTGAAAAGTAGGTAATGGTGAAGTGAAGTCCAATAGTGAACTTGGGTAGAGTTGTTGATTGGAGAAACTAGCAATATAGATTGAGGTTTTAAATATTTGAAGACATGGTGAGGACTATTAGGGTTGGGATAGTCTAAACATTAAGTTGTTGGGTAGAGTTATCCAATGGAAGGAAAAATCCATTTGCAGTTTTGAAAATTTTGAGTGCATAGATGGTTTACAAGAGTCATGTGAAGGCTATAAGTATGAGTAGGGAATCACATGATGTAATGGTATCATCTAAATTATTTGACGGGATATGAAAAGAACTTATGTTAGCATGGAAGAATTGGAAACAACACAAGGGATTATAAAACCCTTTTCTCATAACGAGTGCATACAAACTTTAATGAAGAAAATAAGACCCCTCAAAAGGGATGAGTTGTTCATGATTAAATGGCGCAAGGTCACCTCGAAAAGGGTTCTTGCTTAACAATTACACACAACACACGCATTCACATAAAATAGACGGAAATAGGATGCTAGAAGCTGGCTTCTATTACTTCTAATTAATCGATTACAATGCAAACTTGAAGGAATGTAAAAAAAAAAACTATGTCGGCCTTAGCCTATTACAATACAAGAGTAACTATGTGCTCTCTCAGTGTGTCGATGTAATATCTCGAATTTTGGACTAGCTATTTTTGTTGTTATATTGGGCCACGGCCCGAGCACCTATCTTTTATTTTGAGTATTGGGCATGAGCCCTAGCACCTATGATTTATGCTTTTATATATTGACATATCGAGCATGGACCCTGGCTGACTTCTTTATTTTGAGTGTATATTGGGTGAGAAGGCCCTAAGGTTTTAATGATGTTCTTCAGCTTTATATGGGTACAAACCCTAATATACTGAGATGATCTTTTGTTACTTACTGTGTAGAGCTATGATTTTATGTGATTTGACTTATGAGTGTGTTGAGCATGGACTCAGAAACACACATATAACCTATGTACTGGGCATAAGCCCCGATGTACCTAGAAGAATTTTTATGTACTATGATTAAGCCCTGAGGTACATTGAGTGTTGGGCCTAAGCCCTGGAGCACTCCAAGCTTGACAAATGAATATCGGATTGGAGGCAACTTAAATATTCTAGATGTGCCTCACAACCACATTCTAGCACTAGTGTTGAGCACGGGCTCTGGAATTGCACTAGTGTAACACCCATGTGAGAGTTGAGTTAAAAGGCTCTTAAGAGCACTCGGGGTTACTGGATCTCAAAGTGTTGACTTAGAAAAGACTCTGAATAGCACTTTTACTTTCATCACAATTATTTAATTTGATTAAATGATTCATCTTTTATCTATCATCAAATACCACGGGAACTACCATGTTAAACGAAGGAATCCAACATGTAAAGAGAGAGACTAGAGGTGCCTATCCTAGCTTATCAAAAGATTGTCCAAAGAAGTGGACCTTACTCTTAAGTTCTTAAAACTAAGTATCATGTAAAGATACAAGATTTAATATTATTATTAAGAATATTTAATAAATAATGATGTGATTATTTATTTGTAAAAGACATTATTGCATATACTTTATGCATAGTGGGATGCCACATTATTTAATAGTATTAATAAAGTATTAATATCTAGTGGGCAGACACATATATAAATAGTATTACTAATGTATTAATACCTAGGTTAGAAATATTATTATTATTGTTATTGTTATCGTAATTATTATGAAGAGCTTAAATCAGACTAGTTCTTATTGCAAAAGATTAGATATTTATTAAATAATATCTTTTAAATATATTTATCTAATTTAAAGAAACTAATTATTCCAACAGTCATAATTCAAGACTCCCCTACATAAAGAGGGAAGATCCCAAGTTTTGGGGGGATCCTCTATATTTTTTATTATCATTCCCTTATGGTAATTGGAGAGAAGTCCTCTTCTCCAAGAAACTGAAGCAGCCCTATATAGTAATTCCATATCTGAACCAGCAGAGAATCTAGGGTCTTTATCTCTCATTGCATATTGGAACCAGCTCAGGGGGATCTAGTTAGAACCAGGAATGGTCTAAGGGTCATGGTTGGGAGGAACATGGTAGCCCCAAAGTGATCCAGCTAAGGAAATCATCCTAACAAGTTAGCCAAATACAGCAGGTTCTGTATTAATTATTGTTGAGTGTGTAGGTTTCTACAGGAAGGGATCAAGTGCCAAGTAGTCACGCTTCTACATGAAAGGATCGAGTGCCCAAGTAGCAAGGTATGCAGTAGTAATTGTTTCCATTCTACAGTTATAATAAACCTATGCTTTTACATTAGAATTGATACGTTAGCATTGTCCTCATCAGAAACATTATCAACTTAGAGGTTCTGCCCAGAAACCAGTGGAGGGTCTATCAGGTCTAGCCAAGCTAAGCTATGCCAGACAACACCCCATAAGGAAACTTAGGAACCCTACTCTGAATTTTGGGATACTTCCCTTTGTTTTCCCATATTAACTTCCATGTTAGGGTTATTATATCGTTTTAAACACTTCTGTCTCATTCATCTTACCATTTCATAATGCAGGGATTATTTATGTTCTCTTTTTAAATCGTTCATTGTCATTCTTTTTATGCTTGAGAATCATTAAATAGAAATGATAACAGTAGCAAGACAAACACCAGATATCCTAGTCACCCTACACATCGAATGGTGGAAGAGACCACATGAGCATTTATTATTTCTTTCTATTTTTTAATAACTAGGTACACTTCCACATTATTAACATCTACATGATTTCCACCAACAACCAACTCCTTACAAAGAGACAATGCATCAGGGATTTCAAGGAAATACGATTTACAAACATAGACTTAGGCATTTTATTTTACAACCTAAACTTTTGAAACCCAACGATTATCATGTCAGAGATCAAACCCCACCCATGACTATACCATTGACTCTACTGTCATAATAGAGGCCACAAATCATAATAAACGCCATAATATAGTATTAAACACATTAACCCATGATGTCTCAAGGCTAAACACAACAGTAGCTAGGGTTACGACTCCTATTAAAATGCAAGAGGTTTTACACAACACTTTTCAACCAAACAATACGCATTAAACTATAGACAAACATTATACACCCACAGGATACAGGATCGAATCCCTCTAGCATCCATTCAATTGAAACCCTTACTGTTTCTAGCTATTACAAACATCAGTAACACAGTAGCATGAATCAAACCTCAGTAACAATAGTAACATTTCAGACTTATAAACTTAGCTTCTAGGTTACGATTAATTCCTATCGAACATTCTTAGTAGCAAGACAACACATTTCGAAAACCTTAGATACAAACATCATTCCCATTCAATAGATGGAGCCATGATAGCCACATGAAGAATCTAGACTCTCAAACCAGTAATTCACATAAAGCAAATGCAGAGACTAGTTAGTTGTATATCTCTCCTTAGCAGGTTCAAAGTGCATAGGAAAACGCAGAGACTAAATAGGGTACCAAACATTTACAAAATTATACGGGAGTCCATTCCAGGGCCCATTCAAACTAAATACGCAGACATAGGTCTCGAATGCAAACCCCAGTTCATATTGGGCATTATTATTATCAACAAGCTTCAACAAAACTTAGACATTGAGCCGGATGGCCAAAACCTCCCACTAAGACCCTCTAGGGCCTGAAAAAGTCAATAGATACATTTTTTGCAACAGTCTAGCCAATTGTGACTTCCAAGAACTTAAAGCTTGTTGCAGTGAACCCAATCGGGCTCACAAGGTTCCTCATAGCAAATGCAAAACAGTAACACTCCACAGAGGCGAGAGGAGGAGATAAGTAATGGTGGACACTAAACTTACCATTTGCAATGCCTCCAAGTATAGTCTTGGCCATCAACTAGTAGCCACGCAAATGAATAGGACCAAATGATTACCTACCAAGCAAGTAAATCATACAAGTCAGAAACCTAAGCTTATTATCGTTTTTATCCATTTAAATTAGCAAGAAAAAAGGGATGATATTAACTTCATGTTTATCTGTCACCATCTCTTCATACGAAACCCCTTATGGTGTGCTGACCGTGAGCCAAGCTCAGGTCAGCACACGAAACCTTCAAACGCATCCAACACACAGACATGGGCAAATGAACCACAAAATTGAACCTTCGATGGTGTAGAAACCAAGTAGAAACCCTCCACATAGCTGGCAACGTTGGCCATGTGCCATCATAGAGTTGCATTAAATTCCACTACCAACCCCAAATATTTCGATCCTAATCGTGATCTCTATAGTAGCAAAGGTATTCACGATCAATAAAGTAATTGAAAATGCAAGGTGTGATACAAAGACCCCAAGTAGTGTATAATTCCAACAAGTAATTATAAGGTCAACATGTATTAAGAGTTCAATAAGGGCTATAGTTTCCAACAAGGCATCTTAAGGTGACAACCTCCAAACATTACATACATTAGTTTTAAATAAGTGCTAGACTTGCGAAGTAAGCACCATACGTAGACACCTACGTAAGTACACCTGCAAACCAGGTACAAAGTGGATGCATTAGCGAACTCGCTAAGTAAGTTAGGAGTTTCCATTTTCTTACCCCCTACCTCTCGGTAGCCCTGGTGGGGTACCTTTCACTTTGAAAAGACCAAGCATCACACCATGGGCCTCAATCGCCACCAATAAAGGTCCAGCCCACCTGAATTATCAGTTAGACTTTAATCAACATGCACACACAAACTCTTAAAATTGTACGAAAGAGATTTACATTATTATCCTCTAAACATTTGTACCCTTGTGACAGATTTACAGTTCTATTCATTACAACGCTTCCGCAAAGCTGTAGGATTCACAACCAGTTAATCCATGACACTTATAAAACTTAGATTTTATTAAATGTCACAAAAGAAGCATCAGTGTAGCATATTCTTAGCAGTGCTGAAGTTAATTTACATTCATCATCTCTTATCTAGTTTATTAAAGTAACATAAAAGTTTTAAATTTTTTACTGTTTTTAGGGACATTACAGTTGATCTTCACCCTCTCCTGGTTCGCTAAGGAACTCTGAGCTATGGCTTGATCTTCTCTGCGCTCGGTAGATGTGTGACTGTCCTATCAAATCTACAAATATTCTCTCAAGATATGCTTTGTGCTAACTCCAAAATGGAACTAACTCCTCTCTTATATGCCTACGCACAAGAAATCTACCATGCTTTTGTTGTTACCGAGATCAATCTGACCCCCAATACACACTTCCTCTATCCTCCAATATCCCAGATTGTATGCCCGACTTCGCTTTTCTCTATTCCTTCTGTGATTTCCTCCTTGTGTCGATTTGGAATATGCACTACCCAGTCTATGTTCGACACTTCGGCGCTTTTGCTGCTTGAAGCTTCTTCGAACTTGTACAGATCTGAGACATTGAGCATTAGTGAAATGTTCAAGTCCTTTGGAAGCTCGAACACACAAGCATTGCCTAAAATCTTCTTCAGAATCTTACATGGTCCAATCTTCTTCAGCTTCAGCTTGTTATATGTTCCTGTTGGAAATCTCTCCTTCCACAAATGTGCATAGACTAAGTCTCCTTTGCTGAATGACTCTAATCTCTTCTTCCTGTCGGCTCTTAACTTGTATGCCACATTACTCTTCTCTATGGGATTTCGCTCATTTTCATGCACTTCTTTCATGTGCTCTATGAATGACTCTGCATATGCGCTTTTCCTGATTTCTCTCGGCAACTCAACCAAATATACCACTCCATGTGGGATTCTTCCCTGAACCATCGAGAATGGGCTCAAACCTATCAACTGATTCACATAATTGTTATATGCCAACTCCGCTTATGCCAACACATTCTCCCACTGCTTTGGTTTGTCGACTGTGAAACACCTTAAAAGGTTTCCCAAAATTATGTTCACCACCTCGGTTTGTCTGTCTGTCTACGGATGATATGCCGAGCTAAACTGCAACCTCATTTCCATTTTCTTCCATAGGGTTCTCCAGAAATGCCCCATAAACTTGGTTTCTATGTCTGATGTGATACTCTTCGACAAACCATGCAATCTGACTATCTCCTTGAAGAATAGTACAACAATTCTTGTGGCATAACTTGTCTTCTGACATGCAATAAATTGTTGCATCTTCAAAAATCTGTCGACTACAACACAAATTGAATCACTTCTTTGTTGCGTCTTCGACAATCCTAACACAAAATCCATGCTCAGGTGCTCCCATGGGGTATTCGGTACAGGTAATGGTGTATACAACCCCATGTTCTAACTTCTTCCTTTTTCCAACTAGCAAACGCGACACTATCGTACCCACTTACCGACATCTGTTGTCATTCCTGGCCAATAATACTTCTCTTCGACCAATTCCTTGGTCTTTTCGATGCCAAAATGACTTGCTAATCCGCCGCTATGAAACTCTCGGATTAGGTTCTCCCTTATGGATACTTTGGGAATACACAACTATTGTCCCTTGAATAAGTATCCCTCTTGGATAAAATAATCCAATTATGGAGTTTTGTCGACACTTCACTGTTCATGAAAAGCCTCCCATGCCTTCGCAAAATCCTCGTTGGTCGCATACTCTGCCTTCATCGACTCTATTCCTGTTTCCTGAACTGTTGCTGTGTTTAGAAATGAAACTTTTTGACTCAGCACGTCATCAACCTTATTTGACTTTCCCAACTTATGTCGCAACATGAAAGTATACCCTTGTAGGAAATCAACCCATTTCATGTGCCGTTGATTTAGCCTCGACTGAGTATTCAATTACCTCAGTGCTTGGTGATCTGTGTACAACCCAAATTCCTTAGGAAACAAATAATGCCTCCACTTCTTCAATGTTTGGACAATAACATAAAATTCATGGTCATAGACCGAATATTTCCACTTCGCATTATCCAACATCTCACTGAAGAATGCAATTGGTCAGCCCTACTAGCTCAACACTACTCCAATTTCCATTCCACTTGCATCGCAATCGACCTGGAAAACTTTGTCAAAATATGGAAGCGCTAACACTAGGCTCTCAGTAACCATTTCCTTCAACTTGTCTAAATATTGTTGGGCTACTTCCATCCACTTGAACTCCCCTTTTCTCATGCACTCTATCAAAGGTGCACAAATCTAACTGAATCCCCCAATGAACTTCCTATAGAAACTTCCAAGTCCATGGAAACTCCTTACTCCAGTCGTACTTGTCAGTTCCAGCCAATCCAATATTTTCTTCACCTTCTCTGGTTCCATCACTAACCCTTTTCCTGAGATTACAAATCCCAAGTACACCAATTCTTCCTTCATGAAGAGACACTTTTGCAGGTTCACCATCAACTTCTCTTCCTACAACTTCTGCAATACCTGTTGAATTGCTCCAAGTGCTCTATCTTGGTTCGACTAAAAATCAGAATGTCATCTTGGTAGACTATGACAAACTTTCCCAAGAATGGTTTCAGTACCTCATTCATCAATCGCATGAATGTACTGGGTGCACTAATAAATCCAAATGGCATGACTAACCACTCATACAACCCTGTTAAATTTTCAGAATTTACTTCAATCTAATCTAGGATCTTAACTGAGAGAACAACATGTACAGCAAATATATAGCATATCAATCATGGACACAATAATGCAAGCACACAAGAGACACAGAGTTTACTTGGGGAAAACCATAAAGGTGAAAAACCCCAATAACTTCCTCAGAGATAGATAGAGCAATGATACAACCAGAATACAAGAGATAGTCTTCTCCTAGCAGCAGAGCCTCCTCCTCCACAACTATGCCACTCTCCAAAGTGTGAGTGAGAGAATAGAATGTTTAAAATGAGAGAGACACACTCTCTATTTATACATTAACATGACTTGACCTTTGCTCAATTAGGTCGACCTCCACTTAACCACTTAACATAATGCTGACTGGGCTGACCCCCACTAGGGTGGTCTAATAACCCTTTGACCCACATGACTTATATAGGGCCGACCCCAACAAGGTGGTCTAATAGCCCATCAAGTATAAGTTAAGACACTTACAATATAAATGATGACACTTCTATATAGAGGAATAATAACATCTCTATAGGAATACAACCACTTCCATATAGAGGAATAATAACATCTCTATAGGAATACAATATACATATATGTGAAATATATTCCGAAGTTACATATACATCAACACTCCCTCTGAACTAGGAAGGTATTTCTTGACACAGGTCTTCTAGCACAAGTCATCTTCTTTGGATCATCATCAGCGAATCATCATCCTCGAATGATTATCATCGTCACTGTTGCTACTATCTCAATAAATCTGTGAATCTACTCATCATATGAAGTTTTACAGAGCCAATCCTTTTTCATACTGGATGTAGGCCCACCACCTATAGGTCTTCATCATCTGTGCAAACTGTTTGATAGAGGTGGCCTCTCAGGACTAATTTTATGTGCGGATGCAATACCCAAAAGAGTATCCCAGGAACATTTATGTGCCTAAGCACGACAAACAAGATCTCCCAGGACTGATTACATGCATCTCCTCCATAATACCTTTAAAGAGCATCCCAGGAACATTTATGTGCTGCAACACGACCGACAAGATCTCTAAAGAGCATCCTAGGACTTATTATGAGCACACAGCTCAACCTCTCGGATCTCCAGGATTGATTACATGTGGATAGACAAAACCTTCAAAGAGCATCCCAGGAACATTTATGCACCGCAACATGACCGACAAGATCTCTAAAGAGCATCCCAGGACTAATTACGAGCACACAGATCAACCTCTCGGATCTCCAGGACTGATTACATGTCTCTGTAGTAATACCTCATCCCAGGACTGATTACAAGCACACAGCTCAACCTATCGGATATCTGAGGACTGATTACATACTACATAGCGATAGTGGAAAGAGTATCCCGAGAACATTTATGTACTGCAGCACGACTGACAAGATCTCCCAGGACTGATTACATGCTATTTGCACAACCTGCCACATATCATCTCTAACCTCCAAATATCAACCTCATACTCATGATCCAACGAATCATCATCGTACAAAGAATCATCCTGATGCTCATGATCACACTCATCATCATCACTGTACCATCCTGATACATATCATCTGGAGCAACACACTGAAGCTTGTCATCATGATCATCCTGATCATACAATGCATCCACCTGATGCATACCAAGTATCTACCTGATACATATCATCATACATTATCCACCCAATCATACAGTGTATCCACATGATACAAATACAAATACATGATACATATCAACATACATGATCTACCTGATCATACAATGTATCCACCTGATACATATACAGATACATGTTCCAAGCATCCAACATGATGCATATACAAATACATACAAATGATCCAACTGATCATATCCAGCATCAAACATGATGCGTACATATACATATACATATAAATGATCCAATTGATCATATCCAACATCCAACATGATGCGTACATATACACATAGAGCAGTAACTGAAGCATCATCCTAATGCTCATCATCCATGATCCTCCTGATCATCAAAGCATCGTCTTCTTCAGATCATCTCATCATCCACGAAGGACAACCGAGATGCACATCATCCAGTACTCACACCACTGACATGGGAGAACACATCTACCACCATTCGGGGAAGGCTCCAACCCTTACTTTTTCACCATGGGAGAACACATCTACCACCATGTGAAAAATGGCTTCAGCCCTTACATCTACACCATGGGAAAACACATCTACCACCATGTGAGAATGGCTCAACAATTACATAACGACCATGGGAGAACACATCAACCATGTCAGAAAAGCTCATGTGCATCTGCATCTTCCGGACTCATCACTTTCCTTTCGAATGAACTCGATCTGAAGTGCACCAACCCTTTCTCTGAAGTACTCAAACTGCACTCTAGCCAACGGCTTGGTCAATACAACTGCAACTTTCTCATCCATAGCAACATACTCTGCTTCGATTGTACTCAGTGCTACGCAAGACTGCTTCATGCTAAACCAAGAGATCACACCTGATCCCATACTGAAGCAGCACCCATAAGTGCTCTTCCTATCTCCAACACTACCTGCCCAATCTCAGAATATGCTTTACAGCGACCAGGTGAACATCTCTTGGATCTCTCAGGAACTGGCTGAATGTGTTCAGCGCAAAGTAAATATCTGGTCTCATGTTCGTCAAGTACATCAAGGACCCAATCATCTGACGATACACAGTGACATCAACTGGATCATATGAAGCATCACACAGAAGCTCCAGGTTCGATGCGATAGGTGTGGCCATAGCCTTGTAGTTAATCATCCCGAACCTCTTCAGGATCTCTACTGCATACTTCCCTTTTCCAAGGAAGATTCCATCTGCACTCTGCCACACCTCCATGCCAAAAAAACAAATAGTGCATCATCCCCAAGTTCTTCAAATCGAACTCGGAAGCAAGCTTCCGCTACATGTCGGCACTCAATCTATCCTCACCTGTTACAAATAGGTCATCCATATACAAAAGTAGTATCACTGGATTTCCTTCCTCAACTTTGTAGTAAAGGTTGGAATCCGCTTTACTCTTGTTAAAGCCCAAACTGGATAGAAAGTTGTCTATCCTACCATACCAAGTTCTGCACATATATGAGTCCCTGTCATGTGTCTCGGAACCAAGTAGCTACACCACATACACTTCTTCTTCAACTACACCATTCAAGAAAGTGTATCTTCCTCTTCATCACTGCAGCCAGAGCAAGTACTAATTTAATGGAAGTGTATCTGGCTACAGCAGCAAAAGTCTCTATGCTACCACTTGCAGCATGCTTGATCTTGTAGATCCTCTTGGAAGTCACTACAGACTCCCCTTCAGGTCTTGAGACTGCATCCCAAACATCTTTATGATCAACTGGTACTCCTTGATCATGGAATTCTTCCCAGATCCTCGGAACTTCAATATTTTCAATAGATAACTTTGTTGTTGAACAAATGTTGTAGTCCTTCTTTTGTAGGTGATGGTATACGATCTTTCTATACAACAAGTTAAATTGCATGATTAGAAAACATCTCATAGTTTTCAAAACAAATTCTTACACATAAATAAATATGTCATACAGTCATGCAATTATCTTAGCCAATGCTTCAATACAACATTTGTCCATATTCCATAACTTTCTAGATGCCTTCCAATCTCTACCAGAACATTGTTAAGAGTGTGCACAACTCCTAACATGTCAGCAAAGAGGTTTCATTCTAGTTAAGTAGCAATGGAATGTTGTACAATGCCATAGGCCACTTACCCATGTATATTAGTAGTATAATATTCATCAATGCAACTATTCTAATATGCATAATACACAACCTAATTCTAGGAACATCAGTACATACATTATTGAACAATATTATTTAAACAATAAAATATGCAAGTAATGACAATTCAAATACTTTTCTTTGTTTGTTTGTTGGGTTGACTCCCTCTCAGTCTTTGCTTCTTTTCTGCAACTCCATTCTTATGTGGATTGTGAGAAGTGGTCAACTCCCTCTGGATATCTGCATCCTTGCAGAAACTACTGAAGTGTGCTCCTTTGCTTTCTTGCAGGAACAATTGGTGTGTGCTCCCTCTTGATCTTTGCTTCCTGGATTACCTGTCGTTGAACTTACATCCATCCTTAATCACTATGCATTCTTATTAGTGTCATCATTGTGTTATCCTTGAGGGCTCATACATAATCACACATTTATTACTATAATCTTAATACTATCAAAACACAATAATCTTAAACATGTATATTCATGATCATTCACATATAATAAACATTAGTATTCAAGGTTTCAAGGAAGTCTTCTTTTACTCATACACATTCTTATTTGATCATACGACTCTTTTGGTTAGTTGAATCATCAATCAAGATAAGAGATATACTATGCATAAAACCTGTGATTATTCAAACCTATACCTTCATGATTCTTCTGGCTAGTCATATCATCAATTATGGTAAGAAACATAATATGCATACAACCATGATTATTCAAACCTATGACTTCATGAATAATCATTATCAACAACACAACAGTATAAGATCCTAACACAAGGTAGGATTCTAGCTTGATATAGGAAAAACATACCTGGATTAGCATGCTAGCTAGTTATGTCTAACATACCCGCATAATGTCTTATGGTTCTCTTCAGTGACTTGTGCTGGTGACCTGCATGTCTCATAAGTTAACCATTGCAGAACCAAGTTATACATACCTCAAAAGTAGATATTCTTTGTGATGCATGACAATGGATGAATCTTTGTCTTCATGTCACCATGAGCATATGTTCTTGAAGTAGAACATGATTTGACTTTCTTGGTGTACCTTTTGTGTTAGCAGACAACATAAACCTCATACAACACCATAATACATTAGTACAATCATAAGTGTCAACACCCTAATCGATGAATATATTTTATCGTGCAATCATAATTTTATTAAGGTTATACGACAAGTCTAGATTTAATCAAGATTGTACTAACCATAATAATATGAAGACAAATATACCATAAACTTAATCATGAACAAATATCGAAACATACCTGGATAAATCATATCTGTCGATATTGCTTGTAATCTTCTTATGTAAGGCCTTAGCCTCATCTCCCTCTGAAACAAGAACTTCTTCACTTATGCAAGTGACCAATCCATCTTCTTCTAGGATTAACCCAATCCACTTGATTTGCAACAACTGGATCTTGAGATGGATTAGGGTTTGTCAAAGAAACCCCAAAAATTCAAACTTTGAATTTCAAACTTCCGAAAGGATAGAAATATGTGCCTTGATGAGCTGATCAAGCTGGTATGTTCAGAATTTGAAAACTGCAAAGTTTCACTCCTCAATTTTGCCTTTGAAACTTCTGGATTCACTGGACGTGACCCTGAAATGGGGTTTGATGAAGCCGACTCTTTTTCCCCATCAAAAGGTTTGATCCAAAGCTCTAAGCTTTTATTTTTATGAGAAGCTTCCAGCCGTGGTCACAGATTTCAAAAATTCCCATTTTTGCAGAAGCCCTAATTTTCCACTTTTCTGATCAAAGTCCCGAACTAGGGTCTGATCAAGCCTGGCCTTCTCCCCAACCAAAAATTCTGATCTTGGTCTCTAAATTTCGATTTTGATGAGTATCATTCAGCCATGGTCTCCAATTACAAAAAATCCAACTTTATCCAAAACCCTAAATTTCGGAAGCCATGAATGAAGGTACTAAAAAATAATTCTGTTTTGACAGAAATATGTACTTGATTGTTTCTGGTGTAACTCTGAACTTTTCGATCCATAGGGTCTGAAAACATTTCTTGAGATATCCCTATCTATTATATTTCCATCCCAATAGGTCTTACTTCAATTGGATTCTCTGAGAGAGAGAGTTATGCCACGTGTCGCAACGTGAGCTGTTTATGGGATAATACAGGAGAGTGAACTTGTACGGCATGCCACGTGTCACTGGTTCAACTTCGGCCTATAAAATTTTTTCTGTGATATCCTGACCTATTAGATTTCCATCCCGATGGGTCTAACCTCAATTGGATTCTCTGAGAGAGAGTTATGCCAAGTTTCGCAACGTGACCTGTTTATGTGATAATACAAGAGAGTGAACTTGTATGACATGCTGCTTGTCGCTAGTTCAACCTCGACCTCTGAAAAATGTTCTTGAGATAGTATAGTCTGTGTACTACCTGTCACTTTTTACGAAATTGCATTTGGAGCTTCCTAGCCCAAGTTAAGACCTTTTTCCCAAGGTCACCGGATTTTGACTCAGATCTGGAAGAGGCAGAAACCCTATATTGTACAGATCATAAATCATAGCATACAATGAATTAGAGGTTGTCCATTGGAAACAAGGTACATGTGGATCTGATCTTCAACCTATAAAATTTTCAGATCTGAAAACTTCTCCAAAATGGATTTATAGCGAATGTTCTACGATGACTGGTTTTTGCTATATCAAGCCCTAGCATCGTAAGTGCAACAAGTGTCATACATGCCATATCATGCCTTCTTTTAGGCTAGCTCTGATACCATGTTAAATTTTCAGAATTTACTTCAATCTGATCTAGGATCTTAACTAAGAGAAAACTTGTACAACAAATCTACAGCATATCAATCATGGACACAATAATGCAAGCACACAAGAGACACAGGGTTTACTTAGGGAAAACCATAAAGGTGAAAAACCCTAATAACTTCCTCAGAGATAGATAGAGCAATGATACAACCAGAATACAAGAGATAGTCTTCTCCTAGAAGTAGAGCCTCCTCCTCCATAAGTGCGCCACTCTCCAAAGTGTGAGTGAGAGAATAGAATGTGTAAAATCAGAGAGGCACACTATCTATTTATACACTAACTTGACTTGACCTTTACGCAATTAGGTCGGCCTCAAATTAAGCACTTGACATAATGTTGATTGGCCTGACCCCCACTAGGGTGGTCTAATAACCCTTTGACCCACATGGAAAACCCCCAATAGGGTGGTCTAATAACCCTTTGACCCACATGACTTATACAGGGCTGACCCCAACAAGGTGATCTAATAATCCATCAAGTATAAGTTACGACACTTACAATATAAATGACGACACTTCTGTATAGAGGAATAATAACATCTCTATAGGAATACAACCACTTCCGTATAGAGGAATAATAACATCTCTATAGGAATACAATATACATATATGTGAAATACATTCCGAAGTTACATATACATCAACAAACCCTTCCTTTGTTTTTAATGTTGTCTTCCATTCATCTCCTTCTATAACCTGAATCTGGTGATAACCGCTCTTCAGGTCAATCTTCGTGAAGTACTTCTCTCCACTAAGGAAATCCATCAAATCGTCCATTATTGGTAATGGAAACTAATACTTGATTGTGATCATGCTGACAGATCTGGAGTCTATACACATCCTCCATTCTCCACCTTTCTTCAGTGCTAATACCGCTGGTACCGTGCACAAACTCATACTTCCCTAATCAATCCTCTGTCGAACAAATCTTGGACCTATCGATTGAGTTCCTAACCCTCTGCCAGAGTCATTCTATGTGGTTCCTTTTTTGGAAAACTCGATCCTAGAATCAAGTCGATTTGATGGGATATGCTCCTTGTTGATGGCATTCCCGTCGATGCCTCGTCGACTACTATGCTCTGAAACGTGTCGAGCATCTTTTTGTCTTCGACCAGAATGCTCTCCATTGTTGAACTCTTGACACATGTCCCCTTCGGAATGCTAGTGAAACATCCTGACTACTTTTCCTATTTCACGAGGAATTCTTTTGCTGAACACATCGGAACTCACTTCTCCCAATAGTTGCTCTCGTCCTGTTTGTAGTCATCTTGCTCCTTCTGCTTTGGTTTCATAGACCTCCCAAGCCATTCTTCCATACTGTTACTGTGTTGGCTAGACCATCATATATCATATTCCGATCCTATTTCCGTGGCCTCTCTAACAACAAATGACATGCGTCCATCGGGATTATGTCGCACAGTACACTATCTTGAAGCTTCCCAACCTTGAAGTTAATTAGGCACTATCTAGTCACCTTCACATGGTGTAATTTTTGCAACCAAGAGATCTTGTATGGGTGTGGGTGTTCCCAAAATTTCAACCTTGCTTTGTCGATGACCTCCATCGACACAAGATTCCCCGTACTGCCACCATCAACTATGGTCTTGCAATACCATTAGTTGATCCGCACTCTGGTTTGAAACATAGCGTTTCGCTATGGTGGATCTTTCTCATTGCATCGATCTTCTTAAACCAATGTTCGCCTAACTGTTAGGTTTCTAATTTTCTTCTTCTCATCTACACTACTTTTGGACGTTGACTCTGCCCTCTCGTTAACTTGCTCATCTCTTCGACGTCTAGATTTTGACTCCTCTTCAGCATGTAGGTTCTCTGGGAATTCATATGCCTTGTGTCTGACTCCTTGACACTTGTAACAAACCATAGCTAGTCTGTCAACTCCTTGTCTATCGGATGGACCACCTCGACCGCATGCACCTTGGCCACGTGTCTCTCGACCATCATGTCGATTTTCTTGTGTCTTCTCTCTTTTCGATGTCCCTTGCATTCGTCGATTATCTTCGACAGATTCCCTCCTGCTTCCACTACTTTGACCTTTTGCAGAAACAATCTTCGCACCCGACGAGTCATCCTACCTCTATTCGATGTGGATTCCCTCGACAGTTTCTCTTATACCTTCAGAGCTAACCAGTAGGCTTCACAAACCGCTCTGAATCTTCACAGGATGAACTCGTCTTATATGGCATATTTCAAGCCATTCACATACCTAGCGACAACTTCTTCTCCTTCACATATTTTCCCCGACCTTATCCACAATCTGTAGAACTCTTTCCTGTACTCCTTCACGATCATCTGTGTTTGTCAAAATTTCTGCAATTTTTGTAACAAGCAAATCACATAGTCACCCGGCAAGAACTTCCCTTTTAGCTTGGTGACCATCCTGCCCCAAGAATTTATTTTCTCCTTGCCTATCTTGACTCTGTCCGCATGCACAGGCCATCTACGCTATTAATGTTGTTCCCGACATCACTCTGACCCTCGAGACACGATTCCTCTGCCAGTCGATCTCCCTGATCCTGCAGACTTGCAATTGTCAGTATTGCCGCCATGCAGCACAATATCCACCTATCGTGACATCTGTCACAATCCCAACCACCTATAATAACTGCTCATAACTTACATAGAAACCCCAATGGCTACCAAGTACTTTACTTTACTTCTATGTGTCCTTTTGACACAGCTACAGTAGTTAGTCTTGTCACAATGTCGACCATACTGTCTTTCGTCATCCCTCGACATACCTGTCAGATTCTTTCCGCACTCAAGAGTTCACCCCTTCCTCCTCACTTGGCTCATGCCAAAACCTATCAGAGTCATGGTTTGACAACATGTTGACCCTCAACATATTCCTCTACAACCCTATCATCTGTTGACCTTGCACATGTTGACTGTCAAACTTTCACATCTTCTATTGATAGCATATCGATTGCTGCTTCTCGACTCATTGACTTCAACAGCCAATCTTTTTCCACACCAGTGGTCGTCACCACTCCGTTTCGTTGGCCTTTGTTGGTGGGAAAAACTACCCTATAGCAAGGAAACTAATGCTATCAACTAGGATGGGGTGATAGGTAAGTGCATTAACTGTATTGCAGAGATATTTATGAAAAGAAATGATTTGTAGACCTTGAGAACATACCTTTTGACCGGCGTTCGATCCTAGCTTTTATTTGATCTCACGCTCAGTCCTCAAATCTACCTTCTGTTTAGTAAACCTGCAAGACAAACACCTTTCTCAGCGTATCTTGGATAATATATAATGTTTGAAAGAAACAAAAGCAATTTTGAACATTCGATATTGACCAAAATAGATCCAAATTAAGATGTTATTTTAAAGAACATTTAAGTTGGAACAAGAAAGACACTTCAACCTTTATTGTCAAATGAAAATTGATGTACAAGTATACCTGACTTTGTAACATGCTCATGTAACTTGATTCTGGGCTCTTGCTCTTCTCTGGCTTGGATATCTTCAGCATCAACTCCTCCAATGCAAGCTTCTCTTTTGTACCTCTATGTATCTAAGTTTCTCCATCTATCCATCTATCCATCAAACCTTTCTCTTTAATCTTCTCTGTATTTATAGGATTAGAGAAGTAGTTCAGGTCGAGATATGGTTATGGAGGAAGTTGGGGAAGTTGGGAAACTACCAACAACTAATCCTCCTTGTGAAATTAATTATTTTTTAAGCATCTTTTGAGATGTACGCTACTATTGTTCAATGAAGTAGTGTTTAGGGCGCTACTATGGTGCTTGTGAACTAGCGCTCATCGATTTTTAAATGTTGAGCGCTATTATGCTGAGGAGGAGTAGTGCTCATAAGGCTTTGAGCGCTACTATTATACATTGGAGTAGGGTATATGCGCTAGTCTATTTAAGTAGAGTAGCGCTCATATCTCAGAATGATATTTTTAAGGTTTTTTCCAATAATGTCAAGAAATGGAGTAAGTCAAGGTATCATATAAGGTCAACATGCTCCTCCATCCAAGTTGTCCTTTTGTGTGATCAACAGCTCAAGGTGATAACGAATGGAGATGTGCAAGTTTGACCTATAACAGATGCCCCCTAATGTGTGAGGTCAGAGGGAAATGATGGCCGAAATACATTATAATCCAAAACCAGAGGAGGAGCAAAGAATTGCAAAAAACAAGTTACAAGAACACCTGCAACAAAGATCAAGGTCAGCTAGCAATTACATCTTTGACATCATATAGATGTGCAGTGTGGTACAACATGATCTCCGATACATAATAAGGAGATGTATATAAAGCATGGCCACTTGGAATACAAGCGTGGATCCATGTCAAACTGAGAGATCATAGCCATAACAACAAACTGGATCTATGTCTGATGGAGAGCCGAATATAAGTGAGGCTCAGTCTTGCGCAACTTGGGTGATAACAAAATGAGGTACTGTCATCCAAAATCCCAAGGTCTTCATCCAAAACAACTCTAGGTACAAACCCTAACCATGTGAATAGATGAGTTGACAGTCGAACATGGCGGGTATCGTTTGATTACCGATCATTGATGTATACCATTAACAAATGCAAGGACTTCCACCGATAATGATGATGGGGTCCAAGGTACCAAGTACGATCCGCCAAATGTGAATAAATGGACTTGGAGTCAAACACTTGGGGATCGTGTCGAAGAAGAGACATTGATGTATTCTCATCTTTCAACAGCGAGGAAAACTGCCACTAGTGACTGCAATATCCAAGGTACTAACCGAAACTCAAAAATTCATTCCCAGAGTAAAATGAGTTGATGTCGATGGGAAGAAGTTCGTTGGAAGGGAGGCCTTAAGGCATCCTCCATCATCCAACTCGAGAGACACTCAACTGGTAAGAGCTGATATGGAATAATATGTAACAAGACTGACACTAGGAAGGCCAACACATGAGGTCAAGGTAAACTACAGAATGGCTGACACAGGGTATCCTTGAACATTGAGCATGACACAAGGTGTCTCAGGCAGTTTCTGACATAATGGGGTAAATAATAAGCTTGAAATGTAAGAGACATTATCAGACCCTCCATATGGTTGGAAGAATAACCAACTAGGGGAGTAAACAACTCGGAGGAAAGGTTCACCCTGAGGTCAAAAACTAAACCCAACCGACAAGATAGGCTCAAGTAGGTGTTGTGTTCAAGGATAGAACTAACTGAACTGCATTTGACAATGAAGATATGATACGTCCTTCCCATTCCTTATTCTTTTTAGATAAAATAATACCTTTCTTGTTGTTTTAATGAGTCCAAGAAAGAATGAAAACTCAATAGATCCAACCATGTAAAAAGTTTAACGAGCCCATGGGAGAAAGACTCATGACCTTCTTCATTATTTATAGAGTTCGAAGAAGAGATAGAAGATTACTCTATATTACTGATCTCTGGATTTTAATAGCGAGCCGAGATCTGTTCTTGCTCACCGGTGTTTTCAATTTTAAGGAGTCTAAAAAACTTAAACAAAAACTCCATATATATGCTCATGGATTTTAGTATTGAGCCCAAGTAAATTAATGCTCGCTGGTGTTTTCCTCTGTATAGAGTCTGAAAAACTTAAACAATCCTCTTTTCACCTATCTGTGGATTTTATATCTATCCCGGATTGGTTTGTGCTCGGTGGTGTTTTCTTGTTTATAGCGTTGAAAAACTTATACAGTCCTCTACTTACCATCTCATGGATTTCACATCGAGCCTGAGTAGGTGAATGCTCGCTTGGTATTTTCATGTTTAGAGAGCCTGAAAACCCTAAATAAAGGCTCCAAAAGGTCCTTTTTTTGTGCAATTAGTCTCCTCCCCCAAAAAAGTATAAAATAATGGAAGAATAACTCTTCTAGCGCATACAGAAGTATACCTAGAGTATACCTTTTCCATAGTTAATACACCTAGGCTCGGAAAAGGGGTAATTCTATACCTGAGTGGATGAGCCTTCGATTACTTTAACGAGCTTGAAGAGGACAAGCTTGCTTAGCAATATTTTTTAGGTTTAAATAGTCCAAACAAGAGCTTAAAATGACTTAAAGGTCAGCTTCTAAGATCATAGCTTCATACTCTCCCAAAACTAGGTCTTCAACAAAATATTAGTTGATGCGGCAAAAAATCTCGAATGATATATTTAACTAGTTGACAAGATCTAACATCAAGAGTTTTTAGACTTAGGGGATTGATCCTACAAAAATTAAAGGGAAATTGAGCTTGGATTAGTAATGCACCATATGTGTGTTCCAATTGATTAATTAGGTATTTTTTGAAAAATTTTGAAACTATAGAAAATTAAACAATGGTGGGTAAAAATCAAACTCCAATTCATATATATAATTTCATTTTTAAAAATTCAATTTCCAAATTGTTTTGTAGGGCAAAGATTGGGGCAACCTTTTGCATTTTCAAATCTCTGTGGCGATCAAAACAAGCATCCAAACATCGTTCTTCTTCCACCAAGTAAGTTAGAATTCACCCTACTTGCATTTTCATGGTTTAGTTTTCATTTTTTGAGCGAAAAATTGCTTGCAACGTGATGCTCACAACCTTCACTATGCGGGCGCTACTGTGTAACAATAGTAGTAGTGTATAAACGCGGTGAGCGCTACTGTCCTCAAGCAGAGTAGCGCCTATACGTGACTGTGTAGTATACACAGTAGCGCTCACTCTTGAAAACCTATAAACAAGTGACGAGACTCAAAGAATTTTCATTTTTTGTGCAGTATGGTTCTTCAATGGAGGGAGAGGGAACATGAGGACATGGATAGGTTGGCCATGCAAGATCCGACCACTCTCCATGCTCTTTGAAGATGCGGTTTATTGAATTTTTATTGAACCGTAAACATGAGAGCCTTAAACAAACTGTTTCGAAGACTTATTGAGTACTGGGATGTGGATACCAATACTTTTGTCATCCGTGGGCAAACTTTGGAGCTTACAGTTGATGATATATATTTCATTACTGGTCTCTCACGGAGAGGAGAAGTAATTAATCTGAAAGGGTCTTCTCGTGTGGGTGTAAGATCTATGCAAGAGTACGTGAATTCATATTGTATTGTCAGAGATGAGAAATCGGGAAGCCAAGTCTTGATTTCAACCATTGAAGGCCTCCCTTTGAAAGTGATAGTGAGCATGATCAACCGAGTGGCAGGTAGTGCCTCACAACACTTAGCTTCCAGGCACTCTATGCATATTGGTGTACAATGCTTACACGGTCATGTCTATAATTGGTGTACTAGTTTACTGGCGAGCATGAAATCTCAATTGACAGGTTGCAAATCCGACACAATGAAGAATTTTGGGTACGGTGGTATTTTGTGTACTTTCTTCTTTGAGAGGATGCCTGCTATCAGTCTGTGGATTCCTCTACCTCAGGTTAACCCCCGTGAGCCCATACTAGGCCATTCGGGTGACATATTCCTCCGCCAGGGTGGTGGGAAAAATCACTACTGCTATCATACTGATGATTTCTGGGGGTGGTGGGAGAGGCAAGTGCCCGCTTTCGAGCAGTTTCCATATGTTGGATTGGATTTCCGTCATGATCCAGAACTGGTGCTTCTTCCAGGTGGAGCCTGGGGAGATATTGGTATGTTTAAATTTCGAGAATTATTTAATTTTTTCAAAAATTTTCAAGTATTTGATTTTTATAAATGAATTTTGAAGTTCTAATCAAGTGTCATATGCAGATCTTGGGCATGTTCGTCCTGGGGGAAATCCTACCATCTTTGTGAGGCTAGCTAATATTGCTACAGCAGATGCTATGTTGGGGACCCTAGAGAGAAAAATGAGTTGGTTGACTCACGAATTTCCTGCATGCCGTATGGATCAGATACCTATTGATATGGAGGAAGATGTTGTTGGGGTGCCCCCGGCATGGCTTAGGGTGTTGCGGACGATAGCTAGGCTAGTCATATGCTATCGCAATGCGGTAGATGATGATGAGGTCCCTCCTTCTCCATAGGAGAGGAATACATTCTATGTATATATTTTTGAGGCTACTATGCCCATTTTTTGTACTTTTATGACATGACTTGATAGACTTGTGATCTCAAAACTCATATATATTTTTTTCATACAGTATCGGCTATATACAGTATCGGTTATTTACATGTGTATGTGTTTTATGTGTGTAATGTTTGTTTATGAAAATGTATGATGCAAATTCCAGTCTAACACATAGTTTGTTAATGAATCAGCTAATGTGTTTAAACTTCTTGGAATGTGTTCATATCTAATAGAATCAAATTGTCTTTCCAATAGTCTAACTCATAGAAACTGATGTAGAAATCCAGGATCTCTAATCTGATAGACACCTGTTAACTAAAATACAATTAATTGTGAGTCAAGTCTTACCTCCAAATGTGAAATGCCATGATTGAGAGCATCTCGTAGAAGTTCTATAACTACACTGTATTCAACCACATTATTTGTGGTAGGACCCAAACAAACCCCACCTAAGCTGCTGCAGCCAACTGACAGGTGTGGCGACTGGCGCCATCAGCAAATCCTAAGAAATGTCTAGTTGACATCTAGTACATGAAACGAAAAACACACATAAGATTAACTAACAAAACAAGCTTTACAAAAATATACAGTTATGTTACAAGAAAAAGTACTTCAGCCTAAGCATAGTACTTCTTCAGGTTGGGTCAATGCCTAGATCCTCCTCATGAGGTCAGGCAAAGATGTCATGGAAATCACATAAAAGATTGGTATACGAAATGATCTCATCGAGATAACAACCCGTTTCAATAAAAATGTTTCCGGTGACCCCAGTGAAAATGTTCACCAGCAAGGTATTCAATCTATTCTCTTCAACAAAACCAACTTGTGAGGAAGTGAAATTATTATTTTCACTGGGTGTTGGACAAAATTCGCCTCTCTCTATCAAGTTAAGAAAGGAAACAAGAAGGACCTGGGATCTAAATGTTCACGAGGATGGTCTAGGTCGGTCATGGTTTCTAACATTTCCTCCTCAGAAGGTAAAGTAATATCTGAACCGTCAAGAGAGTGGATCGGGTTTGGTGACTGAGTAGTAGCACAATCTATATTTTACTCAACAAACACCAATGGAGTCAACATATGTTCTGTTGCAGTTTGATGAGAATCCAAGTGGGTAACTTCTGCAATAGGGGTGGGCACGGAGGGGTTTGTATTAGTTGGGAGAAATCCAGAATCAGTTGTTAAACTAACCATGGAAGTTTCATATGATGAACATCCCTCAGTACCAATGAATAAAGTAGGAGGCAGTAGGTCAAAAGTGCCAATTAATGACCCATACAGCCCTGCTCCTAAACTCTCATTAACCAGGGTGGTTTGATCAATCAATGGAACTGTGGTTTCTGAAGAATTCTGGTTTTTTCTCTGAGTGAAAGAAAATTGATCGACTGTAATGATCTTACCTTCAAATGGGAACATAACAACTTGAAAAACTGCCGATGCAATGGCTCACATGGCATATGTCCAACTCCTGCCCAATAACATATTGTAATCAAGCAGAGCATCCAGAACTTCTACTTCTACAACAACTGTCTTACCGGCTAATGTGACATCAAATGATGGCAAAACCCCATGTGGACGGAAAGTTCTGCCATCAAATGCAGTAAGTAGCATGTAAGAAGGGGCTAACTTGGGGGAACCTAAAGCTTTCCAACAGGAAATTGACATTACGCAAGTCGACGCACCCTCATCTACGACAGCTCGTCTGATGGTCATTGGACCATGAACGACTTCAATCTGAAGAGCAACGTGGTAGGGAAACCGGTATTTGACATCGGTCATATCAAATCACGCAGACATGTTAGAGGATTCAATACTTCCAATAGCTTCCAAAAGTGCATTCCATTGTAAAGGACAAATTTGCAAGACTTCTAAAGTAGACATGGCACAAGGGGTCTGAGCTAAATCTTCAACCATGTTGTAGTTAGAAGCGTCCCGAGTGTTGGGATTGTACGATGCCCGTTTCAAGACACCTTTCAGAATCTTGGGCATTGGGTCCACAAGCATGTGGAGTGGAGTGGAGGATTCTGGAATCTCTTTATCCTTTTTCTGTGCATCCAGGGTATAGTACCTGGCTCTCATTTGTAAGAGTGCATCCCAATTAACCATGTTTATAAAATTTTCATCAACCATAGCATGTGTAGTGCCCCCAGTGTTGGAGGTGCCAGAAGTTGAGCTCTGCCCTTTAGGGAATGGATCTTTTAGTACGACAGGCTTCTTTTCTCTTAAGAGTTTCTGGGCTTCTTCAAGTAGAGGGCATTGGTGATTAAGGTGGTTCTGCTTGCAAAGTTTACAAGGGAACTTAACCTTCTTTTCTTCTTTGTTACCCTCTTCGGCATTCCCTTTTTTGGGCTTCTGTTGGTTCCCCTCTCCTTTCTTGCCCTTTCGAGGGCCCTTTTGATTGTTCTGAGCCTGGTTAACAGGCTCAGAAGTAGAAGGAGAGGTTGTGATGAAAGAAACATCTGCAGTCGATTGTTTGACAGATAAGGCATGAACCTGTTTGGTTAATGCTTCAAAAGTTGCAGAGTCAACTGAACCCACTATGCCGTCAGCATATGGTCCAGGTTTAGGTCTACTCAGATCGGTATTCGATCGTGGTGCATCAGGTATAATCTCATACGATAACCTGGATTGTGCATAAACGAGATCTAACTGTTGGGTCCGTAGGATGGCTTCTTCCTCATTAGATACTCCAGATGTAGCTACTTCCTTAGAAATATAAGGAAGGAGTGATTTCAAATACCACTCAAGAAGGAATTCTAGAGGTTTGTTGGCCTTAATGAGCCTCTTCCGTCTTCGCCACTCCTGAATGTGGTCAAATAAATGAGTGGCTTTATTTTGCCTAAATGCAGACAAAAGGTCTGTTCCGACATCATACCGAACTGGAAGCTAGAAGTGATTCAAAAAGACAGTCGCGAGATCCCCAAAATTAGAGAATGTAGCTACAGGTAACTCAATGTACCATTTGGCTACAGCACTGGTTAAAGTCCTTTGGAACAATCTCAATCTAATGGAATATTCATTTAATGAATTCGAGGAACACCATAAGTGGAAAGTAGTGACATGGTCACCATGGTCTTCACCTGCTTTGCCTTCGAACTTTGGAATGTCCAAAGGTAACTTGGTAGCAACTGATGGCCATGTAGCATTATGATACACTGAATCGTTGGTCAGTTTGGAAAGATCTGGCAAATTTAAAGTTGTCAGCAATGGTAAACGAGGCCGGTAAGACGGTACTTGATAAGTTGGGGTCGAAAAAGGGGGACCACCCATAGTTTGACCCATGAACTGCTGGTAACGGTTTCCCCCAGCCGTCTCCTGGTAGGGGTTGCCCCCGGCCATATGCTGATAGGGGTTTCCACCTACCATCTGTTGATAGGGGTTGCCCCCAGCTACTTGTTGGTAGGGGTTTCCCCCTGCCATCTGTTGTTGTACGAAAGAATTATTGAGATTTCCCCACCCATATGAAAGTGGATTAGTGCTCTGTGGGTTTGTCCACTGTGGCTGGGTGTTAGCCCCGCCATATTGTTGGTTAAAAATATTACCCCCTCCTCCTGAGAATAAGGAAAAAGGGACATTACCTGTAGGAATATTACATTGATTCATGTTGGGACATGCAAAGGTATTGAAACTAGTGGAAGCTGATGTAGACAGTGCGGTCATGGTACTCATGACCAGCACAGTTGCAGAAGCACTTGGACCTATAGCGGGTGTGGAAATCCAAGTACTGGGTATCTGATATAATGGTTGAAAAGTAGGAGGTGGTGCTAAATTGGCTGTACTGCTAGGTCCAACAGTAGGTGTAGGGATAGATGCCATTGTTGTTGAACTAAGCATACCTAATGTACCAGTATTAAAACTGAAAGATGGAGTAGCCACAGAGGTGGTCTGTGCCTGACTCGGCATAGCAGTAAAAGAAGGATTTACCGTGTTAGTGTTCATACCTATGGTGGGTGTTTGTGGAACTCCCTGTTCACCTCCTAGAGTAGACATCAGATTTTTGGGCAAGGAATTATATGCACTGTAATGGGGCTGCTAGAAACCAACAGGTAACAGAAGCGGATTTCAAGGATTGGTCAGAGGAGGATTGAAAGGAGTTCTATACTCCGTAGAAGTAAGATCTTCAATCTCAACTGAACTAAAGTATCGCTGATCTGGGGTACTTGGTTGTGGTTCCTCAGGAACCTCTATTTCAGGGTTTTCTATTGCTATTTGTTGTTCTTCAGGAAACTCAACTTCAAGTGGTAATTCCTCAGGAATTCCTATTTCAGGATTTTTTGTTGTACAAATTTCCTCAATAAATTCTGTTTCAGGAATGGTTTCTGAAGAAACACTGGGGTTTACCTGCTGCCATCTAGCTAGCGGTAAAGGTTCTGTTCTAACTGGTGGACGGTTTTGAAGCCTTCTCGATCTACAAAGTTCTTGATTATCCATGATTATGTATATAAAATAACAAACTAGAACCTAGTGGCCACTACGATTAGGGGGAAAACAACACGCCAACTAAAAAGTCCTAAGTATGCAAACCAGGCAAACAAGATGCCTTCAGGAGAAGAGTCTGGGATGATGAGGGCCCAGAATAGATCAATGAAGGAAAAAAGACAGTTACCCGGGGTCCACAATACAATGACTAAGGGGCAAGCGCTAGAATCACCCAGCTGCCCTCCCAAATACCTGCAAGGGATTTCCTCCCATGTCTATCTTAGGTACAACAAATATACCCTCTGCTGTCACCTGTGTATGAAACTAAAGTCAGATACTAAGGATACCACAACACCGAAAACTCCTGGGGGAACAGTCGCTGGTCGAATCAGAAGGCGTGGGCAGGGTAACTAAGCCCGAAACTCTAAAGAGTCCCCATACGCGATCCAATCCTGGTATATGCTCGAAATAGAAAGTAGGAGGAGTATTCCCAACAATCTGATCTCACAAGACCTATTGCATAGATCCCAGGCAAGCTTTGAGTGGAATGGATTTACCTGTGATAGTCGAACTACGATTTTTGCATAATGTGTGATCTTGAGTGGTTTAAGGTGATTTAAATCAAGATCCTAACCAAGACTAGTTGGTGTAGTGTATCCCTAAAAAAGAAAAATTGTTTCTAATTCATTTTATTAAAAAATTATTTAGGGCTATTATTACTCAAAAGGCAGTGCTTTTGTGTGGTGTGGTTGCAAAAGGAAAACAAAAGTGCATAAATTCAAACTTTCTACTACAAAGCTCTTTTATTTTTTCATTTACTTCTTTTCCAAACTGAAAAAAAATGAGCAAATCTACTTAAATCTCTTTTTGTTTTCTTTTTTGAAATTGTACAAAATAACCTATGCTATCTTGTAACAAAAAAAAATAAGCCTTATTAAATTTAAACTACCAAATTTTTTGCTTTTTCTGTTATCATAAATGAAAAAGAACTATAAACATGGAAAGCAAAATAAGACTTGTGTGCAATGTGTAAGTATGGCTAAAAAAATGTTTTTAAGCTTATAGCTGTCAAGGCATTAGCCCAAAAAAGACTTGACCTACACGTTTTTTGCAAAGAACAAGCCTCTAAACTCGGAAACAAAGTGGGAGAAAACAAAGGAGATACATACAAGAGGACTGACCTAAAGCATCTAACCCTAGCAAGACCACTATGCCAAGCAAAAAGTAGACAAACAAGCTACCAACTACCCTACTAACACAAAGAACTGAGAAATGAATCAGCCTAAAGCACTTTAAATACACTTGAAACCAGAAAAAGACAATAAGTCCAAGAAGCTTGGGAATCAACAAGTTCGGAAGACACCCTAGAGGCTCTAAAAGGGAGCAAACCCTAAAACAAAGGATAGGATAGGTAAAGAGCAGACAAATGTTGCAACAAACAGCAGATACAAAAGTATGCAGGTTTGTAAACTAGCAACATACAGTCTAGGCCTAAAAAGCAGAAGTGCTCACCACAAAACACAACCTAGTCTTCCAAAAGGTTATAAACAATCCAAACGTTCCAAAGGTAAACAAGCAATCCAAAGATGGTAAAAAGACTCAAAGGAAGGTTCTATGACTTAAAAGAAAGATAAAACCTCATACAACAGTCAAGGAGATCTAAAAGCAAAGTCAGCAAACCACCAAAAAGGGCTAAAACTCAAGCATACCACTAACAGAAGGCTTCAGGAAATGTAGCCTACTGTGCAGTAGGGAAACTCGCGCCCCTGCAGAGATGGGCGCTACTGTATGCATAGCACAGTAGCGTATGGGCGCTACTGTATGTACAACAAAGTATCGCTCATATCTTAAAAGTTTAAAAACTGACTTTGAAAAGATACAAAAAGACTAATGGAAGCAGAGAAAAATAGGCAGGGGATACCTACAGGGTTTCTCATCACATAAAAGGAGTCAAAACAGTTCTGGGAAAACAAACAAGAAAAAGTTTCCTAGAGCAAAAACACAACTATCCCCAGCGGAGTCGCTAGTATGTTGGTGGGAAAAACTACCCTATAGCAAGGAAACTAATGCTATCAACGGGGATGGGGTGACAGGTAAGTGTATTAACTGTATTGAAGAGATATTTATGAAAAGAAATGATTTGTAGACCTTGAGAACATACCTTTCAACTGACGTTCGATCCTAGCTTTTATTTGATCTCGCGCTCAGTGCTCAAATCTACCTTCTGTTCAGTAAACCTGCAAGACAAACACCTTTCTCAGCGTATCTTGGATAATATATAATGTTTGAAAGAAACAAAAGCAATGTTAAACATTTGATATTGACCAAAACAGATCCAAATTAAGAGGTTATTTTAAAGAACATTTAAGTTGGAACAAGAAAGACACTTCAACCTTTATTGTCAAATGCAAATTGATGTACAAGTATACCTGACTTTGTAACATGCTCCTGCAACTTGATTCTAGGATCTTGCTCTTCTCTGGCTTGGATATCTTCAGCATCAACTCCTCCAATGCAAGCTTCTCTTTTATACCTCTATGTCTCTAAGTTTCTCCATCTATCCATCTATCCATCTAACCTTTCTCTTTAATCTTCTCTGTATTTATAGGATCAGAGAAGTAGTTCAGGTCGAGATATGGTTATGGAGGAAGTTGGGGAGGTTGGGAAACTACTAGCAACTAATCCTCGTCATAAAATTAATTATTTTTTAAACATCTTTTGAGATGTACGCTACTATTGTTCAGTGAAGTAGCATTTAGGGCGCTACTATGGTGCTTGTCAACTAGCGCTCATCGATTTTTAAATGTTGAGCGCTACTATGCTGAGGAGGATTAGCACTCATAAGGCTTTGAGCGCTACTATTATACACTGGAGTAGCGTATAGGCACTAGTCTATTTAAGTAGAGTAGCACTCATATCTCAGAATGATATTTTTAATGTTTTTTTCCAGTAATGTCAGGAAATGGAGTAAGTCAAAGTATCATCTAAGGTCAACATGCTCCTCCATCCAAGTTGTCCTTTTGTATGATAAAAAGCTCAAGGTGATCATAGACGGAGAGGTGCAAGTTTAACCTATAACAACCTTCATGTTGATCAACTTCGACTACTCTGCCTAGGTCTCGTTGCTCCTACATCATTAAATAACATATTGAGTTAAGAATGAATATTGTGGATTAAGCCATGAAATAATATATGGTAAAGAAATCAAATTGGAATGATGCAGTGAAGGAGACAACTGATAAATACCTCACAAACTATAAGGAAAAGGCCCTTTTGTAGAGGTTATAGTTGATGGTACTCTAAAAAGAGCCCAAACATCTGTTTATATCGAATATGAATAGAAGAGGTGAGGAGGTCGAGGTTTTACCGGAATTTTTTCGAGTTTGTTTATACATAATAAATGCATCGGTCCATACAAGATAGTAATGCACCAAATCTACAAATAAATCATGTGGCACTGTAACCAGAAATACCATCAAGCACATTTTTTTGTTGTTGCAAATGGTGCAATTATATTAACAAAGTGCAGCGGACGCCAAGTAGTTGAAAGCACTGAAATAGGGTAAATGGATATATGAGAGCACCAAATTACTATATATATATATATTTTTTTAATTCCCATCACCAATGATGTTGTTCAAATAAACCACACCGGGGTGGTATAGCCTAAGCCACACTACATTCAGTTTTAAAAATTCCAAATTTTAAAACCATAGACTATATTAATTTTTATTAGCAGTGAGTTGTATTTAATTCACCACACCGATGCGTTATAGTTTTTGGAGCACCATAAAAGGGTTTAATAAAAAAAATACAACAGAAATTTTTTTCTTTTACCACATCTACAATGATTTTGATCTCTCAAGCACCGGTGTTGTACATTCCTTGCTCAGATGTTGTGACATGCGTGCTCTACATGGTCGCATTGGCCACTTTCATTAGTTGTTGAGTGAATTTTGATTTTTTCCAAACTGTGGGAAAATAAAATTTGACATACATCACAACAATCCCTCCCTGATGTGCAAGTGTCTAGGTAAATTCATTGTTACTTCATAATTTAATTGTGTAGCAAATTAAAATTGAAAATTAACCTTTCTTCTCATAAATTGAAAAAAATAAAAAAACACGATGTTGTGTGTTCGATCTATTCGGCTCGCACTGCAAGTCAGTGCATCTTATAAATTTACAGGGTGAACCATTCATGGCGCATTTTGGACAAATGCACACCACATGAATGGTGTGATGTAATTTCATAACACACCGATAAACTGGTTTAAAAAAAACTATCAAATAAAATCAGTGCGTATACAAAACTCGTGCACATCGTCTTGACGGTGCATTGATGTGTGCTAAGCACACAACATAACTAAACATATTTAAAAAAATGATAATGCTATGCAGTGTGATTCATAATCATGTATGTATCGATGTCACATTCCATGGACGTGTAACAAGAAATTCGTTATCACATACAATTCTTTGTGTTAACCAAGAGAAACTATGGTGCACTCTAAAAAAAATTATGCACAGTGTATGGTGAAATCACATATCTACAACACAGCAGTTTTGGGGTGAAAATTTTAAAAACTTTAAAAAACTAAATGCTTAGTGGTGCACCTTGATAAAACCATTGTATATATTTCTTAGTGTGGTGACGTGTATGTGGTGCATCACTAAATGATAAAAAATTAAAATACTTAGTAAGGGATTCTACGATGTGAACAATAAACAAAAGTGCACTGTCGAGATAGTGTTCCTTTTGTTTGCATATCACATCGCATAAACAAACATTATTTAAAAATATCATTATGTTAAGCATTGTGGTCCATTAACGTTCTGCATCGATGATCCTTAAATTTTTTAACTCAATAATGGAAGCTATAATGCTCTCTAGTAATCGGATCCAGTAAGTTGACACTATTAAGATTTTCCCAATATGGGAGCTCATAAAATATTGATTTGATTTTCATCGTGACAATCATTTTCTCAACATTGTTGTCAAAGAATTTAGGATCATCAAAACATAGGTTCCCCATTTGAATAAAAAATTTGTACAATTTCCTTCTCCTTCACTTCGTCATATTCCCTAAGACAATGAGTCAATGTCATTTTTTGAGGCCTTCGGTTTCTCTTAGGTATACCATTGAAATCAAATTCTTCTCTTCTGTAAGGGTGGTATTCTACGAGGAATACCCTTGAGCAGTTGTACACTTGCTTTCATAGGTGGCTGGACCACCTGGCCTTCATAAAATCTCCACAACATTTACACCCATGATACCCTTTTATTAGAATACCTGTGGTGTTATGGTATACATAACACGTTAGTGTTAAAGGTCAATATAGTCACACAAAATTAAATATGCCAAAGAGCATTGGTACGAGTATTAAAAAATCAAACAACATATTTACCATAGAAAAATCATAATACCAGATAATCATGTATGGCATATGCACATATTATATTCAATATACAACTCCTCTTTATCACTATGGGTCTCGATAGATCGTATACATGTATCTCTTCCCATAATTCGTTCAATTAATCTTTCAATGGTTGGAGGAAACCATCCATATTCTTCACCTATCTTCTACTAGGGACTATAAGACCCAACATGAGATATTCATTCTTCATAAAAAACCATGAGGGAATATTTTTATTTATCACTACTACAAGCCAAATATAATAGTTGGTCTTTTGGAGGGAATATCAGTTGACACCATGCATGGCTATTCTCAATCGATGTATTTTCACTACATCCATAAATTTATTAGGCCATGTATCCTTTATATTCTTCATGGCTATTGAATATTTTTGGATTTGCATAAATCTTGCCTCACTTTTATGTGAGGCAGGCCATCCATGCAACATAGCTAATTGTTTGCAACAAAAGAGCCTGTGAATCCTTGGGATTATAGGCATGTGCATCAATATCCTATAACGAGTACAATGTGCGTTAGCCTTATTTCTTGATTTATGGTACCTATCATGCCCACATTTTGGATATATCTCATTTTCTACATATTTATCTAAACTATCTAGAATATAATGCTTTGGACACGCATCATATGATATGTACTCAACACTGAACATTTTCAACATTTACATCGCCTCTTCGCACCTATCAGGAAAGACATTGTCACTAAGAAGTACCTTATATTTGCATAACCTATAGTTAGTGTGAAATATAAATGGACAAATGTCATTTAACGTTCATAAAATTGGCTATTTTCAATGTTGATTGTGTGATAAAATTCCTCAAAATATAAGGCAGTTGATGGTCACTTACCTCAAAAGTGCTAAGAAAAACGTGCATGGAATGCCATATATAATGCTTTGAAGTTGTATAGTAAAATTATTGTACCTAGTTGGGTAGAATTTGACGATTCATGTCCAAACAAAGGGATGGTGTGAGCCGATTTAAGGATTTGGAAGAAGCTATCAATGATATGAGCATCATCCCCTAGATGATTGCGCTAGAATGAATATAATACCATTGCTTCCATGGCACTTGTACATTGTAAGAACTCATCCATACAAACCTCTATTTCATTGTGTACATTTCCAACATGCGAAGAACTACTATTGCTATAGGAATTCCTAATTGGTTAGTCTAGAAGCAATGGGAATTGAATCGGTAGTTGATTCAACCATGTGTGGTATGCTTCCTCTTCAAGTTGATCTCTTTTTATATCCTTCTCGCAATTTGACATTGTAGCAGGATGTAACAAGTGATGGTAGACATGTCGATCATCATCAAAATCCTGACTTAAAAATATTGAACATTAGTAAGCACAATGCAATTGGTTTGTTCCAACATTATACTGAAAAATTATTATAGAATCATGATAATTTTTTCTAATAATAAAATTCTAACCACAAACAATTTATAAAACAAAAATTCTAATTGAGCAATGCATTAACATCAAAAAAATTGAAAATTGAAAAATTCAATTAATCAATTTGTTTTGTCTTATGCCATGTTAGAAAAAACGGGATCACAGTGCAATAACAATAAAAAAAATGCAAATTAAAATCTCATAAACCAACAATGCCCCAAGGGAATGTCTAAAGGTAGTCCCAATTCAAGGCATCTACGATGAGTGGTTGGTGATCCGCACAAGTGATAGTTTATTAACCACTCATCACTAGGATACATGTTGATGTATTTGTAACTTCGAAATGTATTTCATATATGTATATTGTGTTCCTATAGAGATGTTATTATTCCTCTATACAGAAGTGTCTTCATTTATATTGTAAGTGTCGTAACTTATACTTGATGGGTTGTTAGACCACCTTGATGGGCCCGGCCTTGTATGAGTTATTAAACCACCCTAGTGGGGGTCAGCTCTGTCAGCATTATGTTATGTGATTAAGTTGAGGCCATATTAGCTCTCCATGAGTCTTTCAAGGTTGTGATTGAAAGAGCCTGGTAACTTGCGCTCACTTCAAAGGGTGGGGTATGTTTGGATCAAGTTGGATGACTAAATCGAAGCTCGCACACTCAAAACACTCATGGAGACACTCTGGTAGGCAAGGCTTTTAACTATTGCTACTCAGAGAGTTGATAAAAGATAAATGAGAGTAAAATCCTTATCGTGCTAGCAGACTCATACATAGAAACATGTATAAAAATGGCTAATCACAACAAATAAATGACATTGATGTTCAGCTATCAATACAAATACAGGATTACAGCTATCTGGCATAGACAAGTGAACACACATGAAATAAAACAATCCATTGCGAGTACAGAAAGGTAATAAAGGAATATGAACGCCAATAGTAAACGAAACTTATATAACTGAGATGCCACTGAAAGTTTGAGAATACAAATATGAAAAATTCTCTCCACAATTGAACCATTGTTCTACGTACTTCCTGGGCTTTATAGCCTTTACAAGCTTTTAAGATCCTAAAAAGATGGATTGAAACTGCTAAAAAAAGTAAACTAAAACAGTTTTCTACAAAATATGACAGTGTCCTACATTCCAAGTAACTGGCATCTTGTTAAAGCACCTATATTTGACATCATAATGAGCCTTCAAAACCTGAAGAGAGAGGTTGAAACTACTACCTCGAGAATCCTATAGTTTGTCTTTCTCCCAAAATAGACAGGAATATTCCTCCTTTCGCATCGCTGCATCCCTTCACTCTGGAAATGAGAAATGATCATGATGCCTTTAAGCATTTGGTCTATCATTGAGGAAATGCCCTTGGGGTGCTTGGATCAGTGAAAGCCGGGTTTGGTGCCGAAAACAACCCTTTGCATAATCTGCACTTTTGGTAGCTAGAAAGTTGGGGCTCAAAATTTATAAGCTACTGAAAATACCTTCTTTCATTGGTTAATGAATTAGTCTGACATTTCTCCTATACCATCGAATCGACTTTAGCTTTATGAAGCCTGCCTCTCCTTTCGGTAATTAGGAGCATCATATGCTCACGTTGTAAACCAGCGAAACTGAAAATTGGCATCGAACGAACAATTTCCATGTCTTCCTAAGCCACCGAAAAGCTATGCCTGGTCCAGCTTGCAAAATTTAGACAAAATTGCATTTTCTAACCTCTGCTACTTATCTCCTTGCTGCGTGCTTTTCTCTTTGTCCTGGGCCAAAATTGGAGTGTCAGCAAAACTGATTGATGTTGCTGCTAAGGTGTCCAGATCAGAGTGCACCTTGGGCTGAGCTTTCTAAGTTGTTCCCTCACCTCCCAGAAGCTCGACCTTCCTACTCAGCCTGAGATTTTCTCTTAACAGTCTTATATTTCTTCCTCTGAACTTGCTATGTTTTTTGGTTAACCCTCGAAAAGAAACATATAATTCATTATGCCTTTCAGTCAGCCTTTCATTTTTGTCTTTAATTACCCTCTGGAGTATTTCAAGCTCATACACCTGCTTGAGAAGCTGATTAATTTTCTGTGTTGAAGAACATTTTGTTTTGGTTGTTAATACCTCAGCCACCTGCTGATCTTGTTCTCCCATAGGTGTAGAGGAAGGTAATTTCACACATGCAATCTCCTACTCTTCAACAAGTGTAGGAGAAGGCAGGTTTTCATAGGCAGTCTCCTATTCATCAACAGGTGTTGGGGAAGGCAGGTTCACATAGTAAGTCTCCTGTTCTTCAACGGGTAAAGCTACTTCCTGAAGTTCTTGTTCTGCTGCCATTTCCTTATGATCTGCTCCTGTTTCCTGCAGTTCATTGTCTTTATAGTCAGTGTAGGGAAGGCCTAACAAGTTCACATTCTTTGAAGAAGTTCCACCTCCTTTTCCGAAAACAAGTTTTTTTCCCGATCCTCTCAGGCTCAGAAGAAGGGGTAATTTGGACTGCTGGCAATGAAGAAACAGCTTGTCTTTTCCTCTTTTCACTTCTCGGAGTGGATGGATTTTTAGAGGAAGGTTTATCCTTGTCTTCGGGTCACAATTCTGTGTCAAATTCATTCCAGAAAAGGAAATAAACCCACTCCTCATTCTTTCTCCGTAGATGCTCTGATACACAGATTTTAATTAAGCCATGGTGGGATAACCTACTCTGAACCTTGCTCGGCTTTGCCTGGACCTGGTGAGCCATCTTTGTTAGGTTTTTATGAAGATAGAATGGTAGGTTTAGAAGGATCCTGCTAGTGAAATGGTCTAACAGTATGAAATGATAGATCAACACTCTGGAATACTTGCCCTCGCATGTAAAGTAGACCAAAATGGCCTTTAACAGGTGCTGCCACCTTTCCTCCAAGAAAGACATAGGGACGTCTTTGTTCCAGGTGATTGACTGGTGCGCAGGCTTGAGATATGACCTGAACTCGACCTTCTGGGTGGTGTTGGTTTTGAACCATCTTTCTCCTGTCCCTAGAATTTCCGTGGCCACTACTACAAAGTCTTCATCTACCTGGACTTTTTCTTTCCCAATTTCTTCTTTCCTTCCGTTAAATGATAATGCAAAAGCCTCTGCAATTTGCTGATGGGAGCCTTGGAGTTTTAGGAAATAGTTATAGTATCCCATGCCTTTGAATAACTGGCCTATTTCTAGGTGTGACTCGAGGTAGCCGACGTCATTCAGCTCCTTCCTAAGCATAGCTCCTCCCTTCTTCATCTGCAAGCCCTTGTCAACACCTGTGTTTCAGAAAGACCGAGCCTTTGGGAAAAAATGACGTGGAATTGAGGAAGGAGCAGCTCATTGACAGGTAATAACACAGGATGAGGTATGACTTGGTTCAGGGCCCTGACTTCGAGAGATGGTATTGAAGGCCAATCATGAAGATTTACACAACCTGTCAATCTTTCCCTTTTACCCAGGAGTGATCATCATCTGTAACTGGTCTTGAAATGAAAGGATCGTGTTTTCGCTGGAGGTGCCCCTTTTCGCTGGTTAAGAAATGATGAACTACCTTTAATTCGCGATTATACCTTAATTTGACGTTTCCACCATTTGATACCGACTCGATTTCGGTAGCTGAAAAATTCTCCCTTAGAACCGTAAACTGCCAGAAGAGTTCACACATGTCGAGGCTTTCGGTGGTCGTGGATGATCCTGTCCTTTGACTCAGAGCTATGGAAAGCATCTTCCTTTCGGTGGCTAATGAACACTGTCGTATTTTTCCAAGCCACCGAAAACAATCCCATGAATCCTGGAGATGTCCTTGCTTTCGACAGCTATAGAAGACTTCATTCTTAAACTGCAAACTACAAAAAGCATATGCCTTTCGGTGGCTAATAAACGCCGTCCTATTCTTCCCAATCCACCAAAAACTGCCCCATGAACCACGATATATGTCTGCCCTTTCAGTAGCTGGAGAGTTTTATCCTTCGCGTAGTAAGCTACCGAAAGTGGGGTTTTCAGTAGCTAATGAACCATTGTCAGGCCCGCCTAAGCTACCGAAACCATGAAAATTCTTTTTCGGAGCAGAGCAAGATCAAAATTTATTTCAAGCTTCATTACATAATCCAAACTTATGACACACAACTTCAAATGCATATAAAATATAACGACAAAACTCCTATCACCTAAACAAGTGCCTAATCTCTTTTATTTGGGGAGACAACATATGGATCCTACTCGGGCATGGAAACCTCTTTGTGAGGTTCCAAGAACCATAGGTCTAATGCCTTTCCCCTGAAACAAAAACTCAAAACCTATCTTCTAGTGTTCCACTGGGCATGGAGTTATTTTGCAAACGAAAAGTAGAAACGGTAATTAGAATGACTAGGCTTTGAAGCCTCAAATGAAATAGAGTTTCAGAAAATGCCCATTGACTGGGCCACAAAACATGTCTTCACCTTATAGACTTTGCATTTTGAAGGTGTTGTTTTGCTATACTTGAGTTATCACAAAAGGACCCATCCATAGAGAACCAAATTTTCCAGGCTTGCCCTTATCCTGTCTTGGGGCATCCCATTTCACCACCTAGTTGCCAACCTGAAAGCTCTCCATCTTTTCCTTCTTATCAAAACTATTTTTTATTTTTCCCTGATGAGCTTTTGCCCTTTCCACTAATTGTTTTCTAGTCTGCTGCAATTCGACCAAATCGAGCATTCTTCTCACGATGTCATTTGGTTCATCCTGTTCCTCTTGAATAAATTTAGTCACTGGTAGGATTAGTTGCACTGGGAAGATGGAATCAGTACCATAAACAAATATAAAGGTGAAGTCCCTATGGATTTCTTATTCGTCAGCCTATCAGCCCAAATAGCAAACTTTAGCTTTGAATCCCAACTCTTTTGATTTTCTTCCAGCAGTTTTCTGATGATTCTGACTAGACTTTTATTTGAGGACTTAGCGAGGCCATTGCCTTTAGGGTAGTGGGAAGTAGAGTGAACCAATTGAATGCCCATTGGCTCGCACATGTGGACTATTGCTTTATCTTTGAAAGCTGGTGCATTATCAGTTACCATCCTTTTTGGGCAACCAAATCTGATAAGAATATTTTCATAGAGAAATTTCACGATAACCTGATGATTAGCGTTCCTGGTGGGAATTCCCTCTATCCACTTGGTGAAATAATCAATGGATACCATGATCCATATGTGTTGATCGCTGGATGAAGGACTGATCTCCCCTATGAAGTCAAGGCCCCATTGCTAGAAACGACCATTAACCACAATAGGCTTCAGGGGTAGGGATTTTAGCTTCTGTTTTCCTGTGAATCTTTGGCATTTGTCACAAGCTTTCACAAAAGTGTATACATCAGAGAACAGACAAGGCCAATAGTACCCAGCCCTTAGAATCTTGTGGGAAGTAGTTTTACAGTAATGATGCCCCCCACTTATGCTTGAATGGAAATGATGCATGACTTGAACTAATTCTTTTTTATCAAGACATCTTAAAACAACTTCTGCAGGATATTTCCAATACAATAGATCATTACTTATGCAGAATTTTACAGATCTAAGCTTGAGAGATTGTGCCTGGGTTGTGCTAAGTCTAGGGGGAACTTCTAAATTTTGCAGGAAATGAATGATACCTGAATACCACTCGCATGAGAGGAAATTCTCAACCACCTGTTGGCTGTTATGTTGTTCTGTTGTAGCTACCTCTGTTGGTAAGTTTGCAAAATTTATCCCAACAAAATTTATGTCTAATATCTTGCAATTTTCTTTAGCCATCAACTTGGCTAGACCTTGACCTTTTACTAACCTGGTGGGCTTTACCTCTATATCGAATTTTGTCAGCTTGGAAATCCATTTGGCTCTCTTGCCATCAATGTCAGGTTGAGTTAACACATCTTTCACAGAAGCTTAATGGACATAGGCTATGACCTTTGCATGTAGGATATAAATTCTGAACGCTTTCAATGACTTGATCAGAGCATAGGCATATTTTTCTATGGGATCATATTTCATTTATGCATCCCTCAATGTTCTACTAAAGAAGGAAATTGGATGATCAAGCCCTTTGTTGTCTTTCTGCAGCAAGACTGCTGCCATTGTATCATAGGAAGCAAAAGAGAAAATATAGAATACCTTGGTGTAATCTGGATTGATCATAGTAGGAGCATCCATGATAGCCTGCTTGATGGCTTTGAAAGATTTTCTTGCACTTTCTATGCATTTGATTTCAGCTCCCTTTTTTTAGCATGGATGTTATGTCTTTTACTAACTCAGAAAAATTTGGAATAAACTTCCTAACGAAATTTATCTTACCGAGGAACGATTGGATATCCTTTTTCGACCTTGGTATAGACACCTTATGAATTGCTTCAACCCGGACTGGATCAATCTTTACACCCTGTGCTGAAACTATGTGACCTATGAGCTTTCCCTCCCCGAGAGCAAACTAAGACTTCTTAGGATTCAGAGAAATTCCAAATTGTCTGCATTTCAGAAAAACCTCCCTTAAGTGCTGCAAATGTTCTTCGTTATTGTTTGAGTATATTGTGATATCATCGAGGTATATGAGGACAAATTTATCCTTTATCTTCACAAAGGCTATGTCCATGTCCCTCTGAAAGGTGGCCTCGGCATTCATCAGCCCAAACGAAATCTTGGCGTACATGAAGGTACCCCAAGGAGTGGTAAAGGCTCTCTTCTTCTGATCATCAGGGTGTAAATAAATTTGATTATAGCCCGAAAATCCATCTAGGAATGACATGACCCTAGCTCCAAACACTCTCTGCAGTAAATTTTCTATCTTAGGAAAAGGCTAGTTGTCTTTTTGGGAGCCTCTATGCAGGTTTCTGAAATCGACACATAACCTGACCTCACCATTTTTCTTCCTTACTATTACAAAATTTGCGACCCATTTAGAATATCTTAGTGGGATTATGATCTTAGCATCTAGGAGATTTTTTTTTTCCCTCTCGATCACAGGTAACAGGAGAGGGTTGATAGGCCTTAGCTTTTGCTTAAAAGGGGTGGTGCCTTTACCCAGTGGAATTCTATGTTGAATGGTATCTTCATCGTAAGTTTTCATATCATTGTATTCCCAAGCCAACACGTCTGTGAAATTCTTTACCAGGATGCTATAATCTGACCTCTGGTCAGCTGTCAACTCAGTAGATAGATTTATGAATTTAGGGTGATCCTGGCTGCCTATATTATGTTCATGGGTAGCAGGGTCTTTTTCCTTGTTCACAAGTTTGAAAGGGATGTCATTATGGTGAAATAGCCTTTCGAGAGGTACTAATCCCCGAGGTATATGATTTCTTGGCAATTGAACAATGTCATGTTGGCCTATTTTCCCTTTCAATTTAGACCTCTGGGATTCCTCTATATTTAGGTTTTGTGAAGAACCTGCAATAATTAATTAATACAAATACACGAGATATCAGAAATAATAGAACTCAGAATCACTTTTATATTGATCACAGGCCACTTCGAGGGGGTAACCTCCTTTGAGCAAGCTCAATACAATTATCTTCACGGTGCCTTCAATGACCTCAACACACACTTATATACTAAGTCTATTCCCAATACTATGAGTCAAAACCATGGGACATATAATACTACGGGACGACTTACAAAGCATATGCGTCCAATACTATGGATCAATACCATGGGCTAATATAAACTATGAATCAACAAATACTACGGGATGACTTACAAAGCATATGCGTCCAACAACAATATACTAACAAAGTAAAGAGAAGGGTTGACACGGGTTCCTAACAAGTTTTCTTGGTCAATATGCATATCAAAAAATTCATCAACCACCTGGAGAAATCTACTAAGCACATCATCATCCTCAAAGACTTTCCAAAATATGACGTTATCTGGTTGGGATGGCCTGTACCTGACTTGGATATCATAGTTCAATTTAGGAGGCATGGGAGGGATGAACATGCTAGCAAAGACAGCAAGGGAATCAGCCAGATGATTCATAGCTCGCGGGATATAAGAAATGTCAAAAAAAGTGAAGGAATCTCTAAGTTTCCATACGTCATCTTTGTATGACTTCAGTCTGACATTCTTTGCCTGATAATTTCTGTTAACTTGCTGTATAATAAGCTCTGCATATCCAAATATTTTCAGGCACATGATTCCCATCTCTTTAGCGACCTTGAACTCCAACAACAAAGCCTCGTACTCTGCTATATTATTAGTAGTTTTGAAATCTAGTTTATAAGACAAATGAGTAACGTCCTTTAGAGGAGAGATCAAGGCTACACCTATGCCTGCTAAAGCCTGGGTACAGGCACCATCAAAAAACATGCTCCACATAGCAGTGGTTACTTCCTTAGATTGTTGTTGGCTTAAAATGACACATAGGTTTCTAATTAGATGCAAGTTCTTTGTGGTTCTCCTTTTGACCAACAAAACCCCTTTGCACCGGCCCTTTCAGCAACAACCTGCGAGCAGGTTGAGGTCTCACCCGAGGTGTATCTTTATGGCATATTGCGGAATCAGGTTTCCACAGTAAATGATGAGTTGTCTATAAGAACAAGCTGCGCAGCACAAGATAGAAGGATGGTGTTGCGGGCAGAGTGATGCGATACGCAGTAGGATGTGTGATGCGATACGCAGTAGGATCTATGCTGCGAGCAGTACTGCGCGGTGCAGGAAACACTGCGGGCTACACCAAGGGTTTATTACTGCTGCAAATATTCTACTGAAACTGCGAGTCACCCACACTTATCCTCTACTTGGAATATCTCGGAAATGTTAAGGCACTGAAATGAATATCACTCATCCATTCATTCAGGCACTTACTAGTTATCTTTCTAGCATTCCTTTTAGAACTTGGATTATTATTATGTGAACTAAAATGATAAACATGACTAACTGTGTTGCATTCCTTCACTGTGTTTAAGAAAGTAAATAAACTTAAATGACTGATTCACGAACTTAACATAGAATTGAAATGTTTTCCATTCATCTGCTTCCATGGAACCTAGCATATCATTCCCAAACTTCTCCTATTGGTAAATGCATATCAAAGTTCTTATACTACAACATGCAAGGAAACATTCAAGCATTCATTCTACAGAAAATACAGAAAGCATTCATTCATAAACATCATCACATAACACAGGATTTAATGTGGTTCACTTCCCTGGATGAAAAGCTACGTCCACAAGAACGGTTGGTAAAATATTTCTTTCAAAAGGGATGGGGCGACCATTCTTACTCTGCACACTCAGCTGTAGACTCTCCTTTCTCTCGGCTAGGTCTCTGCGCACACAGTTGCAGAGCCTTTACAATATTCTCAGCTCGGAGAGATTTTACAATACAAAAAGGTTATCTCCTTAAGTTCTCAGCAACAACAAAAGACTAACAATAATCCAAAAAGATAACAACCCAATCAGAGAGATAACCCCCATCCCATACAAAATGTCTTCTTAAATAGATCATGCCCAAAGGTCATGTGTGTACCATGTCGAAGATCTAAAACCCAAAACCCTAAGGGTTTCCAAAATTACACTGGTTTTCCAAACCGGCTTGCTAGCTCCTGGTAGTGTCTGCTTGATCATGGAAGATCTCCACATCCTCATTCTATCACTATCGGCCTTCCTATTGCATGTGTGCCTATAGGTTGCTTCTGATGAACCATTTCTCTCTAACGGTTTTTCCTTCTACGCGTGCCAAACATCGCTTTCCTTAACAACCCATGCGTGGCTGCCTTCCTATTTTTCCTATTTCCACCACTCGGCAATCCTGAAATATCTTTCTGTCAAGCACTCTAATTGCAGATAATTAAATATCAACACACAGAGCGTATGAAATTTATTGTCAACCCGAGAAAGTCTTTTTATTTCAAAGGACAAGTGCACAATATATGCTTAAACACAAAACCATTAGCAATAAATACTTCTATATTCTATCATTCATGTTCATCCCCAGAATCTTAAGCAATCCAAAGCCTTCTCACTACTATAATTCAAACCCTCTCTATCATGCATCAACTAAAAATTAACATAAGATCTAATGAACAATAGGAAGGATTCTCCTTTCTATCCTAGAACGATCACTTTCCTGATCTAATCAACCTGGAATTCGTAAAGCAAAAACTGAGCAGTAATCTAGAAATCCAATTGTGAAATAATTGAGTTAACTGTTCTAAGAATATTAAATTGCAGAATGGAAATCAAGCAACACACAATCAGAATGATAAATCGTAAGAACTCAGGGGATCGCAACTCAGCTATAAGATGAACACAAGTGTGTATGATCTGTAATTGAATTGTATATAAAGCAAACCTTACTCAGTCGACTGTTATTCTACATCATCTACCAAACTCACAGAAATATGATCCTTAACTATACTGAAAATTCACACGATAAATATTGCTGCTGCGTACAAAAGGAAGAACAAAGCATCACACAACAAGAAAGATGAAATCCTAATTTAACACAGCAATCTCTGTGGAAGACGGGCCCAGTCTTCACACAGAGACGCTGGTTGAACAACACTCTCTTTAACTCAGAAGCAACTCCTTATATTAACAGAAGGATAAGTACACAGTTTCATCTTGACTGCTAATACAAGATGAATTAATTAATTGCTGTCCAACCCCTCAGTCGAGGTAATTCCCCATATTTATACATACAAATTGCAACATCTAAACCTATAATTGGGCAGCCGTGAAGATCTCTGATCTTCAGGCGCCCTAAATAATCTAGCTGTTACAACGCGTGGCAGAACTGAAATATCCAAATATGGGAGAAGTATTAATCGTTCCAAGAGTGAGGGTCCTTCCAGCTCACAGCTGGATTCGAGCAGCGACATGCTTAAGATAGTTCTTCGGTTACAGCTGCCCTGCCACGCCTATGCCTTGATTGCCGATTTGAGCCCCAAGGAACCTTCCACAAGCGATGATCGTTCCTTCATGACTTGTTCAGCTCCGATATTCCTGCAGTCTATTGTCTTACTACCTTCATAAATCGCATCATGTTAGCACAGATTAAGAGATGAACAACTTTAATCATCACAATCATAAGTATTAACACAATAAAACAATAATCGGCCATACCTTGGTAAATTGGGGAATATATAAGGACAATAAGTTGAATTGCCAAGGTAATTGATGTAAGACAAGGTAAGGGACAGTGATAAATGATGGTCAAAAAGGGCCAATTCTGGGCTCAACATCTCCCCCCAACTATCCTGTTGCATGTCCTCATGCAACAACCTGCATCTGAATATTGTACTGAACTTTGTCCAGGCAGAAGGAAAGAATGTAGATGAATCAGGCATCCCCTCTATCCCTTTGAAAAATTTCTGTGAGCAACCCGGCATCTTCCAACTTTACTGTTCCTCTTGCCACTGCTACTTGCTAATATCTGCAGTTCTCTTATGCTATGCCTGGGGAAGTTGAAAAGACACACTCAATCTGAATCCAATTCAATAATACCTGTAGGAGGTGGAAGCACTGGTTCTTGTGGGACAGTGTCTTCCAGCGCATCTAATCTTATCAAGGGAGTTGCTGGTTCTTGTGTAACAGCAATATCCCTTAAACCTTCTTCAGCAGCTGCCTTTATTGCTTTTGGAGACACTGGTTCTTGTGTAACAGTGTCTTCTTTGTCAATTGGCTGCTGAGATTGGATATCCTTTTCAATTTGCAGCTCCTCCTCCAAGATTTCAGTGTCACCTGAGCAGGGTGTCTGTACCTGTTCATCATCACTCCATTGTGTATCAGGAATGATCTCTACCCCCGGGTTATCCTCCAACTGCAGTTCAGGGGTTCTTGCTGCAGCATCCAAGGATGTTGGTTCTTGTGTGGCAACATCCTGGCTTACATCTTCATCTTTATTTTGCTGCAGCTCCTCTTCTATGAGTTCTGTATCATGAGAGCTTTCTGGGGTCACCACCCAGAGTTCATCGTTGAATGCCAGAATATCCTCTGTCCCAGCTTCTTCTCCTGTCTGCTCAGTTGGTTGGATGGTCAAATTCAGGATTGCTGGTTCTTGTGTTGCAGCATCCTGTTTCAACTTATCACTGTCCTGCATTTCCGTTTCTTCTTCTAAAATTATTGTGTCCTGGGAACGTTCTGGGGTTACAGCACAATATTCTTCACTATCCTCCAGAGTATCCCTTGGCTCCATGATTTCCATGTCATGGGAACACTCTGGGGTCTCACTATACTCTTTTATAAGCTCCAGAGCATTCTTCATCTCCCGTTCTTCTCCCATCTGTTCCATGATTTCTGTATTGTGGGAGCAATTTGGGATTGCCATACATTCCTCATAAATTTCCAGGGCATCCTCCACTCCCTGTTCTTCTCCCATCTGTTCTATAACTTCTGCATCATGGGAAGTAGTAGCTGCAGCAAGGATGTTTAAAGGTGCTGGTTCTTGTGTTGCAGCATCCTTTTTCTTCACTACTTCCCCTTCTGTGGCTACAGGCTGTTGTGCTGAATAAGTGCTAAGTAAAATTTTATGGCCTGCCTCCTCAAAGATCTCCCCACAGGTGGGGCAAAGTATTCGCTCATCCTTTTCTCCAGCTTCAGCAGAAGCTGTTTCCTCCACTTGGTCTGCAGCCTCTATTAATGTATACATCTTTCTTCCACCCTGCTTTTGGCAGATTAACTTCCATGTTTCCATCTCCTTTCTAAGTGCTTGGAGGTCCTCTTTCAGCATTGTATTCTCATACAAGAGTCCCTCAACCCCCGGCTCTTCCTCCACTTGCCTTTGTGGAGCATCCCTCGGTTTTGGTGTAAGGATTGGGGGTTCAACCTGTGTCTCTAAGGTTGCCCATTTTGTTCTAGCTGCCTCTGCTGCTGTAATTGACCGAGTTCGCTTCCTTCTAATTGGTGCCACTAAATCAAACTCATTGGTGGTCCTCTTCTTTTTCTGCGGCGTTTTCTTTTGTGACTTCCCTTTCTGTAGTGTTTCTTCTCGTGGAGCTGGAACATAGGGAGGCAAAACTGAAGTCAAAGGAACATTTCCCTGCCCCCCATGCTGTTCTTCTTCAATCACAGCTGCTCCTCCTGCCCATTCCGGTGAAGATTCGATTGTGACCAGCTCAATATCTTCTTCCATTGCTCTGGCTCCGCCATCTTCAGGTTCCATTGTCGCAGCATTTGATGTTGCTCCAATTTCACCTTCTGCTGGCGGAGCTGCCCTGTTGTCTAGGTTTTCCACGAGGGTTTCATCTACATTGTCGCCTGACAGCTCTGTTTGTGCTTCCCCTCGCTCTCCTTCAAATGCAGTGTCATCCCCCACTGGTTCTGCTTGTGCTGGGGATTCATATACTTCAAATGGCTCTGCCTGTGCCTCGGGTTGTTCTTCCTCTGTGGTTTTGTCAACCCTTGATGTCCCTGCCTGTGCCCTCTGTTGCTCTTCTTCCGTTTCATCCCTTCCGGATGGTCCTGCCTGTGCCCTCTGTTGCTGTTCTTCCGTTTCATCCCTCCCCCCAACTTCACTGGAGGAACTCCGGTCCTCCTGTTGTGGCGGAACTGGTATTTGCTGTAATGGAATGACCCTCAAGGGAACAGGTTGCTGTGGCCGGGTAATGAATTGCTCCCATGTTATATTATGTTGGGCCAGGGTTCTTATAATAATTAACTTAATGAGGCCATGGTGGGTGAGGGAGGATAATGGGTGCTTTGCAGATTGAACGAATGTTGCCATATGGCGCAAATCATGCAATAGATAAAATGGAATATTTAACAAAATGCCATGACGGAGATGAGAAAGCAAAGGAAGTTCAGAGTTGTACACAGTTTGGTATCTACCTTCGCAAGTTATGTATTTCTTGAGGAAGATAGCGACCTGGTCCCATGGCTGCGGCAGTGACTTCAATGCAATCCCTCTCCTGGACGCTTCAACTTGCTCCCCTGGAAGTAAAAATTGTTCCCGTGCAACTATTGCAGGAACTCGACGGTTAAACCAAGGTTTTCCCACCAACGGAATAGCTGTAACCTCGGATATAATGACCTCCGAAACATCTATACACAGCCCCCACACCGTGGAGTGTGTTTTAGTAAGATTCAATGCGAATTGCAGGGCTGCGTCCCTGTCGAATCCATCCAATCGTTCAAAGAACTCGACCCAGCCAGCGGCTTGGAAAATGGCCAGAACCTGCAAATTCCGTCTAAGTTCCCGGGTATTGAAAGGTTCATGGCGAACTGGAATGCCCATGGTCCTGGCTGCAAGATAGAACTGCTGTTTCGACAGAGTACAGGATCCAGAATGGAAGTTGCAGCGCGGAGAATGCACGAATCGTTGAGCGGAGCCGTTGAGCGAATGAACTAATTCGGAAAGTTAAGCGCAGAGAGGAGTTTAAAATTTTCATGCCGAATTGGGGAAGGTGGCAGTTATTAGTATTACGTCGTACGAGGGAAGGGTTCAATCGGATATAAATGGTGGTACGAGTGAAGGTACGGCCAATCTCGTTTACATGATATCAATACTTAATCACGTGATAAATGAAAGCCATACCTCATAAAACTGTGCGTCGGAAGGCTGCGGAAACTGGTGGAGCTTGGAGTTGGTGACGTCATGGAGCCGAACGCGTGCACAATCAGACGTGGAATCATGATGACTCGGATAAGGCACTGATTTCCTTCGCCGGTAAAACACAAGGCGTCGCATCCACCGGGTTGAAATGATGAGTTCACCGGCAGGACTGGACTGAATCAGCGTCATAATTAGCAGGTTGAACAATCCTTCTGTTAACACGGGAGTTACCACTGCAAATTGCCAAAGAAATGATCACACGGCCGATGAAAAAGCTTGTTGCAGCTGACAAGAAAGAAGTTACAGCGATCGGGAAAGAATTCGTGGCAGCCGGAAAAAGATTCACAATATCCGGGAAAAATTACGGCTGTCACGGGAAAATTTTACAGCAGCGGAAGAGACTTACGGCTGGCGGGAAAAGATATTACGAATATGGGAAATATGTCGCAGTCGCTGGAAAGAAATGACAGGTGTGGTGTGAAAGTGACTTGGTCAATGAGGTGGCGGCCGCCGCGAAATAAGGTGACAGCCGGGAAATGATGTGGCGGCTGCGAGAAAAAGATGTTGCAGCCGCCGAAGTTACAGCCGCCGGGATTGCAGCTGCCGGAGTTGCAGCCGCCGGGATTGCAGCTGCCGGAGTTGCAGCTGTCGGAAAAGATTTGACGGCGGACGGAAAAAAAACATTACGGCTACCGGAAAGTAAAAATGGCTGTGGCTAGTAAATGGAATGGCAGCTGCGGAAAATGAGATGGCAGCCGTGGAAGATGAGGCGGCAACCATGGGGACGATGAGGTGGCAGCCGCGGAAACTGGAGTTGCAGCCGCCGATGTTGCAGCCGCCGATGTTGCAGCCGCTGATGTTGCAGCCGCAAATGTTGCAGCCGCCGATGTTGCAGCCGCAAATGTTGCAGCTGTCGAAAAAGATTGACGGCTGACGGAAAGGGCATTATGGCTACCGGAAAATGGAGAATATGGTTGGCGGAAAAGAATATACGGCTGCCGGAAAATATGTTGCAGCCGCCGGAAAATATGTTGCAGCTGCCGAAAAATATGTTGCAGCTGCCGAAATTTTTTTTTTTTTTTTTTTTTTTTTTTTTTTTTTTTTTAAACACAAGGACGGCACAGAGAGATTTTCATTATGGGCCCCAAACTGATCGTTCTCCTGGCGCTTCCCTGAAAAATTTTTCTTAAAAGACAACAGCAAGCAAAGAGATCAAATGCAAAAAGAAAGAAAACGACAACTATACGCTACAGCAAGAAATTATTTATGTACAACAAATATGATTTTCATTTTAAGATTTGGTAAAGGTAGAAAAATGTTCCTGCTCTAGTGCCAATTGGTAGTTTGGATCAGCAGCAATCTGTGAAATGAATGCGTCTTTCGAAATGGGCTTCCGATACAGTCGCAGCCTATGGCCATTAACAAGTAATGGCATACGGTTTTCATCAATGGTGACCAGGCGAACAGTGTCGTTGTCAAATACCCTGTCAACCAAATATGGACCCAGCCATCTTGTGCGTAATTTCCCTTTGAAATCTTTCTTGAATCTAGAGTCGTACAATAGTGCCCAGTCTCCTTCATGGAAGATTTTCTTTTTGATGAATCGGTCATGCCAGTTAGATCTCTGTTGCTGAAGCAGCACAGTATGGTCTACCGCAGCTAACCGTTTCTCATCCAATTCATTCAATTGATTCAATCTTCTTTTCTGGGCTTCTGCTACATTCAGGTTCATTTCAATGGCTGTTTTCAGGGTCTTGATCTCAAATTCAATTGGAAAGATGGCACTCTTACCATACACCAGATCATAGGGAGAAAAGCCCGTGGTGTTGCGCCAAGTCGTGCGATATGCCCACAGTGCTTCTGGAAGTCTGTCAGCCCAATCCCTTCGATGGCTTTTAACTGTTTTAGTAAGGATTGCTTCGATAACTTTATTAGTGCTTTCCACCTGACCATTGGCCTGGGGATGATAAGGTGAAGCTATCTTGTGCTGCACATGATACTTGCGGAGCAAGGATTCAAATTGGTGTGAAATAAATTGTGGTCCGCCATCGGTAACTACTTCCTTTGGTACTCCAAAACGGGTAAAAACTTCACTGTACAGGAAATCAATCACCGCCTGGTCGTTCGCCTTAGCCAAAGCTACAGCTTCTACCCACTTAGTCATGTAGTCTGTACACACCAAGATGTAAACCTTCTGTTTGGAAGGAGGGTTGATAGGACCAACAAAGTCCAATGCCCATCTATCAAACGGTTCTAGTACCACTTGGGGATGTAAAGGCATCTGATCTGTCTTATTAGGTTGGCCCATCCTTTGGCAGCTGTCACAGGACTGAACATATTTTTTAGCATCTCTGAACAGTGTCGGCCAATAATAGCCCATCCGCAACGCCTTATGTCCTGTTCTTTTATCTGCAAAGTGACCTCGACAAGGTTCATCGTGACAGGCCTTTAGTATATGAAAGATCTCATCTTCCCTTACACATCTTCTAATTTCAAGATCAGGTCCTGTGTAAAAGAGATGGCCCTTGAGCCAACAATACCTGGCACTTTGCTGAATAATTTTTCTTTTCTCTCGTTTAGACATATGTGGCGGAAGCTTCCCTGCAGCCAAATAATTAGCAACGTCTGCATACCAGGGTGAATGAGCTGAGAGTGCGAATAAATGTTCATCCGGGAAAGCATCCTCAACAGGTGAACTGTCATCACTGTTAGTAAATCGTGATAAAAAATCAGCAACGACATTTTCTTTTCCAGGTTTATCTATAATAGTAATATCAAATTCCTGTAATAATAAAAGCCACCTGGTTACTCTGGCATTAGTGACAGGTTTATTCATTAAGTACTTAATGGCAGAGTGATCAGTATGCACAAATGTAGGATACCCAGTAATGTAATGCCGAAACTTATTAATAGAATAAACAATAGCAAGAAATTCTTTTTCAGTAACAGTATAATTTAGTTCAGCAGGGGCTAAGTTTTTACTAACATAATAAATAACATAAGGTACTTGACCATCCTGCTGTCCTAGTACTGCTCCAATGGCGGTATCAGAAGCATCTGAAGAAATGTGGAAAGGTATGGTCCAATTAGGTCCCCTTAAAATAGGGGCTGTGGACAGTTTCTCTTTGAGCTTATCAAATGCTGTCTGGCATGCTGTACTCCATGCAAACTGCACATCCTTCATTAACAATGAAAACAAAGGAGAAGCAAGTTTGGAGAAGTTTTCTATGAATCTCCTGTAATACCCAGCATGTCCCAGAAAACTTCGCACCTCTTTCTGAGTTGAAGGGGTTGGTATATTCTTTATCACCTTAATTTTTGAAGGATCCACTTGAATACCGTTAGTAGAGATGAAATGTCCTAATACCACCCCCTCACTCATCATCATGTGGCATTTTTCAGTGCTCAGTGAGAGGCGAGCCTGTTCACAGCGAATTAAAACCTTCTTCAAATTTTCCAATGCTTCATCAAAATCCCTGCCATAAGGAGTGAAATCATCCATAAAAACTTCCATGCTATCATTTACCAATTCAGAAAATATGCCAATCACAGCTCTTTGGAACGTTGCAGGTGCATTGCACAACCCAAAGGGAAGCACCCTGTAGGCGAACGTTCCCCAAGGGCAGGTGAAGGTGGTCTTATCCTGATCCTCTGGAGCAATCTGGATTTGATTGTACCCACTGAATCCGTCCAGGAAGGAGAAGAACTTCTTCCCAGATAAGTTATCAAGTACCTGGTCAATAAAGGGCAGAGGAAAGTGATCCTTTTGTGTAGCCTTGTTCAGCTCCCTATAATCGACACAGACTCTCCATTTACCGTTTTTCTTGGGTACAATTACCAGTGGGGAAACCCACTCACTGTCTGAAATAGGATAGATGAATCCTGCTTCCAAGAGTTTCTGGATTTCTTCCTTCACTATATCCCTCAGATTGGGGTTCATGCGTCGTTGGGGTTGACATACAGGCCGGGAGTCGTTTTTAATATAAATATGATGAGTGCACAGACTAGAAGGAATACCCTTCATGTCTGTATACTCCCAGGCGAATGCTCCCTTATGTTCCTTCAAGAGATTGGTTAGGCGCTTTTGTTCTTCTGAGGAGAGAGCAGGATTGATGTTCAAAGTTCTTCCAGGCTCTACCTCAATAGGAATACTTCTCGAGCTTTTTAATACTGGGATTATATTTGTGTCATTGGCTAGTGCTTCCTCCGTAAGCTGTTCTTGTTCTTCTTTGCCGAGGGTACTGTTCAGAAGTTGATAAACTTCCTTGTCTACAGAAGCAGGTTCGCTAATGAAGTTATTAATGGTATCGTCTTCTGTTTCGTTTTTGAAAGTTAGTGCCTTCCCTATTGTTAGTAATGGCTGAACATCTTCTTCTTCTTCTTGTTCTATCCAAAGGGAGGTTTCAGTTTCTAGACTCGGCCTTGCTGGAGGGTACAGGGTAAGATTTTTGGTTTCCATGCCATCAGATATAGTCATAGATCCTGATAGACAGCTGATGCAAGCATCAGCTGTAGCCAACCAGGGCCTTCCTAAAATCAATGGATGTCCCCCCAGCTGTGATTTTGGCTGTAATACCAGAAAATCGGCAGGGTATTCCCACGAGTCTACTGAAATAACGAGGTCGTCCAAAATCCCTTCAGGTCTGATGGTGGATCTGTCTGCCAATTCTAAGATAGTAGGGGTCGGTCTAATATTGGTGAATCCGAGCTTCTTTACAGTCTCCATCGTTATAACATTGATCGCGGCTCCTAAATCTACTAGTACGTTGGGTATCTGCGTTTGTCCTATGTGTACAGTGACAGTAGGATTGCCGGGATCCTCATACTTAGTTACAGGGGTTTTTCCAGTCATTAAAGCGGATAAATTCCCTATAACATGAACAGTAGGAGGATCTCTGGGTTTCCTTCCCGGTCTTTTAGTGCACAGGTCCCGAACAGTTCTAGCGTAGATAGGTACATCTTGAAGAGCTTGTAAAAGGGGAATCTTAACATAAAGGTTCTTCAATTCTCCTAAGAGATTGAACTGAGGTTGCCCCCCTCTTTGTGGCAGCATCAATCTCTCAGGGTAAGGTGGTTGCCTTACCAACCGGGTAGGCTGCGTGTTATCCACTTCATCGTTCAATGTTTCAGCCCTCCCATCTGAGGGATGCTCAGCATCTTCAATGATAGGAACCGGATCAAAAGGATGTTGGGAACTCTCTCCTTTGTCATACACAGTTGGTGGAATATTTTCTGAAGTTACACGTTCTACTATCTTCCCAGACCGTAAGTGAATGTCATTACAAGGTACAGGGGAGAGAGAGTAGGCTGGCATATTGAGAGTTTCCAGTTGCTGGACTGTTTTATTATTTGGGTTAGGGTTAGGTTGGGCAGGCAGCTGAGGCCGTATTGGTATGTTAGGCACAGGATTATTTTGCAGCTGCAGCTGCGACTGCTGAGGTAGGTATTGAGGATATTGCTGAAATTGAGGATATGGAGGATACGGTAACTGTTGAGGTGGAGGTGGTTGAGGAAACTGATTCCCAGGATGGAAGTTCCTCCATCCAGGAGACCATGAAGTAGGTTGATGAGGTGGCTGTGTCCAAGGACTCCATGAATTATAACCTTGCATCGCAGGTTGAGGGGAATTCCACTGAGCATAATTTGAAGGGAATTGTGTATTCACGTTTTGCATATTAGTATTCCAATTATTCAAATTATTCAAAAATGGAAATGAATCGGGAGACATACCTTGATTCCGGGGTTGCCAGGGTTTCTTCTGTGCAATGAAGTAGGCTGAATCCGCCTCTGGAGTTGATGCCTGCAGAACAGCCTTCACTTGGGGCAACGTGGGGCAGTCCTTCATATCATGATTCAGCTCGCACAGCTGACACACTTGTACTTTGTCAAGAGGGCATTCCTTCAGTGGATGAGTCTTTCTACATCGGGGACAAAACACCCCTAGTGTGAGATCCTCCACTGCCTGTCTTTGCTTGGCCTTCAAGACGTCAATCTCTGAAGAGATAGAGCTCATCATTTCTGTTTTAAAGTTTTCAAGAAGATTGCCTATCTCTGCACGTGTAGCTCCCCCATTGGATGACTTCTGAGTTCTGTCGAATACATCACGTTCCAGGTTATTTCGTTTATGCTGCTTATTATGCCTAGAAGATCCCCTGGAATATCTCTTACATAATTCCACAATTGTCTCAAAAGATTCTTTAGAGATATCCCCTTTTCCTAATAAATTTAGCATGTCTAAACAATCGTCCCTCATTCCTCGAAGCAAGATTATCTTCAGCACATCTAGTCCCATGTTCGTCTGTCCAGCTCTCTGCACATTGTACAGCAACCTCTCCACAAAATCCTCCAAACTTTCATCCTCCTTCTGTACCATCTTGAATAACTCCTCCCTTTTGTCCCTGGTGTTGCAATATTCCTGATATTTTTCCAGGAACACTTGCTTCATCTTATTCCAATTAGAAACAGTCCCTCCCCCAAGGCTCATGAACCATCGTAATGCATTGTCCTTCAGGGTGGCAGGAAAAAGCTTTAACTTTTGAGCATCTGTGATATAATCATAGCTGCGACAGAGGATATCGAATTCAAAAAGGAATTCATCTGGATCCTCTGCCGCCCTACCATGGAAGCGGGGTAACCCCGACGGTGAGATGTTTTTCATAGGAGCTGTCCCCTCTAGCTGCTGTATTGGAAATTGTAATGTTGCCATGGTCTTTGGCGGGGAATTATCTTCATGATGGTACTGTACCACTGCTTCTTCCTCTTCATTCTCATGTCTATTACTCATATTTTCTTCTGTATCTTCTCCTTCGTTTGTTCCTTTATTCTTTACCTCAGTTGTAACAGCTGCGTATTCTTCGGTTGTAACAGCTGCGTATTCTTCGGTTGTAACAGCTGCGTATTCTTCGGTTGCAACAGCTGAATCAGCTGTTACTTCTTTAGCAGGAGTATATGCAAGAATCACAGCTGCTCCTGTATCTTCCACTGTAGATCCTGATGCTAACGTTCCAGGATCAGCAGGGCCTCTTTTGATAGGAGTCCCCTGTTGACGAGATCTGACAGCTGAATCAGTTTTGTCAACAAGGTCGTCAATGAATGTTCTTCTGCCCAGCGGTGGACCTCGACCACGACCCGAACCACCTGTACTGTTAGTAATTTGTGGGGTTTTGGGGGTCGGGAGGTGATCGCGTTTTACCCCCCTCGTATTCATGCGAAGCAGATCATTTCAAAAACAACCAAAAAAACTGACTAAAAGCAATTATCAGATACAACTAATGACTAGTGTTTAATTTTTATCCTTCCCCGGCAACAGCGCCAAAATGTCAAGCACTCTAATTGGAGATAATTAAATATCAACACACAGAGCGTATGAAATTTATTGTCAACCCGAGAAAGTCTTTTTATTTCAAAGGACAAGTGCACAATATATGCTTAAACACAAAACCATTAGCAATAAATACTTCTATATTCTATCATTCATGTTCATCCCCAGAATCTTAAGCAATCCAAAGCCTTCTCACTGCTATAATTCAAACCCTCTCTATCATGCATCAACTAAAAATTAACATAAGATCTAATGAACAATAGGAAGGAATCTCCTTTCTATCCTAGAACGATCACTTGCCTGATCTAATCAACCTGGAATTCGTAAAGCAAAAACTGAGCAGTAATCTAGAAATCCAATTGTGAAATAATTGAGTTAACTGTTCTAAGAATATTAAATTGCAGAATGGAAATCAAGCAACACACAATCAGAATGATAAATCGTAAGAACTCAGGGGATCGCAACTCAGCTGTAAGATGAACACAAGTGTGTATGATCTGTAATTGAATTGTATATAAAGCAAACCTTACTCAGTCGACTGTTATTCTACATCATCTACCAAACTCACAGAAATATGATCCTTAACTATACTGAAAATTCACACGATAAATATTGCTGCTGCGTACAAAAGGAAGAACAAAGCATCACACAACAAGAAAGATGAAATCCTAATTTAACACAGCAATCTCTGTGGAAGACGGGCCCAGTCTTCACACAGAGACGCTGGTTGAACAACACTCTCTTTAACTCAGAAGCAACTCCTTATATTAACAGAAGGATAAGTACACAGTTTCAGCTTGACTGCTAATACAAGATGAATTAATTAATTGCTGTCCAACCCCTCAGTCGAGGTAATTCCCCATATTTATACATACAAATTGCAACATCTAAACCTATAATTGGGCAGCCGTGAAGATCTCTGATCTTCAGGCGCCCTAAATAATCTAGCTGTTACAACGCGTGGCAGAACTGAAATATCCAAATATGGGAGAAGTATTAATCGTCCCAAGAGTGAGGGTCCTTCCAGCTCACAGCTGGATTCGAGCAGCGACATGCTTAAGATAGTTCTTCGGTTACAGCTGCCCTGCCACGCCTATGCCTTGATTGCCGATTTGAGCCCCAAGGAACCTTCCACAAGCGATGATCGTTCCTTCATGACTTGTTCAGCTCCGATCTTCCTGCAGTCTATTGTCTTACTACCTTCATAAATCGCATCATGTTAGCACAGATTAAGAGATGAACAGCTTTAATCATCACAATCATAAGTATTAACACAATAAAACAATAATCGGCCATACCTTGGTAAATTGGGGAATATATAAGGACAATAAGTTGAATTGCCAAGGTAATTGATGTAAGACAAGGTAAGGGACAGTGATAAATGATGGTCAAAAAGGGCCAATTCTGGGCTCAACACTTTCCAAAATTGGCTTCTACCGCTCGAGCCGGTAGCTACGCTTGATACTTGTCCAGCACACCACTTTTCTATCTCCACGTGGCCTCCTAACTCTGTAGCACTGCTTTGGCATAGTACTGGTCTTTGCATCACGGCCAAAACTTTGACACTACGCGCAACTCCGCAGTCTTGTCAAAAGTGGGATGCTGCATGCAACTTCGCAACATCCTCAATACTTAGCCAAAATTGTGTTTATGATCTGCGCTTAGCTCAGCTTTCCCTGTTTGCCTCAAAAAGGTGCTTCCAAAACTTCATCTCAACCTAGGCCCAACATGCCCCTAACACTTACATGTGGCTCATCCCTAAGCCACTGATTGTTTTGGCTATCTCACTCTGCGCCGTGACCGGTGGAATGAACTTGGCCATGAACTCATCATATGTACCGCACAAATACACCACTGCTTCTCTTGTATCCTCCTCAACCTGTTTAATTGTCTCAAGCAGTGTTGGAGTTATTTCTTGTCCAATTTGGTCTTGTACCTACTCCTGGTTATCACACAGTTCTACTAACTTATCTTCACTTTGCTGCAATACCACCATGGAATTCTCCAGGAGCTACTGCGACTGATTATCCATCTCAATCTCTTTTTGTCATAATTCATGTACTTCTTTCTTTAAGCTATATATCTCCTTGTATCTTAGTAGCCTTTCTCTGGGTGGCAGAGCTTTAACCTCTGCATTCAACTTGTCCAGTGCGATCTGTTTTTCTTGTACCACGGTTTTGACTTGTAGCAACCCTTGATCCTCTTCAAGGGTCACGATTTCCTGTGAAACCTTATCAACGAGAGATTGGCATTTAGACATCTCACTTGTGATGCTTTTCGAGGCGGTGCTCACTGCTTTCTCTCTGACTTGCTGTTCAGTTAATGGTGCCTGCTTATTCAGCTTATCCTTCAATGTGGCAATGCCGGCCTCATAATAAATCTCTTTATCCTGCATCTCCATCTGCAAGGATCTCACCTTATCTCTGATCCTCAGAAATGTATCTACAGGATCATCCTGTATTTCTATGCATTTGATATCCTTCGCCACATTGGATATGGTGGTCTCCAAATTTTGTCGGCGGTCCTGTTTGTTGCATAGCTGTACTTCTGCCTTCTGTTGAATTTGTCTGTTTGTTGCGGTGAGTTCTTCCTGTGACTTCATTGATTCAACCATCCATTCATGCATCTCCTCCACGATTTGTGTGTGGATGAAGTGCAATCCTGGTAACGGGATTTTGGCTAATTCGAGCTCTACCCTCTCGACTCCCTTTGTGTCCAAGACCACTTGATCTGCCATTGGAAACACAACAGCTAACGGGTCCACATGGACAATCCTAGTCTTCGACGGCAACATTATTGCTACCTGTTGGCTTCCTTGTTGTGAGGTTCCTACTGAACTCCTTTCACCTCCTGCTTCCTTCGGCACAATAAGGTTTTTCTAGACATTGTCCATTTTCTTCATTACACCTTGCATTGTGAGCTGTGTCTGGTGTAAGTCATCGTGGATGACCATGTCCTTCTTTTCTTTAGCCGCGATAAGCTCCTTCATCTGCTCTGAGACTGTTTCGGCTATCATCTTGTAGTCATCATCATTGAGGACTGCCTCCAATTGAATCTTTGTAGCCTTCACCTTTTTCCTCGACTTTGGCTTCTTTGAAGTCTCAGGTTCTTTTCTCTTCCCTGTTTCTTCAATGATTGGGCATGAGAGTGGGATCGGCTCATCTTCTTCTGAATCTATGTCCATGTTCATGACCTCTATGTGGAACTCTACTTGACAATCTTTCATGAGGTCCTCAATATCCTACTCATACATGATGTACATTCCTGGGAACCACTCTGGTTTCCTCGTTTGTGCTTTCGACGATATGAATATACATTTCATATCTCCCTCAAAGTCAATGATGTGGATATACTTCACCATGACCTGCTTTGTAATGTGGGGTGTCTTCATGATTGCATCGTGCAGCTAGATATAGTACTAGTAAAAGACTTCTGCTGGCGCTCTGCATTTGTGTTTTCCCAGAGGTTGACAAACTGAAACCCTCTAGCATCCTTGGTGTCCATAATGAGGCCCGCATAATCTCGCGGCTCCTTCCATCCACACAAAGCAATCAGGACAATGAGCTAGGTGAAATGGAACTAGCCACCATTCACCTGTGTGTCATTGAGTTCTTTAAGGAACTCATTCAACAGAAACTGACACCAATTGAAGCTATTGCCTTCGGTCGCTGCAGCACCAAGGAGTATTGCGCCCACAAGCACCTCTGAAGGCCTAGCTGTTTTGAGCATCTTGCTTGTGAGCAACTGCGTTACAAATCTTGTTGCTATGTCCTCTATATCTTCTGTTTGGAATCCTCTTTTTGCCTTCACCACCGAGTGGGTTTTCTTCATCTTCTCAACAGCCTCTTTTTCTTTGCTCTTCCCCTGGAAGAATTGCTTCAGATCCTTACTACGCTTGCTTAGCCCGGTGATGCGGTGGATCAAATCAATGTTAATATCAACATTCCTATACAGCCACAGATAACCTTGGTGGATTCACGCCATGAGTGTGCGAACCATGATATTCAGTTCTGGAGAGCGATCAAAATGTGGCAATCTCAGCAAGTTCAATAGCCCTGATGGAATGACAGGTGCTAACCAAATGTCAGCTACCAAGTTTAGAGTTCCCTTGGCGTCCTTTTTCCAGCACATATACTGGTTTGGTTGAAAATCTGGGTATTTGGGAACATTTGGCTCGTCTTTCTTCATTCCCAAGAGGTCATATTCCTCACATTTACAATCTACTATCTTTCCCAGCAGATTCTTAGCAATGTTTACATGCTTTGAGATAGGTGACAGCGGGATGTCGTATCTCGCATTCTTGGACAATTTAAACATAGGGGCATTTAGTGCTCGTGGGGAGATATATTCAGGTGTCATCTTCAAAGGTTCTGTCTGAAAGACTGGTGATTTCTGTGTCGAGGATCCCATCTTTATGATGTTGGATCGAGGTGTAGTTACAACTTTTCCCTTATCTTTTGCTTTTTCCTGCATCATTGGATTAATTCTTAGTGATCTACGGGATCCTTCCCTTTGTTCTACGGTGACCTTCTTAACTGGAGTTTTCATTAACTGCTGAATCCCTCTGTGCTAAAAGATCCTCAGTGCTTCTTCAAGGGTCAATTCTTCTTGTCTAAAGGAAGGTTCGGACATTCATAAATGAGGTAGCGGCTAAGGAAGACAGAATACAAATGGCTATTAGCTCAGAGAGGTTAATCAAAAGAAAATTCTAAGTGCTTGGTAATGCCCGCGAGTCTCCCAAGGGTGTTATTTATAGGCATAGCATACCCTCTCCCCCGCCCTTCAACGGCTAGATAAGCATTTAATGTGGTGTCTGTTGGTGAATTTGAGTGGATCCTTCGGTCTTTTCTGTCGTCAGTGTGCTTAGAATGGATATCTTTTCTTTAAATGCTGAAGCAGTTGCTGCAACGGTCATCTAACGATTATTTTCTGAAAAGCCATGCAACGGCTATTTTCTTTGAGTGCTGCGCTGAACTGCACAGCAAGCCATTTGCAACTCTGTGCAGCTACTTCGAAGTGCCAAAAATTTCCAACTATGCACGCGGCTTCCACTCTAAGTATATATATATATATTTTATTCCGCGAAGCTTCAATATTGTTGCACGGTGCATAGATCATTCTTCTTATCATATCTTTTTCCTTTTATCATACATTTACAGACTTCTTTACATTTCTAGTGTCCACTTTCAAGTGTACTTGACACTTAGAACTTCCTTCCTTTGTTCATTATGCAGGGTTGTACAAAGCAGTGCTATCATGGTATAGCTTTAGACTACTTCCATTTATCAAAGTTGGCAAGGTATCACCAGCTAAATTGGCTAACTGGACTGCACCAGTGTTAGTAACATGTATCACAGTATATGGGCCAAACCAATGCATCCTAAATTTACCAGGGAATTTCATGAATTTGCTATCATACAGGAGGACTTGATCACCTACCTGAAAACACTTGTTCTTTATATGGTGATCATGCCATGCATTCTTGCAGTCCCTCTGAGCTTGCTAGTGGAAGCTTGCGATGAAGTGATCTTCCTCCAAGCCCAGTAAATGTAGTAATATTTCTTCTCGAGCTTCGCAGTTTGTCATCCCTATAAATGCAGTGATTCTAAAACTAGGGACAATATATTCCATATGCATTATAGCCTCTTTCCCATAAACCAACCGAAAGGGTGTCTGTCCTGTCAATTTCTTGCATGTGGTCCTATATGCCCATAGCACAGATGAGACGCGTAGGTCCCAATCATCTCTATTTACATTGCACACCTTAGTGAGTGTGTTATCCAATATTTTATTGAAAGCCTCTACAATACCATTCGCCTGTGGATGATATGAACTACTACGCTAATGATGAATGTGGAATTCCTCTAGAAGCGCCTCAATCGTCTTGTTTAAAAAGTGAGTACCTTGGTCACTCATCAAAATCTTTCGGAAAGCTAATTCTGGTGAGTATTTCTTCAAAAATAAACTGCGCAGTAGTACTAGCACTGCAGTCCCTAACTGGTTTTGCTTCTCCCCATCTGGTGGGGTAATCTATAGTAGTAATAATATACCTTGCACCCATTCTTTTTCCTAGTGGGTTTATAGGACCCACAAAGTCTATTTCCAATTTTTCAAATGGTTGCAGTGTCAATTGTGGATTCAATGGCATCTCATCTCGGTGTGATGGTTTTCCTGTCCTCTGAAAAACGTCACAGTTCCTGCAATGTTCTTTGGCATATTTATGGAGCGTAGGCCACCATAGCCCTGTGCTTAATATATTCTGCGTAGTTTCCCTTCCTGCATAGTGACCTCCTGCGATTCCTGAGTGTGCGTCGGCTAGAATAAATGGCTTCTCATGATCGAGTACGCACCTACGCAGGACTTCATCCGGCCCAAGTTTGTATAACTAACCTGCAATTATAGTGAAGTCCACGGCATGCACCACTAACTATTTTTTCTGCTGGACCGAGAATTCGTGGGGTGCCAGCCATGTGGTTAGGAATTCAATGATATCCTTGTAATGATCATCGGCAACCTGTATACTAAATAACTGCGCATTAGGCAGACTGTCTTCAATATTCGTCAGCTCATCTCCTAACTCGATCCTTGATAGATGATCAGGTCCCAAGTTCAGTCTACCTGGCTTGACAATAATTTCAAAGTCATATTCCTGGAATAGCAATAGCCATCGGCATATGCGTCCCTATATCACTGGCTTGTTGACCAAATATTTCAACATAGAATGGTCAGTAAACATAAGGAAGTGTGATTCCAGCAAGTAGTGTCTAAATTTCTGTAGGGAATATACCATCGCAAGGCCTTCCTTCTCAGTAGTAGTATAGTTCTTTTCTGTTGTTGAAATCTTTTTGCTAGAAAATGCAATAGGGTGGTCAATATCTCCCTCTCCTTGCTGAGCTAACACGATCCCCAGGGCAATACATGATGCGTCAACATGGACATGGAATGTCCTCGTCCAGTCTGGAAAGACTAGAATAGGCCCAGTGACCATCTTTTCTTTTAATGTGTCAAAACCCTATTCGCATTCTGCGTTCCAAATGAACGGTGCGTCTTTCTTCAGTACCTTCTCCATTGTTGTGGTTATCTGTGCGTAACCCTTTAAAAATTTCCTGTAATATCCAGTATGGCCTAATGTAGATTGCAACATCTTGACTGAATTTGGTGTCAGTAAGTTTGCAATAACTGCAATCTTTGCAGGGTCTACCATCAATCCTTGCTTACAGACAATGTGGCCATGTAAAATTACGTAAGGCACACAGAAAATACACTTTTTCAAATTCAAGGATATTTGATGCTGTCGACACTTCTCAAGCATCATGCGAAGATTCGCACAATGATTTTTCAATAGACCAAATACAGTCCAATCATCAAAATATGCTTCTAAAAACTTGTGCATGAAATATTTAAATGCTGTAATGACGACTCTAGAGAATATGGTAGGTGCGTTCTTCAGCCCAAAAGGCATGACGGTGTAGTGGAATGACCCCCATTCTATAGCAAATGTCGTCTTATTCCTATCCATAGGATCAATACTGATCTGATGATAACAAGAGAAACCATTAGTGAAAGAATATGCCTCATTTCCTCAAACATTATCAAGCACTTCGTCTATGAATGGAGTAGGAAATGGGTCATGCATGGAAGCACCATTCAGCTTTCTGAGATCCACACAAATCCTGATCTTGCCTTTTGCTTTCTTGTCTTGAACAACCATGAGGCTAATCCATTTGGATTCTTTGACTCGTTCAATGATTCCAGCTTCTTACATCTTATCTATCTCTACGGGGACTTTTTCCTTATAGCGTGGATTCAATTTGTATGGCCTCTGCTTGACAGGCTTAGCACCTAGTTTTAAAGGTATTTTCATGACCCCTAGGTCTCCCAAAACTCCTTTCATCTCTGTAAATTTTGTTGGAAATAGTTCTTGATACTCATGTAAGGTATCTTCGATCTCTGCAATAGTCTCATTGTCCCAATAATCTCCTATTGATGCGAACTTCGACTCTTTGTCTGTGCCGATGTTCACTTTTTATGTTTTTACTGGTCTAGTCATATCTGGGATTTCCAACGGAGGTCCTTCTACCTCACGCGTGCCTTCTGTTTCTGGTATATCTATGTTGTGCGGGTCCTCCTCATCATCTTCATTTGTGTCATTGGTATCTTCAGCTAAGTTGTAACACTTGATAAGGTGCTCTTCATGTTCCTTCCATTCTGACTGTAGGTGCGTGGGAATGCACTCTGTCCCAAAAAACTCCTACAATGTTATGTTTTGATGAGGAGAGTCATCCTAGATATGCACTTCTTGATTAGTTGCAATGCTTCATGGATTAATGGATTCTCGTCTTCAAAACTGAAGTCCTTCCGAAAGCTCGCAGCGAGCAGCTCCCAATCTGTGACTTCACTGCGCAATGCCAGGTCAAGGTACCATTTCTATGGGATACCTGCATCTAATGTATGTACAAATAAATTTTCCTATTCTGTAAGTGGTCTTTCCACCCATGCCTTTGAACAAATTTCAATGTGTTAACTAGGGTTTGTCTGTCCATTATACTTTTGAAAGGGTAAAGTAACCTTTTCAGCGAATCGGATCTGCATCTTAGTTCTGCATTGATCCCAAGTGGTCAATGTTTTCTTATGTGCATTCCACCATCTGGCAGGTGTATCATGCAATGCTATATCTAAAGCTGGCAGTCTATTCTCATCTGGTATAATTGCAATATATTCCCTTATGAAACTGTAAACATTAGCAGAACCATCATATGTGGCAATAGGACTCACCTCTTGTCTGATCCAGCGCAGTGATTTTGTAACCTACGCACATCTTCTTGATGATACTTCATGCATGTGGCTTTGCCAATTCTCCAATACTGTATCTGAGTCAGAGATACAAGAACTATCACATCGCCAGCTGAGCATACCATCCGCAGTAGGATTAATGTAGTCTTCCTTGTTCAGAGTCAGCTGGTATAGTCGGTCTAAATCTTCAGCTTGGGATTCCTCCTGAATCGGCTGATTGTATCTATCACCATCTTTAGGATCCAGTGGTGTGATGACCCTAAGATGCTTCCCTTCAAAGATCATCTTCTTTGTCTTCAAGTTTATGATAGCCAAGTTATCCATAACCCAATCAATTCCCAATATTGCTGGAAAAGGTTGACTATCATCCACAATTTCAATAACCTCAAAGTCTGCATGACTCTGTACTCCGTCAATGTCAACTACTACATTAGCTAAGCGGCGAAAAGCTATGACCTTCTCCTGATTATCCATTCATAACTGGATAGGTGACCAGAGCAACTTTGGTCGATCCATCTGCTACCATGTCTGCTTAGTTAAGACATTCACTTCTGATCCCAGATCAAGGATGACTTCATCCATTTCAAAATCTCCTATCTGCACAGTAAGCCTCATCTCTCGGCCTGTTCTTTTGTGCTTCCTTATATGATGTACAGCGCTATCTGGAGTCTCTGTTGCAATCTGAGGTTCATACTAGCTGATAAGCTTCTGGAGCTCTACAATGGCTTTTTCGCTTTTTAGTAACTTCATGCATCTTCGCAAGAACTGTGCAATAGAAGTACGAACATCTAGGATCGGCATGTCTTCAACATGCGGTGTTTTGCTGCACAGCGGGATCCTTGATGACTTATCTATTGGTTCTCTAAAGGTATCCCCTGCGTCAATGAAGATCTCCTTGTTCTTCTATAGGTTAAGAGGGGGTGCTTTTCCTGGAGCTTTCCTTATCCATACTGTTTCAAGGGGATCCTTCTTTGTATGTGCTTCCCCTGATGTTTAATCTTTTGCTCCTCTATCGCAGCCTGTCTCAGCACCACTGCGCGTGACCACATTGATGCTCGGATCCATTGGTCTATTCTCTACTGCGATCCACTGGACGTTTGGATTCGGAGCCTCTGTTCGTCTTCTCTTCTGCATTTCCTCCTCTAATATTGGGTAATCTTCAATGACATGCTCAAATGATTTACAATAATTGCACGTAGTGCATGGATTAACACAGTCTCTATACACATGCCCAGGTTGGCCAGAGTTATAACAAATGACTTGGCCGCGGCCTCTTCCTTGTGCTGGACCAGCATTTCTTCCTCTGCCGTGGTATCCACCACCACGACCTCTGTATCCTCCTTGGTCATATTGTGCATTTTCTTGTTTTGGCTATGTATCTTCTTGTACGCGGTACAAGCCAGTGCCTCGCATTGAGTCCATATCCCTTTTTCTTTCATTCATTAATTCATATGCACGGCAGTTGGATTCATTATGTCCAACTGATTTACAAAAATTGCAGTATAAATTCTTAGGAGTTTTCACATATTTTTGGACGAGGTAACAGTCTTCAAGTCTGTGTCCTATGGTTCTACAAATTTCACACCATGGGGCCTGATTCTGATTTAATGGGTTAGGTGCACCACTATTAATATTGTTGTGGAATAGAGGGAAATTCTCGTGGTCATGACCTTCTCCTTTACAACTTGTACACTGGACCTCCTGTCTAGGTTCATATCTTTGTTCTTTACCATTTTTCATACTTTGCAGTTCAAGTGTCAGGGTGGTCAGCTAGTTGTGGATCTGAGACATCCCAGAACTAGTATCACCAATCGGTGAAGCTTCTAGCTTCATTGCAATTTCCAAGGCATCTACCTGGGATAGAACCTTTTGCTGCATCAATGGTAATCTGATATGGGGTAACAGTGCAACAATGAACCATTCTGTATGCTGTTCTAGTGGTATAACAAAACTTACTTGGTCTAGTAAGGTCCTAAATTTCTGATCAAATTCCCAAACCATTTCAGTTGGTGTCTACTTTATTTCCTTCAGCTTAGTTATACAGTGAGACTCAGACTTAGGTTTCTTGAACTCTGCCACCAGTGTGACTTTAATTTTTGCGAGGGTTCTCCGCTGTACGGTAGAGTATTTCATAAACCAATGTAGTGCTCTATCCCTGAAAGTGGTGATGAGTTGTGCTTGTTTCACGGCATCGTCTTGGATTTGTCTTACACTCCATATGGCTTCACAAAGGAACCAATGCTGATCAGGGTCTTCTAGGCCAGTTCCTCTGAATATTGTCAATTTCATATCAGTGTTTGCCATTGTGCTATTAGGTGGTGGGGTGCCAGGATTAGTGCACGGCTACTATAAAGGGATTTGCGTAGTAAATAGAAATGGGACTATCGGGAGAGATGGACTAGGCTGAGTCTTCTGCGTGGTGGGCTGTGTAGCGGGTGGGTTATGCGATAAGGGTGGTGTGGTTTGTGTAGCCAGTGGATTCTCAAGGGTAAATGGTTGTACAACTTCGCTATCAAGATCGCAGGGGATCTTAGTATCTATATAAATTTTAGGGCCTTCTGGATTCTTATTAATTTTATATCTCTTACCACTTCTAAGAGTATTTGTCTCATCGTCAGAATCAATATATGTATTGTTTATCATGACAGACTTCAAGAATATTACTGCATTCTTAGAACACCTTTCTCAGCTAACAACATCTTAATGTATAGATTGAGGTTGTTCAGAAACTTACCTTGGAATCCTCCGCAAAAATGTGCTTTTGCTTGGCTGTAGGATTTGAGTGTGTCTACAGCAAATTATGTTACAAATCCTTCGAGCATATGATCGACCCAATAATCAACTGCGTGTGACAACGGGTTGTCTAACGCTTTAAGCTACGCTGTGAGCTCGAGAGTCCACTCTGTAGGAACTCCTCCTTGGAAATAGTTTTTCTTCTCTGGAAGCCGCGAGATCCACGCATGCAACTCGTTTGGAAACGATTCCCAAAAGGTCTCATGAATTTCGTCCAATAGATATCTATTTGACCACTGTGTGTCGCTTAGACACGGATGTCTATTTTCTTGTCTGTTAAAATCACTTATGGTCTTATCCCACCAAGCTTGGATTTCTGTCTTTTTAGGATACCAATAGTCAAATCCTTCGGGGAACGGATATTCTTCTTCACACATCGTGATTGCAACTCAACGGAACCATTTCAATTCATGATGAATTCTAGCATGGCAATGGAACCATTTCAACTCATCATGGATTCTAGCGTGGAAATGGAACCATTTGTTGGCTTAAACTAACCCAGAGGTTTCCAATTAGACCCAGGTTCTTTGTGGTTCTCCCTTTGACCAACAAAACCCCTTTGCACTGGCCCTTTCGGGAACAACCTGCGAGCAGGTTGAGGTCTCACCGAGGTGTATCTTTACGGGGTACTGCGGAATCAGGTGTTCACAGTAAATGATGAGTTCTTTATAAGAACAAGCTGCACAGCGTAGGACAGAAGGATGGCGCTATGGGCAGAGTGATGTGGTACGGAGCAGGATCTATGCTATGAGCAGTACTGCGTGGTGCAGGAAACACTATGGGCCGCAGAAAGGGTTTCTTACTGCTGCGAATCTTCTACTGGAACTGCGAGTCAACCACACTTATCCTCTACTTGGAAGATCTCGGAAACATTAAGGCACTGAAATGAATATCACTCATCCATTCATTAAGGCACTTACTAGTTATCTTTCTAGCATTCCTTTTAGAACTTGGATTATTACAATGTGAACTGAAATGATAAACATGACTAACTGTTTTGTATTCCTTCACTGTGTTTAAGAAAGTAATTAAACTTAAATGACTGATTCACGAACTTAACATAGAATTGAAATGCTTTCCATTCATCTGCTTCCATGGAACCTATCATATCATTCCCAAAATTCTCCTATTGGTAAATGCATATCAAATTTCTCATACTACAACATGCAAGGAAACATTCAAGCATTCATTCTACAGAAAATACAGAAAACATTCATTCGTAAACATCATCACATAGCACACAATTTAACGTGGTTCACTTCCCCGGATGGAAAGCAACGTCCACAAGAACGGTTGGTAATATATTTCTTTCAAAAGGGATGGGGCAACCGTTCTTAGTCTACACACTCAGCTGCAGACTCTCCTTTCTCTCGGATAGGTCTCTATGCACACAGCTGTAGATCCTTTACAATATTCTTAGCTCAGAGAGATTTTACAATACAAAAAGGTTATCTCCTTAATTTCTCAGCAACAACAAAAGACTAACAATAATCCAAAAAGAGAACAACCCAATTAGAGAGAGAACCCCCATTCCATATAAAATGTCTTCTTAAATAGATCATGCCCAAAGGTCATATCTATACAATGTCGAAGACCTAAAACCCAAAACCCTAAGGGTTTCCAAAACTACGTCATTTTTCCAAACGAGCTTGCTGGATCCTGGTAGCGTCTACTTGATCATGGTGGATCTCCACGTCCTCATTCTGTTGCTATTGGCCTTCCTGTCGCACACGTGCCTACAGGCTGCTTCTGCCGAACCATTTCTTTGTAACGGTTTTTCCTTCTAAGCGTGTCAAACGTCGCTTTCCTTAACAACCCATACGTGGCCACCTTCTTGTTTTGCCTATGTCCACCGCTCGGCAATCCTGAAATATCTTTCCAAAATTGGCTACTACCAATCGATCCGGTAGCTACACTTGATACTTGTCCAGCACACCGCTTTGCTGGCTCTAAGTGGCCTCCTAACTCCGCAGCACTACTTCAGCATAGTATTGGTCTTCACATCACGACCAAAACTTCTACGCTGCACGCAACTCTGCAGTCTCGTCAAAAGTTGGATTCTGCGTGCAACTTCATAGCATCCTCAATACTTAGCCAAAATTGTGTTTCTGAGCTGCGCTCACCTTAGCTTTCCTTGCTTGCCTCAAAAAGGTGCTTCCAAAACTTCATCTCAACCTGGGCCCAACAATTGCTGACTAGTAGGCTTTGTGAGCTATAAAGGGGCCGGCTGATCATCATCTATTTGCAGAATACATGCTCCAAAGTCTGTATCTAATGTGTAAATGGGATGATTTACCGAATTCTTTTCATTGTTGATGATATAGGCAAACTGGTTTTCCCTATAGAGCCTTTTAGTTTCACCTCCAAACATGGGAATGGTAGCATAAGTCAGATCCATCTATAGGGTACCCCCTAGGCGTTTACTCCATGATTGGGATAAGAGGATGCCAAACTTTGGTGGGATGTCAGAGACCAGTACATCCATTACCATGCTTTTTGATGGCAGCTGAGACAAGTTTATGAAAAGATCCTTTATGAGGCCCAGGCATCTAACTTTTTTGGAGTCAAAAGAGAAGAGATCATGATAGGGTTTTGTGATGCTAAGCCCAAGTTCATCCATCACCGCTTTAGGCATGAGGTTGTGGGAGGCTCCTAAGTCAAGTAAGCAATTGTGAATACTTTTGTCATGGATGTTTAAGGATATATAAAAAGGTGGGCAAGACCCATCCTGTTCTTGAACCATGGGACCTAGGGTTACTGAGGGCTTATCGTCTTATAAATTCACAAAGTCAACATCTATGGGTGCTTTTTGCTGGAGGGATTTCAGTATAGATGACTTGAAGGAATCATTTTTCATAAGCTCAATCAGTGGAAAAGGGATTTTGAGCTTCTGAATCTCAGTTTTGAGATTTAAGGAGTAGGACAACTTGTCAGAAATTCTTGCCTCTTGAGATGGAGCCTTAAGCTAGACCAGATCGGGGACAATTGGTTGTGATGGTCTTTGCTGCTATTTTGAAAGAGCAACCACTTGTTTTGTAGGAGCAACAGGCTATTGTTTTCAAAGAGTAACAACCTATTTTGCAGGAGTAGAAGGCTATTTTGTGGGGACAGGATTCTTCTTCCAAGGAGCAAGGGTCATAGTTTTTTTAGCAATGGTCTTGGACCTCAAATCGTAACTTCTTTGATCGTCATCTTGATATAGTGATTCCTTAGTGATTTGTTCATTCATGAGGGCTTCCTCATAATCAGATTGTGTCAGGAAGGAGGGGTCAACCTTATCCTCCATGTAGTTAACATTGTCTTCTTCCTCTTCTCCTCCATGAATAAGCCCATGCTCTTCTTCTAATACCGCATGCTGGAAAGGGGCTCTGATCCTTTGTTCTTCAGCAGGATTCCTGTCTCTTTGGAGGATCTGAGCCTATGGGTTGTTTCTTCTGTAAGGGGGAGCATTAGTGTTCCTGGGAACAAATTCATTTGGACCTTTACTTCTTGCAGGTTGATGGCCTTGCACTTTTAGCTTGGACATTTCGAAGGTCAAGTTGTCCAATATTTTAGCCATTTTTTCTAGGTTGGTTCTGACGAGGAGGAGGAATCTGGAGTCTGCATTTTTTTATCGATTTTCCCTTTGAGGATCTTAGATGCGGTCATATTAGAATCAACTTCAAGCGCAACATCTTGCATGAGCAATAAAGAGGCAAATCTTATTTCTCAGAGATGAAGACAAAAATCAGGATCGAAGGCATTTGCATAAGTAATCCTGGCTGAGGTATCTGTGGGTTTGATCTCCGCAGGGATTTTGCTAAACATTTTATTAAACCTCTTTGTGAAAGCTGACACAGACTCGCCACTTTCTCTCTTCAAATTATAAAATTCTATGAGGTAATAAAGGTGGTCTCTTCTTCCCCCCCAATGCTTCAAAACAATTCATCTAGGGCTTCAATGTCATCTATTGATCCAGCAAGTAATTCTTTGAACCACTTTTTGGCCTTACCATCTAGACTTTGCACAAACACCCTAGTACATACATCTTCGTGCTTAATATTTATGTTCTCAGCATAGATATAGAATTCCTCTAAGTGTTCTTCAACTGTGAATTCTCCCTCTCCAATGAAATTAGGCATGTACTTTTGGTAATCTCTGGTAGGCATAGCAGCAAGGGGATTAGGAAAATTTAAAGGGGCATACCTAGCAATGAGGATCTTTTCCATTTGGTTAGAGGGACAACCATAGTGGATGTGGGTACTAAAAGGGTAGCAGAAGGTAATTTTGGTGTGGACGGTAGCTGGGGAGGCATAGGTGAAAATGAAGTTTGGGGTTTTGACTCAGTGGAGTGACCAAGAGTTGGGGTGAAACAATTTGATGGTTGCTCTGGAAAATAGGCACCCTTACTGAATTGTGCAAGTAACAAGGACAACCTTTCTTCACCCTGGTCTAAAAGGTCCTGGAATTTTTTTTCAATGGAAAGTACATTGGTGTAAACAAAAGGGTACTTCTCTTCTGGTTCAGTCAATAAAGTCTACAGGTAGGAAGAACAACCCTCTTCTTTGATGGATTTTAGGATCTCTTTTCCTAGATCAACTCGGGTAGTAGATTAAGAACTAGGGTCTTGAACAGCAGAAATGGGTGAGGACACTTGAGCCCTCAAGTCTTCTGATCTACTTATAGTTTCTTGTAAACTAGCTTCTTCAGGGAACGGATATTCAAAAGGAGTTTCATTTGATGAGACAGAATAAATACCTCTAGTAGTGCCTGATGTAGTTCCCCTTATGGATCTGGAAATTTGTCTCTGCGTAGTCCTTCCTCTCCTTATAATCTGTTGGGGGTCTGAAACAGGTGTCACTGGTGGCCTTTGAGGACTTGCTCCGGTACTTGGTCTTCTCGAAGCCACTTCGTTCCAATGGTGTTTCCAAATAGATGATTACAACTGAAATAATGTCCAAGCTTTGTCTATCATCAAGATGGAACTATGTCATCTCACTGGGAAGTTGTTGCTTCAATAATCTTCCCTGGCAACGACACCAATTTGTTAGCTCTCTGGGAGTCTTTCAAGGTTGTGATTGAAAGATCCTGGTAACTTAAACTCACTTCAAAGGGTGGGGTATGTTTGGATCAAGTTGGATGACTAAATAGAAGTTCGCACACTCAAGACACACATGGAGACACTCAGGTAGGACAGGCTTTTAACTACTGTTGTTCAGAGAGTTGATAAAAGATAAATGAGAGTAAAATCCTTATCGTGCTAGCAGACTCATACACAGAAACATGTATATAAATGGCTAATCACCACAAATAAATGACACCGATGTTAAACTATCAATACAAAGACAGGATTACAGCTATCTAGCATAGACAAGTGAACACAAATGAAATAAAACAATCCACTATGAGTACAGAAAGGTAAGAAAGGAAATCTGAATGCCAATAGTAAAAGAAGCTTATATAAATGAGATGCCACTGAAAGTATGACAATACAAATATGAAAAAGTCTCTCGAAAATCGAACCATTGTTCTACATACTTCCTGGGCTTTATAATCTTTACAAACTTTTAAGATCCTGAAAAGATGGATCGAATCTGCTAAAAAAAGTAAACTAAAACAACTTTCTACAAAGTATGATAGCGTCCTACATTCCAAGTAACTGGCATCTTTTTAAGGCACCTATATTTAACAGCATAATGAGCCTCCGGAACCTGAAGAGAGAGGTTGAAACTGTTGCCTGGAGAATCCTTCAGTTTGTCTTTTTCCCAAAATAGACAGGAATATTCCTCCTTTCCCATTGGTTCAACCCTTCAATGTGGAAATGAGAAATGATCATGATTCCTTTAAACATTTTGTCTCTCATTGAGGAAATTCCCTTAGGGTGCTTGGATCAGCGAAAACCGGGTTTGGTGCCCAAAACAACCCACTACATAATCTGCACTTTTGGTAGCTAGAAAGTTGGGGCTCAAAATTTATAAGCTATTGAAAATACCTGCTTTCGGTGGTTAATGAATTAGCCTGACATTTCGCCTAAACCACCGAATTGACTTTGGGTTTGTGAAGCTTGCCTCTCCTTTCGGTAATTAGGAGTTGTTGAGTATTGTAACTTCTAAGAATATTATATTTGTATATTATTTATTCTGGAGATGTTCCATACCTACGATGTGATTATACTATGAATCCGGAGATGTTTATTCCTCCGAATTGGTTGTGGTAACTAGGGTTATTAGACCCACCATGTGGGGGTCGTCCCAGTCAGTTATAATAGGGTATTTAACCTAATGGTTAAATACGAGCCTACATGTACTTGTGTAAAATACATGTCAATGTAGTGTATAAATAGAGGAGGTATGTTCCTCATTTGATACACACACACACTTGAGAGAGGCGCACTTGTGGAGGAGGAGATCATGTATTTGGTTTACATCTTTGTATATTGATGGTCATCTATATTGAGGAAGCTTTACTGGGTTTTCTACCCCATGAGGGTTTCCCAGGATAAATCTGTGTCTCTTGTGTTTATGCTATGCTTGTTGTTTCTTCAGTGATCCTGTATATGCTATTATTGTGAAATGGAATGTAATGCTACTATTTTCTGTATTACCATATTGAATTTTAACATGGTATCAGAGCTAACCTAAAGGAATGCAATGTATGGCACTTACGACACTTGCTTCTCTTGCGACAATTTGAAGGTTAGGGTTTTATATAGAAAAAACAAGTCATCGTGGCACTTTCGCTACAGGTCGTAGATAACCAGTCAGGATCTGAAAAGTTTACAGGTCGTAGATAACATCCCCAGGTACCTTGTGTCCAAAGGGCACCCTCAGATTCGTTGTACTTTATGAGTTATGATTAGTACAAGTTAGGGTTTCTGCCTCTTCCAGATCTCAGTCAAAATCAGGTGACCTTGGAAAAAATGTCATAACTTTGGCTAGGAAGCTCCAAATGAAATTTTGTAAAAAGTGACAGGTAGTACACAGACTGTACTATCTCAAGAAATGTTTTTAGAGGCCGAAGGTGAAGCACTGACACGTGGCACACCATACAAGTTCGCTCTCCTATTTTATCCCATAAACAAGTCACGTTGCAAAACTTGGCATAACTCTCTCTCAGAGAGTCCAATGGAGGTCAGACCTATCAGGATGGAAATATAACAGGGTGAGATATCTTAGGAAACGTTTTTAGAGGCCGAAGTTCAAACAGTGACACGTGGCACGCCGTACAAGTCTGCTCTCCTGTTTTATCCCATAAACAGGTCACGTTGCGACACTTGGCATAACTCTCTCTCAGAAAATCCAATTGAGGTCAGACCTGTGAGGATGGAAAGATGACAGGTCAGGCTACTGCAAAAAAAAATTTCAGATGCTGTGGAGAAAAAATTTCAGAGTTATAGCAGAAACAATCAGGTGCATATTTTTGTCAAAACAAAATTATTTTTGGAGCACCTTTATTCATGGCTTCCAGAATTTAGGGTTTTGGAGAAAGTTAGAATTTTTGGAATCGGAGTCCACGACTGGAAGCTCCTCAGAAAAATAAGAGTTTAGAGCCTTGGATCGAACCTTTTGATTGGATAGAAGGGTGTGCTTCATCAAACCCTAGTTCGGGTTCCTGTCCAGAAGATCCAGAAGTTTCGAAGGCAATTTTGAGGGGTCAAATTTTGGAGATTTCAAAATTGAAGAATGCTAGGTTGATCAGCTCAGCAAGACACATTCTTCCATCCATTCAGAAGTGTGAAAGTCAAAGATTGAATTTTTAGGGTTTCTTTAGCAAACCCTAATCAAGCTCCAGATCAAGTTTCAGGGGGAGTTGAGGCTAAGGCCTTACATAAGAAGACTACAAAAAGTCTCGTCATGTATGACTTAAGGAGGTTCAGGTACATCACAAAAGACAAATCAAGTTCCATGACCATGACAACATGAAGACAAAGACTCGCGAGGTATGTATGACTTTGTTATATCATGTTTAACCTACGAGACATGCAGGTTCTAGCTCAGGATCTCTAAATCATTGAAGAGATTGTTTAGGTATGTTGTACATAACTAAGCAGGTATACTAATCCAGGTATGTTTTCCTATGTCATGTTAGAATCTTACCTTGTGTAAGTATACTTGGTATGATTGGTTAGTAATCAAGGGTTTATGCATATTATGTCTCTTATCTTGGTTGATGATTTAACTAACTAGATCAAACAAGAATATGCATGATTAAAAGAAGACTTCCTTGAAACCCTGAATACTAATGATCATGACTGTACATATTCAAGATTATTTAGAATTAGAATGTTTTATTAATATTGACAATATACTAATGAATGTATGTTTGTGTATGAGATCATGAGGATGACACTAGTGTACACTTGAGCATGCACAGTGGTACATAATGAATAGAAGTTCAGAAGACATACAGAAGATCAAGCGGGAGCCAACCACACAAACATAAAAGATAAGTATTTGGGTTGTTATTAGAAATAGTAAATGATATTGCTCGTATGCATATTTGTATTCCTAGAATATATCATGTTGAGTGTAAACATTCATAAAGAATTGAACAGTATACTACTAATATGCATATGATTGGTAAATTGGACAAACATTCCATTGTTGCTTGTCTAGAATGAAACCTCTTTGCTGACATGCTGAGAGCTGTGCACACTCTCGATAGTATGTTCTGGTAGAGATGGAAGGCATCTAGATAGCCACTGTATGCATACAGGATATGGGAAAGTGTTGTGCCAACATATTGGTCAAAATAGTTTCATAACTATGTAAATGATATCTGTATGCATAATAAGTTATCATGTCAATATGATTTGATGATTATGAAGTATTACGAATCATGTACTTAATTTTGATTTGTAGGAAAGATCATGATGAATGATGAACTCTGAACAAGCGATGGATGTTCAACAAAAGATTTACAAATCAAACACACTATAGAAATCTTGTGGTTAAGAGATTCTCTTAGAAAGAGGAAGAGAATCATGATGAGATGTTTTGCTCCAAGGGACTAGATAAGACCATTCTCTTAATAATGTAATCAGGTTATGTATGGGTTCCCAGGATCGGTAGTCAATTGATGAGCTTAATGATCATCATGGGTGATGTGGATCTCAACCTTTTCTACAAGGTTGAATATGGGTTCTATACACATATGACATGGATGCAAGAAGGAACTCACCACAGAGTTCGAATGATTTTGAGGCTCATATTAGTAGACCCATCTGACGAGAGATGGCACAGATAGATATGCAGAAGATCACTCAATGCTGAGTGTGAATACTGGACAATTGACAGCTTCATGACAAAGCTTGGGCTTTACTAGAAGTAAAGTTGTTCCTAACCTTTACCTTAATGTTGTGGATGATGAACCTATCATACCATTATTGTATGACGATGATCTCTTTCTGACAAGGAATGAGAACCAGGTCATGAAAATGGTTGCAGAAATGAAAATGAAAGATCTCAGATTAATGCACTACTTCTTAGGTCTAGAAGTATGGCAAGATCCAAAAGGAATCTTTTAAATCAAGGTAAGTATGTTGTGAAGTTTCTAAAAAGATTTGATATGTTGGAGTATAAAGCCATGGCCACTCCCATGGACTCCTACTTGAAGTTGTTAGTTAATGACTCATCGTATTTAGTGGACCTAACCCTATATAGACAAATCATTGGGTCATTGATGTATTTAACAAATACTAGGCCAGATATATGCTTTGCTACAAATACCCTAAGTCAGTATCTATTAGAACCTAGAAAGGTTCACTTAATAGCTACAAATCATGTAGTGAGGTACCTAAAAGGTACATTAGTTTTTGGTCTATATTCCGTTTACATGGTTACTCAGATTTTGATTGGGAAGGAAGTGCCTCAGACAGAAAGAGTACATCAGGTGGTTGTTATAGTATTGAATCTGCCATGATCTCATCGTTCAGCAAGAAACAATCTAGTGTGGCTCTCAGTACTGCTGAAGCAGAATATATATATAGCTGTCTGCTCTGCCAGCTGTGAAGCAGTGTGGCTTCAGAAGCTATTATATGGAATGTTTGACTTAGAAATGGATTCCACTATGATTATGTGTGACATTCAAAAATGCATCAAGATAGAAAATCTTGTATTCCACGATAAGTCAAAAACACATAGAGATCCGATACTTCTATATACGAGATATGGTGCAGAGAGGAGCTATCAAGCTCGAGTATATAAGCACTGAGGATCAGATTGCTAATATCTTGACTAAACCTCTGTCTCTAGTAAAGTTTTAATACTTCCGAGACAAGCTTGGTATAGTCCAAAAGGACTCTCCTCGAAAGGGGGAGTAGCATAGTATCTGATAACAAGTCTGTCTCATCAATGATGAGGTTACCTATTTACTGCACCTAGTTACTTAGAATTATTTAGATTTAGGAATCTTATATTTTTTCTTTTGATGATAGATGTATGCATGTTTTTATGATAGATGTATACATGTTTTGATGATATATGTATACATGCTTTTGATGTTAGATATACATGATTTTGATGATAGATGTATACATGCTTTTGATGATTGATGTATACATGCTTTTGATGATAGATGTATACATGTTTTGATGATAGATGTATACATGCTTTTGATGTTAGATATACATGCTTTTGATGATAGATGTATATATGCTTTTGATGATAGATGTATACATGCTTTGATGATGAGGATACATGTTTTGTTATAAATGTTTTGATGATGAGGATACATGATTGACACATGTTTTGAATGAAGTTCTTGGTGAACATGTGAGGGGATTGGATCATCCCTAGACTTCAGTCCTAAAGAGATCCGTAGACGTATGTCTTCGAGAATGAAGTCCTTGGTGGACTTGAGGGGATTGGATCATCCCTGGACTTCAGTCCTAAAGAGAGCCGTAGACGTATGTCTTCGAGAATGAAGTCCTTGGTGGACTTGAGGGGATTGGATCATCCCTGGACTTCAGTCCCAAAGAGAGCCGTAGACGTATGTCTTCGAGAATGAAGTCCTTGGTGGACTTGAGGGGATTGGATCATCCCTGGACTTCAGTCCTAAAGAGAGCCGTAGACGTATGTCTTCGAGAATGAAGTCCTTAGTGGACTTGAGGGGATTGGATCATCCCTGGACTTCAGTCCTAAAGAGATACGTAGATGTATGTCTTCGAGAATGAATTCCTTGGTGGACTTGAGGGGATTGGATCATCCCTGGAATTCAGTCCTAAAGAGAGCCATAGACGTATGTCTCCGAGAACAAAATCCTGAATGAACAGGTAAGGGGATTGGATCGTCCCCGGACTTTAGTCCTTTGAATTGATCCATAGACATGATGTCTCCGAGAACAAAATCCTGAATGAACAGGTAAGGGGATTGGATCGTCCTCAGACTTTAGTCCTTTGAATTGAGCCATAGACATGATGTCTCCGAGAACTAAATCCTGAATGAATAGGTAAGGGGATTGGATCGTCCTCGGACTATGGTCCTTTGAATTGAGCCGTAGATATGAGGTCTCCGAGAATTTAATGATAGGACTGGATCGTCCCTGGACTTCGGTTCAAAAGGTACATGATAAAATTGGATCGTCCCTGGACCTCGGTTCAAAATGTACATGACAAATTCTAGAATTGTTCTAGGTTACATCCAGCATGAAACAGGGTTGGCTCTGTAGATGTGATACATCCAGCATGAAACAGGGTTGGCTCTGTAGATGTGATACATCCAACATGAAACAAGGCTGGCTCTGTAGATGTGATACATCCAGCATGAAACAGGGCTGGCTCTGTAGATGTGATACATCCAGCATGAAACAGGGATGGCTCTATAGATGTGATACATCCAGCATGAAACAGGGCTGGCTCTGTAGATGTGATACATCCAACATGAAACAGGGTTGGCTCTGTAGATGTGATACATCCAGCATGAAACAGGGTTGGCCCTTTAGCTGTGATACATCCGGCATGAAACATGGCTGGCTCTGTAGATGTGATACATCCAGCATGAAACAGGCCTGGCTCTGTAGACGTGACACATCCAGTATGAAAGAGGACTTGCTCTGTGGCGGTAAATCCTAGATCTGATCTAGGTAACATCCAGTATGAAAAAGGACTAGCACTGTGGTTGGGATTAGATCGTCCCTAAACATGAGACTTGTCTTAAAGAGATAAGGATTGATCATCCTGGATCTTGATCTGGATTGTATCATCCATGGACCTATGTCCTAAAGAGAGCAGGATTGATCATCCTGTAATATGATCATGTGATGACGATGCTGATGACCATGTGATGACTATGCTAATCGTGTGATGTCGATGCTAATGATCGTGTGATGACGATGTTGATCATGTGATGGCGATGCTCATGATCGTGTGATGACGATGCTAATGATCGTATGATGACGATGCTGATGATCGTATGATGATGATGCTGATGATCGTGTGATGACGATGTTGATTGTGTGATGTCGATGCTGATGATCGTGTGATGACGATGTTGATCGTGTGATGGCGGTGCTGATGATCATGTGATGATGATGATGATGATCGTGTGAGGACGATGTTGATGATCGTATGATGATGATGCTGATGATCGTGTGATGACGATGCTGATGATCGTGTGATGACGATGCTGATGATCGAGTGATGTCGATGTTCCAGTAACTAGTTGAGTTACTGGTGATGATGAACTGAATAAAGCTTCTGATGATATATAGATGTATCATGTATGATGTATGACTCGTTGCTCCTACGGATGTTGTTATAATATCCTTCTCGTTAAGGGGGAGTGTTGAATATTGTAACTTCTAAGAATATTATATTTGTATATTATTTATTTCGGAGATGTTCCATACCTCCGATGTGATTATACTATGAATTCGGAGATGTTTATTCCTTCGAATTGGTTGTGGTAACTAGGGTTATTAGACCCACCATGTGGGGGTCGGCCCAGTCAGTTATAATAGGCTATTTAACCTAATGGTTAAATACGAGCCTACATGTACTTCTGTAAAATACATGTCAATGTAGTGTATAAATAGAGGAGGTATGTTCCTCATTTGATACACACACACACTTGAGAGAGGCGCACTTGTGGATGAGAGGTTTTCTATGGTGGAGGAGGAGATCATGTATTTGGTTTACATCTTTGTATATTGTTGGTCATCTATATTGAGGAAGCTTTACTGGGTTTTCTACCCCATGAGGGTTTCCCAGGATAAATCTGTGTCTCTTGTGTTTATGCCATGCTTGTTGTTTCTTCAGTGATCCTGTATATGCTATTATTGTGAAATGGAATGTAATGCTGCTATTTTCTGTCTTAGCATATTGAATTTTAACAAGAGCATCATGTGCTCACGTCGTAAACCGCCAAAATTGGCAATGAAGGAACAATTTCCACATTTTCCTAAGCCACCGAAAAGCTATGCCTGGTCCAGCCTGCAAAATTTAGACAAAACTGCATTTTCTGACCTCTGCTACTTATCTTCTTGCTGCTTGCTCTACTCTTCGTCCTAGGCCAAAACTGGAGTGTCAGTGAAACTCATTGCTACAGTTGCTAAGGTGTCAAGATCTGAGTGCACCTTGGGATGGGATTTCTAAGTTGTTCCCTCGCCTCCCAGAAGCTCGACCTTCCTACTCAGCCTGATATTTTCTCTTAATAGTCTTATATTTCTTCCACTCAGCTTGCTATGTTTTTTGGTCAACCTCGAAAAGGAACATATAATTCATTATGCCTTTCAGTCAGCCTTTCATTTTTCTCTTTAATTACCCTTTGGAGTATTCCAAGCTCATACACCTGCCTGAGAATCTGATTAATTTTCTGTGTTGACAAACTTTTTGTTTTGGTTGTTAATACCTCAGCCACCTGCTGATCTTGTTATCCCATAGGTGTAGGGGAAGGTACTGCATCTTCCACAAACGTATGAGAAGGCGGGTTTTCATAAGCAGTCTCCTATTCTTCAATAGGTGTAGGGGAAGGCAGGTTCACATAGGAAGTCTCCTGTTCTTCAACGGGTAAAGCTACTTCCTGAAGTTCTTGTTCTACCGCCATTTCCTTATGATCTTCTCCCATGTCCTGCAATTCATCGTCTTCAGAGTTGGTGTAGGGGAGGCCTAATAGGTTCACATTCTTTGAAGAAGTTCTGCCTCCTTTTCTGAAAATGAGCTTTCTCCCGATCCTCTCAGGCTTAGAATAAGGGGCAATTTGGACTGCTGGAAACGAAGAAACGACTCGTCTTTTCCTCTTTTCACTTCTCAGAGTGGATGGCTTTTTAGAGGAGGGTTTATCCTTGTCTTTGGGTTGCAATTATGTGTCAAATTCATTCATGAAAAGGAAATAAACCCACTCCTCATTCTTTCTCCGTAGATATTCTAATACCAAGATTTTAATTAAGCCATGGTGGGATAACTTGCTCTGAACCTTGCTTCGCTTTTCCTCGACCTAGTGAGCCATATTTGTTAGGTTTTTATGATGATAGAAGGGTAGGTTTAGAGGGCTCCTGCGAGTGAAATGGTCTAACTGTCTGAAATGATAGATCAACACTCTGGAATACCTGCCCTTGCATGTAAAGTAGACCAAAATGGCCTTTAACAGGTGTTGCCACCTTTCCTCCAAGAAAGACATAGGGACATCTTTGTTCTAGGTGATTGACAGGTGTGCAGGCTTGATATATGACCTGAACACGACCTTCTGGGTTGTGGTGGTTTTGAACCATCTTTCTCCTATCCCTGGAATTTCCATGGCCACTACTACGAAGTTTTCATCTACCTGGACTTCTTCTTTCCCAGTTTGTGCTTTCCTTCTGTCAAATGATAATGCGAAAGCCTTTACAATTTGCTGATGGAGCCTTGGAGTTTCAGGCAATAGTTATAGCATCCCACACCTTTGAAGAAATGGCCTATTTCTGGGTGTGACTCGAGGTAGCCGACGTCATTCTGCTCCTTCGGAACTGAATAAAGCTTCCGATGATATATAGATGTATCATGTATGATGTATGACTCGTTGCTCCTGCGGATGTTGTTATAATATCCTTCTCGTTAAGGGGGAGTGTTGAATATTGTAACTTCTAAGAATATTATATTTGTATATTATTTATTCCGGAGATGTTCCATACCTCCGATGTGATTATACTATGAATTCGGAGATGTTTATTCCTCCGAATTGGTTGTGGTAACTAGGGTTATTAGACCCACCATGTGGGGGTCGGCCCAGTCAGTTATAATAGGGTATTTAACCTAATGGTTAAATACGAGCCTACATGTACTTCTGTAAAATACATGTCAATGTAGTGTATAAATAGAGGAGGTATGTTCCTCATTTGATACACACACACACTTGAGAGAGGCGCACTTGTGGATGAGAGGTTTGCTATGGTGGAGGAGGAGATCATGTCTTTGGTTTACATCTTTGTATATTGCTGGTCATCTATATTGAGGAAGCTTTACTGGGTTTTCTACCCCATGAGGGTTTCCCAGGATAAAGCTGTGTCTCTTGTGTTTATGCTATGCTTGTTGTTTCTTCAATGATCCTGTATATGCTATTATTGTGAAATGGAATGTAATGCTGCTATTTTCTGTCTTAGCATATTGAATTTTAACAAGAGCATCATGTGCTCACGTCGTAAACCGCCAAAAGTGGCAATGAAGGAACAATTTCCACATTTTCCTAAGCCACCGAAAAGCTATGCCTGGTCCAGCCTGCAAAATTTAGACAAAACTGCATTTTCTGACCTCTGCTACTTATCTTCTTGCTGCTTGCTCTACTCTTCATCCTAGGCCAAAACTGGAGTGTCAGCGAAACTGATTGCTACTGTTGCTAAGGTGTCAAGATCTGAGTGCACCTTGGGATGGGATTTCTAAGTTGTTCCCTCGCCTCCCAGAAGCTCGACCTTCCTACTCAGCCTGATATTTTCTCTTAATAGTCTTATATTTCTTCCACTCAGCTTGCTATGTTTTTTGGTCAACCTCGAAAAGGAACATATAATTCATTATGCCTTTCAGTCAACCTTTCATTTTTCTCTTTAATTACCCTTTGGAGTATTCCAAGCTCATACACCTGCCTGAGAATCTGATTAATTTTCTGTGTTGACAAACTTTTTGTTTTGGTTGTTAATACCTCAGCCACCTGCTGATCTTGTTATCCCATAGGTGTAGGGGAAGGTACTGCATCTTCCACAAACGTATGAGAAGGCGGGTTTTCATAAGCAGTTTCCTATTCTTCAATAGGTGTAGGGGAAGGCAGGTTCACATAGGAAGTCTCCTGTTCTTCAACGGGTAAAGCTACTTCCTGAAGTTCTTGTTCTACCACCATTTCCTTGTGATTTGCTCCCGTGTCCTGCAATTCATCGTCTTCAGAGTTGGTGTAGGGGAGGCCTAATAGGTTCACATTCTTTGAAGAAGTTCTGCCTCCTTTTCTGAAAATGAGCTTTCTCCCGATCCTCTCAGGCTTAGAATAAGGGGTAATTTGGACTGCTGGAAACGAAGAAACGACTCGTCTTTTCCTCTTTTCACTTCTCAGAGTGGATGGCTTTTTAGAGGAGGGTTTATCCTTGTCTTTGGGTTGCAATTATGTGTCAAATTCATTCATGAAAAGGAAATAAACCCACTCCTCATTCTGTCTCCGTAGATATTCTAATACCAAGATTTTAATTAAGCCATGGTGGGATAACTTGCTCTGAACCTTGCTTCGCTTTTCCTCGACCTAGTGAGCCATATTTGTTAGGTTTTTATGATGATAGAAGGGTAGGTTTAGAGGGCTCCTGCGAGTGAAATGGTCTAACTGTCTGAAATGATAGATCAACACTCTGGAATACCTGCCCTTGCATGTAAAGTAGACCAAAATGGCCTTTAACAGGTGTTGCCACCTTTCCTCCAAGAAAGACATAGGGACATCTTTGTTCTAGGTGATTGACAGGTGTGCAGGCTTGATATATGACCTGAACTCGACCTTCTGGGTTGTGGTGGTTTTGAACCATCTTTCTCCTATCCCTGGAATTTCCATGGCCACTACTACGAAGTCTTCATCTACCTGGACTTCTTCTTTCCCAGTTTGTGCTTTCCTTCTGTCAAATGATAATGCGAAAGCCTTTACAATTTGCTGATGGAGCCTTGGAGTTTCAGGCAATAGTTATAGCATCCCACACCTTTGAAGAAATGGCCTATTTCTGGGTGTGACTCGAGGTAGCCGACGTCATTCTGCTCCTTCCTAAGCACAGCTCCTCCCTTCTTCATCTACAAGCCCCTGTCAACAACTGTGTTTCAGAAAGACCGAGCCCTTGTGAAAAAATGATGTGGAATCAAGGAAGGAGCATCTCATTGACAGGTAATAAGACACGATGAGGTATGACTTGGTTCAAGGCCCTAAATTTGAGAGATGGTACTAAAGGCCAATCATGAAGATTTACATAACCTGTCAATCTTCGCCTTTTACCCAGGAGCAATCATCATCTGTAACTAGTCTTGAAATGAAAGGATCATTTTTTCGCTGGCGCTGAGCCTTTTCGGCAGTTAAGAAATGATTAACTACCTTTAATTCACAACTATCCCTTGATTTGATGTTTCCACCATTTGATACTGACTCTATTTTAGTAGTAGAAAACTTTGCCCTTAGAACCGTAAACTGTCGGAAGAGTTCACACATGCCGATGCTTTTAGTGCGCATGGACAATCTTGTCCTTTGACTGAGAGGTGTAGAAATCATCTTCCTTTCGGTGGCTAATGAACACCGTTGTATTCTCCCAAGCCACCGAAAATAGTCGCATGAATCTCGAAGATGTCCCTGCTTTCGGAAGCTATAGAAGACTTCATTCTTGAACTGTAAATTGTGAAAAGCATCTTCCTTTCAATGGCTAATGAACGCCATCCTATCCGTCCAAGCCACCGAAAACTGCCCCATGAACCACGATATATGTCTACCCTTTCGATAGCTGGAGAGTTTCGTCTTTCAGGTAGTAAGCTGCCAAAAGTGGGGTTTTCGGTAGCTAATGAACCATCGTCAGGCCCGCCTAAGCCACCAAAACCATGAAAATTTATTTTCGGAGCAGAGAAACATCAAAAGTTATTTCAAACTTCATTACATAATCCAAACTTACAACATGCAACTTCAAATGCATATAAAATAAAAAGGAAAAAATCCTATCACCTAAACAAGCACCTAATAAGGTTATTGGGCAAATCAAGTCATGTATAAAGAGAGTGTGGGAGGCACTTTATTTGATCATTCACTTTCTCACCCATAAACTCATTGGAGAGTGGTGCACTAGTGGAGGAGGAGAAGCTGCTGCTAGGAAACTATCTCTTATGCTTGGGTTTTGTGCCATTGTTCTATCTATCTCTAAGGAAGTTATGGGGTTTTTCATCTTTATGGTTTTCCCCATGGAAACTCTATGTGTCTATTGTCTCATGTGATTGCTTGTTGTGATTGATATGGTTGATATGTTGTACATGTTATTATTTGAGTAAAGATCCTAGAGTATGTAGAATTAATGCTCAAAAATTAACATGGTATCAGAGCTAACCTGAGAAGAAGACACTATACGGTTGCGGAAGCTAGGGCTTCTTGTTTATTGGGTTTCTCTCCACAGATATTGAAATCCAGTAGGTTATATTGACTCTACTCATCAAGTGGCATCTTTCTGTCCAATCAAAATTCAATTCTGAGCACTTTCATTTTTGGCCCTAAAAATTAGGGTTTCCACAAAAATAGGAGTTGCTGAAATCTGAGACCATGGTTGGAAGCTCCTCTGAAAAATCAAAGTTTAGAGACCAAGATCAAAATTTTTGGATGGATGAAGCTCTGGAATAGTCAAATCCTAATTCAGGGTCCTCCCTAGTGAATCCGAAAGTTTGAAAAGCAAATTTGAGGGGTGAAACTTTGCAGTTTTCAAATTCTGAGTATACCAGCTTGATCAGCTCATCGAGGCACATCTTTCTATCCTTTGAGAAGTTTGAATTTTTAGGGTTTCTCTGACAAACCCTAATCCAGCTGCAGATCCATATTTCTGCAAATCGAGTGGTAAGGCCTAAATATTTTCTATTTCCATTTGAAGTACTCTTTAAGATGTCTCACCACACCAAGCTGGAGGATAAGCCTGAAAGGGGTTATAAATTTCGAGCATGGAAGTATAGGATTGGGTTAATCCTAGAAGAGAATGAGTTGGACACTTACATAAGTGAAGAGGTTCCAGTCCTAGAGGGAGAAGAGGCTAAGGTCTTAAACAAGAAGAACTTGGTCAAGGCTAAGAGAATCATTGTTGATTCTATAAAGGACTATCTCATACCCCATGTGTCTTCCCTAAAGACATGTAAGGAGATGTTTGACTCCTTGACTAAGTTGTTTGAAGGAAATATAATAAATCGGAAGATGACTCTGCAAAACCAATTAAAAGGGGTAAAGCTTCAGAATGGAGAGACCATTCAATCCTACTTTTCTAAAGGTCTCTCAAATCAAGGAACAACTTGAAGCTGTGGATGAAGTGGTGGAGAATGGAGAAATTGTCATGACCACTTTGAATGGCCTACGTAGGTCATGGGACTCCTTCATCCAAGGAATTTTTGCAAGAAAGAAATTGATCTCTTTCAGTAGACTGTGGGAGGAATGCTCACAAGAAGAAGCGAGGCTTGTGGCCCGAGAAGAAAAATGAAGATCAAGCTCTCACGGCACATACCAAGAAGAGGACACTTTTCCTCATATTTTCCTAAGAACAAAAGGAACAACAACAACAACTACTACAAGCAATCTGACAGGTATGATTTACAAGTTTGTTTTGAAATCTGTTCATGATTAAGTTTATAATATAATTGTCTTCATATTATTGAGTTTAGTAACAATCTTGTTTAATTTTAAACTTGTCTTGTCACCCTAGTAAATGTATGAATGCATGATAGAAGACATTTATTGATTAGCGTTATGACACTTATGATTGTATTATGATTGTACTAATGCACTGTGGTGTTGTATGAGGATAATATTATCCGCTAACATGAAAGGTACAAATCAAGTTCTAGATCAAGACCATGGTGACATAAAGACAAAGACTCATCCATAGTCATTGATCACATAGAGGTATGTATAATTTGGTTCTACAATGGTTAACTTATGAGTTATGTAGGTCATTGAAGTGAACAAGAAAACATTCCTAGATATAACTAGCAAATATGATGACCAGGTATGTTTTTCCTATATCAAGTTAGAATCCTACCCTATGTAAGGACCTTATACTTTTGTATAATTGATAATGATTACTCATGAAGTTACAAGTTTGAGTAATCTAGGGTTTATGCATATTATGTCTCTTACCTTGATTGATAATATGACTAACCAGAAGAGTTCTATTGTCAAATATGAATATGCATGAGTAAAAGACGACTTCCTTGAAACCTTGAATACTAATGCTTATTATCCGTGTTTGAAATGTTCATGACTATACATGTTTAAGATTATTTTGTTTTGAGATTGTACGAATGAATGTATGATTATGTATGAGACCTTGAGGATGGAAAAATCATGCATAGTGGTACACGATGAATATAAGTTCAAAGATAGGTAATCTAGAAAGCAAAGATCAAGAGGGAGCACAATCCAGTAGTTCCCTCAAGGAAGCAAATATTGAGAGGGAGTCCACCCAACAAAGAAACAAACAAAGATAGGTATTTGAATTGTCAATTCTTGTATATCTGATTGTTTAAATAATATTGTTCAATGGTATATATACTTATGTTCCTAGACTTAGGTTGTGTATTTTGCATATTAGAATAATTGCATTAATGAACAGTATACTACTAATATGCATGTGATGGGTAAGTGGCCTATGGCACTGTACAACATTCCATTGCTACTTATCTAGAATGAAACCTCTTTGCTAACATGTTGGGAGTTTTGCACACTCTTAACAATGTTCGGTTAGAGATTGGAAGCCATTTAGAAAGTCACAGGATATGGATAAATGTTGTATTGAAGCATTGGCTAAAATAATTGCATGACTATATGACATATTTATTTATGGATAAGAATTTGTTCTAAAAACTATGAGATATTTCTAATCATGCAATTTAACTCGCTTTGTAGGAAAGATTGTATACCATCACCTACAAAAGAAGGACTACAACATTTGTTCAGCAACAAAGCTATCTATTGAAGAATCTAAAGTTCCAAGGATTCAGGATACAGTAATGAAACAATGCCATGATCTGTCGATCATGAAGAATGATGTTTGGGGTGTAGTCCCAAGACCTGAAGGGAAGTCTGTTATGACTTACATGTGGATCTACAAGATCAAGCATGTTGCAGATGGTAGCATACAGAAATACAAAGCGAGGTTTGTAGCTCATGGCTTCTCCCAAAAAGAGGGAATAGATTATGAAGAAATTTTTGCTCCTATAGCCAGGTACACTTCCATCAAATCAGTACTTTCTCTGGCTGCAGTGATGAAATTTAAGATACACCAGATGGATGTCAAGACAACTTTCTTGAATGGTGTAGTCAAGGAGCAAGTGTATATGGAGCAGCCACTTGGTTTTGAAACACATGACAGAGAGTCATATGTGTGCAGGTTGAAGAAAGCCTTATATGGCTTGAAGTAAGCTCCTAGGACTTGGTATGGAAAAATAGACAACTTTCTATCCAGTTTGGGCTTTACCAAGAGTAAAGCGGATTCCAACCTTTACTACAAGGTTGAGGAAGGAAATCCTGTGATACTCTGATTGTATGTGGATGACTTGTTTGTAATAGGATAGGATCGATTGATTGCCGACACGAAGAGGAAGCTTGCTGCCGAGTTTGAGATGAAGAACTTGGGGATGATGCACTACTTTCTAGGCATGGAAGTGTGGCAGAGTGCAGATGAGATCTTCCTTGGACAAGGGAAGTATGCAGTAGAGATTCTGAAGAGGTTCAGTATGATGGACTACAAGGCCATGGCCACACCTATGGCACCAAACCTGAAGCTTTTGTGTGATGCTTCATCAGATCTGGTTGATGTCACGATGTATTGTTAGATGATTAGGTCCTTGATGTACCTGATGAATATGAGACCAGATATTTGCTTTACGGTGAACACATTGATCCAGTTACTAACTGATCCGAGAGGTGTTCACCTTGTTGTTGTAAAGCATATTATGAGGTACCTGAAGGGTACAGTTGATTATGGGCTCAAGTATGATGTGAATCAAAAGTTTAACCTGGAGGGTTATGCTGATTCAGATTAGGTAGGCAGTGTTGCAGATAGGAAGAGCACTTCTGGGTGATGCTTCAGTATGGGATTAGGTGTGATATCTTGGTTTAGTAGGAAGCAATCCAACGTAGCACTCAGTATAGCCAAAGTAGAGTATGTTGCAGCTTGTTTAGCTAGTTGCGAGGCAGTATGGCTTAGGAAGCTACTATCTGAGTTATTTGATCTCTCGTTGCATGCTATTGGTATCTTTTGTGGCAACCAGAGTTGTGTGAAGATATCTGATAACTCGGTGTTAAATTATAGGTTGAAACACATTGAGATCAAATATCATTATATCAGGGATATGGTGTAGAGAAGAGTAGTGAAGCTCCTGTATATTGCGATGGATGAGCAGGTTGCAGATGTGTTGACGAAACCACTAGCTAGAGTGAAGTTTGAGTACTTCAAAGAGAGGCTTGGTGTTCTTCAGATTGACGACACTTCGAGGAAGAAGTGATGGACACATTTGCAGGATCCATTCCAAGTATGGTGAGAGGAGGATCCTTCCCATGGCTGTGGATATAAGCATTGTGTGATGAAGCATCAGGACAATGCTCCAGTTTATGCTCTGTATGATCAACTGGATCATGTATATGTATATGCATCATGTTGGATGCTTTGTACGATCAGTTGGATCACATATTTGTATATGTATCAGGTGGATGCATTGATATGATCAGGTGGATCATGTATTTGTATATGTATCAGGTAGATGCATTGTATGATTAGGATGATCATGGATGACAAGCTTTAGAATGTTTATCTAGATGATATGCATCAGGATGATGAAGTGATGATGATTAGGTTGATCATGTGTGATGAGTATCAGGACGATGCTCTAGATGATATGCATCAGAACGATGCAGTGACAATGATCAGGATGATCATGTGTGATGAGTATCATGACGATGTTCTAGATGATATGCATTAGGAAGATGCTATGATGATGATAATGATGATCATGTACATCAAGATAATATATGATGAGTATCAGGTTGATACTTTGTGGTCATGGACAGGTTGTGCAGGTATTATAGAAAAGATCCTCAAGATCCGTACAGGTAGAGTGTTGTGCTCGTAACAGTGTAGGATATAGAGATCTGGACAGGTTGAGCAGTAAGATCGTAAATAAGTCCCGGGATGCTCTTTTGAGGTTTTGCTACTAAAGGGATGTAATCAACCCTAGAGATCCGAGAGGTTGAGCAGTAACCTCGTAATCAGTCCTGGGATTCTCTTTAGAGTACTCGTAGGAAGAAAGACACTCTTTAAAGTTTTTTCCTAACCACGTGTAATTAGCCCTAGAGATCCAAGAGGTTGAGCAGTAAGCTCGTAATCAGTCCTAGGATGCTCTTTAGAGTACTTGCAGTATGCATGATGCTCTTTAAAGGTTTTGTGGTGTGTGGGGTCACATATAATTAGTCCTGGAGATCCAATAGGTTGAGCAGTAAGCTCCTAATCAGTCCTGGAATGATCTTTAGAGTTCTTGTAGGAAGCAAGACACTCTTTTAAGGTTTTGTGATAGTCAACATGTGAAAGATCCTATATTCTGAGCTAGGTTTTGTTGATGCACGTAATAAGTTATAGGATCCACAATATGGCCACTAATGATGAATACCTACAGGTGATTGGCCTACATCCAGTATTAAAAAGGGTTGGATCTGTAGAACTTCCTATGACGAGCATATTAGAGATTGATTGAGATAGCAGTAGTAGTGACGATGACGATGATCCAGTGACGATGATCTAGAGAAGAAGACTTGTGCTAGCAGATCTATTTCGAGAAATACCTTCCTATTTAAAAGGGAGTGTTGATGTATTTGTAACTTTGGAATGTATTTCATATATGTATATTGTATTCCTATAGAGATGTTATTATTCCTTTATACAGAAGTGTCATCATTTATATTGTAAGTGTCGTAAATTATACTTGATGGGTTGTTATACCACCTTGATGGGGTCGGCCCTGTATGAGTCATGTGGGTAAAAGGGTTATTAGAACACCCCAGTGGGGGTCGGCCCTGTCAGCATTATATTATGTGATTAAGTTGAGGCCGACCTAGTAAGGTTAATAGGCAGGTAAATTCATGTATAAATAGAGTGCAGGAGGTACTCTATTTGATCATTCACTTTCTCACTCATACACTCATTGGAGAGTGGCTCACTAGTGGAGGAGGAGAAGCTGTTGCTAGGAGACTATCTCTTATGCTTGGGTTTTGTATCATTGCTCTATCTATCTTTGAGGAAGTTATGGGTTTTTTCACATTTATGGTTTTTCCCATGGAAACTATGTGTGTCTATTGTTTCATGTGATTGCTTGTTGTGATTGATATGATTGATATGATGTACATGTTATTCTCTTAGTAAAGATACTAGAGTATGCTGAATTAATGCTCAAAAATTAACAATACAAACTACATATTGTATGCACAACAACAATGTTGGATGCTTTCATTTTCATAAAGAAATCCTAGTCATTGAAGTGCTCATCAATTGAAGAATTTGCATAAAATAAAGAGAACTTAGAACTATTTATGAACCCTACAGTGTTTCCATGAGTGCGTGTATGCCCATCGATTTAAAATAGGTTCTTCCTGTTAAAGTTTCAAAAAACATAAACATTCATGAACATACTATACATGGAAATGCTATGTTTGTATCTAACAATATCCAAGTAATCCAACAAACAATAGATAGGACCAAAAAATGGAATAATCTCTACTGGATAATTGAGAACAACAAGTACATGTGAGAGGATAATCAACCTCTCTTCATCTATATTAGACTTGGCAATCATAAAAATATTTCCACAAAAAAGAGAATTTGGTTCCAACATTAGGCAGATGTAGAGAAGATGGGGAAGTGCCATAGAAAGTGTGGTTTAACAAGTTTGATATTTACTTTACAAATTCCCAGGAAGAGAGATGCCATCGCTACCCTCCAATAATTGGAATGACCTTATTGTGTACTTGGACATTTCTTCTCTCAAATCATCCATTGTTTTCGGTCTCATAGTAGATATGTTTTGGGTGGCACTGATATCATATTTTAGATAACTAGAAATTTCATTTGAATGAATAGAAGAAGAGGGTTTGTTCAATTTAGGACAAATCATACTTGTTTTGGATTCCAATTTTTCTAAAAAGGAGCATAGGTAATTGTTCCTACGTGTATTCTCTATATCACCTATTGGATCTTTTACTGCAGTATGGGTATTACACCATCAAGATTGGGTAATAAATGATGAGTATAATGGGTGAGTGTGACACATTGAGGGTTCTACATCAACCCTTGAAATTTTGAACAACCACATAATATTGGGTTGTCATAAGAGAGATCCATCTCATGATGAATTACTATCAATGACCCACGATTTTGGCTGGAAGATTCCCATTTTACAATTGATGGGGTAAAGTGGCTTCCCAATTTCATCTTCCAGCATCTTGCGATATATTTCTCCTAATAAGAGATTATGACATTTTGCAACTGGTGTATTATCTTGTGCATCCGAACTCGATCCTAAATCATGAACCTATGGCATAGAATACAATGCTATCATAACAAGTGAAAAAAGATAATGAGGGCAATGGAAATGGAGAGTGATATGTACATTTTTTTTCATGATTTGCAGTTTAGCTTTATCATTTTATTAATTTAATCTTGAATTCTTGAATTATACTATTTATTTTTCATGACATGATGGTGGGAATGGAAAGGTTATAGTTGGACTTTTCAAAAGAATTTGAATTGGTAACAATTAATTCAATGCAAAATGCTTTTGTCTATCAAGATATTTGTGACTGTATAGAATGATTTTATTGTTGATGTATATGTAACTTCGGAATGCATTTCATCTATGTATTTTATTGTACTCATATAGAGATGTATTATTCCTCTATACAGAAGTGTCACCATTTGTATTGACAAGTGTCGCAAGTGTCATAACTTGCCAATGGGTTATTAGACCACCATGTCTGGGGTCGGCCCTGATTAAGTTAACCTGGGGTTATTAGGCTGAGTTAGACAAGTCGGCCCCATAGGTTTATTAGGCTTCTTAGAAAAAAGTATAAATAGAGAGTGGGATCTCTCTATTTGATCACTTCACTTACTCACTTATCCATCACTCAGAAAGTGCGGCACATGTTGTTAGATTTTCTGAATTTACTTCAATTTGATCTAGGATCTTAACTGAGAGAACAACATGTACAACATATCTACAGCATATCAATCATGGAGACAATAATGCAAGCACACAAGAGACACAAAGATTTACTTGGGGAAAACCATAAAGGTGAAAAACCCCAATAACTTCCTCAGAGATAGATAGAGCAATGATACAACCAACCAAGAGAGATAGCCATAACCTAGCAGTAGATCCTCCTCCTCCATAACTGCGCCACTCCTCCTTGAGTGCATGTGTGAGAAGTGAGTGAGTAAATAGAGTGCCTCCCGCACTCTATTTATACTTGACTTGACTTGCCTTTTTACCTAACTCATGTAGGCTCGAACTTAACCACATAACATAATGCTGAGTGGGCCGACCCCCAATAGGGTGGTCTAATAACCCTTTGACCCACATGGCCGACCCCCAATAGGGTGGTCTAATAACCCTTTGTCCCACATGACTTATACAGGGCCGACCCCAAACAAGGTGGTCTAATAACCCATCAAGTATAAGTTACGACACTTACAATATAAATGACGACACTTCCTTATAGAGGAATAATACCATCTCTATAGGAATACAACATACATATATGTGAAATACATTCCGAAGTTACATATACATCAACACTCCCTCTTAACTAGGAAGGTATTTCTCAGCACAGTTCTTCTAGCACAAGTCATCTTCTCTGGATCATCGTCACTGGATAATCATCATCGAGTCATCATCATCGTCACTGCTGCTGCTATCTCAATCAATCTCTGAATCTACTCGTCATAGGAAGTTCTACAGAGCCAGTCCTTTTTCATACTGGATGTAGGCCCACCACCTGCAGGTCTTCGTCATCACTGGCCATACTGTGGAATCCTCAGGACTTATTACGTGCGTCACAAAACCTCGAAAGAGCATCCCAGGATGTTATGGATACACAACTCCGACCTGTAGGATCTCCTAGGGCGCTATTACATGTGACCCCATCACAAAACCTCGAAAGAGCATCTCAGGATGTTACGGGTACACAACTCCGACCTGAAATCTCCCAGGGCACAAATTACATGTGGTCCACCACAAAACCTAGCAAGAGCATCTCAGGATGTTACGGGTACACAACTCCGACCTGAAATCTCCCAGGGCACAAATTACATGTGGTCATGGAAAAACCTCGAAAGAGCATCTCAGAATGTTACGGGTACACAACTCCGACCTGAAATCTCCCAGGGCCCAAATTACATGCCATAGGACAAAACCTCGCAAGAGCATCTCAGGATGTTACGGGTACACAACTCCGACCTGAAATCTCCCAGGGCAAAAATTACATGTCCTCCCAGAGCAATGTCTCGAAAGAGCATCCCAGGCTGTTACGGGTACACAACTCCGACCTATAGGATCTCCCAGACATGCTCATCTGCACAACCTGATCCACGGCCACAGAGTATCAACCTGATACTCACCATACATCATCCTGATGTACTCATGATCGTCCTGATCATCATCACTACAACGTCCTGCTGCATGTCATCTGGAGCAACATCCTGAAGCTCATCATCCATGATCATCCTAATCATCATCACTGCAACGTCCTGTTGCATGTCATCTGGAGCAACATCCTGAAGCTCATCATCCATGATCATCCTGATCATCACTGCAACATCCTGCTACATGATCCACCTGATCATCAATGCATCCACCTGATGCATACCAAGTATCTACCTGATACATATCATCATACATGATCCTCCTGATCATACAATGTATCCACCTGATACATGATACATATCACCATACATGATCCACCTGATCATACAATGTATCCACCTGATACATATATAGATACATGGTCCAAGCATCCAACATGATGCATATACAAAATACATACACATGATCCAAATGATCATATCCAGCATCCAACATGATGCATACATACATAAATGATCCAACTGATCATATCCAGCATCCAACATGATGCATACATACATAAATGATCCAACTGATCATATCCAGCATCCAACATGATGCGTACATACATAAATGATCCAACTGATCATATCCAAGCAGAAACCAGAACATCATCCTGATGCCCATTATCCAGTGTTTACATCCACAGCCATGTGAAGGATCCTCCTTCCAACATGCTTGGAATGGCTTCAGCAAATGTGTCCATCACTTCTTCCTCGAAGTGTCCTCGATCTGAAGAATGCCAAGCCTCTCTCTAAAGTACTCGAACTTCACTCTGGCTAGTGGTTTCATCAGCACATCTGCAATCTTCTCATCCATCGCAACATATAGGAGCTTCACAGCTCCTCTCTGCACCATATCCCTGATATAGTGATATTTGATCTCTATGTGTTTCGACCTGTCATGAAATAGTGGGTTCTTGGACAGCTTCACACAACTCTGGTTATCACAGAAGATACCAGTAGCATCCAATGGGAGATCAAATAACTCAGACAGTAGCTTCCGTAGCCATACTACCTCACAACTAGCTGAGCAGGCTGCAACATACTCTGCCTCAGCTGTACTCAGTGCTACGCAGGACTGCTTCCTGCTAAACCAAGAGATCACACCTGATCCCATACTGAAGCAACACCCAGATGTGCTCTTCCTATCTACAGCACTGCCAGCCCAATCTGAATCAACATAACCCTGCAGGTTAAACTTTTGATTCGCCTCATACCTGAGCCCATAATCCACTGTACCCTTTAGGTACCTCAGAATATGCTTTACAGCAACCAGGTGAACACTCCTCGGATCCGTCAGGAACTGGCTCAATGTGTTCACACCAAAGCAAATGTCTGGTCTCGTGTTCGTCAGGTACATCAAGGACCCAATCATCTAGTGATACATAGAGACATCAATCGGCTCAGATGAAGCATCACATAGAAGCTTCACATTTGATGCCATAGGTGTGGCCATGGCCTTGCAATCCATCATCCCGAACCTCTTTGGGATCTCTACTGCATACTTCCCTTGTCCAAGGAAGATTCTATCTGCACTCTGCCACACCTCCATGCCAAAAACAAATAGTGCATCATCCCCAAGTTCTTCATCTCAAACTCGGTAGTAAGCTTCCGCTGCGTGTCGGCAATCAATCTATCTTCACCATACCAAGTTCTGCACATATATGATTTCCTATCATGTGTCTCAGAACCAAGTGGCTGCTCTACATACACTTCTTCTTCAACTACACCATTCAAGGAAGCTGTCTTGAATCCATCTGGTGTATCTTCTATTTCATCACTTTTATATTTCTCAATGCTGCCATCTGCAACATGCTTGATCTGATAGTTCCATTTGGAAGTCATAGCAAACTTGCCTTCATGTCTTGGGATTACATCCCAAACTTCATTCTTCATGATCGATGGATCATGGCATTTCATTTCTTCATCCCACATCCTGGGAACTTCAATATCTTCAATAGATATCTTTGTTGCTAGAACAAATGTTGTAGTTCTTCTTTTGTAGGAGATGGCATACGATCTTTCCTACACAACAAGTTAAATTGCATGATTAGAAAACATCTCATAGTTTTCAGAACAAATTCTTACACATAAAGAAATATGCCATAGAGTCATGCAATTATCTTAGCCAATGCTTCAATACAAAATTTATCCATATTCCGTATCTTTCTAGATGCCTTCCAATCTCTACCAGAACATTGTTAAGAGTGTGCACAACTCCCAACATGTCAGCAAAGAGGTTTCATTCTAGATAAGTAGCAATGGAATGTTGTACAGTGCCATAGGCCACTTACCCATGCATATTAGGAGTATACTGTTCAACAATGCAATTATTCTAATATGCATAATACATAACCTAATTCTAGGAACATCAGTATATACATTATTGAACAGTATTATTTAAGAAATGACAATTCAAATACTTATCTTTGTTTGTTCATTGGGTGGACTCCCTCTGAGTCTTTGCTTTCTTGCAGGAGTTGCTGGAGTCCTAATCTGCAGTAGCTTCTTCTACAACTTTCTGTTGTGGAATGTAGAGAGATGGTCAACTCCCTCTGAATATCTGTGTAACATACCCAAAATTTTCGTAAAATTTAAAAACTTTTCTAAGTGCCCTAAATGCCACTTAAATATATGCGAAACCATAAAGTATGGGTTTACTTACTGTAACATACTCATCATCCGTAGTTAGTATTTTGTGATCAACATAAAACATATATAAAGTGTGAATTCTAACTATTTCACGATTAGATTTACCACACTTGCTGCTCACTTGTTAATCATCATTTTTAACATGAAACATAACGAAAAACCACTAAAATACACATAACTTTACTATGAACATCTCTCTGATCTTTCTTACCTATTAATGGTAAACATAACTACCCAAAAACCATTTAAATATGTTTATAGGGCTATTTACATGATCCACAACAAATGACCTTTAACAACACCTACACTTATACATTGAAATAAATAAACTTCCATTGACCAGAAAATAAGATACATAAGAGACACATAAAATGAAGAGGCGGATATAGGTGGTTCACCTGAAACTCCAGGCTACGTCCACAAAGAATGTTATCTTATTATTCCTCAAACTCGAGGGTTTACAATGCAACAATGGATTATAATCTCCACCTTCTCGTTGCTTCTCTCCTAGAGAGTATATTTCGTAAACCCTTCGATACTATCATCATCCAACTTAAAGAGAATCCCATTCTCTGTATTATTATTTACATCAATAGAGTCAGATCCACATAATCTATTGATTATTTCCATGCTGGTTTCGAAAGCCAGGATAGAGTTAGTTTAACACAAGAACATGTATCCTGCCACCACGGGTCAACATTGATATCCCTACAGCCTATTGATACCTTACATGGATCCTTCAATACCAGCAGAGATCTAAAGATTTGGAGGGAAAATTATAAATAAGGACTTAACCGAGATGTAAGTACTTTGTGCAGCATAAGACAAATTCATAATATAAATATACATATGCAGAAAGTAAAAACGCTTCACCTTATATAGGCTTGTTTCAAACCTTGGATGCCTACATACCTATAGATGATTCCAACTCAAGGATTTGTACTCAGGTACATTAATCATTCAATCCATAACACCATTAAATCCTAGAGAGTATAAAATATAGGATTATGCTGGCACACAACATCATACAACATATATGTGTATTATACTTCAAACCGAAATGGGACCTATTTCCTGAATTCCTAAACTTCCTGCAGCCAAAATATTACAACCGGAGTTTCTACGGCTACCATTCAACATTCAGGACAGAGCTCTAACATTTTTAATCAATAAAGTGTAGACAGAGGAACAATCACGACTTTAGCATAAAAGTTAGACCTGCGTTTCAGCATAAAAGACATAATACTGACACTTCAACCATTAGAGAGCTGACAGGGAACAATCCCAAATTTTTAACTGGAGTGTGAACCTAGACCTTTGTTCAGCATAAAATGTATAACAAAGAATTTCAACCAATATAGAGCAGACATGGGATCAACCACCATTTTCCAACTAGCATAAGAATCAGACCTGCGATTCAGCACAAGTGTCCAGCAGAGGAAATACGATTTTCTTTTCCACAATAGAGATCTACTCACGCTTAACCAAACTCTATTCCTAAATCCAGACTTATCTTATGTACTTATAACTGATCAAGTTTAGAATTAACCACCATACTGCAAACAGAGTATCCACACTTCAAAACACCGATAGAAAAATTCCAACGTTCTGATCTAAGATACCAATTTCGAATGGGTATTCGCATTCAACCTGAGGGTTAACGCCAGCTGCATATGAAGCAATATTCAAATCAAGTTAAAACGAATAAATATACTCATTGTCCTATCAACCAAAACGAAGGCAGAGTTAAAGGTCAATTCATAGTTCGCTTCAGAATTCTGGAAGAGTCAAATAGAAATGGATACACAAAAGATGGATCGGTTCCGATTTCACCATTGAAATATACATACGCAGAGATTTAACAAAAGAACCCAATCGATTCAAGATACATTACAGAGCATACGAGATCAGATCCCCTTGGTTTCAGAAATCGATTATAAAGATAAAGTTGATCTCAGTTTCCAATTTCAGGAGATCGGCCAGGATTTGAGTTAAACACAGAGGTATTTTAAATAACCAAATACGATTCAAGCCTGAATTTTGAAGAACGGCTGATCTCTTTAATTTTACCTTGTGTTGCCTTGATACTATTTTTAATAATACCAAGGATCACTGTTGATCCCATTAACCGCAACCCTAACCAGTAAGTCTCGATAAGGATACACAAAAACCCTTTCTGTAAAGGGACGCAACCATTCCCAAAATGGTGGTATGATATCTGTCAAAGCAGGCTGGAAATCGCCAGGACATGCTTTAATAAATCTCAGAGAGGATATCGATCTACGCTAAAATATCATTAACAACTACAAATTAAGGTGCATTCTCCTCGATCCAAACGACGGAGCCTTTACGGTTTGAAAAACCATAATATGTATTTAACAATAAACACTAGATCGATATTACCAGTGCATGCAGAGATTAACTTTAATAATAAACATTGGATCGATATTACCAGTACATGCAGAGATTTTTCCTTTTCCCAACTCCCCAGATTTTATTTCAGGGTTCCGAAGAGCCAACCTCCACTATGGCAAAGTCACCTCCTCGATCTCCTCCCCCCTCTTTCCTCCCACGAATGCAGTGAAAAAACAAACCTCCCCCCGCCTCCCCTCGAGTCCCACGCCCCATCCTTAAGACTGTATGATTCTCCCACTATTCTCTCTACGGTTGAGATTTCAAACCATCTATTGCAAGAATTGGTACTGACACGTTGGCAGAGGAGCTATCCTCCTTCGCAGGGTTTGATACTGAATTATTCGCAGAGACGCCCCTCTTCTCTCGCAAGGAATCCTGTTAATTCTTCTACCGAGTGTCCTATTGTTGCGTCCACCAAAGGTGTTTAAACTCTGACAGATGGCAATACTAGTAGATCGGCGATCTGCCCATGATGGAGACAAGGCCCTAAGAAAATTCCTTAACTTTCTCAATTGCTAAATTTAGAAAGTGGCGGGTAGGTATGGTTCCTCTTTAAACGAAGGTGGTTGGGATCTCCACCAAGGGATCATCCTCCTACTAAGACGTTGGGTGGTTACATAAATTAGTTTCTTCCAAAAAGGTATCATGATATCCCTATAATTCTTTTGTATAGAAATTCTTTTGAAATGAATAAATAGTTTAGGAATAGCTCTTACTATAAACATATAGAGAATAAAAATTCATTGGGTCTTTTAAATGGATATGTAGAGATAGGATATATATATATATACTAAAAAAAAATCTTTTAATATGTTTACATTTAAACATATTAAGCACTGAATAGACAAACCCTATATTGTCGAACCTTTGTCGTTAAGCTTAAGGGGATATGTAAAACTACCTATACATTTATGGCCTTCCAACCACCCTGCTACTCCCCTTAGTAGATTTGTTTGTCCATCGTTTCAGTGGTGTTATTATAAATTTACTATTTATAACATACAACCTAGAAGAAGAAAAGATGATACACTTTTCCCACGTCCACTGGGGCACCTCAGCATTGAGTTCCTCACCAGGGAATCAATATAGTAATCAATTTCACTTAGAAATAGTGGGGCATAAAGGAGGGATATTACATCCTCCTCCCCTTTAGAATAACACCGTCCTCGGTGTTCAAGCTTTTCCAACAGTTTGTCTCCTCGTCATCTCTATTTTGACCCCTTTTTGGCCTTCCAAAATTTCTCGCAAGTCGTTATGGATCCCACCTGAGTTTGCGGCTACAAAACCGGGTTTCAAGGAAAACGAAAAATGATAATAAAACTTTATCATCAACTTCAAAATCAAACTTAGAAACATAAATCATGAGTTCTTTACTGTACATATCACTTGTAATATATGGAATAAATCTAGCACTCCATGATTGTATACTGTTGACTAAATCAACAAACAGCATTTACTTGATCCAGGAAGTTCTTGCCTAACACCTTAGTGCTCATGCAGCAATCCTTTCTCTCATGTCTTGCCTAACACCTTAGTGCTCCCGCAGCAAACATTTTTCTCATGTTTTGCCTAACACCTTAGTGCTCCCGCAGCAAACATTTTTCTCATGTTTTGCCTAACACTTCAGTGCTCATGCAGCAAACATTTCTTTCATGCATACTAAGCAGCGTCCTGCCTCCCACATATACATTTTCTTATAGCTTGCCTAGGTCTTACAGCCAGCCGATTCTCCGAGAATCCTAGTGGCTGTTCAATCCCTGATTTTAGGGAGTATTTCAAATGCCATTACGACACTCTTTACACAATTCCCCTCAAGCCTTCTCGCTTGAGTCTCGGAATTTAGTTCGATAACCAATCATCTATTAATTCTTACAATTTTTTTTGTAAATTACAATATGTCTTGTAATAATGGTAAGTAGTTTCACTTATTTGCTTATCATTCATGATATGTAGCACACATCCATCACCAAATCAGGTTTCGTGCCATACTGTAATCCATGCTATAATAAAAGGTAATCACTTACTCTTGAGCGATTTTGTTCTGCTCAGCTTCACCAATGGACTTATAAACCACGTTCCTTTTTGTTTATCACATTGGTCGTAATTATGATAACATCCTGAAAATGTTAGTAACTAAACAACATAATCCAATGTTAAGCCATGGTTATAAGTGTCTCGATATATGACCAGTAAATAAGATGCATTAAGTGAATCCTTACTTACTCTTGAGTGATTAACTCCGCTATTTATCCGCGTGAATACTCACTTCCATTTTGATTTGTTGTATTCATAGCGAAATCCTGCATTGTTAGTTCATAACCACTATACAACATTTATTTATAGGAATTTTAATAGCACTAACACGTCTTTCACTTGTCTATTCCTTATCGACTCCTACTAAAATAAAAATAAAATCATTCGAGTTTTACTCAAATGCTCATGAGTGATAAGCTAGATATGTATGGACTCAAGTTGTGATTTCTACTTATAGTGTCATCAGTGAAATAATATAATTTAACCACCCAACATTTATAACTTGCGTCGGGGTCTTGTTGACAAGGCGACATATACCTGCATAATATATTACGCTCTTCCACAAGTTCAACCGAGTTTTTGACCATCTGTCATAATAACATAACCAAATATTGTAAGAAGGTTTTTCTTCTATGTATAAAAATAAGAAAGTCATCCTTCATACTACAATCTCCACATGTGGTTATCTAAAATAAACATTATTTCCATACTAAGCATAACCACTCAATTAATAGGACTACATTCCTCTTTATTATGGGCATTACGATCACTTCACCTCAATCCTTTTCCTTCACTGTATTAAGTACCCATTTTCTTGCATATGCCAACATCATGTGAGTAACAATAAATCGTCTACATATATACTTGCATATATTTTTCTAAGGATAACCACATACCTTTAAGAGGGAGACTGCATATCCTTTATTGTATGTCCCTCATATGCCAAGGTGTACTTTTAACTTGCATTAATACACATTAGTAATCCCCTCCATATCATAAAATCTATATATCAAAACGAAACAGATTATCAAGGTATCCATGCATATAACATAAAGCTTTGATCACATAAAGGTATAATCCTTCTGTCAACCACTCCCAGTATCCTAACATTCCTAGTAAGGATCCCTGAAGATAGAATATACAAAGATGAAATCATAACATTTCATCATATGCATCCTTTTAACTACTTAGAATACACATTTATACTTCAATATTCTTATACAATCCTATATCGCAAAGAGACCAGGGGATTCTTAACAATTTTTTTTTTTTTTTTTTTTTTATCTCTTGCAATTTTCAGATAAGGTTATAATGACGAAGGATACTCATTTGTGGAAGTAGAGTTAAGTCGAAGGTTATGAAAAATCATTCACAAGGGTGGCAATTTCCTAGTCTTAGAAAATTTCACACAGTAGAATGTCCATTTAATCCAATGAAGTTAATTCCTATCCTTTCAATCTTTTACCTTGAGGATGACCCTTTGTTAATCATGCCTAAAAGTTTTACAACTCTTCTAACCATCTATGGTTTGGATAGTATATATATATGTATATATTTTATGTAACATTACTTACATTAACCTTGAAGATCTATTATATATTTATTAGTTCAACTAATCATTCTTCTCTACCATGTCACATGTCCCATACAACAAATAAGTAAGAACACAAAACTAATATTCTATATCGAAACCATCGCATGTAACATTCCATATAATGTACAACATTTCTACACCTTTTCTCAATAACATCTAGCCAATAAGGAGAATTTCAGGAGTTACTCCTTAGTACCATTTATGCATTTTTCTAATATAATAAGGATTACCTCAATCCTACAATCTTATGTACATAATTAATACAATCATTTCAGCATAAGTGCGAGAAATCAATAACCATGTAATTCGTGGCAAATTTATAGTCCTTCATATAATGACCTAATTGCACCTTACTCATTTCATAATCCACATACTATATCAACTTTTCTAATCATAATACACAATTAGAGCAATCAAGTACTTATGATGAATGTCTATGACTTGACTCATATAAGTACTAAAACCTTACTCGTGGCATCAATTGACCGGGTAGGAGTATACTTCTTTCATAGGGTGAATGATCCTAATTATGCTTATACAGCCCTCATAAACTTATGAACATTCAAGGCTCCTATGTTACTATCGTTATGATCAATATACATGAAAATATTAACAAGATCACTAAGATAAAAATAGGAACATAGTCCAATTAATATAATCATTTTCAAAGAATACTTTCTGGTCATCCAATGGAATTGCATGAGGAGATATTCATTCTCTAGTATTTATCAATACAAGATCATATAGATACGAAATTAAACATATAAACTGCTCACTCATCGACAATGCTTTTCCTTTAGAATGCTTCAACAAGTGGAGTATACTTACTTGCGATTTTAAAGACATCTTGTCGATTACCTCCTGCTGATTTTTTTAGAACGTAAATCCTTTGTTTGCGTCTTATCGATGGAGTTCCCTTGACCAGCTTATATTACTTCTTCAGCTGGGCCCAACTAAGCCCGAAGGTTTGCAACCTGTGCTTTGGCGGGAGAACTTGAAGTCGAGCTCGGAGATTCATCTTCCCCTCCTCCGATACAATCCATGCACCCAAAATGAAACGAAAACCATTGATTAGTAAACTTAAACCTTCATACTCACTTATCGCATATTGAGCTCATTAGGCCCTAGTGTTGTAACCTAATGCTCTGATACCATTTGTAACATACCCAAAATTTTACAAATGATTTAAAAACTTTTCTAAGTGCCCTAAATGCCACTTAAATATATGCGGAACCATAAAGTATGGGTTTACTTACTGTAACATACTCATCATCCGTAGTTAGTATTTTGTGATCAACATAAAACAAATATAAAGTGTGAATTCTAACTATTTCACGATTAGATTTACCACACTTGCTGCTCACTTGTTAATCATCATTTTTAACATGAAACATAACGAAAAACCACTAAAATACACATAACTTTACTATGAACATCTCTCTGATCTTTCTTACCTATTAATGGTAAACATAACTACCCCAAAACCATTTAAATATGTTTATAGGGCTATTTACATGATCCACAACAAATGTCCTTTAACAACACCTACACTTATACATTGAAATAAATAAACTTCCATTGACCAGAAAATAAGATACATAAGAGACACATAAAATGAAGAGGCAGATATAGGTGGTTCACCTGAAACTCCAGGCTACGTCCACAAAGAATGTTATCTTATTATTCCTCAAACTCGAGGGTTTACAATGCAACAATGGATTATAATCTCCACCTTCTCGTTGCTTCTCTCCTAGAGAGTATATTTCTTAAACCCTTCGATACTATCATCATCCAACTTAAAGAGAATCCCATTCTCTGTATTATTATTTACATCAATAGAGTCAGATCCACATAATCTATTGATTATTTCCATGCTGGTTTCGAAAGCCAGGATAGAGTTAGTTTAACACAAGAACATGTATCCTGCCACCATGGGTCAACATTGATATCCCTACAGCCTATTGATACCTTACATGGATCCTTCAATACCAGCAGAGATCTAAAGATTTGGAGGGAAAATTATAAATAAGGACTTAACCGAGATGTAAGTACTTTGTGCAGCATAAGACAAATTCATAATATAAATATACATATGCAGAATGTAAAAACGCTTCACCTTATATAGGCTTGTTTCAAACCTTGGATGCCTACATACCTATAGATGATTCCAACTCAAGGATTTGTACTCAGGTACATTAATCATTCAATCCATAACACCATTAAATCCTAGAGAGTATAAAATATAGGATTATGCTGGCACACAACATAATACAACATATATGTGTATTATACTTCAAACCGAAATGGGACCTATTTCCTGAATTCCTAAACTTCCTGCAGCCAAAATAATACAACCGGAGTTTCTACGGCTACCATTCAACATTCAGGACAGAGCTCTAACATTTTTAATCAATAAAGTGTAGACAGAGGAACAATCACGACTTTAGCATAAAAGTTAGACTTTAGCATAAAAGTTAGACCTGCGTTTCAGCATAAAAGACATAATACTGACACTTCAACCATTAGAGAGCTGACAGGGAACAATCCCAAATTTTTAACTGGAGTGTGAACCTAGACCTTTGTTCAGCATAAAATGTATAACAAAGACTTTCAACCAATATAGAGCAGACATGGGATCAACCACCATTTTCCAACTAGCATAAGAATCAGACCTGCGATTCAGCACAAGTGTCCAGCAGAGGAAATACGATTTTCTTTTCCACAATAGAGATCTACTCACGCTTAACCAAACTCTATTCCTAAATCCAGACTTATCTTATGTACTTATAACTGATCAAGTTTAGAATTAACCACCATACTGCAAACAGAGTATCCACACTTCAAAACACCGATAGAAAAATTCCAACGTTCTGATCTAAGATACCAATTTTGAATGGGTATTCGCATTCAACCTGAGGGTTAACGCCAGCTGCATATGAAGCAATATTCAAATCAAGTTAAAACGAATAAATATACTCATTGTCCTATCAACCAAAACGAAGGCAGAGTTAAAGGTCAATTCATAGTTCGCTTCAGAATTCTGGAAGAGTCAAATAGAAATGGATACACAAAAGATGGATCGGTTCCGATTTCACCATTGAAATATACATACGCAGAGATTTAACAAAAGAACCCAATCGATTCAAGATACATTACAGAGCATACGAGATCAGATCCCCTTGGTTTCAGAAATCGATTATAAAGATAAAGTTGATCTCAGTTTCCAATTTCAGGAGATCGGCCAGGATTTGAGTTAAACACAGAGGTATTTTAAATAACCAAATACGATTCAAGCCTGAATTTTGAAGAACGGCTGATCTCTTTAATTTTACCTTGTGTTTCCTTGATACTATTTTTAATAATACCAAGGATCACTGTTGATCCCATTAAACGCAACCCTAACCAGTAAGTCTCGATAAGGATACACAAAAACCCTTTCTGTAAAGGGATGCAACCATTCCCAAAATGGTGCTATGATATCTGTCAAAGCAGGCTGGAAATCGCCAGGACATGCTTTAATAAATCTCAGAGAGGATATCGATCTACGCTAAAATATCATTAACAACTACAAATTAAGGTGCATTCTCCTCGATCCAAACGACGGAGCCTTTACCGTTTGAAAAACCACAATATGTATTTAACAATAAACACTAGATCGATATTACCAGTGCATGCAGAGATTAACTTTAATAATAAACATTGGATCGATATTACCAGTACATGCAGATATTTTTCCTTTTCACAACTCCCCAGATTTTATTTCAGGGTTCCGAAGAGCCAACCTCCACTATGGCAAAGTCACCTCCTCGATCTCCTCCCCCTTCTTTCCTCCCACGAATGCAGTGAAAAAACAAACCTCCCGCCGCCTCCACTCGAGTCCCACGCCCCATCCTTAAGACTGTATGATTCTCCCACTATTCTCTCTACGGTTGAGATTTCAAACCATCTATTGCAAGAATTGGTACTGACACGTTGGCAGAGGAGCTATCCTCCTTCGCAGGGTTTGATACTGAATTATTCGCAGAGACGCCCCTCTTCTCTCGCAAGGAATCCTGTTAATTCTTCTACCGAGTGTCCTATTGTTGCGTCCACCAAAGGTGTTTAAACTCTGACAGATGGCAATACTAGTAGATCGGCGATCTGCCCATGATGGAGACAAGGCCCTAAGAAAATTCCTTAACTTTCTCAATTGCTAAATTTAGAAAGTGGCGGGTAGGTATGGTTCCTCTTTAAACGAAGGTGGTTGGGATCTCCACCAAGGGATCATCCTCCTACTAAGACGTTGGGTGGTTACATAAATTAGTTTCTTCCAAAAAGGTCTCATGATATCCCTATAATTCTTTTGTATAGAAATTCTTTTGAAATGAATAAATAGTTTAGGAATAGCTCTTACTATAAACATATAGAGAATAAAAATTCATTGGGTCTTTCAAATGGATATGTAGAGATAGGATATATATATATATACTAAAAAAAAATCTTTTAATATATTTACATTTAAACATATTAAGCACTGAATAGACAAACCCTATATTGTCGAACCTTTGTCGTTAAGCTTAAGGGGATATGTAAAACTACCTATACATTTATGGCCTTCCAACCACCCTGCTACTCCCCTTAGTAGATTTGTTTGTCCATCGTTTCAGTGGTGTTATTATAAATTTACTATTTATAACATACAACCTAGAAGAAGAAAAGATGATACACTTTTCCCACGTCCATTGGGGCACCTCGGCATTGAGTTCCTCACCAGGGAATCAATATAGTAATCAATTTCACTTAGAAATAGTGGGGCATAAAGGAGGGATATTACAATCTGCATCCTTTCATAAACCACTGGAGTGTACTCCCTCTTGATCTTTGCTTCCTGGATTACCTGTTCTTCAACTCATATTCATCCTTGGTCCCTATGCATGCTTATTAGTATCATGATTGAGTTATCCTTGTGATCTCATATAAAATCATACATTCATTAGTATACTATTAAAACACAATAATCTCAAGCATGTATAGTTATGATCATTTCAAATAGAAATAATAAGCATTATCATTCAAGGTTTATGTAGGATTCTTATGGTTAGTCAAATCATAAGAAACATAACATGTCTAAACCTGTAATTACTCAAACCTATGACTCTTCGGGTTAGTTGAATCATCAATCAAGATAAGAGATATAATATGCATAAAACCTGTGATTATTCAAAGCTATACCTTCATGATTCTTCTGGTTAGTCATATCATCAATTATGGTAAGAAACATAATATGCATACAACCATGATTATTCAAACCTATGACTCTTTGTGAATAATCATTATAAACAACACAATAGTATAAGATCCTAACACAAGGTAGGATTCTATCTTGATATAGGAAAAACATATCTGGATTAGCATGCATACTCACATGATGTATTCTCGTTCTTCTTCAATGGCTTGTGCTAGTAACCTGTATATCTCATAGTTTAACTATTACAAAATCAAGTTATACATACCTCGTAAATGGATCTTCTATGAGATCCATGACAATGGATGAATCTTTGTCCTCATGTTATCATGATCATATGTTCTTGGACCAGAACATGATTTGTCTTTCTTGGTGTACCTTTCATGTTAGTAGACAACATAAACCTCATACAACACCATAATGCATTAGTACAATCATAAGTGTCAACACCCTAACCAATGAATATCTTCTATCATGCATTCATAATTTTGTTAAGGTGATACGACAAATCTAAAATCAAAATTGTACTAACCGTAATAACATGAAGACAAACATACCATAAACTTAATCATGGAAAAATATCGAAACATACCTCGATGAGTCATACCTGTCGAGATCGCTTGTAATCTTCTTATGTAAGGCCTTATCCTCATCTCCCTCTGAGACAGGAACTTCTTCACTTATGCAAGTGATCAATCCATCTTCTTCTAGGATTAACCCAATCCACTTGATTTGCAAGAACTGGACCTTGAGCTGGATATGGGTTTGTCAGAGAAACCCCAAAAATTCAAACTTTGAATTTCAAACTTCTGACAGGATAGAAATATGTGCCTTGATGAGCTGATCAAGTTGGTATATTCAGAATTTGAAAACTGCAAAGTTTCACTCCTCAATTTTGCTTTTGAAACTTCTGGATTCATTGGACGTGACCCTGAACTGGGGTTTGATGAAGCCCACTCTTCTTTCCAATCAAAATTTTTGATCCAAATCTCTAAGCTTCTATTTTTCTAAGGAGCTTCCAGCCGTGGTCACAGATTTCAAAAATTTCCATTTTTACAGAAGCCCTAATTTTCCACTTTTCTGATCAAAGTCCCAAACTAGGGTCTAATCAAGCCCGGCCTTCTGCCCAACCAAAAATTCTGATCTTGGTCTCTAAATTTCTATTTTGATGAGTATCATCCAGCCTTGGTCTCCGATTACAAAAATTCCAACTTTCTCCAAAGCCCTAAATTCCGGAAGCCATGAATGAAGGTACCAAAAAATAATTCTGTTTTGACAGAAATATGTACCTGATTGTTTCTGGTGTAACTCTGAAATTTTTGATCCACAGGGTCTGAAAACGCTTCCTGAGATAGCCTGACCTGTTATCTTTCAATCCTGATAGGTTTGACCTCAATTGGATTCTCTGGGAGAGAGTTATGCCAAATGTCGCAACGTGACCTGTTTTGGGATAAAACAGGAGAGCGAACTTGTACGACATGCCACGTGTCACTGTTTTAACTTCGGCCTCTAAAAAAGTTTCCTGAGATATCTCGGCCTGTTAACTTTCCATCCTGATAGGTCTGACCTCAATTGGACTCTCTGAGAGAGAGTTATGCCAAATGTCGCCACGTGACCTGTTTATGGGATAATACAGGAGATCGAACTTATACGGTGCGCCACGTGTCACTGGTTCAACTTCGGCCTCTGAAAACGTTTTCTGAGATAGTACAGACTGTGTACTACCTGTCACTTTTTACGAAATTTCATTTGGAGCTTCCTAGCCCAAGATATGACATTTTTCCCAAGGTCACCTGATTTTGACTCAGATCTGGAAGAGGCAGAAACCCTATATTGTATAGATCATAAATCACAAAGTACAACGAATTAGAGGTTGTCCTTTGGACACAAGGTACCTGGAGATCTTAGCTTCAGCCTGTAACAATTTCAGATCCAAAAACTTCTCCAAAACGGATTTATAGCGAAAGTTCTACTATGACTGGTTTTTGCTATATCAAGCCCTAGCATCGTAAGTGCAACGAGTGTCATACATGCCATATCATGCCTTCTTTCAGGCTAGCTCTGATACCATGTTAGATTTTCTGAATTTACTTCAATTTGATCTAGGATCTTAACTGAGAGAACAACATGTACAGCATATCTATAGCATATCAATCATGGATACAATAATGCAAGCACACAAGAGACACAAAGATTTACTTGGGGAAAACCATAAAGGTGAAAAACCCCAATAACTTCCTCAGAGATAGATAGAGCAATGATACAACCAACCAAGAGAGATAGCCATAACCTAGCAGCAGATCCTCCTCCTCCATAAGTGCGCCACTCCTCCTTGAGTGCATGTGTGAGAAGTGAGTGAGTAAATAGAGTGCCTCCCGCACTCTATTTATACTTGACTTGACTTGCCTTTTTACCTAACTCATGTAGGCTCGAACTTAACCACATAACATAATGCTGAGTGGGCCGACCCCCAATAGGGTGGTCTAATAACCCTTTGACCCACATGGCCGACCCCCAATAGGGTGGTCTAATAACCCTTTGTCCCACATGACTTATACAGGGCCGACCCCAAACAAGGTGGTCTAATAACCCATCAAGTATAAGTTACGACACTTACAATATAAATGACGACACTTCCTTATAGAGGAATAATACCATCTCTATAGGAATACAACATACATATATGTGAAATACATTCCGAAGTTACATATACATCAACACATGTGAGGAGGAGGATCGACTGCTAGGAGGAGTCTATCTCTGTGTACTTGGGTTGTACTTTGGTTGTGCTATTGCTCTATCTATCTCTGAGGAAGTTGTGGGGTTTTTCACCTTAGGGTTTTCCCCATGGAAACTATGTGTGTCTATTGTCTCTTATGATTGCATCTTGTGATGATCGATATGTTTGTTATGATTGATATGCATTGATATACTCTACATGTTATTCTCTCAGTAAAGATCCTAGAGTATTGTGAATTAATGCTCAAAAATTAGCATGGTATCAGAGCTAACCTGAGAAGAAGACACTGTGTAGTTGCGGACGCTAGGGCTTCTTATTTTTGCATTTCTCTCCATAGATTTTGGAAAAGCAATATCATAGATTGACTCTCCTCAACAAGATGAATCCTTCTATCCAATCAGAATTTAGTTCTGAGCACTTTCAATTTTGGCCCTAAAAATTAGGGTTTCCATAAAAATAGGAATTTCTGAAATATGAAGAGATAGCTGGAAGTTCCTTGAAAAAATCGAAGTTTAAAGCTTTGGATCAAGATTTTTTGTTGGGTAAATCTCTAGGAAACTCAAACTCTAATTCGGGACCAGATCCAGTTTTCAGCAAATCAAGTGATAAGACCTAAATCTTTTCTATTTCCATTTGAAGTACTCTTTAAGATGTCTCACCACACCAAGATTGATGATAATATTGAAGGGGCTGATAAATTCTGAGCCTGGAAGTATAGGATTGGGTTAATCTTGGAAGAAAATGAATTGGATACTTACATAAGGGAAGAGGTCCCCGTCCGAGAGGGAGAAGAGGATAAACCCCTCCACAAGAAGAACTTGGTCAAGGCAAAGAGAATCATTGTTGATTCTATCAAGGACCATCTCATCCCCCATGTGTCATCTCCGAAGACACCCAAAGAGATGTTTGATTCCCTATCCAAGCTATTTGAAGGGAAGACCATAAATCAGAAGATGACTCTGTGGAACCAAATGAAAGGGGTAAAGCTTCAGAATGGAGAATCCATTCAATCTTATTTTTCTAGGGTCTCTCAGATCAAGGAACAACTAGAAGCAGTGGATGAAATGGTGGATAATGGTGAAGTTGTCATGACCACTCTGAATGGCCTACCAAGGTCATGGGATTCCTTTATCCAAGGAATCTGTGCAAGAATGAAGCTCATATCCCTCAGGAGAATGCAAGAAGAATGCTAAAAAGAAGAAGCAAGGATTGTGGCATGAGAAGAAAAGATGGGGAATGAAGATCAAGCTCTCACAGCTCACAGCAAGAGAAGTGAGTTTAAGAGGGAGAAATATCATAACAAGAAACATTCTCATGCTCATCATAAGAAGAAAGATCTATCTCATGTTCGATGTTACGAATGTAATGAAATGGGACACTTTGCTTCAAATTGCCCCAAGAAGAAGAAAGAAAACAACTTCAATAAGAAGAAGAAGAATAACAAAAGAAGATATCATGCTCATGCTACCGAGGATGATGAGCCTCCCAGGAAGAAAGCTAGAGAAGAAAGTGATGATGACTCATCAAGTGAAGAAGAGTATTTTCTAATATCTGCTCTCACGGGTACTATTTCTCAAGGTTGTAATGATTGGTTAATTGACAATGGGGCTTCTAAACACATGATTGGGTTTAAAGAATCTTTTGTAAATCTGTCTGAACATGAATCACTCCATAAAGTGAAACTTGGGAATGATTATCAATACCCTATCAAATGAAGTGGGGAAGCCTCCTAGAACCTAGAATTTGGAAAATCCTTGAAGATGAAAGATGTGTTATTTGTATCTGGACTTAAGAAGAACTTACTCTCCATCTCTGCATTGGATGCAAAAGGCATGAGGGTTACATTTGTAGATGTCCAAGTCCTAATGTGGCCAAAGGGTAAAACTATTGATGATGCAGTGGTGATTGGAGAGAAAGAGGGAGGATTTTACAAATTGAAGGGACAACCTGAACATGCCATGGTACATGAATTTATGGAGCCAAATGAACTTTGGCATCGAAGGCTTGCACATGTGCACTACAGAGCACTACCAATTGCAAGCAAAGTTGTAGAAGGTTTTCCTAAAATCTAGACAAAGCATGAAGGCATTTGCAAAGGCTGTGCAAAGGGAAAGAACACAAAGAAGGAATTTACAAGCATGTAAGGAAAAAGGAAGTATCCACTCTGAGGTATGCAGTTTGATCTTATCCAGTTCTCTGAGTGGGTATGTATACTATGGTTCTTTCATTGATGATTTATTTGGGAATACTTGGAATTATTTCTTGAAGAACAAAGATGAAGTATTTAGCAAATTCAAGATAGAAAACCACACTGAAAATAATATCAAGATCTTTAGATCCGACAATAGCGGAGAATTCACTTCAAGGGACTTCAAGAAGTTATGCAGGGATTAAGAGGGAGTTGACCACTCCTTACAATCCTGAACAGAAAGGAGTAGCAGAAGCAACTTCAGACTCGAACTCCAGCAGGTCCTATAAGGAAGCGAAGATTCAGAGGGAGTCCACCCAACAAACAAACAAAGATAAGTATTTAAATTGTCATTTATTATATATATGATGTTGTTCAGTTATGTACATACTTATGCTCCTAAAGTTAGGATATGTATTATGCATATTAGGATATTTGCATTAATGAAAAAGATACTACTAATATAGTAATGGGTAAGTGGCCTATGGCACTGTACAACATTCCATTGCTACTTATATAGAATGAAACCTCTTTGTTGACATGTTGGAAGTAGTGCAAACTCTCAACAATGTTCAGGTAGAGATGGAAGGCATCTAGAAAGTTACGGATGTGGATGAATGTTGTATTAAAGCATTAGCTCAAATAATTGCATGACTGTATGACATATATATTTTTATGTATAAGATTTTGTTCTGAAAACTATAAGATGTTTCTAATCATGCAATGGAATTTGTCTTATAGGAAAGACCATGTACCATCACCTGCAAAAGAAGGACTAAAACATTTGTTCAAAGAAAACTATCTATTGAAGATATTGAAGAATCTGAAGTTCCCAGGATTTGGGATACAGTAATGGAAGAATTCCATGGTCGATGAATATCAGTTGATCATGAAGAATGATGTTTTGGATGTAGTCCCAAGACCTAAAGGGATGTTTGTTGTGACTTCCAAATGGATTTGGAAGATCAAGCATGCTGCAAATGGTAGCATAGAGAAATACAAAGTAATATTCGTAGCTCCTAGCTTCTCTCAGAAAGAGGGAATATACTATGAAGAGACTTTTTCTCTTATAGCCAGGGACGCTTCCATCAGATCAATACTTGCCTTGGCTGCAGTGATGAAATGGAAGATACACCAGATGGATGTCAAGACAGCTTTCTTGAATGGTGTAGTCAAGGAGGAAGTGTATGTGAAGTAGCCACTTGGTTTTGAGACACATGATAGGGATTCATATGTGTGCAGACTGAAGAAAGCCTTGTATGGATTGAAGCAAGTTCCCAGCACTTTGCATGGTATGATAGAGGGTTTCCTATCTAGTTTGGGCTTTACCAAGAGTAAAGCAGATTCCAACCTTTATTACAACGTTGAGAAAGGAAATCCAATGATACTACTTCTCTAAGTCGATGATCTGTTTGTAACAAGCAATGATAGTTTGATTGTCGATACCAAGAGTAAGCTTGCAGCCGAGTTTGAGATGAAGGACTTGGGGATGATACATTATTTTCTAGGCATGGAGGTGTGGTAGAGTGCAGATGGTATCTTCCTTGGACAAGGGAAGTATGCATTAGAGATCCTGAAGAGGTTCGGGATGATGGACTGTAAGGCCATGGCCACACCTATGGCATCGAACCTGAAGCTTTTGTGTGATGCTTCATCTAATCCAGTTGATGTCACTATGTATTGTCAGATGATTGCTTTCTTGATGTACATGACGAACACTAGACCAGATATTTTCTTTGTGGTTAACACATTGAGCCAGTTCCTAATGGATCCCAGAGGTGTTCACCTGGTTGCTGTAAAGCATATTCTGAGGTACCTGAATGGTACAGTTAACTATGGGCTCGAGTATGATGTGAATCAAAAGGATAACCTGTAGGGTTAATTTTGATTCAGATTGAGCAGGCAGTGCTGCAGATAGGAAGAGCACATCTGGGTGCTGCTTCAATATGGGATCAGGTGTGATCTCTTGGTTTGGTAGGAAACAATATTTCTTAGCACTAAGTACAACTGAAGCAGAGTATGTTGCAGCATGTTCAGCTAGTTGTGAGGCAGTATGGCTCTGGCAGCTACTGCATGACTTATTTGATCTCTCGTTGGAGGCTACTGGTATCTTTTGTGACAACCAAAGTTGTGTGAAGCTATCTGAGAACCCAGTGTTCCATGATAGGTTGAAACACATAGACATCAAATATCACTATATCAAGGATATGGTGCAGAGAGAAGCAGTGAAGCTCCTATATGTTGCAATAGATGAGCAGAATGTAGATGTGCTGATGAAACCACTAGCCAAAGTGAAGTTTGAGTACTTCAGAGAGAGGCTTGGTGTCCTTCAGATCGATGACACTTCAAGGAAGAAGTGATGGAGACATTTGCTGAAGCCATTCCAAGCATGGTGGAAGGAGGATTCTTCGCATGGTTATGGATGTAAGCGATGGATGATGAGTATCAGGATGATGCTCCCGTTACTGCTCTATATATGCATCATGTTGGATGCTGGATATGATCAGTTGGATCATTTATATGTATATGTATGTACGCATCATGTTGGATACTGGATATGATCAGTTGGATCATTTATATGTATATGTATGTACACATCATGTTGGATGCTTTGATTAGTGTGATCATGTATTTGTATATGCATCATGTTGGATGCTTGATATGATCAGTTGGATCATGGATTTGTATTAGGTGGATACTTGTATGATCAGGTAGATCATGTATTTGTATATGTATCAGGTCGATACTTGTATGACCAGGTAGATCATGTATGATGATATGTATCACGTAGATACTTTGTATGCACCAGATGGATATATTGTTTGATCAGGATGATCACAAATGACGAGCTTCAGGATGTTGCTTTAGATGATATGCATCAGGTTGATGTTATGATGATGATCAGGTTGATCATGTGATGATGTACATTAGGATGATATATGGTGAGTATCGATTTGATACTCTATGGCTGTGGACAGGTTATGCAGGTAGCATAGAAAAGATCCTTTAAAAATCAGACAGGTAGAGCGGTGTACTCATAACAACCTAGGTTTCTCTATCGAGATCCAGATAGGTAGAGCGGTTTGCTCATAACATCCTAGGATGCTCTGAGTAGGTTTTGCTACAGTTTCACATAGAAAAGATCCTTTAAAATCTTGACAGGTAGAGCGGTGTGCTTGTAACATCCTGGGATGCTCTATCGAGATCCAGACAGGTAGAGCAGTGTGCTTGTAACATCCTGGGATGCTCTATCGAGATCCAGATAGGTAGAGCAGTTTGCTCGTAACATCCTAGGATGCTCTGAGTAAGTTTTGCGAAAGTTCACATAGAAAATATCCTTTAAAATTGGGATAGTTAGAGCGGTGTGCTCGTAATAGCCTCGGATGCTCTATCGAGATCCAGACAAGTAGAGCGGTTTGCTCATAACATCCTAGGATTCTCTATCGAGATCCTGACAGGTAGAGCAGTTTCCTCGTAACATCCTGGGATGCTCTGAGTACGTTTTGCGAAAGTTCACATAGAAAAGATCCTTTAAAATATGGACAGGTAGATAGGTTTTCTCGTAACAGCCTAGGATGCTCTATCGAGATACAGATAGGTCGAGCGGTTTTCTCGTAACAGCCTGGGATGCTCTATCGAGATCCAGACAGGTAGAGCGGTTTGCTCGTAACATCTTGGGATGCTCTGAGTAGGTTTTGTGAAGGTCAACATATGAAAGATCCTAGGAGATCCTATAGGTTGAGCAGTGTGCTCATAATCAGTCCTGGGATTCTCTTTCAAGGTTTTGTTGAGGCACGTAATCAGTCTTGAGTATTTCACAGTATGGCCAGTGATGATGAAAACCCATAGGTGGTGGGCCTACATCTAGTATAAAAAAGGACTGGCTCTGTAGAACTTCCTATGATGAGTAGATCAAAGATTGATTGAGATAGCAGCAGTAGTGATGATGATGATGATTCGAGGATGATGATTCGTTGATGATGATGCAGAGAAGAAGACTTGTGTTAGTATATCTGTGTCGAGAAATACCTTCCTAGTTAAGAGGGAGTGTTGATGTATATGTAACTTTGGAATGTATTTCATCTATGTATTTTATTGTACTCCTATAGAGATGTATTATTCCTCTATACGAAAGTGTCGTCATTTGTATTGACCAGTGTCGCAAGTGTCGTAACTTGCCGGTGGGTTATTAGACCACCATGTGTGGGGTCAACCCTGATTAAGTTAACCTAGGGTTATTAGGATGAGTTAGACAAGTCGGCCCCATAGGTTTATTAGGCTTCTCAGAACAAGTATAAATAGAGAGTGGGATCTCTCTATTTGATCACTTCACTTACTCACTTCTCCATCACTGAGAAAGTGGTGCACATGTGAGGAGGAGGATCAACTGCTAGGAGGAGTCTATCTCTATGTACTTGGGTTGTACTTTGGTTGTGTTATTGCTCTATCTATCTCTAAGGAAGTTGTGGGGTTTTTCACCTTAGGTTTTTCCCCATGGAAACTCTGTGTGTCTATTGTCTCTTATGATTGCATCTTGTGATGATCGATGTGCTTGCTATGATTGATATGCATTGATATATTGTACATGTTATTCTCTCAGTAAAGATCCTAGAGTATTGTGAATTAATGCTCGAAAATTAACATTTATATGATCATCCATAGTTACAGATTATATTTGTTACTTTCCATTCAATTCATTCTCGTGTGGGTTTTATCATTTAATTTATTGTATTATTACAACTGGATAAAAATCATCTAATTACATTGCAAATAATCATTGATGTTAATGATATTTATTGTTTGTTGTAATTTCAACTACTCACTTTTGAATAACAAGGTGATTTGAATGACTATATTATACATAGACACTTATACTTTCCATTAGTGTGCTATTTGAAGCATAAGAGTTCATTTTCTTATTTATCAAATGAGATTTTTTGTTGGAAGATTCTCATGGAAGTTTGCTTGAGATTTCTTCTTTTTTCCATTGTTTCTCTTTCTTTTGGTTTAACTAATTCAGTTTTTATTCACCATCGATTTCTTTTAGTTCATTCATCACTTACAATATATTACATGAAATAAATAAAGCAATGACAACACCCATTATAAAGAATGGTTTAGTGGTGCGTTCACAAAATATATATTGTTATTTATGAAAATAACATTGAATAGAAAGCACTTGTGAATCTTTATATTAGCTATATGATTAGTAATTAAGTATGAATATGAAATTCAAATTGTTAAGAAAAAAATCCTTGAAAACAATGCTTTAAAATATGACACTAATATGTTGAACTATCATACTATGGATATTAAAGCTTGCTAATCAAATCATGTTAATAAATATTAAAATACATAGGCAATTTGAATTCATATATTGTAAGCATTATCCCCCAAATATGATTTTAATTACAACCAGTCAAAAATTGTGTAAGTACTCTTAAAAATAAAACATCATCGAACATACCAACATCATCATTTTCACCACCTAACAAACATAAACATACACATCGTCATACCATCATAAACATAAACATACCACCATCATCATATTCAACATCAAGCAAATATAAACATAAACATCATCATACCATCATAAGGATAAACATGAATGTACCATGATAAACATTACCTTACATCATCTAACATATACATCTAAAATATTTAAACATCATCTAACACATATATATAGTAATAACATCTAACAAAACAAAAGGTGCATTATATAACATGACCATCACAAAAATCTAACAAGCATAAACTAACCTAACCTAACATACACACCACCACCAACATATAAATAACCATCAACATCACCATGAACATGAAAAATGTAATGTGTGTGTGTGTATGAACAATAACATCAAAGTGATGATACATGCCAAATATATATCTCCATTCCAATAACTGTTATAACATATCTAGTCGAGCTCTAGAACAAGAGGCATCAATACCTATCCCACTAGATCAAGAGGCATTTGCACCTCCACCAATAGAACCAAAGGAATCAGCACCTCTCCTAAGACATCCAAAGGAATCGGCATCGCCACTAGTAAAGCTGGAGGCATTATTACCTCTACTAGTGTTGATGTATATGTACCTTTGAAATGTATTTCATCTATGTATTTCATATATATTTATTGTACCCTTATTAGAGATGTGTTATTCCTCTATAAGGAAGTGTCGTCATGTGGATTGACAAGTGTCGCAAGTGTGTGTACTTGTTGATGGGTTATTAGACCACCATGTGTGTGGTCGGCCCTAAAATATATATTATATTGTGGATGTATCTAGATAGACAAGTCGGCCCCATAGTGTAATTGGGCAAACAGGTTAACTATAAATAGAGATCGGGATATCTCTATTTGGATCATTCGGAAAGACACACTTTTGTCACTCAAAAAGTGGCGCACTAGTGAGGAGGAGGATCATATGCTCTAGGAGACTATCTCAAGTGTATTTTGGTTGTACTTTGGTTGAGCCATTGCTCTCTCTATCTCTGAGGAAGTGGTGGGGTTTTTCACCTTAGGGTTTTCCCGACGGAAACTCTATGTCTCTTGTCTCGCATGCTTTTGATTCTTGTGATGCTTGTCATGCTTATTGTCATTGTTATGCATTGATATACTATATATGTTATTCTCTCAATAAAGATCCTAGAGTATTGTGAATCAATGCTCTAAATTTAACATGGAATCAGAGCTAACATGAGAAGAAGACATTTTGCAGTGATGAAAACTTGAGTTTCTTGTTTATTGGGTTTCTCTCCATAGTTTTTGGAAAAACAGTATAGTAGATTGACTCTACTCATCAAGGAGAATCTATCTATCCAATCAGAATTCAATTCTAAGCATTTTCAGATTTGGCCCTACAAATTAGGGTTTCCACAAAAATAGGAATTTCTGAAATCTGAAGATATAGCTGGAAGATACTTGCAAAAATTGAAGTTTAGAGCTTTGGATCGAGATTTGTGGCTGGGTAGATCTTCGGAAAACTCAAACCCTAATTCAGGGCTCTCCCTAGTGAACCTGAGAGGACAAAAAGGAAAATATGAATGGTAAAGCTTTGTTGATCTCAAATTTTGAATACACTAGGCTGATCAGCTCATCAAGGCTCATCTTTCTATCGTTTCAGAAAGTTCAAATTCACATTTTGAATTTTTAGGGTTTTTTCGACAAACCCTAATCTAGGACGAGATCCCATTTTCAGCATTTCGAGTGGTAAGACCCAAATATTTTCTATTTCCATTTGAAGTACTCTTTAGGATGTCTCACCACACCAAGCTTGAGGATAAGCTTGAAGGAGCTGTTAACTTCTGAGCTTGGAAGTATAGGATTGGGTTAATCTTGGAAGAGAATGAGTTGGACTCATATGTAAAAGAAGACATCCCCTTCCCAGAGGATGAAGAGGCTAAGGTATTTCATAAGAAGAACTTTTTCAAGGCAAAGAGAATCATTGTGGATTCTATCAAAGACCATCTCATACCTAATGGGTCTTCTCCAAGGATAGCCAAGGAGATGTTTGACTCTTTGACCAAGCTATTTGAAGGGAAGAACATAAATCGGAAGATGACCCTGCAGAAGCAATTGAAAGGAGTAAAGTTTCAGAATGGAGAAACCATCCAATCTTATTTTTCAAGGGTCTCCCAGATCAAGGAACAACTAGAAGCAGTGGATGAAATCGTGGAGAATGGTGAAGTGGTGATGACCACTCTAAATGGCCTACCCAGGTCATGGGATTCCTTTATTCAAGGAATTTGTGCAAGGAAGAAGTTGATCTCCTTCAATAGATTGAGGGAAGAATTCTCTCAAGAAGAAGCTAGGCTTGTGGCCCGAGAAGAAAAGATGAGAAATGAAGATCAAGCTCGCACAGCACATGCTAGGAAAGGCAAGTCCACGAAGGAATCATCTCATAACAGGAAATTCTCACACCACCATTATCATAAAGATAAGAAAGATCTCAAATGCTTCAATTGCAATGAGAAGGGACACTTTGTGTAATGCCCCATATTTCGACTAGACAGGTTTATCCGTGAGACATATTACACCTTATTTTCTTATTATATGTTGGATTCAGCTAGGATGAGTAAACAATATTTATGACATGATAGACCTGCTTATATGTTGCTACCATGTTTATGTTGTTACTATGTTATGTTTTCATTATGACTATGATGCTACGAAATTATGATGTTACTATGTTCATGCAGTTATTAAGTTATGATTATCATGAGATTCATTGCTTTTATGATGACAGTATATGTTTTAGCATTTTCATTGATGAAATGTGAAATATATGGTGTTGTACGTGGATTCCATCTTATGATGAAATTGATAGAAGTGTTATATTCCATGCATATATGTGATGAGATAAAATTGTGACGTGAAATAAAATGATGTTGGTGATATGGATCAATTGGTGATCGAATGGAAATGCTTGTTATAAAATGTGTATTTTAAGGAATACTAACCTACAGGACACAAGGGCTATGGGATAGCCGGATACTTGATCTAATATATGGATAAGAACCTATCCATGCAGTAAACCTTAGCAACCGAAATTGATGATACGATGACATGGTCCGATAATCTCGATAGCAACAGAGTATGATTTGATAAGGGTGTAGACCCAGTATGTTGAGAGGGATGGAAGTGTTTCCCACCCTATGTTCCTATGATACCCGGGGTCATGGGAGGGCCGTGCTGAGACACGCTCCCAAAGTTGTTGTGATGACGATGGTCGGATGCCTGCTAGGAGAGGCTAGGTCCGCTAGTTAGCCAACACTACCGCTCTCAGGTTCTATGTGGTCAGGTCAGTATAGCTGGCACCCACTTTTGTACTAGCAGAGGAAGGATAGGGAGGATGTGGACGTAGTTTAGGATGGGAGGATATGTTAGTTAGTACTATTTAGGGTTGGGTATTCGTTGATCTTGAGTTAGTGGTAGTAGGTAGCTTTCCTTGTACTTGATTGATTGAACAAATGTAATCATAAAAATAATGAAATGAAATCTTAAAGGTTAACTAATAAAATAACCGATGATGTTTTAGTAATGTTATGATGAATGTATACTTGTTCAGTTTGCATAAAGTATTATTAGTATTAGTTAGCTGTTATGCATAGGAAATATGACGTATGTTTAAAGTACATGTCCATATTGTGCATACGCTGGCCACGCATACACATTTTGTACATGCGCGATAATATTGGTGTACAACATACTTATCAAGATTTAACAATGTTATAAGTTATCATAGATAACTCAATTAAGTATTTAGAGAATGACTTAATTAGTAAAAAATAATCAAGTTCTAATGTGTAAAATAAGTTAATTAGTCTTTGTATGTAAACATTGTAATAAACAATTAAAATAAGTGTTGTTAATTGTAAGTATCCTCAAGTGAAGGTGTCTTCAATATGAAGTATAATAGTTAAACATTAATACTAGAAGAGTGTACTATATAATTGTTGATCATGATTAATTAAACTATTAAGTATATTTCATTATTAATACATAGAGGTACTATGTTGACACTTATCAAATAAACAAATAAATATTTTAATTACTATTCACAATTAATTTAAATTACTATTATTATTAATTATTATTGTTATTATTATTATTATTTAATTAATAATAATAGTGATAATAATCCTTTTTATAAAGCATAGTGGATTGAATTATTTATTAAATAGATTATTCATTTAAGTTATTGACAGAATCATTCCAAGTAAATTAACAGGATTTGTTTAAATAAATTATTGAGTAATTGGGTTTGTTTTCATGTTAATTGAAAAAAAAAGAACAATAAATTAATGAATAAAATTGAGATACGAGGGATATGATTACTATACGATATGATTAACAATAAACAATGAATAAGGTCGATTTAATAATAAACTATATGATATGATTACTAGAATTTATTACAAGTAAGAACATTTAGTTTGTAATCAAGATGTGGGTACAAACATTTAAGATTTATGTCCTTTCATATCTTGAAAGGTCACAAAAATTATATATTATTTAAAACACTTAACTAAGCGGTGGAGTGATTTTAATATTATTTAAAATTGTCTTGGGAGTTTAAATATAATTCATAATTATCTTGTTTCGATTAAAGAAAAGGAATTCAAATATAAAACTAGAAATTCAATAATTCCACTGCTTGAGAGAAACTTGGATGATTTAAAATAATATATAATCATCATTTTACCTTGAAAAGGGTGTTGCATTAATGATTTATACTTCCAAAAACCATGACAGCTAGGGCGGTGGAGTGATAAGGAAGTTATGAATTTATGAAGGAGGAAGATTTCTATAAAGGGAAGATTTAACAAAGTAGTGGGGGGGTGATTGTGGGAGAACTGTGAGGATTTGTAGGGAGAAGTGAAATATTCCAAGGATGGGGACAACTCGAGGAATGGAGGAGGCAGAAAAATTCAATGAGGAGGGGAAAAACTCACTGAACATTATGGTTATTGAACTAAGGACAAGGCTTCTATGGAGATTACCGGTCTATGGGCTCGGGGGCTAGGAAATCCGTTGATTTCCTAGGGTCAGCAAGATAATAGCTAATCGGCAAGGTGGACACATCATTTCGGGTTGCTAAGGGAACCTACAGAATCCACTACATAAATCTTCTTATCTTACTGCAATCTACGGATCCAGGTATTTTACTGAGATAGCTTAAATAAAATGTATTTTCTTTTATTTTCAAATTATGTATGTTAAAAGAACAAAGTTAAAATGAGAAGTCTTAAGTTTATGCTTATTTATTTGCAGAGACATATAAACATATAGAAAACAGAAATATAAACATTTAGAAAACATAAACATAGACGGTTGATTTTTTTTTTTTTACAGAAAACAACAAAACTTGGTATTTACATGAAAACGGAATGTTCGGGTACACAGGGTACTACCAAAGGACCGAACACCAAGAGCAACCACTTCACACAAAAAGATCACAGATCAGCACACCGATGTTTTGACGTGGTTTAAACCCTCTTGAGGGAAACACTCCACGGCCCCGACCAAATAGCTTCTATGGGACAATTTATTATGCAAAGAAAGAAAGTTACAAATGAGCTTCTCATAATCGATCAACTAAACAATGACCCTACATGCTCTTTAAATAGAGATCATGGACCAATCGGGTGTTAAGCCACGGATCAAGGTTAGGTTTGATCTAAGAGAAGTTGAGCCATTGGATCACTCTATGTCGAAAACATATTGTGACCGTCGGATTAAGTATTTACAAATGCATACTAATGCATACTAAAGAAACACACTATCCCTAACGGATATATTACACAAGTTGATCTAAACTAACTCCTAAGTGTCTAAATATCCTAACATCCCCCCTTAAGAACAACTTGGGATAGGATTGAAGGATTTACAAAAGTGACACTATTAGGAGAAGGAAGGAGGCATTAGAGCCTATCCCCCCTTAATGAAAAGTTCCTGAACTCCTAACATAGATCGAAGTTTAGAAAACTTCGCTTCTGTAAGAGACTTGGTGAAGATGTCTGCAACTTGATCATCTGTAGGGAAAAAGAGCACTTCAAGAACCCGATCATGAACAAGATTTCTAATGAAGTGCATATGTAGCTCAATGTGTTTGCTGCATTGATGTAGAACTGGATCTTTGGCAAGCTTGATGGCACTTTGATTGTCGCACCAAAGTGGAGTAGGCTGCTGCTGCTCGAATCCAAACTCTGAAAGGATCTGTCAAAGCCATAAAGCTTCCTGACTGGCATTAACTGCTGCTCGATATTCTGCCTCTGCTGAAGAAAGAGCAAGAGCTTGTTGTTTCTTACAAGCCCAAGTAATAGGTCCAGATCCCAAACTGAAAACATAACCTGCAGTAGACTTTCGATCATCAGGATCGCCGGCCCAATGTGAATCAGTGAAACCAACCAACAAAGGTTTCCCCCCTGTACTGTAATGAATCCCAAATTGAACTGTACCTCGAATATATCGAAGTATTCTTTTAGCTACTTTCCGGTGACTTTCATGAGGTGTCTGCATATAACGGGCAACTCGACCAACGACAAAGGAAAGGTCAGGACGGGAATGAGTCAAGTATAAGAGACTAGCAACAAGCTGACGATACAAGGTGGCATCGACTTCAGGTGAAGTACAAGTGGCAGAAAGTTTGACTCCAGATTGGAAGGGAGAAGGGGCTGGTGTACAATCTTCCATGTGAAAGCGACGAAGAAGGTCACAAGCATACTTAGACTGAGAAAGAAAGATTCCTTCTTTGGTTTGCAGGACTTGGAGACCAAGAAAATAATGCAAATGTCCTAAGTCTGACGTTTCAAAATTTTGTTTAAGACTGGATTTCACATGGGTTATAAGCTTAGGGTCACTACCAATAAGAATAAGGTCATCAACATATAGAACAAGTATGATGAGATGGTTTCCTACTTTCTTGGTGTAGACGTTGGGGTCAGAATGGCATCTAGAAAAACCAGTGTCAAGGAGAAAGTTATCCATTTTGGCATACCAAGCTCTGGGAGCTTGCTTAAGGCCATATAAGGATTTCTTAAGGTGGCAGACAAGGCTAGAGTTATTCTGAACATAGCCAGGAGGTTGTTCCATGTAAATTTCCTCCTGTAAATCACCATGTAAGAAGGCATACTTGACATCCATTTGATGGACTTCCCAATTGTGTAAGGCTGCAAGGGAAAGAACAAGGTGGATGGAGTTCATTTTTGCGACGGGAGCAAAGGTTTCATTGTAGTCAATCCCTTCAACTTGGGAAAAACCTTTGGCAACTAACCTTGCCTTAAGTCTTTCGACACTTCCATCTGATGCATACTTAGTTCTGTAGACCCATTTACATCTGACAAGTTTTCTTCCTTTTGGAAGAGGTACAAGATCCAAAGTATCGTTCACCATTAAGGAATGATATTCTTCATCCATGGCTGCATCCCAATCTGGATTCCCTGAAGCTTCTGCAAAAGTTTCTAGATCAGGATTCTCGGAAACTTGAGCAAAAAGAGAAGAGGCTCGCTGAAACTGAGAACGTGTTCGACGTTGATCTCTAGGATCACTGGCAAGATCACCAGCTGCTTCACATGTTGAACAGACCCATCGAGGAAGCACTTGTTCTGGTGCAACTGGAGGAACATGAGCAGGCGGAGGTGGATTTTCATCCTCACTGTCATCATCAGAAACTGGAGTTGAAAACCTGTCAAGTAAGTTGGAAGAAGAAGAAGAAGAAGGCACAAACGCCGAATCAGGCTCGCAGGCCACAGATGGCACAATCACCGAGTTAGGCTCGCAGGCCAAGAGATTTTCATCAAATTTAACATCTCTTCTAATGATTATAGCATGAGAATGTGGTTGAAGAATTCTATAACCTTTTACATCTTCAGAATATCCAACAAACATGCACTTTTCACTTTTAGGATGCAATGCTTTCCGTTTTTCATCCGGAATCTGAGCCCATGCTTCACTACCAAACACACGAAAGTGACTTACATCAGGTTTAATTTTACTCCATGCTTCTTCCGGTGTTATACCTTGTAATGCTTTTGTGGGGGTGCAATTAACTATGTAATTTGCACAATTTATGGCTTCAGCCCAAAATTGAAGACTTAGTCCCTTAGATTGGATCATACAATTAGCCATTTCTTTTAAAGTGCGGTTCTTCTGCTCAGCTACACCATTTTGTTGTGGTGTATATGGAACAGTGTGCTGTTGTTGGATGCCTTGTTCAGTGCAGAAAGTAGTGAACTGTTTGTTAACATATTCTCCTCCATTGTAAGATCTTAACTTAATAATTTGATGACCAGATTATTTTTCAACAAGGGCCTTGTAGGCCAAGAACATGTTAAATACTTCGCTCTTATGTTTTAGGAAATAAACCCAAGTGCGTCTGGTGTAATCATCAATGAAAGTTAAGAAATATTTGAAACCAGAAAAGGAAGCAGATGGAAGAGGACCACACAAGTCACTATGCACAAGCTCCAAGGGAACCAAGGCGTGCCAAGAGGCACGTTTGTCAAAACTGTCCCGATGATGTTTTTCGAGTACACAACCGGAGCAAACACCATCTATGCAAGATACCATCGGAAGACCGGTCACCATATTTTCTTTACATAGTTGTTGCAATGAGCGATAATTTAAGTGACCAAATCGCTCATGCCAAAGTTTGCTCAAGTTATCACTATGAGCAACAAAAACTGAAGGGAAAGGTGATGACCCAAAGTTTTTAAACTTGTACAACCTAGTAATATCATCAACAATTCCGGTAGCTAGGACCTGTTGAGGATCTTTAAAATCCTTGATTACAACTCGGTGAGGTGTAAAGGTCACAGTTTTATCTTCACCAGAATGAGTGATCTGATAGACTGATAACAAATTGCAGGAAATTCTTGGAACACATAGTACATCACTAAAATGACCGTTATCTACTATAACTGGTCCAGCTCCTACAACACTTAGAGATCTATCATCACCAACAAATATTTGTTTGGTGTTACATTCATGCATAGTAGAAAAGATGGCTTGATCCTTAGTCATATGATAAGATGATCCAGAATCAATGAGCCATTCATTTGAAGTAGAAGAAGAAGATGCATTATAAGAATAACCAGAAGCACAAAGTGCATGTCCATGAGAGGTAGATTCTGAAGGTGAATCTAGGCTGATGTGGTGCTTCTTCATTGCTGCTTCCAAGGCTGCCATCTTCTTGAAACACTTTGATTCATCATGATTATCTTTCCCGCAATAGTTGCAATGACGCTCAGTCTTCTTACTTTTTGGTTTGGATCCTTTGTCATTTTTTAAAGAAGGAGCTGACTGAGAGGGTTTTGGACCCTTGTTTGACTTATTATTGCAAAAATTTTGTTTCTTGGGAGGCTTGGACTTTTCTTTCTGTTGGGACAATAAGGCTTTCCCAGATGTATCTGCATTGTTGATTATTCCAAGATGAATGAGTTTATCTTGTTCTCTAATCAAGAAATCACAAAAGGATTCAAGACTAGGCTCTTGATAGCTAGCTGCATTCAAGGATGCTTTCATGGAGTAAAATGTAGATACAAAAACAGAATATGCAGGTCCAAGTTTGGAAAGAATATGATAAATGCATTGTTTGTCTTCCCTCTCAATCTTACATTCTGCACATAAGAGTTTAAGAGTTTTGTACTTAGATAAATAATCTTGAATGCATGAAAAGTCACTTGGATTTAAATAAATCAACTCATTTTCAAGTTGGTGACCTCGAATTTCATTGTGTTTACCAAACACAGTTTCCAACTTGTCCCAAGCAGTATTAGGTTCATCAATTCCAGATATGTGGAATCGCAAATCAGTAGAGATTGACATCCCAATCAATCCGCGAGCTTCATCACATCTATTTGCCCATTTTATTTTCTTATAGTCATCAGTGGGTTCTTTTTCTTTCCCTATGGTAATTCTGAAAGGTCCCCTACTTCGTAGAACATCCTCCATACGAGATTTCCATGAGAAATAGTTGGAACTGTTTAAATAGAATATCACAATGGGTGGCCATATTTGTAAATTATTGGCTGTAAAAGCAGAAACCAATAGTCTGGATGTGAAGAGCTCGAAAAAATAGGTGGTTTAAAAAAAAATGGCACTGAAAACTGACTCTGTATGATGAAGTTATGCTTGAACAAAGAAACTGTTGAAGATGTCCCCAATAGTGACGTGGCAGCTAGAGAATGTCCAGCAAAAAAAAGAACCCCCCCTTCCCAAGATGAACCTTTTGACAATCACTTTACAAGAAAGTTGCTTTAAGTGAACCACTTTTGTAAAATAAGTGATTTCACTTTTACAATGATATTACTTTTAAATAGTGCAACAATAAAAAAACTTAAGTGACTCACTTGTATTTTTATTTTTTATTATTTAAGTGAGATGCACTTTTACAATAATGTAACTTGAAAATAGAAATTGCATGCACTTTTCCTTTGAAAAGTAACTTCCTAAGACTTGAACTCAAGACCTATTAAGGAATAAAGCAACTTTGAACCAAATGAGCTAGATTAAAAGGTATGTAAAAAATGGGAATGAGGAAGGGTTTTTTTTTTTATACTCTTCTTGCTCGGTTTGCGTGCTTGTCCTTTTTCTTGCAAAACAGACCACAACACGAAACAAAAAAAACTTTTCTACACTTGTGGAGTTATATCTTGTTAGCTTGCCCGGAAAGTCTACGTTTTCTCTCTGTTTCTGATTTGCCGAGATCGCGCAAGGTGCGCGACAAAGAGCATATGTAGCCGAGAAAAACCCTTTCCCTTTTTGTTTCTGATTTGCCGAGATCGCTCAAGGTGCATGGCAAAGAGTATACGCAAACGGGAAAGAAACAATCCGAACCCAAATAAAATCTAACAGTAAAAAAAATGGAATATGAGATTTTTTCTTATTAAAAAATGAAATAAAAAAATGCGTCACTGTAACATTATACCTTCAGATCTGATGAAATACACATTTCTGGATCAACCGGGAACCGTTTTCGATCAAACAAAAACTATTTCCCAATGGAAATGACGCTCTGGACGGAATGGAACACTTCCCACAGCCCAGAAATGCACAAAAATACCAGAACTAGAAACCCTTTCGAGTTTCGGCAACAACAGTTCAAGATCTAGATCATAACCGGAAGCGGCACTTCATAAAAGCTCTGATACCATGTTCGGGTACACAGGGTACTACCAAAGGACCGAACACCAAGAGAAACCACTTCACACAAACATATCATAGATCAACACACCGATGTTTTTATGTGGTTTAAACCCTCTTGAGGGAAACACTCCACGGCCCTGGCCAAATAGCTTCTACGGGACAATTTATTATGCAAAGAAAGAAAGTTACAAATGAGCTTCTGATAATCGATCAACTAAACAATGACCCTCCATGCTCTTTAAATAGAGATCATGGACCAATCAGGTGTTAAGCCACGGATCAATGTTAGGTTTGATCTAAGAGAAGTTGAGCCGTCGGATCACTCTATGTCGGAAACATATCGTGACCGTCAGATTAAGTATTTACAAATGCATACTAATGCATACTAAAGAAACACACTATCCCTAACGGATATATTACACAAGTTGATCTTAACTAACTCCTAAGTGTCTAAATATCCTAACACGGAATAGAGACCCAGTGCCTTGGTTGGGCACTACATTTGGTATCATAGCTCCAGGCTCGGAAACTCAGACCTTAAGGGCCTACTCACTTTAAGAACTAGTCTAAGAAATGGGATCTACACCAGAAAATGCAATTAGTTACCTACATTTGAGCTCTTGCCAAAATTAGCAAAAACAAAAAAAAATTACCTACAAAACACACATAGAGAAAGTTACACAAAATCCTTCTTTCCAATGGTTGTAAGCACCAGGAAACTACCTGCACGCATAGAAAACAAAGATATATTTAGTTTTTTGTATATAATGCACATAGCAAGAGAGTTCTAACACAATATATATATATATATATATATATATATATAATAATGATAATAATTTAGGATAGGTAGACCTAGAATGCTCTTTTAATTGCCCCTGGTTTATCTTGATTTCAAGAGCGTAATCTCTCTAGAGTATGTTATCATTCCGTGCGTAGCTGTGTAATAATGAAATTTGTTTTTAGGAAGGAAATGTTTTCCTCATAATTCTTAATGACCTTTTCCTCATCAATGGCTATGCCCATAGTTGCACCAGCCATATCCATGTTTATAGAATCCAAGGCAACTAAACCATTGTTGAAGTACCAAATAGTGATATATTTTTACAAGTTTTTTTCATAACAATTTATCTAAATTCTTCCTCAAGAAGGCAAGAATGATTGAATTCAAAGGGGGGGGGACGAGGTACAGGATGGACGAGTTACATGTAGAATGTAGGCAGTGATAAAATATGTTAGAAAGGAAAATTAAACAGGTAAGCTCCTTCATTTAGTGTAAACTTTAGCTTCTTCACATTCACAGGTTTTTCTTTATGACCTATAAAAACACCAAATTTATTTGCAAAATTTACGTGTAGACTACCTACAGGAAACATGATGAATACCACTAAGTTGGAAACAAGAAAACAAATCCAATTTCAAAAGACCAATGGGTTGGGTGAGGATTAAATCCTACGACAACGATAACAACCTAAGCCTCTATGTAAAGCATAATACACTTAATGTAACTGTCCACGCTAATGCTTTCGCATCGAATCCTTTTTTCTTTCCAATAGCTACCGACGGAAATAGTTTCTAACCAACTTTAACTCTATCTTTTAAAGCTTAAATAATAAAGAGATGATAAGGCTACGGTGATAGACCTCTAAACTTAATCCAGCGCTGATTTTATCTATTTTTCAAAATGTCTATCCATTCCCAAACGTTCAAAGCATCGAAACATCCTCACCTACGTTGTAAATATGTCTTTCATCAATTTGACTAGATCAAACCTAATTACAAGAGCTGATCAATTTCTATAAATGTTCATGATTAATTTATTTCAAGTAATACTAATTGATAAGCTTCATAGGTGAATGCTGCTAGATCTCATGCATCAGAACCTATAATTCATCTGGATAAGACAACTCTTTTTCTGAGTAGAACCCTTTCCTAAATTAGAGGTTATATCTCAATCTTTATGAATGTAAATATCTCTCTTCTGGTATCATTATTGATTGACAAATGATCATACATAGAAGAAGCTGGGTTCATATTTCAAGGTACAGTTCTTTAATCCTGAAGGCCTATTTGGATGTCAACATGACATCAAGGGGCAAAATTAATAGTAGTAAACTAGGCAAAATAAAAGCAATACATAAAATGAAATCTTTTTAATTTTATTGTTGTTTGTCTTTCTTTCTGCAAAAGAAAAAAAACATCAATGCAGGTTTTTATTTTTAAGGGAAAAATATTCACCTAGTGTTTTACAATGGTGATCCAAATGTCTCCATTACTGGAAGTGCTCAAAAAGTTATATTTTGGACACAAAAAATACTGTAGGATTTAGAGATAAAATGAACTTACCTATTTAGTAAAACGAATACTCCACAAAGAATGAATGTTCCCGCCACAAGAAACCATGCACCAAGGACCAAAAAGTAAACCAGAGTCTTTAGTCCAAGTACAGAAAACAAAAGTCCAAGAAATGCCAGAAGTAGCATCGCTGCAGCCACCACAATTAAGGTAAATCACACATTCTCAAGTACATTCTTTATTGTCCGAGAATTGTCTTTGGTTTTGGACTGCAGATCATTTGCTTCCCTATTCAACTTTCTATTCAAATCATCAATCTTTTGTTGTTCGATTACAGAAAGGAATACCTGATCTACACCTCTAGTTTTCGCAAGGTCTAGATACTGTGACACATTTCTTAGATTTTGAACTGTGAACTCTGACTGATAAACAACATAATCCAAGGTATGAGATATATTGCGATGGAACTTATCTTGTCCAACATAAAGTAGGATGCTCCCGGCTATTCCCGCACAAGTGAAAAGTAGGAGAAGGATGAGCGAAATGGTGTAGGCCTTCTCGTGGAGTTCATCAAGTTTCACCCTCCGCTTACAGCAGTAGTGATAGAAGAATGGCCCCAACAAGACCAATCCAACTAAGCTTGCATAACGTTTCTTAGAGCTACTCACTAACTTATTCTTATGGAACTTACTTTTTTTTTAAATAGAAAAAACTTAAATTTGCATACCCAAAATTAATAGCTCATTTCCTCGAGACATGGAAGCTCTTGAGAACTAAAATCTTTAGTCCAATAGCACACATCCTGAAAACCTAGCTTTAAAAGTTTAAAATTTCATGTTCCTCCTAAAATCTCAGCCCTAGCAGGTTAAATATTAGCTTAAAAAAAAATCACCTAATAACCTAAATCTTGGACTATTTACTGACTAGATGGGCTCCTGATCCTCAAATATCCTCCTGACCACTTCACACTTGACATTTAAGTATCCAAAGAGACATATCAGAGTGCCTATATGGAGGATCCCCACAAGGGCATGGTTTTGGTTCTTAACAAAACCAAAAAACACAACTTAGCCCTCAGTACAAGCGCATCAAGAGGTGGATGGGAAATGTTTAGGTCATTTCAATGCTTCTAAGAAAAATATAAATATATATATAGATCGTTTATAGTTTTCCAACACACATCAAGCAAGAAAGGCCATAAGGTCATATTAAGCATCTCACTCAAACATCCGGGAGTCTGAGCGTACCCACAATGGAGTCCACGAGTCACCATATTGCATAGCGCGTCAATAAAAAGACAGAAACAAAATTCAATATGTTGGTTATGATTCCCCAAATAGACGGATGTTCTAAACACTAAAATAATTGTAGAACTGGGAAAGCATAAGAAACGAGGGAGAACCCAGGAAACAATCTTAGAGTTGGTTTGGCTTGCTTTCGCAGGGATTTAAGTGGTTATAAAAACTTTAGAACACCACCTAAGAGACAGCTCGTGGTTGCACTCCTGCAAATTATGTAGAACCTCTTCCAAATCAATATCATAGGAACAGATACTCCTCTAGCTAACAGTCCCATATGCAGTGGGGTTTGCATACTCATCCCTCATACCTGCTGTCATACTATAGAGCTACTCTACGACCAACATTTGTGATTTTCCATTTTAGAATTTATAGTGATGCAACACTAATTAAATATGAATTAAAATCCAATAGATAATCCACCCTAGATTATACTTAATAGTCCCTCCAAGCGCACTTAGAGTTTGGATCGTAGTGAGATCTGGCTGACTTAGAACGACGACTGTTGGAGGATTTGTCTCCAGGGCTTAAACCCCTGCTACTAGTGCTTAAGGTGGGTCAATAGACTCTACTACTGGTGGATATATATGGGCAAGATGTTGGCTCTGATAATACTGGTGGTGGGTCAGCTACTCTCTCTGGTGGTTGTACTGATCCCGTAAGATATGATACTGTAGGGCCTTATACTATAGGGTGTACAACTGGGAATGGTTCGTATGCTCGAGGATCTGTAACTGCAACCACGGATGATGCTAGTGGTGGTTATGGATCTGCTCTAGCAGAATAAATAGCTACAAGCATTTCAGAATTGCATTATCAAAAGAAAACTGTCAAATAAGTGCACTGGTTCAACCAATCCCTGAAAGAACATTTCAAGTAAATATTCAACAAACACAGAGGTTGTGAGGAGAAGGGCGAATAAACAGACGGAGACCACCTTGTTTTTAAACCAGAAACACCATAGATACTTCCCAGGAGGAGCACTAGGGTCACATCTTGCCATAAGAAATCCTCGCAACCGGATGCCTGGGTTTTAGGAGACAACCCAGCCAAGCAAAAGCAATAAGGGAAAACCATTAACCAGTCAAACTATGAAGAATGTATATATATACTCACTAAAATCTAAGCACTAAATAAAATATACCCACTAAATTTTGAAAACCCTAGGGAGAAACCTTACCCACAGGATGAGTTGCAAAGTTGAGTTGTAAAGCAGAACCCGAGCTCCTCTAGAACACAGTATCCACATTACAAACCCGAGCAAACTTCTCCCTCCTCACAATGAGCCTTTGCCAATACGCCTTAGCGCCGTGAAGCTGTAAAAGAAAACAATAATGGTGAATCCACAAAGAGGGAGGCTATGGCGAAGGCGTGAAAATTTAGCCGAGCCGCTGTTGCAGAGCCCACCTAGGGAAAATTTAGTGAGGAAAGTGAGAGCCTCGGGAAAGTTTACCCTTTTTAGGTTCTTTGTCCTATAATTATTATTATTTTTTATTATTGCATGTTGGCCGCACGGCCTTCATGCAGAGTGACTCTTTGTCCCAAGAGATTGCTTATCGGAATATGTTCTAATTATTCAAAATTATTAAAAGTGTTTTTAAATTTGATTATGTGAAATTGTTTTTTTACATATTTATATATTGTAAATTGTTTTATGGATTATGAAAATGGTTATTTAAATCAGTATTTTTATTTTTATTTTTTTTTATATATATTATTAATTATTTTTAATATATAAACTAAATTATTTATTTAAATTGGTTCATATAGTTTGAAATTTGATTATTTGGAGTACATTTAAAGTTAAACTCTCAAATGTAAATAAAGAATTATAAAATTAAAAGGTATAATTTATCTTAATTCTATATTCCTTGTGTGCTAAAATTAATTTAAATTTAGGTTTAAACCTAGGGTTAGCAATAAGTCTAAGTAATTAGTTAAATAACCTTATGACTTTGTAGGGTTAAATTGCAAAGTAATTTGAATTAGATATAGGGTTAGGTGATGACTCTGGCTAGATTGAATTTAGGTTTGGTAAGAGGCTCTATATGTTTGTTTTATTATGATATTCTAACATGAGGCTAGGTCATGTCCCTAAAATATCAAGTTCCATAGGACGAGAGAGAAGCCATATGTTTGATTATTATGTGTGAGATAATATGCAACTAATGAAAACATTAAAGGTACTAAGGATGCATTTTGAAGAACATTAAGGAGGAATGGTGCAATCTAATGCCTAGGCATGTAACTTCGAAGGGACTAAGAGTTTTGAAACTGATAAAGATATCAATAAGTAAATATATGTGACTTGAGCAAATAGAGCATAAGTAAAATATGCAAAAGGAAATATGTTTAAATAAACACTTAATTACCATAAGAGCCAGTGTTAGTGATAGAAGGAGTAGTACACAGATGAAGAGGTCTTTCAAGCCTAATAAAAAAACTAGTGTAGAAATATGTTGAATGGATAAATAACATTTCAATCTTGTTATAACAAGCGATATGGTGAGCATGGGGTAGCTTGATCCATTATTGAACCTCTAAGATGTCTTCACAACAGGAAATCCTTAAGGGAGCTAGAGATATGTAGGAGTGGTTAGAAATCACCATGGATAATATCAATGAAGGCATGGCGTATAACTATAAATATTGCAAGGTATAAATTTAGAAATGAATATATGAACAATTATAGTTATAAGAGTAAGAATTGCATGGCAGTCCTATAGATTGTAATGATGGCCCTTGTAGGAAGTAAAAATTTTAAAACATTTTGGGCATCTTGTATTACCCTTGCTAGTAGGCATATTTGAGCATTTGTGATGAAAACTATAATAGGATTGCGTCCTAGGTGCGGTAGCATACTTCCCAAGAGAATTTACGATGGAAATAATTACGAAAGAGTATGGTTGTCTTTACAAAATTAGTGAAAGGAGTAGGTTGAGTATGCATAACGAATTTCTAGAAATTTGAGTTAAAGTGAGTATTATGCAATTGATGCTAGTAAGCCAGGTTTTCACCTTGTAAGGATAGGCTAGATAATGATTAACAATACCGTAGGCTTGCAAGATAGTATAAATCCTACAAGGTATGTGTATAGGCTTGGTAGGCTGAATTTCATGGTGGGTGCACGTTGGTTGCATTCCACATAGGGTAAATTTTGTGTCAAATTTAAAACCATATATATGGATGGGCATATCGTGAAACTCGTGAGTCATTATCTCCTCAAAATTGTCAGGAATATGTAATTCATTGAACAATAATTGGTGTAAGACAAAGTGAAGTTAACTTGAGGTGAGAACCAATGAAGGAGTCGTGACAACGTTTTGGAATCAAACTAAAAGTCATGTAGAAGACTCGGTCTTCCTATAAATCACCTTAGCATAATGCAATATAATTTAACAAGTATATCAATTATTCTATGGGTAAGTATAGAAATGAAACCTAAATAGGTCAAATCAACAACCTACGTAAACATTAAACAAAATATAAAAAAAAAAACACTTCCCTTGTGATAAAATGAGTAAAATTTTGTCAACGTCGTTATGTCTAAACGAGAAGAGGCCCATTTGGGAAAGTTTAGCCCAAGTTTTTCCACCTGGTAGGAAGTAGAGACGATGTATCAAGATTTTTCCCTCACTATTTTGACCATAACTTCGGGACGAATTTTCCTGAAGGGTGGGTGTATGTAATGCCCCATATTTCAACTAGACAGGTTTATCCGTGAGCCATACTACACCTTATTTTCTTATTATATGTTGGATTCAACTAGGATGAGTAAACAATACTTATGACATGATAGACCTGATTATATGTTGCTACCATGTTTATGTTGTTACTATGTTACGTTTTCATTATGACTATGATGCTACGATATTATGATGTCACTATGTTCATGCAGTTATTAAGTTATGATTATCATGAGATTCATTGCTTTTATGATGAAAATATATGTTTTATCATTTTCATTGATGAAATGTGAAATATATGGTGTTGTACGTGGATTCCATCCTATAATGAAACTGATAGAACTGTTATATTCCATGCATACCTGTGATGAGATAAAATTGTGACGTGAAATAAAATGATGTTGATGAGATGGATCAATTGGTGATCGAATGGAAATGCTTGTTATAAAATGTGTATTTCGCGGAATACTAACCTACAGGACACAAGGGCTATGGGATAGCCGGATACTTGATCTGATATATGGATAAGAACCTATCCATGCAGTAAACCTTAGCAACCGAAATTGATGATACGATGACACGGTCCGATAATCTCGATAGCAGCAGAGTATGAATTGATAACGGTGTAGACACAGTATGTTGAGAGATATGGATGTGTTTCCCACCCTATGTTCCTATGATACCCAGGGTCGTGGGAGGGCCGTGCTGAGACACACTCCCCAAGTTATTGTGATGACGATGGTCGGATGCCTGCTAGGAGAGGCTAAGTCCGCTAGTTAGCCAACGCTACCACTCTCAGGTTCTATGTGGTCAGGTTAGTATAGCTGGCACCCACTTTTGTACTAGCAGAGGAAGGATAGGGAGGATGTGGACATAGGTTAGGATGGGAGGATATGTTAGTTAGTACTGTTGAGGGTTGGGTATTCGTTGATCTTGAGTTAGTGGTAGTAGGTAGATTTCCTTGTACTTGATTGATTGAACAAATGTAATCATAAAAATAATGAAATGAAATCTTAAAGGTTAACTGATAAAATAACCGATGATGTTTTAGTAATGTTATGATGAATGTATACTTCTTCAGTTTGCATAAAGTATTATTAGTATTAGTTAGCTATTATGCATAGGAAATATGACGTATGTTTATAGTACATGTCCGTCTTGTGCGTGCGCTAGCCACGCATGCACATTTTGTACATGCGCGATAATATTGGTTTACAATATACTTATCAAGATTTAACAATGTTATAAGTTATCATAGATAACTCAATTAAGTATTTAGAGAATGACTTAATTAGTAAAATATTATCAAGTTTAATGTGTAAAATAAGTTAATTAGTCTTTGTATGTAAACATTGTAATGAACAATTAAAATAAGTGTTGTTAATTGTAAGTATCCTCAAGTGAAGGTGTCTTCAATATGAAGTATAATAGTTAAACATTACTACTAGAAGAGTGTACTATATAATTGTTGATCATGATTAATTAAACCATGAAGTATATTTCATTATTAATACCCAGAGGTACTATGTCAACACTTATCAATTAAACAAATAAATATTTTTAATTACTATTCACAATTAATTTAAATTACTATTCACAATTAATTTAAATTACTATTATTATTAATTATTATTGTTATTATTATTATTATTTAATTAATAATAATAATGATAATAATCCTTTTTAAAAAGCATAGTGGATTGAATAATTTATTAAATAGATTATTCAATTAAGTAATTGACAGAATCATTCCAAGTAAATTAAAAGGATTTGTTTAAATAAATTATTGAGTAATTGGGTTTGTTTTCATGTTAATTGAAAAAAAAGAACAATAAATTAATGAATAAAATTGAGGAGATACGAGGGATATGATTACTATACGATATGATTAACAATAAACTAATGAATAAAGTCGATTTAATAATAAACTATATGATATGATTACTAGAATTTATTACAAGTAAGAACATTTAGTTTTGAATCCAGATGTGGGTACAAACATTTAAGATTTATGTCATTTCATATATTGAAAGGTCACAAAAAATATATATTATTTAAAACACTTAACTAAGCGGTGGAGTGATTTTAATATTATTTAAAATTGTCTTGGGAGTTTAAATATAATTCATAATTATCTTGTTTCGATTAAACAAAAGGAATTCAAATCTAAAACCAGAAATTCAATAATTCCACTGCTCGAGAGAAACTTGGATGATTTCAAATAATATATAATCATCATTTTACCTTGAAAAGGGTGTTGCATTAATGATTTATACTTCCAAAAACCATGACAGCTAGGGCGGTGGAGTGATAAGGAAGTTATGAATTTATGAAGGAGGAAGATTTCTATAAAGGGAAGATTTAACAAAGTAGTCGGGGGGTGATTGTGGGAGAACTGTGAGAATTTGTAGGGAGAAGTGAAATACTCCGAGAATGGGGACAACTCGAGGAATGGAGGAGGCAGAAAAATCCAATGAGGAGGAGGAAAACTCACTGAATAGTATGGTTATTGAACTAAGGACAAGGCTGCTATGGAGATTATCAGTCTATGGGCTCGAGGGATAGGAAATACATTGATTTCCTAGGGTTAGCAAGATAATAGCTGATCGGCAAGGTGGACACATCATTTTGGGTTGCTAAGGAAACCTACAGAATCCACTACATAAATCTTCTTATCTTAGTGCAATCTACGGATCCAGGTATTTTATTGAGCTAGCTTAAATAAAATGTATTTTCTTTTATTTTGAAATTATGTATGTTAAAAGAAACGAGTTAAAATGAAAAGTCTTAAGTTTATGTTTATTTATTTGCAGAGACATATAAACATATAGAAAACAGACATATAAACATTTAGAAAACAGAAACATAGACGATTGATTTTTTTTTTTTACAGAAAACAAAAAAACTTGGTATTTACATGAAAACGAAATAGAGACCCAGTTCCTTGGTTGGGCACTGCACTTTGCTTCAGATTGTCCCAAGAAGAAGAAAGACAACAACAAATTCAACAACAAGAAGAAGAATAACAAAAGAAGATATCATGCTCATGCTGCTGAAGATGATGAACCCCCAAAGAAGAAGGCTAGGGCAGAAAGTGATAGTGATGATGACTCATCAAGTGAAGAAGAGTATGTTCTAATTTCTGCTCTCACAGGTACTATCTCCCATGGTTGTAATGATTGGTTGATTGACAGTGGGGCTTCCAAACACATGAATAGGTTTAAAGAATCTTTTGTAAATCTATCTGAACATGAATCACCCCATAAAGTGAAACTTGGGGATGATTATCAATACCCAATCAAAGGAAGGGGTGAAGCCTCCTACAACCTAGATTCTAGAAAATCTTTGAAGATGGAAGAAGTCCTTTATGTACCTGGGCTCAAGAAGAACTTACTCTCCATCTCTGCATTGGATGCAAAAGGTATGAGGGTTGCATTTGTGGATGGCCAAGTCCTAATGTGGCCAAAGGGAAAGACCATACATGATGCAGTAGTGATTGGAGAGCAAGAGGGAGGTTTGTATAAATTGAAGGGACAACCTGAACATGCCATGGTACATGAATCCATTGAGCCAAGTGAACTTTGGCATAGAAGACTTGCTCATATGCACTATAGGGCACTTCCAATTGCAAGCAAGGCTGTAGAGGGTCTTCCTGAGATCAAGACCAAATATGAAGGTGTTTGCAAAGGATGTGCAAAAGGTAAGAACATTAAGAAGTCTTTCCCAAGTAGTGAAAGCAAGGCAAAAGACATCCTTGAAATCATCCACTCAGATGTATGTGGTCCTATGTCATCCAGTTCTCTGAGTGGGTATGTTTACTATGTCTCATTTATTGATGACTTCTCCAGGAAGACTTGGGTATACTTCTTGAAGAACAAAGATGAGGTGTTTGATAAGTTCAAGGAATTCAAAACCTTGATGGAGAATCAAACTAACAAGAAGATCAAAAAATTCAAATCCGACAATGGTGGAGAATTCACCTCAGGTGACTTCAAGAAGCTTTGCAGTGACTCAGGGATTAAGAGGGAGTTGACTGCTCCTTATAATCCTCAACAGAATGGAATTGCAGAAAGGAAGAACAGAACAATCATGGAAGCAACAAGGGTAATGCTGCATGACCAGGATCTACCTATGCATCTATGCGAAGAAGCAGCTAGAACAGTTGTATATGTGAAGAACAGAACACCCCACAAGATATTGGACAACAAAACACCAGAAGAGGTATTTTCTGGTAAGAAACCTGAAGTCATCCATCTCAGAATATTCGGTTGTCCAGTATACACACATGTCCCAAAGGAAAAGAGGAACAAACTAGATCCTTCAGGAAAGAAGGGTATCTTTTTGGGTTACAGTGAAAGCTCGAAGGCTTACAAAATATACTTTCCAGGGTTCAAGAAGATTGATGTCAGTAGGGATGTAACATTTGATGAAAACTCAGCATTCATCAAATCAAGGAAGGCACGTATCGAAGTTTATGAAGAACCTAAGGAAACTAGATTTCAAGACACTACCATGACTGGAGCAATTCCAGAAGTTGTTCGTGAGTTTGAATATCCGCAAGAACCTGTAGATCCACCCCGTGAGGATAACTCTCACAAGAGGAAACCTACATGGGCTAGAGAGCTCATTCAAGATGTAGAAAGTTTGGCATTCCAGAAGAAGAACACAGAGCAAAGAAGAGAACCAGATCACATACCAGCTACGTTACTTTACTCGGTGACATTATGAACAAAGAACCTTCCAGTTATGAAGAAGCAGCATAAAAGAAAGAATGGAAGGATTCCATGGTTGAGGAATACCAATCAATAATGAAGAATGATGTTTGGGATGTTGTGCCAAGACCTAAAGAGAAGTCTGTTGTGACTTCCAAATGGATCTACAAAATCAAGCATGTTGCAGATGGCAGTGTAGAAAAATACAAAGCAAGATTCATAGCTTGTGGCTTCTCTTAGAAAGAGGGAATAGATTATGAAGAAACTTTTGCACCTGTAGCTAGGTATACTTCCATCAGAACAGTACTAGCCCTAGCTACAACAATGAAATGGAAAATACACCAGATGGGTGTCAAGACTGCATTCTTTAATGGTGTAGTTGAACAGGAAGTATATGTGGAGTAGCCACTCGGTTTTGAAATACATGACAGGGAGTCGTATGTGTGCAGATTGAAGAAAGCCTTGTATGGCTTGAAGCAAGCTCCCAGAACTTTGTATGGTAGGATGGATAGTTTTGTATCTAGTTTGGGATTTACCAAGAGTAAAGCGGATTCCAACCTTTACTACAAGGTTGAGGAAGGGAATCCTGTGATTCTACTCCTGTATGTGGATGACTTATTTGTAATAGGAGATGATAGATTGATTGTAGATACTAAGAGGAAGCTTGCTGCTGAGTTCGATATGAAAGATTTGGGAATGATGCATTATTTCCTAGTTATGGAGGTGTGGCACAATACAAGTGAGATCTTCCTTGGTCAAGGGAAGTACACGGTAGATATCCTGAAGAGATTCGGGATGAAGGATTGCAAGGCCATGGCCACACCTATGGCATCGAATCTGAAGCTTCTATGTGATGCTTCATCTGATCTGGTTGATGTCTCTATGTATCGTCAGATGATTGGGTCCTTGATGTACCTGACGAACACGAGACCATATATTTGCTTTGCGGTGAAAACATTGAGCCAGTTCCTGATGGATCCAAGGAGTGTTCACCTGGTTGCTGTAAAGCATGTTTTGAGGTACCTGAAGGGTACAGTGGATTATGGGCTCAAGTATGAAGAGAATCAAAAGTTTAACCTGCAGGGTTATGTTGATTCAGATTGGGCTAGCAATGCTGCAGATAGGAAGAGCACATCTGGATGTTGCTTCAGTATGGGATCAGGTGTGATCTCTTGGTTTAGCAGGAAGTAGTCCTGTGTAGCACTGAGTACAACTGAGGTAGAGTATGTTGCAACCTATTCAGCTAGTTGTGAGGCAGTATGGCTATGGAAGCTACTGTCTGAGTTATTTGATCTCCCCATGGATGCTACTGGTATCTTTTGTGATAACCAGGGTCATGTGAAGATGTCCGAGAACCCAGGTTTTCATGACAGGTCGAAACACATAGAGATCAAATATCACTATATCAGGGATATGGTGCAGAGAGGAGCTGTGAAGCTCTTGTATGTTGAGATGGACGATGAGATTGCAGATTTGTTGATGAAGCCACTAGCCAGGGTGAAGTTCGAGTACTTCAGGGAGAGGCTTGGCATTCTTTAGATTGATGACACTTCGAGGAATAAGTGATGGTCACAATTGCTGAAGCCATTCCAAGCATGTTGGAAGGAGGATCCTTCACATGGCTGTGGATGTAAGCGCTGGATGATGAGCATCAGGATGATGTTCTGGTTTCTACTTTGTATGATCAGTTGGATCATTATATATGTATGTATGCATCATGTTGGATGCTGGATATGATCAGTTGGATCATTTATATGTATATGTATGTATGCATCATGTTGGATGCTGGATATGATCAGTTGGATCATTTATATGTATGTATGCATCATGTTGATGCTGGATATGATCGGTTGGATCATGTGTATGTATTTTGTATATGCATCATGTTTTATGCTTGGACCATGTATCTGTATATGTATTAGGTGGATACGTTGTATGATCAGGTGGATCATGTATGGTGATATGTATCATGTATTTGTATTTGTATCAGGTGGATACACTGTATGATCAGGTGGATCATGTATGGTGATATGTATCAGGTAGATACTTGGTATGCACTAGGTAGATTCATTGTATGATCAGGATGATCATGGATGACGAGCTTCAGGATGTTGTTGTAGATGACATGCAGCAGGATATTGTAGTGATGATGATCAGGATGATCATGTGTACATCAGGATGATGCATGGTGAGTACCAGCTTGATACTCTGTGGCCGTGGAACAGGTTGTGCAGATAAGCATTTAATTTGTGCCTTGGGCGATTTGTAGATAGTCTTTTGAGGTTTTTACTATGGCATGTAATTTGCACCCTGGGATATTTGGAAAATGCTCTTTCAAGGTTTTGCTTGGTAGTACATATAATTTGTGCCCTGGGAGATCTGCACATAGTCTTTCGAGGTTTTTCTTATGGCATGTAATTTGTGCCCTGGGATATATGGCAGATTCTCTTTCGAGGTTTTGTCCTATGGCATGTAATTTGTGCCCTGGGGGATCCAATAGGTTGAGTTGTGTGCTCATAATCAGTCCTAGGATGCTCTTTCGAGGTTTCTCCATGACCACATGTAATTTGTGCCCTGGGAGATCTTATAGGTTGAGCCTTGTGCTCGTAATCAGTCCTGGGATGCTCTTTCAAGGTTTTGTGGTGACCACATGTAATTTGGGCCCTGGGAGATCTGATAGGTTGATCCTTGTGCTCGTAATCAGTCCTGGGATTCTCTTTCAAGGTTTTGTGGTGGGGTCACATGTAATAAGTCCTGGAGATCTAGATAGGATGAAAAAGGCCTCAGATGCTCTTTAGGGTTCTTGCTAGTCAAGAGACTCTTTTAAGGTTTTGTGACGCACGTAATAAGTCCTGAGATTTCCATAGTATGGCCAGTGATGACGAAGACCTGCAGGTGGTGGGCCTACATCCAGTATGAAAAAGGACTGGCTTTGTAGAACTTCCTATGACGAGTAGAGTCAGAGATTGGTTGAGATAGCAGCAGCAGTGACGATGATAATGACGATGATCCTGAGAAGAAGACTTGTCTAGCAGATCTATGTCGAGAAACACCTTCCTAATTAAGAGGGAGTGTTGATTTATATGTAACTTCGGAATGTATTTCATCTATGTATGTCATATATATTTATTGTACCCTTATTAGAGATGTGTTCTTCCTCTATAAGGAAGTGTCGTCATGTGGATGGACAAGTGTCGCAAGTGGTGTACTTGCCGATGGGTTATTAGACCACCATGTGTGGGGTCGGCCCTAAAATATATATTATATTGTGGATGTATCTAGATAGACAAGTTGACCCCATAGTGTAACTGGGCAAACAGGTTAAGTATAAATAGAGATCGGGAGATATCTATTTGGATCATTCAGAAAGACACACTTCTCTCACTCAAAAAGTGGCGCAGTAGTGAGGAGGAGGACCATCTACTCTAGGAGACTATCTCAAGTGTATTTTGGTTGTACTTTGGTTGAGTCATTACTCTCTCTATCTCTGAGGAAGTTGTGGGGTTTTTAACCATAGGGTTTTCCCCATAGAAACTCTGTGTCTGTTGTCTCTCATGCTTTTGATTCTTGTGATGCTTGTCATGCTTATTGTGATTGTTATGCATTGATATAATGTATATGTTATTCTCTCAGTAAAGATCATAGTGTATTGTGAATTAATGCTCAAAATTTAACAACTAGGATAAAAACAATCCTGGTGTAATGTTCTGAGATCAAACCTAGACCACAATTTCCTATGTCACCTAGATGGGTTCATGATTATGAACCAAAGTGGTGATTTAGGTTGATAATTGTTGATCCTAAGATCCAAAAGGGAAAATAATACCAACATAATGTATGTTTACTAGGATAACTGCACTAAAAGGATGATGACTCCATGACTATTCTGCTACTTATCCAACCCCTCAAGTTCTGGAAAAATCCTAACAAGTGAAGGGGTCAATTTTGATGTATTAATTACCCAATTGTTTAGTTTCTAGACTTAGGATTAGAATGAAATGTTAAATTGTGAAAATTTTTGATAATATTTAATTTTTGTAATTAACTGGATGTGCTAGGTGACCGAGGAGGGAGCATGAGGTCTTGTGTGATCCAATGAGTTGTCATTCAAAATGGAAACTAGAATAAAATCAAGAAAAATACACAAAGCCACAAAAGATGGAAAGTAGGACAAAAGAAACAAACTTAGAAAGGGAGAAAGCTAGAAGAAAAGGAAAGAAATTCCATAAATCATAAAGAAGTAGAAAAAGCAAGCAAAAGCACAAGAAAAGCATAGAAAATCCAGGAAAAGAAGGATGTTTCCAAAAGCATAAAAGAAACCCAAAGTGAAAAGGAAACAAATCTAGGAAAAAGAAAAAGTAAAATCAAAAGATGCTAAAAGTAGTCAAGAAGGGAACATTAATGATGAACATGACAATATTGAATGAATCTAGACATCGAATCATGCTTAAGAAGAGGAGTGCACCATTCTCACATGTTTTGGTCATTTTGATATTTGTCTTGAGAGGTATGCATCTCAAAGGCTTGGGAGATGCACCCATAGCCAGTTGTGGGTGATGTACCCCATATAAATTCTTATTCTAGTCATATTCACAATATCATTGCAGCCATTAGAGCATGAATTGTAGATCTAATATCGTGTTTGGCGTTCTTGTTGTGCGGCTCAATCCCTTCATTCAGTGGAAACAGTGTTGAAGGGGGAAAAAGGAGGTTCTAGTTTCAAAATTTCTAAGAATTTATGGGTTGTGATACGTGCTTCATTTGATCTGGAGGGCCATTTCTCATAAGAATCTCTTTTTTTCTCGTCAAAAAAGGTGTCTGGAAGACCAAGATACATCCATTTTCACCAGATCCAAAGTTTCAGCATTGAGGAGTGCACCTATGCAACTTTATCTTTGTTTCTCTTAGGTTTCGAGATGAGTAAGATCCATATACTATTGTAATTAGTGTTATGCCTATATTCCCACCTCGCTCATTGAGACAATTGTCATATATGATCTAGTACCATCCAATAATTCTCTCATTCAATGTTGAGATTCCATTATTTGGAATGCCTTCTTCAGTAGTTGATCTTTTCTATGCTCTGTAATAATGGAGCTGTGTTGGCTAACAAAAATCTCGATTCATATCCACATCAAGGTAAGAACCCCAACATACATATGAACCACCCATGTTGTATTTGTAGGGTCTATGGCCATTACATGCACAACTGTCCCCATTTGGCGAGAGCTCAACAAATTTGGAGCGAGGGTTCCCAACATCAAGGGCATGCTACACCTTCGGCTCCACGAAAGCTAGTGCAACCTACTGCATAGTCAATGGTGTTGTAGAACACCTTACCCACATAAGGGTTCGTCACTGCCCAACCTGCGACAACTCGGCAAGGGGGTGTTGCACCAAAACAACTAGTTACTTACACTGCCCTTGCTAGTAAACCTCTTGACTTAGGAGTTCACCATTTGTAAATGATGTCCTCTTCTGATATAAACCTTCAGTTGCATCATAATCAATATGGTTTTGACCATGGAGACCATCCTTCTAGACAAGGGTGTCACACTTAACCCTATATATCAGTCTTTACGAATACCCTCACCACTATCGGAGGGCCCCACCAAAGCTGCCAAATTTCTTCTATGTCGAATCACCAACAACCCCAATACTCATGATTCCCCCAATTATAATATCATGGATGACTTAGCCTACTCCGCTGCTGCTATGTCATCCATAGAAGTTTTAAAGAACTGCCCAACACAATGAAAAGCATTGTTATCTTCCATAGGTGCAATCGTACCTTCTGACTCATGATTGATGCCATTCAACTTAAACTAGTCTTAACATTGAATTCATTTGTCCATCGCATTTCAGATATTAGTTTTCGTCCAAGACCTAGTCATACATCAATGCATAGTCGATGAGGGTGCCTCTACATGCGTCATTTTCACATTCATGTGGCACAAACTTGGATCCCCTCCGTTGCAACCATCCACGACCGTTCTTCACACTTATGATTCCTGCGCAGGTCAGCTGCACATCCTTTCCAATGTTCCTATGTAGTTAGCTAGAAAAATCATCTTGATTCACATTGAAGTGTTCAATGCCCAACTCGACTATAACCTTATTCTAGGACGAAGCTACATGTATGTGATGAAGGCCATTGCCTCATCTATTTTTTGGCTTATAATATTTTCCCATCAAGGATGGGTAATAAAAATAGACTAACTTACTTACTACGACCCTAAATCACCTTCCATGCTAGAAAAAATCCTCCCCATGGTCGATAAACCTCTACTTGGTGTGTCTGCTCCTTTGATTTCCATAGTGGGGCGGATTCTTTATTCTAGGTCTCCAATGAACTCCACGTTTACTTCCAGACCCTTGCCCTGGATGGTTTTTGGAGTATCAAAATGGTGCATCATTTCATCTAGCAAGTTTGACCCTGAATCACTGCCCATCATCCAATGGGAACCCCATCCACAACCTCAGTGGACTCCCCAACCTGAACCACCATTGGTACATAGCCACGTTCGAGCGAAACCAATCCACACAATTCCTTTCCTATTTCCACCATCAAGAGTGGTAAGCATGCCTCTTATGGCCACATTGAATCTTCCGGAATTAACTTTAGGGCTTCTTGTCTCATATTTACCTAGACCGAATCCCACTCTCACCCCACAAGAAATGCTTCAAATAGTTCAAGCCATTAACACTACCAATCATCCACCTCCTGGTGTGTCATCAAAAAATTCAACTAACCTCGCTTCCCAGTCTTCCAAGAAGGATGTGAGCAAGGCCTCAAAAACCAACTGCTCAACAAATGTGAACAAAGGTGTGAATGACGCTCCTCTAGCACGAGCAACTATGAAATGTGCTTTGTGTGATACCTCAGGTCATGGTACCCATAATTGTACGCACTTGTTCGACCTTCGCACCTATATGCATAGATTGGATGATAATACAAACATTCCACTTGTTGAATTTCCCATCACTCTTCTGACATGTAACAAATCATTGTGCATCAGCCAGTCATGTGTGATCTATTGAATCTATAGTCATTATTCCCACCACTTCCCTAACTTACAAGAGTATTGGTTGGTGCTCCATGAGTTGCAACAACCATCCTTAGAGTTCTCGAATACCGATATTGAGGAGATCCACCCCACATAATCCTCATCCGCCGAGGTAAACACCATTTATGTTATTTCAAATGGTGATACCATATTCATGTCATCAACTTCAACTGATCCCTATGAAGTAACTGTTTAAACTTTTTTAATCGACAAGGAAATCACATGTACACATCATGACAACAGACCCAATAACTTTCCTACTCATCATCGTTGTCATTCTCATCGAAAATATTGGGTGCATCAAACCCAAAAGGGGAATACCGCATCATCATATCATCAATTAATTGTGCCACCATGGCCAATATCCTCATGTTACACCCCCCTTCTAGCAATTGGTTGATTCCCTATTGATCCCTCTCCAAGAGAGAATCTGCACCGCATTCACCCCTCTAGGCTAGGGGGCATAATAGATTACCTAGGCCATCAGATAGGTGGAATGTGCAATAATATTAACCCTCCCTGTCACATCTATCTCATCATTTCAATGATCCCATTTCTTAATCCAACATATATGTTCCCCATGACCACAAACCCCATGCTTGTATCATGGGGGATGAACCTTAACCCTTTTCACTCTTTCACATGTGTAATCTCCACCATTTTTGAGGTTACATGTCACTTGTATATTTGATTTTATTTATAGACACCTAGTATGAGCCCCCCATGTGATATCATCTCTCCCCACTACCACATCCTCGACTCGGTTGGATCCCCCTAATTTAAATCCCCTTCCTAGCCCTTTTTATCCTTTTAATCATACCAGAGTCCTCCGACCTCCTTTTTTCGTTCCATTCGCACCATCAGAATCATAATTCCATGCTCGTTGTGATGCTTGAAAGCTTTTTTTTCTCTCACTCACCTTTTTACAGTCCTTCCCTTAACCACCTCCTCACCTTGATTTGTGTTCCATTATGTATGTCGACATTCCTTTTCATCTTTTGCTCATTTTACCTATCGCAGCCTATTCATAAGCCCTCTACTCCATCCATACTACACTAATTGCGTTATTTTACACCATTCATCTACCTACAAGGAGGCCCCATTAGTGTTTCACCTCACCTTTTTAATGGTCCAATCATACCTACCCCCTGTCTTGAACACTTTCTCGTTGCTTGAATTTTACTTCTATCCGGTATACATTTATCCTTTTTTCGGGCCGATCATCTCATTTATGAAAAAGGAACTTAGGGAGTTTTTTTAATCTCGTTTCTGACTCCTTAAATAATGAAATGACCATCAAACAATCTTGCTTCCTTTCATGCTCATTAAAGTATCTGAAAGGGCATCTATTTGGTATAACTTTAATCCTTTTCTGGACAAGGTAGACTAATTATAAAAAGGAATACTCTAGTCCTTTAGGCAAGAAAATTTCTCCATCGCATACTTTTATGCTTTTTCAAAATTTGGGGACTAACACCTAAAAAATAACACCCTCGGAGTCTTCTTATTTCTTTCATACTCTCTAAACTTGAAAGTGACCATGAACATCCACCATCTTGGGATTGTACAAATCCACATGAAAGTGTTATCTCTAGCACACTTCTATCCCTTCTTCATGCTCTTTAAACCATGAAGAAAGCCCAAATGGTGCCTTTTGGTGCCCCTGTAGATCCTATATAATTCCCTCTTATGGAAGAATCCCCAGTATGGTTAGCTATTTTCAAAGTACTATGTGATGTGGCATCCTTGAAATATACCTATATCACCCATTGGTTCCCCCTTTTTAGTCTCCCACACTGTAGTCACAGTCCTTAACCCCTTATGTTATGATCCTCTTTCCCTAAGGTTAGTTTGATATGCTACCAGGTTATCCCTGTCGTTATACTTTGAACAAAGGAATTTTGAGTTCCATCGCTCTATGGCCCTTGTATCCCCCCAGAACGTCTCATTCTCTCGTCTAGTACTATCATATCTTCGTTGTATCCATCATGCTCCTATCAAGGAAACCTTATTTCCTTGGTAATTGTAGGTCTCCCTCTATTGACGCCAGCACATCTATTCCAGAGGATACACCCAAAGGTCCCTGTACCTTGGCCTCATCACCATTATTTGTGAGTTCCTATGGACCATCCGATAGGAACCCTTACTTCCTTTTAGAAAGGTTGTTTCTCACGTGCTCGACTCTAGCTCCATCACCGCACAAATGAGATTCGTACAAGGAATTGGTCCCTTCAGTTCTTGGTCGAAGACTCTAGATTTCCCCTGACTCTAGCAAATTGATGAGTCTATATGGAACCCCTCAGTTTTATGTTCTTGTGGATATCTGGGCTGCATTGGCGATAGTGTTTGGAATCCCTCTAGTTATATGCATCCTAGACTATCCAGTTCAACTGTAGACCATGTACCTTTTAGATTCTAACTCTCGTTCATTGAGTCCAGCAAGTTGTTGGATCCCTTATGATCTAGTAGAGCATCGATTTTTGTGATATTATATTCAGGATGAGTGCCATTGTTTCCATCTCTCATTTCTTTAGATTAGTCATGGTTGCACCATGAGTATGTCCCAAATTTGTGTCCCCTCTGGACTATTATGATGTACACAACAATTCTCTATGCATTTTTCAGGTCCCCTTTGGGCCTCACCATTATTTGTATATAATGATATATTCATACAAGTATGGGTATGCCCTCCTCATCCATATATTTGAGATTATATGTTCCTTAGCCATTGTTGAGGTGTTGTAATTCCATTTATATCACTTGCAGTTTGTATGAAGCATGTGTTCCGATCTCCAACCAGCCTCTTCTCTCCACGACCACCACCATAATGCACACACCCTTAGAAAAAGTCAGAACCTATGATTTCTATTGGCCCTACGATGAGATCATGCCCTCACACATCACGGGGAAACCTGTTAACATCAAAATTTGACCACCTTGCTCATCCCCATAGTCGCATAACCCATTTATACGTTTTTCCTACATATTTGGCCTCAGAAAAACCCAAAATCCCTAAGTTGGTAATCAAATGGGACAAAAATCCTTCTTTTCCTCAAAAAGTCAATTAAATTCCTCCATAAAAAGTCAAAATCCCAAAAAAATAAAAGAAATAAAAGAAAAAGAAAAAGGGGAAATATTCAAAATAAAAGAAAAAGGAGGGAAGCCATCAAATACTACGAGTTGTTACAGTGTAATTTTCCACCTTGTGAGCATCAGCATTCTTTGGCCTTCAGGATCCATTTCACTGACTCAGATTCACTTTATGTTCTCCAGAATACACCTTTTCCCTATTTTTCTTCCTGTATGCTTGCTGTCCCATTATAGCCAGCATACATGCGAGTTGTTCAACTATAGCCCGTGGGTACCAAGTAAAGTGGTAAAAATCATTAGAAAATTACTTTTTACTCCCCAAAAGCGATCTTAGGGTGACCTTTGGCCCTCCATTTTCCCCGAAATGCCTCGATGTGTCCTTTCACTTACCTTTGGAAGGCTTTATATTGAGCTCTTATGGCATATGGAAGGGAGGAGAAAGAGAGAGAAAGATAACTCTAGTGGATTGTTGTTGTGACTTGATTCTACACTCATTGATCCTAGTTGTTGTGAATTCTTTATATTTACCTTCCAAAATCCTTTCATAGTTTGAGTTTTCCATTACATGGAGGATTGAAGTGGTGGATGCACAAGTGGAGAGACCCAATTCTTGGTTCAGATTGGTTATGGGAAAGAAGTCGTATATTGTACTTCTTATTATTCATTAATGGAAATACTCATTTTCTCATCCAATTGATGTTGTGAATATTGTTAAATTACATTACAATGATTATATTTGATTATAATATCATGGATCATGCTATTGATTATGCTAATGTCTTTCACATATTATATGCACTTGCTTGTACTTGTTGTTGAGACTAATATGCAGGTCCAAGTGTAGAAGTTGAAAGCTCAATGGGGATCTACATCAGACATCTAATTGAAGGTTAGTCTTTTCTCCATTATCTTAGCATTTCCATTTATATAGCATTGCATTGGGAATTAAGTCATTTTCTGGTAGTCAGCTATCTATTGTGTTCTGCCCCAAGCCATATGGAGTTTTCTCCATAATAGAAATGGTGACTCCACTGGGGAGAACCTCCATTTTTGGATATTTTTAGGCCTTTGTCCTTATTTAGGGTTGTTGTGTGTCGAGCTTCTATGTCATTTATTGGTCGTAGGAATATACTATATAAAACAAGCTTTTTCTGGTTGATTGGACTCTCTTTTTGCTCATTTTCCTTTCCTTGTACGCGAGTCAACTTAGTTTTTCCCGCATCTACCCAGCTCAAATTGCACTGTTGCCCATGTCTACCCGTTTTTTTCCCTTCAACAGTAGTGTACAACTCCGGGTTTGATTGATTTATGGCCTTGGGTTGTTGCTGGGTTGGTTCTGAGTGTTCTTGAGTCTTAGTTGGCCTGATTCTTGACTGTTCCATGCCTTATTTGTGACCAAAAACTCTTCTGTCTCTTTGTGTTGAGCCTTGTTAGTTTCTCACCACTTTTTATTTTCTAGCTCATTACATTGGCTGAATGTCACTGTTTGGGATTTGTTGGGTTGTCTTAGTGATCCGCTTTGCATTTCTTTAACTGAATAGGTAAATTTTACTTGCATTTTTTCATTTCATTATATTGAAAAAATAAAAAAACATAGTTTTCATTTTTCCTTTTCATTATAAGAGAAAATACAAATTTTTTTGCTTTCCGTACTACATTTTGCATCTAAGTGCTTGTGCTTTCATCTAGGATCTGCTTGTGCATTGGAAATTTAAAAGAATTGCATTTTATTTCGAACCGTCGGATTGATTGTCATTTTAGTGGCATTGTTTTTATTGATAGATGAGTCTAAAGTTTTTCGATTGTGCATATTACTAAGTCCTATACATCAATAGTTTCACAACCACATCCTTTGAGTAATTACATCCATTTAAAATCAAAGCTTAATCTAAAAATTGATTAGAACGATTTTTTTTTTATACGATGCACCAACTAGTATAGGTTTAGAGTCTTGGAATAGATCATTGTGAGTTAACAATCCAAGACTACTAGATGAAACATTATGTGTCGAACCATGGAGTGGTGAATTCCATTATATACATCAGTATTATTAGGAAGCTCTACTCAGACCAAATTTAAGCACAAGGTCACGGGAGGTTGGTTGCGGAGATAGCGCTCCAATACTAGCCAAACGTGGGAGATATTTACAGGATTTGTTCGTGTACGGGGGCTCTTCAGGGATCTGTACCTCTTGATTTTTGGGATTAAATACCCTGCATATACGATGGATCCCACCTGCGACTGTCCGCCTAAGCATTGGTTATATTGTGGTGACCTTATTTTCCTTACCTAGGGATCGCATAGGGTGCTTGCAGTGGTTATATTATACATGTCCTGAGTCAGATATGGGTTGGACAACAGAGTTTCCTATTGTATAGGGACTTGAACTTCTACACACAATGAAGTCTGGGAGCCCTTATAACTGAGTATGTTACCTCTGGTTATAGTTTGGGAGTCTCAAGCATCTCCTAGGAGAGACATATCGGCTGTAGTGTCAAGAGGTCCCTTGAGCCAGTCCTGTTTGTGTGCTTTTGGCTGTAGTTTTTTAGGCCTATGCTCTTTGTTCTTTGATCATTAGTTTGGCCTTTAGGGAATGCTTTGATTTATTGACCTCTTAGGGGTATCGTGGTGCGAGGCCCTACTCTTCGCTGGTCTCATCGGTTGGCCGGTTTACCGGCCGCTAAAGTTACATGTTGTGTCCAGAGGGGATGCCGGAAGGCCCCCTCCGATTCTTCTGATTCTTTTGAAACACTTCACGCTGACATTGCCACTGGTTTTGGCATGGGATACATCCATACGAATATGTCAGGTAGAGTTGAAGATGCTTCTGCTCCTCCTACTCCTAGAGAGAAATGGGGGGTCGATCCACAACCCGAGACCCAACCTAGTTTGTTTGGGATGGATCCACCCGAGGATGACCCGTTCGATCCATCGAATCCATGTAATTTCCTATATGGTATGCCAGAGTCACATGTTAACACACATCCTATGACCAACACTACCCCGTTCTCTCATGGTATGCCTAGTTAAAACACAGTTTACAAATCCACTATGTTTGGTAGTCATGCTAGCACCAGTCATGGTGTTGGAAACATTGTAGCCATTGGGGGAAATACTCTCGCTGGGAGAAATGCACCTTCTACTCACAAACGTCAGTATGGGATGGGATACACTCCTCCAAACATTCCAAATCTTGGAGGAAGCCCGCATCCTAGGACTACCCATCCTGGTGGGAACATTGTTCGCAACACGACTCACAATCCACAGTACAATACACATGCCGATACACATCAACCTAGGACCACATTCACTAATGTTAAAAATCCTCCTAATAACAGGGGTTGACACATACCATATACTTTTACATTTGCTACTGTTACTAGTAATGCTAATGTAGGTGGTGGGAATATACCTTATGCTTATGGTCACACCACAACTGCTTTTGCAACTAGCGATGCTTATGCAGGGGGTGCAAACATACCTAACAATTATGGTAAGTACAATACGGTTCTCGCTACGAGTAATAATTATATGCCTCATAATTATGGTGGTAACCCTTACTATAATACAGTCGGTGCTGGCCTTCATTACAACCCACCTCATTATGGTGCTCATAATACGCATATACCTACTTACTCTCACACGGGTCCGGTTGGAGGAAGTTATCAGCCTTATGGAAATGATGAAGCTTATGGTCCATTGTATCCTTCAAGTCTGTATCATCAACCTTTTAATGGCCATGCTCAGGGTTATGGTCCATCTTATCCTTCAAGTTCATATAATCAACCTTTAATGGGAGCTTATAATCAAGCTTTTCAGCCGCAACTTCCTTTCCTTGCTCGATTGACTCTTCCGAATATTTTGAAGCTCACAAATGATCTGGTGTGTCATGATCCTTCTTGGCATCTGGTCCCTACCAAGCTACCTTCATACATTCCCAAGTTTGAGGGGAAGGGTGGTGAGGATCCAGGTGATCACATCACGACTTTTCACCTCTGGTGATCATCAAACTCGTTAAATCACGATTCTGTTCGATTGACACTATTTCAATGCACCCTCACGGTTGCATCCGTGAAGTCGTATGTTGAGTTTCCTGGGGGCACGTACAAGGGTTTCAATGAGATATGCTTGGTTTTGTTGGATCATTTCTAGCTGTCGATTCACTATGATACTATCCTTGAACTCTTGTCTACCTTCCCCCAGAATAAGGCCACACACATATCTGACAACGTTCAAGAGTGGCATTGGCAGAAAAGGTTAGTGAAAGCCAACATTCCTCCAAATTTTCTATTGGAATGGTTTCTCAAATCTTTGCTACCATACATTTCTAAGGACATTTCGATGTCCGAAATAATGATGGAGGAACAAGCTATACTAAATGTCCATCAATTAGATTTGCTGTATGCTATATCTAGCATTCTGTATGACATTATTCCTGATGCACCGCGATCACGACATGAGCCCAGGCCAGTTCCTGGACCACATGTCGTTGGCATTGTTGGATCCGCAAGTACTAGACCTATAGATTTGGTTGCTAATCAAATGCAAAATTTGTCACTTAACCAATCTACTCCAAGAAAGGTTCGCACCTTGTCCACTTCCACCCCATCGGCCAATGTACACGCTATGCAATCGACGAACCCATTAGGTAACCAACAGACTGGTGGTAAGAACAAGGGGAGAAACAACCATAAGGGTGGAAATAATGGGAACATTGGTAGTGATCGTAATACTCCTTGGAAAGATAATGCAAACCCTCCTCAGGAAGGCCGAAATGCTGGTGGGGACCATCAACCTAGGCGTAAAGTGAAATTCCCTTGCAAGCTTTGTGGGGAAGATCATCTTACTCACATGTGTCCTCGGAATGATGAAGCATCGAAGCATCTTGCACATATGCCACATGTGTTGAAAGATCCCCTTCCACATCATCAGAATATGGCTTCAAATGCTCCAGCTACCTATTATGGGACCCATGAAACTTCCACGTCTACTTCCCATCCCAGTGGATTTGGATGCGTGAATATGGTTAAATCAAAGGTTAGTGTTGCTACTCACCAATGTGATTATGATGCACCACAACCAAATATGGTAAATGATCCTCCTCCTCCTCCTGATATCTATTTACATATCGAGAATCCCACTGCTATGCCACGGATACCGAAAGGTGTTCTCAAGCGCTCTACGCATAATCCCACTACTCGAACCGCCCATAACTACTCTATTGTAGAAGACTTCGGTCAAACTTCGTGTGCCATGTCGGCTCTCGAGGTTTTATAGGCATGTCCTTCTCAAAGGCATGCCCTTTTGTGTGATTTAGGAGTTTAGGATGGGGGGAGTCCTAACGTTATCAAGTTTGACACTACTGGCGTCCAACCTCTCTTACCTTATCATGTAGATTTTCAAGTCCATGTGGAGTTTCTACAGAATATCGTCAAAAGAATTGTGGTTGACGAAGGTGCTTTTACATCATTGATGTCTTTATCTTGTTGGAAAGCTCTTGGTTCTCCTCCCTTATCCAAGTCTATGATGATGCTCACTGCATTCGACGGTCGGTCATTTAAGATGCATGGGATTCTCCCTTCCCTTGTTGTCCGCTTGGGTGGGAAACCCATTCCTATTGAAGTCAAGGTGGTTGATGCACCCATCGACTACAACCTTCTCTTGGGTAGGAATTGGATGTATGCTATGAAAGCGGTCACATCCACTTTGTTCAGAATTATTTGCTTTCCACACGAAGGTAATATTGTGATGGTCGACCAACTAGATTTCATTAGTCCTTATTCCATAGCATGCATGGGATCGGTGGTCCCCCAAGTTACATATTCTCAGCCGACAACTGGAAACATGGGTGTCAGATTGTACCCCTCATTGTTGGTATCTTTTGATTTCCCTTCACCCATTGCTTTTATTGGAACCATTTCCGATAATGCACCTCCTCCATTGAATAATGTACCATTCCAGACTTCGTATTTTGATTATCCATGGACCTTACTGTCCACGAGTTCCATGTCTGGAGACATTGCACATGTTGGAATGGCTATGCCACTGTCTGCTACTGAGCTTCCATATCAAGATATTCAACAAGCCACTATAGAGTCGGATCTTTCCTCTTTCCGGAGAGAGGAGGAAGATCTCCTTATGCTGCCGGAATGGGTAGTCAACTCATCTTGTTCGCACAATTGTCTTGACAATACTTTACCTTCGGATGAAGCTATTATTGAGGCCATGTGTGGTAGTGAGAGACATTGGGAAGACATGCATAATCACTCACATTTTCTTCCCAACCTTGATCTTATCGAGCAAGAAGAGTTTAGGACTACTCTTTTCGAGATGGTTGGTCACCCTATGGTTCCCTAGATTTGCATGGGATCTATGCAGAGGGGAACATGGCTAATATTTCCCCTACCGAACCGATCAACATTTCTCGTACCCCCGGAAAGGTTGAGAACATTTACATCAATGTTGATTGTGCTCTCCTAAAGAGGTTTGTATTTACACTGAATTGTTTAAGAAACTCTGGGAGGCTTTTGCCTGGTCATATGAGGAGATGCCAGGAATAGACCCTAGCATTGTCGAACACGAGATTAGAACATATCCCAATGCTAAGCCGGTTCTACAACGCCTTTGTGCTATGAACCCTCGAAAGGCAGCCGCGATCAAGGTAGAGGTGGAGAAACTGCATAAGGATGGTTTTATCTACCCAGTTCACCTTACCGAATGGGTCTTGAATCTCGTTCTGATGGATAAGAAGCAGGGAACTATCCGTGTATGCATTGATTTTAGAGACCTGAACCGTGCATGTTTGAAAGACAATTTTCCCACTCCATTCATATATCAGATCTTAGATGCTTGTGCGGGAAGTGAAGTTTTTTCGTTTATGGATGGCTTTTCAGGATATAACCAGATATAGATCTAACTCGAGGACCAACATAAGATGGATTTTATTTGTCCTTGGGGTACATTTGCATACCAAAAGATGCCCTTCAACCTTAAAAACACTGGAGCCACTTTTCAGCATGGTATGACCTATGCTTTTAATGACCTTAAATGCATAGTGGAGGCGTACTTCGATGATCTTGCTGGCCATTCTTGCAAGAGACTAGACCACCCCAAGCACCTCCGTTTAATTGTTGAAAGATGCATATGCCACAAGATTCGGTTAAATCCTAATAAGTGCATATTTGTTGTGAAAATGGGTCACCTTCTAGGTTTTATAGTTTCGAAAAAGGGTATCAAAGTCGATCCTCTTAAAGTTGAGGCAATACTTTGGTTTCCTCCTTCGTGCAATTTACTTAAACTTCAGAGCCTCCAAGGGAGAGCCACTTTTCTACCTTGCTTTGTAGTGAATTATGTTATTCTTACCAAAGGTTTCATGCGCTTATTGAAGAAAGACACACCGTTTATCTAGGATGAGCGAGCCCAACAGTCTTTCGATGCTCTTAAGAAAGCTTTAGTATCGACCTCTTTGCTTAGTCCACCCGACTTTGTCATAGATTTCATACTTTATGTGGCCATGTATCAAGAGATGATTGGCATGGTCTTAGTTCAAGTTGATGATGTGATCATTGACCATGTGATCTATTACCTTAGTCAAAATCTAGTAGACGCTGAGCTGAGATACACTCATGTGGAAAATTTGGCACTCACGACTGTTCATGCAGTCCAACGGTTATGGCATTACATCATGCTCAGGAAAACCACAGTCATAGCGCATATCAATCCATTTCAGTTCCTGCTATCACGTCTTATAGGGGGGAAATACAATAACTTGATTGTGATTCTTTAGGAGTTTGATCTTGATTTTGCTTTGGCGAAGTTGGTGAAATCCTTGGTTTCTATTGAACTAATGTTGGATCTTCCGCAACTTGATGAGGATATTGTCCATGAAGATTCCTGTGCGGATGAAAACTTATTTCTTATCTCATCTGAGGACCCTTGGTATGGGGATATTATTGAATATCTTCAAACTTTGAAGTTTCCTTCGCACTATTCACGAGACAAACGATGGCATGTGAAACACCACGCTAAATATTATACCATCTTCAGCGACACTTTGTACCATCGAGGAAAGCATTCTATCCTCCATCGTTGTTTGACTCACGAAGAAGTGGAGCATGTTCTTAATGATTGCCATGCTGGGGTGTGTAGTCATCACCTATCCGGGCTTGCAACATCTCAATGCATTATGAGAGCTGGTCACTTTTTCCCTTCGATCTTCAAGGATTGTATAAACACCGTAAAGAGATGTTACCCTTGCTAGGTGTTTTCTCGAAATGTACACTCGCATCCAACGCCCCTTCATCCTGTCGTCACCGTCAGTCCCTTGACCAAGTGGGGGGTGGATTTCATGGATTGCAAACCATCTTCGGTTGGGGGGCATCCCCATATCGTTGTGGCCGTGGACTATTTATCCAAATGGGCTAAGGCCATGCCTACCGTAAAAGCCAATGGTGCTACAGTAGCCCATTTCGTATTCAATCAGATTATTACTCGGTTCATTGTTTCGAGATTGTCACTGAACATGGCAATAACGTTCAGAACAAGATGATGGAATATTTGTCGCTCAAGCTTGGGTTTCGTCAAGAACATTAATCTTCTTACTATTCCCAAGCGAATGGTCAGGTTGAGGCAGTCAATAATTCCTTAAAGACCATTCTCGAATGTACCATCCAACAAAGCAAGAACAACTAGCATGTAATGTTATATCCTGCTTCGTGGGCATATCGAACCACAGTTAAGACTTCCACCAGGTTCTCACTGTTTCAGCTAGTACACGGTCTGGAGTCTATTTTACCGATTGAATGCAAAATCCCTTCATTAAAACTAACCATAGAGCTCCTCCTTAATACGTCGGGTATTGAGAAACGTTTGCTCCACCTTGATCAGCTTGACGAATAACATCGAGATGCCGCTATGGCTATAGATGCCATGGCTATAGATGCCAATAAACATCATGCCAAGGTTCAATACAATAGGTCTGTCTGTCCCCGGAAATATGTTGAAGGTGACTTGGTCCTCTTGTATGACCAAGATAAGGAACCACTGGTGGCAAGAAAGTTTAATGCCATGTGGCACGGTCCTTACATTGTGAGGCATGTCCTGGAAAAAGGAGCCTACGAATTGGAAGATGATGAAGGGAATGCCTTGAAGGAGCCTAGAAATGGGGCTCTACCTCAGGTGGTATTACGCTTGAACTTCTACTTCGAGCTAATACTTTTGTATACTATTGTATAGGTTCTTCTGTACATAGTTTATATTTCTTTTTCTTTTTCGATCTACTGATTCACTTCCATTTGGTTGATAGATGTCAATGGAATCTCCTACATTCTTAGGATTCATGGATGGTGCTAGCCATCATATGCAGTAGCTTGCTTCTGTTGCTTGGGTTATTTATTCACCGGACCACCTAGTTGTGTCTTCGGGAGGTGCTTGTCTCGGTCATACATCCAACAATGTGGTTGAATATAGTGTCGTGGTTGAGCTACTTCGGGATGGTATTTTGCATGGTATCTAGTGTTCAGAAGTACGCCTGGATTCACAACTGGTTGGGTCTAAGTTGAATGGTCAGTACCATGTGATGGATCCTACTTTACTACAAAGATTCTTAAGGGTAAGACTCTTGGAACATCATTTTGTTTCCATTACATACATTCATGTTCCCAGAAGTTTTAATCATGTATCTGTTGCATATGCAAACTCTGTCCTAGATTGGCATTTGTCACATTCATAATGAATCACACAAATAAACATACATTCATACATTTGTACATACACATATAGTAGAACTGGAGAACCATAGTTTTTTATAAATAACATGTCCAAAACGGTAGTATCACAATAAAAAACTGGATCCCGTAGCTCTCAAAAATGTACATATTGATACAAAATATGGGACTCTGAGATTTCTAAGCCCCATGAGGAGGGCTAGTTGCCTCGGCAGGATGTGTCTGATAATAATAGTGTATTGTGTTGGCTATCCGTTTTAGTAGTCGCACCCAGGGGCTCGGTACTCCCACAACATGGCATTGGATGTCCTCTGGCAGTCGCGCTACCTCAATCATGGGTACCGTGGTGGTCATACGGAACAGGTTGACCCGCACGGTCTCTAATGTGCACTATGCTGCAGCCCCAACTACCTCGCCACCCCTACCCCGTCAATGATGTCTTGGGAAACCATCAGGTCTTCGCGGACCGGTGTCTGCGACAAAACAGTAGAATGTTAATATGTGATGCTACCCCAAAAAATATTTTTGCATTTTCATATATAATAAAAAGTCCCAAAAAAAAATTAATACACAAAAAAGATAAAAAGAGTAACATATTGATGTCTTCGAGTGCTTCCTCTGGAGGAAGCGACATGTTGCGATTACCACGGAAGTCTATCCCTACATAGGGGTAGTCGTCAATGGCTATGACTTGTTGGTCCCACTAGTGAAAGACCTCCTCTGTGTATGGTGATGCTTGTCGGCCACCACCCTGTCGTGTCAAGACCTTTTCCCACCGTGCCAGGGCTGGGTCATGGACACTATGAGGAGGGACTTCAACCCTTAGACTAAGCCCTAAAACCCTTTCAAAGAAGAAGCTACATAGAATACTGTCGTATCCAAATTTTTTTGCCTCCCCACGCTTGCACTCCATTAACAGGGTCTTCATAGACCTCACTAACATTGTGCACCAGTCATATACCATGGACTGCATGCTTTGAGAGGCATAGAACATCACTGGCCTTGAAGCCTTGTGTAGAGCTACCGAACCTGTAGTCTTGACGAGGGTAGCGACTATAATCTTCATGCTCAGACTGACTATGGCTCCAATGGGTACCTGACTCCCCACCTTCTGAGTGTTGGGAAGATAGTACCGCTCTATGTAGTCGGGAATGGTGATCCCACCACCCATAGTACAAGATCGAAGACTTGCCACTTCCCCTCAACGGGACAATCCAGTAATGAAATAAATGTCATCTACCTCCAAGGAGAGTAATTGACCATACAGGTTGAAATTTTGTGTGTTTACGTCCCAATAGTCTATCAAGCGATGGAGCAATTAGTTTTGGGCCCTCAAACCATCAATGTTGCAAAACTTGAAAATCCCACATGCTTGTAATGCTTGTTGTGCAGGAAAATCATTGCAAACGGCCTCATCCACAATGTTATGCTCCCTTTCCCTCCATTCTAGAACCATCCGGGAGGAAGAAACACAAAGAGTTTAGTCTTTTTCATTTAAAAAAAAAACCTCACGGTCGTACCTGTGGGCTATTTATCTCACAGAGGTGGGTACCCGCGGTTAATGCATGCGTTGATCGTGGGTACCATGCCCTACCCGCGACCCGTATATCTGTATCCCGTGTACAGCGCCATGACAAAATAGGGCTTTCCCATTAAAAAATTTTCACCACTAAAAAATGAAATAAAAACTACTAAATGAAAGAGGAGGATGAGATAGCAAACCTTCTCAAGACGGCTCGATGAACGGATGCCCGTAGCTCCTAGAATCAGCGACTGAAGTTCAAGGTGAAAATTAACCAAAAACTCTAATTTGGGTAAAAAGTGAAAATGAATTGTAAATTGTAATTTTTTATTACTATTTATAGTTTTGGAAACCTACTTGTCTATAGTTTTCACCATTTTAAGTTGTTTTGGACTAATATAATGTCTTGGAGTAGCATTTTGAACAGATTTCTTCGACGAGAGTTGATTTTTGACCATTTCGCGCCTACGGCAAGTATATTTTCACATCTGGCATATAGGTTAGATGTCATTTTCACATGCATTATGCATTTGACCTTTTGACCATTTTTCATTAACCCTATGTGCGACCCCACTTCTTAACTAACATGGAGCTTTCACACTATTATAGAAGTGTTGTTATTTAGCTATAAGCCCTATCTTACCATGGGTGCCCTAGTTAGAGCCCCTTTTTCCTTTTGGCGCCCATGTTGTTGTCTCTCTTTAGGATTGGGATTCCTTCATAGTTACGCCATGACTTTGCGATAAAGACTCATACTCTACTTTGTTGTTAGGAGCCAATGTGAACCCTTCTCTTTACTATGTTAGTATATTGTTGTTGGACGCATATGCTTTGTAAGTCGTCCCGTAGTATTTGTTGATCCGTAGTTTATATTAGCCCATAGTATTGACCCATAGTATTGGACACATATGCTTTGTAAGTCGTCCCGTAGTATTATATGTCCCATGGTTTTGATTCGTAGTATTGGGCATAGACTTAGTATATAAGTTTGTGTTGAGGTCATTAAAGGCACCGTGAAGTTAATTGTATTGAGCTTGCTCAAAGGAGGTTGCCCCCTCGAAGTGGCCCGTGATCAATATAAAAGTGATTCTGTTCTATTATTTCTGCTATTTCGCATATTCTTATTAATTAATTGTTGCAGGTGCATCGCATCTGGTATCAGAGCACTTTCTTGGGCTCGCTGGGTGAAATTTCTGCCAAATTTTTTTCGCATCTGTTGCAGGTTCGGATTTGGGAATAATCCCTATCCGCTTAACTGTGGGAAGTACTTGGGCATAATCCCTAAAACTCATTGTGAGGAGTACCACAGGAACCCCAAAGTAGCTGACCTATTGAGAGGACCTGCCAGCGAAAAGGGCAACGACCCCTACCTGATTGACTAGTTCCCACCCATGAGGTAAACCAAGAGCTGTCGTTTGTGGCAAAGCGGTTATCAGTTTTACCTGAGCCGTGGATTTAGGGGTACTACCCCAATATGCAAGCCGTCAGACAACATTGGTGGCCGAGTGAAACCCCTGAACTGTTAGGAAGCTGCACATACCTGGGGTCCATATCTACTTTCAACTGAACTATTGTCGATCACTGTTGTGCCGTTTCAAATCCATTTTGCACGCTGTTCCAGATTCATCCGTTTTCAATCCATTCGGCGTTGTTCTAGATCCCTTTCGAGCCGTAGCCGCTCCAGTCTAAAAAAAAAAAAATTCAGTTTTTTCTCCATATCTCCCTTATTTTCACTCTGTTTTCCTTGAAATTTTTGGGGAGCCCCTGTCATTCCATTCTGCATCTTTCATTCCTGAGGACCTTATCCCCAATTCCCCTTCCCAAAGCCCGAAATCCCACATTTGTCTATTTTTAGGGTTTGCCATAACTTCCTCAGATTTCACCCAATCACCTTCAAATTTTACCACAGAATTCGTTTCTGAATTCTGCTTCTTTGTCCCTCTCTCCCAAGTTTTCTCATTCTATCACCTCGCTTCTGAAATCCCCCTTTTTTGCTTTCTTGTCCTTTCGCCAGTGTACAAAATCTAGTCAAACCCCAATTAACCATCAGATTGTTTCCCCAATCCAAATTTCCCTTTACTAAATCAGCTTTTGTTTGTGTTTTTCTACCCATTCCACGAAAAAAAAAAAAAAACCTGGTTATGGTTGTCACCTGTGCAGGAGCAAACACCATGGAGGAAGCACTTGCACCCATCCAAACCAAACTCCAAGATCTGGATGAAAAATTTCTTAGCCTCCATCTTCAGCATTCTTCAGCATTCAGCCATGAACAATAACCGAGAGCCAGAATCTTTTGCAGCCATCGGGTTCTCTTCTTCCAGCAATTTTCGTGGGTCGAAGCTTGATTTTCCTCGCTTCAATGGTACTGATCCGACTGGATGGATATACCGAGCAGAACAATATTTCAGTCTACATAATACTTTTGATGTCCAGAAAGTTCCACATACATCCTTTCATTTGGAACAGGAAGCCCTTCAATGGTACCGTTGGTATATCAAAGCTCATCCCGAGCCAAACTGGATAGATTTTTGCCAACTCATTTTGCCACGATTTGGTCCTAGTGCTTTTGATTATTTCACAGGAGCACTCACTAAACTTCACCAAATTGGCACAGTGAGAGAGTATCAGACAGAATTTGAGAAATTGGCCAATCACACAGAAGGATTGTCTGATGAATTCAACAAGAGTTGTTTTATCAGTGGTCTCAAGGATGAAATCCACTCAGAGGTCAAAATGTTTTTTCCAAACACAATGATGGAAGTCCTAGGGTTGGCTAAGCTGGTCGAGGACAAGATTGCAGCTCAACAACGATCTAAACCCACCTTTGTTCCCTTCGGAAATATGGGTTCCCAACGACCTCCCATCACGCCTTCTCCTCAACCAAATCCTATCAAGCATTTGCCTGAAATAGAAATGCAGGCACGCCGAGAAAAAGGGATTTGCTATAATTGTGATGAGAAATTCACTCGGGGACATAGATGTGTTCAACAAAATCTCTATCTCTTGGATGTGGATTCTCCGCCTTCCTTAGAAATTGGTGAAGAAGCTACAGATACAGTAGATATTCCGGTCGACATTCAACACCCACCTGTTGACACCCCATATCAGGACGACCCACCCGAGATCTCTCTCCATGCTATAACCGGCATCACCACCCCACAAACAATGCGGGTCAGGGGATACTTCAAGAAGCTCCCTCTTACCATACTCATTGATTCGGGTATCACTCATAACTTCATTGACCCTCGGATTTCCAAACAGGATGATTGTTTTGTCCATCCTTGCTCCAACTTTGAAGGCATGGTTGCCAATGGGGGCACCTTACCTTGCAAGGGGAAGTGTCACAATGTGCGTATCTCTATAGAAGATTATAACCTATGCTCTGACATGTTTTCCTTGTCCTTAGGCGGATGTGATGTGGTTTTGGCCGTTCAATGGTTACGCACACTTGGCCCCATCTTATGGGATTTTGCTGAACTTTGGATGCAGTTTAAAGTCAACGGGGCACAACACAAATTTATGTGATTACAACCAGGGTCTCTCTGCATCATCAATTCACATCGCCTGGAAAAAATCCTTAAGAAGAATTCACATGGTGTCATCGCTCAGCTCAATTCCATTCAGATGCATCCATCAGTAGTCTCCACTACTTCCTTGGATAGATATGCAGGTATCTTTGCTGAACCAATGCGCTTGATGCCTTCACGAGACCTTTCTGGTAAGAATTTAGCCCCATCTACCTATCAGCAGGAAATGATGGCTATTTTGCATGCAGTACAAAAGTGGCAGCCCTACCTACAAGGGAATTATTTCTGCATCAAGACTGATCTCCCGAGTCTGGAAAATTTTCTGGAACAATGGGTCTCCTCCCCAACACACCTGAAATGGGTTATCCAACTCATGGGTTATCCCTATGTGATCACTTACAAGAAGGGTAAGGACAATATGGTGGAAGATGCTCCTTTTTGCACAATTGATGAACCAGTTTCTCTTACAGCTCTTTCTCTGCTTGTTCCAAATTGGTTGCAATATGTTCAACAGGGCTCTCTCTTCTATGAGCTCCATGCTTCTTCATCAACAGGGCACTCTGGGTTCTGCAACATGTATGACCGGGAACAATGTAACTTATTTTGGTAGGGAATAAAAATGACAATTCAACAGATGGTGGCTGACGATGATACTTTCCCAGTCAACAAGGGTGCAACAACAATCCTTTCGGGATTGCTCAAACCCTTGCCCATCCCTACACAGCTTTGGCCAACTATTTCTATGGATTTCCTAGCAGCGCTCTCGTGGTACAATACCACATCTCAAAGGACACCATATGAAGTAGTCTATGGAAAAACACCGCCATTTCTTCTTCCATACACCCTTAGTAGCTCCTCAGTTCAGGCAATTGCCTCGGTTCTTCGAAACTGTGATCAGATTCTTCTCATTCTGTAGGACAATCTTCACATGGCCAGAATTCGCCTGAAACAACAAGACGATCAGCACCGTTCTGAGCGCATTTTCCACGCAGCTAATAGGATTCTTCTTCGTCTACAGCCTTCCAAGCCATCCTCCTTGACACTCCAATGGCATCAGTGGCCTGAAATGCAACCCGAGGATGCCACCGGGGAACCACTCCTTCAGCTTCTGCAACAATTTCCCCAACCAAAGCTTTGAGGACAAAGATTTTCCTAAGGGAGAGGGGATGTTAGGAGCCTATGTCAACCCTTCTCTTTACTATGTTAGTATATTGTTGTTGGACGCATATGCTTTGTAAGTCATCCCATAGTATTTGTTGATCCGTAGTTTACATTATTCCATAGTATTGACCCATAGTATTGGACGCATATGCTTTGTAAGTCGTCCTGTAGTATTATATGTCCCATGGTTTTGACTCATAGTATTGGGCATAGACTTAGTATATAAGTTTGTGTTGAGGTCATTGAAGGCACTGTGAAGTTAATTGTATTGAGCTTGCTCAAAGGAGGTTGCCCGCTCGAAGTGGCCCATGATCAATATAAAAGTGGTTATGTTCTATTATTTCTGCTATTTCGCATATTCTTATTAATTAATTGTTGCAGGTGCATCACATTTGTCTTGTGCTGGCCATTTCCCATAAGGACTCCCCCCATTTGTACCAAGTTGTGATTGCATTGCATCATCCTGCTTGCGACTTGAGCGTTGTGTCGGATCCTGCTTACTCAATTGTTAGCTTGGTGACTGAGCACTTTCCTTGTCGAGCCTTGCAGAGCTTCCATTTTCCCTTCACAGTTTGATGACCTTTTGACCCTAAGGGAACACCCCCTATCATGTCCCCTCCCATTATACTAGTGAAATGGAGAGGATCGTGATCCCAAATCGGGAATCTAGCCCCATGTACTTATGAAGTAAGCATGCAAGACATATGAGGATGCATAAGTTTGTGTTTATACACAACAGAAGTAATTTCGTTTACTCATTCATTTTACATTCAAGATATTCATCCATTAAATAGTTGAAAGCTAGCACAAGAGGATACTTATCTTAATGAAGTAGTCCCAAGCAACCAGCTACACTTCTGCAATGTTCCACCCAACCATAGGCCAGTGTGCTCCTTAATCTCTCAGCACCACTGCCACCCCCGAGCTAAGCATGATCTCCATAAGGAACTAGGGAACAACAGGGTCTCACATAACCATAGATACACCAGAATCAGCCATACCAACCAGCAGTTGGGTTTCTGAGGCTGCTAGGAGAGGGATGCATATAACAGCAAAAGTGTAAGTGTTGGGCATGAGAAAAACGTTTCAACAGTGGAATGCACGAGATGGGGTTTCTTGAGCTTCAGAAAAACATGGGTAGACTCAAAACGAATTGGAAAACTGGATAAATTCGACTGGGAGAGCAACCCATTCCAGAAAAATGCCCCAAGGGAAAAAACGACCTCTCCCTCAGCCCAAAATCGCATCCCCCCCTTTCAGAGCTACTACACAATACCAAAAACGAGTTCATGGATAGGGAAAAACGCAGGGTTATGGTGAAAACGTGAGGATCAACTCCAGTAGGCTCAGTCTCTGTGAGAGAAAGAATGGCCATGGGTGGAGAATGGCTTTGGGCCAATTTCGTGGGGGTTTTCTTTCCCAGCAAGCCAAAACTCGATTTCCCAGGTTGTTGTCTTGCCCATACACGAAAATTGACATCCATACCTCTCCCATCCCAAGGCATTAATTGTCTCAACCAATTCTTGGAAGAATTAAATGATTGGGTGCATGAGACCAAATGGGTAGTTGAGAGTTCATGGGTTTCCTCAATGAGATGGCTTAACACCATGGCTCAAGGGTTTGGTTATTTTTCCTCCCTATTCCTTGTAAAGATCATGCCCCCATCTCTTTGTTGCATTGCGTAGCTGGTGGTGGGTTTTTCATTAAAATTGCATATTTACATGATGTCCAATTTTACATTGTGCACCGCTAGCACAAGAACTCTATGCATCTATTCTAATTGCCGATACATAGAACGATAATCAATGGCGGGACCTTGGCCTTGAGCTCCTCACCATGACTAAATAACAATATTTACATCATTTACAATTTAATGCAAAAAGGGGGTCAAAATGGGGACGTGACATACCCCTCCCCTTGGAGTAACACCGTCCTCGGTGTTCCAACACTTCAGAAATAAATACCCACTTTACATATGTCCAAAATTCACAAAATGTGGTTGGTTTGTCCTGCAATTCACCCTTTACTTGGGTCTTTCAGGACTAAGTCCTTTGGTCTTTACAAACTGCTCTTGCTAGCTAGGACCTTCTAGATCTGCATGAGGACATCATTCCAAAACAATTTCTTCTTTTTCTTTTCCTTCAAACTGGTCCACGAACTTGGAGAATTTACAGTTGCTGCCCTCTTGATATTCTCTTGTTGGGCAGTCACGGAGGCAATGATTTCCTCCACATCCCCAACATTTCATTGGCGGCTTTACCTTTTCCTTGTCCATTTCCTTTGAGTCTTCCCACCTGGAACGTTTCTTAATCGAGCGATCGGACGAATGCTTCTTCATTGATCCATTTTCCTTTCCCTTGCTGATTGCTCCCAGAATGCTTTTTACCTCTTTTTGCAGACGAATAGAGTCCCGCAAAGCCTCATGGTTTATCTGATTCTGTTGCCTCTGTAGCTTGAGCATCTCCCCAAGATTTTCAGGGTCCTGGCAATTGTTTGAAGAAGACTTTCAGCCAACTCTAATAGCCCTAGGTCTGCTGCCATGGTCAATGGGCACAACTGAACACACTTTGCTTACTAGCAACGCTTTCCTGTGTCGGCTACAGCCAATTGTTTCACTTTCTTACCTATGAAATTCATCATGGGAATTCTTTTGTTAGGACAAGCATAACATAAACATTCAGATTAGTCAATTATTTTCCTAATTGACATGGAATGTCCATGCTTTATTCATGGGACTTCCATGCTTTTCATGCTTTCCCAACATACACATGAACTCATTCATGTTCATCTTTTCACGGGAAATTTACTACTTCAGCATTCACAATTCATCTCAAGCAATTACACACAATCTATTTTCAGCCATGATATGCACTCAACAATCTTTTGTTTAATAAATCCATCAATCAACAGGAAAGAGAAGAGTAGGGGTTTCTCCCTCTTAGTCTTGTTCTATTATGGAGCTACACCATCGCTGTGGTTTCACGCTCCTTAGTCTCTTTCACTTCAATGTGAATGCTTTAACTTTCCTTTCTTGGCTATGACACTTAGTGTTTAAGGTCTGCATATGGATTTTCAGCTAGGGCACCCTTCCCATTATTGCCTACAGAACCTTAGGTTGCTAGGATCCACTTGTATCCACTAGCAGCATCTTTCATTACTGCTCATACTAAGCTTTTTAGGACGGTCACATGTCCACATGCATCTTTAGGATTCCTTCATAGTCCTTGCTTCCAGCAATACCTACATTCAAACATTGAATTAGTTCACATGTTTAGTTCATTTTCATAGGGTTTTTCTCTAAACAAGAGTTTAGGAATTCATAATCAAATCATATACACACGTATATAAGCAAGAAGCTTGCAAGGTAACGGAGTACTTATCTGTATTGGATGTCTTCACTTTATTCCACGGGATCCTTCTCTGCTTTATGAGCCTTGGATTTCCCGTGAACACAATAACGAATGTTGGGCCAGCCCGTCGGCTACTCCACCATCATTCGAATAGGCAATTCCAAGCCAGTACACCGACTGGGTTTATCAATCGTTTAAGGGGTGTTGGGCCAGCGTACACACTACTTTACCCTATCAAGTAGTTAATGCCCAACTAGTCACTCTCTGGACTTATCAAGAACTTTATAGCATTCAACCAACTACTCCCTGGATTTCTTAATAATTTATATCGCCCACTCATTTACTCTTTGGATTTACCAGCAATTTATAGTCTTTTAGGGTCTTGCCTTCCTGCAATGACCAAGGTTTCCAACAAAGAAACAATAGTGTATCAGCTTAGCTGTTAAAAGATTTATACCTGTAATCTACATTATTCCAAACAATACATAAATGAAAATGAATACTTATCTGTATTGTGCATTTCCTCGCTACTCCATAGGTTTCCTTCTCTGCTTTACAAGCCTTGGATCACCTGTGGGGTGGATGCTTGGCCAGCACACATGCTGCTCCACAACATCATCCGAATAGGCAATGCCAAGCCAGTGCGCCGACTGGGTTTATCAGGCATCCCAAAAATCAGTATGCTAATCCAGTACGCCGACTGGGTTTATCAAGCATTTCAAAAATCAGTATGCTAAGCCAGTACACCGACTGGGTTTATCAAGCATACAATAACCATTTCCAAGCCAGTTCTCCGACTGGGTTTGTCAGGAAATAACACCCTTCACCAATACCTCCACATCATGCAAGTAACCAATGCCAAGCCAGTACACCGACTGGGTTTATCAGGCATCCAGCAACCTTTCGCCACAACTCCCAAATAACCAATGCCAAGCCAGTACACCGACTGGGTTTATCAAGCATCCAACAACCATTCGTCACAAGTCCCAAATAACCAATGCCAAGCTAGTACGCTGACTAGGTTTATCAGGCATACAACAACCATTCGTCACAACTCCCAAATAACCAATGCCAAGCCAGTACGCCGACTGGGTCTATCAGGCAATATGAACAACGTAATATGATTACGTGGCTCCTTCTCTTGTGCAACTAGTGGTTCCCTCCAGGAACTCCATAGATGACTCACTTGACTGCAAGCTAGCATGGCCCCACAATATCCACTCACACTACACAAGGATGATACCCCTTTTCTACAACACATCTCCCCGGGCCTGTCCATCCCTTATAGTGTCCTTTAGTGTGAGCGTAGAAAGGTTACCACTGCCCATACAGTCCTCTTGAGCACCCTTTCTTCACTTTGCCCCTTACGTGCAACACCAAATTGCATCTATGTAAGCTGATAGCACAAGAAGGATAAGTAGACTCATCAGTATTGTTGCTCAAAAATCGTAATCATATTTCATATCATTCACTATCAAGTATTGAAACACCAGGAATGCGTCCATTCCCTTCGGGTGTAGTCAATATTGAAAACCCTAACATGACCCAGCACCAGAAAAGGTGTGCACTCCCCCTTCCAATGTGCGCCATGTAGGTCCTAATCATACTCAAGCAGTCTACAATGATACAAATAAGATAGAGCATGCTATGCATATTAATCCTAATAATTTAGACATGCATGTTCTTGTCTAGGGTCACATAATACTCATTCATTTTGCAGATGTATCTCACATGCCTTCTGGGCATAGTTTTACCACCTCACTTTCATGGTTTACCGACATGCGGTTTGGCTGAGACAGTATCAATGGCATTTCACCTGAAACCCGTTTCCAAAGCATGGGATCCTTCCCATCTAGTTCGGCTTCTGCAGGTCATCACGCATGGCCTTCCTGCAATGTGTCATCCTGGCACAAATTCTGTCTCCTACAGAAATTGGTTTGCTTAGCCATGCGGCCATCCTCATAGTGTTTGGCTCTTGTTCACGGTAGACTCCAATCTTCATCATGGACTTATCCATATTTGCCATGCCCAGAGCAATCTACATGAAGTCTGAAACTTCAATCAACCAAATGCTTTGTAAGTTTCTATGCATATAATAACTTCATTGCTGCCACAGTCACGGAGCATTTTAATATTACCAAAACCATCTACTTCCCATGAATTATTACCATACTAGAGTTGCATGGTTCTATTTCATCATTTTATGCAATTATTCTCTTGCTCTTAAGATTGATAATAGTTCACCATTCCATCTATTATCTAATTGCAATGAAACATACATCACACTCATGCATTCTCACAATGCATCTCATCACGTGCACCTATATCTATGTATGCACATTTACATCACTCACATAATCTTTTAATGTGTATTCCCTCAATGCATAACCACCAGATTGTGCATAATATCTTAATGCACATTTCCTCAATGCTACCTTGCATTAAGTTATGAGTACTATGCTTCCAACAAATTTCAAACATAGTGGAAGGAATCTTACCAAATCCTCCTTCCTCATTTATGCAATTTATGCACCAATAACCATTACCTGTATGGCTGTCGTTTACATCACTTGATGTTACCTGATCAGTTTGCCTCTTACCAATGCTACACAGTCCTTTTGCCAACCTCATGATCATAGGTTTGTTGCGCCATTTTTCCTCATAAGGTTGTTGGCTTCATGCAACAACATCCTCAGCACATTAGCCTTGCTCTTTGTTATCTTTGGTCCTACAACCAATACCAACATCAATAGTAATTATTAATCACAATATTCTCCATTAGTGGTTCATTTCATATGCAGACTCCATTATTCTACTAATATGCAATATCCCATTTATGCACAATCATTTCCATAAGTACTATGCAATGTTTGCTAAGATGCCCTCTAGTGCATATACATCTAGGTAGTCCCTTACATTTTTAACATTTTTATGCCATATGAAAATTTCATAATCATAAGTATGATAACAAACAAGGGTTTAAGGAATTCTTCCCTTTTCGGTCCCTCATCGTAACATGGAATTCCTCTTCCATATCATGCAATTGTAGAAATTGCCCATTTTGACAACAAAAATTGTTTGTCAAAACAGCCGCTGGCACTCTTCTGCGCTAAATATCTATGATATATGTAGACCTCATTCAAACTCTGGTCATGTATCATTGTTCCCTGCTGGACAAGATTTCCAATTCCTGTCTCCATGCTCCATTCCAACATCAGGTGCGGAAACTGCATCTCTTCAAAAATGAAAACTTTCACTAAAATTCTGCCCATTTTACTCAGTTGCATTTTGGTCCAGAATGCCAACTTTAGCCACCTGTGGAAGAAAATCTATGAGGAATCACAAAAACATTTATATCGGGCGAAGTTGGTCCATATAACAAGGAACACTCAGCAATTCATGGATTTTAATTTCGGTGCACCATTCATCTTCTATGAATTTCTGGGTTATGCTACTTCTCACTTTTCACATTTTTCCAAAATTCCCAATTTTGGGCCAAAAATGGCAATCTCCCAAACGGTGCATTTCTGGAAAATATTCAGCTAACGGAAACTGTCCGTCTTAATGAGAATATGAAATGTCTAGTTCAGTAAAATTTCTGATTCCCACATCTAGGGTCACTTTTACTTCCCACAAGCTTTTCAAGATCCTGAAAAAGTGGCCCGGAACAGTGCTTTTTGGTCTTCTTGCTCATCCCAACTTCACATCCTTTGGAGTCTGGCTCCAAGATTTTGAACTTAACATCGTGTCTGCCTCATATCAATTTCGGCTCAAACTGACCTTCTGTCAAGCCTCGGGACTCTGTCCTTCAAAAGTCACTATTATCCAATTTCTGTCAAATCAGAGTGTAATGGGCTCGGGGTCTTCACGGGTTCTTTCATGGCCTTCTTCAATGGCCTCCGAGCCCCATAGGAATCATTTCATTCTGAGTTCGGAACGCTCCCGCAATTGCGGAGCCATTCGGCGAATGCTCCCGTAATTGCGGAGCCATTCGGCGAATGCTCCCGCAATTGCGGAGCCATTCGGCGAAGGCTTCCGTCGTTTCGGAGCCGTTCGCGGAATGCTTCTGCCATTGCGCGGAATGCTTCTGGGGGTTTCGGGCGGTTTTTGCGAAAAGCTTTTGCAGAATGGCTTGCGGAATGCTTCCGCAATTTCGGAACGATTCGCCGTAGTCTTCCGCAATTGCGGAACTATTCGGCGAAGTCTTCCGCAGTTGCGGAACGATTCGGCAAAGTCTTCCGAATTTGCGGAACGATTCGGCGAAGTCATCCGCAGTTGTGGAACGATTCGACGAAGTCTTCTGCAACTTCGGAACGACTCGCCGAACTCTTTCGCGTTGCGGAACGATTTGCAGAATCCTTCCGAAATTTCGGAAGGGAATTCCTTCCGCAAAAATTTTCTTTTTCACGCTGACAGTTAGAAAAAAAAAATTTCACTTAAAAATTTTTCTCCGCTGTTTCGGAGCAGTTTCCCGAATTCTTCCACAATTGCGGGAAGGTTCACGGAACTCTTCCGCAATTGCGGGAAGGTTCGTGGAACTCTTCCACAATTGCGGGAAGGTTCACGGAACCTTTCTGCAGTTTTGGGATGACTTTCCGAAACAGGCTTAAAACAAAAATTTTCAAAAACAGACTTAAACCAATTTTTTTTTTTTTTTCAAAAACAGACTTAAACCAGATTTTTTTTTCAAAAACAGACTTCCTGTAATTGCTAGTAGATCTGGCCCATAGAGGCCCAATGCTGTAACGCAGCTCTGATACCATTCTGTCACGTTCCCTCCCATTATACTAGTGCAATGGAGAGGATCATGATCCCAAACCGGGCATCTAGCCCCATGTACTTATGATGTAAGCATGCAAGACATATGAGGATGCATAAGTTCATGTTTATACAGAACAGAAGTAATTTCCTTTACTCATTCATTTTACATTCAAGATATTCATCCATTAAACAGTTGAAAGATAGCACAAGAGGATACTTATCTTAATGAAGTAGTCCAAGCAACCAGCTACGCTTCTGCAATGTTCCACCCAACCGTAGGCCATTGTGCTCCTTAATCTCTCAGCACCACTGCCACCCCCAAGCTGAGCATGATCTCCACAAGGAACTAGGGAGCAACAGGGTCTCACATAACCATAGATACACCAGAATCAGCCATACCAACCAGCAGTTGGGTTTCTGAGGCTGCTAGGAGAGGGATGCATATAACAGCAAAAGTGTAAGTGTTGGGCATGAGAAAAATGTTTCAACAGTGGAATGCATGAGATGGGGTTTCTTGAGCTTCAGAAAAACGTGGGTAGACTCAAAATGAATTGGAAAACTGGATAAATTCGACTGGGAGAGCAACCCATTCCAGAAAAACGCCCCAAGGGAAAAAACGACCTCTCCCTCAGCCCAAAATCGCGTCCCCCCCCTTTCCCAGCTACTGCACAATACCAAAAACGAGTTCCTGGATAGGGAAAAACGCAGGGTTATGGTGAAAACGTGAGGATCAACTCCAATAGGCTCAGTCTCTGTGAGAGAAAGAATGGCCATGGGTGAAGAATGGCTTTGGGCCAATTTCGTGGGGGTTTTCTTGCCCAGCAAGCCAAAACTCGATTTCCCAGGTTGCTGTCTTGCCCATACACGAAAATTGACAGCCATACCTCTCCCATCCCAAGGCATTAATTGTCTCAACCAATTCTTGGAAGAATTAAATGATTGGGTGCATGAGACCAAATGGGTAGTTGAGAGTTCATGGGTTTCCTCAATGAGATGGCTTAACACCATGGCTCAAGGGTTTGGTTATTTTCCCTCCCTATTCCTTGTAAAGATCATGCCCCCATCTCTTTGTTGCATTGCATAGCTGGTTGTTGGTTTTTCACTAAAATTGCATATTTACATGATGTCCGTTTTACATTGTGCACCACTAGCACAAGAACTCTATGCATCTATTCTAATTGCCGATACATAGAACGATAATCAATGGCGGGGCCTTGGCCTTGAGCTCCTCACCATGACTAAATAACAATATTTACATCATTTACAATTTAATGCAAAAAGGGGGTCAAAATGGGGACGTGACACCCCCCCCCTGAGTGTCCACATCCTGCACATGTTTCCTTACATTGATCATCGATATGTTCCACTACTTGCGACTAGTCTTCTCGCTATTTGACACTTGTTCCCTCAAATGTTGTAGTATAAGAAATTTTATACTTTTTCAAGCTTTCCAAGTATGAAAAAAACCCAAAAAATCATATATTCGAAAAATACGGATGGGAGAATATTTACTTCTTTTTGTTGTAAGCTATTTTCTCACCTTTTAATAGAGCATTCACTCCACTCCATACATTATGAGTCGAGACTATAGTAGGACCTTAGGAGGTGTACTCCTTTCTCATTTTACTCCACTGATTGGTTAAGCTTCCAGTCACTATGGAGCCCTTTGTTGATACCTCCTGCATCGCAAAGTATTATAATGAGTCTATGCTGCCCAGGTCTATCCATCTGCTCATGCTCTTGTTCAAAGGAAGTCCTAAAACTAGAGTCAGCCACTCCTCACATCTCTTGACTATTGCATGTCGACCATCCTTATTGAGTCAGTCCGTTCAATCTGAGTTCTTCCAAATCTTTCAGCGTAGCTGTTACCTCGTGTTGGTTGATGGGGTATGCCTTAATTCCCTCCTTCTAGCGAGTTTCGTTTCATCGAAATCAACCCATTTATTCCAGAATTTGAGACTTAGAGTTCAGTTGAGTACCTTGAGGCTTGCAGTCATTAGTGGTAGGTTTTGTCGCCATCGACAGTTTTGGGAATACATCAATGTCCCCTGATCGATGGATTCATACAAGTGTTCAACTTCAACATATCTATTCTCACTTTGATGATTGTACTCTATTCATTGATGCCCATTTTCATTATTGGTGGGTTATCTCGCGTCTGTTAACGGTATGCATCATTCTCCAGTAATCAAACGATGTCACACCAAGTTCGACCTCAACCCCTTTATTCAATTTATGGGACTTGCACCGTAGGTGATTTGTGTAGAAGACCTAGACGATAGTGGAATTAAGTATTCTACTTATGATCATGCCTTTACATTTGAGATATCACCTCTCACACATCAGCAGTTTGTACCTCAAGTTTGCACCTGTTGTTTCCTTTCAACAGGAGACCATCTCTTACTATAGATGGTTATGGCTATGTTCACCTATTCCATGTATTCATTATGTACTGTCTCTTCATGGCCATTATATCATATTGTTGCACTATACCAGCATGTATTCATAGATATTTTTATATTATGATGAGTGAGTTCTTCTTTCCAGTTGTGTCTCCATCACTCCACTTCTGAGATTTATAATGTATTTCGACCATTGTAGCACCATTCTTCGACCTCACACATAAGGGGGGCATCTATTATAGTGTAATTTTCCACCTTGTTAGCATCAGCATTATTTGGTCTTCAGGATCTATTTCACTGACTTAGATTCACTTTATATTCTCTAGAATACACTTTTTCCCTATTTTTCTTCCTATACGGGTGTTGTCCCATTATAGCCAGTGTACACGCGAGTTGTTCCACTATAGCCCGTGGGTACCAAGTAAAGTGGTAAAAATCATTAGAAAATTACTTTTTACTCCCAAAAAAAAGGTCTCAGGGTGACCTTTGGCCCTCCATTTTCTTTGAAATGCCTCGATGTGTCCTTTCACTTACCTTTGGAAGGCTATATATTGAGCTCTTATGGAATATGGAAGGGAGGAGAAAGAGAGAGAAAGATAACTCTAGTGGATTTTTGCCATGACTTGAGTCTACACTCATTGATCCTAGTTGTAGTGAATTCCTTATGTTCACCTTCCAAACTCCTTTCATAGTTTGAGTTTTCCATTGCATGGAGGATTGAAGTGGTGGAGGTACAAGTGGAGAGACCCAATTTTTGGTTCAGATTGGTTGCCAGCAAGAGGTTGTATAGTTTACTTCTTGTTATTCATTAATGGAAATACTCATTTTCTCATGCAATTGATATTGTGAATATTGTTTAATTACATTAGGTTATATTTGCTTATGATATCATGGATCATGGTATTGATTAGGCTAATGTCTTTCACATGTTATATGCACTTGCTTGTACTTGTTGTTGAGGCTAATCTACAAGGGCAAGTGTAGAAGTTGAAATCTCAACGGGGATCTAAATCGAACATCCGGTAGAAGGTTGGTCTTTTCTCCATTATCTTAGCATTGTCATTTATATAGCATTGCATTGGGAATTGAGTCATTTTCTAGTAGTCAACTGTTTGTTGTGGTCTACCCCAATCCATAAGAAGTTTTCTCTGTAACACAGGCCAATAATACTAGCTTCCCAATCCCATGGGACAATATACCACCATCCAAAATTGATATAAAAAGGTGGTGGAGGCTACCCATTTTATATGCATTCACTCTTCCCTAGCAACACTCTACCAAAGTTGTTATTGATACCCTAGCCTCCCTTTCAGCTTCTATTTCCGTCATTTTAGTTGATTTTTAGCCACACTTTGAACATTAGGAGGAGAGTAAGGTACATTGGAGATCCAAACCACCACCAATTGTAAGGCTACAAGGGCCCCCAATCTACTCACCATTGAGGTAACCCATATTGTAAATATCTATTTACTATAATAGAAAACCATTATTTGATTCATGGGTATTTGACATGTTAGTTTCAATTTCATTTTACTGCAGTAATCATTGGCATATTTACATTTAGTTTTGTTTGCATGAACACATCACATTCACAAACTATTACTAGGAAGCTCATAGCTCTTAGTAAGTGTCCTTTTGCACTAGCTAGTGTGAATAAACTAACTACACAAGGGATATGGAAGATATGTTTAGTGGAGAGGAACCCACTTTTGGAGTAGATTTGGAGGAAGAGGAAAGTGAAGCCCTCCAAGCATGCTTTCAAATTTATCATGGAGAAAGAGGAAGCCCCACATTAGTGGAGGGTAAAACTGGACATTTTTTGGATGAACATGCCATCACTACTCCATCACATGAAGAGAAAAAGGTGTCTGAAAGGTATTGTTACAATTCTTATTTTTGCATTCCCTTGTGTCATTTTGGGATGGAAACCACTTTTGGTGAAAATCTTGGCATGGAAGAGCCTTCTAGTGTTGAGAATCAAAATTTTGAGAAGGCTAAAATGTCAGAGTATATTTTGCATGAATCTCAGGAGTTGCATGAACACACTTGTGGCATCCCACATAGCGTTGTTAAGGAGCCATTGAGTGACTTAGAGAGCCAAATCTTAGTCACAAAAGAAAATCTAATGCATTCCTTGTCCGGAAATGATGGAGTACAAAAACTCATTGAAGATATGATCGATGAGGGACAATAAGGAATGATAGAAAGAGTGTTTACTTCCAAACTAAGCATCATTAAAAGATAGTTGGGGATGATGAGAGCATAATATTTGAAGCTATTTATTGATAGAGATATTACTCTCAAAGTTGCAGAAGACAAGGTAGCTGAAGTAGAGCAACTCTACATGGCATTGGGATAATCAGAGTCCTTTACCAAAATTACGTGTGATCAGATTTGTGTGGCTGGCTGCACATGTGGCATATTGGAGAAGCCTCATGTGCAAGGTAAGCATGAGTATTTTTCTTATTTCCAGGTGCTTGAATGAAACATTGACTTGCAAGATGATAGCCGAGCAGTTGTCTCACACCAGGAGGATTATGAACTTGCTCTATGTGACGAAGGTTCATTGGGCAGGGGATATTCTTGGTGAGCCACATCATTTGAGTGGATAATTGAAGGAGAATCAAAAGAATCTTACAGAATCCATAAAGAACTTTATTGACACCAATACCTTGGTGACAAGATGTTGTTGGAAAGCTTCAGGAGGAAAGTTGGAAGGGCAATCCTTTTGCAAGATTTCATAGTACTCAAAGAAGCAGTGGTCAAGATGAAAGAAAGTTACATGAACTTACTTGAAAAGAGAGATCATATCCTCATGGTGGATGAAATGTATCATAGTGCACTCAAGGAGGAAGAAGAAGAATAAAAAAATCTCACTAGTGAATTGGAGGCCACCAACGATTCATTTAAGAGCATACAGAGGGCCCTAAAGAATCAAGAATGCAAAATGATCAATCTCGAAAGAAGTTGAGTTCATCACACCCTCCATCCTGCATAGAAGATAGCAATTTTCACATTGCAGGTGGCATAGTGGATTTGATGGAGGAACCTTATTTGAGCTTTGAACATGAGGTAATTTCAGATTTGCAAGTGCTTAAGGAGAACGAATATGTAGAATATTTTGGCCAAGTGCTTGTTGGTATGAAGAATGGCAGAAAGAAGGACTCAACTATGGAAGAAATACTTGGGGGCATACCAATTGAGTCAGCAAGCTATGGTAATTTTTTATCCAAGGACTGGGTATACAAGTACAACACTAAGATGGATGCCCAAGGATGCATAAGCCTTTCTTGCATTTGTACGGAATTGTTTGACATGCGTGCCTTGAAAGACAAGCCTCGTGAGTAGCCTATATGGAAAGAAGACTTAGTTTTGAATAGGATGGTTGACCACATACCACATGGATCAGCAAGACAAAGTTATTATTCATCCATGGGTTTGGTGGATAGATACATAACAAGAATGGAGATTCATCAAGGTAAAGATTCATGTTTCCTATGTGATATTGTTTTTTCTTTTACTGGCATTGCCTTACCATATGAGCAGCAATGAGGGTATGCATGGAATCCCTTAGATACTGTCAGTACACATACGTCCATGGATTTGGTGTGTAAGTACATGGAATCTTTGGAACTATCATGCAAGAGAAAATAATCTTGCATACAAAGCATGTTGGAAACAATAGAGCATGTAAGCAAACAAATTGTACAAGAAGAGATCCAAACTTTGTTGGAACAAATGACAAAGACCTTCAGATGCCTTGGAAGTGATGAACTTCCATCATGGCGGTGGATGGCTCTTGGAATACCATGGAGTGAGATGTTGTCACAAATAGAAGTGATAATGGAGGGTACACATCAGTGACCATGGGATCAAGGAATTGATGAACGGTTTCAAACACCATTGTTGTTTTGGAGGGTGCAACTAAGGCAATGGGATCCAGGTAGTCCTTGGCATGATGGATTGTCTCGAGTATCATTGATGTTGTTGGAGTGCAGTGGAGGTTTTCATAGTAACATTCCATTCATCATATTTAATTGGGATCTTGGCATTCTTCTCAGATGTTTCAATTGGTAAGAACATACATTTTTAGTTGTAGATATAATGGATTCACTTAGTGTGGAGAAGGTTATGTTCATATTGGCATAGAGGAAGCATGGTGGACCAATTGAATTCCCATGGTATTTTGGTTCAGCAGTAAAATATCGATGGTGAGAAGTCATGGGTTGGTTCCATGCTTTATATGGTGTTGATGTCTTGCTTGAGGACAAGCAAATTGGGAGGGGAGGACTGTAATGTTCCCAAATCAACCCTGGACTACAATTTCCTAAGTAACCTAGATTGGTTCATGATTATGCGCCAAGGTGGTGATTTAGGTTGATAATTGTTGATCCTAAGATCCAAAAAGGGATTAATACCACAATAATTTATGTGGACTGGGATAACTGAATTAAAAGGACGAGGACTCCATGAATATTATGCTACTTAGAAAACCCATAAAGTTCTGGCCAAATCCTAACAAGTGAAGGGGTCAATTTTGATGTATTAAATGCCTAATTGTTTAGTTTCTAGAATTTAGATTAGAATGCTATGTTAAATTTTCAATAATTTTGATCATGTTTAATTTTTGTAATTAAGTGGATGTGTTAGGAGGCCAAGGAGGGTGCATGAGGTCTCCTAGACTTACTGAGTTGTAATTCAAAATGGCAACTAGAAGAAAATCAAGAAAATATGACAAAGCCACAAAAAGATCGAAAGCAACACAAAAGAAACAAACTTAGAAAAGCAGAAAGTTGTAAAAAAAGGAAGGAATCTCCAGAAAGCATAAACAAGCAGAAAAATAGACAAAATCACAAGAAAAATAGAGAAAATTGAGGAAACGTAGGGTGTTTCCAAAAGTATAAAATCAACCCGAAGCAAAAAGGAAACAAAATTTAGGAAAAAGAAAATTCAAAGCAGAAGATGCTAAAAAAAAATTGAGGGCACATTAATGATGAAGTTGACAACATTCAATGAGTATAGATGTCAACTGATTCTTATAAAAGAAGAGGAGCGCACCACTCTCACATCTTTTGGTCATTTTGATAATTGTCTTGAGAGCTCTGCATCTCAAAGGCTTGAGAGACTCACCCTCTATTTTAATCTTAGTACTCAAGGGTATTTAAAAGGACAACAATGAATTCCCCAAATATAAGAGAAATACAAGAATATTCAGCTTCTATGGAATTTGAAAAGCTAATAGAAAAGGGTGGAATACTACAATTTTCCCAACAATGAATTTCCCCAAATATTAAATAAAGTATAAAAATAAAAAATTTCATAGCCTCTTGTGATTTAGAAAGGTCATATTTTCTTTAACTAGTATATGAACATATTTGATTCATTAAATTCCTACAAATAAAGTAATATAAGAGATGAGAGATGACCTTTCAAATTCCTTCTACTTCCTCTATTCTCCAATTCAAGCTTTATCCGACCTCCATGTGTCTTTGGCTGGTCCAACACCCTTCTACCTCACCATTTTCTTATTCCTACTACTCAAGGGCATTTAGAGGTCCAACAATGAATTCCCCAAAATATAAACTTATGGGAAAATTGTATTATTCCACCCTTGTCTATTAGGTTTTTAAATTCCATAGAATGTGAATATTCTTGTACTTTTCTCACTTCCTTGTGGCAATCAATGATTTCTGATGGCCCACATGCCAAACCTATGAGCCACCTCACATGTTATCTATGTAATGACCTACTAATTTTTGGAAACTATGGAATACTTAATTGGATCCCACCTATCTCCAAGTGATCACACAACTGGAGATGTAAGTGCTACTTTGAAACTTGGATTAAAATGTGAAGATGGGTAACAATTTTCAGAGTCACCCATGCAAGAGAATTGTTAGAAAAATTTCAACCAAGAAAAAAAAATGAATGTTTCTTGGCCACGACTTTTACATTTTCTCCTTCAATTGTTTATAAATATCTTGTTTGAGAATTTGCCTCAATAATTTATTGGCTGAGATTTTTGGTGGATAGATAATTTTTTCAACCAAAAGATTATGTTTTGGACTATACATTGAGAGATTGAAAATCTCAAAGAAATCCCTTGGACTAGATTTCATATTCTCCTCTTAATTTCTTAGTTGAGATTCTAGATTCTTTGACCAATTTCTCAATCAAGAATTTGTCAATCTCTTTACATTTCTTATTTTCAAAAAGGAATGCATGTTCTATGGAGACTAATGGTGCTTCTTATGCTCTGTAATGTAATGAATTATCTATGATTATTTATTATTTTATGTGCCTATCAATTCTATAAAATATATCTGCACATATTAATTTCTTTTCTTAGCCTATGCTCAATACATGGTTAAAATTAGCTAGTTTTATAGAATTTGTAATTTGATGATGTTTGGTTGTTAAATTTTCATTTTTTAAAGTGATGTGGTTATCATATTCATTACAGATCACCTATAATACATTATATCATGGTTTCAAAACCTTCTAAGGTCATTTGGAATCATCTGGAAGTAGACTAGTTGAGGAGTCCTAGGTAGTGCACTTCCTAGTTTGGCCTCCAAACCATGTCAAATTGCTTCTAAAAATATATATGATTTCTATATTAGGTTGAGGGATAATCCATTTAGTCTACTCCAAGTTTCATTATCCTCATTGAGAACCATAAGCCTTGGGTTTCCATACAAGTCCTTGATGAATGTGCATTTAAATACTCTGCTTGCCAAGGAAGTATTCCCAGGAATTAAGCACCCATAAATGTGCCACTATAAAGGTGTTGGCCTATTTTAGATCTCATTATCAGCCTTAGTAGGTCTCTAAATATATCTTGGGATAATCTAGGCAATGTTTCTGAAGTTGTTTGAAAGTTACTTCCTGAATCATTGTCAAACTAGCTAGTCTTGATTCCAACTAATCTACTGTTTGTTTCATTTTGAAAATATTTTGAGTTAATGTGCCTTTGGCCAGAATTGGTAGATTACACCTATAGAGAAGCATAGATAGGTCCATTAGGCTGACTCATACTCATTTTGACCATTGTATCTACAATTAATGTGACTAGAGAAGGAAATGGTTGATGGTTGGGTAGGTGAGGAGGATAGGTTGGTCAATCAAGTAGGATTAGATGTGGATATGGACGTGGTGGGACATATGAGAATAGAAGATGAGATGAAGGATTTGATGAAGGGGAAACTGTATGATATTTCAAATTTGATGGAGGAGTAGGTGGAGGTGGAGGAGGTGGATGAGATCTCATAGCTAATGAAGGAGGAGGTGGAGGATGAGGAGGGACATGAAATTTCAAGGATATGTAATATTGAAAAAAAAAATGATATGATAGAGGATGAGGTGCATGAAGGGGAGGCGAAGGAGGAACATATATAGCATCATCAAATGAGAAATGGTCATCCCTCCCAACATCTAAAAGGATGATTGCACCGAAAATATGTTGGATCAAGCTCCTCATAACATGATGAATCATCCTCCATATCTCTATAAGGTCAAGGTGTAACATAATGTTGTGAACCCATATAGAATGAAACCCCTAATACATCAACAATTTTGATAACATGTATGCCATGTCATATCGATGTGTATCAGCAATCCAATGTGAAAGGCTAGTTCTAGCCAACTATCTCACCTTGGGCTCCTGCATATCCTCATCATCCTGAGTGGGAGGAGGCGATCCCTCAATCCCTTCCAATTGAATGTTCCAACATCTTCAAAATATATATAGTACACAACAATAATTAGATGATTTCATTAAACAATTTAATATAAGAATTTAGAATATATTTAATTTAGATTTAAGTGTAAAGAGAATAAAATACAAATAGATTGATGTAAGCATAATGCAAATATTACCACTCTCATTTGGTGGATCATCCTGTGTGAAGAAGATGTTGTTCCAGACTCTCCATTCCAATCATGCATATGGATATGGAAGAATGTCTAATGCGTGGTCCTCCTCATTGGATAGCATCTCAAGCACCTGTAGTGTGATCCTAGTCAGGAACTCAAGATTCCTTCTATTGGGCATCATTTCACCCCACATGTGCATGTGCATCTCCTTCATCGGTTTAGGTTGGTGGAGTTCAAATGATGGTCTAGTGGCTGGAATCCACTCAAAAAATATACAAGAAGATATTAAACGAAAGGGAAGTTGACCCTCCAAGTAATATCTACATAGAATTGACCCAAAGAAAAACAAATTTGCCTAAAAAAATGGCATACCACCTGATGCATCTAGTTCTCAGCAATAAGAAAACAACATAATACAATAGAGGGAAACTAATGTGTTTTCCATCATAGGTGGAGTGTGCCACCATCATAAGAAAAATAGAGAGGCACCTAAACTCCTCTCCACATAAAGAATAAATTCAAAGTTGTGGTAATCAATATATCTCATAGAGTAAGTTATTTGTGTTTTTCCTATAGCACCAATTGGGACATCATGGAACTGGGGAAGTCCTCCCTCTTCTAGATAGACCAATGATGAAATAAATGTCTTCCTCGATGCGTTGTAACCACTGATCGGTACCAACATGAAATTATTTCTTGCGATAATCCCATTGTCGAATCAAATACAACAATAATGACAACTACCCCCTAAGCGATGTAGATTACATTGGTAGATTAATCGAGTTCGTATTGATCCTATTTTTAAATTGTGACTTCCATGTTGAGTTTATCTAGTGTTTTATTCTTTGTGTAGTGTTTTGTTTAGGGTTATATGTGTCCTTTGTCTTATGTTTGGTACTATGTCTTGTGTTGGAGTTAGAAATACCTACAGGGTATCCATCCATAGGATCCCATCTGCATCAAAGAAATATCAACAAAGGTAGTATCCTATGATTAAATGTTTTAAGAAGAGGAAGTTTCAACTCTATTGTTGGAGTTGTTGGTAGAGTTGCGGAAGAGGAAGAGATAAGTGAAGACTATAGTTCCAATAGAGGTTTTAGGTAGAGTTGCGAAGGTTAGGAGTTTAGAGAGCAAGCCAACTCCAACTACGATTGGGTAGAGATTGTTGGAGAATTTGAAGATAAATCCAACAAAGGATGTTAGGTAGAATTCTCTCGAGGATAAGAATCAGAACCATAGAGGTTCGAAGGATTGGTACAACTATGAAAGTGATTTTAGGTATAGTTTTCAAGATAGAAATAAAACCTATTTCATGGTTGAAATTGTACAAATAATTAAGATCTAGAGAGGATTTTGAGAGTACAACAGTTATAGCAAAGGAGGTTGGGTAGAAATCTTGTTGGCGTAAATTTAGACCGGCTAGGTTCTATATTAGAAACGAGTACTGTCTAGGTATACAAATTAACAATTTTAATACATAATAAGGGAAAATTACCACCCAAGACTCTCACATGGATTACTAATATTGAAATAAGGGTATGTTTTGATGAGCATTAATCATTAATATATTCTGCATCATTCACTAATAAATCAACAGAGTAATATAGTCATATTTAGATTCATCTGTAGTTTCACCAACATACACAAGTAATTCAAAGAGATAAATGGTCCATTCCATTAATGTTTAAACATTACATCTAACATGACTCCCTATCATACATCAAAACAATATATATAAGAATATCAGTCACTAGAACCCAAAAAAGTCCCATCATGTTAGTCTTTATACAATATCATGGACAATTATCACTCTTACTAACCCTCTTGTAACTAATATTTAACCATAACCTAACTGCCATCTACTTTTACAATGCAAGAATCAATACAACATACTATGCAACCTATTAGAAAATATATAATTCATTTACAAAACATATAACAATCTAACTAATATAGCGTTAACAACTTTTGAAGGATAAGAATAAATGGAAACTTTGAGAAGTGGGTTGTGGTGAAGAAACTCCAATAGTGAACTTGGATAGAGTTATCAATTGGAGAAATGATCAAAACTGATTGAGGTTTTAAATATTTGAAGGCAAGGTGAGGTGTGATAGTGTTGGGATATTCTAAACAATGAATCGTTGGGTGGAGTAATCCAATCGAAAAAAACACCCATTTTCGGTTTTGAAAAATTTTAGTTCCCAAATGGGTTACAAGAGTCATGTGATGGCTAGAAGTGTGAGTGGGGGCTCACATCGGGTAATGGTTTCATTTGAATTTTGTGATGATATAAGAATAACTATTCTTAGGGAGGATGAATTGGAAGCAAAACAAGGGATTTGAAAACCCTTTTCTCATGATGAGTGGATACAGAGTTTGACGAGAAAAAGAAGACCCCTCAGAAAGGATGAGTTGATGATGATTAACTAACATATTTTGTTGAGCATGAACATTGTGGATTAACGCATGAAATAGTATTCTCTAAAGAAATCAAATTGGAGTGGTGGAATGGAGGAAACTAATAGACACCTCCTAATTGATGAGGAAGAGGATGAATTTGAGGATGATGAGTATAACAAAGATGTGTATGAAGAAAGTGATAGAGGTTTTAGTGGGAATTATGAAGATGATTCGTTTCATAATGAATATGAATGGAATGAGATAATGGTATCTTTCCCTAAAGGAGGAAGGTTGGTAGATGGCCCTTGGAGGACGCCAACTAAATTTGAAAATTAATTTGAATGTAGAAGTAGAAGCCACAATGAAAAGGAAGTTGTTGAACTGACAACAAAAAAAAATAGGGAAGGAAAAAAGTGCAACGAATTGAAGAGATTCCCTATGAGAAGGAGGTGGACTCCGATCCCTAGGCAAGGGTACTTGAACCAGATGAAGAATTGAATAATGGAACATTAAGATGCTTTAGTTGTTGTGATGATGATGTTCAGTTGAAAAATGTACCTCAATTCTATGAATATATTCAACGATCTAGAGAAGAGAAAGATGATGGTCATGGAGCTATAATTTGTGGACTTGAGAAGGATGACACAGTGGAGATAAATTCTTGGATGAAATTTGTTTATATTGACAATTCCATTAGTTATGATTTTTGATGTACAAAAGAAGGAGACGACATATTTTATAATGCTACAACTTAAAATGAGGGAGATGGTCCAACCAGTGACTGAAAAAGGGATTAAAAATGTTGTTGAAGACAATTCTAATATGAATGAAATATATATCCATGCAAATGAAAGGAGAATAAATGATGCTCGATAGCAAGTTTTGAAGTCCCTACTAGAGTTGAAATGAGACGTAAAGAATTCTAATGATAGCGTCACTAAGGAAAGAAACTAGAATGTTGATATTGAGACAAAGGTAAGTGAATCAATTGAAGAATTTGCATTTGAAACTATATTTTCAAATTAAGAGTTGAGGATAACTGATTTTTTTTGTATTATCCATTTTGAGATTGAAAGAGAAGGCATAATCCCTAATGTAGAGATGGAAAAAGAAATCGACATAGCTAAGAGGGATGTCGATTTGGAAGTGGAATGTTAAACTGTAAAAATTTATGCCAGGGATAAGAAGATGAAGAAAGAGGAAAGGATACAATGAAATATAAGAAAATTAGAGAAGAATTCATAGCTATGAGTATTTTAGAAGATGAGGGATTTTTCAAAAGTAAGTGAATGGAGGATATGGAAATAGATTTTGTAGTGATGGAACGATAGGGTAAGTGGGAGTATGGATTATTTTACCTTGAAGAAATTATTTATATGCCAATGTATAGTGAAAAACATGTCGGATGAGATAAAGATATCAGTTCCATAGATATAGTAGGAGCTGAGAAAAGAAGGAAAACCATTGAAGTTGTTAGAGAAGTCGAAGAGGAAAGAATTGAATAATAATTGTGTAAGAGTCTTGTAGAGGACAATGTGTCATCAAATAAGTTGGTTGATTATGTTTATGTAAGTGTGCAAATCAATTTTTAAAATGATGCACAAGATAAAATGAAATAAACAATAGACATGGAACATATTATATATAGTATGGAGCAGATTTAGAGTCAAATAAAGAAGAATAAGAATAAAGATGATGAAGAGAATAAAATATTATAAGAATTGTATAAATATGTAAACAACATTTTGATGAAGAATATATCATAAAAAAAAGGTAAATAGAGTGTGCAAGTCAAATTTGATGTTGATGGTGATGTTGGAGGAGTTATTAGTGATGAGGGTGAAGCTGAAAATAAAGATTGTTTTAGGATGATTGCAATAGCGATTCTTCAAGATGATGGAAAGAGCCTTGCATCTAATATCAAAGTAGTCAAATTCATACAATCGATGGGTTGTATGTTTGTGGGGATTGGAGAAGTGGAAAAAGAATCTTTTGAGAAAGCTAGAATGAACAAAAATATATAAAAGGCCACTACATAGGAAACATAAGGTAGAGTTGATGATGAAAAGGAAACCTTCGATGTTTCTAGGGAATCTACTGGATTTGAAATGAAGTATCCCTCATAGGTTTCTTATTTATCTAATGGTTTATATGTTTGTGAGTGTGTAAGTTTAGATATCAACAATGATGCTACAAGAAATGAAAAAAGTGTAAACATTATTTCCATGAAAATGAAAGGAATGAAGATGAAGAAGAAGAGTATCATGCCAAAGTGTCAATACAACAAGCTTGTATTTGAAAAAGACAAATTCACAAAGTATCTGAAAAAGAGAAATTGGCAAAGGGTGTGTTGAAAAAAATGATAAGGAGAGTATTGAATATGACACTAATGTCGAGGGTGATGAAGAAGTTGTCATAGTCACAACAAAGAAATAAAATAAGTGGTAAAATATGAGAGTGCAAAGATAATATTCAAGATGGTAGAGAATAAAAACATGGCTAGAATGAAAATGAAGAGAACTCTGCATAACTAGTTCAAAGTATGCCATCGACGACAAAGGAAAATATGTGAGCACACTGATTATTGCAATAAAGGGACTTATCATGAAGTCATAATTTTATTTAACCCAAAGAGATTGATAAAGGAGCATCTATTTTAATCCTATGGAATGGATCGCAACCATCCATGGGTTATTTTTCTGAGCCCTACTAGGAATAGATCTGGTATTTCACAAGAGTTGACTTGGACTTGATAAGGACAATCGTGGGTGAAGGTTTGGATGGATCATGCAAAATAACCATGCTAGAATGAATGTGGATTTAATGCCAAGTTCGAAAGGGTTGCGGACAACCTAGATTTGATAGAGTGACCATGAAGGGCATTGATCTTGTGTCATGACCATGAACAACCATGATTCAATCCCTAATTACATGTGTGAAGTGAAAAGGTTTTTATGGGGTGCACTCATCTGGTAGTTATTGGTGAATATAATGATGATGTATGAGATATCTATGGCATGGATCTAAGGTAATCCTCCATGTTTTCATTCCACCACTGAAGAGGGATCTATTGTGTTCAAAGGAGGATAATTAATTTGAACAAAGAAAGAGGAGATTCTCTTGGTATCAAAGAAATAAAAATTCTAACTAGGTGTATGGAGTAATTACGACGGAGAATTAATTTCTTTGTCCATGGGGTTGTGGCTCCACATTATTGGGAGGTCATAATTTCTCAATGAGTCTTCCCTATAAATGATCGAATAATGAGGAAGGACCGACAGGCATTTGTCAAAATCCTCACAGCATATCTAAGAGATGATGTACACCTCACAAGAAAGAATTTAGGAATAAGATTAAGAGTGGTCAATGCAATAAGATGAGCAACATAATAATAATATAGTAGAACTCAGATAGAAGCAAAAATACTTCACACACACTATTTCTTTAATCACAATATGGACAAATAAGTAGTACAATGCATGAGGATTCGAATGCCAAGGTGGAAATTCAAATTAGCCTTCATGGAGTGATAAAAGGATTACTTGAGTGTCATCGAAGCACAACTAGAAGTCTATCCTATCATCAGTGGAGTCATCAATGCTCAAGTAACTGTCAACCATCAGTCAAACTGAGTCTAACTAAGTGTGGTAGGTGTAACTTGTTAGGATATTTAGACACTTAGGAGTTAGTTAAGATCAACTTGTGTAATATATCCGTTAGGGATAGTGTGTTTCTTTAGTATGCATTAGTATGCATTTGTAAATACTTAATCCGACGGTCACGATATGTTTCCGACATAGAGTGATCCGACGGCTCAACTTCTCTTAGATCAAACCTAACCTTGATCCGTGGCTTAACACCCGATTGGTCCATGATCTCTATTTAAAGAGCATGGAGGGTCATTGTTTAGTTGATCGATTATGAGAAGCTCATTTGTAACTTTCTTTCTTTGCATAATAAATTGTCCCGTAGAAGCTATTTGGCCGGGGCCGTGGAGTGTTTCCCTCAAGAGGGTTTAAACCACGTCAAAACATCGGTGTGTTGATCTGTGATCTGTTTGTGTGAAGTGGTTTCTCTTGGTGTTCGGTCCTTTGGTAGTACCCTGTGTACCCGAACATGGTATCAGAGCTTTTATGAAGTGCCGCTTCCGGTTATGATCTAGATCTTGAACTGTTGTTGCCGAAACTCGTAAGGGTTTCTAGTTATTGTATTTCTGTGCATTTCTGGGCTGTGGGAGCTGTTCCATTGCGTCCGGAGCGTCGTTTCCATTGGGAAATAGTTTTCGTTTGATCGAAAACGGTTCCCGGTTGCTCCAGAAACGCGTTTTTCATCAGATCTGAAGGTATAATGTTACAGTGACGCATTTTTTTATTTCGTTTTTGAAAAGAAAAAAATCTCATATTTCATTTTTGTTACTGTTAGTTTTTTTTTGGTTCGGATTGTTGCTTTTCCGTCTGCGTATGCTCTTTGCCGTGCAAATCAGAAACAGAAAGGAAAAGGGTTTGTTTTTGTTTCGTTTTGTGGTTTGTTTTGCAGGAAAAAGGGCAAGCACGCAAACCGAGCAAGAAGAGTAAAAAAAAAAAAAAAAAAAAAAAAAAAAAAAAAAAAAAAAAAACCCCTTCCTCATTTCCATATTTTACATACCTTTTAAACTAGCTCACTTGGTCCAAAGTTGCTTTATTCCTTAATAGGTCTTGAGTTCAAGTCTTAGGAAGTTACTTTTAAAAAGAAAAGTGCATGCAATTTCTATTTTCAAGTTACTTTATTGTAAAAGTGCATCTCACTTAAATAATAAAAAATAAAAATACAAGTGAGTCACTTAAGCTTTTTATTTATTGTTGCACTATTTAAAAGTAATATCATTGTAAAAGTGAAATCACTTATTTTACAAAAGTGATTCACTTAAAAGCAACTTTTTTGTAAAGTGATAGTCAAAAGGTTCATCTTGGGAAGAGGGGGGTTCTTTTTTTTGCTGGACATTCACTAGCTGCCACGTCACTATTGGGGACATCTTCAACAGTTTCTTTGTTCAAGCATAACTTCATCATACAAAGTCCGTTTTCAGTGCCGTTTTTTTTGAAACCGCCTATTTTTTCGAGCTCTTCACATCCAGACTATTGGTTTCTGTTTTTACAGCCATTAATTTATAAATATGGCCGCCCTTTGTGATATTCTACTTAACAGTTCCAACTATTTCTCATGGAAATCTCGTATGGAGGATGTTCTACGAAGTAGGGGACTTTTCAGAATTACAACAGGGAAAGAAAAAGAACCCACTGATGATGATAAGAAAATAAAATGGGCAAATAGATGTGATGAAGCTCGTGGATTGATTGGGATGTCAATCTCTACTGATTTGCGATTCCACATATCTGGAATTGATGAACCTAATACTGCTTGGGACAAGTTGGAAACTGTGTTTGGTAAACACAATAAAATTCGAGGCCACCAACTCGAAAATGAGTTGATTTCTTTAAATCCAAGTGAATTTTCATGCATTCAAGATTATTTATCTAAGTACAAAACTCTCAAGCTCTTATGTGCAGAATGTAAGATTGAGAGGGAAGACAAACAATGCATTTATCACATTCTTTCCAAACTTGGACCTGCATATTCTGTTTTTGTATCTACATTTTACTCCATGAAAGCGTCATTGAATGCAGCCAGCTATCAAGAGCCTAGTCTTGAATCCTTTTGTGATTCCTTGATTAGGGAACAAGATAAACTCATTCATCTTGGAATAATCAATAATGCAGATACATCTGGGAAAGCCTTATTGTCCCAACAGAAAGAAAAGTCCAAGCCTCCCAAGAAACAAAATTTTCGCAATAATAAGTCAAACAAGGGTCCCAAACCCTCTCAGTCAGCTCCTTCTTTAAAAAATGACAAAGGATCCAAGCCAAAAGGCAAGAAGACTGAGCGTCATTGCAACTATTGCGGGAAAGATAATCATGATGAATCAAAGTGTTTCAAAAAGATGGCAGCCTTGGAAGCAGCAATGAAGAAGCACCACATCAGCCTAGATTCGCCATCAGAATCTACCTCTCATGGACATGCACTTTGTGCTTCTGGTTATTCTTATAATGCATCTTCTTCTTCTACTTCAAATGAATGGCTCATTGATTCTGGAGCATCTTATCATATGGCTAAGGATCAAGCCATCTTTTCTACTATGCATGAATGTAACACCAAACAAATATTTGTTGGTGATGATAGATCTCTAAGTGTTGTAGGAGCTGGAACAGTTCCAGTAGATAATGGTCATTTTAGTGATGTACTATGTGTTCCAAGAATTTCCTGCAATTTGTTATCAGTCTATCAGATCACTCATTCTGGTGAAGGTAAAACTGTGACCTTTACACCTCACCAAGTTGTAATCAAGGATTTTAAAGATCCTCAACAGGTTCTAGCTACCGGAATTGTTGATGATATTACCAGGTTGTACAAGTTTAACAACTTTGGGTCATCACCTTTCCCTTCAGTTTTTGTTGCTCATAGTGATAACTTGAGCAAACTTTGGCATGAGCGATTTGGTCACTTAAATTATCGCTCATTGCAACAACTATGTAAAGAAAATATGGTGACAGGTCTTCCGATGGTATCTTGCAGAGATGGTGTTTGTTCCGGTTGTGTACTCGGAAAACATCATCGGGACAGTTTTGACAAACGTGCCTCTTGCCACGCCTCGGTTCCCTTGGAGCTTGTGCATAGTGACTTGTGTGGTCCTCTTCCATCTGCTTCCTTTTCTGGTTTCAAGTATTTCTTAACTTTCATTGATGATTACACCAGACGCACTTGGGTTTATTTCCTAAAACTTAAGAGCGAAGTATTTAACATGTTCTTGGCCTACAAGGCCCTTGTTGAAAAACAATCTGGTCATCAAATTATCAAGTTAAGATCTGACAATGGAGGAGAATATGTTAACAAACAGTTCACTACTTTCTGCACTGAACAAGGCATCCAACAACAGCACACTGTTCCATATACACCACAACAAAATGGTGTAGCTGAGCGGAAGAACCGCACTTTAAAAGAAATGGCTAATTGTATGATCCAATCTAAGGGACTAAGTCTTCAATTTTGGGCTGAAGCCATAAATTGTGCAAATTACATAGTTAATCGCACCCCCACAAAAGCATTACAAGGTATAACACCAGAAGAAGCATGGAGTAAAATTAAACCTGATGTAAGTCACTTTCGTGTGTTTGGTAGTGAAGCATGGGCTCACATTCCGGATGAAAAACGGAAAGCATTGCAGCCTAAAAGTGAAAAGTGCATATTTGTTGGATATTCTGAAGATGTAAAAGGTTATAGACTTCTTCAACCACATTCTCATGCTATAATCATTAGAAGAGATGTTAAATTTGATGAAAATATCTTGGCCTGCGAGCCTAACTCGGCGAGTGTGCCATCTTTGGCCTGCGAGCCTGATTCGGCGTTTGTGCCTTCTTCTTCTTCTTCCAACTTCCTTGACAGGTTTCCAACTCCAGTTTCTGATGATGACAGTGAGGATGAAAATCCACCTCCGCCTGCTCATGTTCCTCCAGTTGCACCAGCACAAGTGCTTCCTCGATGGGTCCGTTCAACATGTGAAGCAGCTGGTGATCTTGCCGGTGATCCTAGAGATCAACGTCGAACACGTTCTCAGTTTCAGCGAGCCTCTTCTCTTTTGGCTCAAGTTTCCGAGAATCATGATCCAGAAACTTTTGCAGAAGCTTCAGGGAATCCAGATTGGGATGCAGCCATGGATGAAGAATATCGTTCCTTAATGGCGAACGATACTTGGGATCTTGTACCTCTTCCAAAAGGAAGAAAACTTGTCAGATGTAAATGGGTCTACAGAACTAAGTATGCATCAGATGGAAGTGTTGAAAGACTTAAGGCAAGGTTAGTTGCCAAAGGTTTTTCTCAAGTTGAAGGGATTGACTACAATGAAACCTTTGCTCCCGTCGCCAAAATGAACTCCATCCGCCTTGTTCTTTCCCTTGCAGCCTTACACAACTGGGAAGTCCATCAAATGGATGTCAAGTCTGCCTTCTTACATGGTGATTTACAGGAGGAAATTTACATGGAACAACCTCCTGGCTATGTTCAGAATAACTCTAGCCTTGTTTGTCGCCTTAAGAAATCCTTATATGGCCTTAAGCAAGCTCCTAGAGCTTGGTATGCCAAAATGGATAACTTTCTCCTTGACACTGGTTTTTCTAGATGCCATTCTGACCCCAATGTCTATACCAAGAAAGTAGGCAACCATCTCATCATACTTGTTCTATATGTTGATGACCTTATTCTTACTGGTAGTGACCCTAAGCTTATAACCCATGTGAAATCCAGTCTTAAACAAACTTTTGAAATGTCAGACTTAGGACATTTGCATTATTTTCTTGGTCTCCAAGTTCTGTAAACCAAAGAAGGAATCTTTCTTTCTCAGTCTAAGTATGCTTGTGACCTTCTTCGTCGCTTTCACATGGAAGATTGTAAACCAGCCCCTTCTCCCTTCCAGTCTGGAGTCAAACTTTCTGCCACTTGTACTTCACCTGAAGTAGATGCCACATTGTATCGTCAGCTTGTTGGTTGTCTCTTATACTTGACTCATTCCCGTCCTGACCTTTCCTTTGCCGTTGGTAGAGTTGCCCGTTATATGCAGACACCTCATGAAAGTCACTGGAAAGCAGCTAAAAGAATACTTCGATATATTCGAGGTACAGTTCAGTTTGGGATTCATTACAGTACAGGGGGGAAACCTTTGTTGGTTGGTTTCACTGATTCAGATTGGGCCGGCGATCCTGATGATCGAAAGTCTACTGCAGGTTATGTTTTCAGTCTGGGCTCTGGACCTATCACTTGGGCTTGTAAGAAACAACAAGCTCTTGCTCTTTCTTCAGCAGAGGCAGAATATCGAGCAGCAGTTAATGCCAGTCAGGAAGCTTTATGGCTTCGACAGATCCTTTCAGAGTTTGGATTCGAGCAGCAGCAGCCTACTCCACTTTGGTGCGACAATCAAAGTGCCATCAAGCTTGCCAAAGATCCAGTTCTACATCAACGCAGCAAACACATTGAGCTACACATGCACTTCATCAGAAATCTTGTTCATGATCGTGTTCTTGAAGTGCTCTTTTGCCCTACAGATGATCAAGTTGCAGACATCTTCACCAAGTCTCTTACCGAAGCGAAGTTTTCTAAACTTCGATCTATGTTAGGAGTTCAGGAACTTGTCATTAAGGGGGGATAGGTTCTAATGCCTCCTTCCTTCTCCTAATAGTGTCACTTTTGTAAATCCTTCAATCCTATCCCAAGTTGTTCTTAAGGGGGGATGTTAGGATATTTAGACACTTAGGAGTTAGTTAAGATCAACTTGTGTAATATATCCGTTAGGGATAGTGTGTTTCTTTAGTATGCATTAGTATGCATTTGTAAATACTTAATCCGACGGTCACGATATGTTTCCGACATAGAGTGATCCGACGGCTCAACTTCTCTTAGATCAAACCTAACCTTGATCCGTGGCTTAACACCCGATTGGTCCATGATCTCTATTTAAAGAGCATGGAGGGTCATTGTTTAGTTGATCGATTATGAGAAGCTCATTTGTAACTTTCTTTCTTTGCATAATAAATTGTCCCGTAGAAGCTATTTGGCCGGGGCCGTGGAGTGTTTCCCTCAAGAGGGTTTAAACCACGTCAAAACATCGGTGTGTTGATCTGTGATCTGTTTGTGTGAAGTGGTTTCTCTTGGTGTTCGGTCCTTTGGTAGTACCCTGTGTACCCGAACAAAGTGTAACTAGAACTAACTGCATGAAGGAGGCTCATTGGAGGGTGCATGAGGAGCTAACTGGAGTCAGAATGGGTAGTCTAAGTGCATTGAAGGTCCATCAGAGTCATACAGTCAGTTGAGAGTCAGTCTAGCCTTAAATCAAGGAAAAACCTGAAGATAACTAAAGATAACTGAATGGTAGGTAAGGAAGGGTGCCTTTCTCAACTGGTAGATGAAAGGAGGGCACACTAAGCTCTACGAAGGATGAAACTGAGTGGAAAGACACTCCGGGTGCTAGCTAACTAAGGGCTAGGTGCTGGGACTGATGACTGGGATGCATGCAAACCCTAAAAGTGCATGCATGACTGAAAATGCAAATAATGAAAATGCTGCTAGGACTAGGGTAGAGTATAGGAATATCCTACCACCCCCCCTTAATCCATCCTAGGCCCTAGTAACTAAGACCAAAGATAACCCAATATAATGAATAATAACAATCAATAAACCGAGGAAATGGGGAAAACCTCAACGAAAAAATACCCCCCCTCAAAATAGACTGTAAGGCACACACAAAAATAAATGCTCCAAACTCAAGTAGGTGTGATGCTTGGTCATATGTCTGGAGGTATCTTCTTCTAGGGAAGAAGTGGATCATGCTCAGAAAGCATATGCTTGTACTTGCTCTTCAGATCGAATGTGATGAGAACAAATCCAAAAGTATGAGGATGATCCTTGAACCTGTGATTCGAATCAGCTGAGGTAGGATCAAAAACATGAATGTGAATATATTCTTTTGTATTCTCCTTCGAACCATCATGGCTGAGATTATGCTCAAAAGAACCATCAAATAATAGTAAATGTTTTGAATCCAAATCAAATCCAAGACTTAAAGAATGGTTTCTTAAGATCTCCTTTGAACCATTTGAGGTGAGATCTAAACCATTGAATGCATGAGAAATTATCCCAAGCAAATGGAAATGGCCATCAAATATCATTGTTTTCTTGGAATCCAAATTAGATCCAAGACTTGAATAATGCTTTCTTGAGATGTCCTTTGAACCATTAGAGGTGAGATCGAAACCAGTAAGTGCATGAGAAATTATCCCAAGCGAATGGCAATGGCCATTATCTTCAATAACCTTCTGAAAGCATGAAATAATGATCATATAGCAGTACATAAGAGGTGAGTGATCAAGGAGAGCGAATGCATTACCTCCAATGGCTGATTTTACCTCTGAAACATTCAATAAATCATGATGCAAACCAACAAACTCTGGTGCAAGAGAGGATTTAGGACCTTCTGCAATTTCTAGAGTGTGAGCTGGCACAGAATTCGAAATAGAAGAAATTTGGAGCATGAGTGTAGAATCAGCAAGTTCTTCTTCTTTGTGGATAAGCTCAATATGAGATAAGTTTGATATTGATTCATGATCAATGAGATCATCAAGGAGAGTGAATTCATCACTGGGACTGCTCTCGAAATGGTTTGGACCAATCCCTTCATTATGTTTGCCAAATATTTCATCCAGATGGGCCCATAGCTCTTTTGGAGTTTCAGCAAGATGAAGGGAATTCTCTTCTTCAGAGGATCCGAACTCTTTTTCAAAACAATAATCAAAGAGATCATGGCTCATCAAATATGCTATCATTTTTGGTTTCCATTCATCATAGTCGAATGAAGAAAGAGGAGGGATTTCTTCTAAATTCATGGAAGCTGTAGAAGATTTGCAAAAACAATAGAAAAGTCTGCAATTGCTACTACTGCAAAAGATGCAGAAACTACTGCAACTGCTGCACTCAAAATCTTGATAATAACCTGCAAAAAAATCTCAGGAATGGAGAGATAAACAATACTCTCAACACACTCTGATACCATGTTAAAATCCTCACAACAAATCTAAGAGATGATGTATACCTCACAAGAAATAATTTAGGAATAAGATTAAGAGTGGCCAATGCAGTAAGATGAGAAACAGAATAATAATATAGTAGAACTCAGATAGAAGCAAAAATACTTCACAAACACTATTTCATTAATCACAATATGGACAAATAAGTAGTACAATGCATGCGAATTCGAATGGCAAGGTGGAAATTTGAATTAGCCTTCATGGAGTGATCAAAATATCACTAGAGTGTCATCGGAGCACAAGTAGAAGTCTATCTCATCATCAGTGGAGTCATCAATGCTCAAGTAACTGTCAAGCATCAGTCAAACTGAGTCTAACTTAGTGTGTTAAGTGTAACTGAGTGTAACTAGAACTAACTGAATGAAGGAGGCTTAGTGGAGGGCACATGAGGAGCTAACTAGAGTCAAAATGGGCAGTCTAGTCTCACTGGAGGTCCATCGGAGTAACACAGTCATTTGATGGTCAATCTAACCTTAAATCAAGGAAAGAACTTAACTTAAGATAACTGAATGGTAGGTAAGGAAGGGCGCCATTCTCAACTGGTAGATGAAAGGAGGGCACACTAAGCTCTAGGAGGGCTGAAACTGAGTGGAAAGAAGCTCCGGGGGATAGCTAACTAAGGGCTAGGTGTTGGAACTGATGACTCATATGCATGCAAACCCTAAAAGTGCATGCATGACTAAAAATGCATATAATGAAAATGTTGCTAGGACTAGGATGGAGTATAGGAATATCCTAACAGCATGGAAACAAAATATGATTCTAGATGATAAGAAATGATAAGGAGGTTTGAGAAAAGAGAGAAAAAATAAAATAAATAAATGACTATCCAAAAAAGTAGACTAGATAGGTCAAGAAAAGAAGACCATACAAACAGGTATGAAGGAGATGGAATAAAATCGAAGATATCAAGAGAAGAAAACCATAGAAGAATACATGAAAAGAGAAGTTAATCATAGGCTTGGAGAGCAAATAAGAGAATGAAAGATGACAGAAAAACTAAAGAAAGAAGAACATGGAAGAAAGCTATGTAGAAAGAAGCATAGTAGACTCTAACGAGACGAGGGAAAACATGGAGGATGAACAAGGTCGTGCATAAGTATAATCGACATCTATGCAAAGGTAGAAGGTTTATTTTCATGATTGATTGAGTGAAGTGATTGGAGGCCTCTCTAATACTTAGAGAAACAAAGACGCAAGTCGCCTTATGTAATAAAGGTTCTTGCTTAACAATACACACCACACACACATTCACATAGACAAGATGCAAACAACATGCTAGGAGCTGGCTTATATTACTTATCTAAATCAGTTACAATGCAAACTACAAAGAAATGAAATAACTAACTAATTATCGGCCTTAGCCATTACAACATAGAAGTAGTTGTGTGCTATCTCAGTGTGTTGAACTCACCCTTTCCTGTTCACTGTAGAACTTTGGGCTATGGATCGATCTCTTGACTCTGTAGATGTGTGAATTTCCTATCCAATCTACCAGACTTCTCCTGAGATTTGCTTGACTCTCCGAAATGCCAAGTCCCTCAACTGATCCTCACTCCCTAGTCTTCTACTCCGCTACTGCTGTTCCCGAGATCACTGCAATCCCTGAGACATGCATCCTCTATTTGACGATCTCCTCGGATCCTACAGACTTGCAACTGTCAGTGCCCCAATATTGCTGCACAGCTTCTTCTTGTGATGATATTTTTCACATCTTCAACCACCTGCAATAACTGCAATTAACTTCCTTAGAAATCCCAAACTATTTCCAAGTACTCTCCTTGACTTCTACGCATCCTTCTAACATACTACAGTAAACCATCACGTCAACCATACTGTCTGTCAGCTTCGACTTACCCATCGGCTTCCTTCACACTCTTCAAGCTTTCCCAGGCTTCGCCAGTACACCCCTTCCTCCTTGCTTGGATCATGCCCAACCCATCATATTTGTGGCTGGACACATGTCGACCATCGACCCTCTGCTCCCTCTGTCGTCTTCCGACTCCATCATGTCGACTCTCGACTTCCACTGCAAATGTCGATCGCATACCTGACTGCTCCTGCTCAACTTATTGACTTCGACAAGTCAATGTGCTTCCCGCACCAGTGGTCATTGGCATTCCCACTGGTCGACTCCCTCATGTGGATCAACTTCAACAATTTATCCTAGGCCCCGATGCTCTTGCATCAAACTCCCCAGGTGAAAAAGAACTCGACTGCTCTGTCAGTCACCTGAACTCTTCTTCGAAAATCCATGTTGCCTCCTGCAACTCATCATCCTTCCATCGCACTAAGTATTCCTTCCTTCGCGAACTACATGTATGCTCAACTTCACATTCTTCTATTACTTTTGCGATTTCTTCCTCCTATCGATCTGGAATCTGCGCTATCCAGTCAATATCCATTGCTTCTGCACTTCTACTGCTTGAACCCTACTCGAACTTGTACATATCTAAGACATTGAATGTTGGTGAATTGTTCAAGTCATTTGGCAGCTCCAACACATGAGCGTTGTCAAAAATTTTCTTTAGGATCTTACATGGTCAATATTCTTCAGCTTCAGCTTGTTATAGGTTCCTGTCGAAAATCTCTCCTTCTGAAATGTGCATAAACCAAGTCTCCTTCGCTGAAAGACTGTAGTCTCTTCTTCCTGTCGGCTCTCAATTTGTATGCCGCGTTTCTCTTTTCTATGCTCTTTCGCACATCTTCATGCACTTCTTTCATATGTTCTGCAAAGGATTCTTCATCCGAGCTTTTCCTGGTTTCTGTCGGCAACTCGACCAAATCCACCACTCCATGTGGGCTTCTTCCTCTAACAATTTGGAATGGGATCAAACCTATCAACCGATTCACAGAATTGTTGTATGCGAACTCTGCTTATGCAAACACGTTCTCCCATTGTTTGGGTCTGTTTACCGTCAAACGTCTTAGAAGGTTTCCCAAACTTCTATTCACCACCTCGGTCTGTCCGTCTATCTGTGGATGATATGCCGAGCTAAACTGCAACCTCGTGTCCAGTTTATTCCATAGGGTTCTCCAGAAATGCCCCATAAACTTGGTATCTCTCTCCGATGTGATACTCTTCAGCAACCCATGCAATCTGACTACTTCTTTGAAGAATAGTACAGCAATGCTTGTGGCATCACTTGTCTTCCAACACAGAATAAAGTGTGCCATTTTTAAAAACTGTCGACTACAACAAAAATTGAGTCGCTTCCTTGGTGCGTCTTCGGCAATCCTAGCACAAAATCCATTCTTAGGTGCTCCCATGCGGTATTCGGTACCGACAATGGTGTATACAACCCCATGTTCTAACTTCTCCCTTTTCCCAACTGGAAAACTCTACAATGTCAAATCCATTATCTGACATCTCCTGGCATTCCTGACCAATAATACTTTTTTTCGATCGATTACCTGGTTTTGTCGATGCCAAAATGACCTGCTAATCCACTGCTATGAAACTCTTGGATTAGGTTCTCCCTTACGGATCCTCTGGGAATATACAACTATTGTTCCTTGAATAGGTATCCGTCTTGGACAAAATAATCCAAGTATGGAGTCCTGTCGACACTCCATGGTTCATGACAAGCCTCCCATGCTTTCACAAAATCCTCGTCGGTAGCGTGCTCCGTCTTCACCAACTCTATTCCTATTGTCTGAACTGTTATAGTGTTCAGCAATGTAACTCTTTGACTCAACGCATCAGCAACCTTATTCAACTTGCCCGACCTATGTTGCAACATGAACGTATATCCCTATAAGAACTTGACCCATTTCATGTGCCGCTAATTCAACTTCAACTGAGTATTCAAATTCCTCAACGCTTGGTGATCTGTGTACAACAGAAATTACTTGGGAAACAAATAATGCCTCCACTTCTTCAATGCTTGGATAATAGCATAAAATTCTTGGCCAGAGAATGAATATTTTTGCTTCATGTCATCCAACTTCTCACTGACGAATGCAATTGGTCAGCCCTCCTGGCTCAACACTGCTCCAATTTCTATTTACTCACATCGCAATCGACCTAGAAAACTTTGTCAAAATTTGGGAACGCTAACACTGGGCTCTCAGTGACCTTTTGCTTTAATGTCTAAATCTTGTTGGGCAGCCTCCATCCACTTGAACTACCCTTTCTTCATGCACTATGTCAATGGTGCACAAATCCGACTGAATCCCCTGATGAGATTCCTATATAAAGTGGCAAGTCCATGGAAACTACCTACTCCAGTCGCGCTTGTCGGTTCAAGCCAATCCAATATCGCCTTCACCTTTTCTAGGTCCATCACTAACCCTTTACTCAATATTACGAATCCCAAGTATACCAGTTCTTCCTTCATGAAGAAACACTTTTGCAGGTTCACCATTAGCTTCTATTCCTGAAACTTCTGCAATACCTGTCGAATGTGCCCCAAGTGTTTTGTCTTGGTTCGACTGAAAATCAAAATATCATCTAGATAGACTATGAAATTTTTTTCCAAGAATGGTCTTAGTACCTCATTCATCAATCGCATGAATGTACTAGGTGCATTAGTCAATCCAAATGGCATGAATAACCACTCATATAGCTCTTCCTCTGTCTTGAATGTTGTCTTCCATTCATCTCCTTCTCTAACCTGAATCTGGTGATAATCGCTCTTCAAGTCTATCTTCGTGAAGTACTTCGCTCCACTCAAAAAATCCATCAAGTCGTCCATTCTCGGCAATGGAAACCAATACTTCATCATTATTTTGTTGATAGCTCTAGCATCTGTACACATCCTCCATTATCCACCTTTCTTCGGCACTAATATTGCTGGTACCACGCATAGACTCAGACTCTCTTTGATCAACCCTCTGTCCAACAAATCCTGGACCTGTCGGTTGAGTTCCTGACCTTCTTTCGGACTCATCCTATGTGATTCTTTGTTTGGCAATCTCGACCCTGGAATCAAGTTGATATAATGGGATATGCTCCTTGTCGGCATCAATCCCGTTAGTGTCTCATCAACCACTATGCTCTAAAATTCTTCGAGCATTTTTCTGACTTCTACCGAAATTTTATCCATTGTCGCCTTCACACATGGCCCCTTCGGAATGATAGCATAACACCCTGAATGTTTCTCCTCTTCCACGTATGAATTCTTTCGCTAAACACATCAACACTCATCTCTCCCAAAGGTTTCTCTCACCGTGCTTACAGCTGTCCTACTCCTCTAGCTTTGGCTTAAGATTCCTCTTCACGCCATTCTTCCACATTATGACTGTGTTGGCTCAACCATCATAGATCATTTTCCAATCATATTTCCATGGTCTTCCTAAAAACAAATGGCATGCGTCCATTGGGATTACGTTGCACACTACACTGTCCTCTAACTTCCCGACCTTGAAGTTAATCAGGCACTTTCTCGTCACCTTCATATTGTGTCATTTCTGCAACCATGAGATCTTGTAAGGGTGTGGGTTTTCTTGACATTTCAACTTTTCCTTGTCTATCGCCTCTGTCGACACAAGATTCTCAGTGCTTCCACCATCACCTATGGTCTTGCAACACCATTCGCTGATTCACACCTTCGTTCAAAAGATTGCCTTCCATTGTGCTGGCTTTTGCTCACCACGTCTGTTGTCTAGCACCAGCTTCTTGCTAGCTGTCATGGCCTGACTTTTCTTCTTACCATCCTTACTTCTGTCAGATGTCGATTCCTCCCTCTCGTCAATTTGTTCATCCCTTCGACATCTGGGTTTTGACTCTTCTACAGCGTGTAGGTTCTCTAGGCATTCGTATTCCTTTTGTCCTGCTCCATGACACTTGTAACATATTATAGTTGTTTTGTTAGCTCCTTTTATGTTGAATGGACCACCTCGACCATACACACCTCGACTGCGGTTCTCATGACCATCGCGTCGATTTTCTTGTGCTTTTTCCCTTATCGATGTCCCTTCCGCATGTTGACTATCTTCAACAACTTCCTTCCTGTAACCGCTACTTTGGCCTTTTTTCGAAAACAGTCCTCGCAGCCCAACCAATCGTCCTAGATCTGGTCACTGCGGATTTCCTTGACAGTTTCTCTTCTACCTTTAGAAATAACTGGTAAGCTTCACCCACTGCCTTGAATCTTGACATGCTCAATTCATCTTGATTGGCATATTTCAATCCGTTCACGTACCTAGTGAAAGCTTCTTCTCTTTTGTCGGTTTGTCCCTACCTTATCGACAATCTGTAGAACTCTTCCATATACTGCTTCACGGTCATCTCTTCTTCTTGAAAGTTCTGCAACTTCCTGAACAAAGAAACTACATAGTCATTTGGAAAGAACTTTCCCTTCAAATTGGTGACCATCCTATCCCAAGACTTGATTTTCTCCTTTCCTTTCTTGACTCTATCAAGGTGTACATTGTCGCACCACAATAAGGCATGACCCTTCAACATCAGTCATGCAGTCTTAACCCATTTAGGATGCTCCATCTGCTCTTTGTCGAAGTATTTCGTCGATCTCCTGAGTAGGTATGTAGATCTATCTTTGTCCGACCTCTCATATCCATAAGAAGCTTGATGAGTTTTTCTTCTGGATCATCAGTTGCCTCTTCCCGAGCTTCCAGTTCTTTGATTTCCTCATCGTTTTGGTCTAACACATCAGGAATGCAACTACGCCTTTGGCTTTCTTTAATCGCAACAACTTCATTTGTCAAAGTTTGCATTGTTCGGATGCACTCGTCGAACATCTCATGATCAACTATGACTGTTGCGCTACGTGCTCTTCGTCCTCGGACATTAACGCCTATGTGAGACATTTTCAACCTCGACTGAAACTCCCACTCATCCAATCGCAACTAGACTTCAACAAGTTTTCTACAACTCTACCCAACCTCAGCTGGAGTTGTTCAACGCACTTGTAGGCTCAATACCGCTGATGTTATCCTTCAAATCTAAGGATGATATGGTTCTGATACCACTTGACGCAAGTCTCCTTATGCAATAACGGTTCTTGCTTAACAATACACACATGTTCACATAGACAAGATGCAAACAACATTGCAGGAGCTGGCTTATATTAATTCTACAAATCCACTACAATGGAAACTACAAAGAAATGAAATAACTAACTAATTGTCGGCCTTAGTCGTTACAACATAGAAGTAATTGTGTGCTATCTCAGTGTGTCAACCTCACCCTCTCCTGTTCATTGTAGAGCTTTGATCTATGGCTCGATCTCTTGGCTCTGTAGATGTGTGACTTTCGTATCCAATCTACAAGAATTTTCCTGAGCTCTGCTTGACTCTCCGAAATGCCAAGTCCCTCAACTGGTCCTCACTCCCTGGTATTCTACTCCACTACTGTTGTTCCCGAGATAACTGTGATCCCCGAGACATGCATACTCTATCTGACGATCTCCTCAGATCCTACACTACATCTTTCAGTGCCCCAATAGTGATGCACAGCCTCTGCCTGTGACGACATCTGCCATGTGTTCAACCACCTGCATTAACTTCCATTAACTTCCTTACCAACCCCGAACTGTTTCCAAGTACTCTCCTCGACTTCTACGCATCCTTTGAACATACTACAGTAAACTATCACATCGGCCATACCATCTGTCAGCTTCGACTTACCCATCGAATTCTTTCACACTTTTCAGGATTTCCCAAGCTTCACCAGTATGTCCCTTCTTCCTCGCTTGGCTCATGCCCAACTTGTCGGAGTCATGGCTAGATGCATGTCGACCATCGACGCTCTTCTCCCTCTTTCGTTTTCCCAATCCAACATGTCGACTCTTGACTTCTACTACATCTGTTAGTCGCATACCCGACTACTCCTACTCGACTTATTTACTGTTAGGATATTCCTATACTCCATCCTAGTCCGACTAGTATTTTGATCATTTACATTTTAAGCCATGCATGCACCTTTAGGGTTTGCATGCATCATTTAGGGTTTGCATGCATTCCATTCATCAGTGTAGCACCCAGCCCTCAGTTAGCCAGCCCCTAAGAGCTTCTCTCAGATCAGTTTTATCCCTCCTAGAGCTTAGTGTGCCCTTCCTCCTTGATTTAAGGAAGCCACACGTCCTTTCTCACTTACCAGTCCAGTTTACTTCAGTTAGCCACCATTCTTTCCTTGATTTGAGGCCAGACAGACTCCTCACTGCTATTATCACTCCCATTGACCTGCGATGAGACATGACTACCTATTATGAGTCCAGTTAGCTCCTCATGCACCCTCCACTAAGCCTCCTTCACTCAGTTAGTGTCTCCATGTGCCATTTACATTCAGTTACACCTACCACACTGAATTATACTCAATTTGACTGATGGTTGATAGTTACTTGTGCATTGATGACTCCACTGATGATGAGATAGACTACTAGCTGTGCTCCGATGACACTCTAGTGATCCTTTGATCACTCCATGAAGGCTAATTCGAATTTCCACCTTAGGCATTTGAATCCTCATGCATTGTAATACTTATTGTCCATATTGTGATTAATTAATTAGTGTGTGTGAAGTATTTTTGCTTCGATCCGAGTTCTACTGTATTATTATTCTATTGCTCATTATACTGCATTGACTACTCTTCTTCTATTTTCCTGCTTAATCATAATTACTCTTATGAGGTATACATCATCTCTTAGATCTGCTGTGAGGATTTTCACATCGTATCAGAGCATGTTGAGAGTATTGTTTATCTCCATTCCTGAGAGTTTTTTGCAGGTTATTATCAACATTTCGAGTGCAACAATTTCTGTATTTTTGCAGCAGTAGCAGTTGCAGATATTTTCTATTGTTTTTGCAGGTCCTCTACAACTTCCATGTATTCAGAAGAAATCTATCCTCCTCCATTCAACTATGATCCTTTTTCTCCATTCAACTATGATGAATGGAAACCAAAGATGATAGCACATTTGAAGAGAAATGATCTCTTTGATTATTATTTTGAGAAAGAGTTCGAATCCTCTGAAGAAAAGATTGATTGGTTAAATAATGGTGACAGAGCCATGGGAACCATGATCCTTTCTATGTCTCGATACATGGTACATCAATTCATTGATGATGTTGAATCTCCAAAAGAGCTATGGGCCTACCTGGATGAAATATTTGGCATACAGAATGAAGGAATTGGTCCAAACACTTTCGAGAACAAGCCCAGTGATGCATTCACTCCCCTTGATGGTCTCTTAGATCATGAACCAGTATCATCTCATATTGAAGTTTTCCACAAAGAACTTGTAGATTCTACACTCATGCTCCAACTTTCTCCTCTTTCTGTGCTAGCTCACAGTCTAGATATTGCAAAAGGTCCTAAACCCTCTCTTGCACCAGATTCTATTGGTTTGCATCATGATCACATGATTCTTTCGGAGGAAAAATCAGCTATTGGAGGTAATGCATTCGCTCTCCTTAAGCAATCACCTCTTATTTATTACTATATGATCATTATCTCATGCTTTCAGAAGGCTGTTGAAAAATATGGCCATTGCCACCTGCTTGAGATAATTTCTCACGCACTTACTGGTTTTGATCTCACCTCTTATGGTTCAAAGGAGATCTCAAGAAACCATGATTCAAGTCTTGGATCTAGTTTGGATTCCAAGCAAACACTACTTGAGATAATTTCTCATGCATATGATAGTTTTGATCTCATCCCTACTGGTTCAAAGGAGATCTCAAGAAAGTATTCATCAAGTCTTAAATCTGATTTGGATTTCAAGCAATCATTATTATTTGATGGTTCTTTTTGGCATAATCTCAACCATGATGGTTTGAAGGGGAAGACAAAAGACTATCTGCATATTCATGTTTTTTATCCTACCTCAACTGATTCGAATCACAGGTTCAAGGATTATCCTCATACTTTTGGATTTGTTCTCATCACATTTGATCTGAAGAGAAAGTACAAGCACATGCTTTTTGAGCATGATCCACTTCTTCCCAAGAAGAAGATACCTCCAGACATATGACCAAGCATCATACCTACTTGAGATTGCAGAATTTAGTTTTTATGTGTGCCTTACAATCCGTTTTGAGGGGGGTTTATTTGTCCCATTAAATTTTCCCCACTTCCTTGGTTTATTGACTGTTATTATTCATTGTATTGGGTGACCTTTGGTCTTAGTTACCAGGGCCTGGGATGTATTAATGGGGCGTGTTAGGATATCCCTATACTCCATCCTAGTCCCACCAGTATTTTGATCATTTTACATTTTCAGTCATGCATGCAGTTTTAGGGTTTCATGCATTCCAGTAATCAGTCCAGCACCTAGCCCTCAGTTAGCCAGCCCCTAAGAGCTTCTCTCAGATCAGTTTTATCCCTCCTAGAGCTTAATGTTCCCTTCCTCCTTGATTTAAGGAAGCCACTCGTCCTTTCTTACTTACCATTCCATTTTACATCAGTTAGCCACCAGTCTTTCCTTGATTTGAGGCCAGACTAACTCCTCACTGCTGCTATCACTTCGATTGAGCTGTGATGAGACAAAATACCTATTCTAACTCCATCTAGCTCCGCATGCGACCTCCACTAAGCCTCCTTCACTCAGTTAGTGTCTCCATGTTCCATTTACATTCAATTACACCTACCACACTCAGTTAGACTCAGTTTGACTGACAATTGATACTTACTTTTGCATTGGTGACTCCACTGATGATGAGATAGACTACTAGTTGGGCTTCGATGACACTTCAGTGATCCTTTGATCACTCCATGAAGGCTAATTCGAATTGCCACCTTAGGCATTCAAATCCTCACGCATTGTACTACTTATTGTCCATATTGTGGTTAATTAATTAGTGTGTGAAATATTTTTGCTTCCATCTGAGTTCTATTGTATTATTATTCTATTTCTCATTATACTGCATTGACCAGTCTTCTTCTATTTTCTTGCTTAATCATAATTAGTCTTGTGAGGTATACATCATCTCTTAGATCTGCTGTGAGGATTTTCACATGGTATTAGAGCATGTTGAGAGTATTGTTTATCTCCATTCCCGAGAGTTTTTTGTAGGTTATTATCAAGATTTCGAGTGCAACAGTTTTTGCATTTTGGCAGCAGTAGTAGTTGCAGATATTTTCTATTGTTTTTGCAAGTCCTTTACAGTTTCCATGTATTTAGAAGAAATCTATCCTCCTCCATTCAACTATGATCCTCTTTCTCCATTCGACTATGATTAATGGAAACCAAAGATGATGGCACATTTGAAGAGAAATGATCTATTTGATTATTGTTTTGAGAGAGAGTTTGAATCCTCTGAAGAAAAGATTGATTGGTTAAATAATGGTGATAGAGCCATGGGAACCATGATGCTTTCTATGTCTCAATACATGGTACATCAATTCATTGATGATGTTGAATCTCCAAAAGAGCTATGGGCCTACCTAGATGAAAGATTTGGCATACAGAAAGATGGAATTGGTCCAAACCCTTTCGAGAACAAGCCCAGTGATGCATTCGCTCCCCTTGATGGTCTCTCAGATCATGAACCATTATCATCTCATATTGAAGTTGTCCACAAACAACTTGCAGATTCTACACTCATGCTCCAACTTTCTTCTCTTTCTGTGCCAGCTCACACTCTAGATATTGCAGAAGGTCCTAAATCCTCTCTTGCACCAGAGTCTGTTTGTTTGCATCATGATCACATGATTATTTCAGAGGAAAAAACTGCTATTGGAGTTATGCATTCACTCTCCTCAAGAAATCACCTCTTATTTATTACTATATGATCATTATCTCATGCTTTCAGAAGGTCATTGAAAAGTATGGCCATTGCCACTTGCTTGAGATAATTTCTCATGCACTTACTGGTTTTGATCTCACCTCTTATGGTTCATAGGAGATCTCAACAAACCATGATTCAAGTCTTGGATCTAATTTGGATTCCAAGCAAACACTACTTGAGATAATTTCTCATGCATCTAATAGTTTTGATCTCACCCCTACTGGTTCAAGGGAGATCTCAAGAAGCTATTCATCAAGTCTTACATCTGATTTGGATTTCAAGCAATCATTATTATTTGATGGTTCTTTTTGGCATAATCTCACCCATGATGGTTGAAAGGAGAAGACAAAAGACTATCTAAATATTCATGTTTTTTATCCTACCTCAACTGATTCGAATCACAGGTTCAAGGATCATCCTCATACTTTTGTATTTGTTCTCATCACATTCGATCTGAAGTGCAAGTACAAGCACATGCTTTTTGAGCATGATCCACTTCTTCCCAAGAAGAAAATACCTCCAGACATATGACCAAGCACCACACCTGCTTGAGTTTGGAGCATTTATTTTTTATGTGTGACTTACAATCTATTTTGAGGGGGCGGTATTTTCCCACGAAATTTTCCCCACTTCCTTGGTTTATTGACTGTTATTATTCATTGTATTGGGTGACCTTTGGTCTTAGTTACCAGGGCCGAGGATGGATTAAGGGGGGGTGTTAGGATATTCCTATACTCCATCCTAGTCCCACTACTATTTTGATCATTTACATTTTCAATCATGCTTACACTTTTAGGGTTTGCATGCATTCCAGTCATCATTCCAGCACCTAGCCCTCAATTAGCTAGCCCCTGAGAGCTTTTATCCGATCAGTTTTATCCCTCCTAGAGCTTAGTGCAACCTTCCTCCTTTATTTAAGGAAGCCACTCACCCTTTCTCACCTACAAGTCCAATTTACTTCAGTTAGCCACCAGTATTTCCTTGATTTGAGGCCAAACTGACTCCTCACTGCTGTTATCACTCTGATTGACCTCCGATGAGACATGACTACCTATTTTGACTCCAATTAGCTCCTCATGCACCCTCCACTAAGCCTCCTTCGCTCAGTTAGTGTCTCCATGTGCCAGTTACATTCAGTTACACCTACCACACTCAGTTAGCCAGAGTTTGACTGACGATTGACAGTTACTTGTGCATTGATGACTCCACCGATAATGAGATAGACTACTAGTTGTGCTCTGATGACACTCCAGTGATCCTTTGATCACTCCATGAAGGATAATTTGAATTTTCATCTTAGGCATTCAAATCCTCATGCATTGTACTACTTATTTTCCATATTGTGATTAATTAATTAGTGTGTGTGAAGTATTTTTGCTTCTATCAGAGTTCTACTGTATTATTATTCTATTGCTCATTATACTGCATTGACCACTCTTGTTCTATTTTCCTACTGAATCATAATTACTCTTGTGAGGTATACATCATCTCTTAGATCTTCTATGAGGATTTTCGCATTGACTTTGACAAGTCAATCTGCTTCCTGCACCAGTGGTCATCGACATATCCTCTAGTTGGCTCCCTCATTTCGATCAAGTTCGACAACTTTGCGTAGGCCCGATGCTCTTGCATCAAACAAACAAATGAGTAAAATTTTAAGTGATGAGAGGTTGAATGCTATGATATCCCAACTGTAAATTGAGTGATGAAGAAGAACATTTGAGGTGTTATATGTAAATTTTGTAAATTCTATTTGAGTATAGTGAAAAGGCATATTGAGCTTGTTTTTAAATTGGGATTTTTGTGCTAAATCGGAAATAGCTACAGTAGGGGGGAATTGATTTTGATATTTTACTTCATTTTTTCTGGTGCATCCAGTCTATGGTGAGGAAGGGGTTCCAAGGGTAGCATATATTCTCATTCAGGAAGAGAAGAGATATGGCTCTTCTATTAGAATTTAAATGAATAAAACCAAGAGAAGAGATACACAGTACTAATTTCATATATTGAATGGTAATACACACACACACATTGTTCTAACTACCTAATGAATTCTTACGGTAACTTCTTCTTTTAACTGATTATTTACAAGGAGTAATTACACTTTCCAACACCCTCCCCCTGAATTATGACTACTAAACAAATGATCAAACGTCTGCTAAAACATATTTCCTTTAAGGATTACATAAAAAAACTAAAATGTGAATGTATGTTGGTTTGGCTCAGCTAGGATTACAACTCATCCAAAAAAATTCATCTTGACCTTATTTGTTTCTATGTGACGATGCAACTTCTTTTTGTACTTGTGCTCCAAAGTCTTTTCTTCTTCTTATTCATACACTAAATTTTGAACAATGGAAATTATCTTTTGATGCTACTTGACTTTAACCATTTCTTCTTTTCCTTAAATTTAGGAGCTACAAAATTGCACTAAATATAACTCCGGTTGTAAAACAAGTGATGTACACCTTCCTCAATGCCACCTTCATCATCATTCAAACACATAATTTCCTTTGTACCAAATGTTGCAATCTTCGATATGTTGTTGTCATGATATGACACATTGTCATGATCATCACAATTTAGTAATGATTAACATTTGAGGAAATTGGGGTAAAAAATGGGCCTCCTAAGGAGAATAATAAATAAATAATAAAATAATAGTAGAGAGAGAGAGTAAAAAAACTACTTTTTTGGATCATATTTTCAACTTATCTCCTTGTAGGTTTACTCAAATTTCAAGTGGGAGGACTTGTTGGATGCATAATTAAATTATGTATCCAACGAGTACCCATGTTGCATACTTTTAGGAACATCCACACCATGAAAAATCGAAAATACATTAAAAACGTGTTTCTAGTGAGAGAAAACACGTTTTTTAATGTATTTTCAATTTTTCATGGTGTGGATGTTGTTAATAGTATACAATATGGGTACACATTGGATGCATAATTTAATTATGCATCCAACGAGTCCTCTCGCTTGAAATTTGAGTAAACCTACAAGGAGATAAGTTGAAAATACGATCCAAAAAAGTAGTTTTTATTTTTTCCCTCCAATGCCCTTAAAATAACTTATGAGCACAAACTAGAGTGTGTTTACAGAGAAAAGTAACTGAGAAAACTTTAAAGCGTTTCTGATCCAATCTTCTTCTTCGGTAGTCTGATATGTAAATGGTAGAAGGTATCCTACTAATCAGTTCATCACAATGGATCCTATATTATATTTTATTAATGCTGGATAGAATCTGGTATATGTTCTTCTGCTATCTAGTCGTGGAAAAAGGAAATAACAAGAAAAACAACAATTAAATGGAAAACACATTCGATCATGACCAATTTGACACACAAATTTACCCTGGAGGAATTGACTCTGGGAAACTCCAGCAATGGAATGGCTTTGTCTATCCTCTATTGAATCTTTCAAAAATAAGATAATTACCGATTACAATGGGTCTAATGAGAAGAGAACAATTTGCATGTGTCTCTTACTACGAATGTAAACATTAGCTTGACCTTACGTTACAAGAAAAACAATCCAAAATGTGATAGTATTACAAAATGTTACTTAGAATATTTTCAATAGTTTGTCATATGTGTGTCCAATGAATGCTTGTCTAATCATCTACATAGATATACAGATTCTATTATTATGGTGTTTGTTGAAATTTAGTTGGATATAGTGTGCACTGTCTATCTTCAATCAAAGACCTTTATATATAAATTCAGATTCAAATCAATGGAATAAACAATTTGATTTTGTATTTTGTGTGATTGTGTTCATGTGAACTTCTTTGTTATGTTTTTTCTTAGATTTTTTTGTAATAAATTTATTGTAGTTGTGTAGTTGGTTTGAGAGTCGAACGTCCTCAGAAGGATTGATGAAGAGAGCATGAAAGAAACAAGGAAAGTGCATCAGGAGGTTTTTTATCAACGTAATATGAGTGATAAAAAGCTTGGTATGTTGCAAAATTATTGTTTAAAAACGTTTGAGATTGTCAAAAATATTTACTCCGATAATTTGTACTACAAGCAGGTGGCGATTATTCATTTTAGATTTTGGGGATCATAACGAGCATCTTGAATTTTGGAATTTTTTTTTATTGATTTGCATATTTCAGGGGCACAGTAATGACCTAAACATTTCTCATCCATAGATATTGAGATGCACTTACGTTGAGGGATGAGTTGTGTTTCTGGTTTTCTATAAAAACATATTTCAGGAGCACAATAATGACTTAAACATTGCCCAACCATCTCTTAATGTGAACTTGAGCTAAGGACTGGGTTGGGTTTCTATTTTTTTTAAATATATTGTGTGACATTTGATGTCCAATTTACGAATGTATTTTGTTTGGCATTTACACTAGTTGCATGTTTGTGATTATTTACTGGTTATTAAAAAATATTGATGTTTTCTTTCAATGCAATGCTTTTGATGAGACAATTACAGTAAGTTATGATATAATACCTTGGTCACCTTTCTTCATTGCATAAAGTAGTTGCATAAAGTAGTTGTAGATTGTTATGGCTATCATGGACCTTTATCCACTAGCTTTACAATAAACTAAAACACTAAAGATTGAAGAGTCACTAGGTCCTTTAGGTAGCCAACATACACGTAAAGATGATCAAAGTGACTTAAAAATGAAATAAACCATAGTGACAATATGAAAATCCACTCACCACATCCATAACAGTGAAACTTTCGAGAATGTAGCATCCTAACAACACAACAAGAACATCTTGGATGGGAAATAATTTTGTAATTTACTAGAGAGTATAGATGATGAAGATCCAATAGATACACAATGAACATAGTTTTTTTTTGGTTGATGGGTTTTCATATTTCACTTTAAGTCCTATCTAGTATGTAGAGTCCCAACCCTAATGGATCTGATGGGTTTTTTAGGATTTGGAAAATCAATGCTCAAATATGTACATAAAATCAATTGCGTTGAAATAAAATATACGGATATGTACATACAATCAATGTTGATGTATATGTAACTTTGGATTGTATTTCATCTATGTATTTCATATATATTTATTGTACCCTTATTAGAGATGTGTTATTCCTCTATAAGGAAGTGTCGTCATGTGGATTGACAAGTGTCGCAAGTGTGTGTACTTGCCGATGGGTTATTAGACCACCATGGGTGGGGTCAGCCCTAAAATATATATATTATATTGTGGATGTACCTAGCTAGACAAGTTAGCCCCATAAGATCACTGGGCAAAAAGGTTAGTATAAATAGAGATCACGAGATCTCTATTTAGATCATTCGAAAAGTCATATCTCTCTCACTCAGAAAGTGGCACACTGGTGAGGAGAAGGATCATCTGCTTCTAGGAGACTATCTCAAGTGTATTTTCATTGTACTTTGGTTGAGCCATTGCTCTCTCTATCTCTTAGGAAGTTGTGGTGTTTTTCACCTTAGGGTTTTCCCCACGGAAACTCTGTGTCTCTTGTCTCTCATGCTTTTGATTCTTGTGATGGATGTCATGCTTATTGTGATTGTTATGCATTGATATACTGTATATGTTATTCTCTCAGTGAAGATCCTATAGTCTTGTGAATTAATGCTCAAAATTTAACATGGTATCACAGCTAACCTAAGAAGAAGACATTTTGCAATGACGAAAACTTGAGTTTCTTGTTTATTGGGTTTCTCTCCATAGATTTTGGAAACGCAGTATAGTAGATTGACTCTACTCATCAAGGAGAATCTATCTGTCCAATCAAGATTCAATTCTCAGCATTTTCAAATTTGGCCCTAAAAATTAGGGTTTCCACAAAAATAGGAATTTTTGAAATCTGAAGACATAGTTGGAAGCTCCTTGCAAAAATCAAATTTTAGAGCTTTGGATCGAGATTTTTGGCTGGGTAGATCTCCGGGAAATTCAAACCCTAATTCAAGGCTCTCCCTAGTGAACCCGGAAGGACAAAAAGGAAAATCTGAAGGGTAAAGCTTTGCTGATCTCAAATTTTGAATACACCAGGCTGATCAACTCATCAAGGCACATCTTTCTATCCTTTCAGAAAATTGAAATTCACATTTTGAATTTTTAGGGTTTTTTCGACAAACTCTAATCTCGGACAAGATCTAGTTTTCAGTATTTCAAGTGGTAAGACCTAAATCTTTTCTATTTCCATTTGAAGTACTCTTTAAGATGTCTCACCACACCAATCTTGAGGATAAGCTTGAAGGAGCTGATAACTTCCAAGTTTGGAAGTATAGGATTGGGTTAATCATGGAAGAGAATGAGTTGGACTCATATGTAACAGAAGATATCCCTATCCTAGAGGATGAAGAGGCTAAAGTATTGCATAAGAAGAACTTTGTCAAGGAAAAAAGAATCATTGTTGATTCTATCAAAGACCATCTCATACCCCATGTGTCTTCTCTAAAGACACCCAAGGAGATGCTTGACTCTTTGACCAAGCTATTGAAGGCAAGAACATAAATCGGAAGATGACCCTACAGAACCAATTGAAAGGAGTAAAGTTTCAGAATGGAGAAACTATTCAATCTTATTTTTCAAGGGTCTCCTAGATCAAGGAACAACTAGAAGTAGTGGATGAAATGGTGGAGAATAGTGAAGTGGTGATGACCACTCTAAATGGCCTACCCAGGTCATGGGATCCCTTTATTCAAGGAATTTGTGCAAGGAAGAAGTTGATCTCCTTCAACAGATTGCAGGAAGAATGCTCTCAAGAAGAAGCTAGGCTTGTGGCCCGAGAAGAAAAGATGGGTAATGAAGATCAAGCTCTCATAGCACATGCTAGGAAAGGCAAGTCCAAGAAGGAATCATCTCATAATAGAAGATTCTCACACCACCATTATCATAAAGATAAGAAATATCTCAGATGCTTTAATTGCAATGAGAAGGGACACTTTGCTTCAGATTGTCCCAAGAAGAAGAAAGACAACAACAACAACTTCAATAAGAAGAAGAAGAATAACAATAGAAGATATCATGCTCATGCTACCAAAGATGATGAACCCCCAAGGAGGAAGGCTAGGGTAGAAAGTGATAGTGATGATAACTCATCAAGTGAAGAAGAATATGTTCTAATTTCTACTCTCACAGGTACTATCTCCCATGGTTGTAATGATTGGTTGATTGGTAGTGGGGCTTCCAAGCACATGACTGGGTTTAAGGAATCTTTTGTGAATCTATCTAAACATGAATCACCCCATAAGGTGAAACTTGGGGATGATTATCAATGCCCAATCAAAGGAAGTGGTGAAGCCTCCTACAACCTAGATTCTGGAAAATCTTTGAAGATGAAAGAAGTCCTTTATGTACCTGTGCTCAAGAATAACTTACTCTCCATCTCTGCATTGGATGTAAAAGGTATGAGGGTTGCATTTGTGGATGGCCAAGTCCTAATGTGGCCAAAGGGAAAGAACATAGATGATGCAGTAGTGATTGGAGAGCAAGAGGGAGGGTTGTATAAATTGAAAGGACAACCTGAACATGCCATGGTACATGAATCCATGGAGCCAAGTGAACTTTGGCATAGAAGACTTGCTCATTTGCACTATAAGGCACTTCCAATTGCAAGCAAGGCTATAGAGGGTCTTCCTGAAATCAAGACCAAACATGAAGGTGTTTGCAAAGGATGTGCAAAAGGTAAGAACATTAAGAAGGCTTTCCCAAGCAGTGAAAGCAAGGCAAAAGACATCCTGGAAATCATCCACTCAGATGTATGTGGTCCTATGTCATCCAGTTCTCTGAGTGGGTATGTTTACTATGTCTCATTTATTGATGACTTCTCCAGGAAGTCTTGGGTATACTTCTTGAAGAACAAAGATGAGGTGTTTGATAAATTCAAGGAATTCAAAACCTTGATGGAGAATCAAACTGACAGGAAGATCAAAACACTCAGATCCAACAATGGTGGAGAATTCACCTCAGGTGACTTCAGGAAGCTTTGTAGTGATTCAGGGATCAAGAGGGAGTTGAATGCTCCTTATAATCCTCAACAGAATGGAGTTGCAGAAAGGAAGAACAGAACAATCATGGAAGCAGCAAGAGAAATGCTACATGACCAGGATCTACGTATGCATCTATGGGTAGAAGTAGCTAGAACAACTGTATATGTGCAGAACAGAACACCTCACAAGATATTGGACAACAAGACACCAGAAGAGGTCTTTTCTGGTAAGAAACTTGAAGTCAGCCATCTCAGAATATTTGGTTGTCCAGTATACACTCGTGTCCCAAAGGAAAAGAGGACTAAACTAGATCCTTCAGGAAAGAAGGGTATCTTCGTGGGTTACAGTGAAAGCTTGAAGGCTTACAGAATATACTTTCCAGGGTTCAAGAAGATTGATGTCAGCAGGGATGTAACATTTGACGAAAAATCAGCATTCATCAAATCAAGGAAGGCACCTATCGAAGTTTATGAAGAACCTAAGGAAACTAGATTTCAAGACACTACCATGACTGAAGTAGTTCCAGAAGTTGTTCGTGAGTTTGAAGATCTGCAAGAACTTGTAGATCCACCCCGTGAGGATAACTCTCACAAGAGGAAACCTGCATGGGCTAGAGAGATCATTCAAGATGCAGAAAGATTTGGCATTCCAGAAGAAGAACATAGACCAAAGAAGAGAACCAGATCACATACCAGCTATGTTGATTTACTCTATGACATTATGAACAAAGAGCCTTCCAGTTATGAAGAAGCAGTGGAAAAGAAAGAATGGAAAGATGCCATGGTTGAGGAATACCAATCAATAATGAAGAATGATGTTTGGGATGTTGTACCAAGACCTAAGGAGAAATCTGTTGTGACTTCTAAATGGATCTACAAAATCAAGCATGCTGCAGATGGCAGTGTAGAAAAATACAAAGCAAGATTCGTAGCTCGTGGCTTCTCTCAGAAAGAGGGAATAGATTATGACAAAACTTTTGCACTTGTAGCTAGGTATACTTCCATTAGAACAGTACTTGCCTTGGTTGCATCGATGAAATGGAAAATACACCAGATGGATGTCAAGACTGCTTTCTTGAATGGTGTAGTTGAAGAGGAATTATATGTGGAGCAGCCACTCGGTTTCGAAATACATGACAGGGAGTCATATGTGTGAAGATTGAAGAAAGCCTTGTATGGCTTGAAACAAGCTCCCAGAACTTGGTATGGTAGGATGGATAGTTTCCTATCTAGTTTGGGATTTACCGAGAGTAAAGCGGATTCCAACCTTTATTACAAGGTTGAGGAAGGCAATCCTGCGACTCTACTCATGTATGTGGATGACTTATTTGTAACAGGAGATGACATATTGATTGCAGATACTAAGAGAAAGCTTATTGCCGAGTTCGATATGAAAGAGTTGGGAATGATGCATTATTTCCTAGGTATGGAGGTGTGGAAGAGTGCAGGTGGGATCTTCCTTGGTCAAGGGAAGTACACAGTAGATATCCTGAAGAGATTCGGGATGATGGATTGCAAGGCCATGGCCACACCTGTCGCATCGAATCTAAAGCTTCTATGTGATGCTTCATCTGAGCCGGTTGATGTCTCTATGAATCGTCAGATTATTGGGTCCTTGATGTACCTGACGAAAACGAGACCAGATATTTGCTTTGTGGTGAACACATTGAGTCAGTTCCTGACAGATCCAAGGAGTGTTCATCTGGTTGCTGTAAAGCATGTTCCGAGGTACCTGAAGGGTATAGTGGATTATGGGCTCAAGTATGAGGTGAATCAAAAGTTTAACTTGCAGGGTTATGTTGATTCAGATTGGGCTGGCAGTGCTGCAGATAAGAAGAGCACATCTGGGTGCTACTTCAGTATGGGATCAGGTGTGATCTCTTGGTTTAGCAGGAAGCAGTCCTGTGTAGCACTGAGTACAGCTGAGGTAGAGTATGTTGCATCCTGTTCAGCTAGCTGCGAGGCAATATGACTACAGAAGCTATTGTATGAATTATTTGATCTCCGATTGGATGCTACTGGTATCTTCTGTGATAACCAGAGTTGTGTGAAGCTGTCCGAGAACCTATTGTTTCATGACAGGTCGAAACACATAGAGATCAAATATCACTATATAAGGGATATGGTGCATAGAGGAGCTGTGAAGCTCCTGTATGTTGCGATGGATGAGCAAATTGCAGATGTGCTGACGAAGCCACTAGTCAGGGTGAAGTTTGAGTACTTCAGGGAGAGGCTTGGTGTTCTTCAGATTGATGACACTTCGAGGAAGAAGTGATGGACACATTTGCTGAAGCCATTCCAAGCATGTTGGAAGGAGAATCCTTCACATGGCTATGGATGTAAGCGCTGGATGATGAGCATGAGGATGATGTTCTAGTTTCTGCTTTGTATGATCAGTTGGATCATTTTTATATATATGTATTTATGCATCATGTTGGATGTTGGATATGATCAGTTGGATCATTTATATGTATATGTATGTACGCATCATGTTGGATGCTGGATATGATCAGTTGGATCATTTATATGTATGTACGTATCATATTGAATGTTGGATATGATCGTTTGGATCATGTGTATGTATTTTGTATAAGCATCATGTTGGATGCTTGGACCATGTATATGTATATGTATCAGGTGGATACATTGTATGATCAGGTAGATCATGTATGATGATATGTATCATGTATTTGTATTTGTATCAGGTGGATACATTGTATGATGAGATGGATCATGTATGATGATATGTATCAGGTAGATACTTGGTATGCATCAAGTAGATGCATTGTATGATCAGGATGATCATGGATGACGAGCCTCAGGATGTTGCTCTAGATGACATGTAGCAGGATGTCGCGGTGATGATGATCAGGATGATCATGTGTACATCAGGATGATGTATGGTGAGTATCAGGTTGATACTCTGTGGTCGTGGAACAGGTTGTGCAGATAAGCATGTAATTTGTGCCTTGGGAGATTTGCAGATAGTCTTTCGAGGTTTTTCCTATGGCATGTAATTTGTACCCTGGGATATCTGGGAAAATCTCTTTCGAGGTTTTGCTTGGGAGGACATATAATTTGTGCCCTGGGAGATCTGTAGATAGTCTTTCGAGGTTTTTCCTATGGCATGTAATATGTGCCCTAGGATATCTGACAGATGCTCTTTTGAGGTTTTGTCCTATGGCATGTAATCTATTCCTTGGGAGATCCGATAGGTTTAGCCTTGTGCTCGTAATCAGTCGTGGGATGCTCTTTCGAGGTTTTTCCATGACCACATGTAATTTGTGCCCTAGGAGGTCCGATAGGTTGAGCCTTGTGCTCATAATGAGTCCTGGGATGCTCTTTCGAGGCTTTGTGGTGACCACATGTAATTTGTGCCCTAGGAGATCCGATAGGTTGAGCCTTGTGTTCGTAATCATTCCTAGGATTCTCTTCGAGGTTTTTTCGTGGGGTCACATGTAATAAGTCGTGGAGATCTGGACAGGATGAAAAAGGCCTCAGATGCTCTTTAGAGTTCTTGCTAGTCAAGAGACTCTTTTAAGGTTTTGTGACGCACGTAATAAGTCTTGAAATTTCCATAGTATGGCCAGTGACGATGAAGACCTGTAGGTGGTGGGCCTACATCCAGTATGAAAAAGGACTAGCTCTATAGAACTTCCTATGACGAGTAGAGTAAGAGATTGGTTGAGATAGCAGTAGCAGTGACGATGATGATGACGATGCATCGATGACGATGATCCCGAGAAGAAGACTTGTCTAGCAGATCTGTGTCGAGAAATACCTTCCTAGTGAAGAGGGAGTGTTGATGTATATGTAACTTTGGAATGTATTTCATATATATTTATTGTACCCTTATTGGAGATGTGTTATTCCTCTATAAGAAAATGTTGTCATGTGGATTGACAAGTGTGCAAAGTGTGCGTACTCGCCGATGGGTTATTAGACCACCATGTGTGGGGTCGGCCCTGAAATATATATATTATATTGTGGATGTACCTAGCTAGACAAGTCGGCCCCATAAGGTCACTGGGAAAACAGGTTACTATAAATAGAGATCAGGAGATCTCTATTTAGATCATTCAGAAAGTCATATCTCTCTCACTCAGAAAGTGGCGCACTAGTGAGGAGGAGGATCATCTGCTTCTAGGAGACTATCTCAAGTGTATTTTGGTTGTACTTTGGTTGAGCCGTTGCTCTCTCTATCTCTGAGGACGTTGTGGGGTTTTTTACCTTAGGGTTTTCCCCACGGAAACTCTGTCTCTTGTCTCTCATGCTTTTGATTCTTGTGATGCTTGTCATGCTTATTGTGATTGTTATGCATTGATATACTGTATATGCTATTCTCTCAGTGAAGATCCTAGAGTATTGTGAATTAATACTCAAAATTTAACAATCAATTGTGTTTAAATGTTGTATATGAAACTACTGGACCACTTGTAGGCAAAGCTAATTTCAATTTAAAAGGTTTGTAGATTCCAAAGTTTGTGTGCATCTTGCCAATGTGTGTGTCATTTATATAGTGGGAGAAAAATGCATTTGATAAAGCATAGAGGTCACGTTACATAAAAAAATCTAATTAAATTACTCAACTGAAGTAGCTCTACCTGTTCACATTGGGCGCCTCCTTTATCTTTGGTCTATTCTCTTGTGTTCATTTTGGATTATGGAAGCGCTTCTGATATATTGTATGGTTGGGCTTGTGATTATTGTGTCTTTTTTCCTCAGAGTTATTTTATCTGTGTGTGTTATGTTGTATGCAATTGATAGAGGTTGGAGGTTGAATCGAATTTGGATATCCTTTCTTTTTCTATTGACAATGAACCTTCAGCTGGATCAATATTCGTTTACTATTTATTGGAATAATATGATAGAAGAAATTGTAGTTAGAGTTGGAATTTGGATAAAGCATTGGTATCTTGGATGCGTCTTGTTCATGTAATATCTATGATTAATCCAATATCTATGCTTATTTTACAGGAAATGAAAAGAAAGAGCCAAAAAATATTATCACGTTGAATGGGAGATTAAACTTATAGCTCATAGCCATCCAGTCGTTGTTGGCTTGCATTCCTTTCCGTAGGTGATTCGAATAACTAGTTGGGCTTATCGTATCTCTGTGTGTTGAAGAGAAGAAGGGTCATGAAATCTTCAAGAAGACGACTATATGTGTATCTCTGAATTTGAGTGTTAATTGCAGCTACGATAACTCTTGCCTACTCCATTTATTTTATATAGCAAATTGCCTTGAATTGCTCTAGCATGGTACCTTTTTATGTGTGTAGTTGTCTCTATTCACTTACATGGAATTATGTTTCCCTTTTTAAGGTATATCAGACATTATAATGTACAAAATTCAACTGCATGAGTATGTGCAGAAAGCATCAATACTTTACTCAGCCTGTAGCTATTGTAGCTGGCCAAGAAACCAATATTACTTTAAGAGGCAACAATTTGACCACTTCCAGTACAAAGTAAGCTTCGGAATTATGGTTCTGATGGATAGAAATAACATTGACTAGTTAGACTTATATGTTTTTTCAAGGAATGTATACATTGATTGACTTGCTTCCTGAAAATAAAGCTTCCATGAGATACATAGAAAGCATACTGATTGATCACAGGGTGCAAAAATTTAAATTTTCACGCGGGACACCTAACATTTTGGGCTGTTGTTTTATATAGGTAGATTGAGCTTGATTAATCTCTTTTAGCCATGTATTTTTTGGCTTGGACATTATTTTTAGGTATGTAGTTAATATGATGTTGCTATGTAATTACTCTTAGAGTGTGTCTGTTTGTGCCATGTGACGTCATGTAGGTGGAGCATGGTTTCAAGGGAAATTGCTTTCCTATTATTGTTATTGTTGTGGACCCTACCATCTGTAGAGAGCTACAAAGCCTTGAACATAATATTTCTTTTTTGATATTTTTATTGTTGCAGGCCCTTCCATCTGTAGAGAGTCGGAAAGCCTTAAACCTAAGGTTGAAAATGAATTCTAAAATTACATCTTGAACATTTTCAAGGTTGCAGTCAAGTTATAGACAATTTCTTAAATGAGTTAGGATGACTCTTTGACAAGAGTAGCTCATGGGAAATGGAGCTAAAATTTGTGAATGAACCTTCTTTTCTTGAATTTTCATCTAGTCGCTTCAAGTTGCTTTTTCATATATGTTGTAGAAAAAGACAAGTGTGCTCTTATGAAGAAGTTCTTGGATATATTTTTTGAAATGAATGGCGGCAAGGAAGCTTCAACTCAAAAGTCATCCAAAAGCTTGCTTGTAAGTAATTTATTGCATAGGGTAGTGAATAGAAGTTGTAAATAGATGGTCGATTTGCTACTCAATTATGCTCTTTGGTCAAGGAGTATTAATTTCCAAACGAAATCTTTCATTTTCCCTCTCAATTTGATAGCTCCAGGTGACCTTACACCATAGCAATTGGTAACCAGTAAACACAATTGTGAGGACTTGATAGATGCACTGACAAGTTATCCACAAGTGGTGTCACCATTGTTTCTCTGAAATCGACTAATGTTGCTTATGCTTCTAAAACGAATTGGAATCCTCACTTTCTTAACAATGTGTTTTATGATTAAAAACTTCTCAGCTATGAACTATCAATAGGTTAAAATGAACATATACTTCTAGATCAGAGCCATGAAATCATTAAGTTGTATGCCGGGACATTTTCGAGCTCGTGGCTCTTGTATTTTATATACCATTCATAATAAATCCTTTACCAAAATACAATCTTATTATTAATTATGGTATAGTTTTTTTTTTTCTTTTGCATTATTACATATATAATAGTAAATTGCTATAATACATAATCTTGTTAAATCATATGTTTTTGTTATTTATTATTGCATTATTAGTTATTTTGGGGTATTTACACCATATATATATGTATGAAATATTTATGTTTTTATATTTATACAGATATATTAATTTTAATTTTGTTGTTTTACACCACAAAATTTTAGTCAATGTAGGATTAGTTTGTGTGTTATAATATCCACAGAATTTAATTTACTTAGGATTGGTTTTTGGTGGTTTGCACAATATATTATGGAATGTCAGTTATTCATTTAACACTAAAATTAACATTTTTTACAAACTCCACTTTTGCATCAAAAATCTGAACACCGCTTTTATAACCTCACTTTGCCTCCACTTTTACACCACTATTTAAAAAATGAAGATTTTGTAAATCCTTCATAAAAATAACAAGTAATGCCTAAATAATTCTTATACTAACTCATTCTTTAACTAATTATTAAGAAGGAATAATTAGATTTTTGTGGAATAATAGCAATGTGGTTAAGTTACTGGTTGTGAAAATATAGATGTAACTGCAAAATTTTTATCACTACAGTAAATTTCATACAAGAACAATTTATTTTTTATCACTATAGTAAATTTCATACTAGAACAATTTATTTCAGTATGATAGTCAAGTGGAATTAGAAGTCAAATTTAGTAACTACTATCCAGAGCATGGAAATAAGTAACTATGAGCATGTATTGTTCATATATAAAAGATCACGACTTATATACATTTGCGCTCTTCATCATATGATCAATTTGTAAGACGCCCTTTGTTTTTAGCTCACTTGCAAGATTAGTTCTAACAGCTTATTCTAGATAGTAAGTTGATCTGTGGATTGTTGCTCCGGAGCTTTTGCTGGAACGGATCTGTTCAAAATGCGGCCGAAAACACAAAGTTAGCCTTATTCAACATTTAAACTCGCTCAACTATCAAGAAATCCTTCAAAAAATTTCGAATAATGAATATCTGGACATAAAAATACCTGGATTCCGGATTAGTTTGACAATTGTAAGAGGCAAAATTACTTTATTTTCTGTAACTCTAGGGTTCGAAACAAAACCGGCACTGATGCCCTGTGACTGGATGCCTCAGATTGTCCATGAAAATACTATTGTCCATGAAAACACTAGGCCTATAGCAAAATCAAACTTCTTGTCCTCTAAACGTCCGATACAGAATCAACCAAAACAAGGACATAATTTTTGTATGGAATCACAGCATATTGCAATGACCAATATGAAAATAAAATCATGGGAGAAATTGAAGGCTTCGCATAAGAAATCAACGGGATCCTAAGCAACCGTCTAAATCCAAATTGATAAAATATGCATATACATAGAAAAGAGTATAAACATAAATGGGCATATTGATTGTCTAGGCATATTGATTGCCTAGCTTGATTATTAAGCATACATATATATAGTTTAGCATAACACCAAAACTATTGGTTAATACTATCAGCTGGTATAAACCATAGCTCAACAAATGACCTAACTCAATTAACATAGGACCATTGACTCAACTAACTAACTAACTTAGGATCATTGATATTACAACTCTTAACACAAACAAGTATTGTAATACATATTCTAAAATATGAGATCAAGCACATGCAACTTGTTCAAACCTGAAGTTTCTTCCTCCATGTGCCTTAACCGGAGCCTCGGCCTTGGATTTAGACATGATCTAGTAAGAAGAGAAGCAGCAAGAGGACCTGGCGAAAGACGCCCAGATTTCTCACAGTGAAGATAATCTGCACCGGCTTACTTCATATGAGCAGCAACCAATGCACTGCCGGGAGGTGAACCCAAATGGTTTTCTTTATTTTAATGGAAATTAGTTTCCTATTTCCATTCATGGAAAATAATGAAAATATCACTGGAAATATTGTATTGGGAAAGAAAATTAAAAAAAGAAATTGATATTCATAGAGAATTAACAATAAAAAATAAAAAAATCATGAAAAGTAATTTTTTAATGTATTAATAGAATTTTTTTTAATTTTTTTTTTACTTTTATGTGACATCAATCATATAATTATATTTTAGAGAAGATCATATATAAATTAAAATAACTAAATGAATAAATAAATAAACCAAAACTATAATTGCAGTTTAAGAATGTTGTAAATTAAATTTCATTCCAAAAAAATAATTAAAAAACACAAAACAATACGGCAGTAACTAAAAATACCATGACAAATTCTTTAGCCTTTAAATTTATGTATACATATAATATGGACTAATAAAACCAACTAATATGGAGAGGTTTTACTTTGTTCACTTCGTTCGAATGCTTTAAAACACAGTGTTTGCTATCATATATCTCTTCTTCATGGCTGTTGAGTTTGGATGGTCATTTCGTTAAAGGAAACAGTCAAACAGGATCTTGATGCTAAAGAATTATTACTTGATGCCATAGATGTTGAAGGGAAGGTATTCCAACATATGAAGATTTAAGTTCAATTCATTATGATTAGCCACAAATATGTCGATGATTTCAAAGTTTCAAGATTTAAGTCCAATTCTTTGTGATTCCCCATAAACATGTTGATGATCTCGAAAATGGAAAAAAAATGGAGAAATAAGTGTCTTAACTCTAAAATTAAACTTTTATATAAGATTCATCAATGACATATATTGAAGACTATTTCATTTGTTTTATTTTCTGTGTTTTTTTCTAAACTGACATTTAGTATTAACTCTCTGAGTTGTAGTATATATTTACTTTTAAAAAAATAATGAACTAAAATTTTTTATATTTTTAAATTATAAAAATTGTTTACATCTGTAATTTAATATATATTATATGACTGTTTAGAATGGAAAATGGTTTAAACAATATCTAGCAGGTATATGGAATTGCTGAAAAAATCATAATAATAGTCACTAAAGATATTATCAAAATATTGTAATACAATATGAACATCATCATTGACTTGGCTGTCAGATTGGCACTGGCATGATTACTCAAGTAGCCTTTCTCTTTCTTGAACATCTTGAAGCTGTAAATAAACCACCTTAACCATTACTTACGAAAAGAACATTTGGAAACTACTAATAAATCTAGTATATTTAAAGCAGGGGACTAATAAACAATAGTTTGTTATAAGTAGGGACTAATAAATTTATATACAAATTAAAAAAAATAGAAAAATAAAAAAATAAATCTAAACTTTATGTTGCACATTATATAGGGGGTCAAAATTTAATATAGAGGAAAGAATTATAATGCAAAAAAAGTAAAACAATAATCTTTGCCTAATAACCAGATTTAGATGAAAATAAATTTGAGTTTGAGCTAATGTAATTGAAAAGAAATTTGAGTTTTAGCTAATGTAATTCAACCTTCTATGTATCCAAAATACATAGAACGAAGTCAGTTTGATTTTTCTACCGAATATTTCCAATCGAAATAATCTTATGCGTTTATTAGACATGATTTACTTCCAAAGCTTAACTCTGTTTCTTAATACACTTCCCATACACTTCCCACTCGTTTCAGAGTGGAGTAAGGGAATTAACGGGACCGTAAAAAGCTAAAGAATATGCGTTACTATCATTTCAAATCTTATTAGAATATGTGTAAAGAAGAATTTGTAGAGGAACATAACCAGAAAATGTGGAATGGAGGACGCCTTAAATGAGATGGAATCCAAAACCAGAACAGATCCCGATGTTAGAATATATATTCAATTCTGGCATGGTGAAACCTTCCAAAGATGAAATAAATAGAATCCGATCTCAGCAAAAAGAGTTCACACAAGTTGAGGACGATAATGTCTTCTCTTAGTTCAAGAACAAAAGGTCCCGATCAAAATCTAGTGCAGGGAAGTGCAAGACTGATCAGTATAGAGCAGTCATAGACGTTGCTAATACAACAGATAATTAGTTGCACAAAACATGCTAATTAGTTGCAACGTCTGTGATTCTGTGATTCTTATAAGTTGATCAGTCCGTCTCTTCCCTGTGATTCTTATAAGTTGATTCTTTGCAGACTGAAAGCTGCGTTTGTGTTTGCTTGGATCTAGCCTTTATATCCCCAACTTGTCTGAACTCTTGCCGTTGAGCTCTGATTCTTTTAATTTCATTTGTTGAAAGGTGCACCATTCTATAAACATAATATAGATTTTAAGATCTGGATCTCTTCTGGTTTTGGATTCTATCTAGGATTTGATACCCACCGACTCCTTTGTATCGTGGAATATTAATGAATATATCGACATGGAATAGCTATACCTCCCAATAGTAAGGACAGAATCTTGTAAAAGCCAGCAAGGGAGACAATTAATGAATTGTTCACTGAGAGTTCGATTCTTTTATATTCATGGCGCATTTAATGTTTTGATTTGGTTGATTTAAAAGAAAAAGTACAGCGAGGTCACCTGCTTCCCAGTGCAGTTGGTAATCTCGCTGTAGTCTGACTTTTAATTAATCGAATCAAAGCATCAAAACATCAAATACCCCATGAACATAAAAGAATCCAACTCTCAGTTGGTATATTCTCTTGCTAGCTTCTACATGATTCTGTCTTACTATTTGCAGGTATAGCTATTCCATATCGATATATTCATTATCCCAACTTACTTACTTTAATTCTCTTGTGTATACTTGCATTTTATATAGATGTCCATAGCGGCTTCCACAAATTAAACCTACCAGAGCTTCCTTCCACATATCGTAATCAGATTTGAAATAATCTTCGTCTGAAGATGTTTTATTGACTTTTTCACCGTCAGGTTAATTCGCTGAAACTAATTGGATATCGACCGAAGAGGCCGACTTAAATCTCGAATGAAAATCATGCGTAATAAACATGCATATAGATTTTCGTTTGAACCTAAATTCCCCTTCCCCGAAACTAAAATATATTTCCGTCAATTCATGTTTATTAGTTATTAGCGGATTTGGGTATCCAACTACATCAAGGTATATCAGAATTAGATTCGTATGAATTGAGATTTTCTGAAAAACAAAATTTCTATGCACATTTTCTGTTAAATCATGTTCAAATTATTTTCGAGCACAGATCTGGCTCTGAATATACGCCAAAAAGCATTGTATGCATTACATTTTCTCATGACTGAACTGGTATAAAAAAATTATGTGACTAGGAAAGAAAAAAAGCATTAAACAACCATAAAATGAATAATGAAGATTTATCTTAAAATCTCAATGGAAAAAGCTAGGCATAACACCATCCTCCTTAAAAACCTTATAATGGAGTTGTGTGGCAAACATCATCATCGTTAGGCACTTTAAAATGGAACTTACGCACTTCAAAATGGAATTGCTCTAGTCTTTAGTCTTTTAAGTAGGTTTCTTCACATGCAATACTATGAGCTAATACCATGTGTTACCAAATACCATAGGCCCCAAAACAATCAAGTATAAACATAGCTTTAACTCTATAGCTTAGTCAAATTTACTTAACAGTAAATATACGCCAAAAAGCATTAAATACCTTACATTTTCTGGTGATTGACATGGTATCAAAAAATTATGATTACCTCAAAGGAAAAAAGTTTGCTAGCATTATAGTAAATTTTTCTAAACCCTTCCCTCTTTTTTAGGCTGTGTTTGTCATTTTATTTAAAGTTTGCTAGCATTATAGTAAATTTTTCTAAACCCTTCCCTCTTTTTTAGGCTGTGTTTGTCATTTTATTTAATTACTTCTAGATATTTTTAGTAAAGTGCAATTTTTTTATTTAATTTCTCATAAATATTATAAAAAGTAATTTAACAATATAGTATTTTTTTATAAAATGGTTTTTATTTTTCTATTTAATTACTTTCAGTTTTAATTAGTGTTTTTTATTAATTTTTGTATAAATATTATAAAATGATGATTTTCTAATTTTTTTAATTAATGATAATTAATCTAACCTATAATTTACCTAATTAATTAAATTAACATATTGTAAAATTTATTTCATTTTAATAACTAATAATAACCCACATATTTGATTAGAAATAGATTTTAATCTTTTTTATATCTAGATGTAAAAGGCATTTAAATGAAGTCTCAAAACATAAATTTTTAATGTCAAGTTCAAGTGAATATTCATATTCATATTTCATAGTCACAAATAAGAAACTATAGGAAAGAAACATAGAATTATTTTATTTGTTATCTTTATGATTTTAGAATTATAAAACATATATTAAATCAATTTGTATGGAATTTTTGTTTTTATTTTATAATTATATATGTCTATATGAAGGATTGGCTTTCAATTATGTTCAATGAAAATTGTAGAAAAATAAAAAACAATATCCCTAAACGTTAAGTAACTATTAAATTATTTGAAGAAGATATTATGGGAATAATCTTTTTATAATATGACCAAAACAATTTTATAAATAAGATATTAGGGTTTTAAAATATTTCCAATATGAAATATTTAAATAAAATGTTATCATGTAAATATATTGTTACTCTAGAAGAGTTCAAGAAAACTGTTATATTTGACATGTAATTTACTTTTGACATGGATCTACTATGTATTGTTGGGTGTTCCCACCTCAGGAAGATATTGTTTATTTGAGAAAATGTTATGTTTGACTTGCACATGTTCTCATGCATCTTGCGCCCATTAGCTAATCATTTTTCTGCCTTTCTTTGATCAATAAAGAGTATCAGTATAAAAAAAAATGTATTTCAGCCATATGTTAACAATCAAATTAGCACCCTTAACAACTGAAGGCAGAAGCTCATTTTACCATTCACCCACAACATGAACACTGGAAATTTGGAGCAATTGAGAGCTTCAATATCTTATTTGACCAGCACTTCTGCAAAGGAAGAATTTTGTGAAAACATAGGTTTCTCTAAAGAGATCAAGTCTAGGACCACTCAAGGGGTCAAAACCCAGTTCCTACAACTCCTAGGGTGGAAAGAAACATCAAAGGTGTGTTAATTGTCCTAAAAATCCGGGAAATTGATGTCAAAAGCTTGAAAATAATGGAAAAGTGGGTTTTTGAGTGAAAATATTCAAAAATGAAGAAAAGGTAGTATCCCACATTGAAAGTTGAATAATGAATTCCCATTTCCCAATGCTATAAAAGAAAGGAATTTTGGGCATATTAAAATACAGAAAGTGAGATTAAAGGCATGATGGAAGGATTTCAAGGTTCGAAAGCTCATATTCAAGAAAGCTCTTGAAGGATCAAATGAAAGTATGGAGAAGGACGACTCAAAGCAAAGGAGGATGGATTCACCTCTATCAAGGTGTAAGTAAGTATCTTTTCTTCTTTGATGTTATATGAAACAATTCAATTTTCCTTCCATTTATGAGTTTAAGTTTTTCCCTCCAAGTTTAGTATGAATTCAAAATGGTTAAAGACATTAGGAAAGTTTAGATAATTGTTCATTTTTTTCAATTGAATCTCAGCAATTCATAATAAGATAGCTAATTAGAGTAGACACATCCCTACTACAATTTCTATTAACACCCTATACCTACAATTTACCATACTGTGGCTCCAAGAAAAGGTACTACTTCAACCATATCAATGAAAATAGCTGACAAAAAACTACCCGAACTCGAAGATCTTACAATGCCACCATTAAAAGCTTGACTTCTCAAAACCCCCAAATCACACAGTGAAGAGCATCAATGGCATAAGTATTGGAAACAATTGCGTGAATTAGGTGTTCAGAACGACAAATTTGGTCTAAGGATGCAAGTAAACTAGCCATTGCAAAAATCTGACATTACCTAAGTGCCCCACTGTTAGTCACATTCAGTGGCTTGAAAGATTTGATTGCAAAACTTATTGTGAGAAGGTATCATGATGGAAAATTGTGTTTGGATCAACCATTGGAAATTAATGCTAAATTAATTGGAATGGTAATAGGGTTACCAAGCAAAGGGAATGTTGTACTAATTAGGGTTAATCCAAAACTACTCGAAGAATTCACAAGGTTACTACAAGGGAAGAACTCAAAAGGACTAGTCATCAACAATATTCAATACAATGCATATAAATATAAGGCCATTATCATTTATTGCAACATCCCCAAATTTCACTAAAAATTTAAAATTTTCTATGCAGTAATTAATGCTAATATTTGTTATGCGGAAAGTATGATAATGATATCTTCATCTTTTCAATAACAGTTCAGTTATGTTCATGTCGACACATACTTAGTCACCAGCAATCGTCAGTTGCGTAAATGTGTCTAAATGTCATAATGCTATAATCTTTTGTTATGCCGTAACTACTTCTAGTTCTAAGCATCTATCGTCACCGTCTGAATGTTTGCTTAAACAAAATATTTATCATTTTAAATGTCGTTATCAGAGATGATGTGATTCTATACCTGTATTCATGAATATGATTTCTAATACTTTTATTTCTTTGGAGGAAGGGGTCCTAAGGGTACCCCATGGCTTACTTAGCTATTAACTAGCTAACGCATTGATTATTCCTATACAACACTTGCAGGTAAGAATTATGCTATTCCAATTTTAATAGTTGGCAATTGACGGTTTAAGTGGCGTATGTTAATCTCTCATAAAGTTATTATGTCAAATTATATGTCTTTGGCATGCATAGGAAGTCTTTGACTTAAAGCTTAGGGTGAAGCTTTCCCTAGTTGTGCCATTGAATATGATAATGTCGCACTATAACTATGTTCCTTTTCATGAGTAATATTTAGGTTTTTAAGACATTAATGTCACTTCTTTCACGTTAGAGTAGGCGCAAGTTATAATTGTATTTATAAAGATTTGATATACCATATCATATAATATAAAAGGTAACACTTGTATACATCTTATGTCGAAATTCATTATAATTATAATGTGGGTGGTACAAATACTTACTCTATTGATTTTAAACTTTAAACCAAAGCTTTGACTATTGATTTCATGTGTGATAAGTTTGGTAACCAAACCGGTTCTCAACTATATGCAAAAGCACAGGATTTAAACCATGGTAGAATGCATTGTTGGAAAGTGTACTAAACCTTGACAAGGTGTGATTTAAATGAAATTTAATATGTTCCTTAGTGGGATGCACAATGGCGATCCCAGTGGCGTTTGTTCACGTGATGGCATGGGGTTTTGTGTAAAACCCTAGCTACGCATTGATAGACCACTTGTAAGCATTAACTCAATTCATTTGCAAGGTTTGTTGTAGGAGCCGACAGGCTCTCGGTTTAAGATTTTCCTTGATTTTTCTTCATGATGTACTCTGTCATAAGATTTTCAGAACTATTGTTTGTTGTCTTTCCCTTTATTTTTCTGTATTCTTTATCTGTTTCACTCTTTTCAAGAATCTAATTTTCCAAATCCGTTGAATAAGTACTGATGGCTGAAATAAAATTCAGTTTTTCCTTACGACTCAAAGCATCTGCAACCTTGTTCTCCTTCCCTTTAATATGTGGAATTTTGAAATCATACTCACTTAAGAAAGTTAACCATCTAGCTTTTCTAGTGTTCAGATTTGTCTAATCTAATAAATATTTCAGACCCATGTTCTCTATCAATAAGGTGAATTTTCTGCCAATAAGGTGGTGACGCCACATTTTTAAAGCATGAATTACAGCTAATAACTCTAAATCGTAAGTGGAGTAATTCTTTTCATATACTTTTATCTTTCTTGATTCGTATGCTACCGCATGCCCTTCTTGTGTCAGGACTCCACCAAGTACGTCATTACAAGCATCTGTGCAAAGTATGAAATCTTTATTAGGATCTTCTATCCTCATAATAGGTGCCGCAGTCAACAATTCCTTTAACTTCTTAAAACTGTCTGAACATTTCTGATCCCACACAAATTTCTTCCCTTTCTTCTGTAAAGAAGTTATGGGGTTGGAAATCCTCGAAAAACCCTCTATAAATTTTATGTAATGGCAATAAATGACCTTACATCCGACACATCCTTAGGAACTAGCCAGTCATCAATGGCCCTTATCTTATTGGTGTCAACCAAGATTCCTTCTTTAGAAATTATGTGTCCTAGATACTGAATTTTGTCCTTGTGGAAGTCACACTTACTAAACTTAGCGTATAGTTGATGATCTCTCAGAACTTGTAAGATAATCCGTAGATGTTCATCATGCTCTTCTTTACTTTTAGAATACACTAAAATGTCGTCTATAAACACAACAACAAACTTGTCTATGTATTTGTGTAGAATATTATTCATCAAACACATAAATACAGCTGGGGCATTAGTCCAGCTAAATGGCATGACTACAAACTCGTAATGTCCATACCGAGTTTTGAAAACTGTCTTGAAAATATCTTCATCCTTAACCCGCACTTGATGATATCCTGATCTTAGATCAATCTTTGAAAATATCGTTGCTCCACGCAGCTGATTAAATAGAATGTCTATGCGGGGCAATGGATACTGATTCTTGATTGTCATCTTATTAAGCTGGCGATAATCTATGCATAGTCTTAGGGTTCCATCTTTCTTCTTAACAAAGATGACAAGTGCTCCTGAAGGAGACACACTGAGTCTTATATAATTCTTATCAATCAATTCCTTCAACTGTGATTTCAATTCGTTTAGTTCCAGTACATTCATTCTCTATGGAGCTTTAGAATTTGGTATTGATCCTAGTATTAACTCGATGGTAAAATCTAAATCTCTTTTAGGAGGTAATCCTGGAATTTCTTTAGGAAATACATCCTTAAAATCCTTTAGGACAAGTATGTCTTCTAATTTCAGTTTGTCCTCTTTACGGATAAACTCATCGTTTACTACATTTACTGCAAACAACTGACATCCTTTCCTAATTTCCCTCTTAACTTGCATGGCTGAAATTTGTCTAAGGGTTACCTTTCTTGGGATACCTTTTATTTCTATAGTTTTTCCTTCTTCATTTAAACATGTAAAACTTTTTTCGTAATAGTTCAGAATGGCATAATGGGATTCTAACTAGTCCATCGCTATTATAATATCATAAGATCCTAAAGGTAAAATATTCAACTTGATTTGTGTCTATAATTGATTCATGGATAAAGCACAACTTTCTATAAAATCTAATACTTTCCTCTTTGTTCCAATTGCTAGTTTAACTAACCAAGATTTACTGAACTTTTCTGTTTTTAATTTAAGAATTTCTACTATATCTAGTGATATATAACTTAAGCTAGCACCTGGGTCAATTAAAACGGTACCAGGATGATTTTGCAGCATACCTTCAATTTTTACCATGGAGATTTGATGATCTGCTTGCCTGTTGTCAAGTGCTGCATTGATTCTGGGCATTTCCCTCGCCACGTCTCTAATAGTAGGTTCAGTCTAAATAGAGAGAATGTTGTTAGCTTTCCGCTTCCTCAAGGGACATTCTAATGCATAGTGGGGACCTTGACACTCGAAACATTTGATGGGTGCCTTTTGCTCATTGGTCCTGGCATTATTAGGTGCATTTCTAGGTGCTGTAGAATTCTGTTGTTGATTGTTTCTGGAATTGTTCCCTTGATAATTCCGATTCTAAAAAAATTTCTTTTGGAAACTGGAATTTCCACTAAACCTCCAATTTTTCTTTTTCAGCTCAAAATTGCTGGGCTTATGACTTTTCCAGTTCAACATTCCTTCTCTTTTCCGATTTGTGTCATAACAGAAAACTGCCTTTCTTATAGCCTCTTCCAAGGTCTTAGGACCATCATACTTGATTCTATCCTTAATATTGAAAGGTAGATAGCTCAATTATCTTTGAATTTTTGGTTTTTCTTCTATGAGGTATGGCACATATCTTAGTAAGTTCAGAAATTTACTGTTCAATTCCTTCATGTTCATACCTCCTAGCTTCAAGTCATAGAACTCTTTGGACTTTTCTTCATAGTACTATTCAGATAAAAACTTCTTCTTAAAGTATCGTTTAAAAGTAGTCCAGTTTACATCTTTATCCTTGATACCTTTTACTCTTTTGATGTCCTGCCACCAAATATCCGCTTTCCTAGTTAAGTTATATATAGCCATTTTTGCTTTCAAGGACTCTGAATAGCTATAAATTTGAAAATATTTCTTCATACCGGACAGCCATGCTTCAGCTGCCTCGCCCTTCTTAGTTTCTCCATTGAAAGTTGGAGATCTAATCTTTTTGAACTCCCCAGAAATGTGTTCATACTCCTTATAGCTTTTCTTTCTGGGTTTGTAATCTCCCTTACTACAATCACTTGAATAGTTACGTTTCTTTTTACGTACTTCAATATCCTCTCTTGATGATGTTGAACTGTTGCTCACATCATTAGTTTTTATTTTCTTACTTTTGTTACCATGAGGTAGATCCTCAACCTTGGAGATATCTTCTTTATCTCTCTCCTACTCATTGATTGGGCACTATTCAAACAACACTTGGTTTAATTGTTCTTGTGCCTGCATAATTCTTTCATTGTCTTGTTTCACATATCTAATTTCAGCCTTTAATTCATGGAACGCACATAAAAATTCTAATGAACTGTCATTCAATTCATCGTGGCCTTCTTCTACATAGTGCTGTCCCAAGCTATGGCTGTTTGGTTGAAATCTGTCTTCTATATTTTCAGTTGAGTTCTCCATACCTGTAACTTAAAACAATTCTGTATAATACCATAGTTAAAATTTTAATTAGTAAAATTTTCTGCTGTAATAAAATTTTTGTTGTGTGTTCTTGGACCCTTTTCAGGCCTAGAGTTTGAACATAAGCTCTGATACCACATGTAGCATCCCAAATTTTCATAAAAAATTAAAATTTTTTAAAATAGCATTAAATGAGATAATTATAGCTACGGAAATAATAAATGCTTGATTACGACAACATTGATTAAGAAGTTGTTTCGCACTAATCATAATTTAATTTCTGAGTTAGAAACATTTTGATAATGTCAACTTAACACACTCTTGACAAATGTGCTTAGTGTAATAAATGCACTGAAAGGCTAGATAAATGATGCAATACTTTTCTTTTGACAAGACACTGACAGTTTGCTTTCTTGATGTCCAAGGGTGTCCTACGAGGTACCCTGGAGTTTACTTAGCTGCAACGCTAAGGATTTTGAAATGTTTCTATGTGTAGACAACAGGTAAGAAGTTCAATGACTACATAGTTTAAAAGTACATGTGTAATTCAATTTAACGTCGAAAATAAATAAATAAATGCTATGAAGTCTATTGTGAAACAAAATGCTGTAGGTATGAAATACATGATTATGTTTACTGGTTTCAAAAACTGTCTTATAACTCAACAATGTTAAAAACAATGTCGTCTAGAAAAATCATCATGTTGCTAAGTTCATTGTTGTAACCATTGTCGTTGTGATAGCTAGCTTTTTTTCGTTGTCTTAAGGGAATTAATACTTGCATAGTACCGATGTAGTAAATGTACCACGAAAATCATTAAATGTTTGCAATACAAAAATATGGTAAGAAGTACATAGCATTAATATAGTTTTTATGCTAAAATATATAACATTGGATTAATTTGATTACCAAATGCAAATCCTATATTCTTGATATTTGCAATAGCAAGTATTATGAAGAATTATAAACAAATAACTAAAATTCACAATACTAACATTATCATTCTTTTGAATTACTAATCCTATGCTATAATTTGACAACGTTTAACTATATGATATGTACATAAGCCTTGTGGCTTATAATAATTAACGTTCACAATGTAAACATACATATAACAAAACCCAACGCAATTACTTTGATTTTAAACATAATTTGGACTATAACGAATACTATATAAACCTTTAAATATTAAATAAACGTAAGACAATTATTCTACATCGTAAACATAAGCTTGGATACTATATGGATTGATAAATATGTCATACTAACATGTAATAAATGTTGAAATGATAGGTTGCTAAATCTTAAAGCTCGGCAGGTGCTTTGAGTTGGTGTGGAGATAGTGTATCGATCCTGCAATTAATGGCCGTCCCCTATTCCATAGTGACGAGGATTAAAAACACTCCACCTATTACAAGCAATGCTTAAGGTGACTGCGAAGGTCACTGTGTAAATGCTTCCTATTTTAAACTTCCTCCGAGTTGGCTATTGAATGATCCATCATGAGCCAAGTTGGCAATGTTGTGCATGTGAAATCAGTGAAGCAATAAATGCAGTTGTTGTTGTTCGACCCAAATAACGTTGCTGGCACTCGTGTGATCATTGATTTTGATGAATCTGGAATGTTGGATACAAACCTAACAATTCGTCGTTGTGTTGGTTGATAGAGAATTAATGTCTTTCTTTTGTTCACTAGTTTTTGGCAGCAAGGCAGACAGGCTACTAAAAGTTAGGGTTTAGACGAGATGTGGAGAGGATTCGACCTCATGATCTGTAGGTGTTTGAACTAGCAGTTTGCAGGTTTTTGTTTTAGTACCCTCACGTTATGAGCAAATGCAGTGTATTTTGAACTTGGTTGGAATACTATAGAGTTGATAGATTTGTAGTTTTCATTTTTAGGTTTTTGGTGGAGAGAACACTTCCACAAGAAGGAAGGGTATCCCGGTTTCGGTCTAACGTGGAGCTCATCGTTTGCTATTAGAAGGTGTGGAAATCGGTCACTGATACAAAGGGTAAGCGTTCAAAACGTACATTGTTTTATTTTGAAAGTTCATCTTAGAGTTTATACTTATACTGTTCACAAGCCTAACTCTTGAACGTTTGTGTGGCAGGTGCAGTATTTGAAGATAGACTTGAGCTAGGGTTTGGAAATGGTTTGCGAGCCTCCATTCCTGGTAAGCTCCGGTTGTCTCAAACCCTTTGTAGATGCCCATTTGGACTTGGTTGATAATGAATCAACGCAGTTAGCCACAATGTCCACCAGGGTTTTGTCATTGTCTATCTTGAAGAACTTTTGTGTTGAAAAGAAACTTGTACAGGGAAATTAGATACTCATATGTTTAAATGGCACTCGACCTATCTTTGAATGCCTAGCTTGTCAATGTTGAGAGTTTTAATACTCGTTTAGATGCTAGATGTGGGAATAAACCCTGTCTAGTTTTCATTTGAAAAAGTATTGTAATTTCGTTCTGAGAAACGTTGGTGTCTCTTTCGTGAAGATGGAACTTGTAATGGTTTTTAAAACTTTGAACTTTGACATGTTTTGGTTAAGTTCGGTGGAATAAGAATGTAGAGCCGAGGCTCATCTAACTTTTAATACTATGTTTTCGGTTCTTTGCAAATGGGAGGTGTTGTTTTAAACTATTCATTTGGTTTCTGTGTAAATGATGGAGTCTGTTGAGCATGTAAAACTGTATGTAATTCCTTTAGTTGAATGACTCAGTGTGTAGGGAAATGATAGAGTAGTTTTTCTTCGATTGCAATAGATGTTTTGTAGTGTAGTTTAAACATGAATATGTAAAATCGGGTTCTGTCTAACTGTTGAAAATGATGATGAAATATGGGAAATACTATCTAGGGTTTTATAAACAAAACGATTTCGTACTTTAAATGATATACACAGTTTGTAATGTAAATAGAAAATTTGATAATTGTAAACATGATAGGGTTCACATTTCTTTTGTTTACAGTTCTGATAATACTAAAATAATTTATAAAAATATTCTAACACGAAATTGTGAAGAAAACATAGTGTGTATGTGAAATATGAAGACTGTGTATTGATCATTATTGCACCTTAAATCCATCATTAGAAACACTATTTATTTGAAGATATGATGTATGGAATTTTTGAATTACATTTATTCATATGTAAATAATAGAGGTAAGAAAACACAATGTATTTGTACAAACATTAAACAATATTTGTTTTTCGTGAAACAAATAAAATATCCTATATTATTATAGATAATATACAGTGAATGTCTACTATGTTTAGCTATAGGACAGAAAATAAAAAAAAACATATCAATTACTGTACTTATCCATCTAATCAATGGAAATCTGCCTATCTCTAATCTTCATTTAATTTGCTTCTCTATACTAGAGTACGATGCAAATAACATGTGGAAAAATGTAGAGATGAATTATCAAATCAGCTTATCATTCAGACTTAGGAAAAAATCAAAAATCAATTCTTTTTCAAAACAGAAATTACTAATTTTTTTACTAAACAAAATTATTAACTGAAACATATTAGGAAATAATAAAACCTGGTTAATTTGTAGGGAAACAAACAGCCCAAGAAGACTATTCCACCCAACCAATTCCTGAAGACAGCTAAGTACTTGCCTTAGGACCCCCGAGCCTATTCACTAAACCACCAGGACGAAGAAACTTAGGAGTTTAGGATCTCCACTTGCAGTAGCAATAATTGTTCAATATTTAAGACCTAGAAGTCCAAAGGACCTGTACCAACACCTCTGGTTCTCCTTATCAAAAATAGTTTGCAGACTTATAATTGCACTCACAACTAGCCTCCCTATTCGAATCTCTCAGTGTTCACCTGATTCACATGTGGAATATTTTTGTAGAAAATACTGTGTCAAAGCTACCTGCTCAATTCGAATCTGCCTTATGTAGGATGCCTAGGCCTTTTCAGTTGTTACTTGGTCATTAAATGAGCTTCCTGCCCACTCCCACCACCTCGGGGATAATGCCACATTATTAGGGGTAGTTGTCCCATAACGAACAACTAGTGGTGAAGTGCAATTGTTGCCATCTGTCCCATGCCTTCTAATAACTTCCATTCCTCCTAGTGGGTTAGTGAACACTCATTTAACAGTTCCCTTGGGTGTTTGTCTCATACTTAATTTATTTAAATAATAATAATTAGTAATTACATTCATCTTTGACCAAACTTGGTCATAATTTCAAAACATTGAAATTAAAATTTAACATAAAGTATTTTGCGAATAAAATAATATTTTTTAGAATTTGGGTAGGTGACAATGACCTCCGTCGACACAAGATTCCCCATACTGCCACCATCAACTATGGTCTTGCAATACCATTAGTTGATCCACACTCTGGTTTGAAACATAGCCTTTCGCTACGGTGGCTCTTTCTCATCACATCGGTCTTCTTGAACCAATGTTCGCCTAACTGTCAGGTTTCTAATTTTCTTCTTCTCGTCTACACTACTTTTGGATGTCAACTCTGCCCTCTCGTCAACTTGCTCATCTCTTCGAGGTCTAGGTTTTGACTCCTCTTCAGCATGTAGGCTCTCTGGGAATTCATATACCTTTTGTTTGACGCCTCAACACTTGTAAAAAACCATAGCTAGTCTATTAGCTCCTTTTCTGTTGGATGGACCACTTCGACTGTATGCACCTCAGCCACGTGTCTCTCGACCATCATGTCGATTTTCTTGTGTCTTCTCTCTTTTCGATGTCCCTTGCATCTGTCGATTGTCTTTGATAGATTCCTTCCTGGTTCCGCTACTTTGACCTTTTGCGGAAACAATCTTCACACCCAACCAGTCATCCTACCTCTGTTCGATGTGGATTTCCTCGACAGTTTCTCTGATGCCTTCAGAGCTAACTAGTAGGCTTCATAGACGGCTCTGAAACTTCACCGGTTCAACTCATCCTGTATAGCGTATTTCAATCCGTTCACATACCTAGCAACAACTTCTTCTCCTTAGTCTGTTTGCATCGACCTTATCCACAATCTGTAGAACTCTTTCCTGTACTCCTTCACGGTCATCTGTTTTTGTCGAAAGTTCTTCAATTTCTGGAACAAGAAAATCACATAGTCACCCAGCAAGAACTTTCGTTTTAGCTTGTGACCATCCCGCCCCAAGATTTGATTTTCTCCTTTCCTTTATTGACTCTGTCAGCATGTACAGGCCATCTACCCTACTGATGTTTTTCCTGAGATCAGTCTGACCCCTGAGACATGCTTCCTCTGCCAGTCAATCTCCCTAATCCTGCAGACTTGCAATTGTCAGCATTGCTGCCATGCTGCACAATATCCACCTATGGCGACATCTGTCACGATCCCAACCACCTATAATAACTGCTATACCTTCCTTAGAAACCCCGTACGGATACCAAGTACTTTACTTTACTTCTACGTGTCCTTCTGACACAGCTACAGTAGTTAGTCTTGTCACAACGTCGACCATACTGTCTCTCGTCAGCTTCGACATACCTGTCAGCTTCTTTCCGCACTCAAGAGTTAGCCCCTTCCTCCTCACTTGTCTCATGCCCAAACCTGTCGGAGTCATGGTTTGAAAACATGTTGACCCTCGACATCTCTCTCTACAACCCTATCGTCTGTTGACTGTCGAACTTTTGCATCTTCTGTTGATCGCATATCGACTGCTTCTTCTCGACTCATTGACTTCAACATCCAATATGCTCTTCCACACGAGTGGTCATCAGCACTCCGTCTGGTCGACCTTCATGTTGATCAACTTCTACTACTCTTCCTAGGTCTCGATGCTCCTGCATCATTAAATAACATATTGAGTTAAGAATGAATAATGTGGATTAAGCCATGAAATAATATATGTTAAAGAAATCAAATTGGAATGATGCAGTGAAGGAGACAACTGATGAATACCTCACAAACTACAAGGAAAAGTCCGTTTTGTATAGGTTATAGTTAATGCTACTCTAAAAAGAGCTCGAACATCTATTTATGTCAAACATGAATAACAGAGGTGAGGAGGTTGAGGTTTTACCGGATTTTTTTCGAGTTTGTTTATACATAATAAATGCATCGGTCCATACAAGATAGTAATGCACCACATCTGCAAATAAATCATGTGGCACTGTAACCAGAAATACCATCAAGCACTTTTTTTTTTTGCAAATGGTGCATTTCTATTAACAAAGTGCAGTGGGCTCCAAGTAGTTGAAAGCATTGAAGTACGGTAAATGGATATATGAGAGCACCAAATTACTATATATATTTTTTTTAATTCCCATCACCGATGATGTTGTTCAAATAAACCACACCGAGGTGGTATAGCTTAAGCCGCACTAAATTTGGTTTTAAAAATTCCAACTTTTAAAACAATAGACTATTTATTTTTTATTAGCAGTGAGTTTTATTTAATTCACCACACCAATGCATTATTGTTTTTGGAGCACCATAACATGGTTTAATAAAAAAAAATATTACATGAAATTTTTTCTTTTACCACATCTACAATGCTTTTGATCTCTCAGGCACCGGTCTTGTACATTCCCTGCTCAGATGTCATGACATGCGTGCTCTGCATGGTGGCATTGGCTGCTTCCATTAGTTGTTGAGTGAATTTTTATTTTTTCCAAACTGTGGGAAAAATAAAATTTGACAGGCATCACAACAATGCTTCCCTCATGTGCAAGTGTCCAGGTAAATTCATTGTTACTTCATAATTTAATTGTGTAGCATATTAAAATTGAAAATTAACCTTTTTTCTCATAAATTGAAAAAAATCAAAAAACACGATGTTGTGTGTTCGATCTATTTGGCTCGCACTGCAAGTCAATGCATATTATAAATTTACAGGGTGAACCATTCATGGCGCATTTTGGACAAATGCACACCACATGAATGGTGTGATGTAATTTCATAACACACCGATAAACTGGGTTTAAAAAAAACTATCAAATAAAATCGATGCATCTACAAAACTCGTGCGCATCATCTTGATGGTGCATTGATGTGTGCTAAGCACACCACATAACTAAACATATTTAAAAAAATGATAATGCTAAGCAGTGTGATTCATACTCATGTGTGTATCAATGTCACAATCCATGGACGTGTAACAAGAAATTCATTATCACATACAATTCTTTGTGCTAACCAAGAGAAACTATGGTGCACTCTAAGAAAAATTATGCACCGTGTATGGTGAAATCACATATCTACAACACACCAGTTTTGGGGTGAAAATTTAAAAACTTAAGAAAAACTAAATGTTTAGTGGTGCACCTTGATAAACCAATGTATATATTTCTTAGTGTGGTGATGTGTATGTGGTGCATCACTAAATGACAACAAATTAAAATACTTAGTAAGGGATTCTATGATGTGAACAATAAACAAAAGTGCACTATCGAGATAGTGTTCCTTTTGTTTGCATATCACACCACATAAACAAACATTACTTAAAAGGATCATTATGTTAAGCGTTGTGGTCCATTAAAATTCTACATCGATGATCCTTAAATTTTTTAACTCAATAATGGAAGCTGCAATGCACTCTAGTAATTGGATCCAGTAAGTGGACACTATTAAGATTTTCCCAATATGGGAGCTCATAAAATACAGATTTGATTTTCATCGTGACAATCATTTTCTCAACATTGTTGTTAAAGAATTTAGGATCATCAAACATAGGTTCCCCATTTGAATCAAAAATTTCTACAATTTCCTTCTCCTTCACTCTGTCATATGCCCTAAGACAGTGAGTCAATGTCATTTTTTGAGTCCTTCGGTTGCTCTTTGGTATACCATTGAAATCAAATTCTTCTCTTCTATAAGGGTGGTATTCTATGAGGAATACCCTTGAGTAGTTGTACACTTGCTTTCATAGGTGGCTGGACCACGTGGCCTTCATAGAAGGTCCACAACATTTACACCCATGATACCCTTTTATTACAATACCTGTGGTGTTACGGTATACATAACACGTTAGTGTTGAAGGCCAATATAGTCACACAAAATTAAATATGCCAAAGTGTATTGGTACGAGTATTAAAAAATCAAACAACATATTTACCATAGAAAAATCATAATCCCAGATAATCATGTATGACGTATGCACATATTATATTCAATATACAACTCCTCTTTATCAGTATGGCTCTTGATAGATAGTATACACATATCTCTTCCCATAATTTGTTCAATTAATCTTTCAATGGTCAGAGGAAACCATCCATATTATTCACCTATCTTCTAGTAGGGACTATAAGACCGAACATGAGATGTTCATTCTTCATAAAAAACCATCAGGGAATATTTTTATTGATCACTACTACAAGCCAAATATAATAGTTGGTGTTTTGGAGGGAATATCGGTTGACACCATGCATGGCTATTCTCAATCGATGTATTTTCACTTCATCCATAAGTTTATTAGGCCATGTATCCTTTATATGCTTCATGGCTATTGAATCTTTTTGGATTTGCATAAATATTGCCTCACTTTTATGTGAGGTAGGCCATCCATGCAACATAGCTAATTATTTGCAACAAAAGATCCTGTGAATCCTTGGGATTATAGGCATGTGTGTCAATATCTTATGAGGAGTACAATGTGTGTTAGCCTTATTTCTTGATTTATGGTACCTATCATGCCCACATTTTGGATATATCTCATTTTCTACATATTTATCTAAACTATCTAGAATATAATGCTTCGGACACGCATGATATGATATGTACTCAACACCGAACATTTTCAACATTTACTTCGCCTCTTCGCAGCTATTGGGAAAGACATTGTCACTAAGAAGTACCTTATATTTGCATAACCTGTAGTTAATGTGAAATATAAATGTACAAATGTAATTTAACGTTCATAAAATTGGCTATTTTCAATGTTGATTGTGTGATAAGATTCCTCAAAATATAAGGCAGTTGATGGTGAGTTACCTCAAAAGTGCTGAGAAAAACGTGCATGGAATGCCATATATAATGCTTTGAAGTTGTATAATAACATTATTGTACCTAGTTGGGTAGAATTTGACGATTCATGTCCAAACAAAGGAATGGTGTAAGCTGATTTAAGGATTTGGAAGAAGGTATCAATGATATGAGCATCATCCCCTAGATCATTGCGCTGGAATGAATCTAATACCGTTGCTTCCATGGCACTTGTATGTTGTAAGAACTCATCCATACAAACCTCTATTTCATTCCATACATTTCCAACATGTGAAGAACTACTATTACAATAGGAATTCCTAATTGGTGGGTCTAGAAGCAATGGGAATTGAATCGGTAGTTGATTCAACCATGTGTGGTATGATTCCTCTTCGAGTTGATCTCTTTTTATATCCTTCTCGCAATTTGACATTGTAGCAGGGTGTAACAAATGATGGTAGACATGTCGATCATCATCCAAATCCTGACTTAAAAATATTGAACATTAGTAAGCACAATGCAATTGGTTTGTTCCAACATTATACCAGAAAATTATTATAGAATCATGAGATTTTTTTCCAATAATAAAATTCTAACCGCAAACAATTTATAAAACAAAACTTCTAATTGAGCAATGCATTAACATCAACAACATTGAAAATTTTAAAAATCAATTAATCAATTTGTTTTGTCTTATGCCATGTTAGAAAAAATAGGATCGCACAGCAATAACAATAAAAAAGATGCAAATATAAATCTCATAAACCAACAATGCCCCAAGGGAATGTCTAAAGGTAGTCCCAATTCAAGGCATCTATGATGAGTGGTTGGTTATCTACACAAGTGATATTTTATTAACCACTCGTCACTAGGATACGTGTTGATGTATTTGTAACTTCGGAATGTATTTCCTATATGTATATTGTATTCCTATAGAGATGTTATTATTCCTCTATACGGAAGTGTCATCATTTATATTGTAAGTGCCGTAACTTATACTTGATGAGTTGTTAGACCACCTTGATGGGGTCAACCCTATATGAGTCATGTGGGTAAAAGGGTTATTAGACCACCCTAGTGGGGGTCGACCCTGTCAGCATTATATTATGTGATTAAGTTGAGGCCGACCTAGCAAGGTTATTAGGCAAGTCAAGTCATGTATAAATAGAGAGTGGGAGGCACTCTATTTGATCATTCACTTTCTCACCCATACACTCATTGGAGAGTGGCACACTAGTGGAGGAGGAGAAGCTGCTGCTAGGAGACTATCTCTTATGCTTGGGTTTTGTATCATTGCTCTATCTATCTTTGAGGAAGTTATGGGCTTTTTCACCTTTATGGTTTTCCCCATGGAAACTCTATGTGTCTATTGTCTCATGTGATTGCTTGTTGTGATTGATATGATTGATATGTTGTACATGTTATTCTCTTAGTAAAGATCCTAGAGTATGTTGAATTAATGCTAAAAAATTAACATGGTATCAGAGCTAACCTGAGAAGAAGACATTGTACAGTTGCGGAACCTAGGGCTTCTTGTTTATTGGGTTTCTCTCCACAAATATTGAAAGGCAGTAGGGTATATTGACTCTACTGAGTACTTTCATTTTTTGCCCTAAAAATTAGGGTTTCCACAAAAATAGGAATTGCTGAAATCTGAGACCATGGCCAGAAGCTCCTCTGAAAAAGCGAAGTTTAGAGACCAAGATCGAACTTTTTGGATTGTTGAAGATCTGGAAAAGTCAAACCCTAATTCAGGGTCCTCCCTAGTGAATCCGAAAGTTTGAAAAGCAAATTTGAGGGGTGAAACTTTGCAGTTTTCAAATTCTGAGTATACTAGCTTGATCAGCTCATCAAGGTGCATATTTCTATCCTTTGAGAAGTTTGAAATTCAAAGTTTGAATTTTTAGGGTTTCTCTGACAAACCCTAATCCAGCTCCACACCCATATTTCTGCAAATCAAGTGGTAAGACCTAAATATTTTCTATTTCCATTTGAAGTACTCTTTAATATGTCTCACCACACCAAGTTGGAGGATAAGCTTGAAAGGGATGATAACTTTCAAGCATGGAAGTATAGGATTGTGTTAATCCTAGAAGAGAATGAGTTGGACACTTACATAAGTGAAGAGGTTCTAGTCCTAGAGGGAGAAGAGGATAAGGTATTAAACAAGAAGAACTTCGTCAAGGCTAAGAGATTCATTATTGATTCTACAAAGGACCATTTCATACCCCATGTGTCTTCCCTAAAGGCACCTAAGGAGATGTTTGAATCCTTGACTAAGTTATTTGAGGGAAAGAACATAAATCGGAAGATGACTCTGTAGAACCAATTAAAAGGGCTAAAGCTTCATAATGGAGAGACCATTCAATCCTACTTTTCTAAAGGTCTCTCAAATCAAGGAACAACTTGAAGCTGTGGATGAAGTGGTGGAGAATGGAGAAATTGTCATGACCACTTTGAATAGCCTACGTAGGTCATGGGACTCCTTCATCCAAGGAATTTTTGCAAGAAAGAAATTGATCTCTTTCAGTAAACTGTGGAAGGAATGCTCACAAGAAGAAGCTAATCTTGTGACCTGAGAAGAAAAATGAAAATCAAGCTCTCACAACACATAACAAGAAGAGAACACTTTTCCACATATTGTCCTAAGAACAAAAGGAACAACAACAACTACTACTACAAGCAATCTGACAGATATGATTTACAGGTATGTTTTGAAAACTGTTCAAGTTTAAGTTTATAACATGATTGTCTTCATGTTATTGAGTTTAGTAACAATCTTGTTTAATTTTAGACTTGTCTTATCACCCTAGTAAAAGTATGAATGCATGATAGAAGACATCTATTGATTAGGGTTATGACACTTATGATTGTATTATGATTGTACTAATGCACTGTGGTGTTGTATGAGGATAATGTTATCCGCTAGCATGAAAGGTATAAATCAAGTTCTAGATCAAGACCATGTTGACATGAAGACAAAGACTCATCCATAGTCATGGATAACATAGAGGTATGTATAATTTGGTTCTACAATGGTTAACTTATGAGTTATGTAGGTCATTGAAGACAACAAGAAAACATTGCTAGATATAATTAGCAAATATGATGACCAGGTATGTTTTTCCTATATCAAGTTAGAATCCTACCCTATGTAAGGATCTTATACTTTTGTATAATTGATTATGATTACTTATGAAGTTACAAGTTTGAGTAATCTAGGGTTGATGCATATTATGTCTCTTACCTTGATTGATAATATGACTAACCAGAAGAGTTGTATGGTCAAATATGAATATGCATGAGTAAAAGAAGTCTTCCTTGAAACCTTGAATACTAATCCTTATTATCTGTGTTTGAAATGTTCATGACTATAAATGTTTAAGATTATTTTGTTTTGAGATTATACAAATGAATGTATGATTATGTATGAGACATTGAGGATGGAAAAATCATGCATAGTGGTAGAGGATAAATATGACTTCAAAGATAGGTAATCCAGAAAGCAAAGATTAAAAGGGTGCACACTCCAGTAGTTCCCGCATGGAAGCAAATATTGAGAGGGAGTCCACCCAACAAACAAACAAACAAAGACAAGTATTTGAATTGTCAATTCTTTTATATATGATTGTTTAAATAATATTGTTCAATGATATATATACTTATGTTCCTAGACTTAGGTTGTGTATTTTGCATATTAGAATAATTGCATTAATGAACAGTATACTACTAATATGCATGTGATGGGTAAGTGGCCTATGGCACTGTACAACATTCCATTGCTACTTATCTAGAATGAAACCTCTTTGCTGACATCTTGGGAGTTGTGCACAATCTTAACAATGTTCGGGAAGAGATTGGAATGCATTTAGAAAGTCATAGGATATGGATAAATATTGTATTGAAGCATTGGCTAAAATAATTGCATGAATGTTTGACATATTTCTTTATGTGTAAGAATTTGTTCTAAAAACTATGAGATATTTCTAATCATGCAATTTAACTTGTTTTGTAGGAAAGATCGTATCCCATCAACTACAAAAGAAGGACTACAACATTTGTTCAACAGCAAATCTATCTATTGAAGAATCTAAATTTCCCAGGATTCAAGATACAATAATGAAAGAATGCCATGATCTATCAATCATGAAGAATGATGCTTTGGATGTAATCCCAAAACCTGAAGGGAAGTCTGTTGTGACTTCCATGTGGATCGACAAGATCAAGCATGCTATATATGGTAGCATAGAGAAATACAAAGCGAGGTTTGTAGCTTGTGGCTTCTCCCAAAAAGAGGGAATTGAAGAAAATTTTGCTCCTGTAGCCAGGTACACTTCCATCAGATCAGTACTTTCTCTAGCTGCAGTGATGAAATGGAAGATACACCAGATGGATGTCAAGACAAATTTCTTGAATGGTGTAGTCAAGGAGGAAGTGTATGTGGAGAAGCCACTTGGTTTTGAGACACATGACAGAGAGTCATATGTGTGCAGGTTGAAGAAAGCCTTGTATGGCTTGAAGTAAGCTCCTAGGACTTGGTATGGTAAACTAGACAACTTTCTATCCAGTTTGGGCTTTACCAAGAGTAAAGAGGATTCCAACCTTTACTACAAGGTTGGGGAAGGCAATCCTATGATACTCTTATTGTATGTGGATGACCTGTTTGTAACAATAGAGGATAGATTGATTGTCAACACGAAGAGGAAGCTTGCTACCAAGTTCGAGATGAAGAACTTGGGGATGATGCACTACTTTCTATGCATGGAAGTGTGGTAGAGTGCAAATGGGATCTTCCTTGGACAAGGGAAGTATGCATTAGAGATCCCGAAGAGGTTCAGGATGATGGACCACAAGGCCATGGCCACACCTATGGCACCAAACCTTAATATTTTGTGTGATGCTTCATCTGATCTAGTTGATGTCACGATGTATTGTTAGATGATTAGGTCCTTAATGTACCTGACGAATACAAGACCAGATATTTTCTTTGCGGTGAACACATTGAGCCAGTTCCTAACGGATCCGAGAGGTGTTCACCTGGTTGTTGTAAAGCATATTATGAGGTACTTGAAGGGTACAGTTGATTATGGGCTCAAGTATGATGCGAATCAAAAGTTTAACCTGGAGGGTTATCTTGATTCAGATTGGGCAGGCAGTGTTGCAGATAGGAAGAGGACTTCCGGGTGCTGCTTCAGTATGCAATCAGGTGTGATATCTTGGTTTAGAAGGAAGCAATCCCGCATAGAACTGAGTATAGCCGAAGTAGAGTATGTTGAAGCTTGTTCGGCTAGTTGTGAGGCAGTATGTCTTAGGAAGCTACTTAATGAGTTATTTGATCTCTTGTTGGATGCTACTGGTATCTTTTGTGGCAACCAAAGTTGTGTGAATCCATCTGATAACTGGGTGTTCCATGATAGGTCGAAACACATTGAGATCAAATATCACTATATCAGGGATATGGTGCAGAGAGGAGTAGTGAATCTCCTATATGTTGCAATGGATGAGCAGGTTGCAGATGTGTTGACGAAACCACTAGCCAGATTGAAGTTTGAGTACTTCAGAGAGAGGCTTGGTGTTCTTCAGATTGACGACACTTCAAGGAAGAAGTGATGGACACATTTGCAGGAGCCATTCCAACCAGGGTGAGAGGAGTATCCTTCCCATGGCTGTGGATGTAAGTGTTGTGTGATGAAGCATCAGGATGATGCTCCAATTTCTTCTATGTATGATTAATTGGATCATGTATATGTATATGCATCATGTTGGATGCTTTATGTGATCAGTTGGACCATGTATATGTATATGCATCATGTTGGATGCTTTGTATGATCAGTTGGATCATGTATTTGTATATGTGTCAGGTGGATCATGTATTTGTATATGTATCAGGTAGATGCATTGTATGATTAGGATGATCATGGATGACGAGCTTCAGGATGTTGCTCTAGATGATATGCATTAGGACGATGAAGTGATGATGATCAGGTTGATCATGTGTGATGAGTATCAGGATGATACTCCAGATGATATGCATTAGGACGATGCAGTGACGTTGATCAGGATGATCATGTGTGATGAGTATCAGGATGATGCTCTATATGATATGCATCATGAAGATGCAATGATGATGATAAGGATGATCATGTACATCAAGATGATGTATGATGAGTATCAGTTTGATACTTCGTGGCCATGGACAGGCTATGCAGGTACCATAGAAAAGATCCTTAAGATCCGTATAGGTAGAGCGGTGTGCTCGTAACAGCCTAGGATATAGAAATCCGGACAGGTTGAGCAGTAAGATCGTAAATAAGTCCTGGGATGCTCTTTCGAGGTTTTGCTACTAGAGGCATGTAATCATCCCTAGAGATCTGAGAGGTTGAGCAGTAAGCTCGTAATCAGTCCTAGGATTCTCTTTAGAGTACTTGCAGGAAGTAAGACACTCTTTAAAGGTTTTGCCTAACCACATGTAATTAGCCCTAAATATCCTAGAGGTTGAGCAGTAAGCTCGTAATCAGTCCTGGAATGCTCTTTAGAGTACTTGCAGGATGTAAGATGCTCTTTAAAGGTTTTGTGCTGTGTGGGGTCACATATAATCAGTCCTGGAGATCCAATAGGTTGAGCAGTAAGCTCGTAATCAGTCCTGGGATGCTCTTTAGAGTTCTTGTAGGAAGCAAGACACTCTTTTAACGTTTTGAGACAGTTAACATGTAAAAGATCCTATAGTGTGAGCTAGGTTTTGTTGAGGCATGTAATAAGTTCTGGGATCCACAGTATGGCCACTGATGATGAATACCTACAAGTGGTAGGCCTACATCCAGTAGGAAAAAGGGATCGCTTTGTAGAACTTCCTATGACGAGCAGATTAGAGATTGATTGAGATAGCAACAGCAGTGACGATGACGATGATTCAATGACGATGATCCAAAGAAGAACACTTGTGCTAACATATTTGTTTTGAGAAATACCTTCCTACTTAAAAGGGAGTGTTGATGTATTTGTAACTTTAGAATGTATTTCATATATGTATATTGTATTCCTATAGAGATGTTATTATTCTGCTATATGGAAGTGTCGTCATTTATATTGTAAGTGTCGTAACTTATACTTGATGGGTTGCTATACCACCTTGATGGGGTCGACCCTATATGAGTCATGTGGGTAAAAGGGTTATTAGACCACCCTAGTGGGGGTCGGCCCTGTTAGCATTATGTTATGTGATTAAGTTGAGGCCGACCTAGTAAGGTTATTAGGAAAGTCAATTCATGTATAAATAGAGTGCAGGAGGCACTCTATTTGATCATTCACTTTCTCACTCATACATTCATTGGAGAGTGGCGCACTAGTGGAGGAGGAGAAGCTGCTGCTAGGAGACTATCTCTTATGCTTGGGTTTTGTATCATTGTTCTAGCTATCTCTGAGGAAGTTATGGGGTATTTCACCTTTATGGTTTCCCCCATGGAAACTGTGTGTGTCTATTGTCTCATGTGATTGCTTGTTGTGATTGATATGATTGATATGCTGTACATGTTATTCTCTCAGTAAAGATCCTAGAGTATGTTGAATTAATTCTCAAAAATTAACAATACAAACTACATATTGTATGAACAACACCAATGTTGGATGCTTTCATCTTCATAAAGAACTCCTAGTCATTGAAGTGCTCATCAATTGAACAATTTGCATAAAATAAAGAGAACCTAGAACTATTGATGAAGCCTACAGTGTTTCCATGAGTGCGTGTATGCCCATCAATTTAAAACAGGTTCTTCCTGTTAAAGTTTCAAAAAACATAAACATTCATGAACATACTATACATGGAAATGCTATGTTTGTATCTAACAATATCCAAGTAATCCAACAAACAATAGATAGGACAACAAAATGGAATAACCTCTACTGGATATTTGAGAACAACAAGTACATGTGATAGGATAATCAACCTCTTTTCATCTATATTAGACTTGGCAATCATAAAAATATTTCAAGAAAAAGAGAATTTGGTTCCAACATTAGGAAGATGTAGAGAAGATGGGAAAGCGCCATAGAAGGTGCGGTTTAACAAGCTTGATATTTACTTTGCAAATTTTCAAGAAGAGAGATGCCATCGCTACCCTCCAATAATTGCAATGACCTTATTGTGTACTTGGACATTTCTTCTCTCAAATCATCCATTGTTTTGGGTCTCCTAGTAGATATGTTTTGGTTGGCACTGATATCATATTTTAGATAACTAGAAATTTCATTTGAATGAATAGAAGAAGAGGGTTTGTTCAATTTAGGACAAATCATACTTGTTTTGGATTCCAAAGTTTCCAAAAATGAGCATAGTTAATTGTTCCTACGTGTCTTCTCTATATCACCTATTGGATCTTTTACTGTAGTATGGATATTACACCATCAAGATTGGGTAATAAATGATGAGTATAATGGGTGAGTGTGACACATTGAGGGTTCTACATCAACCCTTGAAATTTTGAAGAACCACATACTATTGGGGTGTCATAAGAGAGATCCATCTCATGATGAATTACTATCAATGACCCACGATTTTGGCTGGAAGATTCCCATTTTACATTTCACGGGGTAAAGTGGCTTCCCAATTTCATCTTCCAACTTCTTGCGGTATATTTCTCCTAATAAGAGATTATGACATTTTGCAACCGATGGATTATCTTGTGCATCCAAACTCAATCCTAAATCATGAACCTATGGCATATAATACAATGCTATCATAACAAGTGAGAAAGATAATGAGGGTGTTGGAAATGGAGAGTGATATGTACATTTTTTTCATGATTTGCAGTTTAGATATATCATTTTATTAGTTTAATCTTGAATTCTTTAATTATACTATTTTTTTTTCATGACATGATGGTGGGAATGGAAAGGTTATAGTTGGACTTTTTAAAAGAATTTGAATTGGTCACAATTAATTCGATGCAAAATGTTTTTGTCTATCAAGATATTTGTGACTGTATAGAATGATTTCATATGATCACCCATAGTTAGAGATTATCTTTCTTACTTTCCATTCAATTAATTCTACTGGGGTTTTTATCATTTAATTTTATGTATTATCACAACTGGATCAAAATCATCTAATTACATTGCAAATAAGAATTGATGTTAATGATATTTATTGTTTGTTGTAATTTCAACTACTCTCTTTTGAATAACAAGGTGATTTGAATGACTATATTATACATGGACACTTATACTTTGCATTAGTGTGCTATTTGAAGCATAAGAGTTCATTTTCTTATTTATCAAAAGAGATTTTTTGTTGGAAGTTTGCTTGAGATTTCTTATTTTTTCCATTGTTTCTCTTTCTTTTGGTTTAACTAATTCGGTTTTTATTCACCATCGATTTTTCTTAGTTCATTCATCACTTACAATATATTACATGAAATAAATAAAGCACTGACAACACCCATTAGAAAGAATGTTTTAGTGGTGTGTTCACAAAATATATATTGTTATTTATGAAAATAACATTGAATAGAAAGCACTTGTGAATCTTTATATTAGCTATATGATTAGTAATTAAGTATGAATATGAAATTCAAATTGTTAAGAAAAGAAATCCTTGAAAAAAATGCTTTAAAATATGACACTAATATGTTGAACTATCATACTATGGATGTTAAAGCTTGCTAATCAAATCATGTTAATAAATATTAAAATACATAGGCAATTTGAATTCATATATTGTAAGCATTATCCCCCAAATATGATTTTAATTACAACCTATCAAAAGTTGTGTAAATACTCTTAAAAATAAAACCTTGGTATAAGTATTAAATCATACTTAAATTGGGGATTTATGTTTGTGTGTACAATCCATTTATGGTTAAATCAGGATGAATACATGTGTCAATTTAGGAATATTTCTCACAAGATCAAATGTATAATAGTTGCAACACTTAAATTTCATATATTATTCATATGATTAACTATGATTTTCATGTAATTACATGTAACATTAAGATGCATTAAATGTAAATTATATGTTTACGATAAATTAGTATAAACGAATATTTGTTATATGGGAATGAAATTCATTGTATCATTAAACTAATTTTTAAAATTAACTAATGTAAATATAATTAAGATATAACTACACGTGAATCCTTTCTAACCTATTATATTTTATAATCTAAGTTCTCAAAATTGTGTACATTTATTGTAACTATATAATAGTAAGTGCACTGTAAGGAAGAAGATATTATTGATGTTTTTTAATAAACACAATTGACATAGACATATAAAAACATTCAACATCATCGAACATACCATCATCATCATTTTCACCACCTAACAAACATAAACATAAACATAAATGTACCATCATCATCATTTTCACCACCTAACAAACCTAAACATACACATCATCATACCATCATAAACATAAACATCATCATACCATCATAAACATAAACATACCACCATCATCATATTCAACATCTAGCAAATATAAACATAAACATCATCATACCATCATAAGCATAAACATGAATGTACAATGATAAACATTACCTTACATAATCTAACATATACATCTAGAATATTTAAACATCATCTAACACATATATATAGTAATAACATCTAACAAAACAAAAGCTGCATTATATAACATGACCATCAAAAAAATATAACAAGCATAAACTAACCTGACCTGACATACACACCACCACCAACATATAAATAAGCATCAACATCACCATAAACATGAAAAACACAATGTGTGTGTGTGTGTGTGAACAATAACATCAAAGTGATGATACATGCCAAATATATATCTCCATTCCAATAACTGTTATAGCATATCTAGTCCAGCTCTAGAACAAGAGGCATTGGCACCTCCACCAATAGAGCTAGAGGAATCAACACCTCTCCTAGGAGATCCAAAGGAATCAACACATCCACTAGTAAATCTATAGGAATTATTACCTCTACTAGGATAAAAACAATCCTGGTGTAATGTTCTCAGATCAACCCTAGACCACAATTTCCTATGTCACCTAGATTGGTTCATGATTATGAACCAAGGTGGTGATTTAGGTTGATAATTGTTGATCCTAAGATCCAAAAGGGGAAATAATACCAACATAATGTATGTGTTCTAGGATAAATGCACTAAAAGGATGATGACTCCATGACTATTCTGCTACTTATCCAACCACTAAAGTTCTGAAAAAATCCTAACAAGGGAAGGGGTCAATTTTGATGTATTAATTACCCAATTGTTTAGTTTCTAGACTTAGGATTAGAATGCAATATTAAATTGTGAATAATTTTGATAATATTTAATTTTTGTAATTAATTGGATGTGCTAGGTGACAGAGGAGGGAGCATGAGGTCTTGTGCAATCTAATGAGTTGTCATTCAAAATGGAAACTAGAATAAAATCTAGAAAAATCCACAATGCCACAAAAGATGGAAAGCAGGACAAAAGAAACAAACCTAGAAAGGGAGAAAGCTGGCAGAAAAGGAAAGAAAGTCCATAAATCATAAATAAGTAGAAAAAGCAAGAAAAAGCACAAGAAAAGCATAGAAAATCCAAGAAAAGAATGATGTTTCCAAAAGCATAAAAGAAACCCAAAGCGAAAAGGAAACAAATCTAGGAAAAAGAAAAAGTAAAATCAGAAGATGCTAAAAGTAGTCAAGGAGGGAACATTAATTATGAACAAGACAATATTCAATGAATCTAGATGTCAAATCATGCTTAAGAAGAGGAGTGCACCATTCTCACATCTTTTGGTCATTTTGATATTTGTCTTGAGAGCTATGCATCTCAAAGGCTTGGGAGATGCACCCATAGCCAGCTGTGGGTGATGTGCCCCACATAAATTCTTATTCTAGTCATATTCACAATATCATTGCAGCCATTAGAGCCTGAATCGAAGATCTAATCTAGTGGTTCGTGTTCTTGTTGTGCGGCTCAATCCCTTCATTCAGTGGAAACAGTGTTGAAGGGGGCAAAAGGAGGTTCTGGTTTCGAAATTTCTAAGAATTTATGGGTTGTGATATGTGCTTCATTTCATCTGGAGAGCCATTTCCGGTAAGAAACTCTTTTTTCTCGTCAAAAAAGGTGTCTGGAAGACCAAGATACATCCATTTTCACTAGAGCCAAGGTTTCAACATTGAGGAGTGCACGTATGCAACTTTATCTTTGTTTCTCTTAGGTTTCGACATGAGCAAGATCCATATACTATTGTAATTAGTGTTATGCCTATATTCCCACCTCGCTCACCGAGTCAATTTTCATATATGATTTAGTACCATCCAATAATTCTCTCATTCAATGTTGAGATTCCATTCTTTGGAACGCCTTCTTCAATAGTCGATCTTTTCTATGCTCTGTAATAATGGAGCCGCATCGGCTAACAAAAATCCCGATCGATATCCACATCAAGGTAAGAACCCCAACTTATGTACGAACCACCCATGTTGTATTTGTAGGGTCTATGGCCACTACATGCACAACTGTCCCTATTTAGTGAGAACTTAACAAATCTGGAGCGAGAATTCCCAACATCAAGGCCATTCTGCACCTCCGGCTCCACGAAACCTAGTGCAACCTACCGCATAGTCGATGGTGTTGTAGAACCTCTTACCCACATAAGGGTTCGTCACTACCCAACCTGTGACACCTCGGCAAGGGGTTGTTGCACCAAAACAACTAGTTACTTACACTGCCCCTGCTAGTAAACCTCTTGACTCAGGAGTTCACCATTTGTAAATGATGTCCTCTTCTGATATAAACCTTCAAATGCACCGTAATCAATATGGTTTTGACCACGGAAACCATCCTTCCAAACAAGGGTGTCACACTTAACCCTATATATCAGTCTTTACGAATACCCTCACCACTATCGGAGGGCCCCCCCAAAGCTGCCAAATTTCCTCTATGTCGGATCAACAACAACCCCAATGCTCATGCTTCCCCCAATTATAATATCATGGATGACTTAGCCTAGTCCCCTGCTGCTATGTCATCCCTAGAAGTTTTAAAGAACTGTCCAACACAATGAAAAGCATTGTTGTCTTCCCTAGCTGTAATCGTACCTTCTGACTCATGATTGATGGCATTCAGCTTAGACCAGTCTTAACATTGCATTCATTTGTCGATCACATTTCAGATATTAGTTTTCGTTCGAGACCTAGTCATACATCAATGCATAATCGATGAAGGTGCCTCTACATGTGTCATTTCCACATTGATGTGGCACAAAATTGGATCCCCTCTGTTGCAACCATCCACGACCATTCTTCGCACTTATGATGCCCGCGTAGGTTAGCTGCACAGCCTTTCCAATGTTCCTATGTAGTTAGGTAGAAAAATCATCCTGATTCACATTGAAGTCTTCAATGCACAACGCGACCATAACCTTATTCTAGGACGGAGCTACATGTATGTGATGAAGGCCATTGCCTCATCTATTTTTTGGCTTTTACTATTCCCCCATAAGGGATGGGTAATAAAAATATACCAACTTACTTACTATGACCCTAACTCACCTTCCATGCTAGAGAAAATCCTCTCCATGGTTGATAAACCTCTACTTGGTGCATCTACTCCTTTGATTTCCATAGTGGGGCTGATTCTTTATTCTAAGGCTACAATGAACTCCACGTTTACTTCCAGACCCCTGCCCTTGCTAGTTTCTGAAGTATCGGAATGGTGCATCATTTCATCCGGCAAGTTGGTCCCTGAATCACTACCCATCATCCAATGGGAACCCAATCCACAACCTCAGTGGACTCCCCAACCCTAGCCACCATTAGTACATAGCCACGTCCGAGCGAAACCAATCCACACAATTCCTTTCCTATTTCCACCATCAAGAGTGGTAAGCATGCCTCTTATGGACACATTGAATCTCCCAGAATTAACTTTAGGGCTTCTTGTCTGGTATTTACCTAGACCGAAACCCACTCTCACCCCACAAGTCATGCTTCAAACAGTTCAATCCATTAACACTGCCAATCATCCACCTCCTAGTGTGGCATCAAAAACTTCAACTAACCTCGCTTCCCAGTCTTCCAAGAAGGATGGGGGCAAATCCTTGAAAACCAACTGCTCGACAATTGTGAACAAAGGTGTGAATGACCCTCCTCTAGCATGAGCACCTACGAAATGTGCTTTGTGCGATACCTTAGGTCACGCTACCCATAATTGTGCGCACTTGTTCGACCTTCGCACCTATATGCATAGATTGGATGATAATACAAACATTCCACTTGTTGAATTTCCCGTCACTCCTCCAACATGTAACAAATCATTGCGCATCAACCAATCATGTGTGATCTATGGCATCTGTAGTCATTATTCCCACCACTTCCCTAACTTACCAGAGTATCGGTTGGTGCTACATGAATTGCAACAACCATCCTTAGAGTCCTTGATTATCGTTATTGAGGAGACCCACCCCACAGAATCTTCATCCGCTGAGGTAAACACAATTTATGTTATTTAAACTAGTGATACCATATTCACATCATCAACCTCAACTGATCCCTTTGAAGTATCTGTTTTAACTTTTCGAATCGACAAGGAAATCACATCTACACATCATGAGGGCAGACCTAATAACTTTCCTACTCATCATCGTTGTCATTCTCATTGGAAATATTGGGGGAATCCAACCCACAAGGGGAATACTACATCATCATATCATCAATTAATTGTGCCACCATGGCTAATATCCTCATGCTACACCCCCCTTCTAGCAATTGGTCGATGCCCTATTGATCCCTCTCCGAGAGAAAATCTGCACCGCATTGACCCCTCTAGGATAGGGGGCATAATAGATTACCTAGGCCATGAGATAAGGGGAATGATCAATAATTTTAACCCTCCCTGTCACATCTATCTCTTCATTTCAATGATCCCATTTCTTAATCAAACATATATATTCCCCATGACCACAAACCCCATGCTTGTATCATGGGGGACAAACCTTAACCCTTCTCACTCTTTCACATGCGTAATCTCGACCATTTTCGAGTTTACATGTCACTTGTATATTTGATTTTATTTCTAGAAACCTAGTATGACACCCCTGTGTCTCATCATCTCTCCCCACTACCGTATCCTCAACTCAGTTGGATCCCCCTAATTTAAATCCCCTTCATGGCCCTTTTTATCCTTTTAATCATACCAGAGTCCTACGACCTCCTTCTTTCGTTCCATTCACACCATCGGAATCAGAATTCCATGCCCGTGGTTATGCTTGAAAGCTTTTCTCACTCTCACTCACCTTTTTACAATCCTTCACTTAACCACCTCCTCACCTTGATTTGTGTTCCATTAAGTATGTTGACATTCCTTTGCATCTTTTGCTCATTTTACCTATCGCAGCCTATTCATAAGCCCTCTACTCCATCCATACTACACTAATTGCGTTATTTTACAATATTCATCTACCCGCAAGGAGGCCCCATTAGTGTTTCACCTCACCTTTTTAGTGGTCCAATCATACATATCCCTTGTCTTGAACACTTTCTCGTTGCTTGACTTTTACTTCTATCCGATATACGTTTATCCCTTTTTCGGGTCGATCATGTCATTTATGAAAATGGAACTTAGGGAGTTTTTTTAATCTCGTTTCTGACTCCTTAAATAATGAAAATATCGTCGAACAATCTTGCTTCCTTTCATCCTCATTAAAGTATCTGAAAGGGCATCTATCTGGTATAATTTTAATCCTTTTCTGGATGGGGTAGACTAATTATGAAAAAGGAATACTCTAGTCCCTTCGGCGAGAAAATATCTCCATTGCATACTGTTATTTTTTTCAAAATTTGGGGACTAACACTTGAAAAATAACACCCTCAAAGTGTTCTTATTTCTTTTAGACTCTCTAAACTTGAAATCACCCACGAACATCCACCATCTTGGGATTGTACAAATCGACATGAAAGTGTTATCTCTAGCACACTTCTATCCCTTCTTCATGCTCTTTAAACCATGAAGAAGGCCCAAATGGTGCCTTTTGGTGCCCCTGTAGATCCCATATAATCCCCCCTTATGGAAGCATCCCCAGTATGGTCAGCTATTTTCAAAGTACTATGTGATGTGGCATCCTTGAAATATACCGATATCACCCGTTGGTTCCCCCTTTTTAGTCTCCCACACTGTAGTCACAGTTCTTGACCCCTTAAGCTATGATCCTCTTTCCCCAAGGTTAGTTTCATATGCTTCCAGGTTATCCCTGTCATTATACTCTAAAAAAAGGAAGTTTGAGTCCCATCGCTCTACGGCCCTCGTATCCCCCGACAACATCTCATTCTCTCATCTAGTACTATCATATCTTGGTTGTACCTATCGTGCTCCTATCAAGGAAACCTTATCGCCTTGGTAGTTGTAGGTCTCCCTCTACTGACGCTAGCACATCTATTCCAAAGGATAGACCCAAAGGTCCCTGTACCTTGGCCTCATCAACATTAGTGGTGATTTCCTATGGACCATCCGAGAGAAACCCTTACTTCCTCTTAGAAAGGTTGTTTCTCATGTGCTCGACTCCAGCTCCATCACCGCACAAATGAGATTTGTACAAAGAATTGGTCCCTTCAGTTCTTGGTCGAAGACTCCAGATTCCCCCTGACTCTAGCAAATTGATGAGTCTATTTGGAACCCCTCAGTTGTATGTTCCTATGGATATGCGGGCTGCATTGGCAATAGTGCTTGGAAGCCCTCCGGTTATATGCGTCCTAGATTATCCAGTTCAACTGTAGACCATGTACCTTTTAGATTCTAACTCTCGTTCATTGAGTCCATGCAGTTGTTGGATCCCTTATGATCTAGTATAGCATCGATTTTTGTGATATTATATTTAGGATGAATGCCATTGTTTCCATCTATCATTTCTTCAGATTAGTCATGGATGGACCATGAGTATGTCCCAAATTTGTGTCCCCTCTGGACTATTATGATGTACACAATAGTTCTCTATGCATTTTTCAGGTCCCCTCTGGGCCTCACCATTATTTTTATATATTGATATATTGATACGAGTATGGGTATGCCTGCCTCGTCCATATATTTGAGATTATATGTTCCTCATCCGTTGTTGAGGTGTTGTAATTCCATTTATAACACTTGCGGTTTGTATGAAGCATGTGTTCCGATCTCCAACCAGCCTCTGCTCTCCACCACCACAACCACAATGCACACACCGTTGGAAAAAGTCAGAACCTATGATTTCTATTGGCCCTATGATGAGATCATGCCCTCACACATCAGTGGGCAACCTATTAACACCAAAATTTGAACACCTTGCTCATCCCCATAGTCACATAACCCATTTATCCCTTTTTCCTACATATTTCTCCTCAGAAAACCCAAAATCCCTAAGTTGGTAATCAAATGGGACAAAAATCCTTATTTCCCTCAAAAAGTCAATTAAATTCCTCCAAAAAAGGTCAAAATCCCAAAAAAATAAAAAATAAAAGAAAAAGAAAAAGGGGAAATATTCAAAATAAAAGAAAAAGGAGGGAAGCCATCAAATACTATGAGTTGTTACAGCATAATTTTCCACCTTGTGAGCATCAGCATTCTTTGGCCTTCAGGATCCATTTAACTAACTCATATTCACTTTATGTTCTCCAGAATACACCTTTTCCCTATTTTTCTTCCTGTACGCTTGTTGTCCCATTATAGCAAGCATACATATGAGATGTTCAACTACAGCTCGCCGGTACCAATTAAAGTGGTAAAAATCATTAGAAAATTACTTTTTACTCCCCAAAAGCGGTCTTAGGGTGACCTTTGGCCCTCCATTTTCCCCGAAATGCCTCGATGTGTCCTTTCACTTACCTTTGGAAGGCTATATATTGAGCTCTTATGGCATATAAAAGGGAGGAGAAAGAGAGAGAAAGATAACTCTAGTGGATTTTTGTCGTGACTTGAGTCTACACTCATTGATCCTCAATGGGGATCTACATCAGACATCCGATTGAAGGTTAGTCTTTTCTCCATTATCTTAGCATTGTCATTTATATAGCATTGCATTGGGAATTGAGTCATTTTCTGGTAGTCAGTTCTCTCTTGTGGTCTTCCCCAAGCCATATGAAGTTTTCTCCATAGCAGAAATGGTGACTCCGCTGGGGAGAACCTCCATTTTCGGGGATTTTTAGGCATTTGTCTTTATTTAGGGTTGCTATGTGTCGAGCTTCTATGTCATTTATTGGCTGTTGGGATATACTATATAAAACAAGCTTTTTCTGGTTGATTGGACTCTCTTTTTGCTCATTTACCTTTCCTTGTACGTAGGTCAACTTAGTTTTTTCTGCATCTACCCACCTCTGTATGCACTATTGCCCGCGTCTACCCGTATGTTTTCCTTCGATAGTAGCATACAACTCCAGGTTTGATTGATTTATGGCCTTGGGTTGTTGCTGGGTTGGTTCTGAGTGTTCCTGAGTCTTAATTGGCCTGATTCTTGACTGTTCCATGCCTTATTTGTGACCAGAAACTCTTCTTTCTCTTTGTGTCGAGCCTTGTTAGTTTCTCACCACTTTTTATTTTCTATCTCATTACATTGGCTGAATCTCACTGTTTGGGATTTGTTGGGTTGTCTTAGTGATCCGCTCTGCATTTCTTTAACCAAATAGGTAGATTTCACTTGCATTTTTTCATTTCATTATATTGAAAAAATAAAAAAACATACTTTTGCATTTCCCTTTCCATTATAAGAGAAAATAAAAAAAATTTTGCTTTCCGTACTGCATTTTGCATCTAAGTGTTTGTGCTTTCATCTAGGATTTGCTTGTGCATTGGAAATTTAAAAGAATTGCATTTTATTTTGAACCGTCGGATTGATTGTCATTTTAGTGGCATTGTTTTTATTGATAGATGAGTCTAGATGTTTTCGATTGTGCATATTATTGAGTCCTATACATCAATAGTTTCATGAACACATCCTTTGAGTAATTACATCCATTTAAAATCAACGCTTAATCTTAAAATTGATTAGAATGATTTTTCTTTTATACGGTGCACCAACTAGTAGAGGTTTAGAGTCTTGGAATAGATCATTGTGAGTTAACAATCCAAGACTACTAGACAAAACATTATGTGTCTGACCAGGGAGTGGTAAATTCCATTTATACATCAGTGTTCTTAGAAAGCTCTACTCAGACCAGAGTTAAGCACAAGGTCACGGGAGGTTGGTTGCAGAGATATCCCTCCAATACTGGCCAAACGTGGGAGATATTTGCAGGATTTGTTCGTGTACAGAGGCTCTGGAGAGATTTGTACCTCTTGAGTTTTGGGATTAGCTACCCTCCACATATGATGGATCCCACTTGCGACTGTTTTCCTAAGCATTGGTTATATTGTGGTGACCTTAGTTTCCTTACATAGGTATCGCATAGGGTGCTTGCAGTGGTTATACTGTACGTGTCTTGAGTCAGATAGGGGTTGGACAATAGAGTTGCTTATTGTATAGGGACTTGACCCTGTGCACGTAGTGAAGTCTAGGAACTCTTATAACTTATTCTGTTACCTCTGGTTATAGTTTGGGAGTCTCAAGCCTCTCCTAGGAAAGACATATCAGCTGTACTGTCGGGAGGTCCCTTGATCCAGTAATGTTTGTGTGCTTTTGGTTGTCGTTTTTTAGGTCTATGATCTTTGTTCTTTGATCATTAGTTTGGCCTTTAGGGAATGCTTTGATTTATTGACCTCTCAGCGTTATCATGGTGCGAGGCCCTACTCTCTACTGGTTTCATTGGTTAGTTGCTTTACAGGCCGCCGAAGTTACACATCGTGTCTAGAGGGGATGCCGAAAGGCCCCCTCCGATTCTTCTGATTCTTTGAAACACTTCACGCTGACATTGCCGCTGGTTTTGTCATGGGATACATCCCTATGAATCCATCGGGTAGAGTTGAAGACACTTCTACTCCTCCTACTGCTAGAGAGGAATGGGGGGGCGATCCACAACCCGAGACCCAACCTAGTTTGTTTAGGCCGGATCCACCCAAGGACGACCCATTCGATCCATCGAATCCATGTAATTTCCTATATGGTATGCCAGAGTCACATGTTAAACACAGGTCCTATGACCAACACTACCCTGTTCTCTCATGGTATCCCTAGTTACAACACAGTTTACCCATCCACTATGTTTGGTAGTCATGCGAGCACCAGTCATGATGTTGGCAACACTGCACCCACTGGGGGAAATACCATCCCTGGGAGCACTGCACCTTCTACTCACACACGTTAGTATGGGATGGCATACATTCCTCCAAAAATTCCAAATCTTGGAGGAAACCCACCTCCTAGGACTACCCATCCTGGTGGGAAAACTGTTCACAACACGACTCACAATCCAGAGTACAATACACATTCCCATACACATCAACCTAGGACTACGTTCGCTAATGTTAACAATCCTCCTAATAATGGGGGTGGACACATACCATATACTTTTACATTTGCTACCGCTACTAGTAATGCTAATGTAGGGGGTGGAAATATCCCTTATGGTTATGGTCACAACACAACTGCTCCTGCTACTAGCAATGCTTATGGAGTGGGTGGGAACATACCTAACAATTATGGTCAGTACAATATGGTTCCCACTACGAGTAATACTTATATGCCCCATAATTATGGTGGTAACCCTTACTATAATACAGTCGGTGCTGGCCCTCATTACAACCCACCTCATGATGGTGCTCATAATATGCATATACCTGCTTACTCTCACATGGGTCAGGTTGGAGGACGTTATCAGCCTTATGGCCATGGTCAAGCTTATGGTCCATCATATCCTTTAGGTATGTATCATCAGCTTTTTAATGGCCATGGTCAGGGTTATGGTCCATCTTATCCTTTAGGTCTGTATAATCAACCTTTTATGGGAGCTTATAATCAAGCTTTTTAGCCGCAACTTCCTTTCCTTGCTCAATTGACTCTTCCAGATCTTTTGAAGCTCACAAATGATCTGGTGTGTCATGATCCTTCTTGGCCTCCGATCCCTACCAAGCTCCTTTCAGACATTCCCAAGTTTGAGGGGAAGGGTGGTAAGGATCCGGGTGATCATGTCACGACTTTTCACCTTCGGTGATCATCAAACTCGTTAAATCATGATTTTGTTCGATTGAGACTATTTCAACGCACCGTCATGGGGGCAGTAGTGAAGTGGTATGTTGAGTTTCCTGGGGGCATGTACAAGGGTTTCAATGAGATAGCCTTGGTTTTCTTGGATCATTTCTAGCTGTTGATTCGCTACGATACTGGCACTGAACTCTTGTCTACCTTCCCCCAGAATAAGGACACACACATATTTGACCACATTCAAGAGTGGCATCAGCGGAAAAGGTTAGTGAAAGCCAACATTCCTCCAGAGTTTCTATTGGAATGGTTTCTCAAGTCTTTGCTACCATACATTTCTAAGGATGTTTCGATATCCGGAATAACGACTGAGGAACAAGCTATACTAAAATTCCAGCAATTAGATTTGCTTTATGGTATATCTAGCATTCTGTATGACATTATTCCTGATGCACCATGATCACGACATGAGCCCAAGCAAGTTCCTGGACCACAAGTCCAGAGTTTCTATTGGAATGGTTTCTCAAGTCTTTGCTACCATACATTTCTAAGGATGTTTTGATATCCGGAATAACGACTGAGGAACAAGCTATACTAAAATTCCAGCAATTAGATTTGCTTTATGGTATATCTAGCATTCTGTATGACATTATTCCTGATGCACCACGATCACGACATGAGCCCAAGCCAGTTCTTGGACCACATGTTGATGCCATTATTGGATCCGCAAGTACTAGACCTGTTGATTTGGTTTCTAATCAAATGCAAAATTTCTCACTTAACCAATCTACTCCTAGACAGGTTCACACCTTGTCCACTTCCACCCCATCGTCCGATGTATATGCTATGCAATTGGTGAACCCATCGGGTAACCAACATCCTGGTGGTAAGAAGAAGGGGAGAAACATCCGTAATAGTGGAAATAATGGGAACACTGGTAGTGATCATAATACTCCTCGGAAAGAGAATGCCAACCCTCCTCGGGAAGGCGGAAATGCTGGTGGGGCCATAAACCTACGCGTAAAGTGAAATTCCCTTACAAGCTTTGTGGGGAAGATCATCTTACTCACATGTGTCCTCGGATTGATGAAGCATTGAAGCATCTTGCATAGATCCCACATGTGTTGAAAGATCCCCTTCCACATCATCATAATATGGCTTCGAATGCTCCCGCTACCTGTTATGGGACCCTTGAAACTTCCACGTCTACTTCCCATCCCAGTGGCTTTGGATGCATGAATATGGTTAAATCAAAGGTTAGTGTTACTACTCTCCAACTTGATTATGATGCACCACAACCGAATATGCAAAATGAGCCTCCTCCTCCTCCTGATACATCTTTGCATATCGAGAAGCCCACTGCTATGCTGCGGATACCAAAAGGTGTTCTCAAGCGCTCTATGCATAATCCCCATGATCGAGCCACCCAGAACTATTCTATTGGAGAAGACTTCGGTCAAACTTCATGTGCCGTGTCAGCTCTTGAGGTTTTACAGGCGTGTCCTTCTCAAAGGAATGCCCTTTTGTGTGCTTTAGGATTTCAGGATGGGGGCAGTCCTAACGTTATCAAGTTTTACACTACTGACGTCCAACCTCGCTTACCTTATCATGTAGCTTTTCAAGTCCATGTGGAGTCTCTATAGAATATCGTCAAAAGAACGGTGGTTGACAAAGGTGATTCTACGTCATTGATGTCTTTATCTTGTTGGAAAGCTCTTTGTTCTCCTCCCTTATCCAAGTCTATGACCATGCTCACTGCATTAGATGGTCGGTCGTTTAAGCCGCATGGGACTCTCCCTTCTCTTGTTGTCCGCTTGGGTGGGAAACCCGTTCCTATTGAAGTCAAGGTGGTTGATGCACCTATCGACTACAACCTTCTCCTGGGTAGGAATTGGATGTACGCTATGAAAGTAGTCACATCCACTATGTTCATAATTATTTGCTTTCCACACGAAGGAAAGATTGTGACGGTCGACCAGCTGGATTTCGTTAGTCCTTATTCCACAGCATGCATGGGATCAGTGGTCCCCCAAGTTACAGATTCTTAGCCTACAACTAGGAACATGGGTGTCAGATTGTACACGCATTGTTGGTATCTTTTGATTTCCCTTCACCCATTGCTTTTATTTGAACCATTTACGATAATGCCCCTCCTCCATTGAATAATGTACCATTCCAGACTTCGTATTTTGATGATCCATGGACGTTACCGTCCACGAGTTCCACGTCTGGATGCATTGCATGTGTTGGAATGACTATGCCACTATCTACTACTGAGCTTCCATATCAATATATTCAACAAGCCATTGTAGAGTCAGATCTTTCCTCTTCCTGGACAGAGGAGGAAGATCCCGTTATGCTATCAGAATGGGAAGTCGACTCATCTTGTTCGCATGATTGTCTTGACAATACTTTACCTTCGGATGAAGCTATTGTTGAGGCCATGTGTGGTAGTGAGAGACCTTGGGAAGACATACACAATTGCTCACATTTTCTTCCCAACCTTGATCTTATCGAGCAAGAAGAGTTTAGGATGACTCTTGCCGAGATGGTTGGTCACCCTATGGTTCCTTGGGATTCGCATGGGATTTACGCAGAGGGGAACATGGCTAATATCTCCCCTACCATACTAATCATCATTTCTCATACCCCCGGAAAGGTTGAGAACATTTACATCAGTGTTGATTGCTCTCCTGAAGAGGTTTACATTTACACTTAATTGTTTAAGGAACTTCGGGAAGCTTTCGCCTGGTCATATGAGGAGATGCCAGGAATAGACCCCAGCATTGTCGAACACGAGATTAGAACATATCCCAATGCTAAGTCGGTTCGACAACGCCTTCGTGCTATGAACCCTCGAAAGGAAGCCGCAATCAAGGTAGAGGTGGAGAAACTACTTAAAGATGGTTTTATCTACCTAGTTCGCCTTACCGAATGGGTGTCGAATCCCGTTCCTCTGGATAAGAAGTAGGGAACTATCCATGTATGCATTGATTTTAGAGACATAAACTGTGCATGTCCGAAAGACAATTTCCCCACTCCATCCATAGATCAAATCTTAGATGCTTGTGCGAGAAGTGAAGTTTTTTCGTTTATGGATGGCTTTTCAGGATATAACAAGATACAGATCTAACTCGAGGAGCAACATAAGATGACTTTTATTTGTCCTTGGGGTATGTTTGCATACCAGAAGATTCCCTTCAGCCTTAAAAACACTGGAGCCACTTTTTAACATGCTATGACCTATGCCTTTCATGACCTTAAATGCATAGTGGAGGGGTACATCGATGATCTTGCTAGCCATTCTCTCAAGAGAGTGGACCACCCCAAGCACCTCCATTTAATTCTTGAAAGATGCATATGCTACAAGATTCGGTTAAATCCCAATAAGTGCATCTTTGTTGTGAAAATGGGTTTCCTTATAGGTTTCATAGTTTTGAAAGAGGGTATCAGAGTCGATCCTCTTCAAGTTGAGGCAATACTTTGGTTTCCTCCTCCGCACCATTTACTTCAAATTCAGAGCCTCCAAGGGAGAGCCACTTTTCTACATCGCTTTGTAGTGAATTACGCTATTCTTACCAAAGGTTTTGCGCGCTTATTGAAGAAAGACACACCATTTATCTAGGATGAGTGAGCCCAACAGTCTTTCAATGCTCTTAAGAAAGCTTTGATATCGGCCCCTTTGCTTAGTCCACTCAACTTTGTCATAGATTTCATACTTTAGTGGCTATGTCTCAAGAGACGATTGGCATGGTCTTGGTTCAGGTTGATGATGTGCTCGTTGACCTTGTGATCTATTACCTTAGTCAAAATCTAGTAGACGCTGAGCTGAGATACACTCATGTGGAAAAGTTGGCACTCGCGACTCTTCATGCAGTCCAACGGTTACAGCATTACATCATGCTCAGGAAAACCATAGTCATAGAGCATATCAATCCATTTCAGTTCCTGCTATCACGACGTCTTATAGGGGGAAATACAATAAATGTATTGTGATCGTTCAGGAGTTTGATCTTGATTTTGCTTCGGCGTGAAATCCTTGGTTTCTACTGAGCTCATGTTAAACCTTCCGCGACTTGATGAGGATATTGTCCATGAATATTCCTTTGTGGATGAACACTTATTTCTTATCTCGTCTAAGGACCCTTGGTATGGGGATATTATTGTATATCTTCAATCTTTGAGGTTTCCTTCGTGCTATTCACAAGACGAACGACGGTGTGTGAAACACTACGCTAAAGATTATACCATCGTCGGCAACACTTTGTACTGTCGAGGAAAGGATTCTATCCTCCATCGTTATTTGACTCATGAAGAAGCGGAGCGTGTTCTTAATGATTTCCATGCTGGGGCATGCGGTGGTCACTTATCCGGGCTTGCATCATCTCAACACATTATGTGAGCTGGTTACTTTTGGCCTTCGATCTTCAAGGATTGTATAAATGTCGTAAAGAGATGTCACCCTTGCTAGGTGTTTTCTTGGAATGTACACTCGCATCCAGTGCCCCTTCATCCAGTCGTCACCGTCGGTCCCTTGACCAAGTGGGGGGTGGATTTCATGGATTGCGAACCAGCTTCAGCTGGGAGGCATCACCATATCATTATGGCCGTGGACTATTTATCCAAATGGGATAAGGCCATGCCTACCGTAAAAGCCGATGGTGATATAGCAGCCGATTTTGTATTCAATCAGATTATTACTCCATTTGGTATTTCGAGAGAGATTGTCACTAACCATGGCAGTCACTTCCAGAACAAGATGATGGCAGATTTGTCGCTCAAGCTTGGGTTTCGTCAAGAACATTCATCTTCTTACTATCCCCAAGCGAATGGTTAGGTTGAGGCAGTCAATAAGTCCTTAAAGACCATTCTCGAATGTACCATCCAACAAAGAAAGAACAACTGGCATATAATGTTATATCCTGCTTCGTGGGCATATCGAACCACAGTTAAGAATGCCACCAAGTTCTCACTATTTCAGCTAGTACATGGTGTGGAGTCTATTTTACCGATTGAATGCAAAATCCCTTCATTAAAGCTAGCCATAGAGCTCCTCCCTAATACGTCGGGTATTGGGAAACGTTTGATCCACCTTGAGCAGCTTAACCAACAGCATCGAGATGCTGTCGTGGCTATAGATGCCAATAAACATCATGTCAATGCTCAATACGATAGGTCTATCCGTCCCTGGCAATATGTTGAAGGTGACTTGGTCCTCTTGTATGACCAAGATAAGGAACCACTCGGGGCAAGCAATTTTAACCCCATGTGGCACGGTCCTTACATTGTGAGGCATGTCCTGGAAAAAGGAGCCTACGAATTGGAAGATTATGAAGGGAATGCCTTGAAGGAGCCTAGAAATGGGCTCTACCTCAACCATTATTATGCTTGAACTTCTACTTCGAGGTAATACTTTTGTATACTATTGTATAGTTTATTTTATACATAGTTTAGATTTCTTTTGGTTTTTCGGTCTGCTGATTCGCTTCCATTTGGTTGATAGATGTCAGTGGAATCTCCTATCTTCTTAGGATTCACGGATGGTGCTAGTCGTCATACGCAGCAGCTTGCTTCTACGGCTTGGGTTATTTATTCACCTGACCACCTAGTTGTGTCTTTAGGAGGTGCTTGTCTCGGTCCTACATCCAACAATGTGGTTGAATATAGTGCCGTGGTTGAGCTAATTCAGGATGGTATTTCACATGTTATCCAGTGTTTAGAAGTCCGACTGGATTCACAACTGGTTGGGTCTCATTTTAATGGTCAGTACCATGTCATGGATCCTACTTTACTATGGAGATTCTTAAGGGTAAGACTATTGGAACGTCATTTTGTCTCCATTACATACATTCATGTTTCGAGAAGTTTTAATCATGTATCTGATGCATATGATAACTTTGTCCTAGATTGGCATTTGTCACATTCATAATGAAACACACAAATAAACATATATTCATACATTTGTACATACATGTATAGTAGAATAGGAGAAGCATAGTTTTTTATAAATAACATGTCCAAAATGGTAGTATCACAATACAAACCTGGATCCGGTAGCTCTAAAAAATATACATATCGATACAAAATATGGGACTCTGAGATGTCTAAGCCCCACGAGGAGGCCTAGCTGCCTCGGCAGGATGTGTCTAATAATAATAGTGCACTGTGTTGGCTATCCATTGCAGTAGTCGCACCCAGGGGATCGGTACTCCCAACATGGCATTGCATGTCCTTTGGCAGCCGCGCTACCTAAATCATTGGTACTGTGGTGGTCAAAAAGGATGGGTTGACCCGCATAGTCTCTAATGTGAGCTCTGCTGCAGCCCCGACTACCTCTCCACCCCTACCCCATCGATTATGTCTTGGGAAACCCTCAGGTCTTCACAGATCGGTGTCTGTGAGCAAACAGTAGAATGTTAATATGTGATGTTAGCCCCAAAAATATTTTTGCATTTTCATATATAATAAAAAATCCCCCAAAAAATGAATACACAAAAAATATAAAAAGAGTAACATATTGATGTCTCCGAATGCTTCCCCTAGAGGAAGCGGCATGTCGCGATCACCACGGAAGTATATCCCTACATAGGGGTAGTTGCCAATGGCTATGACTTGTTGGTTCCGCCAGTGAAAGAACTCCTCTGTGTATGGTGATGCCTGTCAGCCACCACCATGTCGTGTTAAGACCTTTTCCCACCAAGTCAGGGTTGGGTCGCGGAGACTGTGAAGAGGGAATTCAACCCTCGAACTGAGCCCCAGAACCCTCTCAAAGAAGGAGCTGCATACAATACTGCCGTATCCAAAGTTTTTTTCCTCCCCACGCTTGCACTTCATTAACTGGGTCTTCATAGACCCCAGTAACATTGTGCACCAGTCATATATGACGGGCCGCATGCATTGAGAGGCGTAGAACATCACTGGCCTTCAAGCTTGGTGTAGAGTTGCCGAACCTGTAATCCTGTCGAAGGTAGCCACTATAATATTCATGCTCAAACTGACTATGTCTCCAATGGGTACGTGACTCCCCACCTTGCGAATGTTGGGAACACAGTACCACTCTATGTAGTCGGGAATGGTGATCCCACCACCCACAGTACGAGATCGAAGACTTGCCACTTCCCCTCGACGGGACAATCCAGTAATGAAATAAATGTCATTTACCTCTAAGGAGAGTATTTGACCATCCAGGTTGAAATTTTGTGCATCTACGTCCCAGTAGTCTATCAAGCGACGAAGGAATTAGTTTTGGGCCCTCAAACCCCCAATGTTTCAAAATTTGAAAATACCACATGCTTGTAATGCTTGTTGTGTAGGCAAATCGTTGTGGATGGCCTCATCCACAAGGTCATGCTCCCTTTCCCTCCATTCTAGAAACATCCAGGAGGAAGAAACACAAACAGTTTAGTCTTTTTCATTTTAAAAAAAAACCTCACGGCTGTACCCACGGGCTATTTATCTCATAGAGGCGGGTATCTGCGCCGCAGTCAAAGCATGCATTGACTATGGGTACCATGCCCTACCCACGACCCGTATATCTGTAGCCCGCGTACAACACCGTGACCAAATAGGGCTTTCCCATTAGAAAATTTTGACCACTAAAAAATCAAATAAAAACTACTAAATGAAAGAGGAGGATGAGATAGAAAACCTTCTCAAGACGGCTCGATGAACAGATGCCCGTAGCTCCTAGAATCAACGACTGAAGTTCAAGGTGAAAACTAACCAAAAGCTCCAAATTGGGTAAAAAGTGAAAAGGAATTGTAAATTGTAATTTTTTATTGGTATTTATAGCGTTGGAAACCTACTTGTCTATAGTTTTCACCGTTTTAAGCTGTTTTGGACTAGTATAATGTCTTGGAGTAGCATTTTGAATAGATTTCTTTGACAAGAGTTGATTTTTGACCATTTCGCACCTATGGTAGGTATATTTTCACATCTAGCATATAGGTTAGATGTCATTTTCACATGCATTATGCATTTGACCTTTTGACCAATTTTCATTAACCCTAGGTGTAACCCCGCTTCTTAACTGACACAGAGATTTCACACCGTTATAGAAATGTTGTTATTTGGCGGTAGGGCCTATATGACCATGGGTGCCCTAGTTAGAGCCCTTTTTTTCCTTTTGGTTCCCATGTTATTGTCTCTCTTTAGGATTGGGATTCCTTCGTAGTTACGCCACGACTTTGCGATAAAGACTCATACTCTACTTTGTCTTGTGCTGGCCATCTTCCATAAGGACTCCCCCCATTTGTACCAAGTTGTGATTGCATTGCATCATCCTGCTTGCCACTTGAGCATTGTGCTGTATCCCGCTTACTCAATTGTTAGCTTGGTGCCTGATCACTTTCCTTGTCAATCCTTGCAAAGCTTCAATTTTCCCTTCACAGTTTGATGACCCTTTGACACTGAGGGAACACCCCCCCCAAGTGTCCACATCCTACACATGCTTCCTTGCATTGATCATAGGTATGTTCCACTACTTGGGACTAGTCTACTTACTATTTGACAGTCCTTCCCTCAAATGTTGCACTACAAGAAATTTTATTCTTTTTCAAGCTTTCCAAATATGAAAAAGACCCAAAAAATCATATATTCCAAAAATCCGGACAGGAGAATATTTAATTCTTTTTGTTGGAAGTTGTTTTGTCACCTTTGAACAGAGCATTCATTCCACTCCATACATTATGAGTCGGGACTATAGTAGGACCTTAGGAGCTATACTCATTTCTCAGTTTACTCCACTGATTGGTTAAGCATCCAGACACTATGGAACCCTTTGTTGACACCTCCTGCATCGCACAGTATTATATCGAGTCTATGCTGCCCGAGTCTATCCATCTGCTCATGCTCTTGTTCAAAGGAAGTCCTGAAACTAGAGTCGGCCACTCCTCACATCTCTTGACTATTGCATATTGGCCATCCTTATAGATTCAGTCCATTTCATCTGAGTTCTTCCAAATCTTTCAGCGTAGCTGTTACCTCGTGTTGGTTGATGGGGGATGCCTTAATTCCCTCCTTCTAGCGAGTTTTGTTTCGTTGACATCAACCCATTTATTCCAGAATTTGAGACTTAGAGTTCAGTTGAGTACCTTGAGGCTTGCATTCATTAGTGGTAGGTTCTCTCGCCATCGATAGTTTTGGGAATACATCAATGTCCCCTGATCGATGGATTCATACAAGTGTTCAACTTTAGCACATCTATTCGTACTTTGATGATTGTACTATGTTCCTTGATGCCCATTTTCATTATTGGTGGGCTATCTCATGTCTGTTAATGGTATGCATCATTCTCCGGTAATCAAATGATGTCATATCAGGTTCAACCTCAACACCTTTATTCACTTGATGGGACTTGCATCGTAGGTGATTTGTGTAGAAGACCCAGACGATAGTGGAATTCAGTATGCTACTTATGATCATGCCTTTACATCTAAGATATCACCTCTCAGACATCAGCAGTTTGTACCTCCAGTTTACACCTATTGTTTCCTTTCAACAGGAGACCATCTCTTACTCTAGATGGTTATGGCTATGATCACATATGCCATGTATTCATTATGTACTATCTATTCATGGCCGTTATATCAGATTGTTGCACTATACCAACATGTATTCAGAGATATTTTTGTATTATGATGAGTGAGTTGTTCTTTCCAGTTGTGTCTCCATCACTCCACTTCTGATATTTATAATGTATTTTGTCCATCGTAGCACCATTCTCTAATATCACACATTAGGGGGCATCTATTACAGTGTAATTTTCCACCTTGTGAGCAACAGCATTCTTTGGCTTTCAGGATCCATTTCACTGACTCAGATTCACTTTATGTTCTCCAGAATACACTTTTTCCCTATTTTCTTCCTGTACACTTGTTGTCCCATTATAGCCAGCGTACACGTGAGCTGTTCCACTATAGCCCGCGAGTACCAAGTAAAGTGGTAAAAATCATTAGAAAATTACTTTTTACTCCCAAAACAAGGTCTTAGGGTGACCTTTAGCCCTCCATTTTACCTAAAATGCCTCAATGTGTCCTTTCACTTACCTTTGGAAGGCTATATATTGAGCTCTTTTGGCATATGGAAGGGAGCAGAAAGAGAGAGAAAGATAACTCTAGTGGATTTTTGTCGTGACTTGAGTCTACACTCATTGATCCTAGTTGTTGTGAATTCTTTATGTTCACCTTCCAAACTCCTTTCATAGTTTGAGTTTTCCATTACATGGAGGATTGAAGTGGTGGAGGTATAAGTGGAGAGACCCAGTTCTTGGTTCAGATTGGTTGCTAGCAAGAGGTTGTATATTTTACTTCTTGTTATTCATTAATGGAAATACTCATTTTATCATGCACTTGATATTCTGAATATTGTTTAATTACATTAGGTTATATTTGCTTATGATATCATGGATCATGCTATTGATTAGGATAATGTCTTTCACATGTTATATGCACTTGCTTGTACTTGTTGTTGAGGCTAATCTACAATTTCAAGTGTAGAAGTTGAAATCTTAATGGGGATCTAAATCGAACATCCAGTACAAGGTTGGTCTTTTCTCCATTATCTTAGCATTGTCATTTATATATCATTACATTGGGAATTGAGTCATTTTCTGGTAGTCAACTGTCTGTTGTGGTCTGTCCAATCCCATGGGACAATATATCACCATCCAAAATTGATATAAAAAGGTGGTGGAGGCCACCCATTTTATATGCATTCACTCTTCCCTAGAAACACTCTACCAAAGTTGTTATTGATACCCTAGCCTCCCTTTGAGCTTCTATTTCCCTCATTTTAGTTGATTTTTTGCTACCCTTTGAAAATTCGGAGGAGAGTAAGGTACATTGGAAACCCAGACCAACACCAATCGTAAGGCTACAAGGGCCCCCAATCTACTCACCATTGAGGTAACCCATATTGTAAATATCTATTTACTATAATAGAAAACCATTATTTGATTCATGGGTGTTTGACATGTTAGTTTCAATTTCATTTTACTGCAGTAATCATTGGCATATTTACTTTTATTTTTGTTTGCATGCACATCACATTCACAAACTATTACTAGGAAGCTCATAGCTCTTAGTAAGTGTCCTTTTACACTATCTAGTGTGAATAAACTAACTACACAAGGGATATGGAAGATACGTTTAGTGGAGAGGAACCCACTTTTGGAGTATATTTGGAGGAAGAGGAAAGTGAATCCCTCCAAGCATGCTTTGAAATTTATCATGGAGAAAGAGGAAGCCCCACATTAGTGGAGCGTAAAACTAGATGTTTTTTCGATGAACATGCCATCACTACTCCATCACATAAAGAGAAAAAGGTGTCTGAAATGTATTGTTACAATTCTTAGTTTTGCATTCCCTTGTGTAATTTGGGGATGGAAACCACTTTTGGTGAAAATCTTGGCATGGAAGAGCCTTCTAGTGTTGAGAATCAAAATTTTGAGAAGGCTAAAATGTCAGAGTATATTTTGCACGAATCTCAGGAGTTGCGTGAGCACACTTGTGGTAGCCCACATAGCATTGTTAAGGAGCCATTGAGTGACTTAGAGAGTCAAATGTTAGTCACAAAAGAAAATCTAATGCATTCCTTGTCCCGAAATGATGGAGTACAAAAACTCATTGAAGATATGATCGATGAGGGACACGAAGGAATGTTAGAAAGAGTGTTTACTTCCAAACTAAGCATCATTAAAAGATAGTTGGGGATGATGAGAGCATAATATTTGAAGCTATTTATGGATAGAGATATTGCTCTCAAAGTTGCAGAAGACAAGGTAGCTGAAGTAGAGCAACACTATATTGCATTGGGAGAGTCAGAGTCCTTTACCAAAATTATGTGTGATCAGATTTGTGTGGCTTACTACATATGTGGCATATTGGAGAAGCCTCATGTGCAAGGTGAGCATGAGGAGTTTTCTTATTTCTAGGTGCTTGAATGAAACATTGACTTGCAAGATGATGGCAGAGCAGTTGTTTGACACTAGGAGGATTATGAACGTTCTCTATGTGAAGAAAGTTCATTGGGTGGGGGATATTCTTGGTGAGCCACATCATTTGAGTAGATAATTGAAGGAGAACCAATAGAATCTTACGGAATCCATAAAGAGCTTTATTGACACCAATACCTTGGTGACAAGATACTGTTGGAAAGCTTCAGGAGGAAATTTGGAAGGGAAATCCTTTTTGCAAGATTTCATAGTACTTAGAGAAGCAGTGGTCAAGATGAAAGAAGGTTACATGAACTTACTTTAAAAGAGAGATCATCTCCTCATGGTGGCTGAAATGTATCATAGTGCACTCAAGGAGGAAGAAGAAGAATAAAAAAATCTCACTAGTGAATTGGAGGCCACCAACGATTCATTGAAGAGCACACAGAGGGTCCTTAAAGAATCAAGAATGCAAAATGATCAATCTCGAAAGAAGTTGAGTTCATCACACCCTCCATCCCACATAGAAGATAGCGATTTTCACATTGCAGGTGGCATACTGGATTTGATGGAGGAACCTCATGTGAGGTTTGAACATGAGGTAAATTCAGATTTGCAAGTGCTTAATGAGAATGAATATGTAGATTATTTTTTCCAAGTGCTTGTTGGTATGCAGAACGGCATAGAGAAGGACTCAACTATGGAACAAATACTTGGGGACATACCAATTGAGTCGGCAAGCTATAGTAATTTTTTATGCAAGGATTGGATATACAAGTACAGCACTGAGATGGAGGCCCAAGGATGCATAAGCCTTTCTTGCATTTGTAGGGAATTTTTTGACATGCATGCCTTGAAAGACAAGCCTCGTGAGCAGCCTATATGGAAAGAAGACTTAGTTTTGAATAAGATGGCTGACCAACTCCCACATGGTTCAGCAAGACAAAGTTTTTATTCATCCATGGGTTGGGTGGATAGATACATAACAAGAATGGAGATTCATCAAGATAAAGATTCATGTTTCCTATGTGATATTGTTTTTTATTTTATTGACATTGCCTTACCATGTGAGCAACAATGAGGGTATGCATGGAATCCCTTGGATACTATTAGTACACATACATCCATGGATTGGGTGTGCAAGTAAATGGAATATTTGGAACTATCATGCAAGAGAAAATCATCTTGCATACAAAGCATGTTGGAAACAATAGAGCATGTAAGCAATCAAATTGTGCAAGAAGAGATCCAAACTTTGTTGGAAAAAATGACAAAGACCTTCAAATTCCTTGGAAGTGATGAACTTCCATCATGGTGGTGGATGGATCTTGGAATACCATGGAGTGAGATGTTGTCACAAATAGAAGTGATAATGGAGAGTACACATCAAGGACCATGGGATCAAGGAATTGATGAACGGTTTCAAACACCATTGTTGTTTTGGAGGGTGCAACTGAGGCAATGGGATCTATGCATTCCTTGGCATGATGGATTGTCTTGGGTATCATTGATGTTGTTGGAGTGCAGTGGCGGTTTTTATAGTAACATTCCATTCATCATATTTACTTGGGATCCTGGCATTCTTCTCAGATGTGTCAATTGGTAAGAACATAGATTTTTAATTGTAGATATAATGGATTCACTCAGCGTGGAGAAGGTTATGTTCATATTGGCATTGAGGAAACATGGTGGACCAATTGAATTCCCATGGTATTTTGGTTCAGCAGAAAAATATCGATTGTGAGAAGTCATGGGTTGGTTCCATGTTTTATATGGAGTTGATGTATTGCTTGAGGACAAGCAAACTTGGGAGGGGAGGAATGTAATGTTCCCAAATCAAGCCTAGACTACAATTTCCTAAGTCACCTAGATTGGTTCATGATTATGCGCCACGGTGGTGATTTAGGTTGATAATTTTTTATCGTAAGATCCAAAAATTGAAATAATACCACAATAATGTATGTGGAATAGGATAACTGCATTAAAAGGATGAGGACTCCATAAATATTATGCTACTTAGACAACCCATAAATTTCTAGCCAAATTCTAACAAGTGAATGTGTCAATTTTGATGTATTAATTACCCAATTGTTTAGTGTCCAGACTTCAGATTAGGATGTTATGTTAAATTTTCAATAATTTTGATAATGTTTAATTTTTGTAATTAATTGGATGCGCTAGGAGGCCAAGGAGGGTGCATGAGGTCTAGTGGACCTATTGAGTTGTCATTCCAAATGGCCACTAGAAGAAAATCAAGAAAAATTCACAAAGCCATAAAAAGATGGAAAGCAACACAAAAGCAACAAACTTACAAAAGTAGAAAGTTGTAAAAAAAGGAAGGAATCTCCAAAAAGCATAAAAAAAGTAGAAAAACAGACAAAATCACAAGAAAAACTAAGAAAATCGAGGAAACGCAGGGTGTTTCCAAAAGCATAAAAGCAACCCGAAGCAAAAAGGAAGAAAAATTTAGGAAAAAGAAAAGTGAAAGCAGAAGATGCTAAAAAAAATTCGAGGGCACATTAATGTTGAAGGAGACCACATTCAATGAATATAGATGTCAAATCATTCTTATAAAAGAAGAGGAGCGCACCACTCTCACATCTTTTGGTCATTTTGATAATTGTCTTGAGAGCTCTGCATCTCAAAGGCTTGGGAGACTCACCCACTATTTTAATCTTATTACTCAAGGGTATTTAAAAGGCCAACAATGAATTCCCCAAATATAAGAGAAATACAACAATATTCAGCTTCTATGGAATTTGAAAAGCTAATAGAAAAGGGTGGGAAACTACAATTTTCCCAACAATGAATTTCCCCAAATATTAAATAAAGTATAAAAATAATAATTTTCATAGCCTCTTGTGATTTAAAAAGGTCGTATTTTCTTTGTAATATCCCAACTTTTTGACTAACTATGTTATGATGTTATATTGGGCTATGACCCCAACATATGTGATTTATTATTGGGCATAAGCCGTAGCGTGTTTTGATATATGTTCTCATGAGTTGATGTATACTAGGAAGGTACTTTGATTGTTTCATTTTTATTATATACTGGGGAGGAAAGCCCAAATGGATAAACTTACATTGTGATTCAGTTACAATTATGATATACTGAGATTATTATGTTACCTTATACGGTGCAGAGTATGATTCACATGGATAATTATTTAGTCTGTTGAGCATGGACTCAGAAACACATGAATGACCTATATACTGGGCCTAAGCCCCGATGTATTTAGAGGATTCTTATTTTGTACTGGGCCTAAGCCCCAACGTACGTTGAGTGTTGGGCATGAGCCCTGGAGCACTCCAAGCTTGAAAGAAATGATTACCGGATCTGAGGCCACTTAAATATCCTAGTCAAATGCATTCCAAGTCTGGGATTGTTAAGTGTTGTTTTAATTCATCAAAGCTATTTACATTTTGTCTCTTATCTGTAAATAGATTTTTTTGATTAGGAATGTAGCATGTTTATCTAACCATTGAAATCGAAATTCTTTTAGTAGAAAATGATAGTCACTATGCTAAAGAATTCGAAAACCCAGTTATACAAAATAAAGGTTGATATATATATATATATATATATATCCATTACCAATCCAAACAGTTTCTTTCTTCCTTTTTAGAAACTATACATATACCACATTTAAACGAAGACAGTAGAGAGGTCAGAGATCGTTATGTTAAATTTTGAGCGTTAATTCACAATACTCTAGGATCTTTACTGAGAGAATAACATGTACAGTATATCAATGCATAACAATCATAATAAGCATCACAAGCATCACAAGAATCAAAAGCATGAGAGACAAGAGACACATAGTTTCCTTGGGGAAAACCCTAAGGTGAAAAACCCCACAACTTCCTCAGAGATAGAGAGAGCAATGGCTCAACCAAAGTACAACCAAAATACATTGAGATAGTCTCCTAGTAGCAGATGATCCTCCTCCTCACTAGTGCGCCACTTTCTGAGTGAGAGAAGTGTGAGTTTTCGAGTGATCAAATAGAGATCTCCCGATCTCTATTTATACTTAACTTGTTTGCCCAGTTACACTATGGGGCAGACTTGTCTAGCTAGGTACATCCACAATATAATATATATTTCAGGAATGACCCCACACATGGTGGTCTAATAACCCATCGGTAAGTACACACACTTGCAACACTTCTCAATACACATGATGACACTTCCTTATAGAGGAATAACACATCTCTTATAAGGGTACAATAAATAGATATGAAATACATTTCGAAGTTACATATACATCAAGACTCCCTCTTAACTAGGAAGGTACTTCTCAACACAGACCTGCTAGAAAAGTCTTCTTCTCGGGATCATCGTTGTTGACACCCAAAAAGTGCTCACTAGCTCATTTCCCTATTCACATGACCCATTTGTCCACTTTTCCACCATCTGAGCCTCTGAAACCAACAAAAGGTCACCAAAAGACCTTAGTACACCCCTTTTTCCATTAAAAAAGATTATTTTTAAAAAACCCTCAAAAAGGGTCCAAATTCCCAAAAAAAGGGAATTAAAATATTAATTTTATTCAAAAAAGGAAAAAGAAGGGAAAAGTACCTAAACCATGTTGGTCAATACCATTGGTTTCCACAAAACCACAAATGGTATTCCTCACCACCAAAACCTATAAAAAGGTGGTAGGGGCTCCTCATTTCACATCCATCCATTATCTCATCCTTATGCTGCTGAAATCTCCCTTGAGCATTTTAGCCATTGAAGCAACCTTGGAGAAGGAGACCTCTTGGAGCTTGGAGCTACTCATCTTGGGAGTTGCTCAACATCAACCTTCACCATTGAAGATATTAACGCAAGCACTTGCTTGCCCCCATTTTTCAATACAAATTCATTCTTTAATATTTTCTTGTTCTTGTTTTTTAAATGTTTACATTATTTGCTTAGATTCTTGCATAGATCCATGATTAGTTTTGTTTAGTTTAATTAGTTGTTTATTTCTATTTGAAACTGCTGCTACTAGTTAGCAGGTGCCCATAGCACTAAGCCTGGTTGCAAAACCGGGCCAACAGTTTTTGGCGACTTCGCTGGGTTTTGAACAATAGATCTCTAGTTTTGCTTTTAATCTTAGCTTTTTATTAGTTTTTAACCTTTAGATCCATAGATCTTCCATCTTAGACAGCAGATCCATTGCTGCTCTAAGTTTTGGCCACATCTATTGCCATTAACAGCCTAGAATTCACATTTTTCGGGTTCGTTTTTCGGCTTCCGTGCATGGCTTTCACCTCGCGGTTTTTAGCCTCACAGTCGCGCGGTCCATCGTGGCTTTTGGCCTTTTTTTCGCGCGGTTCACCGCGGCTTTGTCGCCGGTTTCCGTGCTACACATTGCGGCATCGCGGTCATTTACCGCGCTGCACATTGCGACTGCACGCCCCTTTTCCACGCGGTTCACCACGACTTCGCGGCCTATTTGCGCGTTGCACACCGCGGCTTCGCGGACATTTTCCGCGCGGTCCATCGTGACTGTGCGACCGAAACCCGCGCGGTCCATCGCGGCTTTTCTGTCAAAACCTGCGCTGCTGATTTTTTCATTCGGCCATTCCGATTTTAAAAATTAATTTTTACTGTACTTCCTGCCCACATAGCACATTTTTTACAGTATTAAATTCTGCATATTTTATAGCCTTGAAAAAAAATTTACTATTTAAAATGCGTATCTAGAAGTCTTTTAAAAAATTTTCAAGAAAGTGAAAGAAAGACTTATTTTGCATTTTTATCTAGATTAAAATTTTTCCTGTTTACTTCTTTAAAAATCTTACCCTTAGCAATTTCCTTGAAAGAAGAAGTCCATTTATTTCTTTAAAAGAAGTCTATTATTTGCTTTCACAATTCAAAGGATCCTTTGTTTTTTGAGTTGATATTTGCAAAAGCATTTAATTTCAATTTATTTGAAAAAGTCATAAATATTTGCTTTTTTATTTTCAAAAGCTCCTTTGTTTTTTGAAAATTTCCTGTAAAGCATTTACCTTTTTTCAAGTTCAGTTTACAATACCTCACGCGCACTCACTCGATCACTTAATTGAACTAAGCCTTAAAACATACCCTAATTTCAACACATTTTTAACCCCACTTGGGGAACACTAAAAGAACTTTGTAGCTAGGTAGTATTGGGGGGATAGGTGCTCCAATAACACCCCTCAGTTATTACATCTGAGACATAGAAGTTGTCCAATTAGGGAGCTAAAATCTCTTAGTACTTTTTGGCACGGTCACAACCGGTTTGTGGGAAGGCCTCTCCCCTAGGAGGGTTGAAGTCGCGAGGATGGTTCTGGAAGCCTGAGTGGAATACCGAAATCGATTCAGTAACCGAAGGGCTACCATTCGCAGTTCTCGGGATATCCCTGTATTGGGATATTGCGATCAAAGGACCAAATGGCAGATTTACCTTTTCTCGACGCATCATGAACGGAGTATCCTAGTAGCCTTTCTTTAGGATTGATTACCCGGTGTCCCTCCCGGTAGGGGGATATCTAGCTGTTGTCTCAACATTCATATTGTCTGACTTGGATTTCATCACCTTGCAGAGGATATCGTGTGTTTGAGTCACAATACTTTTAGTTAGGTGTTCGCATGATTCAACCCACCCTTGGTCTAGTTACACCTATTTTTTATAGAAGCCGTTTGCATGTTGGTACTCTGACCATTTGTTGCATTCCTCCACTTATTGTAGCACAACTGCTAGAATAAGTGCCTTTTTTGAGGTTGATTTTTTGGCCTGAGAGCCTTCTTTTTTCACTCCCCTTCTTGCACCCTTGGTTGCATTAGGGTTTTGAGTCTTTTATATATATATCACCACTTGATACTTAAACAAATTTTTTACACAAAAACTTAATTCTCACCATTGAGAATTTTAGACGCTCTCGTCGTCTGCAGGGCGAACTCCCAGAGTTTAGTCCACTTGGCTCTCCACGTCACGGACGCAGAGCCTTATCCCTTGATTCGACACATCGTCAGTCAACTAGACAGTCATCCGATTCTGACACACCTCAAGTCACATTTGATTTGGAGGTAGAATCTGAAAACCCCACAGAGTTACCACCAACCACCATTATGGCTGGAACACCATTTGATCCACTGTTTACCAGCACCATACGGGAGGCATCCACAGACCCTTCTGCGGCGGTGCCATCAATGGCAACAACCACCCCCCTGGGTATGCCCAACATGGGTAACACTCCACATTTAGGAATGCCCAACACAGGGCCACCACCTGTTATGGGTATACCCAACATAGGGGTCACACCCCCTCTGGTTTCCAAAAACCTTATCCCAGGAATCCCCACTCCTATTCCTAACCCAACTGTAACCCATGTTTCACTTGGAGGTGCTGGCCCATACCAGACTACACCTATTGGAGGGCACATACCCTCCATACCTAGCATACCTTTAGGCGCTACTGGACCCCTACATCATACCACAATGACTAGGCATGTCCCAGTTCCAGTCACCACATCTGCTAGCTTACCATACATGGCGAGTCTGAACCTGCCAGACTTAGCTAGGCTCACAAATGACCCCATCAGACACGATCCTGCGTGGCCTCACATGCCCACCAAACTCCCCTCTGACATCCCTAAGTTTGAGGGAAAGGCAGGTGAAGACCCCCAGAACCATATCATGTCCTTCCATTTATGGTGTTCCTCCAATTCCATAGTGGACGACTCAATCCGCCTCCGGCTTTTACAACGCACCTTCACTGGCTCTGCGGCTAAGTGGTATATCGAGCAGCCCCACGGGACGCATGCCACCTTTACCTCCCTCGCCTCAACTTTCCTGCAATTCTTCCAATTACCTGTCCGCTATTATGCGGGAGTCGAGATCCTACTATCTTGCAGACAAACCACGGCCACCCACATCACTGACCACATTCATGAGTGGCGTCGATGCCGAAGCCTCTGCAAAATTAAGTTAGATGACCGTATCTTTTTAGATTGGTTTCTAAAATCCCTCCTCCCTCTTATTGTGAAGGATGTGGCATCTGAAAGACCCCAATCTGAAGAAGAGGCCATCCTCAAAGCCCAACAGTTTGATCTCATTTACGCCCAGTCAGGTTATCTATACACAATCATACCTGACGCCCCACGAGGTGACTCTTCACGAGGTGACGCACCGGGGGCATCACATGCCGCTGATGGCATCATTGGCCAAATCACCCACCAACCTAAAGCTTTCAGCATGGTGAGGACCATGCCCGCCCCAGACCTCTCTAGGGCTACATCCAGTTCCGGAGCAACAACTTCTTATGCTCCAACAAACCAGACCCATCACATTCATGGACCCTCTTGTCCACAACATTGTTATGGGCAAGCGCCATCAGCATATGTACCTCCTACATACTATACTCAACCTACCACACAGACCCCCATGCAGTTCCCACAACAGCCGATGCATTACCCACAACCAGCTGCCCCAGCTAATCTCACACCTCCAACAGCTCAGGGGTACCAACAACCCCAACAGGCAGCTAGACCACCTCCAGCTCCACCTGCATATTACCCACCGCAACCTGCTCCCGCACCTGTGGCTCCCCAGAACCCCCCCAATGCTCAAGGGCATGTGTATGCACAACAACATCAGCCCCAATACCAAAATAACCAACGCAATCAGGGTGGGAAACCAAACTGTGGAAGAGGACGTAACCGTGGAAACAACCAAAACCATAACCAAGCTCCACAACCTACCCATCCTCTGCAAAACAATAACGCAGCGCCTGCTCATCAGAATCCTGATCGGCCACCTAAGCAAGCAAAAAAAAGCTAATTTACGAACAAACCATCCTTGTTCTATTTGCGGTGTCTATGGCCACTATACCCACACTTGCCCACATCTGGAGCGAGCTCGGCAACTATGGACAGATGACGCCCATTGTCAAGGGCAGGCGGCTCCTCAGCCGCCACCCAACCCTCCACCACCTCAACAACAATCTTTGGTGCTACAAAACCCTTTTCCAACACAAGGAGTGGTGAACACTCAGCCGTTAGCCCCCCCACAGGGCAACGTGCAACCACAACAAATCACTTATGCCACTCCTGATCAACCCATGTTTGATTCAGGCACTCACCACTTATTGATGATGTCCACCGCCGACGTCAATATCCAAACCCGTCGGAACCAGTATGGCCCTACCTCCGAAGCCCCCCCTGCCGGTAAGGATACTAACGCTCATCCCACCGATCAGACGTTACAGATACCACCTCTTCCACTCGATGGCGCGTCTAAAGCACCTCGTTTCCCACTCCGCCGTATCAACAACAACCCCAATGCACGAGCTGCGTCAAATTACAACATCGTAGATGACCTAGCTCAATCTACCGCAGCCATGTCTGCATTAGAAGTCTTGAAAAACTATCCTACGCAGTGCAAGACTTTACTTTCTGCCATTGGGGCGATTGACCCAAATGATTCAAAATTGATGACCTTTGATTTGGACCAGTCCGAACCATGTCTACCTTCCACCATAGTAGTCAAAGTTTCTGTTTCTATTCAGAATCTTGTCATCCATCGATGTATCATCGACGAGGGTGCGTCCACATGCGTCATGTCCACATTTGTTTGGAAGAAGTTGGGATCCCCTACTCTCCAATAACCCACCACTGCGTTGCGGGCCTACGACGGTCGGTCAGCTCAACCCCAAGGTCTTTTAGCCAATGTCCCCGTCCAATTGTGTGGGAAAACCGTCCTCATTGACATTGAGGTCATCAATGCCGAACTAGACTATAACCTTTTACTTGGTCGCAGCTACATGTATGCCATGTGGGCTGTTGCCTCATCCGTATTTCGCACCATGCAGTTCCCCCATGAGGGACGTGTGGTCAAGGTCGACCAGCTCACCTATTACCATCCCAAGGCCCCCGCCACACCTGAAAATGTTCTCCCCATGGTTGAACAACCTGTTTGTGGTGCAACTACCTCATTCATTTCCTCGGTAGGACCCGGACTTTACTCCGAGGCGCCGATGACCTCTACATTCCAGGCCATTCCACCACCATCACCGGAGACCCACGTCGCTAACCTCTACACCCTTTCACAAACACCCGGTAATCAACCCTCCTTGTTACCCAAACCACCATTGGTCCCTAGTCACATTGGGGTTACACCCATCCACACAATCCCCTTTCTATTTCCTCCTTCGGGTGTAGTAAGCGCCCCGGTTATGGCTACCCTTAGTCTACCTGGGTTAACATTGGGATTACCCGTATGGTATATTTCACCTCCAGTTCCACCGCCGACACCAAATGTCATCCTGCAACCAGTGCAACCCATTGTTACTTCTACCCAACCACCTCCCGGTATCACTACTCCTTCGTCATCGATGAATCCCCCTCCACTCATCAGGCCCACTGGGGGCAGAGGCCCACAACCATACACTGCGGTACCCCCACCCAAGGCCGTTAAACCTCCCCCCGTATTTCGTGCTCCTCCAAAATGCTCACTGTGTGATGATTTAGGCAATCCAACACATCAACGTCCACAGTTACCTGCATTGCAGGAATACATGCAAATGTTGGACAACGACCCCAACATCCCGGTGGTCAAACTAGATCCAAACCCTATGCCGCGTGATAAATCACTGCGTACCAACCACCCATGTGCGATATGCGGTATTTACGGCCACTACTCCCACAACTGTCCTGATATCCCAGACTACAGAGCAGCTCTCTATGAGCGGAACAATTTGGACCTAGAGACGGCACCTCCTACTATCAAGGAGATCTACCCTCCCACATCTTCCTCATCCGGAGAGATTAACACCATCTACATGATCTCTTCGACTACCACTACCTCATCACTTGATTTGACCACTCAAAGCTCTCGCAATGATGAAGAGGTTCTCGAGACTCCTACTACCTTTGATTATCCCGGGGAAGACATGCACCATCATCCATACTTCCTCCCGGAAGAGACTTCATCCACCACCTCTACCCAATCCGCGGTTGAGTCCAAGGATTTCCTTCCTACTAAAATTGATTGGTTAATGGATCCCATGGCCGATATTTCTCCCGTAGTCCACATTGACATCTCTGACCCACTTGGTGCCCTTCATACCATCACATTAGGAACCTCCCACAATGAGCATGAGATCGTAGAATACCAACAACTGTTCCAAGAATTCACTGATGTCTTTACTTGGTCAGATACCAAAATGCCTGGCCTTGACCCTGCCATTTATGCAATCTCCACTAGATACCCCTCTGTCCGGTCGGCCCCTTCCATTGATCCCTTTGACACACAGGTTAAACCCTTTCAAATCGACCAGGAAACCACATGTCCACAACATGGGGGCAGGCCCAAAAACTTGCCTACTCATCATCATCGTGATCCTCGTCGGAGATACTGGGGGCATCCACCCCACAAAGGGAATCCCCCATCATCATATCATCACTTCAGTATGCCACCACGACCCACAGCCTCATGGTATAACACCCCGCCAGCAGTTGCTCAATGCCCTATTGATCTCTCTCTGAGACAACATCTGCACCACATTGACACCTCTAAGTTAGGGGGCATAATAGATTACCTCGACCCCGGGATAGGGGGCATGATAAATCATTTTGAACCTTCCCCATCATCTCTATCTCAACACCTCAATGAGCCCATCGTTCAAACCAACACATATGTGATCCACAATCACAAACCCCATGCACATAGCATGGGGGCAGGTCATTAACCCTGCTCACTTTTTCATATTCGTGATCTCAACCATTTTTTGAGGTCACATGTCACTTGTATATTTCAATTGATTTGATACACCTAGTATTTTGCCCCCACGGGTCATCATTTCTCCCCACCACTGCATCCTTCGCTTGGTGGGATCTTCTTTATTTGTAGCCATTTTTTAACCTAGTTCTTTCCTTTAACCATTCTGGAGTCCTTATGACCTCCGTTTTTCACACCATTTGCACTGCCGAATTCATATTTCCGTGCCCGTGATGATGCTTGAAATCATTTCTCGCTCTCACCAGGACCAATATCAACATTGTGTCCCGACACCTTGTCGCCCCAGTTTGCGTACCACTTCGGCTGCTCTCCGTTTTTGATATATTTGATATCATCGGATTCATTTTTCCGAGCTTGTGATGATGCTTGAGATCATTTCTTGCTCTCACACTGTAATGTCCCTTATTAGTAATTTTATTAAAATTGCAATTTTCCACTTTTTTTCCCTAGTTCGACCTTTGACTAGTTTTGATCTCTAGGTCCCAAATTTGCCCCAAATGATCCCAAATATTCTGAGAAGGTATATGCATGATATTAGAACATAAATATGTGTTTCAGGGATGACTTTGAACCTTTAAAATACTTCTGAAAATCCTCTTTCAATTCTGATCAATGTAGGTAACTTTACTAGTGATTTTCCTTTGACTAGTATTGGTCTCTAGGTCACAAATTGACTCCAAATGCCTTCAAATATTCAAGGAAGGTCTATGAATGATATTATAACTTGAATATGATGTTTATGGATGAAATATGTCCACCAAAAGACCTCTTCAAACTCTCTTAAGATTCTGGACCTATTATGCAATTTTACTAGTAATTTGGGGTTCGAATCCCCCTAGGGTAAGTACTGAAAATGGCTTCCCAAATGCCTCCAAACCCACTCAAATTTATGAACAGAGGTATGTAATGTGTTAAGTATTTTATTAAAGTCTCATATGCACCATTAATGGATTATTACAACTGTTCTCACCCTCTCCCATTCAACTGCAAAAATCCCCAATTCGACCCTTGGGGGAATGGCACTATTTCACCTCCCAATACAACTAAACTGAGTAAAAATGCTTCAAATGCTCAAGTACAGTACATGAAACTTGTAGAATACATCCATGGAAGTATATTGATCACAAATATATTAGATAATCATCCATTCATTCGAAATCATCATCAATACATTGGCTCACAACAAGGTAGTGGGGAAATGGCATTGTTCTTCCATTAAAAATGAGATTTATACATTTCTACTTGGAATTTCGACCTGAAAATTTTTGGAGATGAAGAAAATAGTATTTAATTCATATTACAAAATAAATGGGGCATTAAAAGATCCCCCAAAGAGTACAATAGCTCACCAAAAACGCCCTCCCTCAAGGATCAAGAATATGCCATCAAAACTGGAAATGGTTGAAGGAGTGAGCTGCAATAGAAGAAACCATGAGCTTCCCTGTAGATTACACCTGCAAATAAAGACTCCATTAAGGATCCAAATGAAAGGTCTGAATGGCCTTTCCAATTACCAACTTGGATGGGAATCTTTCACCCTCGAAATTGGCTAAGGCAAGAAACTAGTCATCCACTAGCTCTCCCTCTTCACAAATGCAATTGCAAATTCTACAAATGATCAAAAGCTATTCTCATACTTCATTTATACATTTTATAACCAACATTAGCCTTCTAAGGATCGAAATCCTCTCAATAGATTGAATAGATTTTCATTTAGGAAATATTCCACATTTGCCACTTGTCTCCTAGTTCCAACCTTCCATCTTCTCCCAAATTCGATTTTGAGTCTCTTTGGCTTCTCCAACTCCCAAATTCGCCTTCCTTGAGCCTAGTTTTGGGGCTGAAATGTCATAGTGGTAAGATGTCAGAGGTCAGGTCTGCAATTTGTCATAGTTGTCATAGATGCTCCATCATTGGTGTCATAGGGGCTAGGGAATCTAGCCCAAGTGTCCACAAACTTCCACTTTGACTCTTTATCTTCCATGGAGGTTACCAATCCTTCCCAATTCGACCTAATATGCTCAATGACATGTGTTATGACTTACAAAATCACCCAAGAGTGTTCACATTCCCATTAATTCAAATTTGCAAAAGAGAGATACCATGTATTATGAAAAATCAAGCTAGTGTGGGTCCCACATCCTCCATATGTCTCCAAAACCATTTGTCACCTAGGATTTCTCTTGAATTTCTTTATTCACTCTATTTATTAAATACTTGAACCCTTCTAATGTCTAAACATCATTTATTACCCCTCTTATTCCAAATCCCAAAGCTTCCACCCCAAACCTAGGAAACTAGCAATTTGTCTCCTTGGCAATTATTTGACCCTTAACATCAATTTTACAAACTCTAATGAATATGGCTAATGTGATTAGGCCATTGTGACCCAATTCCAAATTTGGGACATGACAAATCCTCCCTTCCCAATATTGCTTGTCCTCAAGCAATTTCAAACACGGGTGTTGAAGAACCTGCTTTCTGTATAATTCTTTGAAGTTACCATTGAATTGCCCAACCTTGAGTCTTTTAGTTTCCATGAAGATTTTAGAGAGGAACCACCATGCTTGCTGCTGCACTACTCTAATAAAAATCACTTTATTAAGTGGGAAATCCATCTCCCATACTGCTTGTTTCCCCACAAAATTTGAAACCAATGATATAAAAATTATTGCAGGGTCCCATTGCTTGTATTGCACCCCAACAATTAAGAGTGCTCTCGAACCCACACCATTAGATAAGAGGATTCCTGGATCCCATTTTCTTGTATTCATTCTTCCAAACATCATGAGTACAAAATATATATCATCAAAGTACATAACAACATAATGAAAATGTACATCAAGAAGATGCTTCATCAAAGAATCATGAAAGCGCTTATACCTCCAAGTAAGTACACCACCATTTGCTAGGTGCATACAATCTTCAAGTGACCAATCAAATCTGCTCCAATGACATAGGTGAGGATCCCATGTCTGATAGTGTTGCTCCAAAAGAATGTGATATGCATCAAAATATTCAGCCATGCATTCTTTCATCCAAGAAGTAAATGAAGAATCTCCACTAAAATCTGAACTAAATAATGAGCAGGAAAAACAAGGAGACTTCAAAGGACTCAAAGAAGTCTCATCCATACATCCATGAGGATATGTATCATCATAAGGTAAAGCAATATGCTGCTGCAATTCTAAATAATGAGGTGCTCTATTCATGTCATCATCAAAAGGAGAGGTAGGAGTTTCATACCCCTCATGTGGCACCACTAGCAAAAAACCTTTCACCCAATTTTCATCCCAAAGTGATGTGGTTGGAAAAGAAGAATGGGGTGAGGAATTATGAACCCACTTTAATTCTTTACAACTCTTACCCATTGAAATATTTAATTCATCTTCTCCATAATTGGCTGGTCCAACTATTGTGAGATCATGTGCCTCCTCCAAGGATTTGCAATTCTCTCCATGAGGCAACTCATAATCCCTCTGAACAAGAACAAGTGCTTGTCCTTCTTCTTGTTTTAGTGTAGCATCTTCAAGAACCTGCATATCAACATGTACCTCATGTTCCACAATTACATTAGGTTCCTCTTTTGTGACATAAATTATTTCATCATTTTCCTTGAAAAGAGAACCATTGCTCATTATTTTTTCCGAGTTGCTTCGAAGTTCACTAAGCAACAATTTGAACTCTTGAAAGTATTGCCTCCACTTGTCTTCAAAGGATGGTTCAAGTAATTTTATAAACTCCTCATTCTCCTCTAAGGTTGCTTTCTCATCCTTACTCATGGTGACCAATGAATGCACTTCTTCTCCTACTTCTTCCCTTTCACCAAATTACATCCAGTTTCAGTTTCTAAGGGTGGTGGCTTATTTCTTTGACTCCTGGTCTTCATTAATGTTCTACCACATTAGGTGCCAAGACCATGCTCTGATACCACTGTAATGTCCCTTATTAGTAATTTTATTAAAATTGCAATTTTCCACTTTTTTTCCCTAGTTCGACCTTTGACTAGTTTTGATCTCTAGGTCCCAAATTTGCCCCAAATGATCCCAAATATTCTGAGAAGGTATATGAATGATATTAGAACATAAATATGTGTTTCATGGATGAATTTGAAACTTTAAAATACTTCTGAAAATCCTCTTTCAATTCTGATCAATGTAGGTAACTTTACTAGTGATTTTCCTTTGACTAGTATTGGTCTCTAGGTCACAAATTGACTCCAAATGCCTTCAAATATTCAAGGAAGGTCTATGAATGATATTATAACTTGAATATGATGTTTATGGATGAAATATGTCCACCAAAAGACCTCTTCAAACTCTCTTAAGATTCTGGACCAATTATGCAATTTTACTAGTAATTTGGGGTTCGAATCCCCCTGGGGTAAGTACTGAAAATGGCTTCCCAAATGCCTCCAAACCCACTCAAATTTATGAACAGAGGTATGTAATGTGTTAAGTATTTTATTAAAGTCTCATATGCACCATTAATGTATTATTACAACTGTTCTCACCCTCTCCCATTCAACTGCAAAAATCCCCAATTCGACCCTTGGGGGAATGGCACTATTTCACCTCCCAATACAACTAAACTGAGTAAAAATGCTTCAAATGCTCAAGTACAGTACATGAAACTTGTAGAATACATCCATGGCAGCATATTGATCACAAATATATCAGATAATCATCCATTCATTCGAAATCATCATCAATACATTGGCTCACAACAAGGTAGTGGGGAAATGGCATTGTTCTTCCATTAAAAATGAGATTTATACATTTCTACTTGGAATTTCGACCTGAAAATTTCTGGAGATGAAGAACAGAGTTTTTAATTCATATTACAAAATAAATGGGGCATTAAAAGCTCCCCCAAAGAGTACAATAGCTCACCAAAAACGCCCTCCCTCAAGGATCAAGAATATGCCATCAAAACTGGAAATGGTTGAAGGAGTGAGCTGCAATAGAAGAAACCATGAGCTTCCCTGTAGATTACACCTGCAAATAAAGACTCCATTAAAGATCCAAATGAAAGGTCTGAATGGCCTTTCCAATTACCAACTTGGATGGGAATCTTTCACCCTCGAAATTGGCTAAGGCAAGAAACTAGTCATCCACTAGCTCTCCCTCTTCACAAATGCAATTGCAAATTCTACAAATGATCAAAAGCTATTCTCATACTTCATTTCTACATTTTATAACCAACATTAGCCTTCTAAGGGTCTAAATCCTCTCAATAGATTGAATAGATTTTCATTTAGGAAATATTCCACATTTGCCACTTGTCTCCTAGTTCCAACCTTCCATCTTCTCCCAAATTCGATTTTGAGTCTCTTTGGCTTCTCCAACTCCCAAATTCGCCTTCCTTGAGCCTAGTTTTGGGGCTGAAATGTCATAGTGGTAAGATGTCAGAGGTCAGGTCTGCAATTTGTCATAGTTGTCATACATGCTCCATCATTGGTGTCATAGGGGCTAGGGAATCTAGCCCAAGTGTCCACAAACTTCCACTTTAACTCTTTATCTTCCATGGAGGTTACCAATCCTTCCCAATTCGACCTAATATGCTCAATGACATGTGTTATGACTTACAAAATCACCCAAGAGTGTTCACATTCCCATTAATTCAAATTTGCAAAAGAGAGATACCATGTATTATGAAAAATCAAGCTAGTGTGGGTCCCACATCCTCCATATGTCTCCAAAACCATTTGTCACCTAGGATTTCTCTTGAATTTCTTTATTCACTCTATTTATTAAATACTTGAACCCTTCTAATGTCTAAACATCATTTATTACCCCTCTTATTCCAAATCCCAAAGCTTCCACCCCAAACCTAGGAAACTAGCAATTTGTCTCCTTGGCAATTATTTGACCCTTAACATCAATTTTACAAACTCTAATGAATATGGCTAATGTGATTAGGCCATTGTGACCCAATTCCAAATTTGGGACATGACACACACCCATACTTTTCGGCCATTTTTTCAAAATTCCCTCTCATTGCCTCAGTTTGTGTGCCACAAAGGCGCAGCCCCCTTTTGACAATCTTTAGGTCACTGGATCCAGTATCCCACACGCATGATGACGCTTGAGACCTTTTCTCGCTCCCATCTATCCATTTTTGTTCGGTATAATTTTATCCCTTTTTCGGGCCGAGCAATCCCTTTTACGAAAAAGGCACTTAGGGAGTTTCTGTTAAGCTCTTTTCTGACTCCTAAAAACAATGAAAAGATCGCCAAGCAATCTTGCTTCCTTTCATGCTCACTAAACATATCTGAAAGGGCGTCTACCTGGTATAAGTTTACCCCTTTTCCGGACCTCGTAGACTAATTACGAAAAAGGTATACTCTAGTCACATCGGCTAGAAGAGTTCTCCATCCGCATCATTTTATGCTTTTTCGGGCCTTGGAGACTAAACTTACAAAAAAGAAACACCAATAGAGTCCACTTACCGTTTTCAGACTCTCTAAACATGAAAGCAACCATGAGCATGAGCCGTCCTGGGCTCACAAAATCCACAGGACCGTACCATTTCAGAGCATACTTTTATCCCTTCTTGGAGCTCATTAAAACTACGAAGAAGGAATCAATGATGCCTCTTGGCGCCACGACAGATCACATCTACTCATATGGCAGCTTCCCCATTTTGGTCACCTTTGTTCAGAGTATTCTGCAGTATGTCACCTTGATAATCCCTCGACAGCACCTATCAGCTCTTCCTCCCCACCAGAGCCAATACATAACATTCAGTCCCTACAAGTAGTTCCCTACGCTGCCAGGTCAACCATGTCATCATGCTTTGAACAAAGGAAGTTTGAGTCTACCCACTTTATGACCCAGTTATTTCCCCTCCCCACAAGTATGTCAGTCCTACAATTAGCACCACAGCACTTCAGTTCTACACCTCATGCTCCTATCAAGGAAACATCATTGCCTTGTTAGTTGCTGGTCTCCCTCTGTCGATGACAACCACATTTATTCCAGAGGATAGACCTAGAGGTCCCTGTGTCTTGGACTCATCACCATTCATGATGAGTGCCTACGAATCATTTCGAGAAGACTCCTCGGTACTTCTCTAAATGGTTGTTTCTCACATGCTCGACTTCAACACCTTGATCGCATCATTGAGACTCGCACAGGGCATTGATCCTTTCAAGTTTTTTTCGTCGAAGACCCCGGGTACCTCCTAACTCTTCCACATTTGAGAGTCTACCTATGGAAACAACCAGTTACACTTTGTCTATAGATATCCGGGTTGCACATGGCGACAGTATTCAGATGTACCCCAGTTTCATACTCCCTTGAGTACACAGTTACATTACTTCTCAGAGATGACTCATAGTCTTTGAGTCCCCACAGATGTTGGACACCTTCAGTTTCAGCCGTTCATCAGTTATTCCAGTGTATCAGTTATTGAGATCAGTTATGATCAGGAGTATATCCCAAAATAATGTCCCCCCTGGACCATTATGATGTACCAGTAGATTCTTTATGTATTAGATCCCCCTTCTTGGGACTAATTGTTATGTATATGTCTTGATACGAGCATGGGAATGCCCTCCTCGTCCATTATCAAAGATTATACCTCATTCATATTGAGGCCATGTAATATTTTTTGTTTTTGCAGCTTCCAAGGGCCGTGGCTCCAGTCTCCAACCGGTCTCTTCTCTCCACTAAAACCCCAGAAAAAGACAAATGAACTATGATGTCTATCGGCCATACGATGAGCTCCTGCCCTCACACATCAGGGGGCAATCTGTTGACACCCAAAAAGTGCTCACTAGCTCATTTCCCTATTCACATGACCCATTTGTCCACTTTTCCACCATCTGAGCCTCTCAAACCAACAAAAGGTCACCAAAAGACCTTAGTACACCCCTTTTTCCATTAAAAAGATTATTTTTAAAAAACCCTCAAAAAGTGTCCAAATTCCCAAAAAAAGGGAATTAAAATATTAATTTTATTCAAAAAAGGAAAAAGGAGGGAAAAGTACCTAAACCATGTTGGTCAATACCATTGGTTTCCACAAAACCACAAATGGTATTCCTCACCACCAAAACCTATAAAAAGGTGGTAGGGGCTCCTCATTTCACATCCATCCATTATCTCATCCTTATGCTGCTGAAATCTCCCTTGAGCATTTTAGCCATTGAAGCAACCTTGGAGAAGGAGACCTTTTGGAGCTTGGAGCTACTCATCTTGGGAATTGCTCAACATCAACCTTCACCATTCAAGGTATTATCGCAAGCACTTGCTTGCCCCCATTTTTCAATACAAATTCATTCTTTAATATTTTCTTGTTCTTGTTTTTTAAATGTTTACATTATTTGCTTAGATTCTTGCATAGATCCATGATTAGTTTTGTTTAGTTTAATTAGTTGTTTATTTCTATTTGAAACTGCTGCTACTAGTTAGCAGGTGCCCATAGCACTAAGCCTGGTTGCAAAACCAGGCCAACAATCATCATCATCACCATCACTGCTACTGCTATCTCAACCAATCTCTGAATCTACTCATCATAGGAATTTCTACAGAGCCAGTCCTTTTTCATACTAGATGTAGGCCCACCACCTACAGGTCTTCATCATTGGCCATACTATGGAATCCTCAGGACTTATTACGTGCATCACAAAACCTCGAAAGAACATCCCAGGATGTTACGGGTACACAAATCTGACCTATAGGATCTTCCAGGGCCATATTATATGTGACCTCACCACAAAACCTCGCAAGAGCATCCCAGGCTGTTATGAGCACACAACTCTACCTATAGGATCTCCTAGGGACAGATTACATGTGGTCACCACAAAACCTCGCAAGAGCATCCCAGGCTATTACGAGCACACAACTCTACCTATAGGATCTCCCAGGGACATATTACATGTGGTCATGGAAAAACCTTGCAAGAGCATCCCGAGACTTATTACAGGCACACATCCCAACCTATTAGATCTCCTAGGGACAGATTATATGCCATAGGACAAAACCTCGAAAGAGCATCTGCTAGATATCCCAGGGCCAGATTATATGCCATAGGCAAAACCTCGAAAGACTATCTACAGATCTCCCAGGGCCAAATTATATGTCCTCCCAGAGAAAAACCTCGAAATAGCATTTGCCAGATATCCCAGGGCCAGATTACATGCCATAGGCAAAACCTTGAAAGACTATCTGAAAATTTCCTAGGGCCAAATTATATGCTCATCTGCACAACCTGTTCCATGGCCATAAAGTATCAACCTGATACTCACCATACATCATCCTGATGTACACATGATCATCCTGATCATCATCACTGCAACATCCTGCTGCATGTCATCTGGAGCAACATCTTGAAGCTCGTCATCCATGATCATCCTGATCATATAATGCATCTACTTGATGCATACCAAGTATCTTCCTGATACATATCATCATACATGATCCACCTGATCATACAATGTATCCACCTGATACATACATAGATACACAATGCATCTAACTGATATATATCAACATACATGATCTACATAATCATACACAGTATCCACCTGATACATATATAGATACATGGTCCAAGCATCCAACATGATGCTTATACATACAAAAGTGATCCAACTGATCATATCTAGCATCCAACATGATGCATACACATACAAAAATGATCCAACTGATCATATCCAACATCCAACATGATGCATACACATACAAAAATGATCCAACTGATCATATCCAGCATCCAACATGATGCATACATACATAAATGATCCAACTGATCATACAGAGCAGAAACTAGAACTTCATCATGATGCTCATCATCCAACACTTACATCCATAGCCATGTGAAGGATCCTCCTTCCACCATGCTTGGAATGGCTTCAGCAAATGTCTCCATCACTTCTTCCTTGATGTGTCATCGATCTAAAGAATGCCAAGCCTCTGCCTGAAGTACTCGAACTTCACCCTGGCTAGTGGCTTCGTCAGCACATCTGCAATCTGCTCGTTCGTCGCAACATACAGGAGCTTGACTGCTCCTCTCTGCACCATATCCCTGATATAGTGATATTTGATCTCTATGTGTTTCGACCTGTCATGAAACACTAGGTTTTTAAACAACTTCACATAACTCTGGTTATCACAGAAGATACCAGTAGCATCCAATGGGAGATCAAATAACTCAGACAGTAGCTTCCGAAGCCATATTGCCTCACAACTAGCTGAACAGGTTGCAACATACTCTACCTCATCTATACTCAGTGCTACGCAGGACTGCTTCCTGCTAAACCAAGAGATCACACCTGATCCCATACTGAAGCAGCACCCAGATGTGCTCTTCCTATCTGCAACACTGCCTGCCCGATCTAAATCAACATAACCTTGTAGGTTAAACTTTTGATTCGCTACATACCTGAGCCCATAATCAACTGTACCCTTCAGGTACCTTAGAATATGCTTTACAGCAATCAGGTGAAAACTCCTCGGATCCGTCAAGAATTGGATCAATGTGTTCACCGCAAAGAAAATATATGCTCTCGTGTTCGTCAGGTACATCAAGGACCCAATCATTTGACGATACATAGAGACATCAACTCGCTCAGATGAAGCATCACATAGAAGCTTCAGATTCGATGCCATAGGTGTGGCCATGGCCTTGCAATCCATCATCCCGAACCTTTTTAGGATATCTACAGTGTACTTCGCTTGTCCAAGGAAAATCCCATATGTACTCTGCCACACCTCCATACCTAGGAAATAGTGCATCATCCCCAAGTCTTTCATATCAAATTCAACAGCAAGCTTCCTCTTTGTATCTGCAATCAATCTGTCATCTCCTGTTACAAATAAGTCATCCACATATAGGAGCAGAATCATAGGATTCCCTTCCCCAACCTTGTAGTAAAGGTTGGAATCCACTTTACTCTTGGTAAAGCCCAAACTAGATAGGAAACTGTCCATCCTACCATACCAAGTTCCGGGAGCTTGGTTCAAGCCATACAAGACTTTCTTCAATCTGCACACATATGACTCCCTGTCATGTGTTTCAAAACCAAGTGGTTGCTCCACATATACTTCCTATTCAACTACACCATTCAAGAAAGCAGTCTTGACATCCATTTGGTGTATTTTCCATTTCATTGATGCATCCAGGGCAAGTACTGTTCTGATGGAAGTATACATGGCTACAGGTGCAAAAGTTTCTTCATAATCTATTCCCTCTTTCTGAGAGAAGCCACGAGCTACGAATCTTTCCTTGTATTTCTCTACACTGCCATCTGCAGCATGCCTAATTTTGTAGATCCATTTGGAAGTCACAACAGACTTCTCTTTAGGTCTTGGGACAACATCCCAAACATCATTCTTCATTATTGATTGGTATTCCTCAACCATGGCATCCTTCCATTCTTTCTTTTCTGTTGCTTCTTCATAACTGGAAGGTTCTTTGTTCATAATGTCACAAAGTAAAGCAACATAGCTGGTATGAGATCTGGTTCTCTTCTTTGCTCTGTGCTCTTCTTCTAGAATGCCAAGTCTTTCTGCATCTTGAATGAGCTCTCTAGCCCATGCAAGTTTCCTCTTGTGAGAGTTATCCTCATGGGGTGGATCTACAGGTTCTTGTGGATCTTCAACCTCACGAACAACTTCTGGAATTGCTTTAGTCATGGTAGTGTATTGAAATCTAGTTTGCTTAGGTTCTTTGTAAACTTCGATAGGTGCCTTCCTTGATTTGATGAATGCTGAGTTTTCATCAAATGTTACATCCCTGCTGACATCAATCTTCTTGAACCCTAGAAAGTATATTCTGTAAGCCTTCGAGCTTTCACTGTAACCCACAAAGATACCCTTCTTTCCTGAACGATCTAGCTTGGTCCTCTTTTCCTTTGGGACATGTGTGTATACTGGACAACCAAATGTTCTGAGATGGCTGACTTCAGGTTTCTTACCAGAAAAGACCTCTTCTGGTGTCTTGTTTTCCAATATCTTGTGGGGTGTTTTGTTCTGTACATATACAGCTATTCTAGCTACTTATGCCCATAGATGCAAAGGTAGATCCTGGTCATGCAGCATTTCCCTTGCTTCTTCCATCATTGTTCTATTCTTTCTTTCTGCAAATCCATTTTGTTGTGGATTGTAAGGAGCAGTCAACTCCCTCTTAATCCCTGAATCACTACAAAGCTTCTTGAAGTCACCTAAGGTGAACTCTCCACCATTGTCGAATCTGAATGTTTTGATCTTCTTATCAGTTTGATTTTCCATCAACGTTTTGAATTCCTTGAACTTATCAAACACCTCATCTTTGTTTTTCAAGAAGTAGACCCAAGTCTTCCTGGAAAAGTCATCAATGAAAGAGACATAGTAAACATACCCACTCAGAGAGCTGGATGACATAGGACCACATACATCTAAGTGGATGATTTCCAGTATATCTGTTATCTCCCAAATTGACCACCGTCATTTTGGATGACAGAATGGGTAAAAATCTTTATTTCTATAAGTCATGGCCTTCAAAATTCAAAATCTCAGTTTTCGGCAGTTAACTAAGTCTGTGGAAGTTTATTTAACTGCCGAAACAGGCCAGTTTCATCAGCTAATTCAGTTTGCCAGAATGATTTTAGTTGCCGAAAATGTTTCCATGTGTAAATTTAAAAAAAGATTGTGCTCTGGAAAAATAATACCAGCTATATTACAACGACCAGTAAAGCTAAAGGACTAAAAGCAGCAGAATTGTCAAGGAATTGGAAAAAAATAATTATTGCACAGGGCAGTGAATGGAAATTGGAGGAATATTTTTGCTGAAATCGCGTGTTCTTGCGGGGCAATTTTGACGGCCTTCCCGAACTCCAAATTCAGATCTGGAAGCACCAATGGATAGCTTATTATCTGTAGATCAAAATCGACTATTCGAACATGCAAAATGGACATCAGACGGCTGAGAAAATCGATTTTTGCCAAAGGCAGTTTTTTTTGAAATCTACAGGCTTTCGGCAGCTTAGGTGGGCCACCACAGCGCTCATTAGCTGCCGAAAAGGCCAGCTTTCGGCAGCTAACACGTGAAACAGGCAGCAGGCTTAGCTGCCGAAAGCCTGTTTTCACAGATTCTCTCAAATTTCGCCCAGATCGCGGATTTATTAGCTGAAGTGGCGAAAGGCCAGTCAAAAGAGATGGATCATGAATTATCTTATCAATATCTTGAGGCTTTTGAGCGAGATCTAAGTCAGGGGGGCGTTTTAGCTGATTTTAAGCATCTTTTTGAGGAAACAGCTCTAAGTTCAAGTGCCACGTCAGCTAGGTCGAATCTGCATGTACCAAACTCAGCCCCACCGAGCCTTGGGATGCCAGCTTCTCTTCACCAACCACCGAGCTATGAAAGGAGATCCACATCTCATCTTTTCCATGATTTTAGGGATCATTCCCTATCTTTCTGCATTTACTGTTCTAGTTAATCTTTTAGTTAATTAAACAGATCCATGCTTTTAGGATCTGGGAACTGCTTTGTAAAGGCTATAAAGCCTGAAAACTAAGACGATTCAAAGGTTCAATTTTGGATAGAGTAATCTGCTATTGTATTGAGTTTTCTTTATGCTAATACAGATCACAGGTTTCTTTCAGTTTTGATGTCAACTTTCCATTTTCCTTTCACTATTATCTGTGTTGTCTAGCTTTGAATGGTTTCTTTTCCATTGTTCAGCTCATAGCCTGGTATTAGTTTCTTGAATGTCTCTCGAACCCTACTCTGTACTCGTTTGGTTACATTCCTTTTCTTCATCCATCTTTGAAGTTATATGCTGATTAATCAACTCTTGAGAGCACTGTTTCATTTGTTTATCATGCTGAATGTCTGAATGCCATACTCGGATTGAGTTGTCCCATTGATCCACCTTTTCATAAAACACAAAAAACATAATTTCTTAAGTTACCAGGCATACCTAGCTTATAACCCTAGGTAGTTTCTTGGAGAGCTAACAAATTGGCGACCATACTGGGGAGCGAGGTGAGAAGCTGATCTTCCTGGGAAACGACACAGATCTGGTCCTTGATGATAGACAAGGATCAGACACTTCATTGGTTATAAATCTTCTATCTGGCGACTCCATGAAGGATGAACTCAGTGGCGACTCCATTGTTCAGAATTCTGTTGGTGATTCCACTGGTATGACATGAACAGAATCTTAGCCAAGAGGTATGCGTTCTGTGATTTTTCAAGCATTGTTGGTTTTCCTAATCAAGTGCCTGCTAAAGATGAATGGGAGAACAGTCTTCCTAGATTTCGAGGAGAAGAGGGGGAAGTGCCAGCTGAGCATTTGCTGGACTTTCATGACTACATGCATCGGTTGCAGGTAGTGCATGAAGATGTTCAGATCCGGCTCTTTTGTTTTTCATTAGAAGGAATTGCTCGTGATTGGTACCGAGCTTTGCCTATTGCTAGCATCAGCTCTTTGGCTGATTTTCATACTGCCTTCAATTTGTTTTGCAAAACAAAATTTTCAACTGATCTTCTTTATCCAGAATGTTGTCATGAGTTTAGTTTATTATATAAAGATTTAGACAATCATGAAGAACATGTTGAAGCAGAAGATATTTCTCATCATGATAAGGAGATAAATGATTCACACTATGACAATCTTAGTTATGCTTTTGACATCATATCAGACACATCTACTGTTGTTAGTTGTCACGAAGATCAGATTTTTATCTCTGAAAATTTTGAAGATGATGAGCAGACTAACAAGACAACAGCTGACAGTTTCAGATCTGCAGAGGTTGATGAGGGCAGCTTACAAAGTCCGGATTTGCAAGGACTGTCCAATCTTCAGCTAGAACATGAGAATCATGATCAAGAATGGGTTGATGCTGTAGTTGATACTAGTCATGAGTCTCTTGATCCTAATAACAAAGAAGATCCGAATCTTGGGGTTGAATTTGCAGCATATGCCGAGGACAGCCCACATCTTCCAGACTTGCAGACAAAGGTAGATTGCAACACTTTTGAAGAGAGTGATGGTGGCGAGATCTTGAGCAGTCCAGATCAGCAATCTATTGGATATGCTTCTCTAGCAGATCTTGAGCAGTTTACACACACCATTGAGATCAAGGAGGACAGCCAACCACATCATTTTCATTTACAGGCAGAACAGAAGCTTGAAGAGGTATTCCATTACTTTTTTATTGATCCTATCGCTGCTTTTCTGGAATCATTAAGCAGTATAAAGATCAAGATATTCTTATCAGATGAAAGATGTTTCTGTCATTTTTCCAGAACATATCTCTGTTGGCTACATATTCTTTTATTTTTGGGATCAAGATCAAGAATTTTGTCAGCAAATAAATTTCTTACATGGCTGTGTTGGAAGTGTTCTTTTACTTGATCATCTACCTCTACTGGTTAGTGTAGGGGTAGGTAGATGAATAAGCTCTTCCTATGAGCACGTAGATCATTTTTCATTTGTTATTGAATAAGCAGAACAGGCTGCATGGAAGATACAGGTTGCAGAGGGATCAGTGTTGATGGCTTGATGACTCCATGCCCAATACTAAGGCTACTGGAACTACTTGGTTCTGGGATTCTTCGGAACCTCACTGGGAGGATTCCATCCCCGAGTAGGAGCCAGATGTTATCTCCCAAATTGAACACCGTCATTTTGGATGACAGAATGGGTAAAAATCTTTATTTCTATAAGTCATGGCCTTCAAAATTCAAAATCTCAGTTTTCGGCAGTTAACTAAGTCTGTGGAAGTTTATTTAACTGCCGAAACAGGCCAGTTTCATCAGCTAATTCGGTTTGCCAGAATGATTTTAGTTGCCGAAAATGTTTCCATGTGTAAATTTAAAAAAATATTGTGCTCTGGAAAAATAATACCAGCTATATTACAACGACCAGTAAAGCTAAAGGACTAAAAGCAGCAGAATTGTCAAGGAATTGGCAAAAAATAATTATTGCACAGGGCAGTGAATGGAAATTGGAGGAATATTTTTGCTGAAATCGCGTGTTCTTGCGGGGCAATTTTGACGGCCTTCCCGAACTCGAAATTCAGATCTGGAAGCACCAATGGATAGCTTATGATCTGTAGATCAAAATCGACTATTCGAACATGCAAAACGGACATCGGACGGCTGAGAAAATCGATTTTTGCCAAAGGCAGTTTTTTTTGAAATCTACAGGCTTTCGGCAGCTTAGGCGGGCCACCACAGCGCTCATTAGCTGCCGAAAAGGCCAGCTTTCGGCAGCTAACACGTGAAACAGGCAGCAGGCTTAGCTGCCGAAAGCCTGTTTTCACAGATTCTCTCAAATTTCGCCCAGATCGCGGATTTATTAGCTGAAGTGGCGAAAGGCCAGTCAAAAGAGATGGATCATGAATTATCTTATCAATATCTTGAGGCTTTTGAGCGAGATCTAAGTCAGGGGGGCGTTTTAGCTGATTTTAAGCATCTTTTTGAGGAAACAGCTCTAAGTTCAAGTGCCACGTCAGCTAGGTCGAATCTGCATGTACCAAACTCAGCCCCACCGAGCCTTGGGATGCCAGCTTCTCTTCACCAACCACCGAGCTATGAAAGGAGATCCACATCTCATCTTTTCCATGATTTTAGGGATCATTCCCTATCTTTCTGCATTTACTGTTCTAGTTAATCTTTTAGTTAATTAAACAGATCCATGCTTTTAGGATCTGGGAACTGCTTTGTAAAGGCTATAAAGCCTGAAAACTAAGACGATTCAAAGGTTCGATTTTGGATAGAGTAATCTGCTATTGTATTGAGTTTTCTTTATGCTAATACAGATCACAGGTTTCTTTCAGTTTTGATGTCAGCTTTCCATTTTCCTTTCACTATTATCTGTGTTGTCTAGCTTTGAATGGTTTCTTTTCCATTGTTCATCTCATAGCCTGGTATTAGTTTCTTGAATGTCTCTCGAACCCTACTCTGTACTGGTTTGGTTACATTCCTTTTCTTCATCCATCTTTGAAGTTATATGCTGATTAATCAACTCTTGAGAGCACTGTTTCATTTGTTTATCATGCTGAATGTCTGAATGCCATACTCGGATTGAGTTGTCCCATTGATCCACCTTTTCATAAAACACAAAAAACATAATTTCTTAAGTTACCAGGCATACCTAGCTTATAACCCTAGGTAGTTTCTTGGAGAGCTAACAATATCTTTTTCCTTGATTTCACTACTTGGGAAAGCCTTCTTAATGTTCTTACCTTTTGCACATCTTTTGCAAACACCTTCATGTTTGGTCTTGATTTCAGGAAGACCTTCTATAGCCTTACTTGCAATTGGAAGTTCCCTATAGTGCATATGAGGAAGTCTTCTATGCCAAATTTCTCTTGGCTCCATGGAGTCATGTACCATGGCATGTTTAGGTTTACCCTTCAATTTATACAATCCTCCCTCTTGCTCTCCAATCACTACTGCATCATCGATTGTTTTACCCTTTTGCCACATTAGGACTTGGCCATCTACAAATGCAACCCTCATTCCTTTTGGATCCAATGCAGAGATGGAGAGAAGATTCTTCTTGAGCCCAGGTACATAAAGAACTTCTTTCATCTTCAAATATTTTCTAGAATCTAGGTTCTAGGAGGCTTCACCACTTCCTTTAATTGGGTATTGATAATCATCCTCAAGTTTCACCTTATGGAGTGATTCATGTTCAGATTGGTTTACACAAGATTCCTTAAACCCAGTCATGTGTTTGGAAGCCCCACTGTTAATTAACCAATCATTACAACCATGGGAGATAATACCCGTGAGAGAAGAGATTAGAACATACTCTTCTTCACTTGATGAGTCATCATCACTATCATCACTTTCTGCCCTAGCCTTCTTCTTTAGAGGTTCATCATCCCCGGCAGCATGAGCATGGAACTTTCTTTTGCTGCCCTTCTTCTTCTTGCCAGAGTTGTTGTTGTTATCCCTTTTGTTCTTGGGACAATCTGAAGCAAAGTGACCCTTCTCATTGCATGTGAAGCATCTTAGATCCTTCTTATTCTTTTGATAGGATCTCTTGTAGTGAGAGTGCTCCTTCTTGGGCTTGCTTCTTTTGCTGTGGGATGCAAGACCTTGATCTTCACCTCCCATCTTTTCTTCATGAGCTATAAGTCTAGCTTCTTCTTGAGAGCATTCCTCCCACAGTTTACTGAAAGAGATCAATTTCTTTCTTGCACAGATTCCTTGAATAAAGGAGTCCCATGACCTAGGCAGGCCATTCAGAGTGGTCATAACAACTTCATCCATAGCTTCAAGTTGTTCCTTGATCTGAGAGACCTTAGAGAAGTAATTCAACATATTGACCCCCTTCAATTGATTCCGCAGAGTCATCTTCTGATTAATGTTCTTCCCTTCAAATAACTTGGTCAGGGAGTCAAACATCTCTTTGGGTGTCTTCAGAAATGAAACATGAAGGCTGAGATGGTATTTGATAGAGTTAGCAATGATTCTCTTTTCCTTGACCAAGTTCTTCTTATGCAATATCTTAGCCTCTTCATCCTCTGGGATAGGGATGTCTTCTTTTATATATGATTCCAACCCATTCTCTTCCAAGATTAACCCAATCCTATACTTCCAGGCTTGGATGTTATCAGCCCCTTCAAGCTTATCCTCAAGCTTGGTGTGGTGAGACATCTTAAAGAGTACTTCAAATGGAAATAGAAAAGTTTTAGGTCTTACCACTTGAATTGCTAAAACTGGATCTAGTCTCGGATTAGGGTTTGTCGAAAAAACACTAAAAATTCAAAATGTGAATTTCAACTTTCTGAAAGGATAGAAAGATGTGCTTGGATGAGCGGATCAACCTGGTGTATTCAGAAATTGAGATCTATAAGGCTACACCCTTCAAAATTGCCTTTTTGTCTTCCCGGGTTCACTAGGGAGAGCCCTGAATTAGGGTTTGAGTTTCCTGGAGATCTACTCAGCCAAAAATCTCGATCCAAAGCTCTAAACTGCGATTGTTGCAAGGAGCTTTCAACTATGTCTTCAGATTCCAGAAATTCCTATTTTTTGTGGAAACCCTAATTTTTAGGGCCAGATCTGAAAATGCTCAGAATTGAATTTTGATTAGACAGATAGATTCTTCTTGATGAGTAGAGTCAATCTACTATACTACTTTTCCAAAATCTATGGAGAAAAACCCAATAAATAAGAAACCCAAGTTTCCGTCACTGCACAATGTCTTCTTCTCAGGTTAGCTCTGATACCATGTTACATTTTGAGCATTAATTCACAATACTCTAGGATCTTTACTGAGAGAATAACATGTATAGTATATCAATGCATAACAATCATAATAAGCATGACAAGCATCATAAGAATCAAAAGCATGAGAGACAAGAGACATAGAGTTTCCATGGTGAAAACCCTCAGGTGAAAAACCCCACGACTTCCTTAGAGATAGAGAGAGCAATGGCTCAACCAAAGTATAGCCAAGATACACTGAGATAGTCTCCTAGTAGCAGATGATCCTCCTCCTCACTAGTGTGCCACTTTCTGAGTGAGAGAAGTGTGAGTTTCCGAGTGATCAAATAGAGATCTCCCGATCTCTATTTATACTTAACCTATTTACCCAATTACACTATGGGGCCGACTTGTCTAGCTAGGTATATCCACAATATAATATATATTTCAGGGCCGACCCCACACATGGCTGTCTACTAACCCATTGGCAAGTACACACACTTGCGACACTTGTCAATACACATGACGACACTTCCTTATAGAGGAATAACACATCTCTTATATGGGTACAATAAATATATATGAAATACATAGATGAAATACATTCCGAAGTTACATATACATCAACATGTTCCATACTTATACACACTTTTCTTTTCCAATGAAAAACATGCATCATACTTAGCTATCGCTACCAATCATTATCCTAGTACATCGAGGAAACACATAACTTTTACAAATACACAGACCCTAGTACTCTATCAACTCAAGAATTAATACCAATTAATATGCAGTACAAATCGATGGTGATTAGAAGTACTAGAAAGTTACAAATGCAGACACCTAGCGAAAACAGAGGTCAAGGGTCAAATCCCATGGCTTTCTCATGCCCAAAAACTTGTAAGTATTTCCTACAGGATCCATGGGCCCCAATCAAAACAAAACACTGAGTACAGTCTTTGAAACCCTCTCCATACAAAGTATTCATTCTATCAACACAGACAGTAAGTAAATCGAGATCATCTTACTCAAAGCCTAACCACGTTACAGAAATAGAGGCGTAGAGAACCTCATCTAACCTCCTATGTTTCCACAAGCAACACATCATATACACAGAAGCATCATAGCATTATTCAACCCAGTCAGCAAGCAAACACAATGAAACCAACACACGAAGATTAGTTATGTTTCCAAACTGAAGGCGCCAAAGACCCTTTTATCATTTAGACATTTTTGCACAACAGTTATAAATTACCCAGGAACTCCATAGTCTAAGAATCACACCAGTGCAAACTTAGAATTTTGTACACACATAGGAAACGAATCGAAATTCTACCATTTGAAAGCCATTGCAACCATATATCCCAAATAGGAGACATGTCCTCTTTTCAAGAAACAAAATAGCATTTACATTGTTCAGAAATTAGAGATGCCGAGCAACAAAATAGACCCAAATTCATAAACGACTCTTACGTCACAGTCCAGCTGCATATCCAGCTTTAAATTACATTGAAACGCCACATTTCTCGGGTTCAGCCAATAAGAGACCAACAAAATTCCCAAATTGATTCAGTAAAACCAATGGATTACGGGAGTCTCCTTTCTAAACTAGGACAAGATGCATACATACATCACCAGAGGTGCAAGAGGTAGGGCAATGAGTGGGTAAGATGGAATTACCAATACCCTAGCCATGCCTACAGCACCATGAACCATCGCAGCTCCCATACCAATGCCTTTATCACCAGCCATTACCACAAGAACTACCAGTTAGTCACCGTGAGATTTCAAATCAAAAGAAGGAAGGTCGAAATACCACAGCATGGAGTTGTTCTTACCTGTTAGAAGTATGACATTCACGCCACAATCGAGCTCCACAGATGCTAAGTGCACTGACCATGAGCATTGCTCGGGTCAGGGCACCCACATAGCCACCTTACAAATGAAGTGTAGAACCAGCAAGACTAACAACAAGTCACAAACCAGACTAAGGAAAAAACCCCAAATGCTACCAAACCCTCGATGACAGTTTGTCTCCCACTTCGCATTAAAGGTGCAGTTATTGCCACACTAAACCTATCATAATGGAGGTTCGATTCTTTGTACAAAGGCTATAGTGGATTCATGGACTCAAACCACACTTGTTTAAATTACAAAAGGCTATGGTGGAGTTGTGGATTCAAACTACCCTTGTTTAATTTACAAAAGGCTCATAGCCATGAACCTCACCTTGGGAACAATTATGTTGTGAACTCCCATGGTAATGGGATACCCATTATTTAATAACTATCATTCACCCTAGTAAAATTCATCCAATAGTAAAGTATGGGCCAGCCCTTTAGGGATACCACATTTAGATTAAATACACCTGCAACCACAGAAGTAAGGGGTGACATTAGCAATATGTTAAGTAAGTCCGACAACCCTGCCGAGGTATGTAATTACCTTTCCTGGATTGCTACAGCACCCACCATGGGAATAACATACCGCCATCAAAGGAGCTCATCACCTGAAGGTGGAATGAGACATTCACAATTCAATCACATGATTCTTAAAACAGTAAAGAGTGTTATTTCCACCTTTGCACTAGCATTTACAATTATAACAAAACATGCCATCATTTTGTTTCCACATTGCTTCTGCAGTTCTAAACTCACACATTGAAGAGATCATGTTAAATAAAAGTCTTATGCTTACATTTGTTTCATGCAAGTATGGATGTTTTAATGATATTAGATTTAATGTATGAATCTTTCTACTATAAATTAACGACTATTGCAGGCAGGAAAAATTTTAAATTTTTGCTAGTTTTGGGACATTACAAGTGGTATCAGAGCAAGTTACAAACACTAAGTGACCTATTGGGCTCACTACCAAACATCGATGCAGATACATAAAACTTTGTTTAAAATATTGTATTATGTTTTACGTAAAGGATTAAATAACAATTTGTTTTCCATACAACAGATACTTATATAACTTTCAAGTACAGGCAGTATCAGAAAAATGAACGCAGAACAAGGCAGCAGTATACAAGGAAATATGAATTCCCCACCACGAGAGCAAGAAATTGTGGTGGAACTCAACTCGTATTTAGAAAAATCCATGCAACAACTACAGGAAGAATTCCAAAATTTCAGAGACGAGAATATGCAAGAAAGAAAAGAACTACAGGCTATAAATGAAGCCTTACTCCAAAGCCTAACAGGGGCAAAACCCCATGAATAGCCTACTCTTTCCATCAATACTCTTAACACAAGGAAAGCAGCTAGTTACAAGATAGGAGAGCAAGAAGGACATAAATCGGAACCATTGGAAGAGGACTGTAAGAGCTCTTCCAATGACAATGGCTCCCCACCTCCTTGCAAGAGAAGGAGGATGAGTGATGAAAATTTGCAAGGAGAGTTCAGAAAGATAAGAGCCCCAACTTATGACGGGGAAATCAACTCAGGGGAAAAGGAAGAAGAATGGCTGTTAGGAATGAATAAATACTTTAAATTTCATAATTACTCCAGTGAGATGCAAGCCCGATTAGCCATATACAACCTAAATGGTAAAGCTTCCAGATGGTGGAGTGACTTGAAACACACCAAGGGAAAAGAACTGCGAGACATAACCTGGGATACTTTCACCAGAATATTCCAGGAAATTTATATGTTTGAAAGATTCTTTGACAAGAAAATAGAAGAATTTCATGAGTTAAAAATGCGCTCCCTGACTATGGGGGCTTTCATTAACCGGTTCTTAGACTTGTTGTACTATGTGCCTTATATTAAGGATGAGAAGGTGAAAATTCAGCAGTTCTTGGGTGGGATACCACCAAACTTTAGAGAGAAGATAGAATATGACATGCCCAAAATCCTTGATATAAACCTACATAAAGCCAGGCTGTGCTATGAGCACGGGCAGCCCAAAAATGACAACATCAACAGAAATAGAGAGAGATTCAGGACCTTCTCAAAAAACCGTAGACCAGGTTTTAAACCAACACCTTTTCGGGAACATAACAACAATTTCCCACCCAACATAGGTTTCAACCAACCCCAAGCTCGACCAAGTGTACCCCCACCTCTAGCCAACAGGCTATCCTTCAACAAAGGGGCAATGGCGGTCCCACCAACCGTTTCTTGTTGGAAATTCCAGGGACCCCATTACTACAGAGACTATCCCAACAAAACAGATGGGGCTTTACACAACATCCAAATGGAGCCTACCATGGGAGACATGGCCAAGACAACTAGGATTTATGCCGCCCTTGATGGCCGGTAGGTAGATCATCAAGCCACCATGGTGGAAATTGAGGGTAAGATATCTAACACTGTCATTTCAGTTCTAATAGATCCCGGTTCTTGCCAAAGCTACATCGCTCCTAGGATAGTAGAAACTTGCAAACTAAACCGAGAAAGTCACAAGGTACCATGGTTGGTACAACTAGCTATGGGTACCAAGCGGAAGGTTTCTGAACTAATTAGAAGCTGTGAGTTAGATTTGAACGGGTTCCCTACTAGAGTAGATTTAAACCTCTTACTGTTAGGGTCTTATGACATAATAATAGGCATGGATTGGTTAGAAGGACATCATGCCTTGCTGGATTGCTTAAACAAATCCATCTTATGCACAGGATAGTCAAGGAAGCCAAAGAACGATTCAAGTTATACCTAAAGAAGTATCAGTACGACAGATATCTACATTACAAGCAAAGAAATGCTTGAGAAAGGGTTGTAAACTCTTTGCAATCCACCTTCAAATAGTTGAAGCCGATAGAGAAAAAAAGGTCAAGGATTTCCCAATACTAGTAGAATTCAGAGACGTGTTTCTCGAGGAAATACCAGGGTTACCACCCAAACGGGACCTGGACTTTTCCATAGAGATGACACCCGGATTGGTACCCATCTCTAGGACCCCGTACCGTATGAGTACACCAGAGTTGGTAGAGCTCAAGATACAATTACAAGAACTAGTAGACAAGGGATACATTCGACCGCGTGTGTCTCCCTGGGGAGCACCAATACTCTTTGTTAGAAAGAAGGATGGAACGATGCATATGTGCATCGATTACTGTCAACTCAACAAGTTAAACATCAAGAACCATTACGCACTCCCTAGGATCGATGACTTGTTTGACCAGGTAGGAGGAGCAAAGATCTTCTCAAAGATCGACTTGCGGTCCGGATATCACCAGGTGAGAGTCCGTGACGAAGCATTAGTAAGACAACGTTTTGCACCCGATATGGCCACTATGAGTTTGTAGTAATACCTTTTGGTTTGACAAATGCACCCGCCAAATTCATGTGCATGATGAACAACATTTTCAGTAAGTACCTCGATAAGTTTGTTCTAGTCTTCATAGATGATATCTTGATCTATTCCAAGAATGAAGAAGAACATGAAGAACACCTCTAAATAGTCCTACGGATACTACGAGAGCATCAGCTCTACACAAATTTTAGTAAGTGTGATTTCTATAGACCTCAGATTCAATACTTAGGACACATCATTTCCGAGAAGGGAATAGCAGTTGATTCCAGAAAGATCAAGGCTATCGAGGAATGGCCCACACCTACTTGTGTTTTCGACATACGAACATTCCTAGGTTTAGCTGGATATTATCGAAAGTTCATTGAGAACTTCTCTCAGATCACTTGTTCCATGACCGCCTTACAGAAGAAAACCAGTAAGTTCATCTGGACAGACAAGTGCGAGGAAATTTTGTAGAATTTAAAACAACTTTTGATTAGCGCACCAATACTACGAATTTCCGACCCCAATGGGGACTTCGTAGTTTGCACCGATGGAAGCAAGGAAGGACTCGGTGGATTCCTTATGTAGGATGACTTTTCCATCTGCTACAAGTCAAGGAAGTTAAAAGAACATGAGAAAAACTATCCTACTCATGACCTCGAATTGGCCGTCATTATCCACGCTCTAAAGATGTGGATACATTACCTCATGGGCAAGAAATTTCTATTAAAGATGGAAAACATGAGTCTAAAGTACCTGTTCGATCAACCCGACCTGAACACTAGATAGGCTAGGTGGTTATCCTTCCCTAGTGAATACCACTTCGAACTGAAACACATCAAAGGAAAAGAATACAAGATATATGAATCAGGATTTTTATGGTCAAAGGAGAGACTTTACGTTACCGAGAGTGGAGACATTAGACCTAACATACTCACCGAATTCCATTGGAGACCATATTCAGGGCACCCCGAATATCAAAAGATGATTTCGGCCATAAAGAAATATTACTTTTGGCTTAAACTAAAAGCCGACATCACATTGTTCATCGCGAAATGTCAGGAATGCCAATTGGTCAAAGCAGAACATCAACACCCCTCAGGACTACTTCAACCTCTACCTATTCCAGAATGGAAGTGGGAGGTCATAAGTATGGATTTCATTACAGGCCTACCCAAGAGTAAGAAACATAACAACTCCATCTTTGTAGTAGTAGACAAGATGTCAAAAGCAGCGCATTTTATACCAGTAAAATCTACCTACAAGGCAGTTCATATTGCGGAAATCTTTCTAAAGGAGATTTTCCAGTTACACGGGATACCCAAAGCAATTATTTCTGACAGGGACACGAAGTTCACTAGCAACTTCTAGAGTGCACTGTTCTTCGGGTTAGAAACACAACTACAGTTTAGTACCGCATATCACCCCCAAACCGACGGGCAGATGGAACGAGTAAACCAAATTCTGGAGGATATGCTGAGATGTATGTCATGAACAATCCCAATAAGTGGGACGACTATTTACAGCTCGCAAAGTTTGCATACAACAATGGTTATCAAACCTCATCCAAAATGAGTCCTTTCGAAGTACTCTACAGTCGAAAGTGTCAGACCCTCGTCACCTGGGACAACCTGGTGGACAGACTTATGCTACGGCCAAATTTACTAAAAGACTTGGAACAACTAGTCTCCAAGGTGCAACTGAATTTAAAAGAAGCACAAGACCACCAAAAGAGTTACGCGGACAATAAAAGAAAGGACAAAGACTACCAAGTTGGAAAACATATCTTCCTAAGAATAAAGGCGAAATGAAGCTCATTGAGCCTGGGGCGCTGCGGTAAACTAGCCCCAAGGTTTTGTGGACCTTTTGAAATATTGGGCAAGAAGGGCCCAGTAGCGTACGAGTTAGCCCTACTAGCACATATAAAAGTTCATAATGTTTTTCATGCATCTTTATTAAAGAAATATGTATACGATACTAAACATGTTATTGATTGGTCCTTATTACAGGTGGACCCCAAGGGGAGTTCACGCCAGAACCACTCCACATTCTGGACAAGAGAGAGGTCCAGCTTAGGAGGAGGACCATTACTCAACTAAAAGTGCAGTGGAGGCACTTTGGACCAGGTGAGGCTACTTGGGAGAATGAGGCTACCATGATAGAGGCATACCCTGCCTTGTTTCATGATTCCATTCCTAGTCCCTAGAAACACCGGGAGGGTGTTGTTCTAAGAGGGGAGGGATGTAATATCCCAACTTTTTGACTAACTATGTTATGATGTTATATTGGGCTACGACCCTAGCATATGTGATTTATTATTGGGCATAAGCCGTAGCATGTTTTGATCTATGTTCTCATGAGTTGATATATACTAGGCAGGTACTTTGATTGTTTCATTTTTATTATATACTGGGAAGGAAAGACCGAATGGATAAACTAACATTGTGATTCAGTTACAATTATGATATATTAAGATTATTATGTTGCCTTATACTGTGCAGAGTATGATTCACATGGATAATTATTTAGTGTGTTGAGCGTGGACTCAGAAACACACGAATGACCTATATACTAGGCCTAAGCCCTGATGTATTTAGAGGATTTGTCACGTACCCACCCATTCGACCAATGCAAGGCAGGGTACATGATGCCAAATTCAGGGCTTTCTCATGATCTCAGCCCATTAGTTAGATTCATATAAATAAATTATGAATGTGCAGATATAAAACAAATCAATTATGATGCACAGTGGAATTTAAAACATCCACACACATTACTCATGCATACAGCATATCAACAGTTATTGAATTAATATAGTGTAGAAAAATATAGAGGCATAAAAACACTTATCTTCATTTCTCAACTGCCCAAGCAACTAGGTATGTCGCTGCAACGTTCCACCCAACCATAGGCTCTTCGACAGCTTATACTGATTCCGTCCGAAGGCCACCCCTGAGCTGGGCATGATTCCTTCAATGAAAAGGGGTCATTCACTCTCTCACAACCAATTAATCATTCCATCTGAGCCAAGCTAATCCATAGCTGGGTTTATCAGGCTACAATTGAACCCTAGATTATTGCACTCAAGCTCAAGCCCAAGCCATGGATACCCATACCCATACCCAACATACTCTGCTCTCACACAGTGAGCACATACAGGGGGCAGGGATACACATTTTAGATAGTGGGATTTACAAGTGAGATGGCCATGTGTTTTCCCAAAAATGTTCCCAACCAAAAAAATGGATTGTGGGATGGGCAAACAACCACAGGGGAAAAACGATTTCTTCCCCAAATATCTCAGCCCAACACGGTCTCTATTGAACCCCCATTCGATTTCCCTTCTTCCCCACTGGTATACAACACAGAAAACGCCCTTCTCTACTAGCGAAATGTAGAAAATGCTGGAACATGCCTGGAAGATGCCCAGGTACCTCTAAAATCGTGAGGGAGGAAGAATGATCCTGGATAATGGCTTGGGGGAGAAATTCATGGCTCTTTTCTTCCCCAAGGAGACAAACACGTTTTTCCATAAAGGGTGGCTTTCCCATACCCAAATTTGGACAGCCATACCTCTCCATTCCTAAGGCATTAACTACCTCAACCAACCCTTGGGAGAAATCAATGGTTGGGTACAAAAGTCAACATGGGTAGTTGAGGGTTTGATGGGTTTTCTCATTGACACTTGGCTTGACCTGATTGGCTCAAGGGTTTGAATTTTTTCCCTCCCAATTCCTTGTGAAATCATGCCCCCATCTCTTTGTTGCATTCCATATCTAGTTGTGGGTATTTTTATTAAAATGCATATTACATGATATTTGAATTTCCAATGTGCATTTCTAGCACACAAACCATATGCATCACTAAATCAATGGCGGGGCCTTGGCCTTGATCTCCTCACCACGATTTCATAACAATATTACATCATTTATAATGTTAATGCCATGGGGTCAAACTGGGGACATTACAAGATTTTTATTTCGTACTGGGCCTAAGCCCCGACGTACGTTTAGTGTTGGGCATGAGCCCTGGAGCACTCCAAGCTTAAAATAAATGATTACCGGATCCGAGGCCACTTAAATATCCTAGATGTGCCTCACAACCACATTCTAGCTCTAGTGTTGAGCAAAGGCTCTGGAATTGCACTAGCGTAACGCCCATGTGAGAGTGTTGAGTTAAAAGGCTCTGAGGAGCACTCGGGGTTACTAGCTCTCAAGTGTTGAGTCAGGAGGACTCTGAATAGCACTTATGGGTTTTATCACAACTATTCGACTTGATTAAATAAATCTTATTATCATCAAATACTGCGGAAACTACCATGTTAAAACGAGGAAATCTGACATGCAAAAGGAGAGACTAGAGGTGCCTTTACTAGCTTACCAAAACCGTCCAAAGAAGTGGACCCTTTCCTTAAAAAGAATTAAAAGAGACATCCTGTGAACAAAATGTTTAAAGGCCACAAAGCTAAACATTATTATTAGGAGCTTTCAATAATAATATTGTTATTAATTATATATTCTTTTATAAAATGTTTACTCTTTTATATATATATATTTAGGCATAAGTGGGCTGCCACTTATCTAAATATTATTTATTAATATTTAGATGGTATTGTAATTTTTATTATTATTATAAAAAGATTAAAGATCAAAAACACTTTAATCAAACAAAGTTGAGAAGTCCTAGTTCCAAAAATAACTAGCAGTTAAGTAAACAAATACTCTTTTATAATTCAAATTATTTTAAAGAAACCAGTAAATTCCAACTGCCCTAATTCAATATTTTTCCTACTTAAGGAGGACAGACCTCGAAGTTTGGGGGATCTTTTCTTTTTAACATTATGATGTCAAGAGAAACTCTCTGCTCCAAGAAGTGAACACTTCTCACATCAATTTTTCCAGATTTGAACCAGCTACACACTTAGGGCTTCTGCCTCTCAGTTTGCATGTCAGAACCAGCTCGGGGGGATTCATACTGAACCAGGAACGCTTGTAGAATCATTGTTGGGTGGAACATGATAGTCCCAAAGTCATCCATTCCAAGATCAATTATCAGGTCTTCTAAAGGTTTAGTAGTCTTTTATTAACTAGTTGGCTGAGTGTGCAGGTCATTAACCGCAGGAGTAAGCCATAGGAATAAGCAAGCATGAAAATCTTCTAAGGCTTTCAAATCAATTTATTTCTTTTCTGAATGAAATGTTAAAATAGTATTTTTCTATATATCAGTTTTCAATTTAAGAACTGCCCAGAATTCCAAGGCATTGCCTAGCAGGTCTAGCCAACTAGCCTTTGCTAGTCAAACGCATTCCAAGTCAAGGGATTGTTAAGTGTTGTTTTATCTCATCAAAGCATTTACATTTTGTCTCTTATCTGTCACTAGATTATTTTGATCAGAAATGTACATGTTTATCTAACCGTTGAAATCGAAATTCTTTTAGTAGAAAATGATAGTCACTATGCTAAACAATTCGAAAACCTAGTTATACAAACCATAACAAAAATGCAGTCATCATTCCTGGTAGGTATCCTATATGTTCCAATTACAAAACAAAGTTTGATATATATATATATATATATATATATATATATATATATATCCATTACCGATCCAAACAGTTTCTTTCTTCCTTTTTAGAAACTATACATATACCACATTTAAACGAAGACATTAGATAGGAAAGAGATCATTACATAATCATACACACTTTTCTTTTCCAATGAAAAACACGCATCATACTTAGCTATCGCTACCAATCATCATCCTATTACATCAAGGAAACATAGAACTTTTACAAATACACAGACCCTAGTACTCTATCAACTCAAGAATTAATACCAATGAATATACAGTACAAATCGACGGTGATTAGAAGTACTAGAAAGTTACAAACGCAAATGCCTATCGAAAACAGAGGTCAAGGGTCGAATCCCATGGCTTTCTCACACCCAAAAACTTGTAAGTATTTCCTAAAAGATCCATGGGCCCCAATCAAAACAAAACGCTGAGTACAGTCTTTGAAACCCTCTCCATACAAAGTATTCATTCTATCAACGGAGAAAGTAAGTAAATCGAGACCATCTTACTCAAACCCTAACCACGTTACAGAAACAGAGGCGTAGAGAACCTCATCTGAGTTCCTATGTTTCCACAAGCAACACATCGTATACACAGAAGCATCATAGCATTATTCAACCCAATCAGCAAGCAAAAATAATGAAACCAACACATGAAGAGTAGTTACATTTCCAAACTGAAGGCACCAAAGACCCTTTTATCATTTAGACATTTTTGCACAACAGTTATAAATTACCTACGAACTCCATAGTATTAGAATTGCACCAGTGTAGACTTAGAGTTTTGTACACACACAGGAAACAAATAGAAATTCTACCATTTGAAAGCCATTACAACCATCTATCCCAGATAGGAGACATGTCCTCTTTTCAAGAAACAAAATAGCATTTACACTGTTCAGAAATTAGAGATGCCAAGCAACAAAATAGACCCAAATTCATAAATGATTCTTACATCACAGTCCAGGTGTGTATCCAGATTCAAATTACATTGAAACACCACATTTCCTGGGTTCAGCCAATAAGCGACCAACATACTTCCCAAATTGATTCAGTAAAGCCAATGGATTATGGGAGTCTCCTTTCTAAACTAGGAAAAGACGCATACATACATCACCAGAGGTGCAAGAGGTAGGGAAATGAGTGGGTAAGCTGGACTTACCAATACCCTAGCCACACCTACAGCATCATGAACCATCGCAACTCCCATACCAAATCCTTTATCACCTACCATTACCACCAGAACTACCAGTTAGTCACCCTGAGATTTCAAATCAAAAGAAGGAAGGTTGAAATACCACAGCATGGAGTTGTTCTTACTTATTGGAAGTATTACATTCACGCCATAGTCAAGCTGCACAGACACTAAGTGCACTGACCACGAGCATTGCTCGGGTCAGGGAACCCACATAGCCACCTTACGAATGAAGTGCAGAACCAGCAAGACTAACAACAAGTCATAAACCAGACTAAGGAAAAAACCCCAAATGCTACCAAATCCTCAATGACAGTCTGTCTCCCACTTCTTATTAAAGGTGCAGTTATGGCCACACTAACCTTGTCATACTGGAGGTTTGATTCTTTGTACAAAGTCTATAGTAGAGTCATGGACTCAAACCACACTTGTTTAAATTACAAAAGGCTATGGTGGAGTCGTGTTTTCAATCCACCCTTGTTTAATTTACAAAATGCTCATAGTCGTGAACCTCACCTTGGGAACAATTATGTTGTGTACTCCCATGGTAATGGGATACCCATTATTTAATAACTATCATTCACCCTAGTAAAATGCAACCAATAGTAAAGTATGGGCCAACCCTTTAGGGATAGCACATTCATATTAAATACACCTACAACCACAGAAGTAAGGGGTGACATTATCAATATGCTAAGTAAGTCCAGCAACCAGTAATCTTACCCATACCTTCCGGCAACCTTGCCGAGGTATGTAATTATCTTTCCTGGAGTGCTATAGCACCCACCATGGGAATAACATACCGCCATCAAAGGATCTCATCACCTGAAGGTGGCATGAGACATTGACAATTCAATCACATGATTCTTAAAACAGTAAAGAGTGTTATTTCCACCTTTGCACTAGCATTTACAATTGTAACAAAACATGCCATCCTTTTGTTTCCCCATCACTTCTGCAGTTCTAAACTCACACATTGAAGAGATCATGTTAAATAAAATTCTTAGGCTTACATTTGTTTCGTGCAAGTATGGATGTTTTAATTATATTAGATTCAATGTATGAATCTTTCTATTGTAAATTAACGACTATTGCAGGCAGGAAAAATTTTAAATTTTTGCTAGTTTTGGGACATTACATTCTTTAACTAGTATATGAACATATTTAATTCAACGTAGTCCTACAAATAAAGTAATATAAGAGATGATAGATGACCTTTCAAATTCATTCTACTTCCTCTACTCTCAAATTCAAGCTTTATCGAACCTCCATTTGTCTTTGGATGGTCCAACACCCTTCTACCTCACCATCCTTCTTATTCCTACTACTCAAGGGTATTTAGAGGGCAACCAATGAATTCCCCAAAATATAAACTTATGGGAAAATTGTATTATTACACCCTTGTCTATTAGGTTTTTAAATTCCATAGAAGGTGAATATTCTTGTATTTTTCTTACTTCCTTGTGGAAATCAATGATTTCTGATGGCCCACATGCCAAACCTATGAGCGACCTCGCATGTTATCTATGTAATGACCTACTAATTTTTGGAAACTATGGAATACTTAATTCGATCCCACCTATCTCCAAGTGATATCACAACTGGAGATGTAAGTGGTACTTTGCAACTTGAATTAAAATGTGAAGATGGGTAACAATTTTCAGAGTCGCCCATGCAAGAGAATTGTTAGAAAAAGTTCAGCCAAGAAAAAAAAATGAATGTTTCTTGGCCACGACGTTTACATTTTCTCCTTCAATTGTTTATAAATATCTTATTTGAGAATTTGCCTCAATAATTTATTGGCTGAGATTTTTGGTAGATAGATAATTTTTTCAACCAAAAGATTATGTTTTGGACTATATATTGAGAGATTGAAAATATCAAAGAAATCCCTTGCACTAGATTTCATATTCTCCTCTTAATTTCTCAGTTGAGATTTTAGATTCTTTGACCAATTTCCCAATCAAGAATTTGTCAATCTCTTAACATTTCTTATTTTCAGAAAGGAATGCATGTTCTATGGAGACTAATGGTGCTTCTTATGCTCTGTAATGTAATGAATTATCTATGATTATTTAGTATTTTATGTGTCTATCAATTCTATAAAATATATTTGCACATATTAATGTCTTTTCTTGTCCAATGCTCAATACATGGTTAAAATTAGCTAGTTTTAGAAAATTTGTAATATGATGATGTTTGGTTGTTAAATTTTCATTTTTTAAAGTGATGTGGTTATCATATTCCTTACGGATCACCTATAATACATTATATCATGGTTTCAAAACCTTCTAAGGTCATTTGGAATCATCTAGAAGTAGACTAGTTGTGGAGTCCTAGGTAGTGCACTTCCTAGTTTGGCCTCCAAACCATCTCAAATTGCTTCTAAAAATATACATGATTTCTATATTAGGTTGAGGGATAATCCATTTAGTCTACTCCAGGTTTTATTAGCTGCAGTGAGAACCATAATCCTTGGGTTTCCATACAAGTCCTTGAGGAATGTGCATTTAAATCCTTTGCTTGCCAAGGAAATATTCCCAGGCGTGAAGCACCCATAAATGTGCCACTATCAAGGTGTTGGCCTATTTTAGATCTCATTATCAGCCTTAGTAGGTCTCTAAATATATCTTGGGATAATCTAGGAAGTGTTTCTGAAGTTGTTTGAAAGTTTCTTCCTGAATCATTGTCAAACTAGCTAGTCTTGATTCCAACTAATCTACTGTTTGTTTCATTTTGCAAATATTTTGAGTTAATGTGACTTTGGCCAGAATTGGTACATTACACCTACAGAGAAGCATAGATAGGTCCATTAGGCTGACTCGTAGTCATTTTGAATGTTGTATCTACAATTAATGTGACTAGAGAAGGAACTAGTTAATGGTTGGGCAGGTGAGGAGGATAGGTTGGTCAATCAAGTAGGATTAGATGTTGATATGGACGTGGTGGGACAGGTGTGCATAGAAGATGAGATGAAGAAGTTGATGAAGGAGAAGCTGTATGAGATTTCAAAGTTGATGGATGAGTAGGTGGAGGTGGAGGAAGTGGATGAGATATCATAGCTAATGAAGGAGGAGGTGGAGGATGAGGAGGGGCATGAAATGTGGAGGCTATGTAATATTGAAAAACAAAATGATCTAATGGAGGATGAGGTGCATGAAGGGGAGGTGAAGGAGGAACATATATAGCATCATCAAATGAGAAATGGTCATCCCTCCCAACATCTAAAAGGATGGTTGCATAGAAAATATGTTGGATCAAGTTCCTCATAACATGAGGAACCATCCTCCATATCTCTATAAGGTCAAGGTGTCACATAATGTTGTGAATCCATATAGTATGAAACCCCTAATACATCAACAATTTTGATAACTTGTATGCCATGTCATATCGATGTCTATCAAGAAGCCAATGTGAAAGGCTAGCTCTAGCCAACTATCTCACCTTGGGCTCCTGCATATCCTCGTCATCCTGAATGGGAGGAGGCAATCCCTTCCAATTGAATGTTTCAACATCTTCAAAATATATATAGTACACAACAATAATTAGATGATTTCATTAAACAATTTAATATAAGAATTTAGAATATATTTAATTTAGATTTAAGTATAAAGAGAATAAAATACAAATAGATTGATGTAAGCATAATGCTAATATTACCACTCTCGTTTGGTGGATCATCATGCATGAAGAAGATGTTGTTCCAGACTCTCCATTCCAAGCATGCATATGGATATGGAAGAATGTCTAATGCATGGTCCTCCTCATTGGATAGCATCTCGAGCACCTGTAGTGCGATCCTAGTCAGGAACTCAAGATTCCCTCTATTGGGCATCATTTGACCCCACATGTGCATGTGCACCTCCTTCTTTGGTTTAGATTGGTGGAGTTCAAATGATGGTCTAGTGGCTAGAATCCACTCAAAAAATAGACAAGAAAATATTAAACGAAAGGGAAGTTGACCCTCCAAGTAATATCTACATAGAATTGACCCAAAGAAAAACAAATTTGCCTAAAAAAATGGCATACCACTTGATGCATCTAGTTCTCAGCAATAAGAAAACAACATAATACAATACAGGGAAACTAATGTGTTTTCCATCATAGGTGGAGTGTGCCACCATCATAAGAAAAATAGAGAGGCACCTAAACTCCTCTCCACATAAAGAATAAATTCAAAGTTGTGGTAATCAATATATCTCATAGAGTAAGTTAGTTGAGTTTTTGCTATAGCACCAATTGGGACATCATGGAACTAGGGAAGTCCTCCCTCTTCTAGATAGCCCAATGATGAAATAAATGTCCTCCTTGGTGGGTTGGAACCATTGATCGGTACCAACATGAAATTCCTTCTTGCGATAATCCCATTGTCGAATCAAATACAACGACAATGATGACTACCCCCTAAGGGATGTAGATTACATTGCTAGATTAATCGAGTTCGTATTGATCCTATTATTAAATTGTGACTTCCATGTTGAATTTATCTAGTGTTTTATTCTTTGTGTAGTGTTTTGTTTAGGGTTATATGTGTCCTTTGTCTTATGTTTGGTACTATGCCTTGTGTTGGAGTTAGAAATACCTGTAGAGTATCCATCCATAGGATCCCATTTGCATCAAAGAAATATCAACAAAGGTAGTATCCTATGATTGAATGTTTTAAGAAGAGGAAGTTTCAACTCTATTCTTGGAATTGTTGGTAGAGTTGCGGAAGAGGAAGAGATAAGTGAAGACTATAGTTTCAATATATGTTTTAGGTAGAGTTGCGAAGGTTAGGAGTTTAGAGAGCAAGCCAACTCCATCTACGATTGGGTAGATATTGTTGTAGAATTTGAGGATAAATCCAACAAAGGATGTTAGGTAGAATTCTCTCGAGGATAAGAATCAGAACCATAGAGGTTCGAAGGATTGGTACAACTATGAAAGTGAGTTTAGGTATAGTTGTCAAGATAGAAATAAAACCTATTTCATGGTTGAAATTGTAGGAATAATTAAGATCTAGAGAGGAGTTTGAGAGTACAATAGTTATAGCAAAGGAGGTTGGGTAGAAATCTTGTTGGCATAAATTTAGACCGGCTAGGTTCTATATTAGAAAACAGTAGTGTCTAGTTATGAGAATTAACAATTTTAATACATAATAAGGGAAAATTACCACCCAAGACTCTCACATGGATTACTAATATTGAAATAAGGCTAAGTTTTGATGAGCATTAATCATTAATATATTCTGCATCATTCACTAATAACTCAACATAGTAATATAGTCATATTTAGATTCATCCGCAGTTTCACCAACACACACAAGTAATTCAAAGAGATAAATGGTCCATTCCATTAATGTTTAAACATTACATCTAACATGACTCCCTATCATACATCAAAACAATATATATAAGAATATCAGTCACGGGAACCCAAAAAAGTCCCATCATTTTAGTCTTTATACAATATCATGCACAATTATCACTCTTACTAACCCTCTTGTAACTAATACTTAACCATAACCTAACTGTCATCTACTTTTACAATTCAAGAATCAATACAACATACTATGCAACCTATTAGAAAATATATCATTCATTTACAAAACATAGGACAATGTAACTAATATAGCGTTAACAACTCTTGAAGGATAAGAATAAATGGAAACGTTGAGAAGTGGGTTGTGGTGAAGAAACTGCAATAGTGAACTTGGATAGAGTTATCAATTGGAGAAATGATCAAAATTGATTGAGGTTTTAAATATTTGAAGGCAAGGTGAGGAGTGTTAGTGTTGGGATATTCTAAATAATGAATCATTGGGTGGAGTTATCCAATGGAAGAAAACACCCATTTTGGGTTTTGAAAAATTTTAGTTCCCAAATGGGTTACAAGAGTCATGTGACGGTTAGAAGTGTGAATGGGGGGTCACATCAAGTAATGGTTTCATTTGAATTGTGTGATGATATAAGAAGAACTATTCTTATGGTGGATGAATTGGAAGCAAAACAAAGGATTTGAAAACCCTTTTCGCATAATGAGTGGATACAGAGTTTGATGAGAAAAATAAGACCCCTCAGAAAGGATGAGTTGAGGATGATTAACTAACATATTGTAATACCCCATTTTGACCCTTAGGATATGTTAGCATTTAATGTAAATAATGTGTACATGTGATGTATGTTTTTCCTAGCGTGGAGCTCAAGGCCAAGGCCCCGCTAGTGAAAGCCTGAATTTTGATTTAAAGGGCAAGCATTGATATTTGATGCCCATGTGCTCTTAAGCCATGGAAATTGTAATAGGATGTAAATAAACATCATGCAATAAAATACCAAAAACTGGCTATGGGAGCAACGAATGAGAAGGGGCCATGTGTATCCACTAGGGAGTGGTGAGGGGGCTATGGGATTGAACCATAGGCTGCCATATGTCACCTTGAGAACCCATTTGACTTTCCTTGATGACATTTAATTCTGTTGTAAGGAAGTGGTTGAGGATTTTCAGTCCATGGCTTCAATGGAGCATGGGCAGCCCAGAAATTCGTATGGCAGAGTATGGGCTCTGTTTTCTTGTACCACAAGCCACTCTACCTCATGGATGTTGCTTCTTCCTCATCCCCATTCCATTGGGAAACTTACCAGCACCATTTGCCATCCAAAAACGAATTGCCAGCAGAGTGAAAAACCAGAAATCGCAACTTTGAAAGAACCCGCATTTTGAAGAGCCAAGAACGCCCAGATTTGGCATCGGACAGTGAAATCCAATGGGGGATCCATTGGTATGAACCTTGGGGTGAATTTGGGAGCATTAGCTACCCCGAAATCCATTGGAAATCCCAGTTTTTACAGCCCAGAAATGAAGTGACGGGATTGAGTTATTGGATAACAGAACTGTGAGAAATCCAAGTGTGAATGACTGAGCAGAGGTTTGGTTTGCTTGATAAACCCAGTGAAGGCTAGAATCTCAAGGAATTAGCAGCTGGACCTTTCTATGCCCACCCTGAAGAGCACTGGAGGGAAGGGACGCCTGAGGGACTGTGCAGCAGAGAAGGGGACCTTCCTTGTGTGGGGTGCGGTAGGTATTGTGGGTGCCATGACTGCTGAGTTCATTTGAGATGCCTGTAGCTCTGTGGTTGAGCTCACTGGCTTAGCATCCTCCTCATTTGTCATTTGTATGCTTGATAAACCCAACGTTGTGTTGGCTTAGCATAGCTGATGACCGAAACCATGGCTGTGAGTGAGCCCAGCTAGTTCTTCCTTAGTGGATACACAGCCCAGCTCGGGGGTGATCTCTCAGCTGAAAGAATATAGGCTGGACAGAGATCTATGGTTGGGTGGAACGTTGCTCTCACGTAGCCAGTCGTTGGACATCTACTTCTCAAGATAAGTGTTCTGTGTATTATAAATTATTTGCATTTTGTGTTCTGCAATATGTTAAGTTGTCCATGTTTAATGAAATGAGTTGATTATCTTAATTTGGAATCCATGCATGGTATTGTAATGAGATTGAGTCTCTATATGCTGAATCATCCCCCGCTGTGATATATATATATATATATGTTAGGCATTACTGGTTGTGTGCTTATTAGTATGTTTATTCCGCTGTGTTTATATTGAGATGAATCTGCATATAGAAGTTTTTAATTGTTATGAATTTATGAGTAATGTAATATTGGGGCTAAGTCTGCCAAAAGCCCCGGTGTGTTGTTAATGTTTCCTTCCCTGCATTTGACGACGGAAGGGGACGTTACAGAGTGGTATCAGAGCTCTAGGTTCAACACTACGGCTGTTGGGCCCATCACAGACATATAAATCATTGTGTGTACATGCATTTTGTATTTGGGACTAAAATGCATTAAAGAAACCTCAAGATTGCATGGCTTCTATTTGTTGGAACGAGAAATCATTTCCATGACTGTTTGGGGATTTTGCAAGCTGCTTGCATTGATTGCATTCTATGAAATAGAGGAAGGAGTGAGAAAATTCATTTTCAGGATGAATGCTTGATCAAATTTGTCCCCAACGCTGTAGCATTCAGTTTGTATTTGTCTGTTTGCCTCCATGGAGGAGAGAAAGGAGGGGCAACCTCTTCCATCTTATATTGTTTTGTTGTTGTTGTTGTTAATTGCTATGCATAGGAGATGATGCATCATGTGCTTGAGACCTTGATTAATGATGAATCCATGTTCCTTGAATGTCCATGATGCTTTGAATGCATGAACTTGAATGTTGAGCATGGCTGGAAATGAGTTCTGTTTGTTTAAAAGCATGAATAATCAGTTGTTACAGCCCCATGTCTTAATGATGATTGTTAATTACAATGAATCCACATTGTGTGGCCAATTGATGGTTTTCAGAAGTGAGGAAAGCCTGCAAATTATGCCCTTATGCTCATGAGTCTCCTTGCCCATGCTTGTTGGCTGCTTGGAGATTGATTGTGAATCCATTGGTTGGATTGTTGAATGTGAAATGAAAAGAAAATACCTTATTAGAGATGCAAGTTCTTGTCATTCTCTTACTGTTTTTATGCAAGTTTTTACGTAGTAGTTCACCTCTGTAAGGGGATGAAATGGCACATTCCAGAAAATTTTCTAACTATTGTGAAAAGTTGCAGTTGCAGGCAAGAGACAAAATGGTTTTGATGTGGAATTGGGAAGTTGGGGGCGGCATGCTGATTGAGAAAAATGACAGGGTCAGACTTCTCAGATGAAGAATAAGATCACATAGGTGCATAGACCTCTTCCAGAGCTTTCCAACGGTACCAAATTTGTCCAATTTGGTTAAGGGACGAAGGAGAAATGGACCCCGGAAGTTACAGGAAACGCAAGGTGCGCGGCGGCAGTTTTAAATCTGCGCGGTGCGCGGAATGTGTGCAGATTGCGCGCGGATTGTGCGCAGATTGTGCGCGGGGCGCGCACAGATCGCGCACGGATTGCGCGCAGGTCGCGCACAGATTGCGCGCAGATTGTGCGCATATTGCGCGTAGGTCGCGCACAGATTGCGCGCGGATTCCGCGCGGGGCGCGCACAGATCGTGCGTGGATTTCACGCATGTCGCGCACAGATTGCGCGCAGGTCGCGCACAGATTGCGCGCAGATTGTGCGCAGATTGCGCGCGGGGCGCGCACGGATCGCGCGCGGATTTCGCGCAGGTCGCGCACAGATTGCGCGCGGATTGTGCGTAGATTGCGCGCGGGGCGCGCACAGATCGCGCGCGGATTTCGCGCAGGTCGCGCACAGATTGCGCGCGGATTGTGCGCAGATTGCGCGCGGGGCGCGCACAGATCGCGCGCGGATTTCGCGCAGGTCGCGCACAGATTGCGCATAGGTTGTGCGCAGATGGCCTTCAGGTTGCATGCGGATAGTGCGCGGATTGCGCGCAGGTTGTGCGCAGGTGGCGCACAGGTGGAGCACAGGATGCAAAGGGAGTTTAAAATGTGAAAAGTAAGGAGTAGTTAAACCCAGAATTTTATAAAAGATGAATGGTGCATCGGAATTGAGATCCGCGAAGTGCCAACTGTTCCTGGTTATATGGACTAACTTTGCCCGATATAAAAGTTTTTGCGATTCTTCATAGATTTTCTTCCACAGGTGGCTGAAGTTGGCATTCTGGACCAAAATACAACTGTGTAAAATGTGCAGAATTGGAGTACAAGTTGTCATTTTTGAAGAGATGCAGTTTCCGCACCTGATATCGGAATGGAGCATGAAGACAGGCATTGGAAAGCTTGTCTAGCAGGGAACAATGATGCATGACCAGAGTTTGAATGAGGTCTACATATATCATAGATATTTAGTGCAGAAGAGTGCCATCGGCTGTTTGACAAACAAATTTTGTTGTCAATGTGGGCAATTTCTACAATTGCATGATATGGAAGAGGAATTCCATGTTACAGTGAGGGATCGAAAAGGGAAGAATTCTTTAAACCCCTGTTTGTTATCATACTTCTAATTATGAAATTGTCATATGGCATAAAAATGTTAAAAATGTAAGGGATTACATAGATGTATATGCACTAGATGGCATCTTAACAAACATTGCATAGTGCATATGGGAATGCTTGTGCATAAATTGGATATTGCATATTGGTAGAATAATGAAGTCTGCATATGCAATAAACCACTAATGGAGAATATTGTGGTTGATAATCACTATTGATGTTGGTATTGGTTGTAGGACCAAGGATAACAAAGAGCATGGCTAAATGTGTTGAGGATGTTGTTGCATGAAGCCAACAACCTTATGCAGAAAGGATGGTGCAACAAATCTATGATCACAAAGTTGGCAAAAGGAATGAGCAGCCTTGGTAAGAGGCCAACTGATCAGGTAACATCAGATGATGTTAATGATAACCATGCAGGTAATGATTATTGGTGCCAAATTGCATGAATGTTGAAAGAGGATTTGGTAAGATCTCTTCAACTATGTTTGAGCTATGATGAGTTAGTTTGCATGTGATATTGAATACCGATTGGGACTGTTAACCTACCAAGCTTGGTGAGGAGTGGGTAAGTGAAGGAAATGATCCTTACACCCTATGACTGTTTAGAAATCTCAATGCATTCATATGAATTTATATCATGCCATGTGTATGTTGGTTATGTGCTTAATAACCAAAGCAAGTGAGGACTGGTGGTCCTGATTATGGTAATGCAAGTTATATGAGATAGTCATGTTTTGATCATAATATGCTTGAATGCCTAGTACTCATGAAACAATGCAAGGTAGCATTGAGTAGATGTGCATTAAAAGATTTCATAAATCTTGTGATGCATTGTATGAATGCATAGAACTGATGCATATGTTATTGCAAAATAAATAATGAATGAAATGATGAATTTATGATAATTCTAGGATCATTTCATGGGCTGTTATGAATGCAGAATAGTAAGTGCATGAAGAGTCCAATCATGATCGATGGGCTGCTAGAGTGCTCTGTTCGAATGATAGAGTTGTATAAATGATATGACTGTGAAATTTGATCTAGAACTTATGAGAAGGAATCTCATGGTTGAGAGCTCTAAGTTCTGTTAGTAAGAACAGTTGTAAATATCAGATTTGTAAGTGTTTCAGATTTGAAATTTTGCTAATAATTGCTAATGACTGTTTGGCTTACATGAAAATGTGTTAGGAGGACATGCTGTAAGTGGATGCTCATGTATGGCAGCGGGCATAAGACCATAACGGGCAGAGTGGTGTCACTTACAGGAGCCAAACAATATGAGGATAGCCTCATGGATAATAAAACCAATTTCTGTAGTAGACAGAGTTGCAAATTCATGCTGAATTTAATTATTAGTGCCATGGATTGGTTATGAAACAATCAGATTTGAATGGTATTGTTAAATGTTGCTGACTGTTTGGCTGTTTAATAAGTGTGCCAGGGAGACACATTGCAGTAAGACCAAGAGAGAGAGGTCCTGCAGAAGCCAAACTTCATGGGAAGGGATTCCATGATTTGAAAATGGGTTTCAGGTGAAACGCCATAAGACATTATTAATGTCTCATCTGCACTACATGATTGGTAAACAATATGAGTGAGATGGTGAAGATTATGTCAGTAAGACATGTGAGAGGCATGTAACATCAAAAGGAATTGGGATGGCAAACCGAGGGACTGTCAACTCAGAGAAGGAGCCCCCATTCCTCATTAAAGAAGAGAAATAACATCTGCAAATGGATAAGTGTTCCATAAACCCTAATTGATATATATATATACATACATGCATGTCTAATTATTAGAGTTAATATGCAGCGCATGTTTTGATTTTATTTCCATTATAGCAGACTGCTTGAAGTATGATTAGGACCTTCATAGTTCACATCAGTAAGGAGTGCACGCCTTTCTGTTGCTGAGTTATGTTAGGGATACCAATATTGACTACGCCTTAAGGGAATGGACGCATTCCTGGTGTTTCAAGGTTGGATAGTGAATGTTATGAAATATGTTTACAGTTTTAGAGCAGCAATACTAATGAACTTGCTTATCCATCTTGTGTTTTCAGCCTAAACAGATTATAATTGATGTTACACACTAAAGAATCAAAATAAAAGGATGTTGTGAGGGGTTGTGGTGGAAGGGTTAATATAAATGAAAGGATGTTGTGGAGGTTGTGGGGGTTTCGATGAAGGGTTGTGAAGTATTGATGAAAGGGCTATTATATGCCTATGGCTCCATAGTAGAGCCTTGACCTAGAAATGGTCGTAGTGAAGTTCCTTCCAGTCGGCGTGAAGGTGTACTGGTAAGGTGTTAATTATTTGATGATTTGGAGCAGCCTGCGTGCTGGCCAAACACCCTAGTCCGCAGGAGGATCCCAAGGCTTATAAAGTAAAAGCAGGACCCTGTGGACCAGAGAGGAAATGCACAATACAGATAAGTATTCAATTTCATTTATTTCTTATTTGAAATAATGAAGGTTTCAAGCATAAAGCTTGTAACAGTGAGCTGATGCATTATTGTTTCTTTGTTGGAAAACTTGGTCAATGCAGGAAGCAAGGACCCTGAAAGAACTAAAAGCTGCTTGGTAAATCCAGAAGTGACTGGTTGAGCATTGATTAATTGATGTTGTGGAGCAGCTTGTGCGCTGGCCAAACATGTAAGACTATTTGATGTTGTGGAGCAGCCTGTGCGCTGGCCAAACATGTAAGATTATTTGATGTTGTGGAGCAGCCTGTGCGCTGGCCAAACATGTAAGACTATTTGATGTTGTGGAGCAGCCTGTGCGCTGGCCAAACATGCAAGACTATTTGATGATTTGGAGCAGCCTGCGGGTTGGCCAAACATGCAAGATTATTGGTGATTTGGAGCAGCCTGCGTGCTGGCCAAACATATAAGGTTATTTGATGTTGAGGAGGAGCCTGCGTGCTATCCCAACATTCGTTATTATACCCATAGGAGATCCAAGGCTTGTAAAGCAAAGAAGGACCCTATGGAATAAAGTGAAGACATCCAATGCAGATAAGTATTTGGTTATGTTGTAATTTCTTGCTTATGAATATACATGTGTATATGATTTGGTTATGATTTCCTATGAAAATAAACTAAACATGTGAATTAATTCAATGTTTGAGTGTAGGTATTGCTAGAAGCAATGACTATGAAAGCATCTCAAGGATGCGTGTGGACATGTAATCGTCCTAAAGAGCTCAGCATGAGCAGTAATGGAAAGATGGAGCTAGTGGGACTGTGTGAGCCCTAGCAGCCAAGAGTTGTAAATAAACCATGTGGAGGGACTCCATGGTTGAGAGGTCTGAAATAGACCATAGACATTAAGTGTCATAGCCAAGAAGAGCAGGTCAAGCATTCACGTTGAGGTGAAAGAGACTAGGAGCATGAAAACCACCGTGGTAGTGTGGGTTCCAGAATGGAACAAGACTAAGAGAAGAAACTCTTACTGCTCTCTCTTTCCTTTTTATTGATGCATTTATAAACACAGAAAATTGTTGAATGCATGTATGGCTAAAAGTAGAGTGTGTTTATTTGCTTGAAATAAATTGTGAATGCTGAAGTAGTTAATTTAATGTGAATGGATGAACATGAAAGAATTCATGTGTATGCTGGAAAAGCATGGAAAGTGTGAAAGTCTCATGAATAGAGCATGGGACCTCCATGTCAATTGGGGAAAAACCATTGACTGATTTTTTTTTTATGTTTGGGTTATGCTTGGCCTAATGATAATTGTAATGATGAATTTCACAGGTGGAAATTAAATCATTTGGTTGCAGTTGTTATGAGCAAGTGTTGCTTGTGAGCCAAGTGAGAACCAGCTGTGCACAATGACCATGGCAGCAGACCATAGGCTATTAGAATTGGCTGGAAGTCTTCTTCAAACAATTGCCAAGACCCAAGAAAATATTGGAGAGATGCTCAAGATGCAAAAGCAGCAGAACGAGATGAACCTCAAGAGGGCAGCAGCCATAAAGTTTTCAGACTTATGGATGAGCTGGAAGATCCGAATCAGCAGGAGCAGCTCGTGAAAATCAAAGGACTTGGTCCTGAAAGTTCAAAGTAAAGAACAAAATGCAGGGCAGATTTGCAAAGTTTTTGAAGTTTTGGACATGTGTAAATTGTATATGTGTACCTAAGTCTTGGAACACCGAGGACGGTGTTATTCTAAGGGGGAGGGGATTGTAATACCCCATTTTGACCCTTAGGATATGTTAGCATTTAATGTAAATAATGTGTACATGTGATGTATGTTTTTCCTAGCGTGGAGCTCAAGGCCAAGGCCCCGCTAGTGAAAGCCTGAATTTTGATTTAAAGGGCAAGCATTGATATTTGATGCCCATGTGCTCTTAAGCCATGGAAATTGTAATAGGATGTAAATAAACATCATGCAATAAAATACCAAAAACTGGCTATGGGAGCAACGAATGAGAAGGGGCCATGTGTATCCACTAGGGAGTGGTGAGGGGGCTATGGGATTGAACCATAGGCTGCCATATGTCACCTTGAGAACCCATTTGACTTTCCTTGATGACATTTAATTCTGTTGTAAGGAAGTGGTTGAGGATTTTCAGTCCATGGCTTCAATGGAGCATGGGCAGCCCAGAAATTCGTATGGCAGAGTATGGGCTCTGTTTTCTTGTACCACAAGCCACTCTACCTCATGGATGTTGCTTCTTCCTCATCCCCATTCCATTGGGAAACTTACCAGCACCATTTGCCATCCAAAAACGAATTGCCAGCAGAGTGAAAAACCAGAAATCGCAACTTTGAAAGAACCCGCATTTTGAAGAGCCAAGAACGCCCAGATTTGGCATCGGACAGTGAAATCCAATGGGGGATCCATTGGTATGAACCTTGGGGTGAATTTGGGAGCATTAGCTACCCCGAAATCCATTGGAAATCCCAGTTTTTACAGCCTAGAAATGAAGTGACGGGATTGAGTTATTGGATAACAGAACTGTGAGAAATCCAAGTGTGAATGACTGAGCAGAGGTTTGGTTTGCTTGATAAACCCAGTGAAGGCTAGAATCTCAAGGAATTAGCAGCTGGACCTTTCTATGCCCACCCTGAAGAGCACTGGAGGGAAGGGACGCCTGAGGGACTGTGCAGCAGAGAAGGGGACCTTCCTTGTGTGGGGTGCGGTAGGTATTGTGGGTGCCATGACTGCTGAGTTCATTTGAGATGCCTGTAGCTCTGTGGTTGAGCTCACTGGCTTAGCATCCTCCTCATTTGTCATTTGTATGCTTGATAAACCCAACGTTGTGTTGGCTTAGCATAGCTGATGACCGAAACCATGGCTGTGAGTGAGCCCAGCTAGTTCTTCCTTAGTGGATACACAGCCCAGCTCGGGGGTGATCTCTCAGCTGAAAGAATATAGGCTGGACAGAGATCTATGGTTGGGTGGAACGTTGCTCTCACGTAGCCAGTCGTTGGACATCTACTTCTCAAGATAAGTGTTCTGTGTATTATAAATTATTTGCATTTTGTGTTCTGCAATATGTTAAGTTGTCCATGTTTAATGAAATGAGTTGATTATCTTAATTTGGAATCCATGCATGGTATTGTAATGAGATTGAGTCTCTATATGCTGAATCATCCCCCGCTGTGATATATATATATATATATGTTAGGCATTACTGGTTGTGTGCTTATTAGTATGTTTATTCCGCTGTGTTTATATTGAGATGAATCTGCATATAGAAGTTTTTAATTGTTATGAATTTATGAGTAATGTAATATTGGGGCTAAGTCTGCCAAAAGCCCCGGTGTGTTGTTAATGTTTCCTTCCCTGCATTTGACGACGGAAGGGGACGTTACACATATTTTCTTGAGAATGAATATTGTGGATTAATCCATGAAATAGTATTTTCTAAAGAAATCAAATTGGAGTGGTGGAATGAAGGAGGAAACTGATAAACACCTCATAATTGATGAGGAAGAGGATTAATTTGAGGATCATGACTATAACAAAGATGTGTATGAAGAAAGTTATAGAGGTTTTGGTGGGAATTATGAAGATGATTTGTTTCATAATGAATATGAATGGAATGAGATAATGGTATCTTTCCCTAAAGGAGGAAGGTTGGTAGATGGCCCTTGGAGGATGCCAACTAAATTTGAAAATTAATTTGAAAGTAGAAGTATAAGCCACAATGAAGAGGAAGTTGTTGAACTGACAAAAAAAAAATAGGGAAGGAAAAATGTGCAACGAATTGAAGATATTCCCTATGAGAAGGAGGTGGAGTTCGATCCCTAGGCAAGGATACTTGAACCAGATGAAGAATTGAAGTATGGAACATTAAGATGCTTTAGTTGTTGTGATGATGATGTTCAGTTGAAAAATGGACCTCAATTCTATGAATATATTCAAATATCTAGAGAAGAGAAAGATGATGGTCATGAACCTATAATTTGTGGACTTGAGAAGGATGAAACAGTGGAGAGAAATTCTTGGAGGAAATTTGTTTATATTGAAAATTCCATTAGTTATGATTTCGCATGTACAAAAGAAGGAGATGACACATTTTATAATGCTACAACTTAAAATGAGGGAGACGGTCCAACCCGTGACTAAAAAAGGGATTAAAAATGTTGTTGAAGACAATTCTAATATGAAAGAAATATATATCCATGCAAATGAAAGGAGAATAAATGATTCTTGGTAGCAAGTTTTGAAGTCCCTATTAGAGTTGAAATGAGATGTAAAGAATTCTAATGATAGTGTCACTGAGGAAAGAAACTAGAATGTTGATATTGAGACAAAGGTAAGTGAATCAATTGAAGAATTTGCATTTGAAACTATATTTGCAAATTAAGAGTTGAGGATAATTGATTTTTTTTGTATTATCCATTTTGAGATAGAAAGAGAAGGTATAATCCCTAATGTAGAGATAGAAAAAGAAATCGACATACATAAGAGGGATGTCTATTTGGAAGTGGAATGTGGAACTGTAAAAATTTATGCCAGGGATAAAGAAGATGAAGAAAGAGGAAAGGATACAATGAAAGATAAGAAAATTAGAGAAGAATTCATAGCTATGAGGATTTTAGAAGATGAGGGATGTTGCAAAATTAAGTGCATGGAGGATATGGAAATAGATTTTGTAGTGATGGAACGATAGGGTAAGTGGGAGTATGGATTATTTTACCTTGAGGAAAGGATTTATATGCCAATTTATAGTGAAAAACATGTTGGATGAGATAAAGATATCAGTTCCATAGATATAGTAGGAGCTGAGAAAAGAAGGAAAACCATTGAAGTTGTTAGAGAAGTCGGAGAGGAAAGAATTGAATAATAACTATGTAAGAGTCTTGTAGAGGACAATGTGTCATCAAATAAGTTGGTTGATTATGTTTATGTAAGTGTGCAAATCAATTTTTAAAATGATGCACAAGATAAAATGAAATAAACAACAAACATGGAACATATTGTACATAGTATGGAGCGGATTTAGAGTCAAATAAAGCAGAATAAGAATAAAGATGACAAAGAGAATAAAATATTATAAGAATTGTATAAATATGTAAACAACATTTTGATGAAGAATAGATCATAAAAAAAAGGTAAATAGAGTGTGTAGGTTAAATTTGATGTTGATGGTGATGTTGGAGGAGTTATTAGTGATGAGGGTGAAGCTGAAAATAAAGATTGTTTTAGGATGATTGCAGTAGCAATTCTTCAAGATGGTGGAAAGAGCCTTGCATCTAATATGAAAGTAGTCAAATTCATACAATCGATGGGTTGTATGTTTGTGGGGATTGGAGAAGTGGAAAAAGAATCTTCTGAGAAAGATGGAATGAACAAAAATATATAAAAGGCCACTACATAGGAAACATAAGGTAGAGTTGATGACGAAAAGGAAACCTTCGATGTTTCTAGGGAATATATTTGATTTGAGATGAAGTATCCCTCATAGGTTTCTTATTTATCTAATGGTTTATATGTTTGTGAGTGTGTAAGTTTAGATATCAACAATGATGCTACAAGAAATGAAAAAAGTGTAAACATAATTTCCATGAAAATGAAAGGAATGAAGATGAAGAAGAAGAGTATCATGCCAAAGTGTCAATACAACAATCTTTTATCTGAAAAAAGACAAATTCACAAAGCATCTGAAAAATAGAAATTGGCAAAGGGTGTGTTGACAAAAATGATAAGGAGAGTATTGAATATGACACTAATGTGGAGGGTGATGAAGAAGTTGTCCTAGTCACAACAAAGAAATAAAGTAAGTGGTAAAATATGAGAGTGCAAAGATAATATTCAAGATGGTAGAGAATAAAAACATGTCTAGAATGAAAATGAAGAGAACTCTGCATAACTAGTTCAAAGTATGCCATCGATGACAAAGGAAAATATGTGAGCACACTGATTATTCCAATAAAGGGAATTATCATGAAGTCATGCTTTTATTTAACCCAAAGAGATTGATAAAGAAGCATCTATGTTAATCCTATGTATTGGATCGCAAGCATCCATGGGTTATTTTTCCAAGCCGTACTAGGGATAGATCTGGTATTTCACAAGGGTTGACTAGGACTTGATCAAGACAACCATGGGGGAAGGTTTGGATGGATCATGCAAAATAACCATGCTACAAAGAATGTGGATTTAATGCCAAGTTGGAAAGGGTTGCGAACAATCTAGAATTGATAGAGTGACCATGAAGGGCATTGATCTTGTGTCATGACCATGAACAATCATGATTCAATCCCTAATTACATGTGTCAAGTCAAAAGGTTTTTATGGGGTGCACTCATCTGGTAGTTGTTGGTGAATTTAATGATGATGTATGAGATATCTATGGCATGGATCTAAGGTAATCCTCCATGTTTTCATTCCACCACCGAACAGGGATCTATTGTATTCTAAGGAGGATAGTTAATTTGAACAAAGAAAGAGGAGATTCTCTTGGTATCAAATAAATAAAAATTCTAACTAGGTGTATGGAGTAATTACGATGGAGAATGAATTTCTTTGTCCATGGGGTTGTGGCTCCACATTATTGGGAGGTCGTAATTTCTCAATGAATCTTCCCTATAAATGATCGAATAATGAGGAAGGACCGACAGGCATGTGTGAAAATCCTCACAGGAGATCTAAGAGATGATGTATACCTCACAAGAAAGAATTTAGGAATAAGATTAAGAGTGGTCAATGCAATAAGATGAGCAACATAATAATAATACAGTAGAACTCGGATAGAAGCAAAAATACTTCACACACACTAATTCTTTAATCACAATATGGACAAATAAGTAGTACAATGCATGAGGATTCGAATACCAAGGTGGCTCAGTGGAGGGCACATGAGGAGCTAACTGGAGTCAGAATGGGCAGTCTAGTCTCACTGAAGGTCCATCAGAGTGATATAGTCAGTTGAGAGTCAGTCTAGCCTTAAATCAAGGAAAGAACTGAAGATAACTGAAGATAATTGAATGGTGGGTAAGGAAGGGTTCCTTTCTCAACTAGTAGATGAAAGGAGGGCACACTAAGCTCTAGGAGGGCTGAAACTGAGTGGAAAGAAGCTCCGGGGGCTAGCTAACTGAGGGCTACGTGCTGGGACTGATGACTGGGATGCATGCAAATGGATGCAAACCCTAAAGTGCATGCAAGACTGAAAATACAAATAATGAAAATGCTTCTATGATTAGGATGGAGTATAGGAATATCCTAACACCCCCCCTTAATCCATCCTGGGCCTTGGTAACTAAGACCAAAGGTCACCCAATACAATGAATAATAACAGTCAATAAACAAAGGAAATGGGGAAAACCTCATGGGAAAAATACCCCCCCTCAAAATAGACTGTAAGGCAGACACAAAAATAAATGCTCCAAACTCAAGCAGGTGTGATGCTTGGTCATATGTCTGGAGGTATCTTCTTCTTGGGAAGAAGTGGATCATGCTCAGAAAGCATATGCTTGTAGTTTCTCTTTAGATCGAATGTGATGAGAATAAATCCAAAAGTATGAGGATGATCCTTGAACCTGTGATTCAAATCAGCTGAGGTAGGATAAAAAACATGAATGTGCAGATAGTCTTTTGTATTCTCCTTCGAACCATCATGGGTGAGATTATGCTCAAAAGAAACATCAAATAATAGTAAATGTTTTGAATCCAAATTAGATCCAAGACTTAAAGAATGGTTTCTTAAGATCTCCTTTGAACCATTTGAGGTGAGATCTAAACCATTGAATGCATGAGAAATTATCCCAAGTGAATGGCAATGGCCATCAAATATCAGTGTTTGCTTGGAATCCAAATTAGATCCAAGACTTGAATCATGGTTTCTTGAGATTTCCTTTGAGCCATTGGAGGTGAGATCAAAACAAGTAAGTGGATGAGAAATTATCCCAAGTGAATGGCAATGGCCATTATCTTCAATAACCTTTTGAAAGGATGAAATAATAATCATATAGTAGTACATAAGAGGTGAGTGATCAAGGAGAGCGAATGCATTACCTCCAATAGTTGATTTTACCTCCGAAACATTCAATAGATCATGATGCAAACCAACAAACTTTGGTGAAAGAGAGCATTTAGGACCTTCTACAATTTCTAGAGTGTGAGCTAGCACAGAATTCGAAATAGAAGAAATTTGGAGCATGAGTGTAGAATCTGCAAGGTCTTCGTCTTTGTGGATAACTTCAATATGAGATAAGTTTGATACTGATTCATGCTCAATGAGATCATCAAGGAGAGTGAATGCATCACTGGGCTTGCTCTCGAAATGGTTTGGACCAATCCCTTCATTCTATTTTCCAAATATTTCATCCAGATGGGCCCATAGCTCTTTTGGAGTTTCAACAAAATTAAGGGAATCGATTGATATACAATGAGACATAGAAAGCATCATGGTTCTAGAAACACTGTCACCTTTATTTAACTAGTCATTCTCTTCTTCAGAGGATTCGAACTCTCTTTCAAAACAATAATCAAAGAGATCATGGCTCTTCAAATATGCTATCATTTTTGGTTTCCATTCATAATAGTTGAATGAAGAAAGAGGAGGGATTCTTTCTGAATTCATGGAAGCTGTAGAAGACCTGCAAAAACAATAGAAAAGTCTGCTACTACTACTGCTACAAAAGATGTAGAAACTATTGCAACTGCTACACTCGAAATCTTGATAATAACCTGCAAAAAACTCTCACCGATGGAGATAAATAATACTCTCAACACACTCTAATACCATGTGAAAATCCTCACAGCAGATCCAAGAGATGATGTATATCTCACAAGAAATAATTTAGGAATAAGATTAACAGTGGTCAATGCAGTAAGATGAGCAACATAATAATAATATAGTAGAACTCAGATAGAAGCAAAAATACTTCACACACACTAATTCATTAATCACAATATGGACAAATAAGTAGTACAATGCATGAGGATTCGAATACCAAGGTGGCAATTCAAATTATCCTTCATGGAGTGATCAAAAGATCACTAGAGTGTCATCGGAGCAAAACTAGAAGTCTATGTCATCATCAGTGGAGTCATCAATGTTCAAGTAACTGTCAACCATGAGTCAAATTGAGTCTAACGAAGTGTGTTAGGTGTAACTGAGTGTAACTAGAACTAACTTAATGAAGGAGGCTTAGTGGAGGGCGCATGAGGAGCTAACCAGAGTCAGAATGGGCAATCTAGTCTCACTGGAGGTCCATTGGAGTAATACAGTAGGTTGATAGTCAATCTAGCCTTAAATCAAGGAAAGAACTTAAGATAACTGAATGGTAGGTAAGGAAGGGCGCCTTTCTCAACAAGTAGATGAAAGGAGGGCATGCTAATCTCTAGGAGGGATGAGAGTGAGTCGAAAGAAGCTCTGGGGGCTAGCTAATTGAGGGCTAGGTGTTGGGACTGATGACTGGGATGCAAACCCTAAAAAATTCATGCAAACCCTAAAAAATTCATGCAAACCCTAAAAGTGCATGCATGACTGAGAATGCAAATAATGAAAATGCTGCTAGGACTAGGATGGAGTATAGGAATATCCTAACATCATGGAAATAAAATATGATTCTAGACAATAAGAAATTATGAGGAGTTTTGAGAAAAGAGAGAAAACATAAACTAAATAAATGACTATCCAAAAAAGTAGAGTAGATAGGTCGATAAAAGAAGACCATACAAACAGGTATGAAGGAGATGGAATAAAATAAAAGATATCAAGAGAAGAAAATCATAGAAGAATACATGAAAAGAGAAGTTAATCATAGGCTTGGAGAGGAAATAAGAGAATGAAAGATGAGAGAAAAACTAAATAAAGAAGAAAATGGAAGCAAGCTATGTAGAAAGAAGCATAGTAGACTCTAACAAGACGAGGGCAAATATGGAGGATGAAAAAGGTCATGCATAAGTATAATCGACATCTATGCAAAGGTAGAAGGTTTATTTTCATGATTGATTGAGTGAAGTTATTGTGAGGCCTCTCTAAGACTTAGAGAAACAATGACGCAAGTCGCCTTATGCAATAAAGGTTGTTGCTTAACAATACACACCACACACACGTTGACATAGATAAGATGCAAACAAGATTCGAAGAGCTGGATTATATTACTTATCTAAATTGGTTACAATGCAAACTGCAAAGAAATGAAATAACTAACTAATTGTCGGCCTTAGCCATTCCAACATAGAAGTAACGGTGTGCTATCTCAGTGTGTCGACCTCACCCTCTCCTATTCACTATAGAACTTTGAGCTATGGATCGATCTCTCAGCTCTGTATATCTGTGACTTTCCTATCCAATCTACCAGACTTCTCCTAAGATCTGCTTGAATCTCAAAAATGCCAAGTCCCTCAACTGACCCTCACTCCCTGGTCTTCTACGCCACTGCTACTGTTCCTGAGATCACTGTAATCCCCGAGAAATGCATCCTCTATCTGACGATCTCCTCGGATCCTGCATACCTGCAACTGTCAGTGCCCCAACCGTGCTGTGCAGCCTCTTCTTGTGACGATATTTGTCATGTCTTCAACCACCTGCAATAACTGCAATTAAATTCCTTAGAAACCTCGAACTATTTCCAAGTACTCTCCTTGAATTCTATGCATTATTCTAACATACTACAGTAAACCATCACGTCGTCCATACTATCTGTCACCTTCGAATTACCCGTCGGCTTCCTTCACACTCTTCAGGATTTCCTAGGCTTCGCCAGTACGCCCCTTCCTCCTCACTTGGATCATACCCAACCTATCATATTTTTTGCTCGACGCATGTCGACCATCGACCCCCTTCTCCCTCTACCGTCTTCCGACTCCATCATGTTCAATCTTGACTTTTACTGCATCTGTCAGTCGCATACCTGACTACTCCTACTCAACTTATTGACTTCAACAAGTCAATGTGCTTCCCGCACCAATGGTTGTCACCATTCCCTCTGGTTGAATCCCTCATGTGGATCAACTTCGACAATTTAGCCTAGGCCCCGATGCTCCTAAATCAGACTCCTTAGGTGAAAAAGAACTCGATTGATCCGTCAGTCACCTGAACTCTTCTTCAAAAATCCATGTCACCTCTTGCAACTCATCATCCTTTCATCACACAAAGTATTCCTTCCTTCGTGAACTACGTGTACACCCGATTTCACGTTATTCTATTACTTCTATGATTTCTTCCTCCTATAGATCTTGAATCTGCACTATCCAGTCGATATACATCGCTTCTACGCTTCTGCTGCTTGAACCCTACTTGAACTTTTACATATTTGAGACATTGAATGTTGGTGAAATGTTCAAGTCATTCGGCAGATCCAACACATAAGCATTGTGAGAAATTTTCTTTAGGATCTTACATGGTCCAATCTTCTTCAACTTCAGTTTGTTATAGGTTCCTATCGGAAATCTCTCCTTCCGCAAATGTGCATAAACCAAGTCTCCTTTGCTGAATGACTATAGTCTCTTCTTGCTATCGGCTCAATTTGTATGCAGCATTGCTCTTTTCTATGCTCTTTTGCACATCTTCATTCACTTCTTTCATATGTTCTGCAAATGATTCTGCATCCGTGCTTTTCTTGGTTTCTCTCGACAACTCGACCAAATCCACCACTCCATGTGGGATTCTTCCTTGAACAATCTGGAATGGGATCAAACCTATCGACCGATTCATAGAATTATTGTATGCGATCTCTGCTTGAGCCAACATGTTCTCCCATTGTTTGGGTCTATCGATCGTCAAAAATCTCAGAAGGTTTCAAAAACTTCTATTCACCACCTCGGTCTATCCGTCTGTTTGCGGATGATATGCCGAGCTAAACTGCAACCTCGTGTCTAGTTTATTCCATAGGGTTGTCCAAAAATGCCTCATAAACTTGGTATCTCTCTCCGATGTGATACTCTCCGGCAACCCATGCAAGATACTCTTCGGAAACCCATGAAATCTGACTACTTCTTTGAAGAATAGTACAACAATGCTTTTGGCGTCACTTGTCTTCCGACAAAGAATAAAGTGTGCCATTTTTAAAAACTGTCGACTACAACAAAAATTGAGTCACTTCCTTGCTGTGTCTTCGGCAATCCTAGCACAAAATCCATGCTTAGGTGCTCCCATGGGGTATTTGGTACCGCCAATGGTGTATACAACTCCGTGTTCTGACTTCTCCCTTTTCCAACTCGAAAACTCTACAATGTTGAACCCACTATCCGACATCTCCTGTCATTCGTGACCAATAATACTTTTCTTCGACTGATTCCTTGGTTTTGTCGATGCCAAAATGACCTGCTAATCCACCGCTGTGAAACTCTCGGATTAGGTTCTCCCTTACGGATCCTATGGGAATATACAACTATTGTTCCTTGAATAGGTATCCCTCTTGGACAAAATAATCCAAGTATGGAGTCTTGTCGACACTCCATGGTTCACGAAAAGCCTCCCATGCTTTCAAAAAATCCTTGTCGGTAGCATACTCTGTCTTCACCGACTATATTCCTGTTGTCTGAACTGTCATTGTGTTCAGCAATGTAACTCTTTGACTCAGTGCATCGGCAACCTTGTTCGACTTGCCCGACCTATGTTGCAAGATGAACGTATATCCCTATAGGAACTCGACCCATTTCATGTGCCGCTAATTCAACTTCGAGTGAGTATTCAAATTCCTCAACGCTTGGTGATCCGTGTACAACAAAAATTCCTTGGGAAATAACTAATGCCTCCACTTCTTCAATGCTTGGACAATAGCATAAAATTTCTAGCTAGAGAACGAATATTTCTGCTTCGTGTCATCCAACTTCTCACTTACGAATGCAATTGGTCGGCCCTCCTGGCTCAACACTGCTCCAATTGCTATTCACTCGCGTCGCAATCGACCTGGAAAAATTTGTCAAAATGTGGGAGTGTTAACATTGGGCTCTCAGTGACCTTTTCCTTTAATTTGTCTAAATCTCATTGGGCAGCCTCCGTCCACTTGAACTCCCCTTTCTTCATGCATTATGTCAATGGTACACAAATCCGACTAAATCCCCTGATGAAATTCCTATAGAAAGTGGCAAGTCCATGGAAACTCCCTACTCTAGTCGTGCTTGTCGGTTCAAGCCAATCCAATATCGCCTTCACGTTTTCTAGGTACATCACTAACCCTTTACCCGAGATTACAAATCCCGAGTGAACTAGTTCTTCCTTCATGAAGAAACACTTTCACAGGTTCACCATTAGCTTCTCTTCCTGCAACTTCTGCAATACCTGTCGAATGTGCCCCAAGTGTTTTGTCTTGGTTCGACTGAAAATCAAAATGTTATCTAGATAGACTACCACAAAATTTCCCAAGAATGGTTTCAGCACCTCATTCATCAATCGCATGAATGTATTGGGTGCATTATTCAATCCAAATGGCATGACTAACCACTCATATAGCTCTTCCTTTGTCTTGAATGTTGTCTTCCATTCATCTCCTTCTCTAACCCGAATCTGGTGATAATCGCTCTTTAGGTCTATCTTCGTGAAGTACTTCTCTCCACTCAAACAATCCATCAAGTCATCCATTCTTGGCAATGGAAATCGATACTTGATCATTATTTTGTTGAGAGCTCTGGTGTCTATACACATTCTCCATTATCCACCTTTCTTCGGTGCTAATACTGCTGGTACCGTGCACGGACTATCAGACTCTCTCTGATCAACCCTCTGTCCAAAAACTCTTGGACCTATCGATTGAGTTCCTAACCTTCTTTCAGACTCATCCTATGCGATGCTTTGTTTGGCAGACTCGACCCTGGAATCAAGTTGATCTGATGGGATATGCTCCTTGTCGGTGGCAATCTCGTCGGTGTCTCATCGACCACTATGCTCTGAAATTCTTCAAGCATCTTTCTAACTTCTACTGGAATTTTCTCCATTGTCTCCTTCTCGACACATGGCCCCTTCGGAATGATAGCATAACACCCTAAATGCTTCTCCTATTCTGCAATGAATTCTTTCGCTAAACACATCAGTACTCATCTCTCCCAAAGGTTTCTCTCACCGTGCTTACAACTGTCCTACTCCTCTGGCTTCAGCTTAAGAGTCCTCTTCACGCCATTATTCCACACTGTGACTATGTTGGCTCGACCATCATAGATCATTTTCCAATAATATTTCCATGGTCTTCCTAACAACAAATGGCATGCATCCATTAGGATTACGTTGCACAGTACACTGTCCTCTAACTTCCCGACCTTGAAGTTAATGAGGGAGTTTCTACTCACCTTCACATTGTGTCCTTTCTGCAACCATGAGATCTTGTAAGGGTGTGGGTGTTCTTTACATTTCAACTTTGCCTTGGCAATCACCTCTGTCGACACAAGATTCTCAGTGCTTCCACCATCAACTATGGTCTTGCAATGCCATTCGCCGATTCACACCTCCGTTCGAAAGATCGCCTTCCGTTGTGCTGGCTCTTTCTCATCGAGTCTATTGTCAAGAACCAGTTTCCTACTGGTTGTCATGGCCTAACTTTTCTTCTTACCATCCTCACTGTTGTCGGATGTCGATTCCTCCCTCTCGTCGGTTTGCTCATCCCTTCGATGTCTGGGTTTTGACTCTTCTGCAGCGTGTAGGTTCTCTAGGCATTCATATTCCTTTTTTCCTGCTCCATGACACTTGTGACATATTATGGCTGTTCTGTTAGCTCCTTTTCTATCGAATGGACCACCTCGACCATACGCACCTCGACTGCAGTTCTCACGACCATTGCGTACTTGGTTTTCATGTGCTTTTTCCCTTGTCGATGTCCCTTCCACATGTTGACTATCTTCGATAGCTTCCTTCCTATAACCGCTACTTTGGCCTTTTGCGAAAACAGTCCTCGCACCCCGACCAATCGTCCTAGCTCTGGTCCCTGCAGATTCCCTAGACAGTTTCTCTTCTACCTGCAGAGCTAACTGGTAGGCTTTACCCACTGTTCTGAATCTTGACATGCTCAATTCATCCTGATTGGCATATTTCATGCCGTTCACGTCCCTAGTGACAGCTTCTTCTCCTTCGTCGATTTGTCCCTACCTTATCAACAATCTGTAGAACTCTTCCATGTACTCCTTCACGGTCATCTCTTTTTGTTGAAAGTTCTTCAATGTCCTGAACAAGGAAATTCAATAGTCATTTGGAAAGAACTTTCCCTTCAGATTGGCGACCATCCTATCCCAAGACTTGATTTTCTCCTTTCCCTTCTTGACTCTATCAGCCTGTACATTGTCCCACCACAATGAGGCATGACCCTTCAACATCAGACATGCAGTCTTAACCCGTTTAGGATCCTCAATCTACTATGTGTCGAAGTATTCCTCCATCTCTCTAAACTAGTCGATCTCTCGAGTAGGTACATACATCTATCTTTGTCCGACCTAGCATATCCATCAGAAGCTTGATGAGTTTTTCTTATGGTTTATCAATTGCCTCTTCCCGAGCTTCCACTTCTTTGACTTCCTCATCGATGTGGTCTAATGCATCAGGAATACAACCATGCCTTTGGCTTTCTATGATCGTAGCAACTTCATTTGTCGAAGTTCACATTGTTCGGACGCACTCGTCGAACATCTCATGACCAACTGTGACTGTTGCGCTACGCGCTCTTCGTCCTTCGACATTAGCGCCTCTGTGAGACATTTTCAACCTCGACTGAAACTCCCACTCGTCCAATCGCAACCGGACTTCAACAAGTCGTGTACAACTCTATCCAACCTCAGTTGAAGTTGTTCAACGCACTTGCCGGCTCAATACCACTGATGCTATCCTTCAAATCTCAGGATGCTATGGTTCTGATACCACTTGACGAAAGTCTCCTTATGCAATAAAGGTTCTTGCTTAACATGTTCACATAGACAAGATGCAAACAACATGTTAGGAGCTAGCTTATATTAATTCTACAATTCGGTTACAATGCAAACTGCAAAGAAATGAAATAACTAACTAACTGTCGGCCTTAGTCATTAAAACATAGAAGTAATTGTGTGCTATCTTAGTGTGTCGACCTCACCCTCTCTTGTTCACTGCAGAACTTTGATCTATGGCTCGATCTCTTAGCTCTATAGATGTGTGACTTTTGTAACCAATCTACCAAAATTCTCTTGAGCTCTGCTTGACTCTCCGAAATGCCAAGTCCCTCAACTGGTCCTCACTCCCTGGTATTCTACTTCGCTGCTATTGTTCTCGAGACCACTTTGATCCCCAAGACACGCATCCTCTATCTGACGATATCCTCAGATCCTGCAGACCTGCAACTGTCAGTGCCCCAACAGTGATGCAGAAATTCTGCCCGTGACGACATCTGTCATGTCTTCAACCACCTGTAATAACTTCCATTAACTTTCTTAGCAACCCTGAACTATTTCCAAGTACTCTCCTTGACTTCTATGCATCCTTCTAACATACTATAGTAAACCATCACGTCGGCCATACCATCTGTCAGCTTTGAATTACCCATCGGCTTCCTTCCTACTCTTCAGGCTTTCTCAGGCTTCACCAGTCTACCCCTTCTTCCCCACTTGGCTCATGCCCAACCTGTCAGAGTCGTGGCTCGACACATGTCGACCATCAACGCTCTGCTCGCTCTTTCGTTTGTTGAATCCAACATGTCGACTCTCGACTTCTACTGCATCTGTCAGTCGCATACCCAACTGCTCCTACTCAACTTATTGACTTCGACAAGTCAATCTGCTTCCCGCACTAGTGGTCGTCGGCATACCCTCTAGTCGGCTCCCTCATGTCGATCAACTTCGACAATTTTGCGTAGGCCCAATGCTCCTGCATCAAAGAAACGAATGAGTAAAATTTTAAGTGATGAGAGCTTGAATGCTATGATATCCCAATTGTAAATTCAGTGATGAAGAAGAACATTTGAGGTGCTATATGTAAATTTTGTAAATTCTATTTGAGTATAGTGAAAAGGCATATTGAGCTTGTTTTTAAATTGGGATTTTTGTGTTGAATTATAGTGCATTCATGCTTAGTTTCTTGTTCAGCACTAGTTTTTTCATTGCCCTTGTGTTTGCATTTGTTTTCTGCATTTGAGTCGGACATAGCTACAGTAGGGGGGAATTGATTTTAATATTTTACTTCATTTTTTCTTGTGCATCCAATCTATGGTGAGGAAGTGGTTCCAAGGGTAGAAAATATTCTCATTCAGGAAGAGAAGAGATCTGGCTCTTCTATAGAATTTAAATGAATAAAACTAAGAAAAGAGCTACACATTACTAATTTCATAAATTGAATGGTAAGACACACACACACATTGTTCTAACTACCTAATGAATTCTTACCCTAACTTATTCTTTTAACTAGTTATTAACAATAAGTAATTATACTTTCCAACACCCTCCCCCTGAATTACGACTACTAAACAAATGATCAAACATCTGCTAAAACATATTTCCTCTAAGGATTACATAAAAAAACTAAAATGTGAATGTATGTTGGTCTGGCTCAGCTAGGATTACAACTCATCCAAAAAATTAATCTTGACCTTATTTGTTTCTATGTGATGGTGCAACTTCTTTTTGTAATTGTGCTCCAAACTCTTTTCTTATTCTTATTCATACTCTAAATTTTGAACAATGGAAATTATCTCTTGATGCTACCTGACTTTAACCATTTCTTCTTTTCCTTAAATTTGGGAGCTAGAAAATTGCACCAAATATAACTCCGATTGTAAAACGAGTGACATACACCTTCTTAAATGCCACCTTCATCATCATTCAAACACATAATTTCCTTCATACCAAAAGTTGCAATCTTTGATATGTTGTTGTCATGATATCACACATTGTCATGATCATCACAACTTAATAATGATTAATAAAAGAAAATCTGTTCAAGACTCCATCTCAAGAATATGTTATCAACAAGATCTTCAAGATACATGTCATATTCTTCAAACTTTCTTCTTGTAGCATCTTAAACTTACCTAAATTCTTCATCTATACCTGCACCATGAAATAAACCCTTAGTAAAATCAACTATGTTGCATGAAATATCTTCCTTAGCCTTTTAATTGGTTATTACTTCAGATGTATCATCTACTATGCCTTCATTATCTGATTCTTTTGCAATTTAGTTATAGCTTCCTCTCCCTTATAAATTATATTGTCATATTTAGCTTCTTTTGTCTTTGTAAGCCAATCCTCAATAATTGCCAAATCTTTATCAAATTTTGTTTCTTCAAATTGTTCATCTTCTTGTGCATATTCTTCTATTTCTTCAAACTTTTGTATCTTCAATTGCTCATATTGAACTTCTTCTATACATTCCTTTTCATCAACATTAACATATTTGTCTTTGTCATCCACTTCCACAATGAGCTTTACTTCATCATCTTTTGGATTCACTTCATCAAGGTATATTGACTCACTGACAATTTATTCATTAGCAATAGACATTTAAGGGTTCAACAAACTACTAGATGCTTCACTATAAGTTTCCCATCATAGGCTACTAGTTGGAATCTTCTACTCAAATTTTTTTATTTTGTCTTCGTCATCATGAGTTTCATCTAGTAGTGGCTCAACACAATGGGATTCGCCATGCTCTGTTGCATACATCGAGTATTACTCATGCTCTATTTCATTATCCTTATTTGGTGGCTCTATGTCACACACACCGGCCTCTTCCAATTTGGAAGCATTCTGCAAAATGGTGCTACCCATTTCACTGTACTATGTTTCATCAATATACCTAGATTAATCGGTGCTTGTTGCTTCTTCAATCCTAGGTAATATTCTCTTAGCCAAGCCTTGTCGAATGAGAGACAATGCAACTACATCATTCTTCTTCTTTTCTTCCTCATAGGCATATTCTTAAAAACCCTTTCAAGACAATGACCCATAAGTCTTTTTCACTTATTCTAGTGTGCATTTTAATAACCCACCTATCATAATTTTTACTAGTGAAAACTAGTGGTGGGAGATAAAAACTAGCCTCTACCATCTCTACTATAGTCTTCAACAAGTATGTTGTTGAGAAGTATCCTGTGAGCTACTGCTCATTTTCCGTTGCAACTTCTGCTTTTGCCCTTCTGCTTTCTCTCCTAAGTTGTTTGAGTCTTTTCTTGTAACCCACGAGGGTTTCTCTTTGCAACTTATTAGCCTTCATCTATAGCTAACTTGGGATTTTGGCTTACTTATAAACTCCTTAAAAAAATATAGATGTGCTTAGTGCCCCATTAATGCACCCATAAGTCTTTTGCACTTATTCTAGCGTGCATTTTAATAACCCACATATCATATATTTTACTAGTGAAAACTAGTGGTGGGAGATAAAAACTAGCCTCTACCATCTCTACTATAGTCTTCAACAAGTATGTTGTTGAGAAGTGTCCTATGAGCTACTGCTCACTTTTCATTGCAACTTCTGCTTTTATTCTTTTGCTTTCTCTCCTAAGTTGTTTGAGTCTTTTCTTGTAACGCATGAGGGTTTCTCTTTGCAACTTATTTGCCTTCATCTATAGGTGACTTGGGATTTTGGCTTCCTTATCTACTCCCTTTGTTCTTCCTTCTTTATCAACTCCTTAAAAAAATATAGACGTGCTTAGAGCCCCCTTAATGGAATCTTTGAGAATGCTCAAGATTTCTTCTGTTTACCAAGATTCACTTCTGCTTAACTTATATTTATCACAACTAACTTTTTTTAAATTCAAAGCTTTTCTTTAACAAGGTCTATTTTTTGAAAAATTATCTTCAAAAATATGCTAAACCCTTTCTATTACCTCTTACCATTTACTAATTAAATACCATTTACTAATTGTTTAAAAAAAAGACAATGAATGAGTCATTAAACTTATCCCATTAACACATATCCAAAACCGTTTTATAACATGAAAATGACTTTTTCAACTCCTTAAAAATGGAATCTTTGGGAATGCTCGAGATTTCTTCTATTTAACAAGATTCACTTGTGCTTAACTTACATTTATCACACCTAACTTTTTTTCAATTCAAAGCTTTTCTTTAACAAGGTCTATTTTTTGAAAAATTATCTTCAAAAATATACTAAACCCTTTCTATTACCTCTTACCATTTACTAATTGTTTAAAAAAACACAATGAATGAGTCATTAAACTTATCCCATTAACACATATCCAAAACCCTTTTATAACTTGAAAATGACTTTTAAGTAAATATTTTCCCACTAAAAACATGATGTGGCAAAAAAGATTTGCTTCCTTGATCATCAAATACTTTTTAAAAACTTTCGAGGACTCAAAACATTCACCTTTTAAAGGTTTTATAACTCCCTTTTAATATGAATACATTCATATCATAAAGAATTGGCTCTTTGCAATGACTTGGTCATGACATGTTCAACAAAATAAACTTCTCCAACTCTATTAACAATGTTTACCTTTCCTTGGGCGTGTGGGATTTTAGAGGATTTTCTTCTTTCTTTATAGATTTCTCGACCTACAGACACTTTATTAGTCACGATACTTATCTTTACACTGTCTATCGGCCGTTTAGCTTCTCCTCCACGGGCGAATTGTCCAGCAATTTTACACTTGTTTTAATCAAAGCAGCTTCTCACTCCAACGATATTTCTTCAATTGACATTTTTTTTTCTCTTTTACACCAGCAAATAGCGGTTGTTTTCATCGGCGTTGTTCTTTCTTCGTGTACCACTCCACACGGATTTCTAACTCATATCTTAAATTTCCATGTCGTTTTTCTTCATACGCAATTTCACATGTAAGCCTGGTCACACCTTGCACCCGTGAATGGATCTATCACAACAACAACAAAAAAAACATTTTCTATAATGATAAGTTAGCACCACTTATAATATGTGGTGTTAAGATTGTGGTATTATCATCAGTTATAATTTTGTTGTGTTAAGGTAGTGGTATTAAAACCATTTACATTTTATGGAGTTAAAGTGGTAGTATTAGCACTACTTACATTTTGTGGCGTTAAGGTGGTGTTAATGTTTGTAAATATTATTGGAAAGTGACTTTCTACTCATTTATGTTAACATAAATACCATGTTGACAAATACCATAAAGTGGTGCTAAGTCCTTTTTTTTTTTTACAAAAGTGGTTCGCCGTTTGTTAGAGGTCTAGTCCACCTGGGAAATGGTCACCACCTGCTATTCTAGAGAATCAAGGTGGCACAAAATACAATCATTACAATATGGGCTCAACAAGAGCAATATGTCACTTACAAGAATTGAACCTGGGTGGGGAGGGTAACAATATTCTTTCCAACCACCCGGACATGCTAAGTCCTTATTTGTCACAAGGACATGTACAAATACAATTTAACTATGGAGAATTGCACCATTAACCCAAGAAATTCACATATAATTATTTTGTAAATAACTTAATTCAATTATTTATTGTTTTGCTTTATTTATTTAAATAAATGCTAATGTGGTTTTGCACCACAATCACAACAAATTGGTTTTATTTTTATTTTTTTGTTTGTAGATAATACATTTCGAATATTCATTTTTAATACTATTTAAACAAATAAATACCTAGTACTCTTAATATTCACAAATATATAAAGACACAATTTTTAATGTATTACTATTATAAATTATTACTAATATAAAGTAGCAATAAAAGTGATTTGAACTAAAAAATTATTAAAGACATCCCACGTGTCTTCCTAAGAGTATTCTTAGCCTCTATATGTGGTAATTAAAACCGGTATCAGAATTTTACCACTAGGGATGGGTTTAGTGGCCCTTGACACGATTTACAAAAGAAACTTAGGACTTAGGCTAAAGGAATCTCCTAGGCATCTAGGGTCAAGAATGATGCGTTGAATCAAAACAATGAAATTTTAACAAGATCCTTAGCCTTAGAATAAGGATAAAGAAAAAATTGGGAGGAAATAGAGCTAATGGAGGAAACCCAAGCCTTGGGCCTTAAACGAAACCTCTAGATATATATGATTAAAACAAAAAACTTTAACCACCACATAGTTCCTCTTAAGGGTATCCTTGTCCTAATTTTTGGTGTATCAGATTCATTAGGAGGTCTCAAACACTCTATATGGGTCTCAAGAATTAGACCATAGTAAAAACTATAGACCTCTGGTGACAAAACCAACACCTTGAATGACTAAACTTGAGCTATTAGGCCTATTATTTACCTCTAAGTGAGAACATCAACACCACTATGAGGTTATGGATAGTATTTATAAATCTCAAGTTTCTGTATACTCTCATGGGTGGAAACATATGCCTTATGCCCTAAAGAAAGATGTGAAATACACCCATGAACTACCAATGTTATCCTTGGCATTCAAGTATTGTTATAAGTGACACCAGGTATGGTTATTAAATCCTTGGACATAGTCTTGGAAGGAATCACATAACTTAGTTCCTAAAGCAAGGTTTTAGCCATTTAGGGATTGGAGCAATGATTCAAACTGTCACATAGGACCTCTTGAGGGTATGCTTGTCTTCCAAATAGGGATATGGATGTCTTTGGAATATTTTGAGAACTAAGTGAATTTGAAAATCGATGGATGAAGAAACATATGGACTAGATGATGAACAATCTACTAGGAACCTAGAGACATGAATAACACCTCGAACCACCATGCAATACCTATTTATTAATTTATCCTTACCTCTAACTAGGGATATGGATGGTATTATGAGATTTATGATGTACCAAGTATTAGTATATAGGATTAAACATGGTTGGAAGAGGAATATACTTGACTTATGAGTGGGGATATTGGAAGTAGTGTAAGGTTTAAGCAATATGTGTGAGCATATGGGCACTATACATTGTTAAGGTGAAAACCTATACCTTAAGGCCTATTTGAATATCAAAGGAATCCAAGTCCAAGAATAAATCCTTGAATCAAATCACATGAGTTCCCAACATAATATTTGACCTCCAAATAGGGACACTGAGTTTTAAATCATGGGGTATGGGTCATAAGTTCCTCAATATGAACAAGGAAGTTGCATAGGCCTTAGTATCTAGATGAATGTTTCCTCTATCAAACGCCAAAAAATAACCAAAAACTAACAAACATGACCTCACAATAGGATAATTTAACTATGATTTGGCATATTGACACCATTTAAGTTTTTTTGAAACTAGCTATTAATATGATTTGGCATATTGATACCATTTAAATTTTTTTAAACTAGGTATTAATTTTGAAGCCTTAAACAAGGTAAATAAATGAAACTAACAAATATCATCATGTAATTAACACCTGGAAGTTTCTTTCATCGTTAGTGCTTAGTGATTCCATTATATTAATATTTATCCTTTCTTACTATTAATAGAAACATTAATATTAATAATTTTGAATGTCTAAAAATCCTCGAGTGTAGACGAGTAATCATGCACATTTTTTCTTGAATGCCACACGATGATGCATTTAATAAAAGACATTCGATGATTTGTGAATAAAAGGGGTTGTCATCAAACCCATATTGGGGATTTGGATTTAAATATGTTTGTTTGTTATTCAATTATAAGGCTTCCAAACGGCATGTGTTTCAATAAGGTATATGGAATATTGCTACTTATTTGGCTTATGTTTAGTCATGTACGGAATATTTTAACCCATAGTATTAAAGACCGACCCACTATCATTTGTGGTTAGAACTTTTGATTTTCTTTTAACGAGTCTACAACCATTTGTAGACTTGTTTTCCAATAGGCTTAGGTTTAGAAAAGTGTTGTTGATCCCAAATGATTTACATAATTATTGTTTTTCTTGTTAATATTAGGATTGCCCTATTTCTGACTGCCTGCGTTGAAAACTGTCCTTGATAATCTCTAAGGTATACATGCTGTAAAATTATACCTAGGATGGTGATTTTGTTGATCATTCATCACAAAGATTAAGACACAGTCCTAGTGGGGGAGGGCGAGGGGTAGCTGAAGAGCCCTCCAAGAATACTAGGGATCCTATTTTATTGCCAATGCAATATTTTGACCTAGGGATGATCGATAACTCATAAGATAAGAGCAATTTTCCATCTTCTATTATAGGTATCTATATCTAGGCCCAAGGAATGGTTGTTAATGAAGTTTGGTAGGTCAAGTATAACAAGAGTGTAAGTTTTAAACCTTAACAGTGAAGTACAAACTTATATTATTCTTAAGCATTAACAGAAAAACACACAATGGCACACACATTACACAGAGATTTTCACCTGGAAACCCTTAACCGGGAAAAAACCAGCAAAACTTAGAGCCGCATAGCTCCTTTCTCATTATATGTTTATTTTACATGTACAATACAATAAATGGTATTCTGCAGCATCTAAAACCCTAATTCGTTTACCCGAATTAGGTTACAACCCTAATTCCTTTTACCGGAATTAGATTAGAGTACAATGGGTCGAAAATCGCGAAAAAGCAAAAAGCAACCCAAAATTTTTTGCGCTCCGCGCGGACTCCGGGGGCCTAACGGCCCCCTCCGTGTTCGTTTCGGAACCTAACGGTCCGAAACGAAGGGGGTGGGCCCTGTCGGGCTACCCCCCCCTCTAAACCCCCCCCCTCCGGACGCGCCCATGTGAAGAGATATAACATACCCAACATTCTCCCACTTGTTGTTCTCTTCACATACAGGAGAAATTTATGACTTCAACAATTCAGGGCAACAATGCCCATGTTCTCTTTGCACCAAGAGAACTTCTGAGTACTCACAGACTTTGTCAAAGAGTCTGCAACATTTACCAAAGTGTCAACCTTTTCCAGCAACACTTTGTTCTGTTCAACCATGTCTCTGACGAAATGGTACTGCACATCAATGTGCTTTGTCCTCGAGTGATAAGCAGGGTTCTTTGCCAGAAATATTGCACTTGAGCTATCACAACCAATTTTTACTGCATTCTGAACAAAACCAATACCTGAACACAATCTTTGCAACCATACAGCTTCCTTACTTGCATGGGTAGCTGCCATGTATTCAGCTTCTGTAGTTGAGAGTGCAACTACAGCTTGTCTTCTACTCATCCAACTGATTGCTCCTCCAAATAGATTAAAAACGTAGCCACTTGTAGATCTTTTGTGATCAAGATCTCCAGCCCAGTCAGCATCAGCAAATCCTTGTATATCTATCTCTCTGTTTAGACCGGGTCTTCCTTGGTAACAGATTGCAGAATCTGTAGTGCCACGCAAATACCTGAAGACCCTTTTTACTGCAGTCCAATGTTCCTTTCCTGGTTTTGACATGTATCTACTCAAAACTCCCACTGCATGGGCTATATCTGGTCTAGTACAGACCATGGCATACATCAGACTGCCAACTGCACTAGCATATGGAACATGAGACATGTCCTCTACCTCTTCTTGTGTAGTGGGACACTGTTCTGCAGATAACCTTACACCTACAGGAATGGGCACCTTCACTGGTTTGCTTTCCTGCATATTAAATCTCTTCAATATCGTTTCAACATATTTCCTCTGATTTAACCAGAGTTTCCTGTTTTCACGATCTCTTTTTATTTCCATGCCCAAAATGAAATTTGCAGCACCAAGATCTTTCATGTCAAATTCAGATGACAGCTGATTCTTGACATCCTTGATGATTTCTTTGTTGTTTCCAATTAGCAACATATCATCAACATACAATATTACATAAATAAAATGATCACCAATTAGCTTAAAATAAACACAGTGATCAGCTTTGCTTCTTGAGAAACCAAGTCCCAGTATATAAGTATCAAATTTTTGATACCACATTCTGGGAGATTGTTTCAAACCGTAGAGAGACTTTTTCAGCTTACAGACAAGCTCCTTTCTTCCTTTCACCACAAACCGTTCTGGTTGCTTCATATAGATCTCTTCATTAAGATTTCCATGTAGGAAAGCCGTCTTTACATCCATCTGTTCTACTTCAAGATCAAAAGCAGCAGAAATAGATAAAAGAAATCTAATAGAAGTCAATTTTGCAACAGGTGAAAAAATCTCACCAAAATCGATGCCCTCAATTTGGGAGTAACCTTTCGCAACTAGTCGAGCCTTGTACTTCTCCACTTTACCTGCTGCATTTAACTTCTTCTTGAATACCCATTTGCTTCCAATAGGATTTCTTCCTTCTGGCAACTCAACCAGATCCCATGCCTCATTTTTGTCCAAGGCATCCATTTCTTCTATCATGGCCTTCTTCCATAGTTTACTATCTTCTGAATCCATTGCCTCTTTAGCAGTTCTAGGATCATCATCAGTAATAGATAACACAAAATTAGAACGAAAATCAGGGGGACTGTACCTTTCAACTTGCCTTCTTTCTCGGTCAGATCTCCTCAATACCGGAGTCTGTGGATCCGCCTCTTCATCTGATTCAGACGATTCTGCCTCCTCATCTGATTCAGACGAATCTGGTTCCTCAAAAGAGTCACCTCTTTCATCCTTGATATCAAAGTGTAGCTTCTCTGAATCCTTTTCCTTTGGTACATCCTCAATCCTGGAAGTGCTTTCAACTTCTCTGAAGATCACATCTCGACTGTAAACTGTTTGCCTTTTTACTGGGTTCCACAGCTTGTAACCTTTCACTCCATCCTTGTAACCAATGAAGATACATTTTTCCGCCTTATTATCCAACTTGCTCCTTTTCTCCTTTGGAACATGTACAAAAGCATCACACCCAAACACTCTGAGATGAGAGAGAGAGGGTTTCTTACCAGTCCAAACCTCATGAGGTGTCTTGTCAACCAACGCTGATGTGGGTGTCCTATTCACTAGGTAACACGCAGTGTCAACAGCTTCTGCCCAGAATTGTTGTGCTAGCCCTGCACCACTGAGCATACTCCTTGCCTTTTCCATCAATGTCCTGTTCATCCTTTCTGCAACCCCATTCTGTTGAGGTGTGTATGGAGTAGTCTTTTTCCTTGCTATTCCACACGTTTTACAGAACTCCTCAAATTCACTTTCACAGAATTCTCCACCGTTATCTGTTCTGAGTAATTTTATTTTCTTCTCAGTTTGATTCTCTACAAGAGCCTTAAATTCTTTGAATCTATTAAAAACCTCAGATTTCTTACGCAGGAAATAAATCCAAGTTTTCCTTGAGAAATCATCTATAAATGAAACATAATACACAGATTTACCAAGTGATGGAACAGGCACAGGTCCAAAAACATCACTGTGTATTAACTCTAAGATTCCTTTAGCTCTTACAACACCAGATGAGAATCTTACTCGATTCTGTTTACCATATAAGCAATGTTCACAGAAATCAAAATCTAATGTGAAATCAGACATGCCTTCAGCCATACTTTTACCTTGTAATAGTCGAAGACCCTTTTCTCCAATATGTCCCAGCCTTCGATGCCATAGCGATGTCTTCTCACTAGAGACAGTAAGGACTCTGTCTCCTTCATTTTTACCCTCAGAAACAATAGTGTTGTTACATCCATTTTTGAAGGTGCTTCCCAACAACTTGTATAGAGTTCCAATCCGAACTCCCCTCATCAACACCAATGACTCTCGAACCATTTTGCATGTGTTCTTTTCAAATAGAGTTTTCACACCTGCATCATCCATTTTACTTACAGATATAAGGTTTCTAGCCAACTTTGGAATGTGCAGAACCCCGGGAAGAGTTTTAACCCTTCCATCTTTGAGCAGTAGCTTGACCTTTCCTCGACCTATGATTTTCGCTACCGAGTTGTCTCCCAGAAATACATCTCCTCCATCATACTTTTCGTATTCAGAAAACCACTCCCTGTGGGGAGTCATATGATAAGACGCACCTGAGTCAATCAACCACGAATCATGCTCTGCATGTGTACTTGAAGATGCCAGATACACATCTCCTCCTTCCTCTGTAGATTCTTTCCCATCTGCGGATGGAGTGTCATTAGGTCCTCTACTTTTATCAGTAATTTTCGATTTACAATCCTTCTTGTAATGCCCAGCTTTTCCGCACTTCCAGCATTTTCTTACAGAAGGTCCTGGAGATTTAGATCTCCCTCTAGATTTAGATCTACCACCTGAAGACTTATTTTTAGATCTGTCTCCAGGGCGACCTCTTACAAATAAGGCATCCTTGGCTGAACTATCTATGGATTTCCGCCTCATTTCCTCCGATAGTAGGGATGCAACCACATCATCGAAGTTTAGTGTGGTTGCATTACTCCCAATAGCTATGACCAGATTATCCCATGAATCTGGCAAAGAGCACAACAGACTAATACACTTTTCATCATCATCAAGTTTAATACCAACAGATGTCAACTGACTTACCAGAGTATTGAAGGCGTTTAGATGCTCTGAAACAGAGTCTCCATCAGTCATCCTCAGAAGGTACAATTTCTTTCGTAGAAATAACTTATTTACCAGGGACTTTGACTGATACAGACTTCCCAGTTTATCCCATAGCTTCTTTGCAGTGTCTTCTCCAGATACGTTCACCAATACCGAATCTGCAAGGCAAAGACGAATAGTGCTCCTTGCTTTCCTTTCCAGCTTTTCCCATTCTTCTTTTACCGCACCAGAGGGCATGGTACCTGGATCTACTGCGATCCATTGTTCTCTATCTACCAGAAGATCTTCCATCTTGAGCTTCCATAGCTCAAAGCTATGACCATTAAATTTCTTAATCTCGAATCTAGAACTGCTCGCCATTCTTTAAACAAAGAATAAATCACCGCTGCAAAGCTCCCACTGAAACCAGGTTTATCACAAATCCAAGATCGAGCCAAACCCCTGGAAACAAAGGCATCCCTCTGAACCCAAAATTGCTCTGATACCAAATGTAAGTTTTAAACCTTAACAGTGAAGTACAAACTTATATTATTCTTAAGCATTAACAGAAAAACACACAATGGCACACACATTACACAGAGATTTTCACCTGGAAACCCTTAACCGGGAAAAAACCAGCAAAACTTAGAGCCGCATAGCTCCTTTCTCATTATATGTTTATTTTACATGTACAATACAATAAATGGTATTCTGCAGCATCTAAAACCCTAATTCGTTTACCCGAATTAGGTTACAACCCTAATTCCTTTTACCGGAATTAGATTAGAGTACAATGGGTCGAAAATCGCGAAAAAGCAAAAAGCAACCCAAAATTTTTTGCGGTCCGAAACGAAGGGGGTGGGCCCTGTCGGGCTACCCCCCCCTCTAAACCCCCCCCCTCCGGACGCGCCCATGTGAAGAGATATAACATACCCAACATTTGGTATCAGAGCAAGTTCCAAAGGAGAAAAGGAGCAAGTTGGATAATAAGGAGCAAGTTCCAAAGGAGAAAAGACTACTCCATACACACCTCAACAGAATGGGGTTGCAGAAAGGATGAACAGGACATTGATGGAAAAGGCAAGGAGTATGCTCAGTGGTGCAGGGCTAGCACAACAATTCTGGGCAGAAGCTGTTGACACTGCGTGTTACCTAGTGAATAGGACACCCACATCAGCGTTGGTTGACAAGACACCTCATGAGGTTTGGACTGGTAAGAAACCCTCTCTCTCTCATCTCAGAGTGTTTGGGTGTGATGCTTTTGTACATGTTCCAAAGGAGAAAAGGAGCAAGTTGGATAATAAGGCGGAAAAATGTATCTTCATTTTTCCGCCTTATTACCCAACAAAGAGGAAGGGAGATTCATATCCAAATCTCATGGAAGATATTTGAAGAGAAATGAGTCCTACCCCTCAAGCAAATTTATTCAAGGAAGTTTTGAGCTTTTCCCTAGACAAAGGAACCTCCTCCTCGAGTAATGTAGCATTAAGAAACAACTTCAATACTCTTGAAAACCCTCTACTATTTGATTTAATATTTTTCTTCCTTCTTGGAATATGAGAGGGATGATGATACTAGGTAGGAATCAACCTATCTAGGGAGTTTACAAAAAGGCTAATCCAAGTGTGGTATTTATCTGCTAGTTCTATTATATTGATTTTGATCTTCACTTAATTCATAAGAGATATTTGTTGAGTGATCACTATTTTACCTAAGAACGCATTCAAAATGTGGGGTGGGGTATTTCCTTCTGTATCTCCTTTCCTATATAATTTCTTTACATCATATGCTTTCAACCCATATAACTTGTGCTTCTGGGTTACTCTTTTGATACATGTGAGAGTGCATGGATTCTATTTGATCTATGTGCCCAATATCAATTAAACTCAAATCTATCATTGGAAGTCATTGTCCTCCTCTTTGTTACATGTAGAATGCATAGTGGGTTGTGACATTAACATGGTGGTGGCTCAAGTTTAGTGGTGTGTGGAATGGAGAAGTAAGCATGGTTAATCTATAAGGCTATCTTTCAAATCACCTAAATGGGGAAAACAATGTTTCACTATGAAGGTTGGTTCAGTTGGTCCAACTATCATAAGGGGACGAAGAGGTTTGAGGTGAGAATTGATGAGGTATATGGACCTTAGTAACATATTTACTTTTATGGAAGGCCTCAAATGACTGATGTGATGATGGAGACCTCTACATCAGATCATCTACCCATTTAAAATTCCATTTTGGTGGGTCATGTCATTGACTCAAAGCCTTCTACCTTGTTCAATATATTTTTATCTCATATGAATTCCCTTTATTTCTCTTCTTTAGTCCATCTTGTTTTGACTACGTATTCCTTTCATGTTGGGGATAGGGGCTAACTGGTATGGTGGGATGCATAAATTCAAAGGAATATCAAACTCATGCATGGATCGGATCATATGATTTCTTGCAAGTATAGGAAAAAGCATCAAGAGGATATGTGCAATTTGGAAGAGATTCATACCCTCCTTGAGGAGAATTTGAATAACATTGTGTTCCAAGTGTTTGAAGTCCACATAGAGTTTGTGGTGCAAAGGGAGGATTATATAGGTAGAGGTTCAAATGTGCATGTCAAGTGACAAACAAATTAGGAGGGAGACGAGGAATCAAAGTTCTTATTCAAATGTATACTAAAGAAAGTGGTTTCTAAAAATGTACTTGGCCTTCATATAGAAGATCGTTCACTTGACGAAGATCCCTATGAGATCTGAGGTATGTTTGGTGATCATTTTCATAATATTTTTTTCTACTTATCTTGTGATAGAGTGGTCCCACACAAGGTATTTTTGTTGATCATGTCAAGATGGATATATATTTTATAAAGGATGAATAGTTTGCAGTTATTAGCTAAATGTAAAATGGTAAATATCTAGGTATTGATGAACTACGGTAAGATTTCTACAAGTCTATGTGGAATAGTATTGGAGATGACCTTAGTAACATGGCTTCAAAGTCCTATCATATAATATTTAACATTCTTGGGTTGATCAATCTCATTCCAAAGAACATTGTTAAGGACAACATCCAAGGATGGTGAGTAATAACAATATTTAATATGTCTTACAATATCATCACTAAAGTAGTGACACTAAAGATGAGGGATGTTTCCATGAAGATTGTGTGTTAAGTGTATACATGTTTTGTTTAAGGGGGATTTATTCTAGACATGATGATTTTTTATTAGGTGGTGATGGAGTGGGTCCTTTTTTACAGTATTGAGGTTCATTCCTAAAATATTGATTTCTTAGTTAAGCGAAGTCTTAGTAGGTAAATGGTATATCTAAATTTGGAAGTTGGTTTTTTAAATTTAACTTGAAAATAATTTTTTTCATCAAAATATATATATATAAAATATAATTTTTATAGAAACTAATACTATATAGTATCTTTTATTTTATGATATAAAGTTTTTTTATTTAAAAATTGTAATAATTTTTTTAAGATAACATATAGGATTATATTTTAATAATAATGTTTTATTAGGGTATTAAAATTTCAATTGATATTATTATTTTTCAATAATTTTAGTATAATAATTAATTTTAAAAATAAATAAATAATACCATAATTAACTAGTACCATTTACATTATTATGTCCCGTAAAGAGATCATATATGAATTGTTAAAACACTATAAATGTGGGCTAGAATCTATGCTAACCTATAATTTTTTTGTCATTGATTATAGTTTAGACAAAAGTTGGAATATTTTTTTTTATAACTTCTGATTTTAAAAATAATTTTTCTTAAATTTTATTGGTTGAACAAGTCATTATCCTCGTTTATTGATGCCTAGGAGAGGGTCGAGCTGATATCAGGTCTTATAGGTCCTACAGAGGACAGACATGACACACTTCCATAATGTCTAAAAAAAGGTGCACCTTGGTTGTCATTTAATGTTTCATAGGTAAATGTGCCCTAGCAAGCGCTCTTTTTAGGTAGAAAGCAGGATTTCATTAATGGGATCAACGGTGGCAGATGACATGCAAGGAAAACGAACGTGGACATGTAGAAAGGACCTCGCAGTAATAATTTCCCGCGCAATGCGATTCCTCTAAGGGCCAAATTCAGACCTGTGATGGCACTCTATGCGAGTTGATAAGGATGAATCCGACGAGCTTTTGACGTTGAGCGGATGAATTTGCGGGGGCTCTTTTGATCAATTAGGCAGCGGAATTCTGATTCATGTTGCGGTGGGGAGAACGCCGGCCCAAATAACTGTAAATCGGCCATGATATTTCCGATATTTTTTGGTAAGAATGCATCGAATTCAGGAATAGGGCAATGGATTTCCATGCAAAAAATAGCATATTTTTTTGCAGATCTTAATTATTCCTGTTTAAGTTTTTGAAAAAAAATTGGAGTTCCAAATAATAGTCAAGATCTGGGAATTGCCAATTATAACACAGAGCGCATTTTTATAAAGGTGTATTCTTTAATGCGTTGGTTCTGCATTCTGCCACATTGGTCCCATTGTTCTCAAAGTGAGATTTTAGGGTAATGTGGGGGTTCTATTTTGTGCTTCAGTTTGAAAAGTTTAAGTAAAATCTGTCCCCGGGATTCTATCCGGTGGCATTTAGATATATAATTTTACAATGCGTTTTCACGGGTCAGAATGAGTTGTGTATAGCATATACTTCAATACGGGGCTTAAAAAATGAGAATATGCTCTATAGAAAAGCGAGATTTTTTAGGAGCTGCAAACCAATCTCCAGTTTGGAGACGCGATTTCGAGTGTCAGTGCCAGCTGAGGTGACACCAAGTGGCATATGTAGGTAGATTGTTATTAATTACAAATGCAATGCTTTTGGTACATCTGATGCCTTTGATAACTTCCCTCGTTTTAGATATTAATTTCCTTTTTTTGGTTTAATGTTTGGAATCTATATTTACACAGTATTGGCTTATACTGTTAGGGTGCCATGTAGAACAAGTCTACTATGCATTAATGCAGTTTTTGTTTCCCACCTTGTTCACACGATCAAATGCACAGGAGAATACAGATGCTAAAACTATCTCCTATGAAAATGTAGAATTATTGCATGGCATTGGCCAATATTTGAATTAACTTATTATAGTTATGAAGTTGCGGTGATGTTCCCAAATCTGTTCTGTCACAGATGAATTAATATGCAGGGCGCTGTTTTATCCTGTCCTTCATAATGAATTGATTGCATACATCTCCTTTGGCGGCTACCCAATGCCCTTGAAATAACTTATGAGCACAAAATAGAGTGTGTTTACAAAGAAAAGTAACTGAGAAAACTTTAAAGCGTTTCTGATCCGATCTTCTTCTTCGGGAGTCTGATATGTAAACGGTAGCAGGTATCCTACTAATCAGTTCATCACAATGGATCCTATATTATATTTTATTATTGTTGGATAGAATCTGGTATATGTTCTTCTGCTATCTAGTCGTGGAAAAAGGAAATAACAAGAAAAACAGAAATTAAGTGGACAACACATTCGATCATAAACAATTTGACACACAGATTTACCCTGGAGAAATTCACTCTGGGAAAGTCCAGCAATGGAATGGCTTTGTCTATCCTCTATTGAATCTTTTGAAAATAAGATAATTACCGATTACAATGGCTCTAATGAGAAGAGAACAATTTGCATGTGTCTCTTACTACGAATGTAAACATTAGCTTGACCTTAGGTTACAAAAAAATAATCCAAAATGTGACAGTATTACAAAATGTTACTTATAATATTTTCAATAGTTTGTCATATGTGTGTCCAATGAATGTTTGTCTAATCATCTACATAGATATACAGATTATATTATTATGGTGTTTGTTGAAATTTAGTTGGATATAGTGTGCACTGTCTATCTTCAATCAAAGACCTTTATATATAAATTCAGATTCAATTCAATGGAATAAACAATTTGATTTTGTATTTTGTGTGATTGTGTTCATGTGAACTTCTTTGATATGTTTTTTCTTAGATTTTTTGTAATAAATTTTTTGTAGTTGTGTAGCTGGTTTGAGAGTCGAAGGTCCTCAGAAGGATTGATGAAGAGAGCATGAAAGAAACAAGGAAAGTGCAAGAAACAAGGAAAGTGCATCAGGAGGTTTTTTATCAGCGTAATATGAGTGATAAAAAGCTTGGTAAGTTGCAAAATTATTGTTTAAAACGGTTTGATATTGTCAAAAATATTTACTCCGATAATTTGTACTACCAGCAGGTGGCGATTATTCATTTTAGATTTTGGGATCATAATGAGCATCTTGAATTTTGGCCTTTTTTTTATTGATCTGCATATTTCAGGGGCACAGTAATGACCTAAACATTTCTCATCCATCTTTTGATGCATTTACGTTGAGGGATGAGTTGTGTTTTTGGTTTTCTATAAAAACATATTTCAGGAGCACAATAATGACCTAAACATTGTTCATCCATCTCTTAATGTGAACTTCAGCTAAGGAATGGGTCGCGTTTCTGTTTTTGTTAAATATATTATGTCCAATTTACTAATGAATTTTGTCTGGCATTTAGGCTTGTTGCATGTTTGTGATTATTTACTGGTTATTAAAAAATATTGATGTTTCCTTTCAAAGCAATGCTTTTGCTGAGACAATTACAGTCAGTGTATTATGATATAATAACTTGGTCACCTTAGAGACACTTATAGTAGTCGTAGATTGTTATGGCTATCCTGGACCTTTATCCGCTAGCTTTACAACAAACTAAAACACTAAAGATTGAATAGTCACTAGATACTTTAGATACCCAACATACACGTAAAGAGGATCAAAGGGAATTAAAAACGAAATAAACCATACTGACAATATGAAAATCGACTCACCACATCCACAACAGTGAAACTTTCGAGAATGTAGCATCCAACAACACAACAAGAACATCCTGGATGGAAGATATTTTTGTAATTTACTAGAGAGTATAGATGATGAAGATCCAATAGATACACAATGAACATAGTTTTTTTTGGTTGATGGGTTTTGATATTTCTCTTTAAGTCCTAACTAGTATGTAGAGCCCGAACCCTAATGGCTCTGATGGGTTTTTCAAGATTTGGAAATTCAATGCTCAAATATGTACATAAAATCAATTGAGTTGAAATAAAATCTACGGATATGTACATACAATCAGTTGTGTTTAAATGTTGTATATGAAACTACTAGACCACTTGTAGGCAAAGCTAATTTCAATTTAAAAGGTTTGTAGATTCCAAAGTTTGTGTGCATCTTGCCCATGTGTTTGTCATTTATATAGTGGGAGAAAAATGCATTTGATAAAGCACAGAGGTCACGTTACATAAAAAAATCTAATTAAATTACTCAACTGAAGTAGCTCTACCTGTTCACATTGGGCGCCTCCGTTATCTTTGTTCTGTTCTCTTGTGTTCATGTTGGATTATGGAAGCGCTTCTGATATGTTGTATGGTTGGGCTTGTGATTATTGTGTCTTTTTTCCTGAGAGTTATTTTATCTGTGTGTTATGTTGTATGCAATTGATAGAGGTTGGAGGTTGAATCGAATTTGGATATCCAATATTTTTCTATGGACAATGGACCTTCACCTGGATCAATATTCGTTTACTGTTTATTGGAATAATACGATAGAAGAAATTGTACTTAGAGTTGGAATTTGGATAAACCATTGGTATCTTGGATGCGTCTTGTTCATGTAATATCTATGATTAATCCAATATCTATGTTTATTTTGGAGGAAATGAAAAGAAAGAGCCAAAAAATATTATCACGTTGAATGGGAGATGAAACTTATCGCTCATAACCATCCAGTTGTTGTTGGCTTGCATTCCTTTCCGTAGGTGATTCGAATAACTAGTTGGGCTTATCATATCTCTGTGTGTTGAAGAGAAGGGTCATGAAATCTTCAAGAAGACGACCATATGTGTTTCTCTGCATTTGAGTGTTAATTGCAGCTACCTTAAATCTTACCTACTCCATTTATTTTATATAGCAAGTTGTCTTGAATGTTCAAAATATGGGCAGAGACATAAACAAAAGAGTTACAAGCACAAATGGCTGAACTATTTATTTGATATTACACAGTTGTATATATATGTTACACACTTTGACGGTTGTAGCCAATACCGGACACTCCCTCGTAATTATAATACTCTAAAACATCTAAAATGCAAATCTCACAAATTCAAATGCTTACTGGTCTATGTCTCAGCCAAGCTAAATTAGCTTTAGATTAGACTACTTAGGCCTATTTCTTTCATCTTCATCTTCAAATATAGAATGTTCGCCTGGATCCCAAATCTGATGTTGCAGTCTTCCTCTTGCCTTGCTTTCAAAACTATTCTCAGTCAAGTGATCTTTGTGATTGACTATATTCTTTGTGGCATTGTATCTCCACCCAGAAATATTCCGCAAACATTTCTATAATTCTTCTATCTCAATGTTCAGCTCTATTCCTTGCATTTCTTCTATCTCAATGTTCAGCTCTATTCCTTGCATGTGTATGTTACTTAACTTCATTTCCTGGGGGATTTCTGCAATGCTAATTTCTGATTCTTGAATAATGATTTTAGATTCTTCATCTGCTACAGTCTTTTTATCAATGTCTTCACAAATCCTTGGATTTTCTATCCACTCTTCTAGCATTCTCAACTCTTCATCATAATCTGTTAACACATCCAAATGATGTTCTTCTTTCATAGTACCTGCATAATCTACAAACACACACAAATTTTTAGTTTCAAAAACATGAGATTCTTTGGTCTCGGTTGATGCTTCAAGCATCTTTTCCTTGTGTAGGAATGGACTCTCCTAGCACTCTACAAAATCTTCATCTTGTTTCTCATCAAACATTGCTACATGAGCAGTTTTATCTTCAACTGAATTGTCATCAACAAACTCAACAAACTTTGTCACTAAGTTAATGTCGTCAGCAATATCTATTGCTAGATTCACCAAAGTTTCTTCATCATCAAAGGTTTCTTCATTATCAAAGGTTGCTACAATGGCAACTTTGTCATCCACTTCATCATTCACTAAAGTTTCTTCATCATCAAAGGCTGCTACAATGGCAACTTTATCATCCACTGGTGTATCTACGCAGTGGGATTTTTCTTTCTCTACTTCTTCTTTCTCTGCTTTAGACACAAAAGCTTCTTCTAATGTACTAATATGCTGCAAAGTATTAATGTTTCTTCTCTTTTTAGAGTACCTCATCTTTAATGCATCCCAAAAAGCTTTTGTACTAACAACTTGACGAAGTTTATAGAAAACACAATAAAAAACGTTTTCGTCCACTACTGACAAAATAAGAAATCTTGCTATTGCATTTTTTCTATTATGAGGATCTTCAAAATCTTTTTGAACAAAACGCCATAAATTTACTGAACAAAGCAAATCTTCCATTTTATTTGCCCAAATTTCATAATCCATACCTGAGAAAAATGGAAAAATTAGCATAGATCTTCCCAATATTTCATCTATCTCTTCATCTTCTTTAGATTCTTCATTAGATCTTCTCAATATTTCATCTATCTCTTCGACTTCATTAATCTAATTCTGATCTAGATCTTCATTGATCTGCTCCATGATTAGAAATACTCTATATTTCTGCTCAATTTTGTTTCAAAAATTGCAGCAATTCTTCACATCAAAGGAATTATTTTCTTTCTCAAAACCAATTGATACTAATCAATATAAAGCTGTTCGTTTTTATAAATATATGTGCTAAAATATTAACACTTAAAATACTTCACAAAGCTTTCTCTTTACCCTAGACCACATACACTGATGGGCAGCAAAAACTTACACTGAGTGGGCTCCTTCAATAATTTCTTTTACCCAAACTCTTTTATACAAACTTGAGTGATATGGTGAGACTCAATGCAATATGGTGAGACTCAATGCATTCTCTAATGCTCTTTTCTTTTCACTCATGAGATCTTTTTATAAAACTTATTTTCACCCACACAAAAATCTTAAGTTCTAAATCTTTGAGAATACCGTAAAATCTTCTTTCACATAGTTTTCTTTTCTTTTTGCCAATACAAAAACAAATATATGCCTTTCTCTTAACTTGGCATGCTAAACGTGTGCTAACTCTCTCAAATTCAACTTTAAATGAACTCGTTCTTTTTTAATGTGTGTCGTTTTGTGACTTACTTTCACAGCCATAAATGTTCTGGTGAAGATTTTTTAAGGATACAAAAATCTTTCCAATATATCTAGACAAAATTTATGATCACAATCACAGTACCTTTAATATCCTTTTAACAATGAATCAGCGGCTTGAAATAGGATCTCCTTTGGCGGATCTTTAACCCACACGGTGCAGAATGACGCAACTACGCTACTGTTCTCAAGTAAATTCGATTCTCTGCTCCACGTATGGGCAGTTCTTTCTTGCAGATGAAGTTCCAACGCAACAAATTTATTTTCCTCATAAAACGCTTTCTTACAGCAAACTATTGTTGCTGGATGGCACTGTCCAACGATTGACTCAACCGGCTCAACAAACTTCAGCAATAGCACCAGCTTCTACGAAAGCAGACCACTTTCCTCTGCTTGTGCATCAACGCTCAACAAAACCTCCAAGGGCTCAACAAAACCTAACGGTTCAACAAAACCTCAAACGAAGAAGAGGCTCCTAAATCCAGTTTATATTGATCAATGGATTAACCAAACACTCTGATACCATGTTCAAAATATGGGCAGAGACATGAACAAAAGAGTTACAAGCACAAATGACTGAACTATTTATTTGATATTACACAGTTGTATATATATGTTACAGGCTTTAACGGTTGTAGCCAATACCAACTAACTGATTATAGAACTGACTAACTAAATGTAACTAACACAATTTAACTAAGAGATTATTATTTCTAACATTGAATTGCTCTGGCATGGTACCTTTTTATGTGTGTAGTTGTCTCTATTCACTTACACGGAATTATGTTTCCCTTTTTAAGGTATATCAAACAGTATAATGTACAAAATCCAACTGCATGAGTATGTGCAGAAAGAATCGATACTTTACTCAGCCTATAGCTGTTGTAGTTGGCCAAGAAACCAATATTACTTTGAGAGGCCACAGTTTGACAACTTCTGGTTCAAAGTAAGCTTCGGAATTATGGTTCTGATGGATAGAAATAACATTGACTAGTTAGGCTTATATATTTTGTCAAGTAAAGTATACCTTGATTGATTGGCTTCCTGAAAAGAAAACTTCCATGAGATACTTAGAAAGCATACTGATTGATCACAGGGTGCAAAAGTTTAAATTTTCACGGGGGGCACCTAACATTTTGGGTTGTTGTTTTATATAGGTAGATTGAGCTTGATTAATCTCTTTTAGCCATGTATTTTGTGGCTTGGACATTATTTTTAGGTATGTAGTTAATACAATGTTGCTATGTAATTACTCTTAGAGTGTGTCTGTTTGTGCCATGTGGCGTCATGTAGGCGGAGCATGGTTTCAAGGGAAATTGCTTTCTTATTATTGTTATTGTTGTGGACCTTAACATCTGTAGAGAGCTACAAAGCCTTGAACATAATATTTCTTTTTTGATATTTATATTGTTGCAGACCCTTCCATCTGTAGAGAGTCGGAAAGCCTTAAACCTAAGATTGAAAATGAGTTCTAAAATTACATCTTGAACATTTTCAAGGTTGCAGTCAAGTTATAGAAAATTTCTTAAATGAGTTAGGATGACTCTTTGACAAGAGTAGCTCATGGGAAATGGAGCTAAAATTTTTCAATGAACCTTCTTTTCTTGAATTTTCATCTAGTCGCTTCAAGTTGCTTTTTCATATATGTTGTAGAAAAAGACATGTGTGCTCTTTTGAAGAAGTTCTTGGATATATTTTTTTGAAATGAATGGCCGCAAGGAAGCTTCAACTCAAAAGTCATCCAAAAGCTTGATTCTAAGTAATTTATTGCATAGGGTAGTGAAGAGAAGTTGTAAATAGATGGCCGATTTGCTACCTAATTATGCTCTTTTGTCAAGGAGTATTGATTTCCAAACAAAATCTTTTATTTTCCTTCTCAATTTGACATGTCCAGGTGGCCTTACACCATAGCAATTGGCAACCAGTAAACACAATTGTGAGGACTTGATAGATGCACTAACAAGTTATCCACAAGTGGTGCCACTGTTGTTTCTCTGAAATCGACTAATGTTGCTTGTGCTTCTAAAACAAGTTGGAATCCTCAATTTCTTAACAATGTGTTTTATGATTAAAAACTTCTCAGCTATGAACTATCAGTAGTGAACATATACTTCTAAATCAGAGCCATGAAACCATTAAACTGTATGCCGGGACATTTTCCAGCTCGTGACTCTTGTATTTTATATACCATTCATAATAAATCCTCTGTGAAAATAAAATCTTATTATTAATTATGGTATAGTTTTTTTTTTCTTTCGCATTATTATATATATAATAGTAAATTGCTATAATACATAATCTTGTTAAATCATATGTTTTTGTTATTTATTATTGCATTATTAGCTATTTTGGGGGATTTATACCATATATACATGTATGAAATATTTATACAAATATATTAATTATAATTTTGTTGTTTTACACCACAAAATTTTAGTCAATGTAAGATTAGTTTGTGTGTTTTGCACCATAGAATTTAATCTACTTAGGATTGGCTTTTGGTGGTTTGCACCATATATTATCGAATGTCACTTATTTATTTAACACTGAAATTAACATTTTTCACAAACTCCACTTTTGTACCAAAAATATTAACACCACTTTTATAACCCCACTTTGCATCCACTTTTACATCATTATTTAAAAAATGACATCATTGTTTAAAAAATGAAGATTTTGTAAATCCTTTATAAAAATAACAAGTAATGCCTAAATAATTCATATGCAAACTCATTCTTTAACTAATTATTAAGAAGGAATAATTAGATTTTCCAACAATTCGTGATACGATCAAGTAGTGGAATAATAACAATATGGTTAAGTTACCGGTTGTGAAAATATAGATGTAACTGCAAAAAATTTATCACTATAGTAAATTTCATACAAGAACAATTTATTTCAGTATGATAGTCAAGTGGAATTCGAAGTCAAATTTAGTGTACCAGACCCAAGTTTCTTAGTTAGTAAAAACGATGAATTTTCAAAATAAAATTTGGGTAAAACTTTAAATATCCTTTCATTGAAAAGCTTTAATTTGTTTCAACCATTTCAATAGCTTACATAAGTCCAACAATTTGCATATCCACATATTAGCATACACTAGAGCGTTCCATCTTACCTTAAACAACATAATGAAATTCTTTTGGTTAAATGTATTTTATTCCAAACAATAGATATATTTTTAACTGCCACCTCTTTAGACTATCATCACTCAGACAAATTGAATTATATTTTACCTAAAAAAAATTAATGCGGTACATGCAATATATATCGATAAAATCTCAAGGTATACATATGAAGATATCTATTACTTAAACATTCAAATAAATCTTACCCACAAATAGGACAAATCATAATTAGTCATAAACACACTAAGAGAGAGAGAGTCTAGTAAATAGATAGGAAACACATAACAATAACATTGTTTTACAATGATTCACCCCAAGCTTGGGCTACGTGTTGTATTAATCAATAAAAAGGAAGAGGTCCCAACTAGCAGCAATGTTATTGCCATTCATTTTTTCACTTTCCCTAACTTCTCTCATAGAGAGGGTTATCAATACTAACTTTTCAATCAAACAAGGGCAGCATAAAACTCGTTTGCTAACCATAATGTAAACCTATTTTAGTTGTGCTATAATTCTATTCGAAAGTATATAAACCCCCTTTAATTTTGAATGTTATAGTCCTTCCCAAAGGTAAGGTCTAGCTCCATTTTAATTTCTTGTACTGTTAATTACATGAATGAGGATATCATTCTTATATTTTCCTCTTGACAAGTTACTATTAAACTCTTGATTATATAAAGAAGGGATAGTATTTTTCTTCATTATAAACGTGGTTTAAGGCCAAAATTTCCTTAACAACTTCTTTCAGATTGTTAAACCAAAAACGGTTAGGGTCATTTCTTTTCCCCTTCCATCAAAATATGTCTAAGACCTAGTAATAATGTTAACATTCTCTTTTTAGCTCATAATTATATATTAAAGCTTTGGTTAAACCAAAACCTAGCCAAAAGGTTGATCGCAGATTTTTCATTGTCATAAATCATGTGAAAATCAGAAAGCATCGCTTCATAATTGAAGGAGTCAGCCAATAAACTAAAACCACAGTTCGTATTTAAAATACCAGATCCGGTGCCTAGATCTGCGATTTCTCTAAACCCTAAACTATGGTTTACAATAGCCATCGGAATCTATGGTAAGGAAATACAGCCACCGATCATACATGAGTCGCTTACCCGCTCAGACTCCACTCACTCGATACTACAACTCAATTCGATATAAACAAAATATACGAACTTCTAGATATGCCTATTATTACTACATATCTTTATTTAGTGGTTGACGATGGGATCGGGTCCAAGATTCGTCCAAAGAAATGAGGTTGTTATCACAGGATGCACAGTGGTTAACTTAAGAGCAATCACGACCATCTACATGGTCGGAAAATCCGCTCATACAATCTATGCTTAAATGGAGAATAGCGAAAAGGGATCAGGCCCTATCGTTCGACCCAAATCCATACCTCCGAGATACTTTTCATGGTAGAAATAAAAATACAATACATATATAAATAAGTCAAAAACCTATGACAGGGATCAAAACTATCAATCAAGTATTAAAATACCTAATACTTGGGCGCTATCTTGACCACTTCGGTGAAATAAAGCTTTAACCATCCAAAACATTAAAAAATTCCGGTCACTTATGCAGTATTCTTAAACCAAAATCATACAAATAACAAACTACCCACAGGAAGGACGTAAGGCAGAGATCACATAAAAGAAAACGTAATACCAGTTTCCAGAATGGCCACGCATTTCTACAGTGATGAAGAAATTATTTAAGAAGGTCCAGGTTGCCCAATCATGCCTACAACAATGCAATAATGATATAAGAAGATCCAGGATATTCACGCAGAGGTTATTCACCCACATTCCTACAGAGATAAGGAAAGATCTAAAACAATTCAGGAACTTATTCCAAACCCTGATATACGCATTAAAAAGTTTACCTATAGAGATCGCAGGGGCCAGTGTTTCCTTACTTTCTTCTTACGGGTTCCGGGGAAGCGTTAATCTCCACCAGAAGTCGCATACCAGCAAAAACGTTGATAGACCAATCACCAAACAGAGATCTACGAGCCTCGTCTCCAGGTTTGCGTCCGTCGATCTCCACCTTTCGCAACAATCCCATTCTTACGTCGCGTCCCCCCAAAAGCCTGCTCTTCCGTTCTTGACATCCTCCTTTAATAGACCAACAGAAAACCTCTACATCAAGGAGGTATTGGCGCGACATCCCACCCGCGTTGACAAATGACAGTCAAAGTTTTTAACTGCCCTGAGGCATCCGCCTAGCTTAGAAGGATTTATGCCATTTGTAAAATGCTGCTCCTTGGAGCTAGGGTGGTATTTTCCAATTGGCAAGCTAGGTGAAAAAAGAGAAAGGAAAGCTTTCCCAATGCATTGATATGGAGGAGGGTCTGCGAATGGAAAATCTAAGTAGCTAGACTCGATCTCTAAATATGTATATACATCTCTCTCTATATATATATATTGAACGATTTAGCTTCCACATTTTTAATAAATATAAATTCAATTATTTTAACTTATTTTCTTCGAATATATATATATATATTCAATGACTTTCACTACCCGATTTCTAGTATATGTATTTATATAATAATATATTCCAAGATTTAGTTTCCACACTTCAATATTCATAAAATAAATGAATATGTAATAGTTATATTCTTTTTCCTTCCTCAAAAGGTACCTAGGTACGCAAATAAATTAGTTTGGCCAATGAAATTATGCACACATATCATGACATAGATATGTTATATACATATGTACACATTTTCCTATTACGTCCTAATGGTAATGGTAATAATACTTAGTTCCTCCTAAGTGGGCACTTAAAACCTTTCTAATGTTCACTTAAAACCTTTCTAATGTTCTAGTTGATGATACTAAATATTTAGTTTACCCATGCATTTATGAGGGGTTATGAACTAGCCATCAACCTCTTTCCTAGTAGATTTCTTTTTGTTGTGTCCCAACCTTCTGTCTCTTAGATCTAAGGTCGATCCTTTACAACTTCAGAATAACATACAATACTGTCGGGTTCCATTGGTGGGGCCTTGGCCTTGAGCTCCTCACGAGGGCCATTTACATCGATACAATTACAACAATTTATTTACATTAGGTTGATAAAGCAGGGGTGTTACATACTCCTCCCTTTCAGAATAACACCATCCTCGATGTTCAAATTTTTAGCAAATCGCCTACTCTTTTGAATTCTTCTTTCATTATTCACTTGTCGTCTCTTCTTTGGTTTTCTTGTTCATCTTTGAATCTTTATGATCTCCACATGTCTTTATCGTTCCCACTTCTTTCACAACCTATACATTGTGCAGCTCCTACAAGATTCTTCAGCATAAAGTAATTATACCATTTGCAATTTGAATCGTAAGGTAAGCACAAGTCTTTTTGGAACACCGTATCATTCACAGGTTAGCATCATATGCTTTGCAAATTCCGAACAGAAAATTTCTAACATTTAGCATTCATCCTCATCCTCTACTCAAACATTCTTTCACACACAAATGTATCCAATAGTCTAGTTACAAGGCAAATCATTAATATCATAAAACAAACATTTCAACAACACTTCTTTGATTATCAAACTCTCCAATGAGTTTGGAATTTTCAGCAGTTCCTCTCCTATACACAAAACTCATACTCGAGTTATGTTCTTTTGAAATTCAACAAATCAAACTTTGAAAACAAAATACTCTTTGTAAACTCAACAGAATAATCAGACGTCACTCTACAACTCATTAGTTAGCATTCCCCTTGTTGAAAAATCTAGTGAGCCCCCTGCCCAATTCGATGGATTAAATTTGCCTAGGTCTTTGGGTTAGTATAATATTCAACAAGCCACCTACTCTGTTCCACTTCCATGGGGAACATGACTACGTTTTTAGGGAAGTTGCCTCCTGCAACTGCTAATGAGTGAGTGCAGGATGCAGTCATTCTACTTGAGTCTAGGAAGTATTCTTTTCCCCCCAAACTTTCTCATTTGAGTCCAGGAAATATTCTTTTCACTTCAAACCTTCTCATTTGAGTCCAGGAAATTTACTTAGTTCCACTTCCATGGGGAACATGACCACATTTTTAGGGAAGTTGCCTCCTGCAACTGCTAATGAGTGAGTGCAGGATGCAATCGTTCTACTTGAGTCTAGGAAGTATTCTTTCCCCCCCAAACTTTCTCATTTGAGTCCAGGAAATATTCTTTTCACTTCAAACCTTCTCATTTGAGTCCAGGAAATTTACTTAGTAACAATAATTTATTATTTCTTGCAGGCCTCATGCAACATAATAGCAACAAATATTAACATATATCCATCTATCATATTCTTTGCATTTTCATGATTACACATTATCAATCATAAGTATTACCACCCATCGTGATTATAAATAAAATGTCAAGTAAATCATTACTTACTCTCGAGCAATTGAGCTCAACTTATCTCTATAAGTGCTTTTATAATCCACATTCTTCCTTAATCATGACATCAGTCCCTGTTTAATATCACTTCCTGAAACGTTAGTATAAATAAAATTTATTTGCTTCAATTGCTTAACGATTGAACCCATTAGTTCCATAGCATTATACGCATACTAGTTCAATTAACTTGTGCATCCTCTTCTCTTCATCCCGACGTAAACTCTTCAGCATCCTTAATGTGAGTATGTGGTCAAATATGTTGAACACATGTTAGTATCATAGTTCAAATATTTAGTTACATATATATTTATTTCAAATTGAGACTTATCATCTATGGATCCCATCCTCAATCAATCACAACAAGATTTGAATTTTTCTAAATCAAACTATTAACAAGATCTTGGTACTCATTAATCTCTGTTACAAAATAGAACTTCCTCTACCTGGGGTCTATCATAATGCATTTCTAAAATAAGATTAGTTTAAGCCCTAGGGACATTGCTTGCAAATTCATACAATAATACACCTTTATCCAATAAGAAATTCTAGAATGAAATACAATTGATGTTAAGCAATGAATTATTTTAACGTTGTAACAAATTGATGATTTTTTGTAAGAGTAGTATTCAAAGACATCATCACATGTATTTGTTCACATCTATAACTTGTAGTCTAGTATGTCAAATTTGTTTTGGCTATCAATACTCACGGATAACAATTACCTAGGTGACTCCATACTATTGGCTTCACGGAAGCAAACAAAATAGAGTCAACATATATTTTGCAACTACCCAAACTTAAAAGCAATGTTCAAAGAATGCACCCTACAATATGTAGATATAATTTCTTTCTCACTAATTTAAACGAATATCAAAAATATTTATGAGTGCAACATTTTCCGATATAACTTTATATGAAACTGTCATAACAACATGCAATACTAACTAAAGAATAATTATTTGTAATTGAATATGTTCAAGTGACTTCGTCCAACCATACAAGCTTAATTCCTTGGAGTATACTAGTAATACTACACTTTACCAATTAAAGCTCATAGATAGTGTGCTTAGTGACAAAATTTCAACAACTAAATTATGGAATTATGCTTCTACAAAATTTTGAATTTAAAATAAGACACATGTTTACCACATTTTTCATAATCCTTCATTTCGTCAAGGTAATAATATGTTTTGTCTAAGTCTTCCATTTCTTATCTATTGCTCTTACCAAATGACCTAAAACTATGAATCCAGCATTTCAACATAAAGATTATGTTACTCTAACAGTTACCAAATGACATAAAACTATGAATCCACCATTTCAACATAAAGATTATGTTACTCCTGTTCTCCTTAACAAGGTTAATTAATCATGATACAAAAATTTATTACATTTCCCATCAATCTCATGTAAGACATAAAAACAACACCTATATTGATTCTTTCTTCACATAAAATAATTTACACCTAGTGTAACTTTTGAAACTCTTTCATGTATTTTTCCTCTATATCCTACCTAAACTGACCAACTTCTTTACATGTACATACATCAATTTTTATTTTTATGACTATGTCCTAGAACCTGCTTTTTATGGTAACATTGATTGTGCCATTTTTGTGTAACAAAACTAATTACTTCGATAAATAATGACTCGCAACTAATTACTTCGATAAATAATGACTCACGAATGCTTTCCCTATTATAGATTCCAATAGAAATATCACTCATAAACCTTGTTTCATTAAATAAAGTCAACTAGGGATGAGTCATTTCTACTTTCAGTAAATCTCCTAACCTCATTGCACATATAGTGAGATTATTTCAACAAAATATTGCATTTCATGACAATACTACTCATCCATGTGAGCATTTATATTTTTTATCTACCAAGGAAACTTACGACAAGGATAACATACCTAACTCGAAATTTTTATGAAGATAACATACTTATCTTTACCTTTTGAGAGAAACTTGAAGTTGAATTTGAATATCATTTTCCGCTCATTCCATGCATCCAAACAAAACATCTTGATTAGCCTTCAAACTTATTTATCTCTTGTTGAGCTCATTAGGCCCTAGTGTTGTAACCTAATGCTCTGGTACCATATGTAACATACCCAAATTTCTTAATTAGTAAAAATGATGAATTTTCAAAATAAAATTTGGTAAACCATTAAATATCCTTTCATTGAAAAGCCGTAATAAGAATAATGAGAGTTGTACTTTCTTTGAGAATAAAAAGTCCACCATCTTTGTATTGATAAAGAATGAATAGTTAAAAGTAAGGAACTAAATCTCCACCTCTTTTTTTACTTTCTTTTGATTCCTCATTAATAATACTATCTAAGTAAGTTCTTTCATCACACTTTACACTACCCCACTACCCTAAGTAAGAAGAAACATTGCACTACTTTATTTGTTTCAACCATTTCAATAGCTTACATAAGTCCAACAATTTACACCTCCACCATACAGTAGAGCGTTCCATCTTATCTTAAACAACATAATGAAATTATTTTGGTTAAATGTATTTTATTCCGAACAATAGATATATTTTTAACTGCCATCTCTTTAGACTATCATCACTTGGACAAATTGAATTATATTTTACCTAAAGAACATCAATGCGGTACATGCAAGGTATACATATGAAGATATGCATTAGTTAAACATCCAAATAAACAAATATTACGCACAAATAGGACAAATCATAATTAGTCATGAACACAATAAGAGAGAGAGTCGAGTAAACACATAGGAGACACATAACAATAACATTGTTTTATCGTGGTTCACCCCCAAGCTTGGGCTACGTCCATAAAAGAAGAGATCCCAACTAGCCATCCACACTACTACACAGAAGGAGGTATTAAGACAATATTTGAGACAATAATTATGTAAATTGTCTCAACTTAAGACAAAAACAAAATTGTGTATTGTCTTAAATATTGTCTTTAAGCGAGTGTCTTAAACTATTGTCTTAAATTATTGTCTTAAACTATTGTCTTAAATTTAAGACAATAGTTTAAGACACTCGCTTAAAGACAATATTTAAGACAATACCCAATTCTTTTTTTGTCTTAAGTTGAGACAATTTACACAAATATTGTCTCAAAGATTGTCTTAATACCTCCTCTATGTAGTAGTAGTGATAGAATGCAAATATTTATGATAGGGCATGGTGGAATCGAACCACCAATCTTCTGCATTATAATTTATAATGTAGATGCTCTACCATTGAGCTAGTACCCTGCAACTTCATATACAAGAAAAATATTTGTATTTTTTAGAGTCTTTTTAAAGCAATGAGTGCAAGAAGCATGAAATACTTACTGTATTTCACTCATTGTGTGGATGCACGGCTATAGTAGGACAAATGTGGTGGGGTAGACTAACGTACCAAGACAAGTAAAAAATTACAAAAAAATTCTCTCAAGGGTCTACAAGAGCCTGTGTCTTTGTATATTCTTATCCTGTCAAAGGACTATTGGTCTGCGAAGGGAGATCCATTAAGACGTTGTCACTCAAAGCTCTTATATATCTAAGTCATTGCTTAAGAGTTTCTTGGATCGATCAGGCCATATATGATGGGTAGATCTCCTAATTGCTAGAGTTGTTCAAAGGATGGTGATCAACAGGGTCTCAATCGCGGTGCTTGGACTTCTCCCACTCGCTTTGCCTCTAACTTAGAACAATGGTCTAAAAATATAGATGGATACCTCATGATTGTTGGTCATTTAGTCTCACATTCGTTTTAAAAAAGAAATCATGTGATTAGCTTTACGACATGCTTTTACCTAGAGAAATCTAGCTACTTAAGAGCCTAATCATACACCCACTTTTCTCGACACCAATAGCCACATCTCAAGTGGCCCATCCCACCTTTTTAAAACGCAATATACTTTCTGTGTTTTTAAAAAGTGACACTTGTGGAAACCTAATAGATATTTACAATCTATTTCCAATCTATTGAGTTTTTGTGGATATGGGAATGCACTGATTCTGGCAATCTAAAATATTGAGCTCATGCTATAAATTAATTGCAATGAAATTTAGAAGTTGCAAGTATCGTACCGAAAATGATTTAATTAAGAATCATATATTAGATTAATGTTCAACTATAATTCCATGATTGGTTTCTAATTGTCATTTTTATGCATATGGTAATAAACCTGTATAAGTGATTCCTAGAGCCCAAAGAAGATTAATGCTGAAATGATAGCATAGGAAAAAAAACAGCATTGGACTAATATTTCTATTCGCATGGCTTCCTTTGGCATTTTTATAAATTGCAATTCAAATGCGACTTCCTTAGGCATTTTTATAAATTGCAATTCAAAATTTCTTTGTACTACTTTATGCGGTTATGAACATTATTTTTCTCCAAAACATATTAAGGGAAAACTTATTTAAATATTTCCAGTAAGAAAAGTAAATTCGTGTGCTATGCACCGTCACCGAAAGCATTGAATTGGTACAATATTTTAAAGATTTTCTAGATGCATGAATTCACAAGTCTTACCTAAAACTTTCCAAGCAAAAAAGCTTTTTGAAGGTCGTGCCGATCGATTCTTTGTGCGAATAAGGTTTCTGCTCTACGGTAAACTTAAGGATCTTTGAAGCTGGCCATAGATAAAGCTCGCTGAAAATTAAAATCCTGCACAGAGTTTAATAAGAATTCTAGCTTTTCATTAACAGACATGAAGCTTGAGAAAAATTCTAGCTTTCAAAATTACCCCCAAAATATAGAGTTCCGGATGAAGCATATATGTACCAAACCCCACCAACCTCGTCTTATGTATCTAAAATCACTTCTGATCCGAAACCTGAAACAGAATGCATAGAGATTTAATTTTCTCCGAACAGATTAAATTTTTTTTCTTACGATCTATATTTGACTTCAATGACAAATACTTCAAAACACATGTAGATTGTGGTATGTGCAGGTTGTTTTGTTCAAAGAAGCGAGGTGCTATATTGGTTGGCACCTCAAAATTTTCCATTCCCTTATCCCACTGAGACAGATGAATATATTAACTTTCAGTTTTCGATGATCAATAAACTGTAAATTGGATTTTAATTTTACCAAATTCATAGGGCTCAAAATTTGGGCTCATTACGGCAAGCATGCTTTCTTATATTTAGAAAAAGAATAAACAAATGGAATAATTCTCAAGCAAAATTAAGTTTTGCTTGGCTCTTTCTTTTCTTTGGTGTTTTTAAGTAAGATCGGTTGTTCTTTGGGAGGCTACTTCGAACTTTTGCTTTATGATAATCATTTATATTCATTATTAAAAAACCTAAAACCAGTTCAAGAAAATACTCCATCTTAATACATCCATTAAGTTAATAAGTTGAGTTGAGTTTTTTTTCTTAATAAATGTTTGAGCTAATGGGAAGTTTGGCTATTGAAAGGAGCCATACATGATGTCAATTAAGTTTCATGGAGTCATTGGTTAGAATTATTGAATTCTCATATAGATCATGATAAAACTCATTTCTGCAAAAATTTTATGCCTACTTTCCAGTTTCCACTATAGTTCTTTAGGCAGGTACCTTCTAGCCTTCTTTTTAAGGAAGGCGCATGTTTGAGTTCTTGTTCCAAGATCCAAGCTTCCTCCTTAATGTTCCCAGTGGAATTATCCACATCCCGGGCATGGAAAATCATTTTCACGTTGGCTATTATCATAGCCATCATAAAAATCCTCAACTTCAACCAGTGCATACTGCAAAATTCCTCTAACAAGTGAGTTTTTAGGCGTGAGAGGTCATCTCTTAGCTTGGTTTATATTAATATTTGTGTGCAGAGAATGCGTGGAGGGCATTTCCCTTCTCTCCTTGCTTGGGATATATTTATTTGTGTGTAGAGAATGCCTGGAGGGAATTTCTCTTCTCTCCTTGCTAGGCATATATTTATTTGTGTGCGGAGAATGCTTGGAGGGTGTTTCCCTTATCTCTTCGTTTGATATCTATTTATTTATGGTCAAAGATTGGTGAGAGGGCATTGCCTTCTCTATTGGACTCGATATATATTAATTTTCTTATGTGCATAGCTTGTTCTCGATATATATTAATTTTCTTATGTGCATAGCTTGTTGAGAGGGTGTGGCCCCCTCTGCTGCACTACAGATATATTTAATGGTTTAATTAATTGGATCTAACAAGTGGTGAGGGCATCTCCCTCCATAGATTCTTTGTTTATTAATTAACTGGATCAGGATTACATAGTTTCTTTGTATATTAATTAACTAGATAAGGATTTGTGTCAGGAAGAACCTCATCAATGGTTTCTACGAGGATGATCATCCCAATATGGGTAGTTGGCTCTTCTCGGCATCGGGCTTTACAAAATCTTCCATGCCCCAGGAAGGGGACAATTCCATGGATATTCAACTAGCTGGAAATATTAAAATAAGTTTTCTCTCTCAGCTCTTTAGAATGGCTACCACCGAGGCTAAGAAGTCTCGTTCTCAGTCTTGAACTCACATTGATATTTCAAGGCATCTGATTAAAAGTTAAAACCATTATTTCGTTATCACACAAAGGAGAAGAGAAGCGATTGTCCAAACAAGCCCTAAATCGTGAGACCACAGTCACAATAAGCGTTAAGATCAAAGCTTGGAGACAGTGTTCCTTTACATCACCATTTATTACATAAAGCGTAAGCCAGCCTTTTGCACCTGAAATGAACTATTCAAGAGATACAACCAAGCGCATACTAGTATCCATGAGAAGCTTTCAACAACTGTAAAAATAAAGCTACGATGCCAATGTGTGATACGATTTGGATGGTTTGACAGGCCAGATAATGTTGGCCCTGGTGCTTTAAAAAACCAGAATTATGCATCAAACTTCGGGACTGTAGATAGATATCAATGCTATTGCAGAGAAAGATGAGATCCATCGTTTGTAGGAGAAAATTCATGTTCAGAAAACTTATTTAAAGGAGAAAATTCATGTTCAGAACCGCATAAAGGAAAACTTATTTAAATATTTCCAGTAAGAATCGTGTGCTTTGCACCAGCAACCGAAAGCATTGAATTCATACAATATTTTAAAGATTTTCTAGATGCATGAAGTCACGAGTCTTACCTGAAAATTTCCAAGCAAAAGAGATTTCTGAGGTCGTGCGATCGATTCTTTGTGCGAATAAGGTTTCTGCTCTGGGTAAATTTAAAGATCTTTGAAGTTGGCCATACATAAAGCTTGCTGAAAATTAAAATCCTACGCAGAAAAAGCTCGCTTGAGAAGAATTATAGCTTTCAAATTACCCCCAAAATATAGAACCCTGGATGAACCATATATGTACCAAACCCCACAACCCCCTGTCTTATGTATCTGAAATCGCTTCTGATCAGAACGTTTTTACTATTTATTTAAATGCAAAACCTGAAACAAAATGCATAGAAATTTACCTCGATTTCATCTCACAGTTGTCTGAAACCAATAACCTCTAACATCAGAAAGCACAGGATGAAAATAAGGCAGAGAACAACCTAAGATGCTTTGCCAAAGCTTCATGCAAAACCAATTTTTGTTTCCCTCCCTCGTAAAATCATAAAATCACTTTCCAAGTAAGAAAATAGTAACTAAAAAATAAAAACAATATAAAATAGATATTTTCCAAGTAAGAAAATAGTAACTAAAAAATAAAAACAATATAAAATAGATTTTTGAGACAAAATGCTAATTCTGTCTTAAAAAATTGTCTTAAGTATTCTTAAGACATGTAAAATAAAATTTTAAGACAAAATACTAGTTTTGTCTTTAAAAAAACGTCTTAAATATCCCCACCCTGTAGTAGTGCCACTTTCCCACTTTCCCTAACTTCTCTCGCAGAGAGCATTATCAATGCTAACTTTTCAATCAAACAAGGGCAGCATAAAATTCATTTGCTAACCATAATGTAAACCTATTTCTCATAGAGAGCATTAGAGAGCATTATCAATGCTAACTTTTCAATTAAACAAGGGCAGCATAAAACTCATTTGCTAACCATAATGTAAACCTATTTTAGTTGCACTATAATTCTATTCGAAAGTATACATACCCTAACTTTTCAATTAAACAAGGGCAGCATAAAACTCATTTGCTAACCATAATGTAAACCTATTTTAGTTGCACTATAATTCTATTCGAAAGTATACATACCCCATTTAATTTTGAATGTTATAGTCCTTCCCAAAGGTAAGGCCTATTTCCATTTTAATTTCTTGTACTTATAATTACATGAATGAGGATATCATTCTTATATTTTCCTCTTAACAAGTTACTATTAAACTTTTGATTATATAACGAAGGGATAATATTTTTCTTCATCATAAACGTTGTCTAAAGCCAAAATTTCCTTAACAACATCTTTCAGATTGTTAAACCAAAAACGGTTAGGGTCATTTCTTTTACCCTTCCATCAAAATATGTCAAGACTTAGTAATAATGTTAACATTCTCTTTTTAGCTCATAATTATATATTAAAGCTTTGGTTAAACCAAAACCTAGCCAAAAGGTTGATCGCAGATTTTCATTGTCATAAATCATGTGAAAATTAGAAAGCATCCCTTCAAAATTGAAGGAGTCAACCAATAAACTAAAACCATGGTTCGTATTTAAAATACCAGATCCGGTGCCTATATCTACGATTTCTCTAAACCCTAAACTATGATTTACAATAGCCATCAGAATCTATGGTAAGGAAATACAGCCCCCGATCATACATGAGTCGCTTACCCGCTCTTACCCGCTCAGACTCTACTCAGTCGATACTACAACTCAATTCGATATAAACAAAAGATACGAACTTCTAGATATGCCTATTATTACTACATATCTTTGTTTAGTTGTTGACTATGGGATCGGGTCCAAGATTCGTCCAAACAAATGAGGTTGTTATCACAGGATGCACAGTGGTAAACTTAAGAGCAATCACGACCATCTACATAGTCGGAAAATCCGCTCATACAATCTATGCTTAAATGGAGAATAGCGAAAAGGGATCAGGCCCTATCGTTCGACCCAAATCCATACCTCCGAGATACTTTTCATGGTAGAAATAAAAATAAAAAATATATATAAATACGTCAAAAACCTATGACAGGGATCAAAACTATCATTCAAGTATTAAAATACCTAAGACCTCGGCGCTACCTTGACCACACGGGTGAAATAAAGCTTTAACCATCCAAAACATTAAAAAATTCTGGTCACTTATGCAGTATTCTTAAACCGAAATCATACAAATAACAAACTACCCACATGAAGGACATAGTGCAGAGATCACATAAAAGAAAACGTAATACAAGTTTCCGGAATGGTCACGCATTCCTACAGTGATGGAGAAATTATTTAAGAAGGTCCAGGTTGCCCAATCATGCCTACAGCAATGCAATAATGATCTAAGAAGATCCAGGATATTCACGTAGAGTTTATTAACACACATTCCTACAGAGATAAGGAAAGATCTAAAACGATTCAGGAACTTATTCAAAACCCTGATATACGCATTAAAAAGATTACCTATAGAGATCGCAGGGGCTAGTGTTTCCTTACTCTCTTCTCACGGGTTCCGTGGAAGCATTAATGTCCACCAGAAGTCGCATACCAGCAAAAATGTTGATAGACCAATCACCAAACAGAGATCTACGAGCCCCATCTCCAGGTTTTCCTCCGTAGATCTCCACCTTTCGCAGCAATCCCATTCTTAACTCGCGTCCCCCCAAAATCCTGCTCTTTCGTTCTTGAAATCCTCCTTTAATAGACCAACAGAAAACCTCTACATCAAGGAGGTATTGACGCCACATCCCACCCGCGTTGACAAATGGCATTCAAAGGTCTTAACTGTGTCTCCCCCTTGAGGCATCCGCCTAGCTTAGAAGGATCTATGCCATTTGTAAAATGCTGCTCCTTGGAGCTAGGGTGATATTTGCCAATTGGCAAGCTAGGAGAAAAAAGAGAAAGGAAAGCTTTCCCAATGTATTGATAGGGAGGAGGGTCTGCGAATGGAAAATCTAAGTAGCTAGACTCGATCTCTAAATAGGTATATACTTGTATCAATATACATATATATATTAAAGGATTTAGCTTCCACATTTTTAATAAATATAACTTCAATTATTTTAACTTATTTTCTTCGAATATATATATATGTATATATATTCAATGACTTTCACTACCCAATTTCTAGTATATGTATTTATATAATAATATATTCGAAGATTTAGTTTCCACACGTCAATATTCATAAAATAAATGAATATGTAATAGTTATATTCGTTTGCCTTCCTCAAAAGAACCTAGGTACGTAAATAAATTAGTTTGTCAATAAAATTATGGGTGCCTTATGCACACATATCATGACATAGATATGTTATATACGTATGTACACATTTTCCTATTACGTCTTAGTGGTAATGGTAATAATACTTAGTTCCTCCTAAGTAGGTAGTAGGTAATAAAATTATGGGTGCCTTATGCACACATATCATGACATAGATATGTTATATATTTATGTACACATTTTCCTATTACGTCTTAGGGGTAATGGTAATAATACTTAGTTCCTCTTAAGTAGTTAGTTAAAACCTTTCTAATGTTTTAGTTGATGATATTAAATATTTATTTTACTCATTCATTTATGAGGGTTATGAATTAGCCATCAACCTTTTTTTAGTAGATTCCTTTTTATTGGGTTTTGGATTCTACTAGTGAAACCTTAACCTTGAGCTCCCCACTATGACCATTTACATCAATACAATTACAACAATTTATTTACAGTTACATTAATAACTACTATCCAGAACATGGAAATAAGTAACTATGAACATGTATTGTTCATATATAAAAGATCACGACTTATATACGTTTGTGCTCTTCATCATATGATCGAGTTGTCAGACGCCCTTTGCTTTTAACTCACTTGCAAAATTAGTTCCAACAGCTTATTCTAAGATAGTAAGTTGATCTGTGGATTGTTGCTCCAGAGCTTTTGTTGGAACGGATCTGTTCAAAATACGGCAGAAAACACAAAGTTAGCCTTATTCAACATTTAAACTCGCTCAGCTATCAAGAAATCCTTCAAAAAAATTTCAAATAACGAATATCTGGACATAAAAATACCTGGATTCCGGATTAGTTTGACAATTGTAAGAGGCAAAATTATTTTATTTTCTGTGACTCTAGGGTTCGAAAGAAAACCGGCACTGATGCCCTGTGACTGGATGCCTCAGATTGTCCATCAAAACACTAGGCCTATAGCAAAATCAAACTTCTTGTCCTCTAAACGTCCGATCAACAAAAGCACTTTTTTTGCTGTTTTAACCGCCACAGCTATCGCATTTGCATTCATAAAAGGCAGATACAGAATCAACCAAAACAAGGACATAATTTTTTGATGGAATCACAGCAAATTGCAATGACCAATATGAAAATAAAATCATGGGACAAATTGAAGGCTTCGCATAAGAAAGCATAGATTTGAATCCCTAAAAGAAAACACAATTCAAAAAAGAAAAAAGAAATATCAACGGGATCCTTAGCAACCGTCTAAATCCAAACAAGTATTGCAATGCATATTCTAGAATACGAGATCAAGCACATGCAGCTTGTTCAAGCCTGAAGTTTCTTCCTCGATGTGCCTTAACCAGAGCCTCGGCCTTGGATTTAGACATGATCTAGTAAGAACAGAAGCAGCAAGAGGACCTGGCGAAAGACGCCCAGATTTCTCACAGTGAAGATAATCTGCACTGGCTTACTTCATATGAGCAGCAACCAATGCACTGCCTGGAGGTGAACCCAAATGGTTGTCTTTATTTTAATGAAAATTAGTTTCCTATTTCCATTCACGGAAAATAATGAAAAGATAACTGTAAATAAATATTGTAAATAAATTGATATTGATAGAGAATAAAAATAAAAAAATAAAATCATGAAAAGTAAAAAGTTTTATGTACTAATAGAATTTTTTTTTAATTTTTTTTTGACTTTTATGTGACATCAATCATATAATTATATTTCAAAGAAGATCATATATAAATTAAAATAAATAAATAAATGCAAGCCAAAACATACTTAAAGGGTAAAAGTAGAGGAATCTTCGCTTTTTTAGTAAGGAAGATGAGCGTATATATAAATATAAATTTGGAATTCTAACAACGTGATAACTTCCCAACAGAATTTGAACTACGTGAGAATGAGGAGCATATAGATTCTCACAGAAGGGCGAAAGTAAAAGGGATTATGAAAATAAGCAGTTAAAAGAGCAGTTCCAAGAACAGTTCCAGTAGAAGCAGTAAAAGAAGCATTTTAAGGAAAAGCTTGCTTTACATTAGGAGAGGAAGGAAAGGCTTGCAAAACTATAATTGCAGTTTAGGAATGTTGGTAAATTAAATGTCATTCCAAAAAAAATAATTAAAAACCCAAAACAATACGGCAGTAACTAAAATACCATGACAAATACTTCACCATTTAAATTTATGTATACATTTAGTACGAACTAATAAAACCAACTAATATGGAGAGGTTTTACTTTGTTCACTTCGTTCGAATGCTTTAAAACACAGTGTTTGCTATCATATATCTCTTCTTCATGGCTGTTGAGTTTGCATGGTCATTTCGTTAATGGAAACAGTCAAACAGGATCTTGATGCTAAAGAATTATTACTTGATGCCATAGATCTTGAAGGGAAGGTATTCTAACATTTAAGTTCAATTCATTATAATTAGCCACAAATATGTCGATGATTTCGATGTTTCAAGATTTAAGTCCAATTCTTTGTGATTCCCCATAAACATATTGATGATCTCGAAAATGGAAAACAAATGGAGAAATAAGTGTCTTAACGCTAAAATTAAACTTTTATATAAGATTCATCAATGACATATATTGAAGATTATTTCATTTGTTTTATTTTCTGTGTTTTTTTATAAGCTGACATTTACTATTAACTCTCTGAGTTGTAGTATATATTCACTTTTAAAAAAATAATGAACTAAATTTTTTTATATTCTTAAATTATAAAAAATGTTTACATCTATAATTAAATATATATTAGGACTATTTACAATGGAAAATGGTTTAAACAATATTTAGCAGGCATGTGGAATTGTTGAAAAAATAATAATACTAATAATCACTAAAGACAATATCAAAATATTGTAATACAATATGAACATTATCATTGACTTGGCTGTCAGATTGGCACTGGCATGGTCACTGTAATTAAATATATATTATATGATTATCTAGAATGGAAAATGGTTTAAACAATATCTACCAAGCATATGGAATTGATGAAAAAATAATAATAATCATTAAAGCCATTATCAAAATATTGTAATACAATATGAACATCATCATTGACTTGACTATCAGAATGGCACTGGCATGGTCACTCAAGTAGCCTCTCTTTCTTGAACATTTTGAAGCTGCAAATAAACCACCTTAACCATTACTTACCAAACGAACATTTGGAAACTTCTAATAAATTCAAAGCAGGGGACTAATAAACAATAGTCTCAGTTGTAGGCAGGGATTAATAAATTCATATACAAATTTAAAAAAATAGAAAAATAAAAAAATAAATCTAAACTTTATGTTGCACATTATAAAAGGGTCAAAATTTAATGTAGAGGAAAGAATTATGATGAAAAAAAAGGAAAACAATAATCTTTGCCTCATAACCATATTTAGATGAAAATAAATTTGAGTTTCAGCTAATGTAATTGAAAAGAAATTTGAGTTTTAGCTCATGTAATTCAACTTTCTATGTATCCAAAATACTTAGAATTAAGTCAGTTTGATTTTTCTACAAAAAATCTCCAATTGAAATAATCTTATGAGTTTATTTGACATGATTTACTTCCAAAGCTTAACTCTGTTTCTCAATACACTTCCCACTCGTTTCAGAGTCAGGGTAAGGGAATTAACGGGACCGTAAAAAGCTAAAGAATATGCGTTACTATCATTTCAACTCTTATTAGAATATGTGTAAATAAGAATTTGTAGAGGTACATAACCAGAAAATGTGGAATGGAGCACGCCTAAAATGAGATGGAATCCAAAACCAGAACAGATCCCGATGTTAGAATATATATTCAATTCTGGCATGGTGAAACCTTCCAGAGATGAAATAAATAGAATCCGATCTCAGCAAAAAGAATTCACACAAGTTGGGGACGATAATGTCTTCTCTTTGTTCAAGAACAAAAGGTCCCGATCCAAACAAAGCAACGCCATCCTCGGTATGCATATGGCTCAAAATCTAGTGCAGAGAAATGTAAGACTGATACTACAGATCGATAATTAGTTGCACAAAACATGCTAATTAGTTGCAACGTCTGTGATTCCTATAAGTTGATCAGTCCGACTCTTCCCTGCTGCAGATTTTACAGATTGAAAGCTGCGTTTGTGTTTGCTTGGATCTCGACTTTCTATTCTGGACTTTATATCCCCAACTTGTCTGAACTCTTGCCGCTGAGCTCTGATTCTTTTAATTTCATTTCTTGAAAGGTGCACCATTCCATAACTTAATATGGATTTTAAGATCTGGATCTCTTCTGGTTTTGGATTCTATCTAGGATTTGATACCCACCGACTGCTTTGTATCGTGGAATATTAATGAATATATCTGACATGGAACAGCTATACCTCCCAATAGTAAGGACAGAATCTCGTAAAAGCCAGCATGGTAAAAGTCAGCAAGGGAGACGATTCCTGAATTGTTCACTGAGAGTTCGATTCTTTTATATTCATGGCTCATTTAATGTTTTGATTTGGTTGATTTAGAAGTAAAAGTACAGCGAGGTCACCTGCTTCCCCGTGCAGTAGGTAATCTCGCTCGCTGTACTTCTAAACCCTTCCTTCTTTTTTAGGCTGTGTTTGTCATTTTATGTAATTACTTCTAGATATTTTTAGTAAAGGGTAATTTTTTTATTTAATTTCTTATAAATATTATAAAAAGTAATTTAACAATATACTATTTCTTTATAAAATGGTTTTTATTTTTCTATTCAATAACTTTTAGTTTTAACTAGTGTTTTTTATTAATTTTTTTAGAAATATTATAAAATGATGATTTTCTAAATTTTTTAATTAATGATAATTAATCTAACCTATAGTTTACCTAATTAGTTAAATTAATATATTGTAAAATATATTTCATTTTAATAACTAATAATAACCAAAATATTTTATTAAAAATAGATTTTAATCTTTTTTATATCTAGATCTAAAAGGCATTTAAATGAAGTCTCAAAACATAAATTTTTAATATCAAGTTCTAGTCAATATTCATATTCATATTTCATAGTCACAAATAAGAAACTATAGAGAAGAAACATAGAATTATTTTATTTGTTATCTTTATGATTTTTGAATTATAAAACATATATAAATTATAGAAAAAAACCATAAAATTATTTTATTTGTTATCTTTGTGATTTTGGAATTATAAAACATACATTAAAACAATTTGTATGGAATTTTTGTTTTTATATTATAATTATATATATCTATATGAAGGATTGAGTTTCATTTATGTTCAATGAAAATTATAGAGAAATAAAAAACAATATCACTAAACATTAAGTAACTATTATATTATATGAAAAAAATAGTATGGGAATATGTTTTTTATAATATGACCAAAACAATTTTATAAATAAGATATTAGGGTTTTTAAATATTTCCAATATCAAATATTTAAATAAAATGTTATCATGTAAATATATTGTTATTCTGGAAGAGTTTAAGAAAACTATTATATTTGACATGTAGTTTACTTTTGACATGGATCTACTATGTCTTGTTGGGTGTGCCCGCCTCAGGAAGATAATGTATATTTGAGAAAATGTTATGTTTGACTTGCAGGTGTTCTCCTGCATCTTGCACCCATGAGCTAATCCTTTTTCTACCTTTCTTTGATCAATAAAGAGTATCAGTATAAAAAGAATGTATTTCATCCCTTAGCTCCGCTTCGGACCTCACACATTACGGGGCATCTGTTAACAATCAAATTAGCACCCTTAACAAGTGAAGGCAGAAACTCATTTTACCATTCACCCACAACATGAAGACTGGAAATTTGGAACAATTGAGAGCTTCAATCTCTTATCTGACCACCACTTCTGCAAAGGAAGAATTTTGTGAAAACATAGGTTTCTCTAAAGAAATCAAGTCTTGGACCACTCAAGGGGTCAAAACCCAGCTCCTACAACTCCTGGGGTGGAAAGAAATATCAAAGTTGTATTAATTGTCCTAAAAATCCTGGAAATTGATGTCAAAAGCCTGAAAATAATAGAAAAGTGGATTTTTGGGTGAAAATATTCAAAAATCAAGAAAATGTATTATCCCACATTGAAAGTTGAATCATGAATTCCCATTTCCCAATGCTATAAAAGAAAGAAATTTGGGGAATACTAAAATATAGAAAGTGAGAGTAAAGGCATGATGGAAGGATTTCAAGGTTGGAAAGCTCATATTCAACAAAGCTCTTGAAGGATCAAATGAAAGTATGGAGAAGGAGAACTCAAAGCAAAGGAGGATGGATTCACCTCAATCAAGGTTGTAAGTAAGTATCTTTTCTTCTTTGATGTTATATGAAACAATTCAATGTTCCTTCCATTTATGAGTTTAAGTTTTTCCATCCAAGTTTAGTTTGAATTCAAAATGGTTAAAGACATTAGGAAAGTTTAGATAATTGTTCATTTTTTTCAATTGAATCTCACCAATTCATAATAAGATAGCTAATTAGAGTAGACACATCCCTACTACAATTTCTATTAACACCATATACCTAAAATGTTTCATACTATGGCTCCAAGAAAAGGTACTACTTCAACCATATGAATGAAAATAACTGACAAAAAACTACCCGAACTTGAAGATATTACAATGCCACCATTAAAAGCTTGACTTCTTAGAACCCCCAAATCACACACTGAAGAGCATCAATGGCATAAGTATTGGAAAGAATTGTGTGAATTAGGTGTTTAGAACAACAAATTTGGTCTGAGGATGCAAGTAAACTAGCGGGTGCAAAAATATGACATTACCTAAGTGCCCCACTGTTAGTCACATTTGGTGGCTTGAAAGATTTGATTGCAAAACTTATTGTGAGAAGGTATCATGATGGAAAATTGTGTTTGGATCAACCCTTGGAAATTAATGCTAAATTAATTGGAATGGTAATATAGTTACCAAGCAAAGGGACTGTTGTACTAATTAGGGTTAATCCAAAACTAGTTGAAGAATTCACAAGGTTACTACAAGGGAAGAACTCAAAAGGACTAGTCATCAACAATATTCAATACAATGCGTATAAATATAAGGCCATTATCATTTATTGCAACATCCCCAAATTTCACTAAAAATTTAAAATTTTCTATGCAGTAATTAATGCTAATATTTGTTATGCGGAAAGTATGATAAGGATATCTTAATCTTTTCAATAACAGTTCAGTTATGTTTATGTCGACACATACTTAGTCACCAACAATCGTTAGTTGCATAAATGTGTCGAAATGTCATAATGGTATAATTTTTTGTTATGTCGTAACTACTTCTAGTTCTAAGCATCTATCTTCGTCGTCTGAATGTTTGCTTAAACAAAACATTTATCATTTTAAATGTCGTAATTAGAGATGATATGATTCTATACCTCTATTCATGAATATGATTTCTAATAGTTTTATTTCTTTGGATGAAGGGGTCCTAAGGGTACCCCATGGCTTACTTAGCTTTTAACTAGCTAACGCATTGATTATTCCTATACAACACTTGCAGGTAAGAATTATGCTATTCCAGTTTTAACAATTGGCGATTGAGGACTTAAGTGGCGTACATTAATCTCTCATAAAGTTATTATGTCAAGTTATATTTCTTTGGCATGTATAGGAAGTCTTTGACTTAGAGCTTGGGGTGAAGCATACCCTAGTTGTGCCATTGAATATGATAATGTTGCACTATAAGTATGTTTATTTTCATGAGTAATATTTAGGTTTTTAAGACATTAATGTCTTTTCTTTCACATTAGAGTAGGCACAAGTTATAATTGTATTTATAAAGATTTGATATACCATATCATATAATATAAAAGGTGACACTTGTATACATCTTATGTCGAAATTCATTATAATTATATTGTGGGGGGTATAAATACTTACCCTATTGATTTTAAACTTTAAACCCAAGCTTTGACTATTGATTTCATGTGTGATAAGGTTCGTAACCAAACTGGTTCTCAACTATATGCAAAAGCACAAGATTTAAACCATGCTGGAATGCACTGTTGGCAAGTTTACTGAACCTCAACAAGGTGCGACTTAAATGCATTTTAATGTGTTCCTTAGTGGGATGCACAGTGGCAATCCCGGTGGAGTTTGTTCACATGATGGCATGGGGTTTTGTGTAAAACCCTAGCTACGCATTGATAGACCACTTGTTAGTGTTAACTCAATTCATTTGCAAGGTTTTTTGTACGATCCGACAGGCTCTCACTTTTATCAAGGTTTTGAAATGCTTTAATCCTTCCATGGTTTTGATGGTGAATCTCCAATCCTGTATTCCAGGGTTTTGATAGTTATATCTATAATCTCTTTGTTCAGTGGTGAAGCTCATGGAACTGCTCCAAGCATGATACTATGAACTGAAGGTAAGCCAACTTTCAAGTTTGAGTTTGACAATGTTTAAATATTTATACATTGTTTTATATTTGCACTAAATTTAAATTCCTTAACTGGTTGTTCACATTGATTTGTTGTGCCAAGTTAGCCTCTCGTCAACGTTGAAGTTGTGATGAGTGAGGTGATTGCTTCTAAAGGATGTGTTTAGACTTACATCCCTGGTAAGCCTCGATGCTTCTATTGGACACCCTATTTGTGACTCTTGATAAGATTGGTGTTGTTAGGGCATTAATGCTGGTCTGTGTAACTTCGCCCAGATATAGTTTCAACTTGTATTTTGTTTTACTATTTTTTTTAACCTTTTAGTAAGCCATTTGGAAACATTGTAAAAGAAATGTAGGGTATTATACCCTTGAGCTACGACTCTTATGAACTCAGTTTGGAAAATATTGTAGTAATGAATTTTGAATTTTGGTTGTTAGTTTCTTGTATATGAATGAATCTGTCAGGCATTCAGGGTTGAACCCTGCAATCGTCATTTAGTTGTTTTTAATTTCTTGGCGTGAAGATAACCCATTCGGTTATTTTTTGCGTTTTCATATTGTAATGATACAGGGTAGAGCTCCCTCTGTTATTTCTTATTTTAAACAAATATATTTAAGCCATTATATCCCTATCAAAACTCGACCTATGTTCAAATGATTTTAAACTTTTATTGATGAGTTGACGAGCTAGGCTCGTGATGAAATTCTTATGTGGTGAAGGTGGTTATGTAGAGAGTTTTAAATTAACATTATAATGATACCTAGAAAATCTTCTTGAGACTTGATCCTGTAACTTGCTTCATGATTTTAAATATTGTTTTAATTTAAAATTTGAGTTTGTAGACACTATAATTTTAATCGAATGATAGACGGGAGTCCTTCCGGCCTCAACCTTTAATTTGATTATAATAGTTCTGTCAATTTTTAAAGAGTTAATTTGTTGAAGATTGAAATAGTTCAAATATGTATATTTTAATATGGTGCTTCAATATAAGCTATTAGTTGATACCTATGGGATTTAACCCTAGGCATAGTTGATATGCAGTAATGCTTAAATATATTTTTAGAGAAGTATCGAAGAGTATTAAAGTTTAACTCATGGATCTTGATAAATTATTTGTATATCATTTATGTTGATCCCTTATGGATACTTTGTTCAGAAAATAAAGGACTTCATTGCATAATGTTCTAGTTTATATTATAACTAGGTTTTAAGGACTCTGTTTTAGGATTGGTAATAAAATAATACTTATGATTATAAAGAATGAATAATCTATGGTTACATTTTTTGCGCCATGCCTCATCATGTTTTAATATGACTTTACTATTTATTTATAACTAAACAAATACTTATATAATGAATATACATATTCTAATAAGAATAGTATCTATATTCCAAAGTACTGATCTCTATTGACTTGAATGTAAAACAGAGTTAATTCCATAAATTACTAAATTCTGAGAATGATTACAAATTGCATTTCGTATATACTTGTCTATACAGTAACTATTATTTTTTAAATTATCTCCTAAATCAGTAAGGTTATATGGATGGAATTTCTACTGTTTGTTTACTTTTTAACTTGGCATTATATTGTACTATAACCATTATGGAAATCTGAAAGATAGAATTCTAATAAACCTTATTGTTCTATTATTAAGAGATCATTCACATCTATCCAATTAAACAATGTTTCTGTACTAGAGTACGTCACAATATTGTGAGTGGAAAAATATAGAAAGAATTGTTATTCAATCATTTAAGCATTCATTCAGAATAACTATCATTTCAATATTTCTATTCTAGCAGATAAATAAAAAGACAATTTTCAGAGATAGATAGCAGTTGAGAATTAAACCATTTAGGACAACTAACTGATATCCGAGGTATAGTGGAAACTTATAACAACATTTACACATAGTCATTTCAAAAAGTAGATCAACAGTAAGTAAATAAGATAACACAATTAGAACCCAATAACTGTAGAGGGGGACAAACACCCAAAGGAGCTCGTTCCTCCCAACCTTTTCCTGAAGACAACCAATGTTACTTTTCTTATGACCCTCGAGCATGTTCACTGAACCACCAGGACAAAGATGTTGTGTGGAGGAAAGTACCTAAACTTTCTGCAACTTAGCAACAATGTTTTCAAAACTCATAATAAAACTTTTGCATTCAGCAGTATTGAACTTTGCACTATGCAGTACTAGTTCAGAGATGCAAACTTAGTTCTGTCAATCACTTCCTAGCCTTCCCCTCATCGAATCTCTTGTGTATTTCTCATTTTTCGCTTTGCATAATTGTCACAAGGAAATATTATTGAGCCTCTTGCTCAATTCGATGGGTGTTAGAGCACGCCTGGGTATTCGGTCAATTTCTTAATTATCAAGCCACCTACTCAGTTCCACTTTCTTGGGGAACATGACCATAAAAATAGGGAAGTTTCCCCCTGCAATATCTAGAAGTGAATGATGATGATGCCAACTGTCAATGCTCTCCACCCTAGTTTATTCCTCCTAGTGCGTCAGTGAACACTCTTTCAACAGCCTCCTTTGGATATTTGTCTCCTCTTTTATTTATTAATAATAAATATTAGAGTAATTAATTATAGTCATCCTTGACCCCACTTGGTCAATAATTCATAAAAACTTTACAGTAACTTATAACATAATGTTTTTCTCACAACATAAAATGTTAATATTTTGATTATGTGACAAACACCCCCTCTTAAGTTCAACATCGTCCTCGATGTTGCTTTACTCATCATCATTTGAGTCTTCCTAGAATAGAATTGGATATGCCACCCACATGTTACTTTCCAATTCCCAGGTTGCTTCATCTGGACTAGGGTGCTTCCATTGCACCTTTACCTGTCCAATGGTACGATTCTAAAGAAAAATTTCCCTCTTGCTGAGGATACAATCCGGTTCCACCAGAAAATATCCTTCTGGTTCCACCCTTACATCATTCCAATTAATCATATGAGTAGCATCATGCACGTACTTTTTCAAAATAGAAATATGGAAGACATTATGTACTTTAAGATTTGGCGGAAAGGCTAATCGATATGCCACTGGTCCAACCCTAGATAGTATCTCAAAAGCTCCACAATACCTTGGTGCTATCTTAGCACAACATCCTAATTTTAAGGAGCTCTTTTTGGGTTTTGCCTTGATGAAAACATGCTCACCAACCTGAAATGCTTTTTGAGTTCTTTTGAGATATGCATGAATTTTCTGTCTATCTTGTGCAATGTTCAAATTTTCTTGTACATGTTTCACTGTTAGTTCCATTTCTTTCAATAAATCAGGTCCTAACATCAACCTGCCAACTGGATTACTCCATGAAATAGGTATGTTACACTTTCTACCGTACAAAATCTCAAATGGACTGAATTTTGTTGAAGCTTGATAATGGTTATTATAAGCGAATACAACTAAGTGCAGATAATCCTCCCATTTACCTAGTTGATCTCTAACATACATTCTTAACCAATCTTCAAGAATCTAATTTACTCCTTTTGTCTACCCATCCGTTTGCAAATGAAATGATGTAATGAAATTTAAAGTAGTATCCAAACCTTTAAACAAGACTTATATAAATTTCCCATAAATTTAGAGTCTCTATTAGAAATTATGACTTTAGGAATTCCATGCAAACGAAAAATTTGCTTCATAAAAATTTCAGCAATGTTAACAGCCTTGTAAGTGGTTTTAACAGGTATAAAATGGGTTGCTTTACTCAGTTTATCCACAACTACCATTATAGAATCATTATGTTTCTGATTTTTAGGTAAACCACTTACAAAATCAATGCTGATTATTTCCCACTTCCAATCTAGAATTGGCGATGGCTGTAATAAACCATCTGGGTGTTAATGCTCAACTTTAACTTGATGGCAGCCAATGCACCTAGCTATGTATTCAGCCACTTCATTCTTCATATTCAGCAAAAAGTAATCTTTTCTTAACATTGTTATCATCTTTTTGTAACCCGGGTGTCCTGATTAAGGACTTTTATGTACTTCATTTAAAATCAACAGCTTAACTTTAGGTAAATTTGGTACATACAGTCTATTTTTATACATCATTAAACCTTGTTCATTTAGATTATAATCTATTATTAAATTTTCAAATATATTTTCATCAACCTTTTGCTGTAATTTCAAATAATTTTCATACAATTTTATTCCTTCTTCAAGATCTGGTTTTCCAAATCCGTTTTATAAGTGTTGATTGTTGCTACAAAATTTAGTCTTTCATTTCTGCTTAAGGCATCAACCACCTTATTTTCTTTACCCTTTATGTGTTGGATCTCGAAATCATATTCGTTGTGGAAAGCTAACCACCTAGCTTTCCTTGCGTTAAGATTTGGTTGATCCGACAAATTTTTTAAACCTTTGTTGTCTGTCATTAATGTAAAATTTCTTCCGATTAGGTGATGACGCCACATCTTTAAAGCATGTATCACAGTAGCCAACTCTAAGCCATAAGTTGCGTAGTTCTTTTCATGATTTTTTAACTTTCTTGACTCATACGCTATTAAGTGACCTTCTTGTTTTAGAACTCCGCCAAGTCCATCATTGCATGCATCCATGCATACAATAAAGTCCTTGTTTGGGTTTGTTGTTTTTAGAATAGGTGAAGTTGTTAATAGTTCTTTCAATTTCTTAAAAAAAATTTCACACTTTTGATCCCAAACAAATTTCTTACCCTTCTTATGTAAAGAGGTTATAGGATTTGCGATTCTTGAGAATCCTTCTATAAAATTCCGGTAGTAACCTGTAATTCCCATGAAATATCATACATTGGTTACATCTTTATGGGTAGACCATTCATTAATTGCTTTTATTTTGTTCGGGTCTACTGCGATTCCATCCTTGGATATCACATTACCTAAATACTGTATTTTATCCTTGTAAAAGTCACACTTACTAAATTTAGCATACAGTTGATGTTCCCTTAGAACTTGTAAAATTATTCGCAAGTGTTCATCGTGTTCTTCTTTAGTCTTTGAATAAATTAAAATGTCATCAATAAATACCACTACAAATTTATCCAAGTAATTATGTAAAACATTTTTCATTAGACACATGAAAACTGTTGGAGCATTGGTTATCCCAAAAGGCATAACCACAAACTCATAATGCCCATAGCAGGTTCTGAAAGTAGTCTCAAAGATGTAATCATCTTTAATTCTGACTTGATGATACCGAGACCTCAAGTCTATTTTAGAGAATATCGTTGCAACACGTAATTGATCGAACATATCATCAGTGCAGGGCAAGGGATATCTGTTCTTAATGGTCATTTTATTCAACTAATGGTAGTCTATGCATAAATGCAAGGTACTGTTTTTTAACAAAAATAACAGGTGCTCCCCACGAAGAAATGCCTAGTCTTATGTAATCTTTATCAATTAATTCTTTTAGTTGATATTTTAATTCGTTCAGCTCTAAGATGTTCATCCTATAAGGAGCTATGGAGTTTGGTACCGCCCGCGATACTAGCTCAATGGTGAAGTCCAATTCTATTTTTGGAGGTAATCCTGAAATTTATTCCGAGAATACATCTCAAAAGTCTCTTAGAATTGGTATGTCTTCAAGTTTTAACTTATCTTCTTTAGTTGTGTGTTTTTCATTAATTAAATTTACATCAAAAAACTTGCAAACCTTACAAACAAACTTTCTAAGTTGTAGTGCATAAATCTATCTAATTGATTTTTTTCTAGGAATTCCTTTTACTATTATTGTTTCAGATTTATCATTCAAACAAGTAAAGGTATTTTCAAAACAATTTAACACTACCCTATGCTTTTCTAGCCAATCCATTTCAATTAGAACATTGTAAGAACCTAATGGTAATACATTCACCTTAACATGAGTCCTAAGCTAATTCATCAATAATTCACAATCTTTTACATAATCAGTTACTTTTCTTTTAATTCTGGTAGCTAATTGTACCAACCAAGACTTTTCAAACATTTCTACTCTCAAATTACAACCTTTTACTAAATCATGTGACACGTAACTAAGACTAGCTCCTGGATCAATTAAAATAGAAATGGGTTTATCTTTCAGCATACCTTCTACTTCAACCATTGAAGTTTCATGATCAACCTGTCTGTTTTCCAAGGCTGCATTGTTCGTGGGAATTTCCCTTGCTAAGTCACCAACACTAGACTCCTCCTGCACTGTATATATGTTGTTGACGATTCTCTTCATGAGTGGATAGTTTGATGCATAGTGAGGCCCCTGACAGTCCCAACATTTAACAGGTTCTTTCTGTTCATTGTTTTTAACATAATTTTTAGGTGGATCTCTATTCCTTGCAGTTGTAAAATTTAGTTGTACATTGCCTCTTGGATTATTTCCTTGAAATTTTATGTTAGAAGAATTATGAGAATTATTATTTCCAAAATCTCAATTAAATGTAAAATGCTTCTTCCTTTGTTCAAAATTATTAGGCCTCTTTGCCTTCCAGCTTGGTATGCTTTCCCTTTTTATGTTCTATTCCTAACAGATATTTTCCTTTCTCATGGCCTCTTCAAGGATCTTAGGGTCATCCTACTCAATTCTATCCTTTACATGAGAGGGTAAACAACTCAGAAGTCTCTGTACCTTGGGTTTTTCATCAATAATGTAAGGCATGTATCTCAATAAACTTAAAAAATTGCTGCTTAATTCCTTCATATTCATTGATCCCAATTTTAAATCATAGAATTCTTTAGCTTGTTCTTCAAATTACTGTTCTGACAGGAATTTCTTTTGAAAATATTTTTTAAAAATGCTCGAATTTACATGTTTCTCTTGTAATCCTTTTACTTGCTTTAGATCTTGCCACTATATGTCGGCTTTCCCGGTCAAATTATAAATTGCCATTTTAGTTTTTAACTGACTTGAATAGTTATAAATTTGGAAATAGTTATTCATACCGGATAGCCATGCTTTGGCTTCCTCTCCTTTTTTTGTTTCTCCATTAAAAGTTGGTGGTTTTAGCTTCTTAAACTCCCCTGAAATCTCTTTGTATGGTTTGTACTTCTTTCTTTTAGTATAGCAATCACTTTCACTACTATCGTTGGAATACTTGTGCTTCTTCCTGTGCGATTTAACATTCATTTCAGAAGAAGAGCTAGTTTCATAATTATTAATTTTTAACTTTTTACCTTTATGTTGGTAGGACATGGTTCCAGATTCAGAATTATTTTCTGTTCTTTTATCCTTATCATTATTATGGAATTTATCCAATACGATTTGATTCAGCTCCTCTTGATCTTTTAGAATTCATTCATTCTCCTCCTTAACAATTTTTATTTATGTTTTTAAATCTCTAACTATTTTCAGTAATTCAGATGAATTATCATTTAATTCAACAAATATATTTTCTGCATTAATATGTTCCTGCTCATTATTATTTTGATCATTAGGATGGGACCTGTCCTCAGCTAACTCTTTTGGTCCTTCCATACTTGCAAACTAAATATAAAATGTGCTGAACAAAAAATAATAATAAACAAAAATTAGTAGTTGTATTTTCTGTTTTAAATTTTAACTGCGCGAGTTGAGCCACTTTCAGGCCTAGAGTTTGAACTTGCGCTCTAATACCACAGTTAACATCCCCAAATTTCACTAAAATTTTAAAATTTTCTATAAATGTAATTTCTGATAATATTTGTTATGCGGAAAGTATGATAATGATATCTTAATCTTTTCAATAATAGTTCAGTTATGTTTATGTCGACACATACTTACTCACCAGCAATCATCAGTTGTGTAAATGTGTCGAAATGTCGTAATGCTATAATCTTTTGTTATGTCGTAACTACGTCTAGTTCTAAGCATCTATCTTTGTCGTCTGAATGTTTGCTTAAACAAAACATTCATGATTTTAAATGTCGTAATCATAGATGATGTGATTCTATAGATGTATTCATAAATATGTTCTCTAATACTTTTCTTTCTTTGGATGAAGGGGTCCTAAGGGTACCCCATGGCTTACTTAGCTATTAACTAGCTAATGCATTAATTATTCCTATATAGCACTTGCAGGTAAGAATTATGCTATTCCAGTTTTTAGAGTTTGCGATTGAGGATTTCAGTGGCATACGTTAATCTGTCTTAAAGTTATTATATCAAATTCTACGTCTTTGGAATCTATAGGAAGTCTTTGACTTAAAGCTTAGGGTGATGCATACCCTATTTGTGTCATTGAATATGATAATGTCACATTATAACTATGCCCATTTTCATGAGTAATATTTACATTTTTAAGACATTAATGTCTCTTCTTTCATGTTAGAGTAGGCACAAGTTATAATTTTATTTGTAAATATTTGATATACCATATCATATAATATAAAAGGTAACACTTGTATGCATGTATCTTATGTCGAATTTCATTATAATTATAATGTGGGTGGTATAAATACTTACCCTATCGATTTTAAGCTTTAAACCAAAGCATTGACTATTGATTTCATGCATGATAAGGTTGGTAATCCAACCGGTTCTCGACTATATGCAAAAGCATAAGATTTAAACCATGGTGGAATGCACTGCTGGAAAGGGTACTGAACCTCGACAAGGTGTGACTTAAATGCAATTTAATGTGTTCATTAGGGGGATGCACAGTGGGAATCCCGGTGGCATTTTTTCATGTGATGGCATGGGGTTTGGTGTAAAACCCTAGCTACGCATTGATAGACAACTTGTTAGCGTTAACTCAATTCATTTGCAAGGTTTGTTGTAGGAGCCGATAGACTCTTGGTTTTACCAGGGTTTTGAAATGCTTTAACCCTTCAAGGGTTTCGATGGTGTATCTCCAATCCTACATTCCAGGGTTTTGATAGTTATATGTATAACCTCTGTGTTCGGTGGTGAAGCTTGTGGCACTACTCCAGGCGTGATACTATGAACGGAAGGTAAGCAAACTTTCAAGTTTGAGTTTGACAGTGTTTAAAGATTTATACATTGTTTTATATTTGCACTAAGTTTTAAATTCTTGTTCACGTTGATTTGTTGTGCCAGGTTAGCCTCTTGTCAACATTGAAGTTGTGATGAGTGAGGTGATTGCTTCTAAAAGAGATGTTTAGAGTTAAGGCCTTGGTAATCCTCGGTGCTTCTCTTGGACACCCTATTCGTGACTCTTGACAAGATTGGTGATGTTAGGTAATTGATGCCGGTCTGTGTAACATCGCCAAGATATGATTTCAACTTCTATTTGGTTTTACTGTTTTGTTTGACCTTTTAGTAAGCCGTTTGGAAACATTGTAAAAGAAACGTAGGGTATTATACCCTCGAGCTACGACTCTTATGAACCCAGTTTGGAAAATACTGTAGTAATGAAGTTTGAGTTTTGGTTGTTAATTTCTTGTATATGAATGAATCTCTAAGGCATTCAGGTTTGAACCCTGCAATCCTCGTTTAGTTTTTCTTAATTTACGGGCATGATGATAACCCATTTGGGTATTTCTACATTTCATATTGTAATGATACAGGGCAGAGCTCCCTCTGTTACTTCTTAATTTAAAAAGATAGCTTAAACCATTATGGCCCTATCGAAACTCGACCTATGTTCAAGTGATTTTAAAATTTTATTAATGAGTTGTCGAGCTAGGCTCGTGATGAAATTCTTATGTGGTGAAGATGGTTATGTACAGGTTTTTAAATGAACATTATAATGATACTTAGAAAATCTTCTTGAGACTTGATCCCATAACTTGCTTCACGATTTTAAATATTGTTTTAATTTAAAATTCGAGTTTGTAGCCAACTCTATAATTTTAGTCAAATGATACAGGGGATTCCTTCCAGCCTCAACCCTTACTTTGATTATAATAGTTCTATCAATTTTTAAAGAGTTAATTTGTTCAAGATTGAAAGAGTTCAGATATGTATATTTTAATATGGTGCTTCGATACAATCTATTAGTTGATACCTATGGGATATAACCCTCGGCATAGCTGATATGTAGTAATGCTTAAAGATCTTTTTAGAGAAGTATCGAACAATATTGAATTTTAACTCATGGATTTTGATAGATTATTTGTATATCATTTATGTTGATCCCTTATGGATACTTTGTTCAGAAAATAAAGGACTTCATTGTATAATGTTCCAGTTTATATTATAACTATGTTTTAAGTACTCTATTTTTTGATTGGTAATAAAATAATACTTTTGATTATAAAGAATGCATAATCTATTGTTACATTTTCTGAGCCATGCCTCATCATGTTTTAATATGAATTTACTATTTATTTATAACTAAACAAATGATTATATAATGAATATACATATTCTAATAAGAATAGTATCTATATTCCAAAGTAGTGATCTCTATTGACTTGAATGTAAAATAGACTTAATTCCATAAATTACTAAATTATGAGAATGAATACAGATTGCATTTCATATCTGCTCGTCTATACACTAACTATTCTTTTATAAATTATATCCTAAATCAGTAAGGTTATATGGATGGAATTTCTACTATTTGTTTACTTTTTAACTTGGCATTATACTATACTATAACCATTATGGAAATGCGGAAGATAGAATTCTAATCAGCCTTATTGTTTTATTATTAAGAGGTTATTCACATCTATCCAATTAAACAATCTTTCTGTACTAGAGTACGTCACAATATTGTGAGTGGAAAAATACAAAAATAATTTATATTCAATCATTTAAGCATTCATTCATAATAACTATCATTTCAATATTTCTATTCTAGCAGATAACTAAAAAGACAGTTTTCAAAGATAGATAACTGTCCATAATTAAACCATTCACGACACCTAATTGATATCCAAGGTATAATGGAAACTTATAACAACATTTACACACAGTCATTTCAGGAAGTAGATCAACAAGAACTAAATAAGATAACAAAATTAGATCCTGATAACTATAGAGGGGAACAAACACCCAAAGGAGCCTGTTCCACCCAACCTTTTCTTGAAGACAACCAATGTTACTTGCCTTAGGACCCCCGACCATGTTCACTAAACCACCAGGACGAAGATGTTATGTGGAGGCAAGTACCTAAACTTTCTGCAACTTAGCAGCAATGTTTTCAACACTCAAATAAAACTTATGCATTCAGCATTATTGAACTCTGCACTAAGCAGTACTATTTCATAGATGCAGACTTAGTTCTATCAATCACTTCCTAGCCTTCCCTTCATCGAATCTCTTGTGCATTTCTCATTTTTCTCTTTGCATAATTGTTACAAGGAAATCTTAGTGAACCTCCTACTCAATTTGATGGGTGTTATAGCATGCAAAGGTCTTTGGTTAGTTTCTTAATTATTGAGCCACCTACTCAGTTCCACTTTGTTGGGGAACATGACCATAAAAATAGGGAAGTTGCCCCTTGCAACAACTAGAAGTGAATGATGATGCTTCAAAGTGTCAAATTCCTCTCCACCCCAGTTCATTCCTCCTAGTGGGTCAGTGAACACTCTTTCAAGAATCTCCTTTCGATATTTGTCTCCTCTTTTATTTATTAATAATAAAATATTAGAGTAATTAATTACACTCATCCTTGACCCCACTTGGTCCAAAATTCATAAAAACTTTACAATAACTTATAACATAATTTTTTTCTCACACCATAAAATGTTCATATTTTGGGTATGTGACATTTATGTCTTCTTAACCAATATAGGTTGACCATCAAACATTTGGCTACCTATCTGGGAAGCAGTTAAAGCCATCACTATGGAAGGAAAATTATTCAACTAGGAAGATCATTTGGCTGGGATATTCAAGTCGACTTGTGAAAAGTGTCAAGAAATGAGTGTGATGATTTGGTACCCCTCCCTACTCATTTGTTTCGTGATGTATAGGGTTACACCCATTGGCGATCCTTCATTCACTGCAAAAGCTACACATTCCATGTCCAACTTCTAAGTATTCTAGACTCAATGATGCCCCAAGTGCCCTACAATTGCGAAAATGTAGCTTGAAAACTCGTTTCAAGTCCTTAAAACTACATGTTCAAGATGGAAATTTCCCTAGCAGGTTGGTTGAAGTATACCTCCGACTGTACGTTTACAATTAGAACTCGACTATACGAAGGTTTGGTACATGTAAGGAGTTGCTTGAAATGAAGCTTAAATTGAATATTACACCTCTTTTCAAGACATTTTTATGGATATCAATGCTCAATCTCACACTGCGCATCCAATCCCAGAATCCGCATGGAGGGAGCTTAAAGAAATCCAATAACCCCTAACTGATAGGGAGAAAGAGAAATTCTATGAAGGTATGTTATACATAGAAATATTTGGACCACCTCCAGAAGAAATGAATCCTCTTTCCATTAAAAATTTTCCAAAGTAGACCAAGCCGACGAAAGCAGAAGACCCTTCTCGTGAGACTACATAGGATGACAACATTCAATATGACCAATAGTCGGAGCCGAATCTATCTAAATAAAAGCTAGGTGTTTTCATAGAAAAAATATTCACCAAGAAACAAACATTCAAGAAAAAGGGGTTGGTTAAGTGAAAAATGATACTCCAAGCGCCTATAGAAGATGAACTCCAGTAATTACATCAAGAAGCATAGCAAATTATTAAGGGGGCAATTGCAAACCACATCACAATCAATGAACAAATTGATAAAGTTCTAGTCAGTTGAGTTGCTTATGCACAAGTAAAACCGACCCAATCAAAGAAATTAAAAGTTCGCATGCACTCACAATAGGAAAATCCTATACATGTTCCTAACAATTCACTACCTATGTCACCAACAATTATTGGAGAACATCCTCTGACTACTTCTAATACTTTGTAGGACCCCTAATTCCACTAATTCATATCTAATCTTCCAAATCTCTTCCCCAATTGGAGGACAATTGTTACAACATGAAGGGCTCAGGAAGCCACTAACCCTCTAGAAATCCCAATATTACCACAACTTGGAGTCATCATTACAAAACAATTGACTGATCCAGTTGAAAAACCCCCACCTCTACCTTTTCATCAAACTATTTATCAAATATTAACCAATACTCTATCTACTTCGATAATTACTCAACCCCTTAATCCCACTGTTACTCCTATTTATGAACCCTCATCAGATATGCTTCCAGGGTCTAGTATTACAAGCCCGCCTACCTTGACTACTCTTCCTCCTTCGATTACTCTTTCAGAGTTGATTGGCCCTCCGAAGTCAACTATTCCATCGGAGTCGACTACCCTAGCTATATCAACTATTCTGCATGCATCGATTGTTCCTCCTGCGTGGACCAGTCTACCATTAACCACTACACCATCGACTTCTCTCAATACACTTCTAATTGATGTAGTTCCTACTGTTGGTGGGCATTTCTACCCTATAGCCAAGAAACTAAAGCTATAAACTTGGTTGGGGTGACAGGTAAGTGTATTAATGCTATTACAGAAACATTTACAAAAAGAAATAGATTGTAGATTTAGGGAACACACCTTTTAACTGGAGTCTGATCCTAGCCTTGACTCGATCTCGTGTCCAGCTTCCAAATCTACTTTTCCCTCAGCAAACCTGCAACAACAATACCTTTCTCAAACATTTTGGGCAACATATAAAGCTTGAAATAAACAAAAACAATGTTTAATATTCAGCATTGACCAAAATAAATCTAATTTAAGATTCCATTTCATAACACATTCAAATTGGAACAAGAAAACACTTCCACCTTTATTTGTCAAAATTAGAATGATGTACAAGTATACCTGATCATGAAGACAGGTTCCTGCAACTAGATTCTGGGCTCTGGCTCTGCTCTGGCTTGGATGTCCTCTGCATCAACTCTCCAATGCAAGCTCCTTCAAAGTTTTTCCATTCATCTATCTCACAATCTCCAATTTCTCATAAAAGTTAACCTTGCTTCCTTAACCTTCTTGGTATTTATAGGATTAAAGAAGCAGTTCAAGGTCGAGATGTAGTTATGGAGGAAGTTGGCGGAGTTAGGAAACTGCCATCAACTAATCCTCCTCGATGAATTAATATATATTTTTAATCATTTTTTAAGATGTATGCGACTCTTTTTCAGTGGAGTAGCGTATAGGGCGCTACCCTGGTGTTTAACAACTAGCGCTCAATTGATTTTAAATATCGAGCGCTACTTTGATACACTGGAGTAGCGTATACTTGGATATGGGCGCTACTATTATACAGTGGAGTAGCGTATGGGCGCTAGTCTATTTGAGTAGAGTAGCGCTCATATTTCAAAATGATATTTTTTGGGGTTTTCCAGTAATTTCAGAAAATGGAGTGAGTTGTCATCTCATCCAAGGTCAACATGCTCCTTCATCCAAGTTGTCCTTTTGTGTGATCAGCAGCTCAGGGTGATCACGGACGGAGAGGTGCAAGTTTGACCTGTAACAGATGCCCCCTAATGTGTGAGGTCAGAGGGAAGCGATGGCCGAAATACATTATAATCCAAAGCCAAAGGAGGAGCACAGCACCACAGAAAACAAGTCACAAGAAACCTGCAACAAAGATCAAGGTCAGCGAGCAATTACATTTTTGACATCTTATAGATGTGTAGTGTGATACAACATGATCTCTGATACATAACAAGGAGATGTATATAAAGCATGGCCACATTAAATACAAGTGTGGATCCATGTCAAACTGAGAGATCATAGCCATAACAACAAACTAGATCTATGTCTCATGGAGAGCCGTATATAAGTGAGGCTAAGTCTTGCGCAACTTGGGTGATAACAAAATGAGGTAATGTCATCAAAATCCCAAGGTCTTCATCCCACAACAACCCTAGGTACAAACCCTAACCATGTGAATAGATGAGCTGATAGTCGAACATGGAGGGTATCGTTTGATTACCGGTCATTGATGTATACCGTTAACAAATGCGAGGACTTCCACCGATAATGATGATGGGGTCCAAGGTACCAAGTACGATTCACCAAATGTGAATAGATGGACTTGGAGTCGAACACTTGGGAATGCTGTCGAAGAAGAGACATGGATGTATTCTCATCATTCAACAGCGAGGAAAATTGCCACTGGTGACTGCAATCTCCAAGGTACTAACCGAAACTCTAAACTTCAATCCCAGAATAATGATTTGGTGTCGATGGGAAGAAGTCCGTTGGAAGGGAGGACTTAAGGAATCCTCCATCATCCAACTCGAGGAACACTCAACTGGTAAGAGCTGATATGGAATAATATGTAACAAGACTGACACTAGGAAGGATGACACATGAGGTCAAGGTAAAATGCAGAATGGCCGACACAGGCTATATCCTTGAACATTGAGCATGACACAAAGTGACTCAGGCAGTTTCTGACATAAGAGGGTAAATAAGTCTGAAATGTAAGAGACATTAGCAGACCCTCCATATGATTGGAAGAATAACCAACCGGGGGAGTAAATAACTCGGAGGAAAGGCTCACCCTGAGCTCAAAAACTAAACCCAACCAACAAGATAGACTCAAGTAGGTGCTGTGTTCAAGGATAGGACTTCACTGAAACTGCCTTTGACAATGAAGATATGATATGTTTTCCTGTTCCTTATTCTTTTTAGATAAAAGAATACCCTTCTTGTTGTTTTAATGAGTCCAAGAAAGAATGAAAACTCAATAGGTCCAGCCATGTAAATAGTTTAACGAGCCCATGGGAGGAAGACTCAGTACCTTCTTCATAATTTAGAGAGTTCGAAGAAGAGATAGAAGATTAATCTATAAGTACTGATCTCTGGATTTTAATATCGAGCCGAGATCTGTTCTTGCTCGCCGGTGTTTTCAATTTTAAGGAGTCTGAAAAAAATTAAACAATAACTTCACATATCTGCTCGTGGATTTTAATATCGAGCCCAAGTAGATTAATGCTCGCCAGTGTTTTCCTGTTTATAGAGTTTGAAAAACTTAAGCAATCCTCTTTTCACCTATCCGTGGATTTTATATCAAGCCCGGATTGGTCTGTGCTCGACGGTGTTTTCTTGTTTATAGAGTTGAAAAACTTAAACAGTTGTCTACTTACCTTCTCGTGGATTTCACATCGAGCCCGAGTAGGTGAATGCTCGCTTGGTATTTTCATGTTTAGAGAGTTTGAAAACCCTAAAGAGAGACTCCAACAGGTCCTTTTTCATACAGTTAGCCTCCTCCCCCGAAAAAGTATAAAACAATGAAAGGAGAACTCTTCTAGCGCATACAGGAGTATACCTAGAGTATACCTTTTCCGTAGTTAATCCACTGAGGCTCAGAAAAGGGGTAATTCTATACCTGAGTGGATGAGCCTTCGGATACTTTAACGAGCTCGAAGAGGACAAGTTTGCTCGGCTGTCTTGTTTAGGTTTAAATAGTCCAAACAAGAGCTTAAAATGACTTAAAGGTCAGCTTCTAGGATCGTAGCTTCATGCCCTGCCAAAACTAGGTCTTCAACAAAATATTAGTCGATGCAACAAAAATCTCGAATGATATATGGATTTGGAATATTTAGTTAACTGACAAAGTCTATCATCAAGAAATTTGAGCTTAGGAAACGAATCCGACAACAATTGAGTGAAAATTGAACTTGGATCAATGTTATACCTTATTTTGTGTTTCAATTGATTAATTAGGGTGTTTTAAAAATTTTTGAAACTATGGAAAATTAAAAATTATGGGTAAAAATCAAAATCCAATTTCATATATAATTTCATTGTTAAAAAATGAATTTTCAATTTGTGTTGTAGGGCAAAAATTGGGGCAACTTTTGCAAATTTCCAATCTCCACTGTGATCAAACCAGGCATCCAACCACCAAACTTCTTCCACCAAGTAAGTAGAAATCAACCTATCTTGCATTTCAATGGTTTATTTTTTAATTTTTGAGCTAAAATAGCCCGCAACGCGATGCTCATAGGGTTTTATGTGCGGGCGCTACCGTGTAAACACAAGAGTAGCGTACAAACTCGATGGGCGCTACTGTGTTCACACAGAGTAACGCCTACACGCTACTGTGTAATATACACAGTAGCGTACATACTTGCAAAGCCACTTTCAAGCATCAAGACTCAAAAATTTTGGGGTTTTTGTGCAGGATGGTCTTACAATGGAGGGAAAGGGAGCATGAAGACATGGATAGGTTAGCCATGCAAGACCCGGCTACCCTCCATGCGCTCCGTAGATGCGGTTTGTTGAAATTTTATCGAACCGTAAACATGCGGGCACTAAACAAGCTGTTTTGGAGACTGATTCAGTATTGGAATGTAAATACTAATACCTTCATCATCCGTGGGAAAACTCTTGAGCTTACCGTTGAGGACTCATACTTTATTACTGGTCTCTCAAGGAGAGGAGATGTAATCAATCTGAAAGAAACTTCTCGTTTGGGTGCACGATCAGTGAAAGAATATGTGAATACATACTGTGTTGCCGGAGCAGAAAAATCGGGAAGCCAAGTCCTGATTTCAACTATTGATGGTCTCCCTCTGAAAGTGATAGTGAGCATGATCAAACGAGTAAGCGGTAGTGCATCACAACACTTAGCTTCCAAGCATTCGATGCATATTGGTGTACAGTGCTTGCACTGCCATGTTTATGATTGGTGTACCAGTTTGTTGGCAAACATGAAGTATCAGTTGACAGGTTGCAAATCCGGCTCTATGAAGAATTTTGGGTACGGAAGTATCTTGTGTACTTTCTTCTTTGAGAGGATGCCTGCTATTAGTTTGGGGATGCCTCTACCACAGGTTAACCCCTGTGAGCCTAGACTAGGCCGTTGGGGTGACATTTTTCTCTGCCAGGGTGGTGGGGAAAGTCACTATTGTTACCACACTGATGACTTCTGGGGGTGGTGGGAGAGGCAAGTACCCGCATTTGAGTAGTTTCTCTATACTGGATTGGATTTTCGTCACGATCCAGAGCTGGTGCTTCTGCCAGGTGGAGCCTGGGGAGATATTGGTATGTTTAATTTTGAGAATTTATTTAATTTTTTCAAACTTTTTTAAGTATTTGATTTTTATGAATGAGTTTCGAAGTTCTAATCAAGTGTCATATGCAGATGTTGGGCCTGTTCGTCCCGAGAGCCATCCTACCATCTATGTGAGGCCAGCTGATATCACCGCAGCGGAAGCTATGTTGGGAACCCTGGAGAGGAAGATGAGTTGGTTGACTCATGAGATTCCTGCATGCCGGATGGACCAGATACCTGTCGACATGCAGGAAGATGTTGTTGGGGTGCCCCCAGCATGGCTTAGATTACTGCGGAGAGTTGCTAGACTAGTGATATGCTATCGCAATGCAGTAGATGATGAGGAGGTTCCTCCTTCTTCATAGGAGAAGAAAACATTATATGTATATATTTTTTGAGGCTACTATGCCCAGCTTTTGTATTTTTATGACCTGACTTGATCGACTCATGACTCAAAAACTCATATTTTTTGATACAGTATCGGTTATATACAGTATCAGTTATTTACATGTGTATGCGTTTTAAATTTTATGTGTGTAATGTTGTTTATAATGTATGATGCAAATGCTAGTCTAACACATAGTTTGCTAATGAATCAGCTAAAGTGTTTAAACTTCTCGGAATGTGTTCATATCTGATAGAATGAAATTGTCTTTCCAATAGTCTAACTCGTAGAAACTGACGTAGCAATCCTGGATCCCTGATCCGATAGACACCTGTTAACTGAAATACAATTAGTTGTGAGTCAAGCCTTACCTCCAGGTACGAAATTCCATGACTGAACCTTACAGCACTGGGAGGACTCATTTTTTGTGAACCTTGTTTGTTGTAAGAGCATCCCAGCGCTGTTCATCTAGATGTTCTAAGTGTAACAAACATTCTTCGAGTATTGAAGTATCGGGTAGTAACTGAACTGCTAGCTTTAGTGAAGGAATCTCGCATTCGATCGGAACAACTGCTTCTATCCCATGCACCAGTTGGAAGGGAGAGAAACCGGTAGCAGTCTTAACGTTGGCTCGGTAAGCCCAAAGAGCTGGGTATAGCATAATGTGCCAGTTATTCCGACTGGCATTAACAGTTCTTTGCAATATGACTTTTAAAGTTTTGTTCACTGCTTCAACTTGTCCATTCGCCTGAGGATAGTATGAAGACGAATGTTCTTGTCGAAAACCAAGCATTGTATATAACTCAGTCATCATGATATTTTGGAAATGACTGCCATGATCAGTCACTATCTCTTTAGGTATGCCAAACCGTGCTATGATCCGATTAAACACGAAATAAGCGGCAGTTTCTCCATCCGCCTTAACAGTAGGCATTGCCTCTGCCAACTTAGTAAAGTAGTCAATGGCAACGATGATGTAATGATGTCCTCCAGCTGAAACTGGATTACATGTCATGAAATCAACCCCCCATTTTGTGAAGGGACCTGCTGTGATGACAGGATGAAGAGGAGCTCGGTGTGCCCTCATTTTCTTAGTGAAAAACTGACACGGTCGATAGTGTTTCACTGATTCCACACAATCTTTAAACATCGTGGGCCAAAAATATCCAGCATGCAGTATCTTCTGAGTTGTTGCCAACCCGGACAGATCTTCCCCACAAGCTCCACTGTGGGCATCATTTAATACTGCTTCGGCTTCTTCCCGAGTTAAGCAGCATCGTAAAATGGAATCTACCCCACATCGATATAAAGTATCTGAGATGATAAGGTAGTTTTTCGCATGGCTTTTGAGCTTGTGTCGCTCTTCTCGGGAAAAAGTGGTAGGACACCTCAATGTCTGGAGATATATTAAGATATCTCCGTACCATGGGTCAAAGGAGGCAATGAGGAAGATATGTTCATCGAGAAATGATGTTTCTTCTTCAATGCATTCTAGGTCACTTGGAAATTCTGAGATTAATTCAGTGAACACTAGTGATTTTTTCGATTTGGCTGATTGGAACACCAAGTCGAATTCCTGTAGAATCACAATCCATTTATTGTATTTCCCACCGATGATTCATCGGCTGAGAACATACTGGAAAGGATTGACTTCTGCTATCACTGTAGTAGTTTGTAAAAGTATATAGTGACGAAGCCTCTGTACCGCATAGACCGCAGCAAGTGCTAACTTTTCAACGTGCGAGTATTTAACCTCAGGGGCTATCAATGCGCGAGAAAGATAGTAGACAACATGTTCTTGGAACATATCATCTTCCTGAACCAAAACTATACCAATTGTAGTAGGAGACGCTGCCAGGTATAAAAGAAAATCTTTTGAGTAATCTGGCGGGCTCAACAAGGGTGCTGAAAGGAGTGCCTTTTTTAAAGCTTCAAAGGATGCTTGTGCAGCTTCGTCCCACACAAAGTAGGAATCTTGTTTGAGTAGCCTCATAAAACCTTTGGTAATTTTGGCGTAATTTATGATAAATCGCCGTAAGAAATTAGACATGCCTTGCAGACTTTGAAGTTGTCGCAAGGTGCGAGGAGGAGGCAGATTTATAATCGCCTCAACTTTAAGTGGGTCAACCATTAAACCACGATTAGAGACAATGAAACCTAGTAAACGTCCCGATTCGACACAGAATACACATTTATTCGGATTCAAACGAATCTTATATTTTCTGCATCTTTCAAACACTTGTCTAAGGTGATCCGGATGGTCCCGTCTCTTTCGCGATCGCGCCGAGAGATCATCCAAGTAAGGTTCTACAATGTGTTTGATATCGTGAAAAGAAAAATTCATTGCTCGCTGGAAAGTAGCTCCAGCATTCTTCAAACCAAATGGCATTTTCCGATAAGCAAAGGTGCCCCACGGGCAAATTAAAGCTGTTTTATGCTGATCTTCAGGTTTGATCTCTATTTGATTGTATCCCGAAAAGCCATCCATAAAAGAGAACATCTCATGTCCTGCACACGCATCTATGATTTGATCGATAAATGGTGTGGGATAGTTGTCTTTTGGACAAGCTTTGTTCAAATCCTGAAAGTCAGTACAAACTCTAATAGTGCCTTGCTTTTCATCAACCGGAACGGGGTTTGAAACCCATTCCATCATATCGATCAGATAAATGAAACCGGCTTTGAGCAACTTTTCAACCTCTGCCTTGATGGCGGCTGCTTTTCTAGGGTTTACAGGACGGAGCTTTTGTCTCACAGGTTTCGCGTTAGGGTATGTCGTGATGACATGCTCCATAATGGTTGGGTCAATACCTGGCATCTCCTCATATGACCAGGAAAAAACGTTGCAGAATTCTTTAAACAGTTTTTTATACAGAGCTATCTCTTCTGGAGAACAGTCTGCACCAATAAAAATATTTTCCATGACCCCAGGTTTGGTGGAAATGTTGATTGGAATTGTTCTTGAAATATTATCCATATTCCCTTCAGCATAAAGAACTTTTGAAGTAGAAGGAGAAGATGACAAATCAACCAATCCACCGGGTCTCACAAGGAATTCTCCTCTCTCAATTCTGTCTAGATCTGGAAGTATGTAGGACCTATGATGCATATGTTCCCAAGGTTGGTCCAGGCCCATCATAACTTCTAAGATGGCTTCATCAGATGGCAAAACCGTATCTAAACGATAGAACGAGTGAGTAGAATTCAGTGACCATGCCGGAGCATAGTCCATATCTGACTCGACAGAGACTGGTGGAGTCATGATATGTTCCATTGCAGCGTGTTGAGTTTCCATATAGGCCACTTCTGCAATGGAGGGAGGCACAAAAGGGTCTGACATGGTAGGAAGGATCCAAGGATCAGTTCTTAAACCGACCGTAAATGTTTCAGTAGCGGTACCCACATCAGAACGCATAAAAAGAACAGGGGAGGGGATGTCAAAAGTGCCTATTAACGAACCATACAACCCTGCTCCTAAACTCTCCTTAACCGGGGAGGTTTGATCAACCAAAGGAATCGTGGATTCCAAAGAAGTCTGGTGTTTTCCTTGAGTGAAAGAAAGTTGATCGATTGTAACGATCTTACCTTCAAATGGGAACATGACCACTCGAAAAACTGTCGATGCTATAGCTTGCATGGCATAAGTCCAACTCCTGCCCAATAACATATTGTAATCGAGCGGAGCGTCCAGAACTTCTATCTCAACAAAAACTGTCTTACCGACCAAAGTGACATTAAATGATGGAAAAACTCCATGTGGATGGAAAGTTCTACCATCAAATGCAGTAAGCATTGTGTTGGAAGGGACTAACTCAGGAGAACCTAGAGCTTTGCAACAGGAAATTGACATTACGCAAGTGGACGCTCCCTCATCTACTATAGCTCGTCTAATGGTCATTGGACCATGAACGAACTCAATCTGGAGGGCAACGTGATAGGGAAACCGGTATTTGACATCAGTCATATCAAATCGCGCAGACATGTTGGAGGACTCCATACTCCCAATAGCTGCCAGAAGTGCATTTCGTTGCAATGGACAACTCTGCAAGACTTCTAGAGTAGACATGGCACAAGGGGTTTGGGATAGATCTTCAACCACATTGTAATTGGAAGCATCCCGTGTGTTGGGATTGTGTGATGCCCTCTTCAAGACACCTTTCGAAATCTTGGGCATTGGGTCCACAGGTATGTGGAGTGGAGTGGAGGATTCAGCAATCTCCTTATCCTTTTTTTGCTCTTCCGGGGTATCGTTCCTGGCTCTAGTTTGCAAAAGTGCATCTGAATTAACCATGTTTATAAATGTTTGATCAACCGAAGCGTGCGAAGTGCCCCCAGTTTTGGAGGTGCCAGAAGTTGAGCCTTGCCCTTTAGGAAATGGATCTTTCAAAACGGCAGGCTTCTTCTCTCTTAAGAGCTTCTGGGCTTCTTCTAGTAGAGGGCATTGGTGGGTAAGGTGGTTCTGCTTGCAAAGTTTACAAGGGAACTTAACCTTCTTTTCTTCCTTGTTACCCTCTTCGGCGTTGTCTTTTTTGGGCTTTTGTTGCTTCCCCTCTCCTTTCTTTCCCTTCTTTTTGTTGTTGGGCTGCCGAGGGCCCTTTTGATTGTTCTGAACCTGATTGACAGGCTCAGACATAGAAGAAGAGGTTGTGACAGAAGCAATGTCTGCAGTCGAATGTTTGACAGTTAAGGCTTGGACCTATTTGGTTAGTGCTTCGAAGGCTGCAGAGTTAACTGAACCCACTATGCCATCCGCATGTGGTCTAGGTTTGGGTCTACTCAGATCAGTGTTTGATCTCGGTGCGTCGGGTATAATCTCGTACAGTAAACCAGATTGTGCATATACAAGGTCTAACTGTTGAGTCCTTAAGATGGCTTCTTCTTCATTGGATACTCCAGATGTCTCTACTTCCTTAGAAATATAAGGAAGGAGTGATTTCAAGTACCAATCAAGCAGGAACTCTGGAGGGATGTTGGCCTTTATGAGCCTCTTCCATCTTCGCCACTCCTGAATGTGGTCAGATAAGTGAGTGGCTTTGTTTTGTCTAAAAGTAGACAAAAGTTCTGTTCCGGCATCATACCGAACAGGAAGCTGGAAATGGTTCAAAAAGACGGTTGCTAGGTCCCCAAAACTAGAGAAAGTAGCCGCAGGTAGTTCGATGTACCATTTGGCTGCAGGACCAGTTAAGGTCCTTTAAAACAATCTCAATCTGATTGAATCCTCGTTTAAGGAATTTGAAGAACACCATAAGTGAAAGGTAGTGACATGGTCACCAGGGTCTTCACCAGCTTTGCCTTCGAATTTTGGAATATCCGAAGGTAATTTGGTGGAAACTGATGGCCACATGGCATTATGACACATAGGATCATTTGTCAGTTTAGAAAGGTCTGGAAAATTCAAAGTTTCCAGAAAAGGTAGACGAGGCCGGTAAGATGATGCTTGATAAGGGGAAACACCCATCGTTTGTGCCATGAATTGTTTGTAGGGGTTGCCCCCAGCCATTTGGTGATAAGGGTTTCCCCCGGCCATGTGCTAAAAGAAGTTGCCACCTACTAGCTGTTGATAGGGGTTGCCCCCAGTTAACTATTGGTAGGGGTTAGCCCCAGGTATTTGTTGGTAGGGGTTGCCCCCTGCCAACTATTGTTGTTGTACGAAAGAGTTATTAAAATTTTCCCACCCATAGGAGAGTGGATTAGTGCCTTGCTAGTTTGTCCACTGTGGCTGGGTGTTAGCCCCGCCATATTGCTGGTTAAAGATGTTGCCCCCTCCCCCTGAAAATAGAGAAAAAGGAACGTTACTTGCAGGCATGCTACCCTAGTTCATGTTAGGGCCTACAAAGGTGTTGAACCCAGTAGAAGCTGATGTGGACGGTGTAGTCATGGTACCCATGACTGGCATGTTTGCAGAAGCACTTGGTCCTACCACAGGTGTGGAAACCCAAGTACTAGGAATCTGATATAGCAGTTGAGTAGCGGAAGGTGTTGCACAGTTGGCCATACTGCTAAGTCCAACAGTAGGTGTAGGAATAGATGCCATCGTTGTAGAACTAGGCATACCTAATGTACTAGTGTTGAAACTGAAGGATGGAGTAGGCACAGATGTGGTTTGTGCCTGACTAGTTGTAGTAGTAAAAGAAGGGTTAACTGTGCTGGCATTCATACCTAAAGTGGGAGTTTGGGGAACCCCCTGTTCACCTCCTGAGTTAGACATCAGATGTCCAGGAAAGGAAAGGTCTGCAATAAAAAGGGGCTGCTGGAAACCAACAGGTGACAGAAGCAGAATTCTAGTATTAGTTAAGGGAGGATTGAAAGGAGTGCTATACTCCGCGGAAGTAAGATCTTCCACCTCAACAGTACTGAAGTGTTGCTGATCTGTGGCGCCTGGTAGTGGTTCTTCATGAACCTCAATTTCAAGGTTTTCTGTTATAAGTATTTCTTCAAGCAATTATATTTCAGAGGTAATTTCTGAAGAAATACCAGGGTTTACCCACTGTCGTCTAGCTGGTTGTATAGGTTCTGTCCTAACTGGTGGAAGGTTTTGAATCCTTCTTGATCTACGAAGTTGTTGATTCTCTGTGATTAAAAAATATAAAATAACAGACTAGAACCTAGTGGCCACTACAACTAGGGGGCAAAGAGCACGCCAACTAAAAAATATCCTAAGTATACAAACCATGCAAACAAAGATTCCTTCCAGAGAAGAGTCTGGGATGATGAGGGCCCATAACAGATCAACAAAGGAAGAAAGACAGTTACCCGGGGTCCACAATACAATGACTAAGGGTGCAAGCGCTGGAATCACCCAACCGCCCTCCCAAAGACCTGCAAGGGATTTCCTCCCTCGTCTGTCTTAGGTACAGCAGATATACCCTCTGCTGTCACCTATGTATGAACCTAGAGTCTGATACTATGGATACCACAACATCGAGAATTCCTGGGGGAACAGTCACCGGTCGAATCAGGAAGCGTGGGAAGGGTAGCTAAGCCCAAAACTCGAAAGAGTCCCCAATATGAAATCCGATCCTGGCGTATGCTCGAACAACAAGTAGGAGGGGTATTCCCACAAACTGATCTCGCAATGACCTACTGCATAGATCCCAGGCAAATTTTGAGTGAGGTGGGTTTACCTATGATAGTCTCACTACGATTGTTGTGCAATGTGTGATCTTGGGTGGTTTAAGGTGATTTAAACCCAAGACCCTAACCAAAACTAGTTGGTGTAGTGTACCCTAAAACGAAAAAGTTTCTAGTTCATTTTATTAACAAATTTTAGGGCTTTTATTACGCAAAAAGGATAGTGGGTGTGTGAGCGTGGTTATAACAAGAAAACAAAAGTGCAAATATACTCAAAATCTTCCTACAACAAAGTTCTTTTCATTTTTTCATCTACTTCTTTTTCAAAACTGAAAATCTAAGCAAACTTACTTAAAAAATTTTGTTTTCTTTTTAAATTATACAAAATATGCTAAGTTATTTTGCAATGACAAAGACAAGTTCTATTTTAACTTAAAGTACCAAATTTTTTTTCTTTTTCAATAAACGAAAAAGAACTATACAAAAATGGGAAGTCAAATAAAACTTTTTATGCAAAGTGTGTAAGTATGGCTAAAAGTTCTTAGGCCTATAGCTGTTGAAACCCTAGCTCGAGAAAGACTTGATCTACAGGTTTTTTACTAAGAAAAAGCTTATAACTTGGACACCAAGTGGGAGAAAACAAAGGAGAGAAACACCAAAGGACTGACCTAAACTGTCTAACCCTAGCAAGACCACAAAGCCAAGCACAAGTAGACAAGCAATCTTCCTTACTAACACAAAGAAAATGAGAGATGAAACTAGCCTACAGCCGTTTAAAAAGCACTTGTAACCAGCAAAAGACAATGAGTCTAGGAAGAATGAACCTTGACCAAAAAGAAGACACCTTAGAGGCTCTACCAAGGACCAAACCCTAAAACAAAGGACGGGAGTAGTAGAGAGTAGACAACGTCACCACAAACATCAGATATAGGGGTATACAGGTTTGTAAGCTGGCAACAGGTAGTTAGGGTCTAAAAAGTGAAAGTGTTCATTACCAAACACCACCTAGTCTCCAAACAGTCAATAAAAAGTCCCAAAAATTCCAAAGGTCAACAAGTGGTTTAAAAAATGGAAAAACTTTAAGGAAAGGGTCTATGACTTGACCAAAGGTAAAAACCTCATGCAACCATCAAAGGGATCCTACAGCACAGTCAGCAAATCACCAAAAGTTTTAAAACACAAGCAAAACCAAAAGGGAATGCTTCAGAAAGAGTACCCTACTGTGTAGGAGGGAAACTCGCGCCCATACAGAAACAGGCGCTACTGTATATATGAGACAGTAGCGTATGGGTGCTACTGTATATATATCAGAGTAGCGCTCATATCTCAAAGGATTGAAAACTGACTTTGGAAGGAATAAAAAACTGATGAAAGCAGGCAAGAAAAAGGCGAGGGATACCTAAAAAGGTTCTTGATACATCAAAGAAATCAAAATAAACTGAGAAGACACACCAGAAAAAGGTTTCCTAAAGCCAAAACTCTATGTCCCCAGTATGGTCGCCAGTCTGTTGGTGGGAATTTCTACCCTATAGCCAAGAAACTAAAGCTATCAACTTGGTTGGGGTGACAGGTAAGTGTATTAATGCTATTACAGAAACATTTACAAAAAGAAATAGATTGTAGATTTAGGGAACACACCTTTTAACCGGAGTCTGATCCTAGCCTTGACTCGATCTCGTGTCCAGCTTCCAAATCTACTTTTCCTTCAGCAAACCTGCAACAACAATACCTTTCTCAAACATTTTGGGCAACATATAAAGCTTGAAATAAACAAAAACAATGTTTAATATTTAGCATTGACCAAAATAAATCCAATTTAAGATGCCATTTCATAACACATTCAAATTGGAACAAGAAAACACTTCCACCTTTATTTGTCAAAATTAGAATGATGTACAAGTATACCTGATCATGAAGACAGGTTCCTGCAACTAGATTCTGGGCTCTGGCTCTGCTCTGGCTTGGATGTCCTCTGCATCAACTCTCCAATGCAAGATCCTTCAAAGTTTTTCCATTCATCTATCTCACAATCTCCAATTTCTCATGAAAGCTAACCTTGCTTCCTTAACCTTCTTGGTATTTATAGGATTAAAGAAGCAGTTCAAGGTCCAGATGTAGTTATGGAGCAAGTTGGGGGAGTTAGGAAACTGCCATCAACTAATCCTCCTCGATGAATTAATATATTTTTTAATCATTTTTTAAGATGTACGCGACTCTTCTTCAGTGGAGTAGCGTATAGGGTGCTACCTTGGTGTTTAACAACTAGCGCTCAATTGATTTTAAATATCGAGCGCTACTTTGATACACTGGAGTAGTGTATACTTGGATATGGGTGCTAGTCTATTTGAGTATAGTAGTGCTCATATCTCAAAATGATATTTTTTGGGGTTTTCCAGTAATTTCAGGAAATGGAGTGAGTTGTCATCTCATCCAAGGTCAACATGCTCCTCCATCCAAGTTGTCCTTTTGTGTGATCAGCAGCTCAGGGTGATCACGGATGGAGAGGTGCAAGTTTGACCTGTAACACCTACTGATGTTTCCAAAAATAATAAAATGAAGTCATTGAAGGTCTCTTGCAGGCTTACAAAAGACCCCCGAGCACCACCAATTACATTCGATCTTGCCACGCCAAAAGATCATGAGCTTGATGCACTCATGGAGGCAATTCATAGAGAAAATAATAAAATATGGGAAACCGATAAGCATAAAGTCGACCAGATTGAAGATGAACAGAACATAGATCTAGACGCTTGCCGTGAAATAGTCTATCAAGTTGCACCGACTCTACAAGGACCCCTAGCCGAAAAAACCTTGGATCAAAATTACTAGCTTATTTGGGTCCTTGCTTCACTCTTCCAGGAGGCACTTCATCCGAAATATCAAGAAGATGCTAAGCAAACATTTTCACTTCTTGCAAAGCAATATCATCTCTTCATTTACTAACATCAGAAGATAAAAGAATATGGCGTTGAAGTACAATAGTCTACTTTAGTTCTCAATAAGTTTTATATTTTGATGGACAAATTTTTATCGACATGGGTAAAGTTCAGAATAATTTGGCACAAATCTTCCTGAAGAAGGCCACACAAATCCATCCACCCTTGAAAATATAAAGTAACAAATTCACATGGAACATAACCATTTCTAGCATATCTTCAGAAGAAACAGGAACATTGGATTTCTCAAGCACAGACCGCAAAGAAGGAAGTCGACCCAATTGCTTCTCATATCGACTAACTATTACTTGCCGCTAACAATCAACACCTATTCTTGGTATCAAACTTGTATAACATTAAACATCTCTCCATCATTGAAAAAATTAGTCGTCTATCTGATCTCACCACCGTTATTGTCGACATGTAGACAACTTCACATACATGCGAATATTTCAAACAACGACTCACCTTCTCAGCTCCAGCCATTGTCGAAGCATGCATTAGTCTTGATCCATTAGTTGCTTCAGCTAGTTCGTACCCATAACGCGGAACGATATACAATTTTGATCCAACTTTTAGTCATTTCGTTATTCTATTTGGGATGAAGACAAGTTTTGTACATATTATGGATCTGATATAATATAATACCATTACTTTGTACATATTATGGATATGATATAATATAACTATTGATGTTGTTCCCATTACTTTGGTATATTCCCTTGTATAATGATTTGAATGCATTATCTTCTATCTTTATGATGTTTATATTCCTGTAATCCCTTAGATTACAACATAAACCTTATTAGGGTATGTTGTTGAAACATCATATGCACATTATTGTCATTGTTACATGAAGTTAAGATGGAATGTGATTTGGGTGCTCAAGATTGTAATAGTTGAATTTTCTTGAAGAATAAATAAAATAAATCCTTCCCGTGGTTATTATCAATTTGGGATTTTACCGTGTAGATCTTGCATACTCTTCTCTCTTCCCTTTCCTCTCCTATTTATGTTATTGTGTTGTTGTTTATTTGATGCTTGCGTGGATAGGAGATTAGGCTAGTTGATTTTGATCATTATTTTTGCGTCGATAGGTGTTTATATAGTAGAATTTGGGGTTGGACTACCATGTATGTTTTTCCTATATTTTAGGAGGATGGGATAAGTGTGCTATCTAGATTGATTTTATGGGCGTTATTAAAAATTCAAAAAAAATTATAGATAAAAATAAATTAAAAAATAGTTAGTAGTTAATGCATGGATGCATGGATAACTCACCACAATTCAGGCCGATAATAGTAAGAAAGTGGGTGATAACATGTAGCTAGGCATGGATAACACAGATCATAACACAGATCATAACAATTATAGAAAAATATAAAAACTAACCAGGTGATGCATGGATAACTTTGGTGGTTCATGGGAGATAAGTGGAATAATGTGGGCAATAACATGTAGCTAGGCATGGATAACGAGTTTAACCCGGACAATTTATAATAGATATCAATTAGCTTTTCCATTAGGTTTTGAGTCTTTTTAAAGGAAGTTGGGATGAAAACACAAAATAAAATTGGGGAGACTAAGAAGCATATAGAGAAGGATGAATTTTGTGGTGCCCCATGGGTTTTTATGGCCATGTTCTATCTCATTACATATTTTATGGTTTTTCATTGTTGATGATATTATTATTTTCCCATATAATTTTATGTATATTTTTTGTGACGGTTCTCTTCAATTGTGAGTGCAGAGGATCTGATCGGCAATCGAGAAGTCCAACAGTCCATTGTAGTGTCCCCAAAAATCATAAAAATTTAAAATTTCCTGCTAATGTAGTAAAAGCTATTTTCAGAGTTAATGATTAGAAAATTAACTTCAGTACCGATAAAATAAAAAGAAATGTACCGGTATCCGTTTGCGGAATCTGAGGGTTTCAATTTATTTTCCTAAGTACCCGTGTCTGTTGAATTCAGACTCTACTATTTTTGGGAAAGTGTTTTAAGATGAAGAGATGTATGAATTAACACTTGTGGACATATGTGTTGAATGTAACAAACGTATTTCTCCTCCTTATGGTTATAAGAATTTGTATGCATATGTATTAAAGTTTCACTGTGTTATCACCCCAGGAAGCTCTCTTAGGTTGTATTCAGAGTTGCTTGGTAACTTAAACATATCTTGAATGATGGGGTTTGTTTGGATCAAATTGGATGACTGAGATCAAAACTCACACGCTCAGAACACACATAGGTACGCTCAGGGAGACAAGGATTTGACTACTGCTATTCAGAGGGTTTCTAAAAGGTTAATGGGAGTGAATCCTTAGCATGTCAGCAGACTCATACACAAAAATTTGCATATAAAAGGCTAATCACAACAAAATAAATAACATGTATGTTCAGTTCTCCAATACCAAAACAAGATAATAGCTATCTAGCATAGACAAGTGAGCATACAGGAAATAAACCATCCACTATAAATACAGAAACAAACGAAAGGGAAATCTGAAATCAAATAGTAAAAGAGGCTTATATTATCTGAGAAGTCACTGAAGTCTAAAAATATAAATATAGATATGTCTCACCAAAATCAAACCCATGTTCTACTTTAGTTCTAGGATTTATAGCCATTATAAAGTTTTTTCAGATCCCAAAAGATGGATCGAATATACTAAAAATAACAACTAAGAACAGTTAATGAAAGATGTAACAGTGTGTCATGATCAAAATAACTAATCCTTGGTAGTACTCCTACGGTTGAAAGCTGAGATGAGCCTCTAGGAGCGGGATGGTCAAGTGTGAAACTGCTATTCTGCAAAAAACCTGTAGGCATCTTTTCTAAAAATAGGAAGGAATATTCCACTGTACATTCTTCCAGCGCTCTCAGTCTGTGACCAGAGGTGATCATGGTGCACTTGAATGCTTATCAATCCCCTGGAAAATTCCTTCAAGATGCTAAGACCAACACAAAAGACGTTTGATGTTTGAAGATAGACCTGTGCATTTTTTAAAGTTTTCAGTAGCTAACAAAACTGGGCTTGAAGGTGATAAGCAACCGAAAGCGTAGTATTTGGTAATTAATGAATTAGATTAATGCTTCGCCCAAAGCCCTAAAACGGATTCACATATTGTGAAAATGACTTTTTCTTTTCAGCAGCTACAGAAGGTTCTAAACTTGCGCAGCAAACTACAAAAAAATATTTACCCTTCGGTGGCTAATGAACACCATCATGTTCAAGCCACCGAAAAATGCCCCACAACTCGCACTGTAATTTTTCCCTTTCAGTAGCTAGAGTGTATTTTCTTTCACACAATAAACCACCGAAAAATAGGGTTTTCGGTAGCTAATGAACCATTGCCAGGCCTTCCTAAGCTACCGAAACCTGAAATTTTCCTTTTGAAGGAGAGCTAGCTTTGAACATTTATTTCAAACTTTGTTACCTTCTTCAACCTATCAAAATGGAACTTAAACACAAGCAAAAACAAAAATTAAAGACTTCCTATCACCTAGAGACCATGACTAGTCTATTCTTATTGAGGAGATAACATCTGGCTCCTACTTGGGGATGAAAACCTCCCTGTGAGGTTTTAAGAACCACAGATCTGATGCCTTCCCTAGATAAACAAAATACAGAACCTAGTCTAGTGTTCCACTGGGCATGGAGTCATTTAAACTGCCACCAAATTTCTGCAATCTGTCCACAAATGTTAAACTGTAAATCTGCCAGCAACGCCTTGCATCCATTGGGCTATGGAGTCATCTGGCCTCTGTAAACCTGTAACCTGCATGTAGCCTGCCTGTTTATTGAAGAAAACTGAAACAACGGAAAGAATCTACTTGCTCATAGGACAAGCTTATTCTCTCTAACTACTCCTACACTAACTAGTAGAGGTGGATTGATCAAGTGAAACTGAATTTCCAATGCAGCCAAGAAAGTAATTGACTTCCCACTTTATGCAAATTCAGAGACATCCATACTATATCATGTGAAACATAATCTTTAAAATCATGCTTACAACGCAAGAATCTGACCTTAAAGATGGCAACAACTGAAATTTTCTCACTGTGAAGCATCTCCATGTAATTGGAAATTGGATCATGAAATTCATACAAGGCTGTTTGCTCAACATCTAATAGAGAAATATGCAACATAAACTGCTGATATAAACCTTTATGCCCCCTTTCACTAGATCTTTTTGACTCAGATTTACTATTTTTTCTTGCTGATGTATACATTTGTTCTCTAACATCAATACATTCAAAAGAAAAATGTTGATCTTCATCAATAGCTAAAACAACAGACACATCTGATCTGATGCTAGATATTTCTATGTCATGACTATCATTCAACACCTCTTGATCTTCATGGAAAATGACATCTTCAATAATAGAAGCTTTCTCACAAATCTGATTTTTGTGACAAGCAAAATCTTTATGATATGAAGAAAACTCTTCACAATATCCTTCAAAAAGATATTCATCTGGAAAATAATCTTTACAAGAGAAATTGAAGGTTGAATGGCAATCCGCTAAAGAGATAACACTTGCATTTGGAAGAGACCGGCACCAGTCAAGAGCAATTCCTTCTAATGAATACCTGACAAGCTTGATTTGGACATCTTCATGTACAATTTCATGCCAATAAATAAAGTCATGAAAATCTAGCAAGTGTTCGGCTGGAACTTCCCATTCTTCTCCTCGAAATCTGGGAAGATTATTTTCCCATTCATCTCTAATAAGCACTAGGTTAGGGTAACCAACAATACTTGAGAAATTGCAAAATGCATACCTCTTTGCTAAGATCTGGTTCATTTCATACCAATGGAGACGCCAACATATTTTTGAGCAATGGAGTCACCACTGAATCTGTCCTTCATGGAGTTTCCAGACAGATGATTACAACCAAGAAAATGTCCAGGCTTTGTCTATCATCAAAGCTGGATCTATGTCGTTCTCCCAAGGAAGCTGAGCTTCAATCTCCTCTCCCCGGCAGCAGTGCCAATTTATTATCACTCCAGGAAGATCTCTTAGGTTGTATTCAGAGATGCATGGTAACTTAAACGTATCTTGAATGATGGGGTTTGTTTGGATCAAATTGGATGACTGAGATCAAAACTCACACGCTCAGAACACACATAGGGATGCTCAGGGAGACAAGGCTTTGACTACTGCTATTCAGAGGGTTGCTAAAAGGTTAATGGGAGTGAATCCTTATCATGTCAGCAGACTCATACACAGAAATTTGCATATAAATGGCTAATCACAACAAAATAAATAACATGTATGTTCAGTTCTCAAATGCCGAAACAGGATAACAACTATCTAGCATACACAAGTGAGCATACAGGAAATAAACCATCCACTATAAATACAAAAACATATGAAAGGGAAATATGAAAACAAATAGTAAAAGAGGCTTATATTATCTAAGAAGTCACTGAAGTCTTAACATACAAATATAGATCAGTCTCTCCAAAATCAAACCCACGTTCTACTTTATTTCTGGGCTTTATAGCTATTACAATGTTTTTTCAGATCCCAAAAGATGGATCAAATATACTAAAAAAACAACTAATAACAGTTAATGAAAGATGTAACAGTGTGGCATGATCGAAATAACTGATCCTTGCTGGTACTCCTACGCTTGACAGGTGAGATGAGCCTCTGGGAGCTGGATGGTCAAGTGTGAAACTGTTGTTCTGCAAAAAACCTGTAGGCATCTTTTCTAAAAAGAGGCAGGAATATTCCACTGTCAATTCTTCCAACGCTCTCAATATGTGATTAGAGGTGATCATGGTGCACTTGAATGCTTATCTATCCCCTCGAAAACACCTCCAAGATGCTAGGACCAACACAAAAGGGGTTTGATGTCTGAAGACAGACCTGTGCATTCTTTTAATTTTTCGGTAGCTAACAAAACTGGGCTTGAAGGTGATATGCAACCGAAAGCCTAGTATTATGTGATTAATGAATTAGATTAACGCTTCGCCCAAACCCCCCAAACGGCTTCACAGATTGCGAAAATGACTTTGTCTTTTCGGCAGGTACGGAATGTTTTAAACTTGCACTGCAAACCACAGAAGATATTTACCTTTCGATGGCTAATGAACACCATCATGTTCGCCCAAGCCAACGAAAACTGCCCCACAACTCACACTATAATTTTTCCCTTTCAGTAGCTGGAGCGTATTTTCTTTCACACATTAAACCACCGAAAAAAGGGTTTTCATTAGCTAATGAACCATTGCCAGGCCCGCCTAAGGTACTGAAACCTGAAATTTGCCTTTTGGAGGAGAGCTAGCTTTGAACAGTTATTTCAGACTTCGTTACCTTCTTCAACCTATTAGACAAGAACTTAAACACACGCAAACCTCCTATCACCTAGACACCATGACTAGTCTATGCTTATTGGGGAGATAACATCTGGCTCCTACTCGAGGATGAAAACCTCCCTGTGAGGTTTCAAGAACAATAGATCTGACGCGTTCCCTGGATAAACAAAATATAGAACCTAGTCTAGTGTTCCATTTGGCATGGAGTCATTTAAACTACCACCAAATTTTTGCAATCTATCCACAAATGTTCAACTGTAAATCTGCTAGCAACGCCTTGCATCCATTGGGCTATGGAGTCATCTGGCCTCTACAAACCTGTAACCTGCATGTACCCTGCCTGTTTATTGAAGAAAAGTGAAACAACTGAAAGAATCTACTTGCTCATAGGACAAGCTTATTCTCTCTACCTACTCCTACACTAACTAGTAGAGGCGGATTGATCAAGTGAAACTGAATTTCCAATGCAGCCAAGAAAGTAATTGACTTCCCACTTTATGCAAAGTCAGAGACATCCAGACTGTAGCATCTTAAACATAATCTTTAAAATCATGATTACAACCCAAGAATCTGACCTTAAGGATGGCAATAACTGAAATTTTCTCACTGCGAAGCATCTCCATGTAATTGGAAATTGGATCATGAAATTCATACAAGGTTGTCTGCTCAACATCTGATAGAGAAATATGCATCATAAAATGCTGATATAAACCTTTATGCCCCCTTTCACTAGATCCTTCTGACTCAGATTTACTACTTTTTCTTGCTGATGTATACATTTGTTCTCTAACATCAATACATTCAAAAGAAAAATGTTGATCTTCATCAATAGCTAAAACAACGGACACATATGATCTGATGCTGAATATTTCTATGTCATTACTATCATTCAACACCTCTTGATCTTCATGGAAAATGTCATCTTCAAGAATAGAAGCTTTATCACAAATTTGATTTTTGTGACAAGTAAAATCTTTATGATACGAAGAAAAATCTTCACAACATCCTTCAAAAAGATATTCAACTGGAAAATAATATTTACAGGAGGAATTGAAGGTTGAATGGAAATCCGTCAAAGAGCTAACACTTGCATTTGGAAGAGATCGGCACCAGTCAAGAGAAATCCCTTCTAATGAATACCTGAAAAGCTTGATTTGGACATCTTCATGTACAATTTCAAGCCGTTAAATAAAGTAATGAAAATCCAGCAAGTGTTCAGCTGGAACTTCCCATTCTTCTCCTCGAAATCTAGGAAGACTATTTTCCCATTCATCTATTCTAGGCACTGGGTTAGGGTAACCAACAATACTTAAGAAATTGCAAAATGCATACCTCTTTGCTAAGATCTGGTTCCATTCATACCAATGGAGTCGCCAACAGATTTCTGAGCAATGTAGTTGCAACTGAATCCATCCTTCATGGAGTCGCCAGATAGATATTACAACCAAGAAAATGTCCAAGCTTTCTCTATCATCGAAGCTGGATCTATGTCGTTCTCCCAAGGAAGTTGAGCTTCAATATCCTCTCCCCGGCAGCGGCGCCAATTTTTTATCACTCCAGGAAGCTCTCTTAGGTTGTATTCACAGATGCCTGGTAACTTAAACTTATCTTGAATGATGGGGTTTGTTTGGATCAAATTGGATGACTGAGATCAAAACTAACACTCTCAGAACACACATAGGGATGCTCACGGAGACAAGGCTTTGACTACTACTGTTCAGAGGGTTGCTAAAAGGTTAATGGGAGTGAATCCTTATCATGTCAGCAGACTCATACACAGAAATTTGCATATAAATGGCTAATCACAGCAAAATAAATAACATGTATGTTCAGTTCTCAAATGCCAAAACAGGATAGCAGCTATCTAGCATAGACAAGTGAGCATACAGGAAATAAACCATTCACTGTAAATACAGAAACATAAGAAAGAGAAATATGAAAGAAAACAGTAAAATAGGCTTATATTATCTGAGAAGTGACTGAAGTATGAAAATACAAATATAGATAAGTCTCTCCAAAATTGAACCCACGTTCTACTTTAGTTCTGGGCTTTATAGCCATTACAATGTTTTTTCAGATCCGAAAAGCTGGATCGAATATACTAAAAATAACAACTAAGAACAGTTAACGAAAGATGTAATAGTGTGTCATGATCAAATGAACTGATCCTTGCTGGTACTCCTACGCTTGACAGTTGAGACAAGCCTCTGGGAGTTGGATGGTCGAGTTTAAAATTGTTGTTCTTCAAAAAACCTGTAGGCATCTTTTCTAAAAATAGGCATGAATATTCCATTGTCAATTCTGCCAGCGCTCTTAGTTTGTGACCAGAGGTGATCATCGTGCACTTGAACGCTTATCAATCCCCTGGAAAATGCCTTCACTACAAGAAAAAAGGCATTTTAGCCTCACATTAGCACCACTATTTGTAAAGGATTTGGGAAATCCTCAATTTTCAAATAGTGGTGCAAAAGTGGTGATAATGTGGGGATACGCAAGTGGTGCTAATATTTATGGTGCAAAAGTGGTGGTTTAAAAATAATTGTTTTTGGTGTTGAATGAGTATGTGGCATTTCATGGTGTATGGTGCAAACCACCAAAACCAATCTTAGGTGGATTGAAGTTTTGTGGTGCAAAACACCGAAACCAATCCAACATGGATTGAAACTTTTTGTGCATCAAAATTATTATTATTATTATTATTTAATATACACAAACTTGTATATGGTGCAAAGCACCATAAAATAATAAGTGATGCAAAGCACCATAAAATAATAAATGGTGCAAAAAAATATAAATCACATATTATATATAAATTATATAATATGTGATTTATATTTTTTTGCACCACACACACATATATACTTCTTAACAAGGTTAAAAAATGTATATTAAATTTTTTTCTGAAAGCTTATTTCGTGTAAACTTAAGGGAAGGATATAATTCCAACAGTTAAAACTTTATTTTGAAGTTAATAATCCTTTAGAAACCATCACATCCCTTTGGATTTTGGATTTGAAGAACCGAAAGAGAAAAAATATATATTGAGGTTGATGAGAATATGCAAATGGTATCGAGTTTAATCAATTCAAACTCGTCACAGTGAAACCAATTTGTAGTAGATACACACACCATCTTCCTATCTTGAAATGACCTTTTGATGAAATAAGTTACCATATATTAATGTATAAATTAAGGTGAGAATTCATACCATCATCAATGAAATAAGAGTTGGGAAAGATGTTATACATTACGACTTACATCCCAACAATCCTAAACACAATCAAGAATATCTTCTCTCCATATATTTGGTCAGGGAACAAAAAAGAAAAGGGCATTCCTTTATGCAGATGGGAACTCCCTTGCAGCCAAAAGCCTTGGAGGCTGGTCACATTGAAGGGTTTGTGGCAGGACTACACCTCAAGGAGCATGTTTTTTAGGTCTAACCCACCTTGAAAACAAAAAGAGTCACTATGTTGGTGAGCACTGAATCCTGATACGCAGCTTGTAGATATATTGCTTGGAACTATGGCAACGGGAAAAGCATCCTTCTGGGGTTGGACCCTATCATTATAATTACAGAGGATAATCTCCTACATCGAGAGCTAGTAACTTTTATTAACTCAGATAATTATAAATTCCTAGCAGATGTATACGATCAGGATTCTATAACACTTCGGCATTCAGATTGGTTTACTGCTTATCTGATGAGACTCAATGAGGATCAGATGGAACAATAGAGGACTCCTCCAGGGTCAGTGAAATTTCAGTTATGCAGAAACAACAATTCATACAAAATAAGACTACGGATAAAAATAGCAAAACTTTCAGTTGGTTTATATTCCTATTTCAATATTTTCTTGGGATTGAAAATTGATATTTTATTTCGGCAACTTTTCCTTCACCGCTCTGCTCGAACTTCTAGTTGCTCATATTATTGGTAGAACCAGCTATGGCAGATGCCTTGAGGGTGGGGAGCACCCTGGAGCCCTCAATGGAGCCCTTTAGAATTTTGTGCGTGTAAACATCCCTTGAAGGGTTCTCCAAAGATTTACTCAACCTCATTAGAAGCACATCGGATCCCTTCTCAGGAGCAATGGTAACCCTTATTCTTGATGAAAAGTGTCATTCTTCTGAGACTCCACTTGTTTTGTTGAATGCCAACTGAGAGATGTCGCATCTCAGATTATCAATTCTCACCTCAACTTCAATACAGTCTTCATGGAATGTAACGTAGCTTCTCTCACTATCAAACTAACTTCTTCAAAAAACACTCTCCTTAGGGCTGATTCAAGCATTCGCTCTTTATTTTCTGCTATTTGTAACACATCCTTTCCATAAGCTATTGCATTTGTTTTTATATTCGTCGGGGATGATTCAAGGACTTGTTCTACTTCTGGTACATGCAACACCTCCTTTCCATGGCCATTTTTTTCATTTCTGAAAAAATTAGGCAGGGCCATAAGTAAAAACATCTAACTATATTATTGAAATAAATTACAAAAGAAGCAATGGAGTGCCTTAATGTTGCATGAACATGTAACAGTGGTGTACCTGCTCTGCGATTACACGCGTGTCTTTTGGATAACATGATTACAGCACGACATCAAAATCAAATACAGAGCACCCATGTCAGCCAAATTATTATAATAAACCAAACAAAATTGACTGGTAACGGTTGATTATTCCATGCTCTATTTTCTTGCGAGGCATTTATTTAGGAACACGAATTCATACGAGATGTGATTATGACCATAATTTGTTCTTGAAGCTACATTCCCATAATTCTACAAGAAAACTGATGAAGCAGTGTACTAGTAATAGTACTGGACATTATTACGGCCAAGAAAAGAGATAGACTATCACCTGGAGATATCATTTTTGTTGAAATCATTTTCTTCATCCTCCACATGGACCTGAGGCTATACACAGTTACACAGCCACACATAATCATATTCAGTATATAGTATTTACTTTGTACAAAAGAAAGAGATCTTCTCCTAACAAATAATCTAACCTGGTCAATGCGTGTCGCCCAAAGATGTAAATTCTAATAATTGATTGAATATAACCTAAGATGGGATTAGATTTGAAGATAGATTGGAATTACCTCCTGCTTTGCCTCGGCATGAATTTCCTTTGCATCGCTGGTGAGATTTGATCTCCTGAGCTTCTTCATCGTCCTTCTACAATTTTGCATAGACTGATCATCTACTAGTTCAATGGTGGGTTTTGTGAAGAATTCTTGGACAAATGCGGGATCATCCCATGGAGACTTGTTCAAAGTGCAAACCCTAGGTTTCTCTATCTCTTCCTCCTTGTTGGCTATAGGGGTTTGCATTAACTCGACAGAATCTGAGTCCTTATTAACCCTATGATGAAGCTAAACAGTAACCTCCCGCTGTTGATGGCTCAACATATATTGAAGCACTGAATAATTGGTATCAGGTAATCGAAACTTATGACTGTTTTCCACATTTTTCATGGCCAAAACGGGAGCAAAGGCTCTCACCTTCCAAAAATTGGCTGCTTTCGTAGCATAGGAAGAGATGAAGGCACTGAAACTTTCCTCCCACGTACCGAAAGTCTTGGAAAACAATCTCAAACACATCCATTTAGTGAAAATATAACCTAACGATCTCATGAATTGTTCTTCCAAATCCACACTGATGGACATGAGAAAGGACGTGAGTGCCTTGTTTGAGGCAATTTCCTCCATCCTCCATTCCACCATGTCCAAGTACAGAGAGCCGACCTCGACTGGTGCTTCGAATGCACAAATCCAGAAAAGCCTACCCAGAAATGCCAAATTGCAGACCTCTTTGAAAGACTCAGATGACAATGGAAATCGGATAAAAAAATTAGATTCATCATGACTACTAAATGCGGGTTTGCGTCCAAGTTTTGGGGCTTGAAATACATGGAATCCACCTCCACAACTGTTACACTGTGATTTGAAATGGAAACGAAGAGTTCATAATTGAGTGCAACATTGATGATACACAGAAGATATGTCTTCCAAGGATCCACATTCAGAACGAATGTATCTGCATTGCATGACATGGCATGGTCAGTTAGACATCCCCATTTCTTCCTAATACAAAAAACAATTAATAAGATTGTTGAAATATATTTAAACGCAATTTGTACCATTAGCAGAGGAGCAATTGTAAAGAGGTCCAAGAAATCCGTTTATATTGTATGCATCAGACACATTTGGACCGCCTCCTGTTTGGAGAGCCTGTTGGATAACCTTCTCCATATCTGCATTGCACCATTCTCCTGAAAGGTGAAGGTGAAAGTATTAAATTTCATCTGGGATGGGCTCCAACCATTGACCATTGCCATAGTTACAAAGTCCAGTACATCATTGATAAAAAAGTAAGGAAAATGAATGCAGATATAAAACATCTTACCCTGAATAATTGGGACTTCTTTGTGTGGTAGTTATAGTCAGCATGGATTCGTAAATAACAATCTGTATATAAAGCATCTCACTATTTGTTGGATTAGCTACATAAAACAAATTATTCATGTTCTGTCCTCATCCTCTGGCCGCTTGATGATACCCACGCTGACTACCTGGATGCCTATACTAAAAACTAATAGGAATCTGCATAGCATTCAAATCACAATATTTAGCAAATATGATCTATAACTGAGGAAGAAAGTTGAAGAGCAAATCACAATATTTAGCAAATATGATCTATAACTGAGGAAGAAAGTTGAAGAGCATGACTCAAAAAATCAATGCACACATTTGCATATATCAATAAGATTTGCATTTGTGCTTTCTTATTTGTGTTCAAAGAAATCTATGTAGAGCTCCAACTGAGATTTATTATTTGTATAGCAAGCTACGTTAAGATTAAAAGCAGTGATAGGAACCAAATCCTTTCAAAATATGAACTGGACTATAAACAGATAACCAAGAAAAATTGGAAGCTTGTAAGTAGTTTTGAACTTATATACACGGCCAATGAAAATAGAATTAACACAATTAATAGAAAATGGAAACAAAATTCACAATCAAACTATGTATTGGGATGCCCATTCTTTGTTTCAGGAGAGCCATAGTTTGGAAGTTGCTATTGTTGGAAGGAACTCTCTTGGGAGTGAGGGGTGAAGGCCTTGATTGAATTTGTTTGAGAGGGTCTCGTACTCATGATTTCTTGCAACCATGTGATATACTTGCTCCTAGACCATGTCTACAATCATGACCGATTGATCAACTAAAGATTTATTTATATTCTGCCAAGATGTATAAATTATGCTCTTCCAGGATAGTTGGTTTACGGTGATTTCATTTATAGAAACCTCCCTTTTGGATTTGCATAGATCGAGGAACAAAGAAAATTTCCATCATGTAGGCTTTCTTGGAAAATTTCCATTCTTAATTTTCTCTACTGATTGCTTTAATCCACCCACCTCATATTATTCAAAGTCAATGGAACCCCAAAATATGCCCATGCTCATCTTGTTGCCCCTGCAGATAGTGCCCTATAGATAGGGTAGAGTGCTTGCTTCTTAATCCTCCAACTTTCAGATGTATCTTGGTAGAAGAAAACTGTGTGAGCTAGCTACATGTGAGTTGCATTTTTGTAGTGCCTAGTATGCTTCGCTTCAAGTATGAGGAGAAACTAGATCTCAGTTTGAACTCTACATAGATTTCTTTGAACAAAGATAAGTGAGGTGCTTCCCTTTCGTTTTGAAATCTACAATAATAATGTGACTAAAAAGATTAATGGTATAACTTATTTAATGAAAGGGTTTCACTTGGTAATCATACCATTAAAGGCCATATACAAAAACTATAAGAACAGGACGAAAAATACATTTGTACAAGAAACCCCCATATTATTCCAGTAGAACACATTTTCATCCCTCTATTATAGAGTTCCAAGACTCTTTATAAAAACTATTCTGTCTATTGAAAAAAACACCAGAAAATAAAAACCCATGGAACAGAGTTCTTACTTAGAAGAGAGAACGGGGTTTTACGATACCTTGATTCTTCCTTTGCTCTGCACCACAATGGCATCTCGAGGCTATGGCAAAGATCGATCAACAAATCTACTGTTAAATTGAATCTCTAGATAGTGGCCAAGATCCACCAATCTAATCCGCAGAAGTGCGGTCTATGTAAACAAAAATGGGTCTTTTTCCAATCCGCCCTGGTATGGGATGTGTAAAGTAATGAAATATGGTTTCCCCCAATTTTATTTCACTTCCTGGTTTTCCCGCTCGTTTATTGGGTCAGGATTAAAATGGTTTTGAAAAAGTATTTCGCCGACCCAATATACACGTAGAGGACAAGTATTTCATATTGAGCTATGTGTTTTTTACCGATCCCCAAACACCTCTACACCATAGATTTAGCCTTAAGGATTATGTAATATACTCGCAACATCTTACGGAATTCACCATTCAGCTTTAAAAAAACTCATCTTTAGTGAAAAAATATAGAATATTTAAACATAAAAATATTGAAAATGAAGAAAGTTTTAAAAGTTATAAAATAAATATTAAGAATGGTATAATCATTTATTAATAATGAATTTGATAATTAACATAAAAAAAACTAAAATTATTATAAAAAGATAAATATAGATAAATAAGTCAAAATAATTAAATGTGTAAAACAGAAAACAATTTTAAGTTTAGTAATAACAATAATTGAAGGTTACTGTAAAAAGTTAAAATATTACAATTTACAAGTTTAGTTAAAATTATTATAAAAACATAAATATAGATAAATAAGTCAAAATAATTAAATGTGTAAAAAAGTAAACAATTTTAAGTTTAGTAATAAACAATAATTGAAGGTTATTGTAAAAAGTTAAAATATTACAATTTATAGGTGCTTTGGTTTAGGCATGAGGCAGGTTCATTCTCACTATTTGTAGTTTCACCAACTTTCAACCCTTTGGCTCACCTACATACATCTAGTATCGTCACATGCTCTTTATTGTGGTATATTGGATTGGTCTAGAGACATCTTCAAATTTGAAGTTGTTTGAGAAAATTCCATATTGAGGTTGGATTTGTCATAAGTTCTTCTTTCTAATTGAGTTACTTAGGTTCTTCAAGAAGAAGTATGATATTTCCCAGCATTATCTATATGATTTAATTTTTTATTGATTCCATTGTTGTGATTTTATATACTCTTTATGTGAAGCTCTTGAAAGAAAACATGATTGTTTTGTAGTACTTTCCTTTTTTGATATCCCTTGGTTAAATTGATCTAGAATTAGATATGTTACAACAAAATCCATTAGTCCATTTTATGAGGATCACATTTAGTGGTAAAGCATCAATTTGAAAGTAAAATATTAATTACATTTTAGTAATTTTTAATCCATAATGTCGAAATGCAAATTAATTTATAGCATTTGTTTTGAGATATATGCATCAATATCTAGGAAGTATAATATGTTATGCTAAGAGCTTGGGTGGGCAGATTGCATTGAATGGGGTTGAGGTTGGGTTGGCCTAAGGCCAAGTACATCTCGTCCTTTCATGATCACCAAATACATGAGGGGTGACATACAGTGTAGCAGATGTCCCTTCAAGTGATGGACGTGGAAGCAGTTGGGCGTCCTAAGCACTCAACTAATTGAGATAAATGTTTAGACCATCAAAGGACATAAAGCATGAATCTCATTCTCCACACCATAATTGAAAGTTGTCTTTGGGCTAACTTAGTTGTATTTAAGGGTCACAGCCACCATAGACTCTTGATGATAGTTCAATAGTTGGATTTACTCCAAGGGGGTGCAATACTTTAAGAGGGTAGATGAGCAAAACAACAAAGAAAACTTGTCTTTGAGGCACAAAAAAATATGCAAAACATGATTGAGGAGGATGGCAAGGGCACACTCCACATAGCTATAAAAACATCAAAATGATCTAAAGAAGTTCAACCACATCAATAGTTCAACCACCTCAATAGTAGTGAATATTATTTCCCTAAGTAATGTGAGTGGGGGGTATGAAGGGAGAGGGATAAAGAGAGGGGCAAGGGAGGGAGAGGGGGGTGGTTAGGGAAATGTGCAAATAGAGAGAGGCAGTGTGAGGGAATAGAGAGAAGGAGAAAGGTAGAATGGGAGAGAGAGATAGTGTGGGGGTAGGGGGAACATAGAGAAAGAAAAAAAGAGAGACGGAGAAAAAGGGGGGTCATTGGGAAAGAGGGAGAGAGGGGGGGAGAGTTAGAAAGTGGGGGAGAGATGGTGGTTTATAGAAATAGATAGAGGGGGGTATAGAGGGAAGACATAGAGAGAGAGAGAGAGGCAAGGTTAGTTAGAGAGAGGGTGGGGGATAGAGAGGGGGGAGGGATAGAGGTAGAGGGGGTAGTTTGTTAAAGGGGGGAAGAGAGAGAGGGGGGGAGAGGGTAGAGGGAGAGAGAAAGGGAAAAAGAGAGGGGGGTTAGAGAGAGAGAGGAGGACTAGTTAAGTAAAGGTGGAAACAGAGAGGGGTTTAAGGGGAAAGAGAGAGAAAGATAAATAGAAAGAGGGAGAGATAGAGGCATATTTTAGGGCATTCTACATGGACCATTAGCCATGGAGAGGCATATTTTAGGGCATACAACCTTAATTTATGTTCCAAAAACATGAGAAAGAACTTTATAATGATACACATGTAGGCCAAAGGATCAATTCAATTGACTAATTATGTTGCGGTATTGGACCTTATGCATGGGGTATGAGCCATAAATATATTCCAGGCATGAGATGTTGGTCTTCCTCATCAAACCATGTCTAGGTCTTTGATTCCCATTCCTTTAGCTCAAAACCTACTAATCGTGTCCATATTTCCACTGGAATACTTAAGATGTCCCAGACCAATGTTATGTGATTGATTGGGGCATTTTTCATTTGCATGATCCCTAAATTTTTACTTTCGAGCCTAGGGCTTGGATTTCCTCTATAGACCATGTCTAGTTCCCTAAACCCATAAATAGTGCTCAAATCCTCCCAATGGAACCCATATCCCTTCTTCTATAGAGGTTCAATGTTGTTATTAGATGTGTTTTTCATGGCTCTGGAGCCATAAAATACATATGTAAGGCCTAAGTCCTGAGTTTCATTTTCCAACCATGTCCAAGGACTTCTGACCCTCAAAACCTCATAATGGTGTCCATATTCCCAATAAAAATCCTAATATCACTTATTTCAATGTTATGTGGTAGTCAAGAAACTTGATTCATGTTTGTCAAGCAATCAAAGGTTCTTTTATAGGAAAAGGCTAATGTTTCTTACTTAAAAATGATCAAGGACTCGTGAACCATCTAAACTAGTACCAAAATCCTCCTAATAAACCCCATAACCTGACTTGGAGACCAAATATCCTCTAAAAACAATTATATGGTGACTGAGTCCTTGTTTATGGCCCTCAAGACCTAGAGAACTCCTTTAGTGCATAAGCCATATAGGCCAGAAGACCCATCCCTACCTAAAATCCAAATATTCCTGATATAGGTGTGTGTAGAGGTCTAAGGTCTCACTCATAACCCTTGAGTCCTCAAAGATACCTTTAGGGATTTTTGGGAGCTTGTTTCAAGCCATACAAGGCTTTCTTCAATATGCACACATATGACTCCCTATCAGGTCTTGGGACTGCATCCCAAACATCTTCTTCATGATCGACGGATCATGGCATTCCATTTCTTCATCCCAGATCCTGGGAACTTCAATATTTTCAATAGATATCTTTGTTGCTAGAACAAATGTTGTAGTCCTTCTTTTGTAGGTGAAGATATATGGTCTTTCGTAAAAAACAAGTTAAATTGCATGATTAGAAACATCTCATAATTTTCAGAATAAATTCTTTACACATAAAGAAATATGTCATGCAGTCATGCAGTTATCGTAGCCAATGCTTCAATACAACATTTATCCATGTTCCACAACTTTCTAGATGCCTTCTAGTCTCTACCAGAACATTGTTAAGAGTTTGCACTACTCCCAACATGTCAGCAAAGAGGTTTCATTCTAGATAAGTAGCACTGGAATGTTGTACAGTGCCATAGGCCACTTACCCATCACATGCATATTAGTAGTATACTATTCATTGATGCAATCATTCTAATATGCACAATACATCTCCTAAGTCTAGGAACATAAGCATAATATTATTTAAACAAAAATAGGCAAGAAATGATAATTGAAATACTTATCTCTCTTTGGTTTTTGGGAGGACTCCCTCTGAGTCTTTGTTTCTTGGTAGGAGCTGCTGAAGTACCTTTCTGTTGTGGAATGTAGGAAAATGGTCATCTCCCTCTGAAAATCTGCATCCTTGCAGGAGCTATTGGAGTGTGCTCCCTCTTGATCTTTTCTTCCTGGATTACCTATCCTTGAACTTATATTCATCCTTGCTGACATAAATCTTCTTAAACCTTGGAAAGTATATTCTGTAAGCCTTCGAGCTTTCACTGTAACCCACAAAGATACCCTTCTTTCCTGAAGGATCTAGTTTAGTCCTCATTTCCTTTGGGACATGAGTGTATACTGGACAACCAAATATTCTGAGATGGCTGACTTCAGGTTTCTTACCATAAAAGACCTCTTCTGGTGTCTTGTTGTCCAATATCTTGTGGGGTGTTCTGTTCTACACATATACAGTTGTTCTAGCTGCTTCTGCCCATAGATGCATAGGTAGATCTTGGCCATGCAACATTGCCCTTGCTGCTTCCATGATAGTTCTATTCTTCCTTTCCGCAACTCCATTTTGTTGAGGATTATAAGGAACAGTCAACTCCCTCTTAATCCCTGAATCACTATAAAGCTTCTTGAAGTCACCTGAGGTGAATTATCCACCATTGTCGGATCTGAATGTTTTGATCTTCTTGTTAGTTTGATTCTCCATCAAAGTTTTGAATTCCTTGAACTTATCAAACACCTCATCTTTGTTCTTCAAGAAGTATACCCAAGTCTTCCTGGAGAAGTCATCAATAAATGAGACATAGTAAACATACCCACTAATAGAAATGGATGACATAAGACCACATACATCTGAGTGGATGATTTCCAGGATATCTTTGGCCTTGTTTTCACTGCTTAGGAAAGCCTTCTTAATGTGCTTACCTTTTGCACATCCTTTGCAAACACCTTCATGTTTGGTCTTGATTTCAGGAAGACCTTCTACAACCTTGCTTGCAATTGGAAGTGCCCTATAGTGCATATGAGCAAGTCTTCTATGCCAAAGTTCACTTGGCTCCATGGATTCATTCACCATGGCATGTTCAAGTTGTCCCTTCAATTTATACAATCCTCCCTCTTGCTCTCCAATCACTACTGCATCATCTATGGTCTTTCCCTTTGGCCACATTAGGACTTGACCATCCACAAATGAAACCCTCATACCTTTTGCATCCAATGCAGAGATGGAGAGTAAGTTCTTCTTGAGCCCAGGTACATAAAGGACTTCTTTCATATTCAAAGATTTTCCAGAATCTAGGTTGTAGGAGGCTTCACCACTTCCTTTGATTGGGTATTCATAATCATCCCCAACTTTCACCTTATGGGGTGATCCATGTTCAGGTAGATTCACAAAAGATTCCTTAAACCCAGTCATGTGTTTGGAAGCCCCACTATCAATCAACCAATCATTACAACCATGGGAGATAGTACCTGTGAGAGCAAAGATTAGAACGTACTCTTCTTCACTTGATGAGTCATCATCACTTTCTACCCTAGACTTCTTCTTTGGAGGTTCATCATCATCAGCAGCATGAGCATGGAACTTTCTTTTGCTGCCCTTCTTCTTCTTGCTGAAGTTGTTGATATTATCCCTTTTGTTCTTGGGACAATCTGAAGCAAAGTGACCCTTCTCATTGCATGTGAAGCATCTTAGATCCTTCTTATTCTTTTGATAGGATCTTTTGTAGCGAGAGTGCTCCTTCTTGGGATTGCTTCTTTTGGTGTGAGTTGCGAGAGCTTGATATTCACCTCCCATCTTTTCCTCACGAGCTACAAGTCTAGCTTCTTCTTGAGAGCATTCCTCCCATAGTTTACTGAAAGAGATCAATTTCTTTCTTGCACAGATTCCTTGAATAAAGGAGTCCCATGACCTAGGTAGGCTGTTCAGAGTGGTCATAACAACTTCACCATTGTCCACTACTTCATCCACAACTTCAAGTTGCTCCTTGATCTAAGAGACCTTGGAGAAGTAAGATTGAATGGTTTCTCCATTCAACATCTTGACCCCTTTCAATTGATTCCACAGAGTCATCTTTCGATTTATGTTCTTCCCTTCAAATAGGTTGGTCAAAGAGTCAAACATCTCCTTGGGTGTCTTTAGAGAAGACACATGGGGTATGAGATGGTCTTTGATAGAATCAACAATAATTCTCTTTGCCTTGACCAAGTTCTTCTTATGCAATACCTTGGCCTCTTCATCCTGTGGGATAGGGATGTCTTCTTTTATATATGAGTCCAACTCATTCTCTTCCAAGATTAACCCAATCCTATACTTCCAAGCTCGGAAGTTATCAGCCCCTTCAAGCTTATCCTCAAGCTTGGTGTGGTGAGACATCTTAAAGAGTAATTCAAATGGAAATAGAAAAGATTTAGGTCTTACCACTTGAAATGTTGAAAACTGGATCTAGTCCCAGATTAGGGTTTGTCGAAAAAACCCTAAAAATTCAAAATGTGAATTTTAAATTTCTTAAAGGATGGAAAGATGCGCCTTGATGAGATGATTAGCCTAGTGCATTTAGAATTTGAGATCAACAAAGTTTTACCCTTCAGATTTGTCTTTTTGTCCTCCCGGGTTCACCAAGGAGAGCCCTGAATTAGGGGTTGAGTTTCCCAGAGATCTACCCAGCCAAAAATATCGATCCAAAGCTCTAAACTTTGATTTTTGCAAGGAGCTTCCAGCTATGTCTTCAGATTCCAGAAATTCCTATTTTTGTGGAAACCCTAATTTTTAGGGCCAAATCTGAAAATGCTTAGAATTGAATTCTGATTGGACAGATGGATGCGCCTTGATGAGTAGAGTCAATCTACTATATGGATTTTCCAAAATCTGTGGAGAGAAACCCAATAAACAAGAAACTCAAGTTTTCGTCACTGTAAAATGGCTTCTTCTCAGGTTAGCTTTGATACCATGTTAAATTTTGAGCATTAATTCACAATACTCTAGGATATTTACTGAGAGAATAACATATACAGTATATCAATGCATGACAATCACAATAAGCATGACAAGCATCACAAGACTCTAAAGAATGAGAGACAAGAGACACAGAGTTTCCGTGGGGAAAACCCTAAGGTGAAAAACCCCACAACTTCCTCAGAGATAGAGAGAGCAATGGCTCAACCAAAGTACAACCAAAATACACTGAGATAGTCTCCTAGTAGCAGATGATCCTCCTCCTCACTGGTGCGCCACTTTCTGAGTGAGAGAGATATAACTTTCCGAATGATCTAAATAGAGATCACCTGATCTCTATTATACTAACATGTTTGCCCAGTGACCTTATGGGGCCAAATTGTCTAGCTAGGTACATCCACATTATAATATATATATTTCAGGGCTGACCCCACACATGGTGGTCTAATAACCCATCGGCAAGTACACACACTTGCGACACTTTTCAATCCACATGACGACACTTCCTTATAGAGGAATAACACATCTCTAATAAGGGTACAATAAATATATATGAAATACATAGATGAAATACATTCCGAAGTTGAATATACATCAACACGGTCTTGAGATAGACAGGTTCATCTGACAGAATTGGAAGGACACCATACCTGTAACATCGAAATTTACAAGCAATTTTGATTTATATCACGATTATTACACACTCTGAATTTTATTGCTAGCTCTTACCTGCAAATCTGCGCATGAAGGACAAGTGCAATGCTTTAGCCGAGTAGCTAAGTAAGCCTCGGGGCACCTCGTGGGACCTCTTTCATCATCATCCTGAAAAGTTAAATGGTCAGCACTTGTCAAAAGAATTCTATTTTCCAATGCATCATAATTTTCAATCATTCCAAGATATGAATAAAGTACAAATTCATTAATTGATTTTCATGACGTCATTAAAAGACAAAAGACACAACCATTAAATTGTTCCTACCGAGCGACACTTTTATAAATTGCTGAATATAGATTATTATTATTTCCGCATTTTACAATATTAGCTTTTTATGGTGATTTAATTTTTTTTAAAATTTTATGAAATTATTGAGATGTTACAATACCCTTGCAAAGTCATGCATGGTGCTTCCAAGCATTGTTCAGGGATCTAGATTCCTTAGTGGTCTATTTAGAGCAAAAGGAATGGTGTTCTTCTCTATAGCATCATTCCTGAGGTCCTAAGACACCTACATACTTCTCAAAATCACATAATGGTGTTAATATCGTCAATCATATGACAATGATACCCTCAAGAGGTCATGTGTGGTTGGTTGAGGCAATCTTCTTAGACTTGGATGGCTATCAGATTCTTTTATGGCTAGAGGTTCAAGTCTCCTCCCTTAACCATGTCCAAGTCCCCAAGGCTCCATGAAATTGATACATAGTGGCATGGATATCCATGCAAGGTCATGCATGGTGCTATAGGCATTGTTCATCACTCTAGATGCCCCAATTGTTTCTTTAAGGCCAAAGGCATGGTTTTTTTTCCTTATAACATCATTCCCAAGGCCCTGAGACACATAGATACTACTCAAAACCACCTAATGGCAATGACATAATCAATCATAGGCCAATGATACCCTCAAGAGGCCATGTGTTTTTAGTGGAGGAAATCTTCTTATCCTTAGATGAATGGAAGAATGATTTAGAGCTCGAGATTTAGGTCTCCTCAACTAACCATGTGTAAGGCCCCAAGGTCACAATACATAGATACATAGTGCCATAGATACCCCTCTGAAGTAATCAATGGTGCTTTTAGGTAGTATTCATAGATCTAGATGCGGAAATGATTTCTTTAGGGCCAAAAACATGGTCTTCTTCCATGGATCATAATTCCCAAGGGATTAATACATGTGCATGTTACTTAACACCACCTAACTATTACAGCATCCTCAATCATAGGACAATTATACAACTATGAGGTTGTGTATGGTCGGTGGAGGAAAAGTTCTTACCCCTAGATAGTTACAAGCTTCATTTAGGGGCAAAGGTTAAGGTATCCTCCACTAACCATGTGTTGTTGTTGGAGGAAACCTTCTTGGGGGAGGAAAGCTTCTTAGCCCTAGATGGCGAGAAGATTCCTTCAGTGGTCGATATTTAGATCTCCTCCATTGATCTTATCTAAGGCTAAAAGGCCATAAGACCTAGATACATAGTGTCTCAATAGATTTGGATGCCTTAATGGTTTCTTTAGGGATAAAGTCATGGTCATCTTCTATGTAATATCATTACGAAGGCCTTGGGACACCTATGTAAGGCTCTTGCTTTACTTTTATGACTCCAATAAAGGACTTGAGATCCATCCCTCTATGCAAAAACTCTTGATTATGCTCATATCCAACTATTCAAATATCAACTTTAAATGGGGTATGTTATGGTTCATGGTCTTGATCATTTCCCATTACCTCAATAATATTATGTTAGGGTATAATTATTTCAATTTCTTCCCCAAATATTTACTCAGACCCATCGCTAGTACCCAAATCCACATATTTCCACCAATATCCCACTTTGAGAATAATGATATCTTATACATTGCATGATCTGCTAAGTGATAGTTTGAGTAATGCTATTAGCCTGATATGCCTAAAATCGTCCTTTAGGGCCTAGTTCCTCTAATTTCTCTCATGACTATATCTAAGGTTTGCATACCTAGTGTCACTTATATGAATGCTCAGATGCCAAGGATAGTGTTTGGAGTTTATGAGTGCGTTTTAAATCTTCCCATAGGGTTTAAGGCCCAAGTTTCCTCCCATGACATTATACAAAAAACTAAGACCCATGCATACTAGCAAAAAGCTCATAATGGTGTTGATTTCCTTACTTAGAGGTAAATAATAACCCCAATATGTCATGTGTAGTGCTTTGAGCTATTGTATTTTTCCTTGGATGCACAAAATATTTTACTAGGGAATAAGGCCTAGGTTTCCTCTTTCAAACATGTTAAGGTCCTAAACACCCATATATAGTGCTTAAAAACAACCTCTTACTTACAATAATACCCCCAATATCAAGCCGAGGATACCCTTAGGAGGCCTTATGTGGTGTTTAAAGGTATACTTTTTAATCTTATATGCCTAGAGGTTTCCTCTAAGGTCCAAGGCATGGGGTTCCTTCCTTAATCATATTTATACCATAAAGAATTATACCTAGTTTTAGTTCAGGTCCAACTCCCCCCATTATCCCTATTATAAGGCCATAGATCTTCTCAAGAATTCATTTGTGTTAATGTGACAAATCATTATTATTCCTACATGCCTACAAGTTTAATTTAGGCTAAGGCCTAAGTTTCTTCTCTTAACTGGGTCGAGGGCCAATAAACCTATCACTAGTGATCAAAACCTTATAATGCAATCAATATCCACACATAGATGTTAAGAATATTCTTAGGAATATATGTGTGTTGACCATATTTCTTGGTCCTAGATTCCTAAAATATTCATTTAGGGCCCAAGGAAAAGGTTTTCTCCCTCGAACATCTCCAAGGATTTGAGACCCATGCCTTATGCACAAAGCCTAGTAATGATATTAATATCCATTAGAAAAATTAATAATATCAATAAAAATATGCCCTCTCAAATAGTGAAATCTCAATTCAAATCATTTTTATTAATATTTTATAATAGTAATAAATTAAAAATGGTTGTATTTAATTATTTGTCAAATTTAAGAATCATGGGTATTTATTTGCTTGAATAATATTGAAAAATGAATAGTCGACTTGAGCTATTTAGAAAATAATTATTTGTGAACTTGTTGTGTTTGTGGTGCAACAACTCATAAATGAATAATGTGAGCTTGTTGGTTTAAATAGTGATAAAAACAAATAATTGAATTTGTTGTGATTGTGGTTTAAAACCTCATAAATTAATCATGGGCATTTATTTGAATGAAAAAAATTGAATTAAGTTATTACAAAATAATTATTTGTGATGTTGTTGTGTTTATGATGCAAATCATCATAATTAAATCCTTTTTGTACATGTCCATGTGACAAATATGAGCTTATCCACACTATATGGTACTTGACAACATTCCATTTCTTTATGCTTAGGATTCATTTAGCCTAAGGCCTATGATTGTTCGTTCAACAATGTTGAGGGCCATTGGACCTATCCCTAGTGATTAAAAACTTATAATAGTGTGAGTGCCCATACTTAGAGGCTAAGAATACTCTTAGGAATATGTGTGGGGACCTTTGTGGTGTATTTCTTGGTCCTAGATTCCTAAAAGCTTCTTTTAGGGCCTTATCTAGAGGTTTTCTCCATTGATGATATAGATGGATCTAAGACCCATGTCTTGTGTTAAAAACCTAATAATAATACTAATTTCCATCAAAATAATTTAAGAAGATAAAAATATCTGAATAATCAAATTTAAATTCAAATAATTTTATTACTACTTTATAACAGGAATAAATTAAAAATAATTGTTTTTATTTATTTGTCAATTGTCTTTATATGTTTAAAAATATATATAAATGAATTGAGCTATTTTCCAAATATTTTTTTTGAACTTGTTGTGTTTGTGGCGTAAAACTCATAAATGAATCATGTGAATTTATTTGGTTAAATATTCTACGTGAATGTATTTGCTTAAATATTCTAAATATAAATATTTGAACTTCTTGTATGTATGGTGCAAAAACTCATAAATTAATCTTTGGTCATTTATTTTAATTGATATGAAAAAATAAATAAATATTGAATTGAGTTATTTTCAAAATAATTATTTGTGAATTTGTTTATGGTGCAAATCCACATAATTAAATCCTACTTGTACATGTCCATGTGGAAAGTAATAGCTTAGCACCACTTTATGGTACTTGCCAACATGGCATTTCTCATAAAGGTAAAACTCAATTTCCAATAATATTAACTAATATAACACCATATTAACACCACCAAATATAAGTGGTGCTAATACCACCACTTTAACACCACAAAATATAAATGGTGCTAATAACACCACTCTAACACCACATAAATGTAAGTGGTGCGAATACAACCACATTTACACCACAAACTATAAGTGGTGCTAACTTGTGGTGCTAAAAGATGGATCTTCTTGTTGTGCTTCAAGATGCTAGGACCAACACAAAAGGGGTTTGATGTCTAAAGACAAACCTATGCATTTTTTAAAGTTTTCGGTAGCTAACAAAACTGGTCTTGAAAGTGATAAGCAACCGAAATCCTGGTATTTAGTTATTAATGAATTAGATTAACGCTTCGCCCAAACCCCCGGAATGGCTTCACGTATTGCAAAAATGACTTTTTCTTTTCAGCAGCTACGGAAGGTTCTAAAATTGCATTGCAAAATGCAGAAAATATTTACATTTCAGTGGCAAATGAACACCATAGTGTTCGCCCAAGCCACTAAAAACTGCTCCACAACTCACGCTATAATTTTTCCCTTTTAGTAGCTGGAGCGTATTTTCTTGCACACAATAAACCAATGAAAACAGGGTTTTCGGTAGCTAATGAACCATTGCCAGGCCCACCTAAGCTACCGAAACCTGAAATTTTCCATTTGAAGGAGAGCTAGCTTTGAACAGTTATTTTGGACTTCATTACCTTCTTCAACCTATCAGACCAAAACTTAAACACAAGCAAAAAAAAAATTAAAGACTTCCTATCACCTAGACACCATGACTAGTCTATTCTTATTGAGGAGATAACATTTGGCTCCTAATTGGGGATGAAAACCTCCCTGTGAGGTTTCAAGAACCACAAATCTCATGGTTTCCCTGGATAGACAAAATACAGAACCTAGTCTAGTGTTCCATTGGGCATGGAGTCATTTAAACTGCCACCAAATTTCTGCAATCTGTCCACAAATGTTCAATTGTAAATCTTGTAGCAATGCCTTGCATCCATTAGGCTATGGAATCATCTGGCCTCTGCAAACCTGTAACCTGCATGTAGCCTGCATGTAGCCTGCATGTTTATTGAAGAAAACTGAAACAACTGGAAGAATCTACTTGCTCATAGGACAAGCTTATTCTCTCTACCTACTCCTACACTAACTAGTAGAGGCGGTTTGATCAAGTGAAACTGAATTTCCAATGCAGCCAAGAAAGTAATTCACTTCCCACTTTATGCAAAGTTAGAGACATCCAGACTGTAGCATGTGAAACATAATCTTTAAAATCATGCTTACAACCCAAGAATCTGACCTTAAAGATGGCAACAACTGAAATTTTCTCACTGCGAAGCATCTCCATGTAATTGGAAATTGGATCATGAAATTCATACAGGGCTGTCTGCTCAACATCTGATAGAGAAATATGCATCATAAACTACTGATATAAACCTTTATGCCCCCTTTCACCAGATCTTTCTGACTCAGATTTACTACTTTTTCTTGCTGATGTATACATTTGTTCTCTAACATCAATACATTCAAAATAAAAATGTTGATCTTCATCAATAGCTAAAACAACGGACACATCTAATCTGATGCTAGATATCCCTATGTGATTACTATCATTCAACACCTCTTGATCTTCGTGGAAAATGTCATCTTCAATAATAGAAGCTTTATCACAAATCTGATTTTTGTGACAAGCAAAATCTTTATGATACGAAGAAAACTCTTCACAACATCCTTCAAAAAGATATTCAACTGGAAAATAATCTTTACAGGAGGAATTGAAGGTTGAATGGAAATCCACCAAAGAGCTAACACTTGCATTTGGAAGAGATCGGCACCAGTCAAGAACAATCCCTTCTAATGAATACTTGAAAAGCTTGATTTGGACATCTTCATGTAAAATTTCAAGCTGATAAATAAAGTCATGAAAATCCAACAAGTGTTCAGCTGGAACTTCCAATTCTTCTCCTCGAAATCTGGGAAGACTATTTTCCCATTCATCTCTACTATGGACTAGGTTAGGGTAACTAGCAAAACTTGAGAAATTACAAAATGCATACCTCTTTGCTAAGATCTGGTTCATTTCATACCAATGGAGTGGCCAACAGATTTCTGAGCAATGGAGTCGCCAATGAATCCATCCTTCATGGAGTCGCCAGATAGATGATTACAACCAAGAAAATGTCCAGGATTTCTCTATCATCAAAGTTGGATCTATGTCATTCTCCCAAGGAAGTTGAAGCTCAATCTCCTCTGCCTAGTAGTGGTGCCAATTTGTTATCACTGTAGGAAGCTCTCTTAGGTTGTATTCAGAGATGCCTGGTAACTTAAACTTATCTTGAATGATGGAGTTTGTTTGGATCAAATTGGATGAGTGAGATCAAAAATCACATGCTCAAAACACACATAGGGATTCTCATGGAGACAAGGCTTTGACTACTGCTATTCAAACGGTTTCTAAAAGGTTAATGGGAGTGAATCCTTATCGTGTGAGCAGACTCATACACAGAAATTTGCATATAAATGGCTAATAACAACAAAATAAATAACATGTATGTTCAGTTCTCAAATTCCAAAACAAGATAACAACTATCTAGAATAGACAAGTGAGCATACAGGAAATAAACCATCCACTGTAAATAAAGAAACATAAGAAAGGGAAATCTGAAAGGAAATAGTAAAAGAGGCTTATATTATTTGAGAAGTCACTGAAGTATGAAAATACAAATATAGATCAGTCTCTCCAAAATCGAACCCACGTTCAACTTTAGTTCTGGGCTTTATAGCCATTACAAAGTTTTTTCAGATCCCAAAAGATCGATCGAATATACTAAAAATAACAACTAAGAACATTTAATGAAAGATGTAACAGTGTGTCATGATCAAAATAAATGATCCTTGTTGGTACTCCTATGCTTGACAGCTGAGACGAGCCTCTGGGAGTTGGATGGTCGAGTGTGAAACTGTTGTTCTGCAAAAAACCTGTAGGCATCTTTTCTAAAAATAGGAAGGAATATTCCACTGTCAATTCTACCAACGCTCTCAGTCTGTGACCAAAGGTGATCATGGTGCACTTGAATGCTTATAAATCTCCTACAAAACGCCTTCAAGATGCTAGGACCAACACAAAAGGGGTTTTATGTCCGAAGACAGACTTGTGCATTTTTTTAAGTTTTTGGTAGCTAACAAAACTGGGCTTGAAGGTGATAAGCAACCAAAAGCCTGGTATTCGGTGATTAATGGATTAGATTAACGGTTTGCCCAAACCCCCGAAACGGCTTCACGGATTGCGAAAATGACTTTTTCTTTTCGACAGCTACGGAAGGTTCTAAACTTGTGCTGCAAACTGCATAAAATATTTACCTTTCGGTGGCTAATGAACACCGTCGTGTTCGCCCAAGCCACTGAAAAGTGCCCCACAACTCGCGCTGTAATTTTGGCCTTTCGGTAGCTGGAGCGTATTTTCTTTCACACAATAAACCACCAAAAACAAGGTTTTCGGTAGCTAATGAACCATTTCCAGGCCCGCCTAAGCTACTGAAACCTAAAATTTCCCTTTGGAAGGAGAGCTAGCTTTGAACAGTTATTTCAGACTTCGTTACCTTCTTCAACCTATCAGATCAGAACTTAAACACACGAAAAAACAAGAATTAAAGACTTCCTATCACCTAGACACCATGACTAGTCTATTCTTATTGAGGAGATTAGACACTGGTAATTCAGGTGGATGTGATCCTTTATCGGTAGCGGTTGATGCTCCCGATGTGATACTTGTCTCTTTTTAAAATGGGAAAGGTACCTTGAGAGGGCTGTCGAGAGGTAGGAGTAAGAATGGAGACTTAGGACTTACTTAGCATTATTGCTAATGCATCTGCTCTTCTTCTTGGTCAGTAGGTCCTCTTATGTGGGTGCCTATCTATGAAGTTATCTCGTAAGTTCTGTACCAGGGTAATTCTAGTGTTTAAGATCGATGGGAAGACTCTAGCCAAAAGAAATGCTTTGTGGGAGGCTAATGTCCTTGCGAGCCTTCACCACATAACGTCTCACCATTAAGTTTAAGTGATCAAGACCTTACTCATGGTCTTTTGTATCGTGTTTGGTGTTTCCATTACTTGTTGGATATGAACACTCTTACCACTATAGGGAAGTTGACCATTTATCAAAACTTGGGGTTGGTGGTGGCAATTAATGGATTTTACTAAAGGCATGTGGCCTATCCTACCAGCTAAGTCCTGGGTTTTAACGCTGGTCTCTACCTCATTGAGGGTTTTGTTGCTCAGTCTCGTTTGTCTCTCTGTGCAATTTGGAAGCGTTGATGGGGTTAGTGTGCTGACTCAATCTTGGCTCATGGTCAGTCCACCACCAGGGCTTTTCATGCGTCCATGGTGAAGTAGTGAAGGTAATACAGTTCTGAAACCTTTTGTTGTTAATATCATTAAATATGACAATGAACTGGGATTTTAATTGACACTATGCTGGTTTGTTGGATAGGTATGCATAAGGTCTTCACTCGTGCGTGGTTTTTGGTTGCTACTCCATACGCAGACTTGGATACATATGGAACGGGTAAGTTCAAAGTCCACATTCACTTACCTCCTCCTCTCGCCTCTGTGGGGTGGTTTGCATTTGCCAAGGGGAAACCCTATTGGCTTGATAGGTTTTGATGTGTCACACTTTGAGTTCTGGAAGTCGCCATTTGGATGGATTGTTTGTAAAAGATACTTCTATTAAATTTTACAGGCCCTAGAGGTCTTAGTGGGATGTCTTAGCCATTCTACTATATATGTAAATCTGTTGATTTTCTATTTAATCATCCTTAAGGATTTGGCCACTTGTTTAAGTACTAAACCCTGTAAGTTGTAATGGAGATACTCAATGTGAAGACTAAAATGGGGGTTTGCATATTTTGTTTGTAATTGAATAAGTTGTAGCTTCATTTATATAGAGAAAGGACTCTGCTATTTAGTTTCTATGTGTTCTTATGGTAATGGTAGTTTTGTCAATGGGTATTTGCTATTGTTGCCTATGCCTGGTAGTTTGTTGGTTGTATGATTTGTGAAGTGGAAGAAATCATGTTCTTTAAATGTATTGGCAACATTCGTAAGCAGAGTTCCCCTCTGACTCGGGAGTGTGGTTTCTACAAAAATTGATAAGCTTTGAACCTATCACTGTCTCTATGTGTTTTCTATAAATGGTTGTCGTTGCATTTGTTATGAATTAGTAGTTTTTATGATGCGAAAGAATTGATGGGGAAGGGTTGTAACCCTCACGAGACTTTAGTTATAAGCCTGAGATGATAAATATTCTCGTTCTATGTTTTCTGGGTTTTGCAAAAGCTAGACAGGGTTTTTAAAAAGTGAGATTTACGGATTTGATCCCATGACCTGCGTTTGTGTTTTGAGTTTCATCCGTATGCTATGGATAATGGTTAAACGAAATGTTTACTAGACTGTGGGATTGGTTCTGCACCTTGTATGCCCTGAAATGCATTTTTGGTTTGCTAAGTCAATGTAATGATCTCTGCATTTTCTTTTAAAGAAGGATGCAAGACCCTAACTGTGTAAATCGATGTGATGCTGATGAGAATCATTCTCCTGTCCTACGTTTCCAATTTATTGAAATGAAGGTTTGTTTGTGTCGTGAAGATGTTTTACAGATTATGGTGCTTTCGTGTTTAACTTGAGTCTTCAAATCTTGATGCATGATCTACTTGGTATTTTCAAAATCTGAACTTGGTTTCTTGTAAGGGTTAGTAGTTCCGAAAATGGTCTTAACTAGTTCCGATATATGTTAATATGTTTAAACCCGAGAGAGGATTTTATTAGAGAAAAATAAAAACAATATTCCGAATAGAGTCCATAGAGATTAAGAAACGAGAATATATAAAAGAAACCAACCACTATTTCAGAAATGGGATAATGTATAAGTAAGTATAACAACACTGTAATGAAGGATCGATCTAAGTTTAATAAAAATAATAAGAGCAGAATTTTAGGTTGTGAATCTGCTGGGATGTCTAGCACACGATAGCTTGACTAGACCTGCTAGACATTATTCTAATCTCAACTTCTAGAGTTACGTAAACCTAGCTTACAGTGTTTTCATTCTTAACAGAAAGAAAACTATGTTTAAATGATCCAGGATAAAAGCAAAAGAACCAATGATGCTGGGGTATCTTCATGTGTTAATTATTTAACCTCTATTATAACTTGAATTGGCAGATTTAGGGTTCATACCTAGTTACTCTGTATCTCGCTCCCTTCCTGTAATAACGTGCACACTCCAACAATAATTAGTGTAGAGACTACTGAGCTTAGCTGAGCTGATAGGATGACTCCTTAGCTGGATAAATTTGGGACTACCATGTTCCTCCCAACCTTGACTCTTGAACCAGCTCTTGAGTATTTTTAGGTTAGGCTGCTTCAACTTCTTGGAGCATAATGGTTTTGTTGGATTATATAACAAATGATAATAACCAAGAATGATAGATGATCCCCAAAACTTGGGATGTGCCCTCTTTAAATAGGGCAATCTTGTGTTAGGACTGTTGGATTAATTAGTTTCTTTAAATTCAATAATTAATAATTAAAAGATATTATTTAATTAATTAACTAGTTCTCTTGAACTAGGACTTTTCCACCTGTTTTGACTATAAGTCAATTTGATTTAAGCTTTTGATAGTAACAATAATTATACTAATAATTATTCTTATATTAAATTTATTTCACTTAACTATTAATACATCATTTAAAGTATTAATTAATGCATAACTAAGATATACTACTCATATTTCATAATTACATAATAACACATATTTATTATTTAAAGCTCCTAATAATAATAATAATAATAACTAGGAGACCTTAAATTAGGTTAGTCATAAAAGACTATTGGTAATTATCTTTTATTTAATTATGTGTCATCACATGACACTCTTTTCCCTTTAACTTTTTAGGGACACGGTCCACTTCTTTTGGACGGTAGTGGTTAGCTTGGTTAGGTACCTCTAGTCTCTCTCTTTGTATGTTGGATTCCCTCGTTTAACATGGTAGCTCCCACAATAGGTGATGATAGATAAAAATATGAATCATTTAGTCATTTAAATAAATGTGATAAGAGTGCTCTTCAGAGTCTTTTCGACTCAACACTTTGAAACTCCGTAACCCCGAGTGCTCTTCAGAGCCATTTAACTCAACACTCTCACATGGGTGTTACTCTAGTGCAATTCGAGAGTCCCTGTTCAACACTAGTGCTAGAATGTGGTTGTGAGGCACATCTAGAATATTTAAGTTGCCTAGGCTCAGGTATTTGTTTATCAATCTTCGAGTGCTCTAGGACATATGCCCAACACTCAATGTACATTCCCAGTACATCATATTTCCTCTAGGTACATCGGGGCTTTTTCCCAATAGGTAGGTAATTTGTGTGTTTCTGAGTCCACGCTCAACACACCATATAAGTCAATTATGCCATTCACATTATTGCACAGTATGTAAGAAAAGGTCATCTCACTATATCAGGGTTTTGTACCCACATCAAAACATAATGAGAACATTGGGGCTACCTTGCCAAGTATATAATCAAATAATGAAATTCAGTGAGGTTCCATGCCCAAGATGTAAGTCTACAAAAGAATAAATCATATGTGCTGGGGCAGTGGCCCAATATAACATCTTAAAATGGTCAGTCCAAAATTTGGGTTATTACATCCATGGAAGCGATTATAGACCATTTGCAGATCCTTGCAAGCTTGAGGTTATAGCATATTTAGAAATAGGTTATATGGTAGTAGAAATTATTGGCACATCTTTCATGATATTTTTAAAATGTGGATCACTTTTTTTTATAAGAAAACTGATTGTTCCATCAGTACATTGCTTGTGTATAATATGATCTAGAAGTGATGGAGCTCATTGAAAAAACGCATCAATGTAAATCATGTTAACAATTTTCTGTGTTTTTTTTTTCTCGGCCATGAGGAGATGAGGTCTCGAATAGCATAGATGGATGATTGCACTATTCTAAAATAAATGATAAATGAAGTTCTCTTTAATAAACACAATGCATGATACTCACTACTAGGATTTGTTGTGTGAGAGAGAGATTCATTTTAAAGAACACATCATACTCAGTACTAGGATTTGTTTTGTGAGAACTTGTGATGCAACAGAAGGCACTCTTACCTGCCCGTCTTGTGCACATTGTTGAAGTTAAGTGTAACAGCATGGTCAACCACTCGATCAACCTTGAATCAATTCAACGGAAACACTTGCTTTCAGGTTCTAATCACATGTGAAGGCCTAATTAGATCTCCATCGTACACCCCTTTTCTGCAAATAGTTAGATTTTATAACTCATCTTTCTCGTAGGGTTTAATAATTGGAGAAAATATTATGCCAAGAGAATCCCACCTTAAAATTGTGTCCATCGATTTCGATATCAGTTAGGTATCAGGATTTTGCTTTCCACATTGCAACTTCCCTTGTGTTCTTTGCAGGTAATGACTACCACACTAAATTGATGCTATGCTACTGAGGTTTTTGCATTTTCTTGGATCCGTACATGATTTTCAATCAAACCTTTTAAATCCTGGATTTTAGAGTGTTTTTCATCCTGGTTTTAGAGGGGTTTTTCTTAAATAACATTGTAGGTTTCCCTATGTCTTTGATAGTCTATCCGAGGCACTGCAATTTTCTACACGCGTTCTCTGTCATATTTAAATATAAACACAAAAAATGTGTTTTCCAACAGTCTATTGGGTAGTTGTATCTAAAGACATCGTTTCTACAAATCATAACTTTAATGTATATATAGCATTCTAATTATACCATAACTCTCATGGTTTTGGCTTGGCTTGTCTTATGAGATGAATGGGTCGATTCTCAACGAGGACTAATGAGCAGGGCTTGCCTCATGAACAGGAAATAGAGAAAATACAAAACATGAACATCATTTCCAAAGGGATGATATGAGTTTGAACATACATAATTGCCAACATGAAATGTTCGTTCAAGTTACAATGCGGGATTTGGCATGAGCCAGCCGCGAGCTGGGCTAACCAAGAGCCATCATTTCTATCTAGCTTCATTACTCAAATGGGCCCCTATCTTCGGTCACTCAGCTCTCAACCTCTCATATCTTCTCACTCTCAATCACATAACTAAGGTCTCACCCTCTGAGTGATGCACAATATATAAAAGTGGGAACCTAAAATTTCTTCAAAATTTGGAGAACCTTAAAGTAAAGAACAACGAGATTTGTAATTCTCTATTTAGTTTTAAATTTTAATTAGAATGAATGTCAATATTTTTTAAAGTGACAAAAACGCCTCTGTGAACAATATTAATTGTTTAGCTTTTATATTTGAAATTGTTTGCAAAAGATTTACGACGAAGGCAGGAAAGGATTGAACTTCAATGTCAAATCCATTTCTTGCATTACTTTTCGAATGTTCATATCCCTGGAGTGCTTAAGTGAGAGATTGGACCTCCTACTCTCCAAATCTCTCATGATTTTTGGCATATATTTTAATCATTGCAAATGTACTCATTTTATGGGGTTTTGATCAAATGGATTTTAAATTTTAGTTGATAATCTTACTCAAAGTGAAACCTTCTGCGATCTTTTACACTCATATAAAGAGGTAGTTGCATTGCACTGTGAAGATAGAAGATATCGATTCAGTTAACTGAGCTTCACATCTAGGAGGAGGCACAACGGGGATCGCAAGGATGCTTGGGGGCAATTATTTAGACACTAGAGCATACCATTTGATATTAACTATCTTGAGCACGAATCATGTAACGTTCCTTACATCAGCAATACTTCTCATAAAGGTCACTTGTCCTGATACTACACGAGAATAAAAGACCTTAAGAATGAAAGTTCATCACAAAGTTTTTTTAATCGATACCAGTTACCACAATATAATTTTTCGTATCTTATTGAGTTTACCATTCTATTCTAATAATAGATACAGTGGGAGATATTACATTCATTGTTCAGAATCAGTGGCCAACGAGGCATTAGTTTCACTAATGAGGCCATAGTGCTAAGCTTCCAAATCAGAGTTTAGTCCCATCATGGTCGCATCATGGTCTGCTGAATCCCTGTTCATACCCACTCAGCCCCAAGTTTTTCTTATCAGAGGAAGTATCCATGACTCACATTGCCATGACTTTGCAGGACGTGATCAACCCATCTCATCCACATCCTTTGCATTGAGCCAATTGTTCAAAATATCTATAGAATCCTATTGGGATCACAATCGTATACACAATTTCAAACTAGGACCATTCTATAATTCCCAAACGGTTTAGATATCCAAGGTTTGAGAAAAAAAACTGATGAGACAATCCTGTCCATTTAGGTTTCATAAATTTCAAAACATGCTTGTAAAATGTTCAAATTGGAAGCAGAAGGTATATTTTATGTGCAGCCCAAAAATTACAACTTTAGGGAAAATGCATAATAGAACATAGTAAATACCCGCTTGGAAACTGATCACTCCTCGAACTCTTTTCCATCTTCCATCCCAGATGCATGGGTCTAGTATCTCTTTTATTCTCATGAAAACCCAAAAGGAATGCACAGTCAAGCACCTCTAAAACATATTATCTCCATCATCGTTTGTTGTAGAAACTATGGCAGCAAGCTCTCCCCTGATATATTTAAAGAGATGTTCAAGAAAATCCAATGCACAAAAGACACCCAAAGAAATCTTGGTGATTGTAGATGGGACCAAATGTTGGGTTTTAAAGGTTAGTTAATAATGTGAAGCTTAGTGATTAAATGGATTTTAAATTAGAGTTAATAATATTTTGTAATTATCCGTGAGATGTAGAACAGTTGGTGGCAGGGTATGTTTAAGACACCCCCTAAGCAAAGTTGGTGGCGGGGTATGATTAAGACACCTCCTAAGTGGAAAGGTCACCGGTTCTAATCCAGTGGATACCAAAAAATCCAACCATGTTAACCAAAGGCAAACTTCCTTAGTCAAGAAGGTTCCACCACTTTGTCAACAAACAAACAAAAAATATCTTCTAATCAAAATAATTTGATTTTATATTCATAAAAAAAAATTATGTTTTTAATGTTTTAGAATATTTACAAATTAGACATGATTTAATTCCACGGCTTAACTCTGCTTGTTTAACACTTCCCACAGGTTTCAGAGTCCAGGTTAGGGAATTAACGGGACCCTAAGAAGCTAAAGTATATGCGTTACTATTATTATCATTCCAAATCTTATTAGAATATGTGTAAAGAAGAATTTGTAGAGCTACATAACCAGAAAATGTGGAATGGAGCACGCCTAAAATGAGATGGAATCTAAAACCAGAACAAATCCCGATGTTAGAATATATATTCAATTCTGGCATGGTGAAACCTTCCAAGGATGAAATAAATAGAATCAGATCTCAGCAAAAAGAGTTCAGACAAGTTGGGGACGATAATGTATTCTCTTGGTTCAAGAACAAAAGGTCCGGGTCCAAAGAAAGCAACGCCATCCTCGTTATCCATAGGGCTCAAAATCTAGTGCAGAGAAGTGTAAGACTGATCAGTTAGAGCAGTCATAGACGTTGCTAATACAACAGATAATTAGTTGCACAAAACATGCAAATCTTACTCTTCGGTAGTGCAACGTCTGTGATTCTTATAACTTGATCAGTCCGACTCTTCCCTGCTGCAGATTTTACAGATCTGTACTGACTGAAAGCTGCGTTTGTGTTTGCTTGGATCTCGACTTTATATTCCCAACTTGTCTGAACTCTTGCCGCTGAGCTCTGATTCTTTTAATTTCATTTCTCGAAAGGTGCACCATTCCATAACTTAATATGGATTTTAAGATCTGGATCTCTTCGGCTTTTGGATTCTATGCAGGCTTTGATTCCCACCAACTCCTTTCATCATTATCGTCGAATATTAATGAATAGATAGACATGGAATAGCTATACCTGCAAATAGTCAGGACAGAATCCGGTAGAAGCCAGCAAGAAAGACTATCCATGAATTGGATTCTTTTATGTTCATGGGTCATTTAATGTTTTGATTTGATTAATTAAAAGCTAGAGTACAGCGAGATCACCAACTGCACGGAGAACCGTCCAAAAAGATTATTATGTCGCGAATGCTTATTAATGGTAAATGTGAATTATCTATCCGACGCCGCTACAGTCCAGGGATGTTAATAGGAGAGTTGATAGATTAAAGTGATCTTCAAAATTTTAACTGCTTTTTCCGGATTTGTAGCCAGCTAGAATTGGAACTCTTGAGTCTTCACTGATGAATTTAATCTATCAACTCTCCCATTGGTATCCGTGGACTGCAGCAGCCTTGGATACATAATTTGCATTTACCAATAATATGCATTCACGATATAATAATCTTTTTCCCCGCTTTCCCTGTAGCAGGTGACCTCGCTGTACTTTGACATTAAATAAATCAAATAAAAACATTAAATGCCACATGAACATAAAATAATCCAACTCTCACTAAACAATTCATGAAATTATGAATCGTCTCCACGGGATTCTGTCCATACTATTTTCAGGTATAGCTATTCCATGTCGATATATTCATTATCCCAACTTACATACATTTATTCTGTTATGTACACTTGCACTTTATATAGATGTCAATAGCGGCTTCCACAAATTAAACCTATCAGATTTGGAATAATATTCGTCTCAAAAAATTTTATTGACTTTTTCACCGTCAGGTTAATTCGCTTAACCCTGAAACTAATGGGAAATCGACCGAAGAGGCCGACTTAAATTTGGAATAAAAATCATGCCTAATAAACATGCATATAGATTTTCGTTTGAACCTAAATTCATGTTTATTAGTTATTAGCGGATTTGGGTATCCAACTCCATGAAGGTATATCAGAATTCGATTAGTATGCATCGAGATTTTCTGAAAAACAACATTTCTATGCACATTTTCTTTTAAATCATATTCAAATTATTTGCGAGCACAGATGTGGCTCAACATTTCTATGCACATTTTCTTTTAAATCATATTCAAATTATTTGCGAGCACAGATGTGGCTCTGAATATACGCCAAAAAGCATTGTACGCATTACATTTTCTCATGACTGAACTGGTATAAAAAGCTTATGTGACTATGAAAGAAAACAAGCATTAAACAAGTATAAAATGAATAACTGAGATTTATCCTAAAATCTCAATCGAAAATGCTAGGCATAATAAATTTATTGATATCCATTATAATCAATTTGGTCATGGAATGATCAATACTGCCATTACTTGCCACACAGATTAAAACGGTCCTTCTTAGGTACTTTATAATGGAGTTTTGTGGCCAACATTGTTCTCCTTAAGCAACATACAATGGAGGTGTGTGGCCAAGTCTCGATATCATCCTTCTTAAGAAACTTAAAATGGAGTTGTGTGGCCAAGTTAGTCCTCTTTAGACATTTTAAAATGGAACTTAAGCACTTCAAAATGTAGTTGTTCGAGTATTTAAGTAGGCTTGTTAACATGCAATATTATGGGCCAATACAATGGGTTACGAAATACCATGGGCCCCAAAACCCCAAAGTGTAAAACATTTTATACCTTAGATAATATCAAAAAATTATGATTACTAGAAAGGAGAAAAGTTTGCTAGCAATATAGTAAATTTTGCTAAACCCTCCACTCTTCTTTAGGAGGTGTTTGTCATTTTATTTAAATACTTCTATATATTTTTAGTAAAAGGTGATTTTTTTATTTAATTTCTTATAAATATTATAAAAAGTATATTTTTTTTCAAGTGAAAAAACGTACTATTGCTATTCATTGAATCAAATAGTACAAAGATATTCACCTTTTTTGAAAAAGTGTATTGTCATCATGTTCAAGAGTGTAAGCCTGAATGATCCCCAACTTCTATCATATCAAAAAACTATCAAAGATAGACTATACAGAGCTGAGAGACTATGACATATTACAAAAAGCATGCTATGCATTATGAAGATAACTTAGACTTGAAACTTAAAAGAAAAAGACTCCGCCACTTTCCAGCATGCTGGAATCCATCCATTCCTCCCAAACTAGAAATCCTTCAAATCCCAGAAGTGCTTGCTTTGATAAACTATGAGCTTGTCCATTGTGTTCTCGAAATATATGGGAAAAGGAGATGTGTTCCTGCATATCAATCTCCTCTCTACCGCGCATACACTAGTGATTAAGAGCTAATACATTTAAATCATATTCTTTAGCTGCCCATTTGATAGTAACACAAGAATCTCCGAAGACCTTTAAATTTACCAATCCAAAAATGTTTGCACATTTCAGGACACACCACAGAGCTAATAGCTCTGCCTTCATATTGCTTCCATTGCCACAATTAAGATGGAGAGTGAAATAGTGACCTTCATTCAAATAAATAACTCCACTAGCAGCACATGAACCGTGCTAAGAAGCCCCATCACAGAAGAGAATGGGTTGATCCACAATAAAAGAAAACTGACCAATACTCCTATCCGCACCCTTAGTGGTCACAAAAATATATTCTTGAGCTAATTTTAAGACTATAATCCCACAAGCCTCAATATCAAGCAATTTATCTTGAAAAGTGACCAAATTACAAAAGTACCAGAGGGCCCATGAAATAAAAATAGGAACCTGTAATGTCTCTTTTGAAGATCTAAACCAACTTAGCAAAGACTGACCAAAATGACCTTCTTCCCAATCCTTGGTGATTTTCATCTTGGTACAGCAAAAATTCTAGACTTTTTTACCAAAGGAGCAATAGACAAACACATGATTGATATTTTCAGAATCTTCCTTACATAAGATACACCAATTTGGACCACACCAACCACGCCTTAAAAGATTGTCCCAGGATTTCAATGTACCCTGCAATGCATGCCATAAGAAACACTTGAGCTTTAATGGAAGATTCCACTATTTATACCACCAGTTTTGGGGAAAAATATACTTCTCTTGCATAATTCTGTCATAGGCAGATTTTGCAGTAACTATTCAAGTTTTTACATTCCCATTCCAAAACAACCTATCTTCTTGATCAGATAATGAACATCCAACCGAGCAAAGAGCACTGACATATTTATCCCAAATAATGGCATCATCACCATCCAATCCCATGTCAATGGATTTTAGCCAATAAGATTCACCTGAAACATTCCTGATGCTCTTCAAAGATGTCAACCCATAAATCTTTAAGTAATCTAGAATTTTTTTAGAAAGATGAATAGAATCTTCAATACCCATAATATTATCTTTTCCCACCCTGATGGATTCACCATTTCCCAGCTGCCATTTCAAGTCACCAATGATCTAGCTCAAAACTTTAAGAATCCCGCGCCATAAAGGAGAGCAACCATTTCTTGAAGGCATATACAATCTGATCGATGCAACCAAATCCATATTTATATACTTCACAAATACAATCTTGGACCAAAGATTACGTTTAAAAAGACACCTCCATAGACTCTTTGTTCTAAGGGCCATGCTAAAGGAATTTAAATCCTTTATCCCCCATCCTCCAAATTTCTTAGGCCTGGAAACCGATTCCCACCCTGTCATAACCAAAGAGGCATGGTCTTTCCCACTGGTCCACAAAAAGTTGAAGATCAATTTCCTGGTAACATTTAAAATGTAGGCGGTGATCTCAAGGAGTGACATCCAATATACAGGAATCCCCAATAGAACCAGTTTGATCAAAGTAAGCTTGCCACCAACAGAGAGCATTCTATATGCCCAATGGGAAATACGTGCTTCAACTTTCCGAATGAGCCACCACCAATCCTTAATCTAATAGTTGTCAGGTCTAAAAAAAAACCCAAATATTTAAGCCCTTCATCTAAAGGATGATAGACATAAGGAAAAATATTTGAAATTTCCCTTCTTCTATCAGATTCCACATTATAATAATGGAAGCTAGACTTAGATGTGCTTATCTTCAACCAAGAAACACAGCATAAGCAATTCATGATATTCCTAAAGACCCTCCATTCAGCAGCTGTAGCAAGACCCGCCAATAACACATCATCTACAAAGATCAAATGTGTTAAAACACATCCAATTCCCACTTCAATGACCTTGATTAAACCTTCATGCTTGGCAAAGTTTAGCATCCTTCTAAGAGCATCGATAACTAACAGGAACAATAATAGGGATAAAGTACATCCTTGTCGGATACCCGTGGAACAGTGGAAAAAAGTTGTGGGCGAACCATTTATCAAAATAACAATGCTGGACATTGAGACACATGACATGATCCAATTAAGAACAAGAGGAGGGACCCCAATTTGGATCAAAATGAGTCTTAAGAAAGTCCAATTAACCCGGTCATATGCCTTTTCGAGATCTAATTTCAGAAGCATTGCACTCAATTTACGATTTTTGATGGAATGGAGAAGTTCCTGAGATGCCCCGATGGCATCATGAATTTGCCTCTTATGCAGAAAACCAAACTGTTCATTAGTAATATGTCTCTAAAAAGTAATTTAGCAATATAGTAATTTTTTAAAAACTTTTTTATTTTTTTATTTAATTACTTATAGTTTTAACGTGTGTTTTATTAGTTTTTTCATAAATATTATAAAAAATATGAATTGCTAAACTCTTTAATTAATGATAATTAATCTAACTTATAATTTACCTAATTAGTTAAATTACATATTGTCAAATTTATTTCTTTTTAATAACTACTAATAACCAACATACTTTATTAAAATTAAATTTTTTTTTTTTTTATATCTAGATCTAAAACACATTTAAATGAAGTCTCAAAACCATATATTTTTTATTTGTCAAGTTCAAGAGAATATTCATATTCATAATCACAAATAAGATATTGTAAAAAAGAGATACCAAATTATTTTATTGGTTATCCTTATGGTTTTGGAATTATAAAACATTAACAATGGTAGGAAACAAATATAGAATTATTTTATTTGTTATCTTTATGATTTTGGAATTATAAACTTGTTCATATATTAAAACAATTTGTATGGAATTTTGTTTTTATATTATATAATTATATATGTCTATATCAAGGATTGGGTTTGGGAAATCAAAACATTATCAGTAAACATTAAGTAACTATTCAATTATATGAAAAAGATATTATGGGAAATTTATTTATTTTATAATATGACAAAAAAACTTTATAAATAAAGTATTAGGGTTTTGAAATATTTCCCATATCAAACATTTAAATAAAATCTTATGATGTAAATATATTGTTATTCGAGAAGAGGTAAAGAAAACTTTTATAAAAAAAATGAAAAAGATGCGAGGAGAATGCAAACTCCAACAACAACTAAATATGTGCTAAACCACTCTTGTATTTCCCAATGGAATAGTTGTACAACACCGAGGAGGTGTGGGCTTCAAGGGAAGCCAACAATATCCCTTAGGGAGGCCTTTCTTGTCCAAAGTAAATTCCAAGTAGATGGTAGAACAACGGAGAGAAACACTTGCCCATAGATGGAAGGTGGCAAGAGATCTTGGGGATGCTTACGATGGTAGGAAATGGTGGGCTATTAGGAAGCTACAACTCCAATCCAACAGCATAGCCTTAAACCCTCCTCCTCCATGAACTAGTTCCAAGGTATGCAATTTGAACTCTCCTCCTCCATGAACTAGTTCCAAGGTATGCAATTGATGCAGGGGCATCGGGGCCTAGGAGAAACAATCGAAGTTGATCGAAAGAATGAGGTCGACCAAGGGGATCTCCAACGACCACTGGTGTGAAAGAGAGTGGTAGTCATACGGACGCTATCGAAGTATAGTCGACAAGATGCGGAAGTCGAACGAGTCGAAAGTCGACCAGATGGTTGGGATGCAGCATCGACATAACTGCAGAAAAGGCCAAGTGTGGAGGACGGGGCAGATATTTAAAAGGCAGTCGTATACACTAAGTAAATTTGACGAGTTAAGTCAAGAATCGAAATGTTAAGAGGGTCTACGCAGTGGAGTGCAAATCAGTCGAAAGTGGACAGGGACAAGAATGACAACTGTAGCAAAGTCAAAGAAGCACGGTAGTCAAGGTAATCGACCTACAACCGTGGAGGGTTGTTGAGGAAGTTATGGAAGTTAAGAAGGTGGGTGAAACCAGTCCACGAGTCACCACAGGAGGAGGTTTTGCAGCATGGTCATGGGGTGCTGACAACTACAGTATCCATCGAGTCAGAGGCAGAGCGGCGGAAAGAGTAAGGATGTCTCGGGGAAGCTAGGAGGGTGAACCTCGGGAAAAATAGTGGAGCAGAGTAGAAGACTTGTGTGAAGGCACAAAGTGAAGGAACCAGTAAATCAATATTTCTATCAAAGGATCGGGAGGCTGATAGGATCACACACAGAGGGTAGAAACTTGTTGAAATAAAATAGTTTTATGTTTGTATATTGTAATAGGCTAAGGCATAATTGTTTGATTTTTCTTTGTAACATTGAATTTGATTCAAGTAGTGGAAGACAACTTCTTGGCATTACCAGCTCACATATAAACTTTGTTAGTGCATTTTGTGTTTACTATCTATTATAGTTAATCAAGAGGGTCTAACAAGACCCGCCTTTACGCCAAGTGGTATCAGAGAAACAATATCTTGAATATAACAGGAATCTCGATACCGACTTGCATAGCGTCAAGTTGTAGTCGAGCAGAAGAATCCTATGAGAAGGAATAATATGTGAAGGTGTGAAAATCTCCAGCTGCGGTTGGATAGAGTTGTGTGCGCATGGTGAAAGTCCTGTTGCGATTGGACAAGACGTGATTTCAGTTCAGATTGAAGGAATGGCACAAAGAGGTGTAAATGTCTGTGGTGTAGGACAAAGAGCATGAGGTGCAGGAGTTGTAGCTGATCACAAAATTTTAAACGAGTGCATACAAATAATTTGAATCTTGACAAATGAGGTCGCAATAGTCAAAGAAATCCAGAGACATGGATTCATTCTTGATGCACTTGACCACAGCGACGAGGAAGTCGAGGAAGTGGAATCCCGGGAAACAGTCGAAGAAGAACCAGAAGATAAATTCATCAAGCTACTGACATAGATTAGGGGTAAGGAAAAAATGGACATATCTACCTACTCAGGAAGTCTACATCCAGAAGACTTGATAGTCTGGTTCATAGAAATGGATAAATACTTCAACATAGAGCGGGTAGAGGATCCTAAGAGGGTTAAGATTGCATGTCTAAAGTTGAAGGGTCATGCCTCATTGTGGTTGGACAATGTATAGGAAGACAAAGTCAAGAAAGACAAGGAGAAAATCAATTATTGGGACATAATGGTTTCCAGGATGAAAGGGAAGTTCCTTCCTAGCGACTATGTGACTTCCTTGTTCAGGAAGTTATAAAAATTTCGTCAGAAAGAGATGACCGTTAAGGAATACATGGAAGAGTTCTATAGACTATCGATTAGATCCAGTCAAATCGATGAAGGTGAAGAAGCAGTCGCAAGATATGTAAACGGATTAAAGTATGTCATACAGGATGAGTTCAGACTATCGAAGTTCAGAATGGTTGGAGAAGCCTACCAACTAGCTCTGAAGGAAAAAGAAAACTTGTCAAGAAGAACCACATCGACTAGGGGAAGGATGACTGGTCGAGGTGAGAAGACTGTTTGTACAAAGGGACAAAGTAGTGGAACTAGGGAAGAAGCCGTTGAAGACAATCGGCCTACGGAATGGACATAGACCAGAGAGAAAGTTTAAGGAAACCAATGGGATGATCAAGAGACCCGCAGTCAGGGTGCACTTGGTCAAAGTGGTACAGTAGAAAATAAAGGAGCCGACAGACTAGCGAGTGTCTGTTATAAGCGTCGTGGAGTGGGACACAAATCCTATGAATTCCCAGAGAATCTACAAGTGGAGGAAGAGTCAAAACCTAGACATCAACGAGGTGAGCAAGGAGACGAGAGGATAGATTTGAAATATGAAAGTGGAGAACATGGTAAAGGAAAAGGTCGAAACATGATGGGCGGGAGAAAATTAGTTCAGGATCACCAGCGGAAAGAGAAGGAGCTGTCACAATGAAAGGCCATCTTTCAGACCAAAGTGTTGATCGCCGACAAGTATTGCAAGAAGATTGTTGATGGTGGAAGTACATAGAATTTGGTGTCGACGGAGGCTATCCACAAGTTGGGTTTGAGATGCAGCAACACCCAAATCCATACAAGATATACTGGTTACAAAAATGACATCATGTGAATGTAAACAGATAGTGCATGATCAAATTTAAGGTTGGAAAGATTGAAGACAATGTATTGTGCAACATAATCCCAATGGATGCTTGTCATATGTTGTTAGGGATGCCATGGCAATATGATCGGAACATTATCTATGATGGTCGATCCAACATTGTCACAGTGTGAAAAAATGGTACACACAAGATGTTGAAGCCAAAGTAGGAGGATCACGTCGACTGCAAGTAGGGCGAGATAAACAATTGGGAGAAGCGAGTGTTCATGTGCTCAGCAAAGGAATTCCTAATAGAGGAGGAGAAACAGTGGGGATTTTTTGGCATCATTCCGAAAGGACCATGTTTCAAAAGGTTGACAATGGAAAGAATTCAAGTTGAAGTCGAAGAAATGCTCAATGAGTTTGAGAGCATAATAGTCGACGAGGCACCGACGAGATTGCCCCTGATGAGGAGCATATCCGATCAGATCAACTTGATTCCAGGATCGAGTTTTCCAAACAAGGCACCGCATAGAATGAATCCGATAGAGTGTTAGGAACTTAATCAACAAGTTCATGAGTTGTTGGACAGAGGATTGATCAGATAAAGTTTGATCCCGTGCTTGGTAGTAGCAGTATTAGCACCGAAGAAGGGTGGATAATGGAGGATCTGTACAGAATCCAGAGCTATCAACAAGATCATGATCAAGTACAGATTTCCATTTCCAAGGATGGAGAACTTGATGGATTGTTTGAGTGGAGCGAGATACTTCACTAAGATCGAACTGAAGAGTGGATATAACTAGATCAAGGTCAGAGAAGGCGATGAATAGAAGACAAAATTCAAGACGAAGGAAGGACTCTTTGAGTGGTTAGTCATGCACTTTGGACTGATTAATGCACCTAGTACATTCATGTGATTGATGAACGAAGTACTGAAACCATTCTTGAGAAAGTTCTTCTTAGTGTATCTTGACGACATATTGATTTTCTGTCGAACCAAAGTCGAACATTTGTATCACATTTGACAAGTGTTGCAAAAGATGCAAGCAGAGAAGCGGATGGTGAACCTGCAGAAATGTTTCTTCATGAAGGAATAACTGGTGTACTTGGGATTTGTAATCTCGGGTAAAGGGTTAGTGATGGACCAAGAAAAGGTGTGGGATATATTGGAGTGGCCAGAACCAAAAAAGAACAATAGGAGTGCGTAGTTTTCATGGAATTGATACTTTCTACAGGAAGTTCATTAGAGGATTCAGTCAGATATGTGCACTGTTAAGAGAGTGCATGAAGAAACGAGAGTTTAAGTGGACAAAAGATGCCTAGAAATCCTTTGACAAGTTGAAGTAGAAGGTCACTGAGAGCCCTGTATTAGCTCTCCTAGATTTCAAAAAAGTTTTCCAAGTCGATTGCGATGTGAGTGGAATAGAAATTGGAGCAGTTTTGAGCTAGGAGGGCCAACCAATTGCATTCTTGAATGAAAATTTGGACGAAGCGAAGCGGAAATATTCGTTCTACCACCAAAAGTTCTATGCTATTATGAAAGCATTGAAGAAGTGGACGCATTATTTACTTCCGGGGAGTTTGTGTTGTATACAGACCACCAAGCACTGAGTTACTTGAATACTCAGTCGAAGTTGAATCAGCAACACATTAAATGGGTTGAATTCCTCCAAAGATATACCTTCATGTTGTGACATAAGCCAGGCAAGTAGAACAAAGTTGCCGATGCATTGAGTTGAAGAGTTGCATTGTTCAACACGATGACAGTTCAGGCGATAGTAATAGAGTCACTAAAGATGAAGTATGAAACCGATGAGGATTTTGTGAAAGCATGGAAGGCTAGTCACGAACCATGGAGTGTTGACATGACTCCATACTTGGATTATTTTATCCAAGAAGGATAACTATTGAAGGGACAATAGTTGTGTATTCCCAGGGGATCCCGAAGAGAGAACCTAATCTAAGAACCGCATAGTGGCAGATTAGCAAGTCATTTTGGAATCTACAAGACCAAGGCATTGGTCAAGGAAAAATACCATTGGCCAGGGATTGTGATATATGTCAGTAATTAGGTACGATGGTGTCGAACTTTCCAATTGGAAAAGGGACGAAGTCAAAATACGGGGTTGTATGCATTGTTTCCAGTGCCCGAATGTTTCATGGGAGCACCAAAGCATGGAGTTTGTGTTAGGATTGTCGAAGACACGGAAAGGTAATGATTCCATCTTTGTGGTAGTTGACAAGTTTTTGAAAATGGCACACTTTATTCCGTGTTGGAAGAAAAGTGACGCCATAAGCATTCATGTACTATTCTTCAAGGAAATAGGCAGATTGCATGGGTTACCGAAGAGTATAACATCGGACAGTGATACCCACTTTATGGGTCATTTCCGAAGAACCCTATGGTAGAAGATGTACAGAAAATTGCAGTTTAGCTCAGCATACCATCCGCAGACTTATGGACAAAGCGAGGTAGTAAAGAGAAGTTTGGGTAACCTTCTGAGGTGTTTGATGCCCGACATACCCAAGCAGTGGGAGAACGCATTTGCGCAAGAAGAATTCACGTACAACAACTCTGTGAATTGGTCGACAGGTATGAGCCCATTCCAGATTGTTCAAGGTCGAAACCAACATGGTGTGGGTGATTTGGTTGCAATACCAACATAGATTAGAAAGAGAGAGGATGCAGAGACATTCATAGAGCATATGAAAGAAGTGCATGAACATGTGCGCAAGTGCATTGAAAAGAAAAACACAGCATATAAGTTGAGATCCAATAGGAGGAAGAGGCTACAGTCGTTCAATGAGGCAGACTTAGTCTATGTGCACTTGCGGAAAGAGAGGTTCTGGAAAAGAAAATATAACAAGCTGAAGATGAAGAATATTGGACCATGTAAGATTCTGAAGAAGATTTTAGACACTGCTTATGTGTTGGAACTACCGAAGAGATTGAACATTTATCCTATGTTCAATGTCTCATATTTGCATAGGTATGAAGAAGGTTCAACAAGCGACAGCGTAAAAGTGTCGAATATCGACTGGACAAGGAAAATTCCAAATAGACACGAGGAAGAGGTGGCCAAAGTAGTGGATGAGCGTGAATTCGAACACATAAGGATTTCATGAAAGTAATAATACTTAGTCCGATGGGGCAATGGTGAGCTGAATGAGGCAACATGGATTTCAGAGGGAAGAAGATAGAACCTTGACGTAGCAATCAAGTTATTTTTCACCTGGGGAGACTAATGCAGGGGCATCGGGGCCTAAGACAAATAGTCAAAGTTAATCGACAGAATGAGGTCGACCAGTGGGATCACCGACGACCACTAGTGCAAAAGAAACTACCAGTTGAAGCCAGGAAGTCGAGCGGAAGTTGTCAAAGTATAGTCAACAGGGTGCGGAAGTCGAATGACTCAAAATTTGATAGGATGGTCAAGATGTGACATCAATAGAAGTCTGGAAAAGGCCAAGCGTGGAGGATGGGGCCAATATTTAAAAGGAAACCATAGAGACTAAGTAAAGTCGACGAGTTAAGTCTAGAATCGACAAGTTAAGAGGGTCTACGCGGTGGAGTGAAGATCAGTCGGAAGAGGACAACGATAAGACCAACAAATGTAGCAAAGGTAGAGAAGCATTGGTGTCAAGGTAGTCAACCTGCAACCATAGAGGGTTGTTGAGGAAGTTATGGAAGTTAAGAAGGTGGGTGAAACCAATCCAGGTGTCACGACAGGAGTAGGTTTTGCAGCATGGTGAAGGATCGCTAACAACTGCAGGATCCATCGAGTTAGAGGCAGAGTGGAGGACAGAGTAAGGACGTCTCAGGGAAGCTAGCAGGGTGGACCTCAGGAACAATAGTGGAGAAGAGTAGAATACTAGTGCGAAGGCGTAGAGTGAAGGAGTCGGAAATCAATATTTATATCAGAGGATTGGGAAGCTGAGAGGATCACACACAGAGGGTAGAAAAAGGCTGACATAATAGATTTTTATGTCTGTATATTGTAACAAGATAAGGAAAACTTGTTTGGTTTTGATTTGTATGTAACATTGAATTTGATTCAAGTAGTGGAATCCAATTTCTTGGCATTTCCAGTTCACATCTAGTCTTTGTGAGTGCATTGTCTGTTTAATGTGTGTTATAGTTAAGCAAGAGGGGTCGACCAGACCCTCCCTTGCGCCAGCAAGGGGGGTTGACTAATGACACCAAGTGTGTGAGGAGCTGAATTTGTATCCTTGGGAAGGATTGACCCTTTATTGAGCTGCTGGAAGTAAGTGGTCCCTTCGTTTTGAGAGTAGTGCCAATACCAAAGTAAAATCTGTGTGGGTGTAGCCTAGGAATTCTTCATATAACCTGCACTATAGCACGATTCAACTGTGTAATACCCATGCTACCCTTTGTTTTGATGGTTTCTTGGCACTTATGGACTCATGATGCGTTTTGGATATGTTGAGGATTCCTTGGGTGATATGCATTGTTTATGTTAATGATGCATTACCTAATGAATCGTCAATTTTTGCGTGTGTGCGACTTTTAGGAATTAAAAGATGCCCCCTTATGTATGAGGTTCGAAGGTTATTGTAGAGCTAATAATGCATCATGTTTTCTATTGTTTCTCTCTTGTTCTGTAGGATGAAGCATAGGTGGACAAAATAAGGTTCTCCCATGCGGGAATATTGTTGGTGATGACCGTTGGAGCTATAATAAAGAATATTTTTCATACAAACAAAGCGGTCATACCCATGCTCGTGGAGTAATGTCAAAGTGATTACAATGAAAGAGGACCAAGGTGTTCACTATATTATAATTTTTGGACATGGATGAAGGCAGATTCGATCCATGTCTGAGTAGATTCCCCAGTAAATGTTGTTGGATATTGAAGAGGTGGAACTGTTGGTGACCATGATAAAACAACTGGGGTGGGGGACCAAACTAGTATGTAAATCTACTTGAGAGTATCACTACACCAAAATAGAGTGCTACCATGATTTCCAAATGTGAACACTGCTACCTTCAAAATTACATTTCCCCCTAATGTGATGATGTGTTGTTGTCGCGCATAGGGGAAACCACTTCGTTACGGAGCACTAATGACTCTCCCTACTAAGTTTGAGGTGATCCCTTATAGTGATTGAAATGGATCCCAAGGTACAACTGCAACTACTGCAACTCTCAGAATGTAATGTTTTGACATAGATGAGAGCTAAAGGACATGATAAAACTAGAGTCTTATCCTGAGAACTGGGATCATATTGTAACTGACTGGTGGATAGATAGACCTAACACAACACTGGTTGATAAGCATGGGGTGCATAACTTCCTTTGTTCGATGTAAACATGGGGAGTCGGGACAACAACTTTGTTATTTGGAATGACATAGATTGATTATTGAAAGGGGAAAAATATAAATGAATGTGATTTGATGGAGACGCAAAACAAAGAAAAATGGTAACTGGGAAAACACAAACCATTGAAAATATGGAGAATCAAATATATCGATCAAAGGAGACCATCGGTTGATGCAAAAATAATATGATGTTCCCGCAATGTGAGGTGATGGGGGAATTGTTTGTAGATAAAGAATGTTGGTGGGGTCCCCGCAATGGGTGTGTCGTGAGACCAATATGATGATGGGAGGAGTCCCCATGGTTTTGAGTGGATCAGGGGACACTTTCCAATGATGATGTGAGGGCTAAATTGCAAACATAAAGACAGGTGCCCCATGAAATGATTCCATACAATGTATACTTGCGGGAATACTACACATGATTGGTTTCTTCTAAGGGTGGGGGCCCCAAATGTGTCATTGTAGGGGTGATGATATGAGTGATATTATGAAGGATAAAGTGATCATGGATTTATGAGGGGGATTTGTGAATCATTCTCGTAACACGCACCAAAGAGTTTGATGACTGTATACTTGGTGGAGTAAATGTCCAAATGAAAAATGATATGCTAAGGGAGGGTATTTTCATGCTGGGTCATATTTTTTGGACTTGTGGGGAATCGACATCATGGGTGTCAATTGATGACAAGGACGGTAATTGTGAACACACCCATTGGGGATTATTTTATTCATGGTAATCTTGTTGATGGTACATCAAGGCCACAAATGAGGTCCATATGGTTATCAGCTGGAATACTGGGAGATGCATTATAATAGAGTGTAAATAGTGTTTGTATGCCAGTTTCGAAATGATACCTATGGTAGGGTGTGTACCCCCTATTTTTAGATCTTGGATTCTTATTCTTATCATGGAAAAACAAGAAGCTCCATATTTTCATGATCAAGATCCTACACATACGATGCACATACCCAAGTATAATAAAGAACATGAGCAAGGTATAGATCATGTAGAAATCAGATAACCAAACATCTGTACCTGTGGGCTACTGGAGAATTAAGGATAAAACCTTTTGAGTTACAACCCATTGACCGGGTGTTGATGGTAATACCTTCATGGTCGGTTAAGATATAGGCTCCCTTTAGGTGACAATTATTAATGATATAAGGGCATGTCCACTTAGATACAAATTTATTGGGTCCTGGTTTACCGTGTTTCTTGGCATTAAAAAATAGAACAAAGCCACCATCGTTGAAGGTGCATGGTCGCACCTATGACCATACTAAACCTTGAGTGAGGTTTCATGGCTTCGTTCTGATGAATAGAATCACGTCGCTCTTCATTAAGGTGTTCCAATGTGAATAAGCATTGTTCCAGTGCAGGGGTATCTGGTATCAACTCAACGACAGATTGGAGGGTAGGGATTTGACATTCTGTTTGGAGAACGGATTATATACCATGGACAAGATGAAATGGGGTAAACTCTATGGCAGTCTTGATCGAAGTGCGGTAAGCTCAAAGGGTAGGAAATGGCATGTGGTGTTAAAATTTAGTAAATTGTAACATTGTAGATGGAGTTAGAGACTCACGGAGTGACGCTAATTATGTCACTTGGGAGCAATTTCTTCTTTCAAGTCATCTAGTGAGGTCCCTACATCTCCAAACGTTAGCAGATATGTTCGTTGGCCTCAAGCCTCCTTTCTAAGCAAAATATTGTCGTCATCATGTGCACTGAAGATTATATACTCAATTTACATAAAATCAATTCCGACCATGTTACATTGACCAATATCCCCATAGCCATTTTGTTTGATAATCAAAATATGTCTTAAAACTTATAATATATAAAAATTTACAACATATAATTTTTATATTATTACAAGACATATATTATAATATTACATAATACCATGTTAAAAACATAAAATATATAAACACAACATTATACTATATAATAAGCCATCCATACTACCATATAATATTAAAAAACACACCATATATTATAGTAACCACTAGATATAATAGAGAAAAAAGTTTGGTCACCATATCATATTTTCATCCTAATTCATCGCATGCAAACTCAAGAAAAAATTGGAAGCATAATCATATACATCACATGTTAAAAATTGCATTTTTTATGCCTAATGATATATGGCCTCTTCCTACCTATTGTTCATTCAATTTCTTGTGTAGTATGGGTTAAACCCCTCCTATCCTATATTGATGTTTTAATGGCCCCATAGTGTTTCAAAACCCAACGGTCAATTTTTCACCCAAATAATGGAGTAGCCAGAACAAGATGTTGTCCCTTGAGTAGGGCTTAATATCAATGAGAATATTGAGAAACACTCCACCAATTCTCCACTCAAATAAACTAACTTTGAACAACAATTAGAAACAATGGGACAAAAATCTTGTTCAACAAAAGAGCTGTGGTGGAAATGATTTAGGATCACAACACCTCCATAGCTCTTAAGGTTATGGTGTGCAAGAACCCTTCCAATATTGCTCCTAGTTCCACACAACCTACAATAGTGCAATTCTTCCTTCACTTAGTTCCAATCTCAATGGTGGAACTTAGTAACCCAAACATGAGTACACCCCGAACCTCCTCATACAAGTTTTTAGAGCCTCTTAAGACATTGTTCCTGTAATTTCCTTATTAGGAATTTTATTAAAATTTCAATTTTCCACTTTTTTTCCCTTGTTCGACCTTTGACTAGTTTTGATCTCTAGATCCCAAATTTGCCCCAAATGATACCAAATCTTCTGAGAAGGTATATGAATGATATTAGAACATAAATATGTGTTTAAGGGATTCCTTTGTACCTTTAAAATACTTCTGCAAATCCTCTTTCAATTCTGATCAATGTAGGTAACTTTACTAGTGATTTTCCTTTGACTAGTATTGGTCTCTACGTCTCAAATTGACTCCAAATGCCTTCAAATATTCAAGGAAGGTGTATGAATGATATTAGAACTTGAATATGATGTTTATGGATGACAAATGTCCACCAAAATACCTCTGCAAACTCTCTTAAGATTCTGGACCAATTATGCAATTTTACTAGTAATTTGGGGTTCAAATCCCCCTGGGGTAAGTACTGAAGATGGCTTCCCAAATGCCTCCAAACCCACTCAAATTTATGAACAGAGGTATGAAATGTGTTAATTATTTTATTAAAGTATCATATGCACCATTAATGGAATATTACAATTGTTCTCACCCTCTCCCATTCAACTGCAAAAATCCCCAATTCGACCCTTGGGGAAATGGCACTATTTCACCTCCCAATACAACTAAACTGAGTAAAAATGATTCAAATGCTCAAGTAAAGTAGATGAAACTTGTATAAGACATCCATGGCAGTATATTGATCACAAATATATCAGAGAATCATCCATTCATTCGAAATCATCATCAATACATTTGTTCACAACAAGGTAGTGGGGAAATGGCATTGTTCTTCCATTAAAAATGAGATTTATACATTTCTACTTGGAATTTTGACCTGAAACTTTTTGGAGATGAAGAACAGAGTATTTAATTCATATTAAAAAATAAATGGGGCATTAAAATCTTCCCCAAAGAGTAGAATAGCTCACCAAAAACGCCCTCCCTCAAGGATCAAGAATATGCCATCAAAACTGGAAATGGTTGAAGGAGTGAGCTGCAATAGAAGAAACCATGAGCTGCCCTGTAGCTTACACCTGCAAATAAAGACTCCATTAAAGCTCCAAATGAAAGGTCTGAATGGCCTTTCCAATTACCAACTTGGATGGGAATCTTTCACCCTCGAAATTGGCTAAGGCAAGAAACTAGTCATCCACTAGCTCTCCCTCTTCACAAATGCAATTGCAAATTCTACAAATGATAAAAATCCATTCTCATACTTCATTTCTACATTTTATAACCAACATTAGCCTTCTAAGGGTCGAAATCCTCTCAATAGATTCAATAGATTTTCATTTAGGAAATATTCCACATTTGCCACTTGTCTCCTAGTTCCAACCTTCCATCTTCTCCCAAATTCGATTTTGAGTCTCTTTGGCTTCTCCAACTCCCAAATTCGCCTTCTTTGAGCCTATTTTTGGGGCTGACATGTCATAGTGGTCAGATGTCAGAGGTCAGGTCTTCAATTTGTCATAGTTGTCATAGATGCTCCATCATTGGTGTCATAGGGGCTAGGGAATCTAGCCCAAGTGTCCACAAACTTCCACTTTGACTCTTTATCTTCCATGGAGGTTACCAATCCTTCCAAATTCGACCTAAGATGCTCAATGACATGTGTTATGACTTACCAACTCACCCAAGAGTGTTCACATTCCCATTAATTTGAATTTGCAAAAGAGAGATACCATGTATTATGAAAAATCAAGCTAGTCTGGGTCCCACATCCTCCATATGTCTCCAAAACCATTTGTCACTTAGGATTTCTCTTGAATTTCTTTATTCACTCTATTTATTAAATACTTGAACCCTTCTAATGTCTAAACATCATTTATTATCCCCCTTATTCCAAATCCCAAAGTTTCCACCCCAAACCTAGGAAACTAGTAATTTTCCTTCTTGGCAATTATTTGACCCTTAACATCAATTTTACAAACTCTAATGAATATGGCTAATGTGATTAGGCCATTGTGACCCAATTCCAAATTTGGGACATGACAAATCCTCCCTTCCCAATATTGCTTGTCCTCAAGCAATTTCAAACATGGGTGTTGAAGAACCTGCTTTCTGTATAATTCTTTGAAGTTGCCATTGAATTGTCAAACCTTGAGTCTTTGAGTTTCCATGAATATTTTAGAGAGGAACCACCATGCTTGCTGCTGCACTACTCTTATTAAAATCACTTTATTAAGTAGGGAATCCATCTCCCATGCTGCTTGCTTCCCCAAAAAAAATGAAACCAATGAGACAAAAATTATTCCAGGGTCCCATCGCTTGTATTGCACCCCAACAATTAAGAGTGCTCTCCAACCTACACCATTAGATAAGAGGATTCCTGGATCCCATTTTCTTGTATGCATTATTCCAAACATCATGAGTACTAAATATATATCATCAAAGTACATAACAACATAATGAAAATGTACATCAAGGATATGCTTCATCAAAGAGTCATGAAAGTGCTTATACCTCCAAGCAAGTAGACCACCATTTTCCAAGTGCATACAAGCTTCAAGTGACCAATCAAATCTGCTCCAATGACATAGGTGAGGATCCCATGTCCTATAATTCTGCTCCAAAATGATGTGATATGCATCAAAATATTCAGCCATGTATTCTTTCATCCAAGAAGTGAATGAAGAATCTCCACTAGAATCTAAACCAAATAATGAGCAGAAAAAACAAGGAGACTTCAAATGACTCAAAGAAGTCTCACCCATACATCCATGAATGTGAGAATCATAAAGATGTAACAAAGTATGTGGCTTCCAACAAAAATGTTCTCCCATCATAAATCTATTCATCCAAGTGTTGGATGAAGTTCCTCTAACATCAAATGAACCCATTGTTGAGCAAGAAAAACCATGAGTATTCAAGTGACTCAAATCCATATCATAGGTGCATCCATGTAGATGTGAATCATCATAAAGTGACAAATTATGCTGCTGCAAATGTGAATAAGAATGTGCTCCAACCATGTCATCATAAAAGTTAAATCTAGGAGTTCCATACTCCTCGTGTGGCACCATCAAAAAGAACCCTTTCACCCATACTTCATTGAGACTAATACTGCAAAACATGGAATTGTAGGATGTAGGAGAATGTACTAACTCACCCAAATGATCAAAAAGTTCAGGAGTTTCATCATGGGAAGGATCCATGTGGGTAGTATCATGCAGCTCCTTCAAAAGTGTGAACTCTTTGTCATAGTTTGGTTCCAATGTAGAGGAATCATGCTCTTCTTTAAAAATTGCATAACCTTCATCAAGAGGCAATTCAAATTCCTCTCCCACCACATCAAGTGTTTGGATCTCTTCAAGTTCATCTTCAAACACATCAAGAACATTCAAATTTTCACATTTCTCATGATACACCATGTCATGAGAATCCTCCAAACAATCTACCATTTGACAATCTGAAACATAGGAGGAAAAACAAGTATCTTGCAACTTTTCAAGAAGTTGCTCATTTTGAATTGTGAGCTTATGAATATCCTCATTATTCTTCAAGTATGCATCATATAACAATTCATTAAGCTCAAACAAATGGTTTCTATCAAAAAGCAAAGACATGAAATTACCTTTGATGTGGCACATTGCTCTTTGAATCTTCTCCATGTCTTCAAGGAAGGATGTTTCCTCCAATGAAGTAGCTCTCCAACAAGAATTTGACACCAATGCTTGAATGTCATGGAGAGTGCTGAGGGACTCTTGGATCTTATTTTCATTCATCTTTAAGGACCCTTCAAGAAAATGAGGCTCTTGCAAATGAACCTCCTCATCTTCTTCAATTTTGCTTGGACCAACTTCATGAAGCTCAAGTGGTGATGGGGAAGTTGATCTTGGTTCTTGTTCAACTGCTACAAGGTCTTCATTATCATGCTTAATGAAACTTGGGCTTGCAGCAACACTTTCAAAAGTGATCTCTATGTCACCAACATAGAGGTGTGAGCACCCATCAGTAGGTACTCCTTCATAGTTTAAGCATCCATCAGTAGATGCTCTTTGCTTAATGTCTAAGCTAGAAGGTGTCTCGAAATGATCTTCCATATTTTCAATAGAATCTTCTGCATGCTCTTGTGATGTCTCTTCATTTTTATCCTTCAAGCAAGATGATGCATTTTGCCCTTTGTTTTCCTTATGATCAATATCTTTAGAATCTCTTTTTGAAGAACTCCCAAAAGCTCTCGTCAAGTGGGACATAATTTCATGCACACATGTATGATACTCACTCCAAGGTTCTTTACAAGAAGGGCATAAACCTTTCTTTACTAACTCCACATCTTCATTTTTGGGCCTATTTTCAAAAACATGTTCAGCAAAGTACTCAAAAGACATGGCATTTTGTGTATTTTTGCTAAAATCAAGATATTCTTGATATTTTTGATATTGTTGGGGCAAGGTTTTATATTTTGCTCTCCATCTTTGGAACTCACTCATAGAATTATCCTTGGTTGGTTTGACACACTCATATTCATCATATTTAAAGTCATAAGAATAATCTTCATTTAACTTGAAATTGTAAGAAGTGTTGCATGATGGCATCTCTTCCTCGTACCATTCACATTCTGCTTCATATTGTTCATAAGCATCTGCATATTCCTCATAAGAATTGTACTCATAGGATTAATCATAATAGTAAGACATGGCTGCCAGTTATTCTTGAATGTATGTTCCTAATCCACATGTGCAAGGACCATGCTCTGATACCACTGTAATGTCCCTTATTAGGAATTTTATTAAAATTGCAATTTTCCACTTTTTTTCCCTTGTTCGACCTTTGACTAGTTTTGATCTCTAGATCCCAAATTTGCCCCAAATGATACCAAATCTTCTGAGAAGGTATATGAATGATATTAGAACATAAATATGTGTTTAAGGGATGCCTTTGGACCTTTAAAATACTTCTTCAAATCCTCTTTCAAATATGATCAATGTATGTAACTTTACTAGTGATTTTCCTTTGACTAGTATTGGTCTCTAGGTCTCAAATTGACTCCAAATGCCTTCAAATCTTCAAGGAAGGTGTATGAATGATATTAGAACTTGAATATGATGTTTATGGATGACATATGTCCACCAAAATACCTCTGCAAACTCTCTTAATATTCTGGACCAATTATGCAATTTTACTAGTAATTTGGGGTTCAAATCCCCCTGGGGTAAGTACTGAAGATGGCTTTCCAAATGCCTCCAAACCCACTCAAATTTATGAATAGAGGTATGAAATGTGTTAATTATTTTATTAAAGTATCATATGCACAATTAATGGATTATTACAACTGTTCTCACCCTCTCCCATTCAACTGCAAAAATCCCCAATTCGACCCTTGGGGAAATGGCACTATTTCACCTCCCAATACAACTAAACTGAGTAAACATGCTTGAAATGCTCAAGTAAAGTACATGAAACTTGTAGAAGACATCCATGGCAGTATATTGATCACAAATATATCAGAGAATCATCCATTCATTCGAAATCACCATCAATACATTGGTTCACAACAAGGTAGTGGGGAAATGGCATTGTTCTTCCATTAAAAATGAGATTTATACATTTCTACTTGGAATTTCGACCTGAAACTTTTTGGAGATGAAGAACAGAGTATTTAATTCATATTACAAAATAAATGGGGCATTAAAATCTTCCCCAAAGAGTACAATAGCTCACCAAAAACGCCCTCCCTCAAGGATCAAGAATATGCCATCAAAACTGGAAATGGTTGAAGGAGTGAGCTGCAATAGAAGAAACCATGAGCTGCCCTGTAGCTTACACCTACAAATAAAGACTCCATTAAAGCTCCAAATGAAAGGTCTGAATGGCCTTTCCAATTACCAACTTGGATGGGAATCTTTCACCCTCGAAATTGGCTAAGGCAAGAAACTAGTCATCCACTAGCTCTCCCTCTTCACAAATGCAATTGCAAATTATACAAATGATCAAAATCCATTCTCATACTTCATTTCTACATTTTATAACCAACATTATCCTTCTAAGGGTCGAAATCCTCTCAATAGATTCAATAGATTTTCATTTAGGAAATATTCCACATTTGCCACTTGTCTCCTAGTTCCAACCTTCCATCTTCTCCCAAATTCGATTTTGAGTCTCTTTGGCTTCTCCAACTCCCAAATTCGCCTTCTTTGAGCCTATTTTTGGGGCTGACATGTCATAGTGGTCAGATGTTAGAGGTCAGGTCTGCAATTTGTCATAGTTGACATAGATGCTCCATCATTGGTGTCATAGGGGCTAGGGAATCTAGCCCAAGTGTCCACAAACTTTCACTTTGACTCTTTGACTTCCATGGAGGTTACCAATCCTTCCAAATTCGACCTAAGATGCTCAATGACATGTGTTATTACTTACCAACTCACCCAAGAGTGTTCACATTCCCATTAATTCGAATTTGCAAAAGAGAGATACCATGTATTATGAAAAATCAAGCTAGTGTGGGTCCCACATCCTCCATATGTCTCCAAAACCATTTGTCACTTAGGATTTCTCTTGAATTTCTTTATTCACTCTATTTATTAAATACTTGAACCCTTCTAATGTCTAAACATCATTTATTATCCCCCTTATTCCAAATCCCAAAGTTTCCACCCCAAACCTAGGAAACTAGTAATTTTCCTTCTTGGCAATTATTTGACCCTTAACATCAATTTTACAAACTCTAATGAATATGGCTAATGTGATTAGGCCATTGTGACCCAATTCCAAATTTGGGACATGACAGTTCCCCCAACCTCCTCATGCACATTTTTAGATCCCTTTAAGACATTGTTCTTATTTTATATTATGATAAGAAGATAAAAGAATTTTCCTTCGTAAGCCCGAGTGGGATTGCTATTTCCTTCTTAATCCCACATGGGCTGACTATTTCCTTGAAGAATAAAGAACAATTTTATAAGATGACATTGTTCTTTATTCTCAACAATTTGTAGTATCCAACAAAGGTGGAATATTTCGAACCTTAGAATATTAGTGATTTTGAAAAATAGAGTAAGCTAGGGTATGGATAGTGAGGATGCTTTCAAATTCTTCATCCAATATAAAAAAATATAGGAAGAACATGTATCAAGATTGTAAAATGTTTGAAAATTAACCTATGTTGTTCTCATAATTTGCGAAACTCATGCTCCTTGAAATTACTTTTTGTCATGAGGCAAATTTGTGAGGAGGTTTGATTTGGTTGTGAAGAGGTTAACGAAAGCAAATTGGTCAAGGAGAGAGTGAATGGGTGAAATAAATGCTACAAATTTTGGTTATGGGAAAATCAGCGAAGGGGTCAAGCAGAGCATGAATCGATGAAATAAACCATAGTTTTTGGGTTGTGGGTGGGCAAATGAAAAAATCAATTAGAGCATGAATGAGAAAAGTAAACCATATGTTTTTGGGATGTGGGTAGGAAAGTGCAAAATTCAAGAAGAGTATTAATGGGTGAACTAAACCCTAGGTTTTCAATATTTCACCCTTTTTACTAAATACAAGCATAAAAAATTAGTTATTTTGGAAATACAAACATTTTATGGATCAATGTAGTTGTGGATCTACATGGAATCAACACGGAGTTAAATATGTTGTAAGCGCTCTATGCCATCACTTGATCTTCATTCCAAAAAATGTATTCGATTCCTTGAAGACTTCATTTTCAAAATAAGAAATGTAAACAAAGAGATTGACAAAATTTTGGTCTAGAAACCGGTCAAAGAATCTAATCTCTCAGTCGAGAAATTAAGAAGAGAATCTAAAATATAGGCCGAGGGACATCATTGAGAGTTTTCAAACCCTCAATATATTGTCTAAAAGTAATCTTTCAGATGAAAAAATTATCTATCTACCACGAGTATCAGCCAATAAATTATTGAGGAAAACTCTCAGCATAGATATTTAAAAAATTGACCAAGAAAATATAAAAGTCTTGACTAAGAATCTTTTACCTTTTTCTAACTTGATTTCTTTTTACAATTTTCTTCCATTCCTAAGTCCAAAAATTGTTACCCATCTTCACATTTTCACCCATATACACATTGCTTAATGGTCATGCAAGCAAAAAGAATTTAGGTTACAAAGTACCACTTACATCTCCATTTGTGATATCATTGGAGATAGGTGGAGTCCAATTAACTTTTCGATAATTTCCCAAGATTAGTAGGTCATTTCCTAGCTAACAGGATGTGGTGCTAGGAAGTTGGCATGTGTCCATTAGCGAATCATTGGTTTCCACATGGAAGTGAGAGAAAGAAAGGAATACTGAAATTCAATGGAATTTGAGAAGCAAATAAACAAGGGCATAAGACTACTATTTTCCCATAATTTTGTACTAGGGGATTTGATTGTTGGCTTTTTAAACTTGGTGAGGTAGAAGGGGGTTCAATAAGTCAATGAGAAATGGAGGTCAGATAGAAATTGGATTGGAGAGTAGAGGAAGTAGAAGGAATTTGATAGGTGATATGTTATCTCTTGTGTTACTTTGTTTTGTAGGATTGCATTGAATTAAGTATGTTCATAGACTAGTAGACTAGTTAAAGAAAATCCAACCTTCGTAAATCGCAATAGGTTATTGAATTTTTTCCTTTTGTAGTTTATTTGTTTAGACATTATGGTTTTAGATTGATAAATCTATAAGGCCACATGCCCATGATTACATATTAGTATGTGCCAAAAGTAATGCAAAGAAATATCAAATATACCATGTAATGTTGAAGATCACACATAATTCCAAAGCCATTTTAATCAATTTAATTTTAATTTCAATAATAGGGAAACAAAGATTATTTTTTTCGAATAATGGGTTCTTGGACTTTGTAGATATATTAGATGGTGGGATTTGTTCTTGGCTACAAGTAATTGACTTATTTGATGGTAGAAAATGGGTTCAAGGATTTCTATTTTTCTATCATGTCATACTTATAAATATTAATTGCTTTATTTTATTGTTATCCAATTATCTAAAACTTAAAAGGTTGTTGGATGATCCTTAGTGTCCATATAGCTCATTGAAGTTCATGAAAGCATATTCCCAACATCATAAAATCCATTGTCTCTCCACTCTTTATTACCATGTCACCCTCACAACATGCATAACTTACCATGTGATGGGGTTATACACCTATAAATTATAAGATTTAATATTGCATTTATAAAAGTAAGGAAAATTCCAAAGATCATACAACTAAATTCACAAGTCCAATTAGACAATATTTAAGTCTTGTGAACTAAAATAGTAGATGAAATTGTTTAATACCTTATTTATTTAATTACTATTAACATTACTTTTAAAAGGCAGTTAAACTTACATCTTTTTACCAAAGTTTTTAGATTATTTCTTTAATAAAGCTAATTTTGTGTAAGAAAAATTAGTTACATACTCACTTTTGGACAACTCATGTACCATTTAATTTAATGTTAAATATATATATAACGGAGACAAAAACCCTAAACCTAGACTTGGTCCACCAAACAAACTCTTTATATACCTAGAGGCCGGTGTATTCGTAATAACTATTTCACAGCGGCGAATCCTGGTTTGTAGTTAGGTTTTGCCCTTACGGCGAATCCAGTTTTCGGATATCTAGATCAGTCCTGTTTTCGAGTTAGGTTTGTCCTTAAGGCGAATCCAATTTTCTGTTATTTAGGTCAGTTGGTGCCTAGCGTTATATTTAAGGAAGCCCTCAAGTTCTGAGTCTTATTCTCCGGCCCCCACCTGGAAACATTACTCAGTAGAAAACAAAGTATTTTTTTTCAAAAGAAATTCGAAGGTTTGTGCGGGGACCCCTTCATTCTATGTGGACTCGTAATAACTATTCCACACCGCCAATCCAGTTGTCTACTTAGGTTTTGTGTTTTCTGATATGGAGATCAGTTCCGTTTTTATAGTTAGGTTTTGTACTTATTGCGAAACCAGTTTTGCAATATCTAGATCCATTGGAGCTAACATTAGTCAACATGAGTCTATTTAATGCTGCAGTTAATGTTGGTCATTAGATTTCAAAGCTTGTTATCTAACTATAAGCAACACTGCTACTGTAGCATTAAATGCTTTGCATAAGATTAAATAATGTTTACCTTCAGTTGGTGCCTAGCATTATATTTAGAAAAACCCTCAGGTTCAGACTCTTATTCTCTGGCACAACGCAACCGCAGGCATTACTCAGTGGAAAAGAAAATATTTGTTTTCTATAAAAACCGAAATCAAGGTAACTCATTTAAAATTTATTTCAGATTAGATGAAAATTGATTTAAAATCCGATGGAACTGTGGAAAGAAATTTGTTCTCCCAAAACATGGTCCAGGTTTCAATTAATCCATTAGATAATTTTCTGGAAAACCTCTTTAGTAAAATATTTTTTATTTTAAAATAAATTTGGTTTTAATTGTAAAATATAGTTTAATTTTGTTATTATAAAAAAAAATTTGATTTTAAATGTTAAATTTGATTTGTTTGAGACGTTGGTTAAATCAACTCATATTATTTGATACAATTGAGAATATAGTTTTTTTATCATTTAAAAATAATTTAAGGGGTTAAATCAAAGAAGTGTGGATTTTTAAGTCGGGCTCTTCATACGATTTCCCATTGGTTGCAGTGTTAAGGTAATCAAAATTAGTTGCGAAAAGTTCAATAAAATGCCCTTTGACTAATATTATTTAAAATCTGATTACAATATGTGGAAGGAAGCAATGAGAGGAAGCAATGAGAGGTTTAAAATCTGATTACATCATCAAAAAATGACGGAAGGAGCTGGCCGGGATCAAACCCTAGATGGGATCCAAAAATGGAAGAGATTGGGATCTTAAAATCCAGATTCAGTTATGGAATGGTGAATCCTTCAAGAAATGAAATTATAGTAATCAGAGCTCAACTGCAAAACTTCAGACAAGTTGGGGATGTTGGGGACACACATGTCTTGTATTGGTTCCAGAACATAAAGTCCAGATCCAAGCAAACACAACCCCACTTTTAGTCTCCAAATGAAGAGAAAGATTCAAAAGTTTTGTGCAACTAATTTTAAGTTCTATGACTGACTTAGACTGATCAATCTTACTCTTCTATGGACTAGATTTACAGTTCTCTGCAGAGTGAGAATGGCGTTGCTTTGCTTGGATCGAGACTTTCTGTTCTGGAACCAGTAAAAGAGATTAGCGTCAGCAACAAGTTGACTATAAGATTTTAGCTGACACTCGCTTCTATTTATTTCATCCCATGAAGGTTTCACCATGCCAGAATTGAATATCTATTTTAACATCAAGATCTATTCTGGTTTTAGATTCCATCTTGCTTTTGGCGTGTCGCATTCCTCATTCTCTGATGATGTACCTCCACAAATTATTCTTTACACATTCTACCCTACAAATTCTTCTTTCCACATATCCTAATCAGATTTGAAATGATATTAATAAGCCTTTTACTCTCTGATGTTGAAACAGATGGGAAATTGTATTAAGAAACAGAACTAACATTGAAAATAAATCATACCTAATAAACTAGAGAAGATTTTTTGGAGAAAAATCAAACTTTGACATTGTTCTATGTGTATATATTCGATACATGGGATCTCCAACTAGATTATAAAAAAATCAAATTTCTTTGCATCTAAATCTGGTTATTATTAGAGGATTTGTTTATCCAATCACATAACTATTTTCGGAATCCGATTCATCTATGGGAAGGAATACATATATATTTACATTATCCATCTGAAAACCGTGCCATTAATCCCTGACGTTGAAACGGATGGGAAATGTATTTAGAAACATAATTAACATTGAAAATAAATCAGACCTAATAAACTCAAGCGAGATGTTTGGGAGAAAAATCAAACTTTAACATTGTTCTGTGTGTATATATTGGATACATGAGACCTCCAATTAGATTATAAAAAATTCAAATTTCTTTCCATCTAAATCTGGTTATTATTAGAAGGTTTGTCTATCCAATCGCATAAATATTTTCTGAACCGTTCAAACTACATTACAAGCGCATATCTGAATAGGGGAAGGAAAGCATTGTATTGCATTTATCTATGGCTTGAGTTGTACTCCATCTAAACATTTAGATGAGGTGAACAAAGAATGAGTGGGCATAGTATTGTCAAACAAAATTTAACCGTAGTAATAGCTTTCAATTTCGGAAATCACAGAAATAAATAATGACACGATGACGATGTACTCAATACAGGATGCTATCATATCATAAAGGAAGAGGAATTCCTACCTTGGTAAGACGGTCCCTGGCTGGAAATGGCTGAATGAATTGACGATTCATTCCTTTCATGCTGGACTAACATCTATGGCTAACACCTATACCTTTTTTAAAGTGTACTGTTAAGATTGGTTTTATTGCACTTTTTCAAATTCGAAATAAACAATTTTTAAAGAAAAGAATAATATAAAAAATAATTGGTCATCAATGTATGGATACCTCTTATGTAATGCATGAATAAAGCTCACTAGTGACACACAACTTGTTTAACTAGAACAAATAACATATAACCAGCCCTTCTTACTAGCTCCAATTCCCATACAACAAACAAGTAGAGGAGGCTTTACGTTGATACACAAAGAGCTATTACTAGAGTTATTACTACACTATTTGTGGCACTTAAATTGTAGCATATGGATGTTCATCAACCACAAATTAAATGGTTGTGCTCTTAAGATATGTTCATATCTAATTCTTAAAATGATTCTCTATCATACATTAACGTTGGACCTAACAATAAACAAATATTGCTTCTTTCTTTAATATTCTTGATCCTTATGATTATGATAAATACTTTAAATAACCATAGGTAATTGAAGAAAATGTTGGAAATTGGTAGAAAAAAGTTAAAGTCAAAAGGAAATAATATGTCCAAGTGGTGTTTACAAAAATTATTGCTCTCAAGACAAGCAACACATAGTACAAGGAATTTATGATCAAATGAATGGATATAGATTCAAAAGTATTAACCAAAAAACCAGAATCAAAGAAAACACCACATAGGTGAGATCAACAGATATCTCACCAACCACTTATCTTATTCATCCAAACACCATTACATATATATAGCATTATTAGGTGGATGAACACTTTCATTTGGATCCTTTCTTCTGACAACCAAGGGAAAACTAGACACTAACTCAACACACTGACTCCTAGGACAAATCACATGATCAACTCACACATGGACATTTCTTCATTATTTCCAATACCTGCCCTTAATGGAGAAATGTATTTTCAACAAATCTAAACATACAATTAAACATTTGAAACTTCACCTTGCCACTTTAGTAAACATATCAACAACATTCTCATCAATTTTTCAATAGGTCAGATAAATCTCTTTGGATTGAAGCTTTTTTTTCTGAAAAAATGATGTTGAGTCTCAATATGTTTTGATCTTGCATGATAGACTCGATTGTTAGCCAACTTGATTGAACTCTTGTTGTCACATTTGATGGCGGTTGGTCCTTTATGCTTCTCTCCAACATCTTCAAGAACTCTTCTTAACCATATGGATTCACACGTAGATCTACATAATGCTTTATATTCTACCTCAGTGAATGATAGGGACAAGCTCGAACACATAACTTGTTGTTGATTTCCTGTCATCAACATCTCCTGCCCAATCTGAATCTTTTGAATCTATATATCCTCTAAACTAAACATCACAATTATTAGTAAATTCAATTCCATAATTATAAGTTCCTGTAGTGCTCTGATTTAGGTACAGCACTAAGAGAACTTTCTAAGTCAAATTCTTGGGCTAACTTCAGTGTTTAAGCTCTAATTTTTGTGTTAAGCATCGCATGTCTTGACAGGTTTAAATAAAACTATACTATTTCAATTAGATTTTCATGTTTGTGTTTGTTTCTATTTGTACTTAGTTTCTGCGAACATACTAGTGAATAATCCAAAATATACATTGTACAGTTACTTTCCTATCATAAACTTTACATATTCTCATATTAGCTAGTCAATCTACATATTCTCATATTAGCTAGTCAATCTAACCATTTAAAGTATGCATAGAATTAGGATGTAAATGATTAACCAATAGTAACATACCTAGATCCGCTAGGTCGTAGATTGTCCTCTTGCTCCTATAGCCTTTCCCATCCAATCTTTTTGCTCCCATAGACTTTCTGTTCGAAGCCTTTATACGAGAAATGGATGAACCACCTTGCCAACCAGCTCTTATCGTGATGGCCCTAGGAAACCGACGGGTTTCCTAGCCCCCGAGCCCACAAACCAATAATCCCGACAGCAGCTTTCCTTAGTATCTTTCCATAGTTCAATAGTAATTTTTCTTTGAGTTAACCCCACCTGAGTCTTTGAGTTTCCCACCTCCTCAAAGCTTCGAGTTCTCTCCCTCTTCGGCATTCCTCCTTTTCATCAAAATACTAAGTGTACTTCTCCCAAAAGAAAACCAACCTCCCTCATCTTCGTGAAACCATTGCTTTATAGATCCATTTTCCTCCTCCAAACTTCATTCTCACTCCACCGCCTTAGCTCTCTAGGATTTTGGGATTCTAAACCATTAATACCATCACACTAATCAAGGATAAAATAATATTTAAATATGATTGTGAGATTTCTTGTTTCTTCCGAGTAGTGGAATAATTCAATTCTAAGGATAAAATAATATTTAAATATGCTTGCGAGATTTCTTGTTTCTCTCGAGCAGTGGAATAATTCAATTCTAAGGATAAAATAATATTTAAATATGCTTGTCAGATTTCTTGTTTCTCTGGAGTGGAATAATTCAATTCTAATTAAGGTTGTCCTTTTGTGTAGATTTCCTATCGTTCTATTTTAAAAAAATAAAAATAAAATAAATAAGCATGACTTGCCTTATCTAAACTTATGGGACAAGTTAAATTGTATAGAATTTATCCAACCGCTTGATCTTTAAATTCGGATAGGATAATATAATAAATGCAAACTTGAATTTACACATGGACTTGCCTTATCTAAACTTATGGGACAAGGTAAATTGTATAGAATTTATCCCACCGCTTGATCTTTAAATGCGGATAGGATAATATAATAAATGCAAACTTGAATTTAGACATGGAGGACGTTCATGTCTTTATTACTCAACTAAATCTTGATTCGAAAATGTTGTTTGATTTAAAATTAAAGTTTAAATAACAATATAATATGGAATATAATAATATCACAAAGACTCACTTTCAATTGTTTTTAATAATTTTGTTCATTTTTATTATTCACATAAAACAATCGTGATAAATTCATCCATTTATGCAAAACATTAAGCTATGTTTATTTGACAATGATTATAATAACAAATAAGATTATGCATGTTAATAACAACATTAATAATACTAATAACAATAATAATATTAATATTAAAAATATTTAATGATAATTATTTTATAACACTATGACCTTAAAGGTTATAAACATAACATTGAATTACTTTTAACCAACATAATTTGACTTTTCAAAGAGAAGGACAATTATGCTAGAACAAACAACGCTAATTGTGTAAACTAAACAAGGACTATGTTAAATACAACACTATCCCCAATGCAACATAAATGATGTTAAGCACAACACTATTTCCAACAATTAGTTACTAATGCATGTAATTAACAACTAACAGACTTTTCCATTTATGCATATTTACATGATTAACAACCATCATTCATACTTCACTAATTCATGACTAAGTCTTATCTAGAATTCAATCACAACCAATAGTTATCACATTAATACTAGTGTACATGTACAAGGTGTGCATCCGTGGCGAGCGTATGCATAGATTGTACTCGTACTATAAGAAAACATCATTTCCCCTATGCATATATATTAACTTCAACAAAACAATGATTTGTATTGACATAACAATCATACATACAAACAATCACAAATACTTAACCCATTCAACATACATAAATCATAATCATTTCAGCATAATTAGGCATTGATAAATATCCAATTAAGTTGTAACAGTTATGTTTTCGAGATGCACCATAACTAGTCAATCAATTATTTTTAAGGAAGAGGCACCTACTACCACTAAATGAGGATCAAGGGATACCCAACCCTCAACAGTACTAACTAACATATCCCCCCACCCTAACCTACGTCCACATCCTCCCTATCCTTCCTCCGCTAGTACAAAAGTGGATGTCAGCTATACTAACCTAGCCACGTAGAACGTGAGAGCGGTAGCTTCGGCTAACTAGCGGACCTAACCTCTCCTAGCAGGCATCCGACCATCGTCATCACAGGAACTTGGGGAGCGGGTCTCAGCACGGCCCTCCCACGACGTCGGGTATCATAGAAACATAGGGTGGGCAATAGATCCATCCCTCTCAACATACTAGGTCTACGCCCTTATCAACTCATACTTTGTTACTCTCGAGATTATTAGTTTGTGTCATCGTATCATCAACTTTGGTAAACAAGGCTCTCTGCAAAATAGGTACTATACCATACTTCATATCAAGTATCCCACTATTACATAGCCCCGAGGTCCTGCGGATTAGTACTTTGCAGCCATACATTTATAACAATATTTTCATTCTATCATCGTCTGATCCATATTGTCAACATCATTTATTTCATCACATAAAATCATTAAATCAATCACAGCATAAATACCACATCATATATATCACATTTCATCAAGGACGATTATTAAGCATACACCATCATTATGAAATAAAAGAATCTCGTGATAACTACAACATAGTAACCACATAAACCTAATAACATCATGAGGATGGTAACCTCATAACATCATAACCGTAGTATCAGCATGGGCATAGTAACATCCTAAACATAGTAGCAACATATCATCAAGTCTAACATGCCAAAAATATAGTTCACTCTGTCTAGCTGAGTCAAACAGATAATTAGAAAATAAAGTGAAAGGTGTCGAACTCATAAACTCGCCTAGTCAAAATATGGGGCGTTACATACACCCACCCTTCAGGAAACTTCGTCCTGAATTTATGGTCATAATAATGCAGGGAAAATCTTGATTCCTAACCTCTTCATTCTTGCAAGTAGAAGGTGTTGGCCATACTTGTCCTACTTAGCTTTGACTTGACCAACTATGCCAATATTATATTATGTTTCTATATCTTTAATACCCTACTATGTATTCTAATAATTAAAGAGACATTTAGATTAATCGTTCTTGTAGAATCTCAATATTATATTTGGAATTATTAAAGGTTATAATTAGGCGCTACCCACCTTAGCATCATACTATGAACCTATAACCATGTCCTTAAGTTACCTCATCCAGATCAGTTTATTCGTCACATAACCAAGTCCTTATCATAAGCATATCTTGATCTAACTTAGCATAGAATAATCGATGTTTAAGATGGAGAGCTGAGAGTTCATAATCTTTAATTATTCAACAAGCAACTACAAGGATCTTTAAGATTTGCATACCTCTCCTAGGAGATGAAGATCCCTGTTATTTCATCCTAAGGTCAAACATTATTATTACCTTAGTGTTATAAGCAATCTGCATCCTTGATAACCATAAGTATTGTAACAAATATTAAATTAGGAGAAATATCATTTATTAGAATGTTTTTAGTAACTATATCTTATCAAAATGCTTAAGTTCACTGATAGTATCTGTTAGGGGTTTAAACAACGTAACTTTATTCATTGAGGTGCACATCGATTCCTATTTTGCCTCCATTATTATCCCATTTACTTGTATTATTATTTCACTTAACCTTGTTGAGGTTTCGACGCACGTTCATTCACGGTAACTTCATTAGTCCCTCAATAATTTACCTACTTTTATATTTTATTGCTTGTTCATTTTGTAATTATTAAATCCTAGTTGTTTCTCAATAATATTTCCCCCCATCATGACAATTTAACCTAAGCAATATTAGCATCATATAACCCCTACCCTTTTCTAGCACATACCTAGTTCCTGCAATCTCTTTCCACTTACTATATTGAAACATGATTAATTGCACACAATGTGGCAGAATACATCATACTGATTAATTAGTACTATCAAACATCAATATCGAACACTTGTGCACATATATTTATTTATCAATTTGATGCCTAGATTCAACTATGTTAGCTCAAACTATGGTGTTTGCCAATACAACTAGACTTTTAACATCTTCTCAGAAATGAAGGTGTTTAGGGGTAATGTAACTTATTTATTATACATAAGTTATGGATGTATAGCATAGCCTTTCCTCATCGTATTGCATCATTGCAACACTCGAACATAGACAATGATTATAATACCATAAAATATATGTTTTCATACAAACCACAATGAGGTAAAAACCTAACCTATTCCTAATGCCAACTATGGAAGGATCAACATTATGCCATTACTCGAAGAATCGTGGCGATGTCGATGATGACGGCGGAGGTGGAGGTGAAGGTGGTCGACCTAGACCTCGAACTCGATGTGTTATTACAATGATTGATTCTATGTTCATGATCAAAACATCAAATCATTAATTCGTCTATCGAAGAAAAAAAAATTAGAAATGCCTATATTTATACTTATGTGCAAGGAACAATTTGTTAGGATCATCGTGTTGAAATCTATGGTCGTTTTCATTAAATGATTTTGTCATGTAGTGAAATTAGTGTCTTAGCCTTCAGATCGCCATGCTAGTTTCAATGGTTCCTTGTTTTGAGATTATGTGTTTCTTTCGTTTCTTCAACTATACGTTGAAGTCTCGGCAATGGCTTTTCTAAGTTTTAAATAAATAAATTAATGTTATTAATGCTTGATCCAGTCTACGTATTAAACCCATACATTAATCTTAATGGTTGAGCATAGTAAAAATAATTTATTTAACTTAATTTAGGCACTAATATTCCACTATCAACATCACTATTTCATGTTCTAGTTCAATTTAAACCTAAAATTTTAAATTTAAATAAACATAATTCATCATTAATTAAAATCTGATATATCATTAATTTAGACATTAATCAAACCATTTAATCAACATCATTTATCATTTTAATTTTATTTTTAATTTTTTTAATTTAATTTTATTATTTCAAAAATCTTCGTTCATTTTGAGACTTAATGGAAACTATAGTTTTTAATTTTTAAACATTTTATAATAATAAATTTACACATTTATTTCTTTTTATTTCTTTTTTTATTTCTATTTTATTTTATAAAATATTAACCTAACCCTAGCCTAATCCCTAGCTAGCAGCTCTCTCTCTCCAGAGGGCACGCAACCCTTATTTTCGAAGCGTCCCTGACTTGCCCCCGGATCCCCATCCTTTCACCTCCAGGGAAGCCTATGGTTCAAGGGCGCTGACGTGAGGGTCTCCTGCATGCTTGCCATGCGCCGGTGTGCATGCTACCAGGTGGAATCTGGCGAGGAGCCCCAGCTGAAGGATCTTCCTTATATCAAGTCTCCACCTCCCTCACATGCGTGTGAACTCTCATTTCTTCTCCTTTCTGGCTCAACAACTCCGTGCCTCCTCTTATATATATATATATATATTTTATATTAAGGCTGCAACTATGCAGCGAGAGTTCTAGCTGTGAGGGAGGGTTGTGTAATAGGGAGGAAAGAGATCTCATGAGACCAGAGTGTCTGTGTTTTCCTCCTGCTTGGACGCTAGGTCAAGGATGAGCGGTCAAGAAGGGAATATTCCATATTCATCGAAGAGTCGGTGAGCTTGGTCAGGTGCAGCTTTGAAGGTAAATGAAAGAAATCATTTTTATTTACATAACTATTTACGGAGTATTGTAACTCCAATTGCTGTGAGTTCAATTGTGCACTACAACGCACCTTTGCAGAATCCTCCCTTAGTGGCTTAGCACTTTGTCATAGTGCTGTGTGTTGTATGCTTCCTTTTTGAATGTTGCATGCTAAAACCTCAGGCTCGTCCGATACACAAATGAAGAATCATCCCTATGCGTGTTCTAAATCGAACTTCTCTGATGTTTCAGTGTTGCAACCTAATTATTTCCCGAATCTGGTTTGTGTCAATTTGGCAGCTACATTATTATTTCGTTTTCATTATTTTTCCCTTCGTATTTGTTTACACAGATCTATTCTCACATGATATAGGGTTCTTGTATGGTGCTATATTTATTATTTATCAATTCTTTGACTGATTGTTCTTCCATTTGCTCGGTGCTGTGTTTTCATCACTGGGTGTTTTCAATATTGAAATTGACATTTAATACCTAAAATTTTTTTTTGGGGGAGGGAAACTTTAGTAACATATCCATGCGAAGAGTATTTGGGATTTATGCCTCTTGGGTTAATTTTGCTTCTTTTCTATATGGAAGAGGCCCGTAAGGTCTGAGTGTTTGAGCCATGCTCTGATATGGCTTGTCTCCCAATACCACATGAGAATGCTTGGGTTTTGTTGGATTTTCTCTCACAACAACTCCCTTGATACTGAGCAGGAGAGAGGAATAGTCTAGATGCTATGATCGGAACAACATCACCAGAATTATCATCAAATGAAAAGATATATATGGGAAATGATGAAAACCCTAGCTAGAGTATCAAAGATAGCACGAGTTAATTTAATTGCACGGGGAGCTTATTGGGATGTTAGGAATCAATACTGTATGATTGAATTTGAAGCCTCTCATTGAGAATTTATCTTGCTCAATTAAGAGAGATTTAGAGACAGTTTCCGAAGATTGATTTTACTTATCAACAAATTTTTTATTTTTATTTTTATTTTATTTTATTTTATTTATCTGCAATAATGCGAGCAGGACTAAGCTCTGTGCAGCAACGTAGGCCGCTGGGACGTTTTTGGCATCCATTGCTAGCCATCTGCGCCAGGCTTTCTTGGCAGTGAATTCAAAGTTTGATACTGAGTGGTTTGAGCTACCGGCTGCTTGATGCTCAAGAGCCCGCCAAGAGTGATTAACAGGTGCTTAAGACTTTATTTCGGTTGTGTTTTGAAATCAACTTAGATAGTACAAGACCTTACCTTCCTTAGTTGGGAACATGGATGAGTAAAGCATGATGGCAAGGACCTCATCGAAGCCCTTTGGGTTTGTCCTGTACTAGAGGTTGGTGCTGAAGCCACTGGAAATAGCAATGATGAGATTATAAGAGTCACAGAAATCCTTCGAAAGGTTAAGGAGAAGAATTTGGTTCTTGTAGGGGAGAAGAGCCTGAAGCTGGCTTGTGCAAAGAATAGCAAAATGTGAAACCCTAGCGCAACTTCAGATCCTTACTAATGAAACCGAGATATCCACTTGATGAGGGACCTTAGCGCCTTAGTGGGGGCATTTAAGTAGCGATAAAACATGTTAAATTTACCATTGAAACATTTTTTTTTTTTAAATTAATCTCTACTTTGTTCAGCCTTCCTGTTCCCTCTTCCTTCACTTACATTATCTTCCATCCAATGTGAATATCTGTGTGTGTAAAGCTAAGGTAAGATCCGATTGCACCTCACTTATCTTAACATATTATATGAAACATGGATCTCCTCGGTAACTTTGTGGACTATTCTAAATTACTCGGAATCTTTTATTGTGCAGGAGCTCTTATTATGCATGAGCTTTAGATGGAGGGCTAGTCTCGCTATCTCTATATGTCTAATCTCATTTAATCTAAACTTGGTTACTAGTTGCATGTTTGCGAGTATTGGCCATTGGCTATTAAAATTTCCTTATGGGTATTGGCACCTATTCTATCTTCCATCCCTTTTTTTTCTGTTGGGATTGTTATTATTAGGATTCAAATTGGTGACCTTAAAATTGCAAGTTGATTCAACAATGACTTAATCAATTTTTTTATTTATTTAATACATGCAATATGCATAAATATACATAATTTGTATATGTAATAGGTGTATTCATTTCCCTTTCAATTTAGATTAGATAAAGATCCAGTTAGTTTATCATTTAGATAATATATATATATATATATATATATATATATACAACCTATTCCAAATAATTATAATTCTTAATTTACTTGCACGGTAAAAGAAACTTAATAAATGCCCTTTTTTTTTTTTGCCATTTCGAGTTCATATATACATTTATATTCATGTAGCTATTTTAAATAAATTCATCTTTATATATATTTAAACAAATCTAAATAAATCAGAGAGTAAGTCTATGTATACGTCTTGCTTTAAATTGAAAGTTCAGTTCTTCAATATTAAACATAAGTTTTGTAACAAGTCCCTATGTTTTGCAGGTAGATGCTACACCTATTCGGGAAAAGGTTTGGTTTACCTATTGTAATAATAGATCTCAAAATTGTTTCCTAGTTGATCCTGTTTTGGTTTATGCATGGAAAGGGCCCTTATGGTCCTGGTGTTTGAGCTAGTGGCTCTGATACCATGTGTAGTGCTCTGATTTAGGTAGAGCACTGAGAGAAATTCCTAAGTCAAATTATTGGGCTAAATTCAGTGTTTAAGCTCTAATTTCCGTGTTAAGCTCATCGTGAGCATGTCTTGACAGGTTTAAATAAAACTATACTATTTCAATCAGATTTTCATGTTTGCGTTTGTTTCTATTTGTACTTAGTTTCTGCGAACATACTAGTGAATAATCCAAAATATACATTGTACGGTTACTTTCCTATCATAAACTTTACATATTCTCATATTAGCTAGTCAATCTACATATTCTCATATTAGCTAGTCAATCTAACCATTTAAAGTATGCATAGAATTAGGATGTAAATGATTAACCAATAGTAACATACCTGGATCCGGTAGGTCGTAGATTGTCCCCTTGCTCCTGTAGCCTTTCCCGTCCAAGATTTTTGATCCCGCAAACTTTCTGTTCCAAGCCTTTATACCAAAAATGGATGAACCACCCTGCCAACCAGCTCTTATCGTGCTGGCCCTAGGAAACCGACGGGTTTCCTAGCCCCCGAGCCCACAAACCAATAATACCGACAACATCTTTCCTTAGTACCTTTCCATAGTTCAATAGTAATTTTTCTTTGAGTTAACCCCACCTCAGTCTTTGATTTTCCCACCTCCTCAAAGTTTCGAGTTCTCTCCCTCCTCGGCAATCCTCCTTTTCATCAAAATACTAAGTGTACTTCTCCCAAAAGAAAACCAACCTCCCTCATCTTCGTGAAACCATTGCTTTATAGATCCATTTTCCTCCTCCAAACTTCATTCTCACTCCACTGCCTTAGCTCTCCAGGTTTTTGGGATTCTAAACCATTAATACCATCACACTAATCAAGGATAAAATAATATTTAAATATGATTGTCAGATTTCTTGTTTCTTTCGAGTAGTGGAATAATTCAATTCTAAGGATAAAATATTATTTAAATATGCTTGTCAGATTTCTTGTTTCTCTCGAGCAGTGGAATAATTCAATTCTAAGGATAAAATAATATTTAAATATGCTTGTCAGATTTCTTGTTTCTATCGAGCAGTGGAATAATTCAATTCTAAGGATAAAATAATATTTAAATATGCTTATCAGATTTCTTGTTTCTCTCGAGCAGTGGAATAATTCAATTCTAATTAAGGTTGTCCTTTTGTGTAGATTTCCTATCGTTCTATTTTAAAAAAAATAAAAATAAAATAAATAAGCATGACTTGCCTTATCTAAACGTATGGGACAAGTTAAATTGTATAGAATTTATCCCACCGCTTGATCATCAAATGCGGATAGGATAATATAATAAATGCAAACTTGAATTTACACATGGACTTGCCTTATCTAAACTTATGGGACAAGTTAAATTGTATAGAATTTATCCCACCGCTTGATCTTTAAATGCGGATAGGATAATATAATAAATGCAAACTTGAATTTACACATGGAGGACGTTCATGTCTTTATTACTCAACTAAATCTTGATTCGAAAATGTTGTTTGATTTACAATTAAAGTTTAAATAACAATATAATATGGAATATAATAATATCACAAAGACACAGTTTCAATTGTTTTTAATAATTTTGTTCCTTTTCATTATTCACATAAAACAATCGTGATAAATTCATCCATTTATGGAAAACATTAAGCTATGTTTATTTGACAATGATTATAATAACAAATAAGATTATGCATGTTAATAACAACATTAATAATACTAATAACAATAATAATATTAATATTAAAAATATTTAATGATAATTATTTTATAACACTATGACCTTAAAGGTTATAAACATAACATTGAATTACTTCTAACCAACATAATTTGACTTTTCTAAGAGAAGGACAATTATGTTAGAACAAAAAACGCTAATTGTGTAAACTAAACAGGGACTATGTTAAATACAACACTATCTCCAACGCAATATAAATGATGTTAAACACAACACTATTTCCAACAATTAGTTACTAATGCATGTAATTAACAACTAACAGACTGATCCATTTATGCATATTTACATGATTAACAACCATCATTCGGACTTCACTAATTCGTGACTGAGTCTTATCTAGAATTGAATCACAACCAATAGTTATCACATTAATACTAGTGTAGATGTACAAGGTGAGCATCCGTGGCCAGCGTATGCATAGATTGTACTCGTACTATAAGAAAACATCATTTCCCCTATGCATATATATTAACTTCAACACAACAATGATTTGTATTGACATAACAATCATACATACAAACAATCACAAATACTTAACCCATTCAACATACATAAATCATAATCATTTCAGCATCGTTAGGCATTGATAAATATCCAATTAAGTTGTAACATTTATGTTTTCCAGATTCACCATAATTAATCAATCAATTATTTTTAAGGAAGAGGCACCTACTACCACTAAATCAGGATCAAGGGATACCCAACCCTCAACAATACTAACTAACATATCCCCCCACCCTAACCTACGTCCGCATCCTCCCTATTCTTCCTCTGCTAGTATAAAAGTGGTTGTCAGCTATACTGGCCTAGCCACGTAGAACGTGAGAGGGGTAGCGTCGGCTAACTAGCACACCTAAACTCTCCTAGCAGGCATCCGACCATAGTCATCACAACAACTTGGGGAATGTGTCTCAGCACGGCCCTCCCATGACCTCGGGTATCATAGAAAGATAGGGTGGGCAATACATCCATCCCTCTCAACATACTACGTCTACGCCCTTATCAACTCATACTTTGTTGTTCTCGAGATTATTGGTTTGTGTCATCGTATCATCAACTTTGGTAAACAAGGCTCTCTGCAAAATAGGTACTATACCATACTTCATATCAAGTATCCTGCTACTACATAGCCCCGATGTCCTGTGGATTAGTACTTTGCAGCCATACATTTATAACAATATTTCCATTCTATCATCGTCTGATCCATATTGTCAACATCATTTATTTCATCACATTAAATCATTAAATCGATCACAGCATAAATACCGCATCATATATATCAGATTTCATCCAAGATGATTATTAAACATACACTATCATTATGAATTAAACGAATCTCGTGATAACTACAACATAGTAACCACATAAACCTAATAACATCATGAGGATGGTAACCTCATAACATCATAACCGTAGTATCAGCATGGGTATAGTAACATCCTAAACATAGTAGCAACATATCATCATGTCTAACATGCTGAAAATATAGTTCACTCTGTCTAGCTGAGTCGAACAGATAATTAGAAAATAAAGTGAAAGGTGTCTAACTCATAAACTCACCTAGTCAAAATATGGGGCCTTTGATGCGTACGCACAAAAGGGGCGTGCATGATCCTTTGACGCGTACGCACAAATTGGCGCGCACACGTTAGTGGTGTGTGCGTGCCTCTGTTTTTTAATAAAAAGGAACAGAGCTCATGGGTCTGTCATTTTCGACATACCCGTGAGCCGATTTTCCAACTCGCAAGCGCACTCTCAACCTCGTGAACGCGTTATCCATTAACCCAAGTCGTCCTCAACAACAAGCAATTGCCCCTACACCATGGTGCCATCCGGTTCTCTATGTAGGTGCTCCTCAAAGCACAAATTTGTGTTTATTTTTGTTTTTTTGTTTGTTTTCCATTTGAATTTTAATTTTAAAAAAAAATTGCAATGCATTAAAAAACCAAGGAAATTTAATTGCAGGACATCTACACACCTAACAAGATGTCAGACACACATGAACCATCCGATGAAACCTGACCTCCAGAAGACAATATGGGAACCGACAATGAACCCAATGAAAACCTTGAATATCAATTACACCAAGACTTAAATCAATTGAGGGCACTAAGTAATGAATTGAACAGTGCCAAGGAACCCTCTCGGGTTTCCTTAGCTTCATCACTTCAAAACATTATAGAATCAATCAATATTGCACACAGTGAGATAACAAACTTGAGCCAATACAGGGCTCGAATGAGGGAACACTACTCCACTGGGTTGTCCAAAGAGCAGATAAAAGACCTCAACATCACCAAAGCCCAGTTGAATAGCAAGTTCATAGTTCCCTCGACATGATAGCCTCTATCTGTGACAAGGGCTTGGGTTTTCATGGATTGGTGCATTTACCAGCCATGGAGAGATAACTGGAGGAAGAGGTGGTTCATGGTGTTTGACAGGCCCCCGTGCAACAATTTGGAGGTCCCACAGTATTTCCTTCGAAAATTGTGGGCTGAGTTTGAGCTAGGGTACCATGTCAACTATTTGGACATCACTGAGTTTCAGGGTGTCATTCTTGGCTCTTCCCAAGATCGACCTCAGGCGCACCGTAACCCACTTAGAGGACCTCCTGCACGTAGGAGAGAGCCAAACCCCCTCCTCAGCCACCCGGGTCTAGTAGAGATCTAGATGAGATTCATGACTCCGTTAGACGTGCCACACATGACTTGATTAGACATACCAAATTTGTGGCCATGTCTTCCCAGAGATGGGAGGACATCGATGAGACACAGACAGTCGCACAGTCTATGGGTGGTGGCTGAGACATGTCGGGTACAGGTGGAACCTAGGTGGGGCCTTCTAGTTCTGCTGGAACAACGGCACATCATTGTTCTCACTGTGGTCATTCTTTCCATGGTGGTATGCAATAGCATGCCACAAAGAGCTTCATGGATCAGGTTTGCTATTGTTTTATTTAATGTTCAAGTATTTGTTGTATTTCATTTGATATCGTATTGTTTAATATATTTAACTTTGAATTACACATTGTTGAATTTATTTGTTTTAATGTTCAGTTACTCTATGTCGGGTCTCCATCCCCCAGGTGGGAGGACGTCAGTTCCTTTGACCTCGATGGAGCCATGGCAACAGCAGAGGAGATTGCGGCACCATACACACAGGTAACTTCTTTACTTTGAATAATTAGATCCAGTTACAAGTAATTTGTGTTTAGTAATTAGAAATTAATTAACACTGAGTAATTACCATATTATCATCGTATTTTACATTTGTGTTTATAATATTGTCTAATTTATTTGAGAGCTATAAATTCGTATAATCCCACCAAAAAAAAAATGAAACCTTATCAAACATGAAAACCTAATAAAACTACAAACATTTGTGCTAGACACAATGCTCATTGAGAAGGGGGGGGTGAATCAATGAGCCTATACTTTATTTAATTTCAACTTCAATTACCAACTCTTATACCATCATTTCACATTCACATCATATTCATCAATGAACTAACTATCAACTAATGAAACACATCAACACATAATACGAGACTAGATATAGTTTTTGTAATCTTTTGTATTTGGTTCAACGGCTACAACCGTGACGAAATTTAGCACCAATTGATACAATGAGCACCAACTCATCATGTAGGACACAGCCTAGTTTTTCTTAGATCCTACTAAGAAAATGGATACAAGACCCTGCTTGTATTTACAATTACATATTTGTCACATATCATACATATCACAGTCATGTCATATTCACATCATCTCATTCAACAATCTGCTCCCAACACCTTGTCTTCAATCATAATTCTGTCCCCGTTTCATCATGTCCAGCATCTTCTCAAACATATTGATATTCTATCTACATGCACATCTTTAACCTGTCATCAAACCGTCATTAACCATAGGAAAATTATCATTATGCTTTCAAGATATCAAACATATCCACATTTATATCACTTTCTTCTCATCGTCACTCTGTCATAATTTTAACCAGCATATACACAAATACATCATTCTTTCCTTTCACGATACTGTTGCCCAAAATACCATAGTCTCTTCATACTGTCTACATTGTCATGTATTTCTATTGTACATGCACATCATATCACAGGATATTCAATCGACCTGTCTATGCAATTTTCATTTTATTTTTTATTTTTAATTCTTGAGCTGACTTTGTCCTTTGAATGGACACATAATAGTTAACATACAATGTTTTTTTTGCATGCTTGATTTGGTTTGACTTCGCACAACCACATCAAAGGCCATGTTAGAAACTTAGGGCTTCCTCATTTTTTTTGTGGGCTTCTACATCATCATGTTAAAATACTTTAGCATCAAAGGTTTCGTCAAGCAATTATAAGGGCAAGGGATCCATCACACCCACAATAATAGACCACAAACAATTCCAAGAACCCCAAGGCAACAATACATTATGTCTTCATCACCATACATCAAGGATTCCACATATGGACATCTTCAAGGTTCAAGGGCTTCAACATCCATCGCAAGTGCCATTAGATAAGGGTTGATTCAATTTGTATGTGGGTTTCAATGTGGGTTCCACCATCAAGAGTAAATCATTTAGTATTTAATCAACATGCTTTCAATGGAAATCAAGCCCATCATCAAATGGTAGCATGGACCATCACCAAGGGTTCCATTGCCCCATCAAACCACAAATGACCACAGAATGGGTCATTTGGCTCATTAGGTGTTCCAATGGCTCCAATGCCCACCTCCATGGTTCTTCATGCCATGTGTGTTCTTCAAGCCATCCACATCATCATCTTCTTTGGCATTCCTCAAGCCTTTGTCATTAATGTTGTCACCACCATCACTATCACCGTCAACGTCTTCATAGTGGCCAAGCTTCTAGAAATTCAAGAACCTGATGTTTCTCATGTCCTTATTACCCTATTTTATTATCATGGGATTTCCAATTTATTCTAATATTTGAGACTGAAAGTAATCATACTACTACTCCTAGAACATGCTATTAGGAAATACATATAAACAACGTAAAACAACTTATCACATGTATTGCCACTAAAGTTTTTTAAAATGATGTAAGGCCCATAAGGAAGAGCAATAATCTTACAAATATGGTCTAAGGGGCCTTGCTATTATCTTGATTAAAATTCAACTTGGTAAAAGATTTGGCATCAAGAATACTCATTTAACTCATTTCACCAAAAATTTCTTTGATTTCAATCAAGTGATATCATTCTGACAACACAGCTATTCAATAAAGAACACATAATTACTCATTCAATGCAAAAGAACATGGCACATTCAAGCTTGTAAGTAAGTTAATCATGAAAAATATTTCTCTTTCTTCCTTTTTCTAACGATCAATACTCTAAAGTGTATTAAATAACATGCACACTAACTTAACTGCTATTTAGCACCTCTTTGCAAATTTAAACAATGAGATGCCATTTTATTTGATGATGTAAATGTTATGGAAATAAAGGGACTCAAGATCCTCACTCTAGGGATGCAAATACTTTTCCACTGGGTAAATCAAGCTTGTAGGAAACTACAAATCTATAAGAAGACATCAAAACCTAGGAACTCTTCATCATGAACCCAAACACATTACATAGGTTTCCAATTCAAATTTGTAAATGGACATGAATTCCATTCGCTTATGAGACACTGCACATATCTCTAGGGCCAAAGGAAAATCTCACCTACTCATGGGGATGAATCTAGAAAAGGAAAAGCTCACCATGTCACCTTCTATGCCCTCTCACCTTATTTCATTTTAATTTCATGCCATGCCACCTTTTATCCTTTTAGAATATTGAATATCATCTAACTTGAATATAAATTTATTGCATTCATGTTTTCTAAGTACCATCATTGTCATTCTCATTTTCATTGTGTTTAATATTGTTAATATTTTTTTTATAAATTCAGTCTAAAAATTATAGTGTTGGCATAGGTGTCCGCAGGCTCCAACAACCAGCCACCGCCACCGAGGACCAACATTTCTCTCTGTGCGCAGGTATCATTTGTATTAAAGCATAAATTTAATTTCAAATACGATGACTTGTCTGTGTATATTTATATTTTTGTATATTAAACTATGAGGTTATAAATGTGTATGCAGGTGTGAGCACCTCGGCCTCCCAGTGCCTTTGTTCCTCCCTCCCTGACCTTTCGACCACCCTATATGCCAGTTGTATCCCCTGCCATACATGGCCCATTCCCCAACACCTTCCATCCAACCCCCCCCTCTTATATAGCACAACAATTCCATCCAGCTCCCCCTTACACATCATATCCAGCTCCACCTCCATATCAGTTTCCCATGTTCCCACCCTCCCCAATCCGACCATGGCACACCACCCATCCACAGTCACCCATCCCTCTACTAAAAAATAGACGTTTCCCCCCCCACATTCCCCCACCACACTCGCTTCCCCTTCCAGGGTGCGCCCATCCATAATACAACTAGTTGGGGTTTATAGCCCTAGACGTACATCTCCACTTCTCCCACCCAAGCCCATGCCTCCTCTTGCCACCCCCCTTTCTTCCATTGTTCCCCCTAGTGGTGTAGCCACCGTTGATGTGGATACATCCTCCCCTTTACCATACACCCTAGAATCGGAGTAGGCTGTCCAGCCGACTGCTCCATCCGCCTGCCCCGAAGACCAACTGATTTTGTTCACAGTGAGATTGACTAGTTTATCAAAATCTCATTGAATTTTAATGGAAATTACTATATGCATCTAGTTTCTACATTGATCTTATTGTTCTAAATGTTGCAGGGTGGCATTGCCGAGAGACTTGGATCATAGAGGACGGAGACCCCTTTACGACTTACAGTCTCGCATGCGATGAGTTATCCAAGATTTGAAAACTATTTTTATTTTAAAATTATGTTTTATACTCGTATAATTGCCAGGAAAAGTTGACATATTATTGTTATCGTTTCAGGGCTCAGGGGGACGTGCTTAAAGACGTCGTCAGGTCCCAGCTTCCTCTAGCACCAAGAAGAGGAAGATTTATTTTGGAGATTCACTTGGGAGCTTTGAGGGTGGGCATGAGGATTGAGAGACCCTCCTATGTACAGTAGCCACGATGTGGCATTTTCGGCATGAGTTGCCATATTTTGTACAGGGCACCATGGGCCATATTTTGTATAGGGCACGAGTTGCCTTTTTTTGTATGGGGCACGAGTTTCCATTATATAGACGCTGGGAACGATGTTCCATTTTTCCAAAAAGTGTACATGATTGGATCATTTTTGCATATTAATAGATGGATCTACACTTGTGTATATGAGTTTGTCTTTGATTACATTTTTGCATACATGATTTTATCTTCGATTCACAACTCTCATCTATGGATCATAGTGTTAATTGCATGTTATTTGAATGGTTATTATTTCACAAATTTGTCTTAAGCAATTACACACAACATATCCTAAATGTTTATGGTTTATTGAATGGTGTTTACAATCATCTAATCATTTACATTCTAGAAGTTACAAAACTTGCGCAAGTGGTTTACTGATTTTATTTCCAGCACATCTTTTTATATTTATATGCTCATGGATCATATGGAAAAACATTTAATTAATTACTTTTGTGAAGATAAGATTTCAGCCATCTTTATTGAAGTGATTCAAATCACTACAACTTAGTTGGACCCTTAATAGATTGGGTAACACCCTCTTGCAAAGATTTTACTCTCTCCAAGAGGGTCTCATTCAATAATCACTCGTAAACTAATAACTATAACCTTGGCATTATTAGATAATATCATTTGTGGATGACTTTGGGAAATAAGCCAACATGTTTTAATGTGAATTTTGATTCTACAACATTATGGTTCATTGTTTATTTAAGTTTTGTGAATATCTTTATTTATCCATGAACGATCTTTCATTTTACACACGAGCAAATATTTATTTCTGAAAGGTGTTTATTGGATTAATTCACTTGCAACTTTCTGAATTAAGCACTCACGTGGGACTTTAACTTAATGGAAAACACATCTTAATCTTCAAACAAGTTTGAAATCTTAAGACATTTTCTCCAACCTTGATCTAGAAGCCTCCCTTGGCCTTTAAAGTAGGCCTAGAACTTGGGAAAATCTTTGCTGAGGTGATAGTGGTAATCATCTTCGGAAGTCGCACTTGTAGCATTAGAGTATTAGGACTTTGCCACTTGGGTGTGAAAACAAGATGTAACAGGATGCACTAGCATTTATGGATGAGAGAGATAGGGAGCGCATGCATGCGCCATCCTCCATTAATTTCCACTTTAGATGTTTTTCCTAAATTAGCAGTTTAGTTCTAATTCTGCATTTTTTGTTTTATTTAGTTTTGCATGCAGAGTGAGAGAGTGAAGTTCCCTAGGCACTCATACGTGAGGATTACAGTCTAAGTTAAGGGGGGCAGATCTCTAGGAGGATACATGCTTGCATGCCTCAGATAATCCTAGTACAGGTGCACTTAGTTGGCCCATTTATCCATGCAAACAAGGCTCTCTAGAGTTAGATTCTTACAATCTTAGGATACCCAAACCCTAGCACTAAAACATCTTCTTCATCCTCACCATCACCATCAATGTCTTCATCGTCACCATTATTTTCATCTCTAACTCTAACCCTAATTCAATTTCCTTCTATAAATCTATCCCTAACACTCACCCAAACCCTAACACTAAACCATCCTCTTCATCCTCACCATCACCATCACCATCACCATCACCGTCACCATCATCATCATGTCTTCATCATCATCATTAACTCTAACTCTAGCCCTAACCCTCACCCAAACCCTAGCACTAAACCATCTTCTTCCTCCTCACCATCACCATCACCATCACTGTCGATGTCTTCATCATCACCACCATCTTCATCATCATCATTAACTCTAACTCTAACCCTATTTCAATTTCCTTCTATAAATCTATCCCTAACCGTCACCCAAACCCTAGCACTAAGCTATCTTCTTCATCCTCACCATCACCATCACCATCACCGTCACTGTCACCATCATCATCATGTCCTCATCATCATCATTAAATCTAACTCTAGCCCTAACCCTCACCCAAACCCTAGCACTAAACCATATTCTTCATCCTCACCATCACCATCACCATCACCGTCAAGGTCTTCATCATCACCATTAACTCTAACTCTAACTCTAATTCAATTTCCTTCTATAACTCCAGCCCCAACCATCACCCAAACCCTAGCACTAAGCCATCTTCTTCATCCTCACCATCACATTTTACCATCACCATCACCATCACAATCATCATCATCATTAATGCTAACTCTAACCCTAATTCAATTTCCTTCTATAAATATAGCCATAACCCTCACCCAAACCCTAGCACTAAGCCATCTTATTCATCCTCACCATCGCCATCACCATCACCGTCACCATCACCATCACCATCATCATCAACGTCTTCATCGTCACCACCATATCCATCATCATCAACGTCTTCATCGTCACCACCATATCCATCATCATCATTAACTTTGACTCTAACCCTAACCCTAACTCTAACTCTAACTCTAACTCTAACTCTAGGTTCCTCATCAACATCTACATCATCATCATCTTCTCCATCGTAATCATCTTCATCACCATGACCATGACCATCACCATCACCATCACCATCATCATCACCATCATCATCATCATAAGTTCCCAACGGACGATTTTGCAGAGTTGACCCCTGTGTGCAAAAATTGCACACTCCCTCACTGAGCAAAACCCTAGTTTCGAAGATGGACATACAAGATGGCATCAGAGCCATGGGACCAAAGGAGAGGGGCACCCCTGTTACTATCCCGGCATCCTGAATCCAACAGAGTCGACGGTTCATTGATCAGAGACACGGTTGTCATTCTATGGCTCATTCTGTCTTGCATCCAAAAGGCCTTCAGGGACACTTGCTCGAGAACTGTTGGGGGCATAGAAGTCACACTGTGCAGCAAAACTGGGCTCTAGGGAGTCCTATAGGTGTGTCTAGGAAGATTATTATTGGGAACGCTGTCCGTACGTGCCCGGCAGACGATTTTGCAGAGTTGACCCCCGTGTACAAAAAATTGCACACTCCCTCACCGAGCAAAACCCTAGTTTCCAAGATGGACGTACAAGATGGCACCAGGGCCACGGGACCAGAGGAGAGGGGCTCCCCTGGCACTATCCCGATGTCTTGAATCCAACAAAGTCGATGGTTGGTCAATCAGAGCCACGGTTGTCATTCTATCGCTCGTCCCATCTCACATCCAAAAGGCCTTCAAGGACACCTGCTGGATACCTGCCAGGGGCATAGAAGTCCAACCGTGCAGCAAAACCGAGCTCTGGGGAGTCCTACAGGTGTGTCTAGTTAGGTTCCGATTGGGAATGCTAGTTGTAAGTGCCCGATGGACAATTTTGCAGAGTTGACACCCGTGTGCAAAAATTGCACACTCCCTTAGTGAGCCAAACCCTAGTTTCCAAGATGGACGTATAGGATTGCACTGGGGCTACAGGATCAGAGGAGAGGGGCGCCCCTAGCACTACCCCGGCATCCTGAATCCAGCGGAGTTGACTGTTCATCGATCGGAGCCACGATCGTCATTCTATGGCTCGTTCCGTCTCGCATCCGATAGGCCTTCACGGACACCTACTAGATACTTGCCGGGGGCATAGAAGTCCAACCGTGCAACAAAACCAGGTTCCAGGGAGTCTTGTAGATGTGTCTAGCCAGGTTCCGGCTAGGAACGCTAGCCATAAGTGCTTGCTAGACGATTTTCCAAAGTTGACCCCAATGTGAGGGCTATCCTTTGTTGTGTTCCATATTTTTTACTGGTTTCTCAAGAGAAAGAATCATTTTCAATAATAAGTAGAACTAGGGAATCCTTCATTGTGTTCCATTAGCCCTTTGTTCAGCATTTTGTGCTCTAGTAAGTGGTAATTCACCTCTATCATAAAAAACTTGGGTCCATAGGTAGCTTCCCTTTCACATTCCTCGTAATGCACACATAGTCCATCCTTATCTTGATAAACAAGAGTTTTATAATAGCTTGAATTTTTCAGGCCTGGTTATCTCCCTGTATTCGGTTGTCTGATTGGTTGACAAGCTTGCATGAAAATCTGTACATTGAACTTCTTTGTTTTATTGCTGAAAATTGGGAGGGATTTTCAAGTCACCTGCAAAACGCTCCTTTGTTGAAATATGTAAGTCCTTCCAACAACATTTATCTGGCTAGTGTATCAAATGCTGTTGTCCACACCAGAATTTATCTTTCGTTGAAGGATTCACACATATTGTGGCTGACCAAATGGTCTGGGGAGCTTGGAAGTGCCACTAAATATTATTCCATGCCTCAATCTACCTAGAAGGCAATTAAAAATTTCGATCCTCAAGAATGCCTGAATCTACCTCGAAGGAAATTATAAATTTAGATCCTCGAGAAGGTGAGAAACTGTATGAGTGGTTGAATCAGTATCCTAAAATTATAGATCTTTCTGTCTCAAAGTTTGCTGAGCGGCTCCTAGATGTACCATTAGACTCAACAGATAATAAACTTGTTATCACCACTGCACATTTTTTGCACTATTCATCTGCAAATAACTACGTCTGGCCCAAAGAGCTTAGCAGTCTTTGCAAGAATATTACCCTAGTGGATGAAGGTGGCAACATCATTAGGGTATGAGGCTCTCCGAAGTTTTCCTAGCCGGCATGCACGATTAATTGGGCCAAGTCAATGGGCGAAGTTAATTGGACCAAGGTGTCCTTGAATGACCCCGGAGTTCACGACTAGAATGCCTGCAGCACCCAAACTGTCACTCGATTCATGAATCCGTCAATTCCAGTGGGTCCAGGATAGGGATTTTCAGCTAGGGGACCCTCCAAAATGCCCACTGAAGACCCAAAAGTGATGCCAACGATCCATCTCCGGATCTAGGGTTTTGCTCAGTGAGGGCCCTCCAAATTCAGTCAAGTGGTGCATTTCTCGTTTGGAGGCCCTCGGGTGTGCATGGCCACCATGGACAGGTACACAATGGCCATGTGGACATGCGGGATGTGACGGAATCCAAGTCCTCTCGTCGGTCTGGGTTCTGTGGCCCCGGGGCAATTCCTACAAGTGTTCATGAGCGGCCCCAGGGTGCCCGACTAGAATGCCCATGGCACCTAAACCTTGGCTTGATTCGTGAATCCATTGATTCTAGTAGGTCTGGGATGATGGGTTTCAGCTACAGGACCCCCCATAACATCCCCCGAAGACCCGAAATCAGTGCCAATAAGCCATCTCCGGAGCTAGGGTTTTGCTAAGTGATGGTCGTTCAGGGACAATTGGAGGAATTTCCCTAGGGAAATGGAACCTAGACCGACGAGAGGAATTGGATTATGTCACCTCCCACAGGTCCACATGGCCATTGTGGACTTGTCCACGGTGGCCATGCACGCCCAGGGGCCTCCGGATGAGAAATGCACCCCTTGAGTGAATCTGGATGGCCCTCATTGAGTAAAACCCTAGCTCCGGAGATGGCTCATTGGCACAGCTTCCGGGTCTTTGGGGGATGCTGTGGGGGGTCTCCTAGATGAAACCTGTCGTACCAGACCTACCAAAATCAATGGATTCATGAACCGAGCCACGGTTTGCATGCTACGGGCATTCCTGTCGGGCACCCCCGGGTCGTTCAGGTACACTTGGAGGAATTACCCCGGGGCCACGGAACCTAGAATGATGAGAGGAATTGGATTCCGCCACCTCCCATAGGTCCATGTGGCCATTGAGGACCTGGCCACAGTGGTCATGCATGCTCGAGGGCCTCCGAATGAGAAATGGACCCCTTGAGCGAATTTGGATGGCCCTCACTGAGCAAAACCCTAGCTCCAAAGATGGCTCATTGGCACCGCTTCAGAGTCTTCGGGGGATTCTGTGGGGTGTCCCCTAGCTAAAACTTTCCATCCCGGACCCACTGGAATTGATGGATTCACAGACCGAGCCATGGTTCAGGTGCTACAAGAATTCTAGTCGGGCACCCCGAGGCCGTTCAGAGACACTTGGAGGAATTGCCCTGGGGCCACGGAACCCAGAGCGACGAGAGGAATTGGATTCCATCGCCTCCCATAGGTCGACATTGCCATTATGGACCTGTCCATGGTGGCCACGCATGCCCAGGGGCCTCCAAACGAGAAATGCACCCCTTGAGCGAATCTGGATGCCCCTGATTGAGCAAAACCCTAGCTCCGGAGATGGCTCGTTGGAATCGCTTCCAAGTCTTCAAAGGGGGCTAATGGGGGGCCCCTAGCTGAAACCCGTCATCCCAGACCCACCGAAATCGATGGATTTGCAAACCAAGCCATGGTTCGGGTGCTACGGGAATTCTAGTTGAGCACCCCGGGGCCATTTAGGGACACCTTGGACCAATTAACTTGGCCCAATTACTCGTGGATGCAGGCTGGAGAAAATTTAGAGAGCCTTGTACCCTAATGATGTTTCCACCTTCATCCACTAGGGGAATATTCTTGCAAATACTGGTAAGCTCTTTGTGCCAGGCGTAGTTATTTGCAGATGAATAGTGCAAAAAATGTGCAGTGGTGATAACAAGTTTATTGTTTGTTGAGTCTAATACTACATCTAGGGGCCGCTCAACAAACTTTGAGATAGAAAGCTCTGTAATTTTAGGATACTGAATCAACCACTCATATAGTTTCTCACCTTCCCGAGGATCTAAATTTGTAATTTCCTTCTGGGTAGATTCAGGCATGGAATAATATTTGGCGGCACTTCCAAGCTCCCCAAACCATTTGGTCAGCCACAATATGTGCAACTCCTTTGACGAAAGATAAATTTTGGTGTGGATGGAAGCATTTGATACACTAGCCAGATCAATGTTGTTGGAAGAACTTACATATTTCAACAAATGAGTAATTTGTAAGTGACTTGAAAATCCCTTCCAATTTTCAACAATAAAACAAAGAAGTTCAACGCACAGATTTTCAGGCAAGCTTGTCAACCAATCAGACAACCGAATACAGGGAGATTACCAGGCGCAAAAAATTCAAGCTATTATAAAACTCTTGTTTATCAAGATAAAGATGGACTATGTGTGCATTACGAGGAATTTGAAAGGGAAGGTACCTATAGACCCAAGTTTTCGATGATAGAGGTGAATTACCACTTACCAAAGCATGAAATGCTGAACAAAGGGCTAATGGAACATAAAAAAGGATTCCCTGGTTCCACTTCTTATTGAAAATGATACTTTCTCTTGATGAAACCAGTAAAAAATATGCCTGTATTATAAATGGAAATCCTGGAATGGTCATCACTAAGGAAAACCCTAGTTCTGGAGATGGCTCATTGGCACCACTTTTGGGTCTTCGGGGGACACTGTGGAGGGGCCCCTCACTGAACCCTGCTACCACGGACACACCAAAATTGACGGATTCACGAACCGAGCCATGGTTCGGGTGCTATGGGTGTTCTAGTCGGGCACCCCGGGGCTATTTAGGGACACTTGGAGGATTTACCCCGGGGCCATGGAACCCAGACCGATGAGAGGACTTGGATTCTTTCACCTTCGACAGGTCCACGTGGCCATTGTAGACCTGTCCATGGTGGCCACGCATTCCTAGGGGCCTCCGAATGAGGAATGCACCCCTTGAGCAAATCTGGATGGCCCTCACTAGTCGAAACCTTAGCTCCGGAGATGACTCGTTGGAACCGCTTCCAGTCCTTCAAGGGACGTTGTGGGGGGTCCCCTAGCTGAAACCCGTCATCCTGGACCCACCGGAATCGACGGATTCGCGAACCGAGCCACGGTTCGGGTTCCACGGGATCTCTAGTTGGGCAACCCGAGGCCGTTCAGGGACAACTAGAGGATTTGCCCTGGGGCCACAGAACCCAACCCAGTAAGAGGACATGGATTCCATCGCCTCCCACAGGTCCACATGGCCATTCTGGACTTGTCAATGGTGGCCATGCATTCCTAGGGGAATCCGGATGAGAAATGGCCCCCTTGAGCAAATTTGGATGGCTGTCACATTGGGGTCAACTTTGGAAAATCGTCCAGCGGGCACTTATTGCTAGCGTTCCCAGCCAAAAAATGCCTAAACACATCTACACAAATGCTCGAAACTCAGTTTTTCTGCACGGTTGGACTTCTGTGGCCCCGACAGGTATCCAGCAGGTGTCCCTGAAGGCCTTTTGGATGCGAGACGGAACAGGCCATAGAATGACGACCATGGCTCCAATCGATGAACCGTCAACTCCATTGGATTCAGGACACTAGGATAGTGCCAGGGGTGCCCCTCTCCTCTGGTCCCATGGCCCCGGTGCCATCTTGTACGTCCATCTTGGAGGGTTTTTCTCAGTGAGGGAGTGTGCAATTTTTGCACATGGGGGTCAATTCTGCAATGGTGATGGTGACATCGATGGTGATGGTGATGGTGATGGTGATGGTGATGGTGATGGCAATGATGAAGAAGATGGATTAGTGCTAGGGTTTGGGTGAGGGTTGGGGATATAGTTATAGAAGGAAATTGAATTAGGGTTAGAGTTAGAGTTAATGATGATGATGAAGATGGTGGCGATGATGAAGACATTAACGATGATGAAGACGTTGACAATGGTGGTGATCGTGATGGTGATGATGAAGAAGATGATGATGATGGAGATGTTGATGAGGAGCCTAGAGATGATGTTGGTGATGATGATGACAAGTCCCTCTAAGTGATTATCCATAGGAATAAATCATCAATCTCCAACCATAACTGAACATGTTTTAAAATATATTAGTGGAAACCCTAGGTTGATGACACGATGCTTGGATAAGGGCAAAAACCGAAAATCTAGCTAGATTTGGGTGAGCATTGAGCATGGGGAACCAAATCTATGAAAAATGTTGGGGATATAAGAGTTTTTTGGGTTATAAGAGCACGGGGAACCAAAACCCTAAACCAAAATAATCATGATAATAGATGAGTTTTTTGGATTGGGGATATACCTCAAGGTACCCAAAGCATGAAAAAGGTTTGGGTGGACACAAAACTAAAGAGATATTTGATCGATAAAAAATTTCACAATTCCCCAATGCTTTTCTCAAGTATAGATCTCAAAATTACCACCCTTGAAACTTTATGATAACTCCCTACCCCAAGTGGAAGATGCCTCTATCCATACATGGATTCCTAGAAGGTTTTATCTACCAAGTTAAATTTTCAAGACCATTGTAATAGATTATGTACTTCAAAAAATTTCTTAAAACGTAGGTAATTCGAATCTTGAGAACCTATCAAACCCACTATCTTCAAATGCTACAAACATAAATATATATATTTATGAAAATATTAACTCAATTTACTCAAATTTGATCCAAATCACATCACCATTTTATTCAACATAAAAGAGAAGCATGGAACAGTTTAATACACATAGGGAAAATAAAAAACATAGGCAAAGACGTGTATGTATGTATGTATCAACAGAAAATGCATGTACCAACAAAATAACATAAAACTACACATACCTCGATGTAGAACATAACATTCTTCGATGCAATTCTTTCTCTTATGTAAAGTTGACTAGCCTCATTCAATAAATCCATCTAGATCCTCTTTGTTGCTAATTGTCTCCATCAATCTCTCATGCTCTGAATGAGGCAGGTAGTAGCATACCTTGGTTGAGCTCTTACTTGACATTCTCTAAAGATGGATGTTTGTGCCAAAAATCAAGTTTGTGAAGTGATACACCACTGAACCTAGTCTGTAATCCATGAATACATGCCCACTAGTCTTTCTTGACTTCCCATCTAGTGTGAGATATTCCCCCTTAACCACCATCGAGCTAGTAGGAAATTGAATTCCTTCATCATCGATTAATGATCCCTAGAGGTTTTTCTCACCTTGGATGCACCGTGCCAACCAATAATCCACGCCCCATTCATTGTCTTTCGGTGCAACAACTGCGTATATGTTTCCTGGTTGTACAAGATCTGAGATATGGTCGTAGTCCACTGACTGGCCCTCCTCTAACTGGGTTGTTTCAACAACTGCACGTTGGTCTATTACAAGTGACACATGATCCCATTCATCAACCCAGTCCATGCATTTGCATTCATCCCATTCGCCATTGCTACAAGGGTTGCAAAAGCATGCAAGCTTTTGCGTCCATATTTCAAATAAGTGGTTGTTTGAGCTTCGAACTTAATGAAATCCACGTGTTTCTTGTACTATGCTGCAACTATAGGAACACGATCGATCTATGTCAACCACTAGCCAAAAATTTCTTGCCACATGTCCTACCACCGATGATGTTTGTTGATCTCTTGCTCATTCTGACATTGTTGCGGAGCACCATTGAACTGTGGACCGTGCATCTTGGATATGAGGTTCCTTGTCAAACCTCATCTCTTCCCTTCATAGTGCGGTCTTGATGCATGCACTGGCCCCGTCATGCTCGCCTTTGCCGTTCTCGGTCTCAAAATAGTTCCAGATATGCGGCACATTATAAGTCTTATGCAAAGTACTCATCCATTGGAATACTCGGGCATTTTTGAACTGGCCCGCACAACCATCCGACCATATCAAATGTCGATCCATCTGTATATCTCTCTCCTTCAACTGATCATAGAAAATTCGAAAACAATGTTGCACATAATGCAGATCATGGGTTCTATCATCACTTATGTAAAAGTTTGTCTCCTTCAATATTATCCTCTTGTCATTGCTGCTCTCTGGCCCATGCCTATACATAATATGTACCATGATGCTGACTTGGTCTAAATGGTAGTATTAACTCTGGATCTCATTTTGTGGCTGAAGAGTGTAATTTTCTGCAAAATCCACAATTGACACTATAGTTCCAACGGAAAATGTGTCCCTGCATTTTCTGTACTGCTCATCTTGCCATCGCACTAGATGCACATGTTGAACATACTGCTGGGTTTTCTCGTAGAATTCCATCAAGAAGTCACATACCGGTACCTGTTACCATATTACAATGTGGCCTTTGGAAAAATTTATATGCCATAAATTGAATGTGTAATATGAAAAATATGCAATATTCATTTGTACCTGTGACTTTACCAATGCAATCTTTTTACTTTCTCTGACACTGTCTAATTGATAGGTCACGTACTTGAAGCTCTGCATCTCCACACTCATCATGCCAAATTCGGTGTCCTTGCTTTCATGAATGCAACGGTTCAAAAGAGAAAACCCACTGCACATAGAACATGTCCCATATAGACAGGATTTTTCATAATACTTTTGTCCTTCGGGCCTTAGACAAATGATGTTGTGGATAAAGTCTCTTGATGTATTTGATGGTAGTATGGATTCATTGCAGCCCTGCACAATGTTAGTATGCAAATCACAAAATATATGTTTATATGTGTCATAATAATATTCATATTCTACATGGTATCTACAACAAGTGTTCCGATCAATGCATATATGAACGTACCATGGTTTTCATTTCTCAAAGGACCTTTGGCGCAGGTTCAATTTTGTGTGCTCGTTCCTGAATCTCTCATAGATTTCAGTCTATGTGGTGTCAAGGAAGTGTTTAACATGGGGCTCACGTTCAGTAGAACCTTTTCTCAGTTTTAGCACGTCTCTTTGGTTTGATGAAGGTCTAGTATGATCATGCCAAAACTTTTGTACTAACTCCTTAACAACATCAATTAGCTTCCTATCTGCACGAGGAAACCTACCAACAACAAACCAACAATTGTTTCCACCCGGAGTGTCAATATTTTCTCTTATAACAGAGTACTTTTTAATAGTTTTTCTATTTAATTTGAGTATGTGAGAAGTGTGTGATAACAGGCGACGTTTCCTTGTCGACTTGCTTACAACTAATTCCGCTAAAACACGATGAGCCACACAAAGATATTTTGTACGAGACTTCTTCCCAATCGCATTAAATGCAGATTGGAGATTTCTAACAATATGACTACCGGCCTCTGAACTTTTAACCATCTTTATGTCCAAAATTCTCCTAACAACAGCTAAAGAACACGACTTTAACAAACATAGCAATAATTGACATTTACCTGCATCAACTTTGGATTCAAAATATTCTTTGACAATTTTGTTGCACTGTTATTCGATAGTGTGTGTTGGCAACTTTCCTTCAAGCCCTGACATAGCACTCTCATCCACATGAATACGTCTAGGAGTTCTTCTTCATGCACTGGATAGTCGAGGTAGGGAGGGTGGACATGATACATGAATACCCGAGCTTGTTTGTTGTTGTGCTTAGTTCATAGATTGGGCCATAATGGGAGTGTGGTTGACAGGGTTGTGGTCTTCTTAGGGAGATTGCAAATTAAGCAAGGCTTGTATGTCCATCTCTACACATGCAGCATCTCCCAAAATTCTTGTGTCGTGAGGAACTTCAAAAGGACTCATTGATGGATGGTTGGTTGGAGATTCTGTTGATGTTGGAATTTGAGTTGGGTCCGTTGGACGCGACCGCTTTACTCATGGTTCTGAACAAGAGGTTGTTGTGTCAACAACTTTGTTAGGATCAGTGGCATGATCTGGGGCAATGATAGGAGCACGTCTCAATCATTCCATATCCAACCTGGCCTTTTCTCTTAAGTCATTGACCTTTTCAATGGGCAGATTCCTTCTATTTTTTTTTTCATTTCATGGGTTTCCCATCTCCAAAAGTCTCTTTAACACAACTATTAGGCCTACCCTTGCAAAATAAACAACAAATAAGATATTAGTGCCATTATACAATGAACCTGACACATTCCAACATAGCTTACCACTTTACAAATTAGCATATACAACTACAGACTATGTTGGTTTATTTGTGTTCGAATAAACATCATTATCCCTTACAATTCCAATCAATATAGATGATGTTTGGTCAAGTTTAGAGAGGAGAAACTAGTGTCTTTCCTAGCCATGAATTCATAAAACTTATGGTAGTAACACCCTACAATAGAGATGGCTAGAGATGCCTTGGGAATAGTTTGATAGTTTTTCTACATCAAATAAGGTAACCTTAATTAGTTGCATTTTTTGCTTTCTCCCTTAATGCTATCAATTCTAAATTTTGCACCTAGTTTGATTGCTTTGTCTTCCTAGTGAAATGGTATATCCTTCCGTTTGAGGCAATGTCCTTTACCATCGTAAATTATTGGGTTATATAACACATTAAGGAGTTGAAGAAACAACAACAAACTATTTCCTTAGATCTATAAACCTTGAGATGATAGAATGTGATTTTGAGTTTAAAATACCCATGGTTGAATTCAACAATGCATCACAATAGAATGAATGTATACCTTGTTTAGTGCAAAACCTTAAGGAGGATGCAAAGGTTTCTAACAAGGATCATGGTCTTGGGAAGGGTGATTAGGGGGAATATAATTTGACCTTTCAATGTGCAATATCTAGGGTGGGGAGGTGTTGGAGAGTGGGGAACTAGGGACTATACCAACAATCATCATGTTGAATAGAGCATGAAGTGGGAAAGTCTTGGTTTTTGGAAAAAAAATCATTATTAAAGGTGAGGAGATATTGTAAGGATGGTAAATATGGATGAATATTATCATATTTGGATTCATAGAGAAAGGAAAGGTGCATATACTTATAGATATCCTCATTCCATACAATGGTATTAAATAAGAGATGAGAGAGTTGAGGTTTTGTGGATGAGTTGAAGTGATATTTTTGGTTATGTTCAGTGAGTGTGGTTTTTTTTGCTAACATAATATGAGGTGAAAAGAACAAAATTAACTTGGGAACTAATTACACAATGAGGAGGTTGCATACTTCATCTTGTCTAGTGTTCATATGAGTTTTTTTAGATGTGAACTTGCGAAATCTTCTTGTCAAATTCATTGTTTTCTATGCATGGATATTGTTGTGGGAATATGACAAAAACAAAAAGGCATGGGCTCATCTCAAATCTTGTTAATGAAAACACTCATTTACAATTCACCATACCTCTATAGAAATGATCTCCACTTGCAATGGAAACTGGTAGCTTGAATGAATCCAGTAGATTCCAAGACCACTGAAGATGTTTGATAGATTCCAAGGGTGATTTTGTGTCCAATAGATCAAAGAGTGTCCAAAATATCAATGAGTGTGAGAGAATGAGCAACTTGTGAGAGCTTGGA